>OU744728.1:47383078-49783078 GCA_916613615.1 Steromphala cineraria
TGGAGATCAACAAATGAATTTCATTTATGGAAGACAATTCGCAGCAGTTGGAGTATTGAAGGGCAATCATTATCTTAAAAAAACAAATTCGTGTACAGTTTCAAATCCATTGAAAAAACGTGTATAAGGATCAATATCAATCTATGTTCATTACGATATAGTGTTCCGTTTGGATCGTGATTTTTTTCTTGAGATCAACAAATGAATTTTATTCTTGGACGACAATAATTTAAAAGTGGTATCGCATGGAGATCAATAAATAAATTTTATTTATGGAAGACAATTCACAGCAGTTGGAGTATTGAAGAGCAATCATTATCTTAAAAAACAAACTCGTGAACAGTTTCAAATCCATTGACAAACGTGTATAAGGATCAATACCAATTGATGTTAATTCTGATATAGTGTTCTGTTTGGATCGTGATTTTTTTTAGATCCACAAATTAATTATATTCTTGGAAGACAATTAAGTGGTATCGCATGCCGGATTCCCATTTCCAAGAGATAAAAACGTCTCTTTCATTTCTTTTTTTGTTGTAAAAGTAATATTTATTGATATTCTTTAAGAAATATCATGTTTGACTCCTGAAATGAACGTCATGAAAATATCAAAGTTTATGAGAAAATGTCGTGCTCACTGAATAACCAGATATATGTTCCTAGGAGATCCTCTGATCTTTATATAGCACAACATGTCAGTGTTGTGTTCAAATGAGTCACTTGTTGGAACGAAAGTATAGACATCATGTAAGAACTTCAGGGAAGATGGCAAGCGTGGGCGCCGATATGGAGATAAAACAAGACAGGAATAAGCGCTGCTTGCATTGATGTATTGTAAACGATAAACAATTGATGTTTGTGTTTTCTGAAATGCTTGTGAAGGCAACATAACATATCTTTTATTCTTATAGGTTTGGTTGTTCTACAAATGATTAATTTTGGAGTATCTACAATAGGGTAAATTTTGAAAAAGGGTGGGCAATGGTTTAAACACATTATTTTGTTTTATTCATCTTCTGAAATAAGCTTGACCAAATTGTTAAAATAAAAATGCAAATTTGAAGGATTCCATTACATGGATCGACATTGATTTGACATCAAGTTTAGACATCATGTAGTAAGACCTTCAAGGAAGACGGCAAGCGTTGGCGCCGATATGGGGACAAAACAAGACAAGAATAAGCGCTGATTTTATTAATGTATTGTTAAAGATACAATAACAGTTGGTTCTTGTGCTTTCTCAAACACAAATGCTTGTGAAGGCTACATTACACATTTTGTATTTAGGAGGTTTTTTGGTTATATCATTATCTAGATATCTACAATATGGTACATTTTTTCAAAAGGGACAATGATTTAAGGGCACTATTTTGTTTTATTCATCATTTCAATAAGCTTCTTATATAATTACTTGATCAAATTGTTGAAATACAATTGCAAATTTGAAGAATTCCGTCACATGGACATTGATTTGATATAGAACATAAAGTGGCGCACGTATCAGAAAACTAAGGATTTTTTAAACATTTACAAAATTTGTGCTCCCTGCTTTGAAATTTCAAGTTTCGAAATGCAGGGAAATGTGTCCCATCGCAGACCCAGACAATTAACTTCGTAGGCAGACCGGAAGCTGTCAAAGATGAACTTCGAAATTTCCTCACAGCGACCCAAGATCTCCTTTTACTGATTGCGTTTAGGTGTATTGACCGAACTCTGGTGCACCACTAACCCATCAAACAATCAGGGACTGACAATCAATTGTTGATTTACTTAACCCTGTAATGAGCCTATTCAGAGTAACGAGGCGTGCCATCCTCTCCAGCCTCGTTCTCATCTTTTATACTTCCGGTCACATGAAATCATTGGCAGTCGATACCGTCTGGGCCATCAAGGAACATGATAATGAAACCATTCGTTAATATTTTACCACATCCGCTTGTGTGAATGTTTATTCATATATAATAGAGCATTATAGCATGTCAATGAAACATTAGTATTAGAATGTAAGTTTATAAATATCAGTGATCTTTTTTCCTATAATGACAAATGTCCATATTAGGAAAAAGATTTACAAGGCTTTTCAAACGCTTAAGAACCTCCCATCGAAATGAAATTTGTTATCAAATCAATTTAAATGAAAGCTTAATATATCTCTTGGTGACATAGTAAAAGAAATAGCTTCAATTGTTGGTATCTTCACAGGAACTCAAGAACAACTCAGGATCAGAAAATAAATTTCAATGCAATGGTGGAAAGGTGAACAGAATTAGACTTTAAAGCCAGAGAGTGTCGAATTAACCTGACAGAAGACAGAGTAGTGTGCTGAAACCGAGGATACGTTAGGGACGCACTGTATTTACGATATTTTGGATGCTATCGCATTGCAAAGAACCAGGTTACGCCAGAAATGAGCTTAAAGCATGATGGTTTACTCTTAATTGAATATGATAGCATAATTAATTGGATAAATTCAAAAGATCTCAACTATCAAATCCCGATTTGGCAATTAATTCTATGATTATTACCTGTTTTTAATCAAAATACAAACCAAATTTTATATACTAGCGGAAGCGAAAGTCACATGTCCAATCATTATCATCAAACATTATCAACTGTGGTGAAAGGGAGTTGTAGTAGGAACTAAGTCAAGGAATTGCCCACAGTAATTGAATCAATGAATCGGTATTGTAAGTTGGTACTAAATTAGCTCGATCCATGGTCGTTAGGGAAATAGGATCAGGCTAATGTTGTAGGGTACATGTAGGCTACCCTGTCGATAACACGTTTGCTAGCAAATAATCATTGTTATTGATTCATCTATTTTAATAAGGTATTAGGGCTTTATTTTGCTAAGATATAAGACGTAGTAGTTTTGATGGCAGTGGAGATTGTGGTAGAAGGTGGTATAGTAGCAGTAATAAGGCTTGGTATCGATCAGTTCTGTAAAGTGCGATGCAGAAAAGCCTATTGCAATACTATTACAATATATATTGGTACTTATTTAATTCAAGAATGTGCATGCTATCTTGTCTAGATAAGCGTTCAGAACTATCATCATTGCTCAGCTATGAGCCGTTTTGAAAAGTATCGATATTGTTTCAATCACAGTGTATGATCTGTATACGTATTTCAGCATTTTGCAACACAACTTCACACTTTGTAAACAACTTTTCGTCACTCATGTTTTATTTGGTTGTGTGTGTTTTGCAATTTTAGATGGAAATAGTTCATTATAAAACGTTCGATATATTGTATATTTTCAGAAGTGCTTATACCGATTCGTATCCAGTTGTTCCTGTATTGCAATAAAACGATATATCGATAATACCGTAACTAAGACTAGTAGTCACAGAGGTAGAAGTACATGTATGCGATACATACCGCTACCATTACGCCAATGAATTTTTAAGTTAAATGTTACCGTTTCTACCAAATTGACAATGATAATGACAAGTTTTAAGCTTAATATTCAGTGCAAGCACTGCTCATTTCCTGTGCATTATTACCCTGAAGGAATCGTACTTTCAAAGCCGCTTCTTAGCAATCCGCGCGACCACATAGATCCGCACTACCCGTATTCAGGTACCAAATTCTACAGCTGGGTGGACTGAGTGCAATGTGGATAAAGTGCCTTACCCAAGGACACAACAAAGTGTAAAGCCAAGGTCACAAAACCACTACAGTTATCGCCTTAACATTGTTAAACATCATGTTACCTATCATAACAGGCATACCGTTGTTCCTTATTTCTCTTTTGGCGAAGTCTCAAACTTTTTCTTCGGTGCCGATATTAGACTAAAATATAGTGTATGAATATATGAAATAATTATAGTACTTTCATTTTTATTATGTTATTTTTGTAGATTTTCGTTTCATATTCATATATTAGACTGTATTCCTAATTTCCTATTTGATACACAGTCATGAAGAAAGATTTCACTGACATGTTATACATATGTTGTGGTCACACTTTATTCTCATGCCTATTTTCTTTGGCTACTAAGAAATTCAATTATTGATAACAGACCCTTGCCTGCTAAGCGTCAAGGAAATGCCCACAGTAATTGAATCAATGAGTTTGTAGTGTTAGTTAGTACGAAATTGGCTCGTCCCTCGACCGTCAGTGAGTTTAGTATCTAGCTTACCTATAAGTATGTTGTACAGTACATAAATGTTACCCTGTCGTTAACACGTAATCGAAAACAATGAATCAATGAAGAGTGAAAGATGTTCATAGTTCACTAATAATCTGATCAAGTGATTATTTGATGATGATGATGATGATGATGATGATGATGATGATGATGATGATGATGATGATGATGATAGTGAAGAGGGGGTTGGTGTTCCTTATATTTGTAGTGTTGTTGATGGTTGAAATGATGATTATGGTGTTAGTAGGTATATGTGATCGGTGTAGTTGTAGTGGTGATGTTGATGGTGTTGATGATAATCATGGTGATAGTTGATAAGGGATCGGTGTAGTTCTAGTGGTGATGTTGATGGTTGTTATGATGATCATGGTGATAGTTGATAAGGGATCGGTGTAGATCTAGTGGTGATGTTGATGGTGTTGATGATGATTATGGTGATAGTTGATAAAGGATCGGTGTAGATCTAGTGGTGATGTTGATGGTGTTGGTGATGATTATGGTGATAGTTGATAAGGGATCGGTGTAGTTCTAGTGGTGATGTTGATGGTGTTGGTGATGATTATGGTGATAGTTGATAAGGGATTGATGTAGTTCTAGTGGTGATGTTGATCGTGTTGGTGATGATCATGGTGATAGTTGATAAAGGATCGGTGTAGTTCTAGTGGTGATGTTGATGGTTGTTATGATGATCATGGTGATAGTTGATAAGGGATCGGTGTAGTTCTAGTGGTGATGTTGATGGTGTTGATGATGATCATGGTGATAGTTGATAAGGGATCGGTGTAGTTCTAGTGGTGATGTTGATGGTGTTGATGATGATCATGGTGATAGTTGATAAGGGATCGGTGTAGTTCTAGTGGTGATGTTGATGGTTGTTATGATGATTATGGTGATAGTTGATAAAGGATCGGTGTAGATCTAGTGGTGATGTTGATGGTGTTGGTGATGATTATGGTGATAGTTGATAAGGGATCGGTGTAGTTCTAGTGGTGATGTTGATGGTGTTGGTGATGATTATGGTGATAGTTGATAAGGGATTGATGTAGTTCTAGTGGTGATGTTGATCGTGTTGGTGATGATCATGGTGATAGTTGATAAGGGATCGGTGTAGTTCTAGTGGTGATGTTGATGGTGTTGATGATGATCATGGTGATAGTTGATAAGGGATCGGTGTAGTTCTAGTGGTGATGTTGATGGTTGTTATGATGATTATGGTGATAGTTGATAAGGGATCGGTGTAGTTCTAGTGGTGATGTTGATGGTGTTGATGATGATCATGGTGATAGTTGATAAAGGATCGGTGTAGTTCTAGTGGTGATGTTGATGGTTATTATGATGATTATGGTGATAGTTGATAAGGGATCGGTGTAGTTCTAGTGGTGATGTTGATGGTTGTTATGATGATTATGGTGATAGTTGATTAGGGATTGGTGTAGATCTAGTGGTGATGTTGATGGTTGATTATGGTGATAGTTGATAAGGGATCGGTGTAGTTGTAGTGGTGATAGTGATCGAGTGATGATTGGTGTGGAGATGACGACGACGATAATGATGTTAAAATACAATAATACACTCACGACATCGGTGGTTGTATAAAATTGTTTATTATTTCCGACGCCTGTCCCATACCTCCAACTAAATTATCCTGTAAACACTTGCATCAGATTTATTATTAAAACCATTGTTTGTCTCCAAAGAGCAGTCAGTGCACTGTGCAGCTAGGCTACCCGTCCTGGCGCTCTCGACATCTTTCTTCTAATGGATCCCAATACGTCCTCGACAATTTATCACATTGTGTCACAATTGACGCTCCGGTTCTCGAAGTACGGCCTGTTTCGATTACCACACACTCTCAGTATTCTTAGCTCCAACACCTTCCTTCCTGAATTATTTAGTACTGGTGAACAGGGACGACATCACGATAATCTATCCTGGACTCGTATACAAGTACCTACCTTAGCATGTTATTGACGTTGCCTATCGTGATTATCGGGACTTTGAGAACATGGAATATAGTACTTGATCTGAGCGCGAAGGACTCTCTCTAGGTACATGCATGTTGAATCAGATGAAATTTACATTGCAAAGCACTGGACAAGGTTAAGCTTATGATTTTGAAAATGATATTCTATCAAGGGGTCAATCTAAATAAATTTAGATCAACAGCTAGGTTTTATATTTAACCAACAGTATGACAAAATAAAAAATCTGTTGATCTGAATTTATTTAGATTGTCAAGGGGTCGAAATAAGTCCTTTCGGGGTAGTAGCCATTCGGGCTTGTGCATTCCTGAGAGCATTAACCCAAAGACTCTGACTAGCCAAATACACCGATATAAATGGTATTTTCTTTAAATTCAACTAGTCGTTCGGTCTACCAGTCATTGCACTTTTTACTAGCCGAGCATCTTTTTCTTTTAAACCCTGCTATCATTTCTATCTATTGACACATTGATTGATGAAGAATCATGGAAAATCTAAATTTCTAAAGGAAAGTTCTCTATAACCATAATATAATCTACTTGTATATGATTTGGTTATACCAAAAATCTTCTACATATAATAGTATTTGATATTGTGTGTTCAGTTTTATATAGTATATAAATTGATGAAATCCATTACTATGTTCAAATTTACACATATGATGTTGAAGATCGATTCTCACAATTTTATATATATATATATATATTGTTATGATATACTTTCTTAACAGCAATGACGATAATTACTATGTAGAATCTAAATAGAATCTATCACAGATCGATCGTTATTATATATAAATTTATATATACGTGTTAGCAACGACCTATATATGATGATTCTTAAAATTATTTATTTTGAAAGATAGTTGTGACATTGTAAAATGATTAGTACTTATCAATCAACATCATATTGGTAGGTACTAGACTATGCGATGAACATCATTGAAAGGCTGTAAGACTGAAAGATCTGCCTATATCGACTGAATTTACCAGATGTAGGCCTACCACTTGGCGTGAGATAAGTTCAATAGTACGTGTAGGCTGTGGATCTTGGCAAAGGTGTCCGGTTGAAGGATTTGTAGACTACTTGGATATATATAAGCTTTTCAATAATCAAAAATTTGCTTTGGCTATTTTAAGATTTCGTGCAAAATTCTACAGTATGGTCTACTTTCCAAACAAAACAGTCCCGAGAAAAGTTTAGATTTTGTAATCATATTATAATATGTTATTGGTATCAAACCTACCGCATTCTAGCTGGCCATTAAATAATTTTCATTTTAGTTAATGATTTATTCATTCAATATCATGGTATCCTTCATTTGGAATAGTTAAAACTTATTCATTTCAGATGTTTATTGGAACTAATTAATTTCCATAGTAAAACAAATGTCAAAATTTAGAGATTTTTTTACGATTTTAGGGTGATCTATTCAGTTCTTTTTCAATTATTTCAATTATAATTTTTAGTAAATGATCAAAAACCTGAATTAAAGCATGAAATAACATTATATAATGCAGTTTTATATTTTCTAATGAACAAATATGAAATATACCATATGTCAAAGAAAATTTAGTCACTCAAAACTCTGTTAACTGAAGAGTCTAAATTGTAAAGCCTCAGCAGCGCCGAGCTTAGATTTCACCCTTGAACTCTGACCTCTGAACCCAAATACAAGCTGTCATGGCGGACGTGGACTCGGAGTTGGAAAGTCTGGTGAGTTCGTGTCTTGTTTTCCCTTGATCTATTTAGTGAACGTCCCTCAAACTTTACAGGTTGAGAGTATCGGTATCATTGTGTTTAAGCCGCATGGAAATTATACAGGATAAGCGATGAAAATCTTGTGACATGGTAGAACCGATGTCACTCGTGACTCGGACTCGTTTCACGTTTGTTTGTTTGTCACGGTTTGGATTTTAGTTTTTGCATCGTCAGGCAAGATTTATAGCAGACGACGTGTTTACCGTGTCTTATTATCGAATATGAAATGGTTTCCTTAACAGATGACAATTTCAAAATCATTATGTTTATTGTCGTGGTCCTAGTAAAATGAGTAGGTATCATGCAGTGTTGTAGAGGCTAGAGGCTAGAGGGGGTCCTGGGGATATTTACCCACCCTTTTGACTTGGTGTCCCTCGAAATAATGTCAATAAATGAGAGTTATGATATCTTACCATTGCCATTGATTGGGAAAGGCAGGGGCCATGGGCCATTTTGCACCTTGGATGAATAAATGGCCCACTAAAATTTTGAAGTTTACAATTGATATAATGGGCAATGGGCCATTCAAAATTCAGAAAATTGCCCAAAACATTGAAAATGGCCCATTGTCACAGATGTCTTTCTCAATCCCTGCATTGCAAAGGAACTCATGCTCAGAATATGCCAAAATGACCCCTCAGCTGATCACCTAGGAACAACGATTGGTATAGATAGGAAACTTAAAGGCTGATTTTGGTTTTATTCTTGAAAATTTATTTTGATTAGGCCTATAGTTAAACTGTCCTGGAAAGTCTTAACTTGTATATCAGCTATAATTTGACCTTTTAGAAGTTTTCTTATGTAGATTGACAGATCGGGGAATTTCAAAAGGGGCAGGTTCACCTACGAGGTGAGGTGAGGTGAGGTGAATAAGGGTTTGTGTTGTGTATTGAAATCAAGATGAATTCATCTAAATGTATATGTTATAATTTTGAAATATTATCAAAGGGAACACTGACATTTGTTTTAGTTCCATTTACTTAGACAATCATATTGAATATGCTGAAAATATTGCGACAAAATCAAATACTATAATAGAATATTCTGATTCATTATGGTTACAGATCTATCATAATATTGCTAGAGGTAAATTTAGGTTTAGAGTTATGAAAAAGTTCTGTACGTCAGTTTGATACCAAACAAGCATTTTAGGTTTTCACCAATGCAACATAATCATTATATGAAGAAGAAAAGCCATACTGTATGTGTCACCAGTCACCATCAGTACATTCATAAAATGAATCATTGGATAAGAGTATTTACACCCTAACATTTAGAAGATAAATAGTTGCGTTTGTAAAATTTCCGGGATTCATTGTTATTCAACAAATTAAGTTTAAAACCGATGGCACAAGGTGGCAAATTAGGAGAAAATTAGCCAATTAAGAAAGGGTTAGTAACATAAAACTATAGCAAGTAGAAAATTGTTGGCATCTACCGGATTGCGCAAATTAGAAATTGACAACAACAGTAAACATTGAGTCTGGCACGAATATTGGGAGAATCAGAACAATATAATTTTGAGGCGGACAAAATAATGTATCCTTTCACGGTGATTGGCCTTAGCCAATTTGCAGGTGTTCATTGCCATTCAACAGTGGGAAATCCTTCAAATCAACCTATCAGAAACAAGTACAGTTTACCGAAGTCATGTTACAATATTTCCATATATTTACTAGGGATGTCACTATACAGGTACCTTGCAATACGATACGTATCATGATACTGAGGTCATGATACATATCACGAAACACTAAATGCGACATTATTACGGTGAGATAAAAATTGATGGATCTAAATTTAATATTCCTAAAGAGACTTATCTGAGTAACCAGCATTAAAACACAACTTCTTCATGAAAAAGTCATTTAATGCTATATAAAAGCTATCTTAACAAGGAATCTAACCAACTCTGGATTTCTTGACTCAATTTTCACCAAAAAAATTGAAAGATATTCACACAAAAAGTTCACAATAGTCACTAAAATTTGTATCACGATACAGTTGACTGTATCGTGTATTGTATCATGAACTGTACCACGACGATGCATCGATGCATCGGTGTATCGTGACATCCCTAATACCTACATTTAAATTTTTCGTAGCATGGATACATAATATGCATCAAAATAGTTTTTGTTTGATTATTGTAAAACTTTGCATGTTGAATCGAAATCATCTCATCTAGAAGTACATAATCTTACTGTAATTTTCATACAAAAAACCAACTTTCATCAGAATTAATTCAAAGACATACAGATATAAACTCTCTCCCATAGATCACTATGTTAAACAACAAGAAACCTCATAATTTTTCTCATGTTAATTGGTAAATATGTACAGAAAACATTGTCAACTTCAAAAAACACCAAAAAACGTTTTCATCGGTCCTCTAATAACAAAGATATCGCCCTTCAAAGTGCGCAAATTTAGGCTTCTCAATTTGACAGTCTGAAAAGGGATTCTACCGGGTGAACGATATTGCCTTTACTGCGCATGCGAGAAAGGGCGATGTGATGTAGCAGGTTATGATTGGCTGAGAGAAGTTTTACAGATTGTGTATTATTATATCATATACAGAACGGAAATGGGCCTAATCAATGTAAATATAACAGACAATGGTGGTAAATAAACAGAATAAACATGTTTTACCACGATTTAGAAGCTTCACCTGTCCGGCAATAAAACAGAGTAGTAATTAAACAGTTATGTAATTACAGGCCTAGGGAGTCGCGCTTGGGATATTTCACACTCTTTGACAATGTTGTTACAAGAATTAGGGGGTGTTGTTTTAGAGATCAAGCATGTCTGCCCATCTATGACACGCCCAGTTGTCAAAGCACTAGTCATCCATTGGTCAACAATAAGACAAACTAGATCCAATCAAAAATTAAACATTTAGAATTGATCATATGCATTGCATCTGTCTTGAGATGAACACATACAGTACACATGAGATGGAGAATTTTGCGTTTACAGTGACTTCAATAAGGTAGGCTTTGGTCACATGATATGTAAACTAAACTTTGTGCATTCAAACTTATATGTATTCATATTTGTTATTTCAGGCAGTTGTTTGCGTTAGAAGTTTACAAATATTTAAAATTTAAAATAACATTATCTCAAACAAAGATATAGAAGGTTATTTATTTTACGCTGATGAGTTGTCTCTTTGTAAACTAACATTGTTTCTTTATTTGATTGAGACGCTCAAGACATGATGAAACATGGTGTCCAACGGTGTATCAAGTTGTATTGCGAACTTAATACAATTTCATGACATGATGCCTCAATGACACTCTCTTTCCGAATATTTAGTAAATTCGTAGTGTGTATATAGCAAAACCTCATTCACGTTATATAAAATTACTTCAGGATTATTCATAAGTTCCTTAAAACATTTCCCAAACTTGTTTAATTTGTCTTCAATTTTATCTGACCACTCATCACAAAATGTAAACTTAGAACTACTAAATTCAAAACATAACTATACCGTAATATCTAAGAGATTTTCAAAACATGATTGAATATTAAGATTTTGCCTTGATGAAATATCCTTATGTTTATACCATTAATGAAGATATAACCTTTAATTGCTTTGTTGTATGTTTTCGAAAATCGTTGTTTCAATACTGTCACTGTATATGATATGTGTACTGATCTGTCCATGTTTACGTTACGTCACTATTTTGTTAGGGAGCGGCATAAATATAAACATATACCCCGTTTCTTTTTTTAAAAATAGATATGCGAAACATAGTTCTATGACAGGGCTATACTGGAAAGTTGTTTTCTTTGTTTGTATAGTAATTATACGCCAAGTAAGTAAGTGACCGCTTGACTCAATACTGTAAACAATAGCAATAGCCTGACCAGTTTGGCGAGAAAGGGCGATGTGATGTGGCAGGTTATGATTGGCTGAGAGAAGTTTTACAGACTGAAAATATGATGTTTGTTTTCAAAGTCATTAAATGACTATTTTGCGCATGTTTTTGAACAAACAAAATATCGATGTTATCTCAAGATATCTTTATGTATCCATTTCTGCATTGTGTACCCCCTCGGGGTTACATGTTGTTTAAAGATTATCACTTATTGTACATGTTGTTTAAATAAGTGCCATTTATAAAATAAAAAATGGAGGAATGAACCGAAACTCTTGTATAATACGATTCCCCACAAATGTGAAAAATTGGAAAAGGATATGACGAAAGATAAACCCATAAAAATTATTTATAGTAAACTAAATTAACATGCAAGTATATGGAGGTAGTGTCACTGTGAAAATTGTCTGCCATCTGTAGCTCCCTGACTGTCTTAGATCTTAATTCAGCATATGTATTAGATATTGATAAATGTTATTTAAATAAGTAATTTACTGATACATTATGTGTTGATTATGATCTTTTGAAAGTAAACAAGTTTGCCTTGATAGTTTGTTATGATTGACATAATTTACCTGATTAAGAGTTTTCAGAAGCACAAAAACTAATGGTCGGTAGTGTTTCCTTATACCCAATATATTTTTGTTTTGACCTTACCGTAAGCTAAGAAAAAGCAATGACTTATTTTGCTCAAGTACAGAAAGCTCAGTCAGATGTGGTATCTTAAAAACCACTCTGTAATTTTCATCACTTTTTTTTTATCTTTTATTGAAAGTGAATTACATTTATATGATAATTTTATACATGAAAAACTTAAAGCAGTTAGATATATGTGAGAAGGACAATTTCACACATCCAGTGTTGTTTCAACTCAAGAGGACTTCCTTGGGAAATTTGCCCACCCTTTTGACTCTGTGTCCCTCAAAATTACTACATGTACTCATTTAGGATACTTTTATCATTGCAAAGGGGCCAATCTGCTTAAAATTTGCACCCCAATCTAGGAACAACACTCCACATTAAATTTAAGGGTGAAACGGTTCACAACTACTGTAGTTGAACCGCGGTATTTTGCTTTCGGTTCGGTACACGGTACATTAACTTAAATTTTCGGTACATATACCGAATGCATACTTCATTCAAACAATCAAATAGGACTTTTTATTCTCTACAAACGATAGTGTGTGAATGACTTCGTGATTGCCTAATTTAAACGAAAGTGTTTGAATGACTTTATATCGTGAGATCTCGTTCAAAGGTAATCAAAATGGCGACAGACATTCTTGGTTTTGTACCGAACCGAAAATGTACCGAACCGAGGGTTCTGTACCGTTTCACCCCTAATTAAATTTAAATGAATGGCTATCAAAAAAACTTTCAAATATTATCATGATCAACTCGTATTTCATTAGCAGTCTGACTGCTTGAGATAAGTTTCCAAAAAAAACGTTTGACTGATGCGGGTGATAATTGTCCGATTTCAATCATCATCTATGACTTCATACTTTCCTGTTGTTACTATACGATGTAAATAAGCTTTAAAATCCTACTCAAAGTCTTTCCTGCAACAGTTGATACTTTATGATCAGATGACACTGTTGGTAAAGTTTGACAAGAGTGGCTCTTTAAATCATTATGAATTTTAATTTCATTTCAGCGTCGAGAGAGAGAATGGCTACTGGGGGTGGAAGTTCACAGTGTACTGGAGGACATCAAACACACACTACAGGTCAGACTTTATTCTTTTTTAATATCATATTTGTAATCTATGTTTATTTCTTATGTATTTCATTATGTTTGTCTCTTCTACATGTAGCTTTCACTGGCTGTCTCTCTTCATCATTCATTCATTGTTTCATTGAATAATTATTTTTGGTGGTTTCCATGGAAACGTATCTTAGAATATTGTTACCGGAACAAATTCCAAAAACTGTAAAACCTTACTCAACGGGGTAGGCCTTAGTCTGTCATCCAGACCCTAAAGCAAAATATTCATTTGACGACAAACATAGTCTAGAAAATTATAGCAAGTCTAGATGCCTTAGGCATTGCTTGGGCTCCTTGTTGTTTTACTATTTGTAATTTTAGTAAAATGTTGTTGATAATGGAAAAACTTATTTCTGAGACTAAATGTTAGTCTAGGTAGGCCTGTAACCATTCATCAATACCTACGATACCTACGATACAATTATTGTATCGTGAGCTTCCTGTATCGTGATACACTAAAAACAGATTTCACATACCGTTACTTAAAAATGAAAAGAAAAACTGTATCGTGATCGCTATATGTATCGTGAGATTTCCCATAATACTCAGCCCTAGTATCGGGATACATAAAATAATAATAAATTCTCAAAGTAGGTGCTTAAAACTGAGATATACATTAAAAAGATATTTCATATGCACACAATTAACCTCTCCTAAAATTTGCAAGTTTATTATGTTCCAATTACATAAAAAAAGCAGCAACTAAATTCTTTCTCAAGAATAATTGATTCAAATATTTTGTGAAAAGATCCTTAAGTCAGGAGATAATATGTATCGGGATACGCATCATATCGTAAGCCCCATATTGGGATACATATCGTATCCATACCCTTTTGTATTGTTACACCTGTAGTGTTTTCTTGAACATTTTATTCTAGAGATCATGTATGTGCAGTATTTATACATGTATTATTTTGAAGAAATCATTTTCTATTACAGACATTTTTAATATCATTTTGTTTGTTTGGATATCATGGCACATGACCTCAGTGTCATGAGTTTCAAAGGAATTAGGGCGCTATCTTGTAAGTTGCAATAATATCTGCATACATTTAGTATCCTGACTAATGTAAAAAATAATTCCATATCCATTTTCTGTAATTTTGCAGAGGATACTATTTATTTAATGATATATGTATTGATTGAAAATGAAACGTTAACTTATTACACCTAAATATTCTAACAGGTTTACATGAAATGTAACAGCTGTTTAGAAATATCCAATATCCCTTTGATCATATTATATGAAAGGAAACATGATTAACTAACATAGTATTGAATTTTCCATTTATCAGTTGACTTTCACTTACATCATGAATAATGATTACGAGGGCCATAATGTTTTTTTGAAGAAATGGACTCTATTTCTTCACATGACACAATAAAAACAAATGTGTATAGAAAGAAGGTGAGATATGATCACTCTTATGGTTAAACAAAAGAAGGAATATTTTTTCCATATGTGCACATGTGCGCATATGACTTTTATTTGCAGTGATTGTTTGACTGTGAGTTGCTATATTTTGTTGTTCTGTGATTTTATAAAACAACTGAAGCCGTTTATTGGAAGGAAAATAGATCCTTTTTCTAGATATCATATTTCGATGAAATTCAATGGAAATAGAATTGGTAATAGATAAGATTTCACATTCGTAAATATGTCATAGATTCTTGTAATACATTCATAACCCTCACTATCCTCAAATTGCTAAATCATAAAATCTTTATCTAACCTCTGCTGTTATGAGATACATGTATAAGGAAGAATACAGAAAAGGCAGATGCTTTCAAATGATTTATTTTGAAACATTGTCACTGTTTACACAACTTTATTGACTTTGATTGTATAAGGTCAGGCTTTCCACTTTCCACAAACTCCTCTAATATTATGATATGTAATAGTAATTATCAACCAATGTTATCATTTAACAGATATTTAGATACCATTTTTCTGAAAAGGCTGTATTTAGTAATTCAATCTTTAAAAATACTTCTTGACAACTGTAAAAAATGTTTTTGATAACATTATTGCATTTATATGAAATATTCAATTAGCTTTGTGTAACTTTGATGATTAGGTAAACAATTCGACCTTGTGCTTTATAGCTATAGGTTTTTCAACATGTGAAGGAGGGATTTAAAGTCATGTTTAGGTAAAGCATTTTTTAAGAGGCTTATTTCTATTCTCTTCCAGGAATGCAGTAAAAGATTCCCAGTTCAGACATTACCAGATGATTATGGTAAGTTACCATGGCAATGCTGATGCCTTATATTTCACTGGTTCCATATTCTTGGTCAAGGTGATGGAAAAAATCACATTTAAGATTTTTTAAAATTTTAATTGTGATCTTGTTTAAAGTGTTGTACTCTCTAATTTTCAAATTTGGTTTATGGGATTTCTTGTTAAAAATATTTTTTAACTATGTATTAAAAGAATTAAAAATGGAACGATGGGTTTTAAGAATAGAGTGAGTGACATTGATTAGTGTTGCTTGGGCAATATTTAAGCCATTGCGGCGTGTCAAGAAGTAAAGACAATTTACAATGTAAGAACCTTAAAAAACATATTTGGGTGCCTTAAAGTTCCATAAAGGATATTTTTTTAAATTAAATGGCATTATTCTATAAAATACTCTAAGGTAAACATTCTTACTTCTTCCGTAATTTTTTTTTTATTCTTAACCATCGATCTAATAAATATGATTTTTTAAAAAAAATACTGTTAACCCTTAATAACTCACTGGGTTTTTTTTTCAAACCATCTCCGTTATAGGCAAGCTTCTATTCAAGACCTTAGAAATAAGTCATATCAAACATGTTAATTTCTTTACAGAGATTTTTTGATAAATGTTGGAGATTTATTTTTATTATAGGAAGGCGTTTATCATTTTCCAAATGCTATTTGAGAGGTCGTCTTTTTAATAATAATAATAATGAATATTTGTTATTACAAAACTAGCATAAAATAGTTCAGCGTGTTATTTTAGAAATACTCTAGACTTTTCTTCTTTACCATTCCTTGGAAATTCTTCAGGATATATATATGCTTATCAAACCATGTTTCCATTACGTGAATGATAAGGACAGTTGCTATGGCAACAGACTATTATTTCATGAAATTGATTGAGTTGTTTTATTTTGGTACTTGCTCTTTAACATGATAATTTCAATATTGATGCAATTCGAGACAAATTTTCATGTGATTGATGCGTTGATGTAAATATGACGACATTGATATCATACATGTCGTCTCATCCTCAAATAATACCAATTTGTCAGCAATAATTTGATTTAGAGCATTCATCAAGATTGTAGATGACAATTTGTTTGCTTTTATTTTTGCCTTATGAAATTGTTTTCATGACAAAAGGAATTTTCCTTATTTAGCTATTGAAAAATTTTATCATATATAAGCTTTTGCAAAATGTTTTTTACCTTCTATTTATTAGTTTACTTTATTTCAGAGTGTCAAACAGCTCATAACTTAACCCCATGACCTGAGTCATGAGGAAAATATCAACTATTTAATGAAAACTGTTGTCAGCCATTTTTGTGTGAACAACTTTTATTTGTTTGACTGGGAAATTGATTTGGGAAGCTTAGAAATGTACTTGTTTTAAAAATTCTACCTTTGGTCAAATAAACCTTTATTTTTAAATCTCTGTCCCAGAAAGTTCTGTCTCTTTTTAGTTTCAGCTTGTCCCAAATTCTTCCTTTATTACTAAGATAACAATACTATTAAGTGAACACACAAAATGGCTAAGTACTTGTAAACTTAAGTGATAATATTCTTTCCAGGTGGTGATATCAAGCCAAAACAGTTCAAGTCACAGCGAATTCTTATGAGCAGTCCAAAGTAAGTTTAGATAACTTAGAAGTATAATATTTTTGTATGAGATCACCAAACCACAAAATACCTGGAACAACTTTCAGCAAGCTTCATGCCTGCCTTAGATTCAAACAATAGCGGATTTTATTTGTCGCTCATAGTCATTGAGAGTAAAATTTTATAGCACTGGAAAAACAATTACGTTCCGAAGCTTATTTAGAGAAAAATATTAATTCAGTGCACTATTTTTTAAGTATTTTTATTGAAAGAATTATTTCTCACCCATTTACAAACAAATATACAAGTCATATATCTTACTGCATTTTGTTGTGTATATTGATGTAAACAATAGAGTTTTCTGTAGTGTAGGAAGATCTTTTGCTTTGAAATCTCTAAAATGGATTGAAAGGTTTGACTGATTTGAATGAATATATTTTCAAAATATGATCTTGTCCAGATTGTACAAGACAGATTACATTCAGAAAGATTCAACAAGACTAAGTTATTCCTATGTAAAACAAAGCCAGTTTCAAGGATAGTGAGTGCTGTACCTCTTTTTATACTCTTATTTGATACTGGATCTGTATATCACTCTTCCATCGTCATATTTTGGCCAAGATAGCGTATTGGTTAGGGTGGTCAGATTTGGATCATGAGTTTTGAGGTTCTAATCCCGCCAGGGGCACAGCAACCTGCCGTAATGAACTGTTCTTCACACAGTAAGGTTTAGCTGCTATGCTACACTGAATTTCAGTGCAGTTCCACCCATGGTTCGCTGATTCCATGCAATGTTGGCAGGTTCCGCTGCAATGCATTGCAACAATAGTTGCAGGCTTTTTCCCTGCAGTAATTCTAAAATACAGCCACAATGAAGAGACGTCTCTTAAAAGTATTACTCTTAAATCCCATCTCACCTCTACTCCCCATCTTCATTGCCATAGCTTGTTGAAAAAGCAAGATTTTTATTAAATACAATTATACAAGTATAGCACTATTTTCTGATGTTTGTTTCAGCGGCACAGGACAAATCAAATGTATGGTCACACTTAAAGGGGATTCCATATTTGAAGCAGTAAGTATATTCATGTGTGATGATAACCAATCCTTTCTGCAAGGAACAGTTTAGAATAAAAAATGATGTGTTTTTTTAATTTTCAAATGAATAAATATCATCATGCCAAAAAAATCTTAAATAGTATGTGGATCTGACACAACCAAAGGTTTTAAATTGAACACAAATCCTTGTTTTTTATTCTGTTTGATTTTTACAAAATGATGTGAACTAATTAGGACATCATGTCTTTTATGGTATAAGTATGTTTAGGAAATGAGAGTTTATCAACTGAGTGAAAGACGTGTACTGTTCTTTGGAATAAACCAGTATCTTGCTACAGTTGTTAAGCTTTATGGTCACTCTACTGAGTGGGAATAAAATTCCTCACCACACGAGTTACGTCAATTTCGAGAATTTGACTTCATGATACAATGGTCTGACGTCATGAATTCTCATGTGACGTCAAACTGTTACCTTGGCAACAGACTCTTCAAAGTGGCTTCTAAACATGAAATTGGCCGTGTTTGCGTAATTAGAAGGATTTCATCACATAATGAATTAGGTATCTGTCAATTCTTGACAAATACCATGTTTATCTCATCTTGTGAGGTAGAAAATATTAACTATTTCACTTGTGCCTTTAAAAGGCCACTCTTTCAAACTTTCCACCTTATTCAAATTTTGACTTTCTACCTCATTCATGCGATAAAGTTTATTGCCAGTTGAGTGAAGTCAAGATCAAACGTTTTATGTCATGAAACAACAGTAAAGTAAGGAATGCTCAAATGAAGTTTTGATGTAACCTAGGCAACAGGCGCTAGTGACTGCTGTATATATGAAAATGACAGATTGGCTAAATTATATATATATCATATGATAAACAGAATATCTCTCAATCTTGAGGTATAGCATGTTTTTCTCACCTCGTGAGGTAGAAGAGTTTTATATTTCTTGTGGCTGCGTCACTTATGATAACTTTCTTTCTCACACAATGAGATAAACAAGGTACAAGGGAAGCAAAGACAAATTTCCAGTATTTTCATTATTATATTATTTGACATCCATTTTATCAAGAAAATAAACTGTGTTATCAGTGACGGCAGAATACAATTGAAGGATATCAGGGGATATGTTGAAGCATAATGCAGAGACATATACGCTGATGTAGCAGGATGGTTTGTGACTAGAGACAAAAATAACAAAATTCCTACGTCATCGAACAACTAATGCAATGACACGCTCTGACGTCTTGATATTACACATTTAAAAAAAATGTAATGATAGGATGATATCAAAACTGCTTTCTTAACAAATATCCTCTGAGTCTTATCCTATATTTCCAGGATATCAACTTCAAACACAAGCAGGGAAAGGAGCATCACCTCTATAAAACCAGTATACTCGAAGATTCTCCATGGAAACTACAACAGGTTGGAATATACATGGTTTTCTTTGTTATCACATAGTTGGCACAGGCCTGGAAAAGTACTTGAATTTTGTTTTGATACTAGAAAAGTACAGTTTGAATTGACAATGCTTACTGAATGTCTTGAAAAAGTACTTGAATTTTGTGAAATTTTCAAAAATGTACTGGATTTTACTGTGACATCGATCACAATAAAAGTAACACTGAAGCATGGTTGTTCTGCTAACTGAGCAAATTGATAGAGATAGAATGAAACGAAAAATGTCTGCGAGCTTAAAATCTTTCCAACAAAATCGGTAATTTCCAGTCCTCAAGATCGATTGCATTCGAGAAATTCCGTTGTAGCTATGCGGCTCTTTTGAAAATGGGGTCATCGAAACCGAAAGTATTGCGAATATATGTACTTAAAAAATGGTTAAATATCCTTGAAAAGTACTGGAATTTTATTCTTTTTTGGCTGTATGAACCATGTGTAATAGACACTTACTTAATTCGCTGAAGAAATACTTTATTGATTTACAACTTCTTTGTTCTTTGATCTTTTGGTGTAGATCAGCATATGTTTGATAATTGTTTTGGTATCTACACTTAAAGGTTGCATCTCTTTGCAATAAAGAAGTTGTGAATCCATATGATTTGTATTATTTCATCACTTCTAAATTGCCACTGAAAGAGGTCACTTAATCAGCTTCCTGGGATCTAAACACTGCATTTTGGCAACCATTCAATCCATTTTCTTATCATGTCATTGTTCATCATTACGGAAAGCTTTTAAATGAGGAAGATATCTCTTTTGGAAAATGTTATTCACTTACGTTAACCATGTCAAGGATATTCAATTTACCATTGATTGTAAGGCCTGTAAGGCCCGATGGGCTTATGGTATGGCATGGTGTCCGGCGTCCGTCCGTCCATCCGTCCGTCCATCCGTCCGTCCGTAAACTTTGTGGAATTTCGACTTCTTCTCCAGAACCATAAGGCCTAGAAAGCTGAAACTTTGTGTACAGACTCCTTGGCTAGTGAGGATTATAAATTGTAGCTTTGGTGACCCTGTGACCCCTAATAAGGGCCACAGGGGCCACAACCTAAAAACCTATTTTCATCTTCTTCTCTAGAACCGTAAGGCCTAGAAAGCTGAAACTTTGTGTACAGACTCCTTGGCTAGTGAGGATTATAAATTGTAGCTTTGGTAGCCCTGTGACCCCTAATAAGGGCCACGCCCTAAAAGCCTATTTTCATCTTCTTCTCCAGAACCATGAGGCCTAGAAAGCTGATACTTTGTGTATAGCCTCTTTGAAGAGTGAGGATTATAAATTGTAGCTTTGGTGGCCCTGTGACCCCTAATAAGGGCCACAGGGGCCACACCCTAAAAACCTATTTTCATCTTCTTCTCCAGGAGCATAAGGCCTAGAAAGCTGAAACTTTGTGTACAGACTCCTTGGCTAGTGAGGATTATAAATTGTAGCTTTGGTAGCCCTGTGACCCCTAATAAGGGCCACAGGGGCCACGCCCTAAAAGCCTATTTTCATCTTCTTCTCCAGAACCATGAGGCCTAGAAAGCTGATACTTTGTGTATAGCCTCTTTGAAGAGTGAGGATTATAAATTGTAGCTTTGGTGGCCCGGTGACCCCTAATAAGGGCCACAGGGGCCACACCCTAAAAACCTATTTTCATCTTCTTCTCCAGGAGCATAAGGCCTAGAAAGCTGAAACTTTGTGTACAGACTCCTTGACTAGTGAGGATGATGAATTGTAGCTTTGGTGACCCTGTTGCCGATAATAAAGGCAACAGGAACTTCCTTCAAATCTATTTTCATCTTCTTCTCCTGAAGTATAAGGTCTAGAAAACTGAAACTTGTCGCCTATAAACTTGATTTTATGATTGGTGACCCTGTGGCCTCTACAAAGGGGGAATCACAGTGGCAACACTCTACAGCATAATTGATGATGAAGCCTGATGAGCTACAGAGCCAATGGCTCTATTTTTTGTTCATGTAATCTATGTTAATCAGTGAAAAATAGAATTGAATTAATGGATTTTTATCTTAAGAAAAGAAAAAGAAAAACCTCAGCATTCAAATAATTTGCAATAAAGTATTGTTAACCCTGAAGTTTTAATCATCGAACCAATCTACATCTTTTTTACTCAAAATTTCTGCAGATCTTGATCAAAATTGGTTTGATTGGCAATAATATTTGATAAACAAAATACAACAACTTCTGGTATAAATGATACTTTTTTAGAAATTTGGATTTACAGAATTTGAAGCTAATACCCTGACTCCTAAATGAATAACCACTGTTCAGTTCATTATCATAGACATTTTTTTATTTGCTCAGGAGTCTAATTTAATGAAATGATAAAAACTTTGCTTTGCAAAATTTATGAAAAGGTCACACAGTCACACTGTAAAACAAAGTCAGATAGTCTTTTCATACAGAATTGATAGTGATTCGTTATCTTACCTTTGTTTACATATAAGTTATTTGGAAAGCATTTTAGAACTTAAACATATCAAGAAGAAAATAAGGTTTATGGCTGATCAACTTCTTTATTGTAGAAAGTATTGTTGTTTTGGTATAGGTCCTTATGCCGTTTTCAAGCAAATTGAGAAATGAAAGTACAGCAATTTATGGATCATTAAATCGTTAAGAAAAGTGCATATTGCAAACTAGAATTTACTAAAATTTTGTTACCTATAATCTTTATACACATTCATCTATCAATAATATATAATATCAAAAGAAAGTGAAAAACGGTTCCAGGACTGAAAGGCGCCTAAATTGAAAATTCCCGAATGTGGAAAAACCTTAAAGCACTTTCAGATTCTAACACTACCCTATGGGACAGGCTTCCATTATTGATGCTGGTTTGTTTGTACAATGCAAACACATGTGGTTTTCTGCAAGCACAAGTGTTCTTCTCAAACTAGCTGTAACTTTTATTGAAGGAAATTAAGTTAGACTACCACCAACCGGGTGTTTTATGTTTGCATCAAGGAGAGGGTGTTGAATCTCACTGAAGGATTGTTTTATTATTGATAGGTAGAAGATTTATGGATTATTTCAGGGTTGTTGATTTGATTTGGGCAGGAAATATTTTTTTCCCTTTTTGTGTTGATTTTTTTTCCATTGATTGTTATGTTTCGTTTTATCACAGCTGCGTGATATAAATCTTACATTAGTATTGTTTCACATTCATAAGAGTATCACCAAAATGTCTGATAGCAAATATTCAGCACAGTACCACCCATGGTTCGCTAGCTCCAGGCGATGCTTGCAGGTTGTACTACAATACATAGCCACAATGATATTGCAGGATTTCTCCCTGCAATAATACTAGCAGCAGCGATATCGGTGAAATACTCTTGATATCGGCTATAAACCCCTTTTCACCTCACCTCACTTCTGATGACAATTTAAGACATTTTTATGTAATAATTTTTAGATTAAAGATTTAAGAAATATTATAAATGTATCATCCTGTCTCAGGGTACAAACGTTACGTTAACTCCACTAATCTGTACCCTGGGCTCAGAAGCTAGATTCGCTCGCCCGGCCTGACTTTGGATGTAGCCAATCAAATAATTTTCTCGCCACCTCCTCGATACAATTTCAAGGAGAAAATGATTTGATTGGCTATATCCCAAGTTGGCCGCGCGAGCGAATCTAGCTTCTGAGCTGAGGGTACAGATTAGTGGAGTTAGTGTAACGTTTATGCCCTGAGACAGGATTTAAATGATGCAAGAACCAGAATGAAGTTATCATTAATAATTATATGCATAACTCTGTCCATTTTCACACTCTTGACTCAATTTATATAAAGTCAAAGGTCTTATCATTTTGACATAATTTGACATACCCAGCATTATGGTATTGTTATTATTCTGCTTCAGATACAGGACACAGGAAACCATCTATGCATAGCTCTGTCCATTCTCAACTCTCACGACACAACTTACAAGTTTCAGTCAGGAAAGGAAGTCATACTGGTAAAAATTGTTTGTTTGCTTTCTTGAAACATTATTACGTGATACACAAGATATACAGTAAAGATATTGCAATAATATTATTTCACAATTTGTGTGGATATATATGTATGTAAAGTGATATTGCAATACTACTGTATATGTGGTTAGGGAAATTCTTTACTACTTTCCCTATTTCCATTAGTAAAATAATTTTCAATTGACTTTTTATTCAGATTCAAAAAGATACTGTTGTTAAATACAATAGTAAATGATGATTTTTTCAGGTATGTTTTATTTTAAAATGTGATATGAATTTGATTCTTATTTCAAGATTTTTTCCAATTCAGCTTCTTGACGATGTGATGAAGCGTATAATGAAATATTGCAATAATATTATTTCACAATTTGTGTGGATATATATGTATATGTAAAGTGATAACACAATAATACTGTATATGTGGTATGGGGAAAAAATTTTTTTGACAAATGCAATAGGAAAGGATGATTTTTCCAGTTATGTTTTTTTTTATGTAATAAAGATGAATTTATTTCTTATTTTATTTTTTTTCAAATTCAGCTTCTTGATGATGTGATGAAGAGTATAATGAAATGTCGAGGAAGTCTCACCCTGCCAAAAAGAAAATCATTACAAGATCTTGTCAATAACAGAAATATGGTGCGTAATGTTCATGTTTATTATCCCCTGCCACGAAGTGGAAGGGGGATATTGGTTTGGGCTCCATCCGTTCGTCCGTCCGTGCGAGTTAAAGGGGACAGCTTTTCTCAGAAACTATCTAGGGTAGGTTCAACAAACTTGCTGTTTGTCTTCATTGTATCAATATCTTGATGGAGTACGAAAATCAGAACTGCAAAATTATTTTATACAGAGTTATTGCCCTCTTGTTTCGTATTTTTTTTACTCTGTTCGATGGAGTCCTCAAAGTGGACTTTCCTCAAAAACTATTTAAGATAGAATAACAAAATTTGCAGTGTGTCTTTAGGGTAACAATACCTTGATGGAGTTAAAATGCAAGTAAATGCAATTACATATTACAGAGTTACAGCCTATTTAGGAAAATATTGGAAGCTTTAATGAAAACTTATTTGGCGGGGGATGTTGATGACCATGCCTTCTTGTTATCCATGTCCTACCACATATTTGATGTGTTGCTCATGTAAAAAACTTTTGGGCAATTTCATTGGCCAGTAGGGAAACAAGGTGTTATTTGTGAGTATACAATATAATGTTTGCGGTGACTATCTAAGATAAACCTCAAGTTGACAGCAAATCGTAGTGCGGCGAAAGGGACCTAGATTAGTCTCTGTGATGGGTAACACTGACAACCCAAACCAACCAATGGTGCATAAAGTTGTTTTGAAAAGACTGTAGGCAAAATGTCTTGTAGGCAGAAGTAAACACCACCAATGAACTAATTTTACCAATTCACTTTTTCTTCCATTTGACGATGTCGATTTGGCACTTAACATGTATCAATGTTGGATTGGAAGAAGTTAGAAATGAAATTCACAAAATGACGTGGGCAAATTGAATCATGTGTGGGAAGCAAGTATGCGGCCATTTGACCTGACCAATGGTCACACAATACAAACAAAAGGGACATTGGCTTCATTTTGGATACATGATATCAAAAAAGGTATAAAACCCCCAATTCCAGTTTTTATTCCTCCCTGCACACCTAATTTTTTCTTCTGTGTTTAAATTACTATCCAAACTCATCTCTAGGCGTTACCAAACCCCAGATAAGTGCTAGAAGAATTATTGTTTCTTCTTGCTGCACAAGAGTTACCTCCCTTGACTTGAACATCCAATATTTTTATGCTCGGAAGAGTTCTCTCCCTTGATCAGTTCAGTGTTTATTCAAACTTTAAGACAGAGAAGTATATTTTTATGTCAGGATTTTGGTCTTATTAACTTGTGACTAATGTTAAAGGATATTTAGCAATATCAATGCTTCCAATATTAGAATTAGCAAATTAAAAGATCAGTAAGGAAGAGTTTTATGGATTTTTAACTTCTTTATTGCAGGAGAGAGACGCTTCAGTTCAGATACTAGCATTGTTATCAAGCAAATGCTTCTGAAAACGGTGTTAGTATCTTCTCCGAAACGTTGCACTCCTGTATGAGAAGAAGTTGAAATCCATAGAACTCTTCCATCTAACTCATCTAACAACTTTTATATGCCTTTAAAAGATACATATTAGTGTTCAACAATTCTTAAATATTCTATATTAATTATATATAAATAAATAAAAATATTTATATAATATATGATATGAATAACTGAAAGTGATAGCACTTAAGTCTTAAACATAAGTGGATTCTTAGACATTGTCACGTTTGAACTCTCTTCAAAATCACATGTCTACCAGATGGAAATGTATTGGTAGATTTAGAGGTAGATATTGTAGCAGGACTTGCATATGGAAACTCATGTAATTACTCTATTTCATCGCCCGTCTCGTCTTCTTCTTCCTCAGCATGTTTTGTATCCACCTGTGCCAAGTGATGTTGCCATGTCTTTCTACGTTCACGCATCCAAGTTGATCCTTGCTCTCTACCACATCAACATCACCGGGTCAAAGATAGAAGTCACAGCACGCTACCAGGTGTGTAGAATGTAAATCACTATCTTGGGACATTAAAGTCCCTGCTTTTATGCCCAAACTCGATAAAAGCAGCACTTTTGTCAGAGATAAAAGTCACAGCTTACTACCAGGTATGTGAATGTAAATCACTAACTTGGGACATTATGATTCCTGTTCTTATGCCCAAACTCTCTTGATAAAAACATCATCGGGGCGAAAATAGAAGTCACAGCACGTTACCAGGTATGTAGAATGTAAATCACTAACTTGGGACATTATGATCCCTGCTTTTATGCCCAAACTCTCTCGATAAAAACATCACCGGGTCCAAGATAGAAGTCACAGCACGTTACCAGGTATGTAGAATGTAAATCACTAACTTGGGACATTATGATTTCAGTTCTTATGCCCAAACTCTCTCAATAAAAGCAGCACTTGGGGCCAAGATAGAAGTCACAGCACGCTACCACTGTAACCAGGAATGTAGAATTTGTCACTATCTTGGGACATTACTATCCCTGCTTTTATGCCTGAACTCTCTCAATCAAAACAAAGACAGCAGTTGGGTCTAAGATTGAAGTCGAGGGCTTTTAGCACGTTTTGACAATGTCAAGAATAAGTCTTCTTTGCCTGACAGGATCATATTAGTATTTGCTCTCCCCCCACCCTTAGTTGGCGGGCGATAGATAGCTTTGAGCCTTTCGCGTCTGTGCATGCATCTGTGCGTGTGTCTGTTCCTCCAAGTAAGAGGGTACAACTTTCCTGAGAAACTTTTGAAGACATGATAACAAAATTTTCTGTATTTCTACAGAGCATCGAATCTAAATGAAGTTTGAAAATCGATGGTGCACTGATATTTTGTAAGGAGTTATTGCCCTTGTTCTGTTGCTTTTCACTGTAGAGGCGTCGTATATAAAAGGGGCAACATTTTAAAGAAAACCTCTCAAACAGGTTGAATAAATTTTGAGAGTGCCTTTATAGTATCAATATCTGATGGTGTTTAAAAAAAACAATAACACCTGGATTTTGTTTTCAGAATTATTGTTCTTGTTCTGTTGCGATCCAAGTTACTTAAGACTGAAATATTGCCCAATCTGGCATCAACCTGTTGGTATCCTTCAGTGGATGCTATCCATACAAACAACAACCAAATCAGGTTGTCAAGCGCCGTTTCGCATTTTATGACAAAGTATTTATGCTGTATTGAGCTTTTTCTGATGTCATAAAATTTTTCACTTCACAGGTTGAAACAGTGGTACAGTGGTTGAATGAGGCTATTGTTTTCTTCACCCTAGCTCTACAACAGTGTCAGCAACTAAAAGACAAGGTAGGTATATTCTTTCCTCCAAAACTTTGAGATATCACTTTTTAGAGATCAAGCGATGTGTCTTTGATTTTATTGTAGATTTTGAAAAATGGTGATAAAAATTGATTTTTGGAGCGCTTGGTCTCTAGAACAGGCATCTTAACTTCGCAAAAACTGTTCGCTGTCATTGTTAGTTATGTGACATTAGAACTGTTTTGCATCATGAAATAATGACAGCACATTTCAATGACATTGTTCACAAAGCTCTGACATTCCTGCATTGAGATTTTTGTATTATTGAGAGATGTATATTTGTCACAGAAATGCAATACAAAGTTGTTTTGGATTAAAGAGATATTGACCTCAATGTCTCCAGATGTCAAAATTTAAAATTTAAAAAAACTAAAAATTTCATTTTTGGGGAAGAAATGTAGCTACCAATATTTATAAATTTTGTCAATGAAGATCATCTGCAATTTCTTATCATTTCCTTGTCATTTCAGTTGACAGTCCTTATGCAGTATGAAGGTTTATCGTAACAATCCACAAGTCTACTGTCTGTGTCTATAGTCATTGAACCCTCGTCAGATGATCCTGAACAAATCAAGAAAAGCTAACCCTATATTCAAGCAGAAGCCTTGTATGAAAAGAAGCTGTGTGATGGAGGGAATGAGTCTGGCATATGTGACTGATAAGACATAATACATGTAGTTTCAATTGCAAATTGACCAAGAGTTTCACGCTTGTGTGAGATCCTTGTGTCATTGACTTGTACATATTATATGGAAACAGTCTGCCAAATTTAGTCGAGGAGTGTTTGTAAAGTTTACACATACCAGTTCATCGGTCTAAAAGCAAGAAAGCAGGGATGCAGATTCAAATTTTTGCCAATCGGACATTCCATGTCAACAAATAATTATATTTTGTTTATAAACTTTGGTGCCTTAGCTCACGTTAATAAACGATTGAACATGTGGAAATATTTCATAGACTAAATTTAAGTCTAAAATTATTACTCAGTAATTTTCTTATTTAATGTTTAGGCCTAGCTATATGAATATGTTTATAATTTCAATAAATAATCAAGTTTCAATAGTGTCAGTTAAACTCAGCCTGTTTTCGTAATCCTGCTGTTCTTTTCTCCTCCCTGCACTAATGCAAGCTTCAAACACTGTGTTAATGAAGTCTTGCTTGCAAAGTCGATGCATGGAGCTTGTGAAGTTAGTGGAGGGAGGATATAGTAACAGCATGTTAAATTAACGATGTGAAGTTGTTTGATGTCTTTTTAAAAAAAGTTTGACCTTATTGACGTCATGTTTTACTCAATACATGACACTGAGATGATCCAATAATTAAAGAAAACAAGGTAATTATGTCGTTTGAATACAGGATTGGTTGTTTCATTGATGACCGGTTCGTGTTTTCATTACAATTATGACCGACACAAGCGGGGCATTTGGCCTTTATTGATTGCTTGTTAGTCAACTCAGGCTTGTTTATCTGTTTGTTTAGTATCTTTGATTATCTTCAATCGGTCAAATGACTTCTTGAATGTCCGACAGGTCACTTTCCAAAGGGTCAAACTGGATTCCCAATCGGACATGTCCGGCAAATAGACCGATTTCTGCATCCCTGCAAGAAAGGACTCTTTGATTGGATAAATATTTCCTGGAATGAGTTCAACAGTGATTATGCTTTTATCAAGCATCTGATTGGATGAATGAACTCTGATTTGTTTGGATCAAGTAAAGCTGTACCAGTGCGTGAAGAAATGTTAGAGTTGATGATGTTTTGACAGGAACCCGTCTACCAGCATTGATGCTTGTAAATATTCTTTGATTGGACGAGAGAATACCAGGAAACAGCTTATATGCTTGTGCTTGAAGGATTCTTCATATTAATGATATATTGAGAGAATAAGTATCCACACATCATTGTTCCATTTTATTGACCAGTGGTGTGGATAATGCCAGGTACCATTCCAGTGCTCATTCTTTATAGGACTTGATTTGAATGTTTTTTGGACTTTATGACCTGGAGTAAGTCCAGGCCGATTTAAGTTGACTGTTCTCTGGGTTACAGAATTGTAAAAATATTAACTCTTCTATTGACCGAACTCAATCCAACAGGGCTTTCCTCTCCTTCAGGGTCTGACTGCACCCACCTTTGTCACATGTTCTGTCATAAGCTCATCTAACCAAGGACTCCAGCAAATCATTTGGTATCAGTAGCTAGGGATTTTAATTACAGTGTACCTTTATTATATTTTGTCACCATCAACCAGCTCATTAGACGTGATAAAATTATAAGTACGCTAATGACTAGGTTTTCTCTATTCTAAACATGTAAACTAACGCGAAAGTAGGTGGGTTGCAATAATACCTTGTCGAGAGGAAGGTCCTTGTTGAATCACGTTCCATTCCCAATAGCTTCAATAATTATTTCCGGGATAACAGTTGATTTGAATTAGTCCACCAAGCAAGCATCATACGAATAACAACATATGCTGTAGAGTACAAATAATAACCGGTAATGTTGAACATGGTAGCTGATTTTGGATACAATATGATTAATGTGATGAATATTTAATTAGTCACTAGGCAGCCATATCATAATCAAGAGAATTTGTATTGAATGAACTTTACCATTTCATAATAACATGAACATTAAAAAAATTGTTTTGATTGTGTCATCAATTATATTAGTCCAAGAGATAAGACCTAATTTATTTACCTTAGAGGTCCAAAAGGTTTGATCACTGATTCTTATGTAAAAATGTCTGAATTTTCAGAATATTTAAGTCTTACGAGTCAAAACCTGACCAATTTTTCGCTAGGGGGCGCTGCACTCATGACTCAGCAATTTTTCGTCTACTTCCCCACCATTGGAAAAGTTGATTTTTTTGTTATTACATACCTTTGAAGGCTAACAATGTCTATATCAAATGAGAGCCTATATATTTATCTTTCATAAAAATAATAATATTAAGTACATTTGTGCACTTGACATTGTGTAAATTCATAGAAAAGAAAAAAAACCCCTCAAAATTGGTTAAATGCACATCTTTCATTTATTATTATTTTTTAATTTGAACCTTTATTTAATAATTTTTTCTCATTTTAGAGTGACAATCATTTAGGCAAGCAATAGAAACAAGAATTTTTAAATTATATCAATATTTAACAGATTTACAAAGGATTTGTGAATGAGGTGTCAAGTCTGAACTTCAGCCAAGGGAGATAACTCTTGTTCACAACTTTTTGACAAGCCGTTCTTTCAGGTTCATATAAAAATCCTGGAGCAGAATATGTATTTAATTGTGCTTCTACCAATTAAAAGCAATTAAATTAAGTGTCCACATACCACATTTAGCAATAATCAACCATAATCCAAAGCTTTAGAGCTGTCTTCTCAGTAAAGTGGCACTGACGTATTTCACTTTAGTTCAGGGTATAGCAAATTTTGATCAGTAAACTGCAAATGACAAACAATGCAATTTAAAATTAGAAATGCCTTGGCACATCTGACTCTGGGCACAATCACATTCTGACACATATTTCCATGGTACCTAATCTGACTCATCAGCACTGGAATCACTGTCAGATCCAACATCTGTCACATCAGAATCGTCATTTTCACCAATTTCTGCTTGAGTGATCTGGGAACCGACAAAGTTGGGCATTTGATTCCCACTAAACCACTTTACCACAAATCTTTCGTGGATCAAACTCCAACCATGATCCTCAGGGCTTGATGAAACAGGATTAGAGATGTGGGCATTTTTCCAAAGTGCGGATACATAGTTCACTCTGGATAGCTTTCTCAACAGGACATCTTTGGAAGGAGGAAAAGCACTTGGATCACATCCTTTTATCTTGTCCAGTGAACACTTTGCCTTTGGTGCATATCTATCTTTGAAGATACTGTACCGAGCTTTGTTCACATCACGAACTGCATGTTTTCCATACATTGTACAGACAAAGTGTTCAATTCTTGTGACCATGTCTTCTGTGGGCTCTTCAAGTATGCCAAGACTAGCAAATGCCTCTGTGAAAGGTACAGATTGTTCCAATATCTGAAATGGGCGACATTTTCCTTTCCTAGCAAAGGCTGCGGTATAATCACAACCTGTGAAGGTGTGAAATGCTGGAAGAGCTTGACAGATCTTTGAGCCAATAGCATTGGCAACTGAGGTGACATCAATGTAACGACGTGTGTTGTTGCTGCTACTGCCAGTATCCATCACTATATGGGCTTCTCCCATGCGGTGGATGTGATGAAGGAGGAGGACAAGGACATCAGTATCAGATGCACGAACTGATATGGTTGGAGATTGGAGCTCAGCTGCAATTGTGACTGTGTGATAGATGATTCTGGTGTCTGCCTCTTCATGCCAAGACTAAAGTTGGGGAACCACAGATCTTTCAACTGCCCCGTCTTTAGAGCTAAATTGGTAACAGAGTCCATCAATTGCCACATATAGGTCATGCCCTTTTAAAGTGGAGGTGTATTTGTCCTTGGACCATTCATCAGCTAGAAAGCGAAGCAATGAGGTCTTGAATGAGGGGGATCTTAATGCCTGATTGAAATCTTTAGGTCTTGTCTGAAGTGGGCCAGATATGTTCCTGCTTAGTTCACTTTTTCCACGGAGACCTCTCTCACTGTCCTTGATAGATGGAGATTTGTATGTATCACACACAAAGTCAACTCGATTTGCCATCTGACAAAGTCTCTCAAGAAAGGTATTTGCAATATCTCCATATGTTGGTGGTAAATGTGTTTGTGATTGGATGAAATACATACTATCGACAACACATACATCAGGAATAATAGCTTCTGGATTTTGATCGATTTTTTTCTCAAGACAGGAAAGGAGCTTAGACTTGTCTGTTTTGTTGAGGGAACCATCAATGTGTCCCAGACAGAGCGGCACAGGGGTGAGTGGATATGTCAGTACTTTCTCAAGATCTAACTTTGAGGTTGTAGCAAGGTAGAGCAAACGTCCAAACAGATCTGTTGTACACCTCAATTCTTTGACCACCTTGTCTTTAGTAGACAGACCTGATTTTATGCCTGCAGATGCAAAGTTTTTAACTTTGCGCCTAGGAATTGGTTTCTCAAATCTGTCAGCCTCAGTGAAACATCCGTCTTTGAACTGTTGATACCATGCCTGTCCTTTGGCTTGGACAGAGAGTAGATCACAGGCAATATCTTCAGGGACTGGATTACCCGAACTGATGCAAAACAGTTGTGATTTGTCACAGCTGTCTCCAAATGGATTGAGACTATTTTCAATAGCCTTTTCGAGCTTTGTGACATCTTCTTGGTCCCTACGGACACGTGAAGATCTTTGGTCATGGGATATTTCATCAGTGCTTTTGATGTCTGCCATCTCAAGGAGATTTGAAACAACTTTGGTCCTCACTGAACGGGTTATCATCCAACGACTCAAAGCAGATTCAGAACAGGCAAATGCGGTTATTCCAGTCTTTCGAGAGGCAGCATCAGCGTTAACGGTTTGTTCAAGTGCCATGTCAACTGGAACTCTAGAAAATGCTTGTGCAGATCGTTTAATTCCAAGTCCACCATTCTCAAGCATTTGTCTACCACCTGGATGTGTATGGTCAATATTCAGCAGTTTCAGGTGGTACAATGTCATCCAGCGTGAATAGTTTGGTCTGTTCATTGCAAAGAAGATTGGACACATCTGGCCAAGGCAGTGCACATAAAGATCTAGGTCACATGTTCTATATGCCCTGCTGAACATGAGATAGAGATTTACAAGATCAATATATTTCATCCAAAATTGTCCAGTTTTTCCATGGTTCCCATTTCTTGTCTCATTCGAGTATGCTTCATATGCTTGTATCATACGGCAAAGATCCTCATTCTCAAATGCTGTTTGAACAGACTCTGAAGTTGGGTGTACTCCAAGTTCTTGTATGAGTTTCTTTAGATCATCTGTAATGTAGTCAGGGCAGTTGTCACAGAAGGATCTAAAGTGTAGTTTCCAGAAGGCAAATGAAAGTACCAGATGAATCCTTTTGCACCTGTTGTAATGTCTGCCAGAAAGGAACCCGTTCAGTGAGCCATTAGCAAGTATGCCAGTTTCAGTCAAGAGATATGGTCCGCCTGAGGCATCCAGGAGGTAACCTAGACATGCAAAGTATGTAAGGCATATGTGGAAGCTACCAAAGCATATGAAGAGGTTGTCAAAGGTAGGAGATTCCTGAGCTTGGATTTTCAAAGCCAGTTTGGCAACAGCAAGGTCATAGGTTACAAGACTGATTTCTTCACCACATTCCTGTGCTACATCTTGGGATAGTCGTAAAGTTTGGGCAACAACATTTAGTTGTGTAGGTGGTTGTGTGAGATTTTTCATGTAGCCTATTCTCTGCTGTGGGAGCAAGTCTTCTGATACTCTGCCATTCCAACCTATCCAAAGTGGTGTTTGTTGATTCCAAGTGAAACCCATCATCCATAGCATGTCCAACTTGCTCAATGTGTCAAAGTTATCTGGTGCCACATCTTCAGCAACCTCATATTCAAAATGTTGTATTCTTGGCTTCTTTCTGTATGGTGCAATATCATGTTGCTTGCCTTGAAATGATCTCTTTCCTTTTCCTGGTTTTAAGGAACCGACTGATTCACAAGCTTCAGGTCCAAAGCGCACATTGGGAATGTCTTGGTAGCAAATCCCAAATGTGTCATGTAAAGTTCCAGCTCCAGATAGGGTTTCTGTGTTTTCATCATAGTTGTCCCACGCTGTTCCCGTATGGAGACCTGCTTGTCTAAGAAGACCGTCTGGAAGAGAGGAGGAGGATTGTTGAATTGTCTCTGCCACTTCAGTTTCAATCATCTCAACCATATGGTAACCAACACAATGTCCAAAATGATTAAGGATTTCAACCACCTTCCTACTGCCAGTGATACTTTTCAAACCCATGGCAAGTGTCAAATGCTTTGCTGGTTTGATTACCCCATTTGTAACAATGTATAAGACATCATTTGAGACAGATTGTACATGACGTTCAGCTTTGCAACGGGCTTCTCCACTTTTTGTAGACAAACCTGTAAACAGTGTCCTGAAAAAGGTGATCAAATCCTCAGGAGGATTACCATTACCTTTCCTTATGGCAATTGTTAAAGGTAATTCTAAGTCGCCAGCATTGTCTTTCTGATTGAGAAGTTGTTGTCTCAAGATAAGAGCTGCATCAACTAACTTTGCTGTGGTTGACTTTTCATAAGCTTCAGCATACAGCATTGCATCTTCAACAGAGAGGTGTGGGGCATGAATTACCTTCCCTTTCTTGTTTGATAACTTGGTACTTTTAATATAATTGGCATATTTGACCAGCAATTTTTCTTCTACTTTCTGTGCAGTGTAGATCTTTTCACTCCCAAGCAAAGTAATGTATTTCTGATGCAAGGAAGTCAAATAAATAGCTCCTTTTTGTTCAATGATGTGCTCCTCGATCAAGGTTGAAACTGACCGGAAAGCTTCATCATGTCTATTCTGAGTACTGCTAGCTGAGTCTCCAACAGTTTTCTCTGCAGAACGGGACTTAGTGTCTGCCTTTTTCAGGTACAATCTCCTACAAGAATGGTGGTACTTGACTTCTTTTGATATAAAGTCAATGTCATGAATGTGGGTCAATAATTCATCATCACTGAGAATATTGGCTGCCGTTTTGATATTACTTGCAGCCTCATGACTTTCACATTGACCAAGTCTTTCTCTCTCCTTCCCATTTCGCTTTGTAGTAGATCGGCAGAAAATACAGACATTTTCAAAAATACCTGAAGATGTTGCAGTCACACATGGGTTCTTGGATCTCAAGGTTATTGTCTTACAATTTTGCTTTTCATTTTCTCTTGGTATTGCCGTGAATTTCCTATAGCAAGTTATGTGACAACCATGCAAATCATCAATGGCTTCTAGTTGTCGCAAGTATTTACACACTGTGGTATATTTTGATGATGAATGTTTTTCAAGTCTGTATTTAGCAACTCCCTGTATAACCTGCCAGGTGTTACTGTCAAAAGGCCTCACAGGTTCCTGGGTGTGCGCGTCCACATGGAGAATGCACGTAAGAGGAGGATTGCTCATCACTGTAGACCCTGAAACAAGAAATGAAATAAATACTACTTGCCTTCAAGTACAGTTGGGTATCTCTATCCATTAACTCAGAAAACTTGATCAGCTTTAATAGTGTAATAATCTTATGTCAGTATGTTTTTCATTCAAAAATTTAGCGTTTGAGGAAAATAATAAGAAACAGAATCTCCTCACATGATTTTACTTATATAGTTAAAAATGCTAATAGGATCCCCCTTAATATATTCAGCCAAATATTACCCCTTATAAGCAAAAAGGATAAACATTGATCTTTTATATAAATTTCTATACCAATTAAGCATCCCTGGAGCCTTTTAAAAAGGGTTCTTTTACATTTTTATCTTGACAGCATTTGTCATTTGGTTTGCAAGATTTATTAAATCAACTGTTGGAATAATTTCATTTTATTGGTCTAATTAATCAATCATAAACTTTTTTCTGGCCTTGTTAGGTTATGACAAATTACATGATAGTGACAAACCTTATTTGTTCTTCAACTGAGACAGTCCTTCTTTTGAGAAAAACAACTGCTTTGACTCCATCTTCCTCAATTGTTTAAAATCATTCACTGGATCTGTTGTTGAAAATAAATACAAATCATAGAAAGCCTAGTAAATGAGCCAAAAATACAAATCAAAATAATGAAATATTATACAGGCAGATGTTTGTATTGACTTTCTATACATAATAAGTGATTTATGAAAAAGGAAAATAGTAACTGATTCCAAATGTTTGACATGATCAGCATTGGAAGTTCAAGTATGATTCAATAACCAATTTGTTATTTTCTATCATTAACAAATGTTACCAATCGACGCCTGTAAAACAGATATAATATTACAATTAAATAGGGAAATATTATAAATATTGATTTAATTAATAATATATAAACATTTGTCTGGTCTGTGTTAGGAGATGGCACAACTGAAATACCTTATTGTTCTTCATATGAGACAGTCCTTCTTATGAGGAAAACAACTGCAAAGTCTCCATCTTCCTCAATTCTTTAAAAAATCATCACTGGATCTGTTTTGAAAATGAAATACAAATTATAATAAGACCTGCTGACAAGTAAGAAAGCTTAGCAAATGCCTAAACTGCAAATTAGAATAATGAAATATCTTACCAACAGACGCCTGTTAAGATTACAGAAAGATAATTAGTCAATAGGCAAATAGTATATCCTTCTAAAAGTTTGGCAAGGACAGGGTTTGGATTGCAAATTTTCAAAGTTACCATTCTGTTTAATTTGTATATTATTACATTTAATTTCTACATCATTTGATGCTTAAACATTAAATAATGTCAATTGCAAATAAATACTCACATCACAACACTAGGAATGTCGTTTGAAGCTTCAAAGTGACTGCCCAACAGCAGGTAGTTGACATGTTTCCATGGTAAAAATGGCCGCCAGTATAACATATGACACACAATTAGTTACATATAATTCTTTTTTTTATGATCATAAGATGAACAACTCCAAGTACTGAGATTTGATAACAGCAATAATGTCTTACAATAAATAAATGTGTTATTTCTTTGTTATTGTTGATTGGATTGAAATAAAAATGTTACCTCCATCATAACAACTGACAAGAGCTGCCGATAGTGCCAACAGTTTTAATGTTAATAACTTTTCAACATGAAAATTATGGTTGATTATTGCTAAATGTGGTATGTGGACACTTAATTTAATTGCTTTTAATTGGTAGAAGCACAATTAAATACATATTCTGCTCCAGGATTTTTATATGAACCTGAAAGAACGGCTTGTCAAAAAGTTGTGAACAAGAGTTATCTCCTTTGGCTGAAGTTCAGACTTGACACCTCATTCACAAATCCTTTGTAAATCTGTTAAATATTGATATAATTTAAAAATTCTTGTTTCTATTGCTTGCCTAAATGATTGTCACTCTAAAATGAGAAAAAAATATTAAATAAAGGTTCAAATTAAAAAATAATAATAAATGAAAGATGTGCATTTAACCAATTTTGAGGGGTTTTTTTTCTTTTCTATGAATTTACACAATGTCAAGTGCACAAATGTACTTAATATTATTATTTTTATGAAAGATAAATATATAGTCTCTCATTAGATATAGTCATTGTTAGCCTTCAAAGGTATGTAATAACAAAAAAAATCAACTTTTCCAATGGTGGGGAAGTAGACGAAAAATTGCTGAGTCATGAATGCAGCGCCCCCTAGCGAAAAATTGGTCAAGTTTTGACTCGTAAGACTTAAATATTCTGAAAATTCAGACATTTTTACATAAGAATCAATGATCAAACCTTTTGGACCTTTCGGGGTAAATAAACGGACCTTATCTCTTGGACTATATGTATTAATACTTACTGAGATGAATTGATAAACATAGCTTGATTAATTGATGATATCATTTCCTGAAGCAGTAATATGTTTGTGGTAGATGTGCCAAGTCTTATGATCAAGTTCATTGTGTGAGAGTCCACGTAAACCTAGCTTCAATAGTACTCGCTTAACTCCCATATTGAGTCTAGCTAGATGCAGTAACTGGGCGCGTCAGCAGACCCTTCAATCGTAATCGGGGCTTCTTATCAAGTTGCACTAGTCTTCATTCGCTCATAATATTCCAATTATGTGCTTATAGATAGACTCAATATGGGAGTGTAGCGAGTATTATTGAAGCTAGGTTTACTTAGACTGATGATGTGAATGTGTACAAAGAAGCAAATTACATATCAGGTAAATAGTGATACATGTATATGAGTGGTATTCTTGTTTTGTCTAGAACAAAGAGGACGAATGTTGCTTTCTGACATTTCATTTTAGATTGAGGTACTCTGTATGAATGAAAATTGATTACGAACACCTTAGTAAAAGTATTTATTCACTGACTATTTATTAAATGCTATAATGTTATTGTCATTAATGCATAAATTTCAGTTATCTAGATTGCTACACTAAGCAAGTCTGTGTAACATAGTGGAGCAAATTATGACCTTGTTTTAATGAGATTGTCATTTTATCATTAACATCTTTTAGTTATTTGAAAATGGTTGGTTTCTTTTGAAATAAGTAAATGTTCAGTGATACTTATTAAAAATATGAATTCAGTTTTTCATCAAATGTTTTAACAAAATTTGTCTCAAAATCGTCTCTGTAGATATATTGTAAATACATCGTTATTTAATGTAAATGTGAAATCTATAAAAAGAGAGATATCGTATTCAATGATTTCCTAGAGCCAAAGTGTGTAATGATATTCACATATCTTTACAGTTAATGTTTAATGTAATTTTTTGGAATAACAAACACTTCTATTTAGTTTTGACTTAGTTGCAGGAGTGGATTGTTTCACTGTATTCAGATTGCATGTCATGGCATCAAATGATTTGTCATCTAGACAAATATCTGAAAGTTCAAATGTTTTTGTTGAAAATGTTTAACATTCCAGATCTTTGGTTATTCAGAATGCTTTTACAAATGCTTGTCATGTCTGAACATTATCTTGAAATTTTAAGGGGCAGTAACACATTTTTTGATAATTTTATATTTTAAAATTTTCACCAATAATTGTAAGTTAATGCTAAATGCATTATTTTGACAGTGTCAAAAATCTCATTACACAAGCCACTCATCCATAGTCAGAGGACAAAGTATTAAGGATCACATAAAATGCATTGTCAGCCATTTTGTGTGAACATCTTTAATTCATTTGTGTAAGGAAAAGCAATTGCATGGCTAAACTTACACTTTTGGCTTCTTTCTTCGACCATTGGGTCTGAACTCAAATTTTGTGTACACTGTACAGGTAGCTTAGCCAAGAGGGATGGTCGATTTGTTGTCCCTGTGACACCTAATACGGGCCACAAGGTTTTAAAGTCATATTCTTCTAGACTAGTAGAAGGTCCAGAAAGCTGAAATGTGAACAGAATCCTTAGCTGATGGGGATAAAAACTTTTTGCAACCCTGTTGCCCCTCTTAAGGACAACTGTGTCCATGCCTCAAAAGTCTTTTCTCAAAATTATTACTGCTTCATTTAGTTTAAATACATTGTCTTTCAATTGGAAACATTAATTTCCATTTTTCTGACATCAAATTATATTCCCCCTAAAACGGTTCTACTGCCCCATTGATAGTTTGCAACATGACTATGTCATTCCATACTCTGCATCTCAAAATCAAAATTGAAGACGATTTTACAACAAGTGATTTTGAGAATTATAAAGTTGTGAAGTATATACATAGACATTTCACTTCCGTGAAAGGATTTGTATAGAAAATATTAATTGATTGTTAATATGCACATGAAATTTGTATAGAATAAAATCAAAGAAATCAATAGTCTTCTTTTTGTTAACTTGATAAGAAAATTGTCTTTTGACAATGTAATTCAAGTCAACCAGCACTTTAAAGAGACACAGAGTATGTTGATAGGATCACATACATGTATGTCAAATTTTGAAATCGATGTTATTACATCGGGAACCACTGTTACTGAAATTAACAAGTTAAAGGTCAATCAGTACATTAGAGCGAAAATGCGGCTATTCAAAGTCTGGATTTTGATCGAAAACCGGACAATTCGCCAAACGTAATTTTGAAACCTTGCCATAAGCTGCCAGGAAGATATATTTGATTCGATAGTGTTTATTAGGTATTGAAACTAATAGGTAGATTAATTGGATGCATAATTTCGAATATTAAACGTATTTGAGATGTTTTCTTGAATTTTCCATAAAACCAAGCATTTTAGAGATATTATACATAAATGGAGATAATTGCAAGTCCAGTGATGAGATAATTATGAACTTCAATCAGCATATTAGATATTTTGTAGTTGATCAAAACCAAATAAAATGTTAAGAAAGATACTCTGTGTCACTTTAAAAGAAATGCTGTAAATTGCTCAACTCAAATGGATTACAACCTTGGACGACAGCCCGTGTGTTCGTTTACTAGTATTGTGGCAAAAGATCTAGTTATCAGCCGACCAATCACATCATAGCATTTGGAAGAAAGGATTGCGCTGATCATGTTAACTGAATAGTTCAGAGGAGTTACCTGCCCATAATATCTAGATTTTTTTCAAAAGACTTGTCACAGGTGGGATCTGTTAACCAAACTTATGTCAGAAAGTGAGATTATATGGGCTGCTCTCAGACCTTTATGTAGAGGTAAAACCTTGTGATTCTCCCACTGTTCTTACAATCACGACTGGAAAATTGATGCTAAAGATGATAATATAACCATTATATAAGTTCATTGCATGGAATGTCTCTCCACCTATATATTATAATTATATTATTATTATTATTATTATTATATAACTATTATATATTATAAATGTATATGTTCTTGTAAGTTGATTTGTTGTAGGAAAAAGCACCTTGGAAGTAGAACAATGAAAGTGTCTTCTGATGTGAAAAAGTAATGATCCAACAATTGATCGTATAACTGTATATGTAGACAATGAACAAGCTTCTTCTCCTTTTCAATACCTTTTAACATCACTGAATAAATATAATCCATTTGTACTAGGTTCATCTGGATCAACATACAAAAAAGATAAGATCAAAACTCTATATTTTGTTGAAGAAAAGAAGTTTATTTTTATTGTAGTGCAAATGTTAAGTTATAACAAACACTGCCTTTTTAAAATAGAAATTCAAGAAATGCCTCAATTAGAAGAATGCATTTTATCAAGTCAGTGAGATTGGAAGGATGATGAGAATATATTCACATTCAAGATCAAAGGTCAAGATATTTATTAAAAAGTAAAAAAAATCCTTTTTCAATCACTTGAAAAGTGTTTATGTTGTATAGCTCTTATTTAGTATAAATATTATCTATGGAACGCTACCAAATTTTCAAAACTTGTTTCGGCTAAGCACTAATCTTGACCTTTGGTGTACAAATAATGATTTGTTCCGTGTGAGAAATCTGTTGACATGTTTACATATTAGATCAAAATTCAAGGACAAGATTTCTTAAATTCTCTTTCCCATATTAGGTTTTGCAGGGGTAAACAAAACACTCAATTTCCAGCAAATGCTAATCCAGTTAGGATGCATTGGAGCTTTACATCAGATGCTTATTACATCGATATCAAGTGTTCGCTCTTCGAGAATCATCTTTGATTAATATCTGTGTATAGATGACAGATATTGGCCATTTTGCAGGTTGAATTTTAGTCAACACAATAACATTGGTCTGAATACACAAATAACTTTGAAGCAAAGGATAAGAAAATAAAATAGAATATAAACTGACCAAATACATCATATATATATTAACATGACATGGAGTAAAGTCTAGGTGTTATCAGCTGTAGTAAAACTGTTACTACAAAAATAATAAACATAAATGACAAGCGATTCAGGCACTTTAACCAGATAAATCAAGGACTTGAAGCAATTCAATTATTTTATTCACATCAAACATGTGTCCTTGTTCCAATAATTATTCGCAATTGAAATAAGGGTTATTCTAGTGGAGCCTTTGTCAAAATGAAACTGAGTGATTGAAACAAAATGATAATATTATGAGCATAGAAATTTATCATTGAGTATGTTGATTACACTGATTGAAAAAAGTTCATGATAAATGAATCTAATGTCAATGACCACATAAACACAGGGGTTGAAATTAGTCCTATTGAGGTACTAGCCATTCGGACTACTGCATTCCTGTGAGCACTATCCCTAAGATATTCTGACTAGCCAAATACACCAATATAATTGTATTTCCTTTGAATTCAACTAGTCCTTTGGACTTGTATTTTACTAGCCAAGCATCATGTCACTAGCCATTGGCTACTAGTTTCGAACCCTGTAAATGCTTATTCAATTGTGAATTATCATCAAACTCCTGTTACCACAAGCCAGGAAAACATCATTCAGAACTAGATCTGAATGCATATAATCCATGGGAACAAAAGTTTGGTGAAGAATTATGAGTCTAATTTGACAAGATATGAAACAAATTAACATGACTTGGAGAAAATTCTAGGTATTATCAGCTGTAGTTTAATTGTTTCTGTTAATCAAACATTATGACAAGCAATAACAATTCAAGCACTTTTACCAGATACATCAAGGACTTTACAACTCGATGATTTTATTTAAATGGAACATGTGTCCTTGGTTCCATAATTATTCACAATTGAAATAAGGATTATTCTAGTGGAACCTTTACCAGAATGAAATTGAGTGAGTGAAACCAAAGGATAACATAATGTATATCTAAAAAAAGCTTCTTTATCATTGAGTATGCTTATTATACTGATCATGATTGAAAATAGTTAATAATAAATGAATCTAATGACCACATGAACGCTTATTCAACTGTGAATTATCATCATATGAGTGAGATGAGAAGCTGTTTGATCTTTGGTGTAACATTGAACTCCCTGCCAGATATCAGCTTGCTTTTCACCTTGCTGTATTCTATCGGAGTAACTTGCATCAATACCCACATTGGTCTGTCTAGTGTTACATCAGAGATTGTTGTGAGAACTTTGACAGTGTTGATATCAACAACATGTATCCTATTGCTATCCCTGTCAATCATGAAACAGACGCTAAGCTCTGTTGATTTACCAATCTGGTACTTGCAGAGAGGGACGTCAATGATAAGCTTACCATCATACCACACCCGGAGACAGAGTTGATGCTTGTGGGTTGGACAAACAACAACCCTCACACTCACTCCCCTAGCCTGACCCCTGTTGTCATCTATTGGCGAGTTTGTGAGGCTTGTCTCCCACAGCATCTTCTTCTCCTTATCCAGCTGCTTGACAGTGAACACCGCTCTGCTACAGAACACCAGCACCTGACCTCTCCTCAATGGAAGGGGTCGCAGTGTCAGTGCTTTTCCCCATGACTGGAGTCGACACAGGGTGTCTGGAGTAAATGGTGTGCGGCACAGCACTAGGTCAAGGAAGCTGTATCGAGGTGCAGGGTCTGGCCTTTTGTTGTTGATGATTCCCCAGGATATCTGGAAATCACGGCTTGCGGTGTTTGTGTCAAACTCGAGGTGTGGACCTGTTGATATATGTTTTGATCAAGCAAATATATTCTATAACATTTATCCCCTTTCTTAAATATTTTTTTTGGCAAAATGTCAATATTTTATTGGATTCATTAGGTTCAATCCTTACATTCCCATGCCATATATTATTTTACAATACTAGGCAGAGTGAATATAAACATCTAACAAGGAAGAAAAGAAGACAAGCTTACTTATAAACAGTTTCCCTCCGTCTGAGAACACTTGCTCAAAATTTGGCACTGAAATAAAAGAGATCATTGCTGTTGACAGTTCAGAAAAAATTTATCTAATTGAAAATACATAAATATATAGTAAGTACATATGCATCAAGTGAAACAAATCTCAATCTAATGTTTTGTCTGTGTTGGTGCACTTGTTTCTGATATATTAGCAACAATTTGTTCACACATCCGTGACGAAAAATTGCTATGCAAGCGGACCTTAAAATATCCTTGCATATAGCATGCAGCTAGATTTTTAAAGCTCTTTTAGTGCTTAGATAGTCGTAAGCCAATGTTAAAGTATGGTATTTACGACTATCTTAGTACTAATTAAGAGAGCTGAAGTGAAAGAAGGACTATAACGTTAAGACGCAGATAACAAAGGAAGCAACTTACTTTTCATCAACTGATTTAAAATCGAGTTGTTGTTAAAAACAAACTATCACATTTGATAAAAAAAGATCGCTTTATGGAAATCCCTAATGTAGGGTTAGTTTACTGAAAGTGATAGAAATTTGGACAATCCCAACTTAGGTCGGGGCTGCTATCAGTTTGTGTGCAGTTTCCACTGCCGCCGCCGAACTCGTATTACTGGCTAGAACTTTTCCCCACTTAGCTTTCCAGAAGTGTTATTCATAACTTATAGCTAAAATGGATGGAATTATCATGAAAACGCCCTCATGTTATCAGAAATGAGCGGGCCACTGTAAATGATAATGGCCCGCTAAACCTTGACGACGGGCCAATATCACTTCGTAGCCAAGTGACGTCACATTAGAATTTAGTTTTGAAGTCTTGAACAAATATGGCGACCGTATAAGCGTATCGACTCGAATATTTTGAACCAATTTAATTACTTTCTTTTACCTTAGGACACGAACTTTCGGCATATATCATCCTAAATATCACGTGACAATAGAACGGCATTAACTTATCGAGGAATTTTAAAAGGATTATCATTCTTAGTTGCAACCACTAGGTTTAATGGTAAATTTGCGTAGCTTAAATTAGTTTGATCCAACCTTTGTCAAAGGCGATTTTTTCATAAAAATTTAAAGTTCTTATATTCAGTTTAATTATTAACCATATCTTTGCATCAATTAGAGAGTTTCCTGATACAGAATGCTTCAGTTTTCTCATTCAACGGCTACGTTCCGTATGGGTTCGAACCAGCCAGATGACGATCGCGATTATGACGTCATCCTTCACTTGTGACGTCATATTGTGTGTCGGCTGTGACCCAATGCTTATTTTGTCGGTTTTGTTCATGTATTGAAGACCTTGGGCTTCTGCAAATGATAATGCCCTGAAAAACAGCGTTACCCTTATATTACTGCCTATACCTCGGGAGGCACTATTTGGCATGTTCACTTTCAAGGTCGGGATACCCACTCACAGCTGGGTGAACTGAGACACATTGTCACAGCAGTTTGTCCAACACTGCTGAACGCTGATAACCGACAGCTCGGCGTATGCACGTGTTCATGTATCCACCATTCAGCCAGAGGAACCCGATATTGTAAATAAAATGTAGGTAAAACGTGAGTAGGAAATAGAGTATTTATAGAGGGGACGGGCCTTTCTTACCCACGTTTTACCTACATTTTATTTACAATATCGGGTTCCTGTGGTTCTAGGGTGACACTTATAAAGTTCTAACAGAGGTGAACACTAGGCTTTTACACCTTGGATGGGATTCGAACCCCGGACCTCAGCATCGTGAAACCGGCGCCCTTGCCGTCATAGCTATCGCGACCCATATGAATACTCATAAAATAATTTTAAAAAAGGTGAAATCCCAAGTTTCGGGACTTCTCTTTTGTGGTATCCCACAAGTGCTTATATTGTTCAATCTAGAGTTGAGTCAATCAGAACTTTACCCGCTTCATTCGTACTCATTGGCTATTTTTGTCACTGTGTACATGACTAACCAAATCGTATAGCCAATGTATTTTATACTGACGACTGTTTATGAATTCAAAAAAGTGACTGGGCGATCATTTGTGGTGCAAGAGCAAAATTCAACCAATCTTTAGGCAAATATTTTCGATTTGTGTGTTGTGTTTTAGTAATGTATTCATTACGAAATCAAAAGGTCAGCTGGAATTATCTAATTACAAATAGACTAGGTGGAATAATGGACTTTATGCGATCAGGAACATTTAAACTACACATATAGTTTTAAAATGATTTGTGTAATGTGCCAAGCGATTTGGACAAACGAACAATGTTTTCAGGGCAAAGGGATAAACTGCTACAAAAATCGGATAGAGCATCTAAGACACGGTTTATTAACCGGCAGTCGTCCAATATAGAATTAGCCGTGCAATACGGATTTTGAAGACGTTTTCCGTATTGCACCCTTGTATTACTTACTTAAGTATACATGAGTATATGATAAAGCATATTTACCATGAGGAGGTTCAGCAGGAACCATCGTGATGGCGTTGTAGAAGTCATCAGCTGGTACTTCTGAAGGTTTCTCTGCTGGAGTGAAGGTGACCGATCTTACAGATCCCAGTACATCAATCAGGGCCTTCATCTCCGTGACATGGACAGGAGCGAATGTGACTCCGGTTCTGTCGAACTTGACGTCCTGTGCAGCTTCCTGCAGCATGGTGTTGAGGCTGTCAGTTGAGGACACCATCAGTTGAAGATCCTCCACTTGGTCTGCCCTCTCCCGCATCTTCCGTGTGTATTCAGTGGAGGATTTGATCTTCGCAAGGAGAGTCCTTGTCGTGTCCAGGGCTTCATCAGTGACTTTGAGCTCGTTGTCTGCCTTCATGTCTACATCACTCAGGAGTGAGGCTCTTCTTGTCTGCAAGAGTTCTATCAAGTCGTCAGTGATTCTGTTTATATCTGCTGCCGCCGTCTTTCTTGACATCTGGATGTTTGTTTTCTTCTTTTGAAGACTTATGACTTGTTTATCCAGCTTAACAGCTTTTTGATCCAAGTTAATAATGACGTCATCTGTGAACTCGGCAATCTCCTGGTAAGCGTCTTGTACAGAAACAACATCATGGTCCTTGGTCTTGTCATGGTTCACGACAGTGCAGGACACACAAATAACAAGTTTACAGGTACGACAGTAGAACTGTTGAGGCTGGTGGTGTTCCTCGCACTGGTGAAGTTTTCTAAAGTTTATGACTGGTCGGCCTTTCATTTCTGCAAAGGTAACTGTAAGATGATGCCTGAAGGAACGAAGCCGGGCATGAGCTTTATGACATTCTTCACACAGAAAGATACAGCAGTCATCACATCGATATTGAGCCTCGTTTCCATCAGGACAGTCTGTGCATGACAAACGTATCCCTTTCTGAATCTTCAGATGATCAAGTATTTTCAAGACCAGGGACTCGACAGGAAGGGAGGTAACTCCATCAGGAAGGGTGTGTTCATGTCGACAGAGAGGACATCGAAGTTTCTTGTTCTTCCAGATCTTCCCAAGACAGGGATGACAGATGGCCTGTACACAACACGGCATACGGCGGGGAAGATGTTCCAGCTCGTCATATTCATGGAAACAGATCGGGCACTCAGTGAACTTATCTTTGATTTGGGAAACTTTGATGTTATCAGCCATTGCTTATCGTCTGAAATATAAGGTACTTAATCACAAATCCAGTTCAGTTTATACATTCATTAATGAATTAAACAGCCAGAGGCACAGATGTACGAGGATCTCTTTATTGCTTATTGTAGAATGTATTATATGCAAGATATCAAGATAGTATTACCCTCAAAACATTTGGGTAAGGTGTGGGCGAGGACTGTCAACAATTTTCAAGCCAAACGGTTATTCAAAAATTCTTTTGTAGTTCATTAAGATTATATTTTTATTTGTTATAAACATAAACAAGTCATAGAAATGTCAGGTTTCATAATATTTGAGAGAAAACATTTTGATGAAGAAGAAATAAAACAAATTCTAACTGCTTTGATAAAATTAGATAAAGAGATGAAATTATTATCTATCCGCTTTCCTCAAATGTCAATTATTTATACTTGTTTTAGGCTTTTAGCTTTAAGGAATATAACACATGTACAGTTGGAGTTGCTCATAATCCCAACTTCCATGCATAGTATATTTTTTTGCAGATATAAGTTTGGTCGACTTCCAAACATCCTCCGTTACAAACACTATAGTAGAAAGCAGTTTTTACTTGTATATATTTATGATTATCCATCAAAGTTTAAAGTCTATCATCAACTAATATCAGTCTCATTAGGTTTTTATCTTTGAAAAGAAATCTGCCAGTTAAAAATGATAATTATGCGCACCGTAAAGTCTCTTCTGTATTCTAGCATTGTTCCCGTAAAGATCAAAGGCGCCGCCCACCCTTTATTTCACAATAAAGTATAGTTCTTGGGTGACGTCATGAGACATTGGTCCACAAGATATGACCCTGATCGAGGATTTTCAATTTGCGGCCGGACGTGATTTATAAAATATGTTTATTTTTTAATAGAAATAACTTAAACGCGTAAAAATCGACATACTAGAAAAGTTATAGAGTAGCCCTCCCCTTCTCCCCTCAGTATTTATTTTTTTCCCTTCTTCATCAAAATGTTTTCTCTCAAATATTATGAAACCTGACATTTCCATGACTTGTTTATAATTATAATTGCCCAAACACTACCCACATGTTTTGAGAGTAATACTATCTTGATTTAACTTATGGCAAATTATATCTACTACATACACACACAAACAAGTATTTTGGTAAGTGACGGATCATATTACGGTATTTAACATTCACTTTAAACTATAAGGTGAATATTTACCCCTGTCAATTTCTTAGTTGATTATAAGTTGATCTTAATATCAATTGCAGCTCCAAACTGAAATGTTATATCAGCTACTCCGCAGTCATATGATTAGGGTAGAAAGTTCATCAAAGCACGTGATGTAATCGTGTATCATAGATAAACAATACCTGGTACTCTATTTATTTATCTATCTATCTACCTGTATTGTACACAATCAAGAAGTCGCACATTTATCAAATATTTCTCAATACATGATGTTATGGGAGGAAGGTGCGTTGATATGGCAACTTGTCTGTAAGAGTTCTTCTAGTAATGAGGGGAAGGGGGGGGGGGGGGGTGGGGTGTCATTCATGGTAAAGGAATTCTCTCATCCACACTGCTAAACTCACTCTCCCTCCGTCCATATCCTTTTCTTTTCATCCATGTACGGCATTTTACTGCAAGCTATTGTGACATATAGAAACATGGTAGTAACACAACATAGTAATCTTTATCCAAAAATATAAAATATCCTATTCTGTAATAATAATGATAGTGTGTGCGTACTTATATGGCGCCTTTTCCACGTCCTAAGACAAACTCAAAGCGCTACATTATTACCCCGAAGGAGTGTACTTTCACAGCTGCTATCAAGCGCTAATCACGACCACGTAGGTCAGTACCATTTTTCAGGTACCCATTTTACCAGCTGGGTGGTCTGAGTGCAATGTAGATGAAGTGCCTTGCCCAGGGACACAACACAAGATGAGACCCAAGTCACAACATTTTGGTGTCTCCACCGGGATTCGAACCCGGGTCTCTGGCGTGAGAGGCCAGCATGCTAACCACACACCTGTGCTCCAACATAATACAACAAAACCTGTCTTGAATAGATAAAATGTCTATTCTATAACAGAATACCACATTTTAAAGGGGCAGCAGCACATTTTTAGGGGGAATATTAGGTAATGTCAGGATTATTAAAATTAATGGTTCCAATTGAAAAACAATGTATTCAAACTAAATGGAGAAGTAATAATTCAATTATATAACGTAAAGTTTAGCCATGCGAATCCTTTTTCTTACACAAAATGAATTAAAGGTGTTCACACAAAAATGGCCGCCAATGGATTTTATGTGAATCTTCATACTTCGTCCTCTGACTATGGATGATTAGCTTGTGTAATGAGATTTTTGACACTGTCAAAATAATACATTAAGCATTAACTTACAATTATTAGTGAAGATTTAAAAATATAAAATTATCAAAAAACGTGCTACTGCCCCTTTAATGGTAACTTTCCGTTACTGTTTGGCAACTTCATTTACATTGAACGATTCATTTCACAAAGTAAGCTATCTCCAAGAAGGAATTTTAGTCCTTTAGTTAAGCTGTTACGAGCCTGTCACTCTCGACCAGAAAACATCTGGATGAAAGCAGTCATTCAGCAACGTTCAGTGAACCCGGTTATGTGTCAAAACTTCTACAAAAAGCAAAGGCAGAATTATGGACTTTCCTGTTGGTATAATAGAACCCTGGATTGGATTATGAAGGGAGTAGATGACTACAGAAGTAGAGGATCAAAACATAATTCAGTAACAGTTAACAAAAGATGAAAGGGTTGAAGTTATACAGTTATAACAGGACATAACCCACCTAACCATTTGGGAAATATACTCTCCCAACAAAGGAAACACATTAGGGGTTTAAGAAATTTTGGGAGGTGTAAAAACATATAAAACAATTTAAATATGGTATCCTTCCTAAACGTGAATGTTGTTATAAATTAGTTTATGTTCATGTTTGAATCGAACCTCTTTGTTAAAGTCATTATGTTTATTTGACTTTTCAGTGAATCTAAGATAAACAGGAGCTAGGTTTACTAGGTTAATCAATCAAGGAAACTTCAATTGTGCGTGTTTATTCATGATATTGTAGTAGAGAGAGGATAAATCTGCCATCCGCTATTGATTCAGTCTTATTATTCTTCAGGGGATCCTCATGTTGATATCCTTGCTTCGTACCATTTTCTATACCTTTTTACATCACTATGACTAAAAAAGATCAATTTGTAGTTGGTTAAGAACTTTTTATTATTTAAAGTGCAAATTTTACACACTCTTTGTTTTTAATAGAGAAAGTCAAGAATTTCTCAATAAGAAGAATGCATTGGTACAAGGTACATTGGTACATTGGTACAATTGACAAGGTACGAAGATTCACATAAAATAACTTTGTGTGAATACCTTTAATTAATTTTGTGTAAATAACTCTTTTGGATTCTTTCTTAAACCATTGGGTCTGAACTCAAATCCTGTGTACACTTTACAGAGAACTTAGCCAAGAGGGATGATCGATTTGTTGTCCCTGTGATAACTCATAAGGGCCACAAGTCATATTCTTCTCCAGAAGTAGAAGGTCTAGAAAGCTGAAATGTGAACAGAATCCTTAGCTGATGGGGTTAAAAATGGAGTTTTTGCAACCCTGTTGCCCCTCTTTAGGCCCACAGGGGCCATGCCTCAAAAGTCTATTTTCATCTTCTACAGAGGTAAGAGGCATAGAAAGCTGAAATGATGTGCACAGACCTTTTTTGTGGCGGGGATTAAAATTTTCATGATCCTGTGATGACCTCATGTATACAATTAAACTTTCAACTGCCTAATTACCAAAAAAAGAGTAGAAGCTTTTTAGAATATGACGTACTAACATGAAAACAGACCATCAGTGTGATAAGTTTACTCACTGCATTTGATGTTCATTCACTCCTACAGTGAATGGTCAGCTTTGTGTTTTAAATTGTTTTTTTGCAACATGACTATATGATTCCATATTGTGCATCTCAAAATCAAAATTGGAGATGATTTTTCAACAAATATATTTGAAAATTATAGTGTTATGAAGTATACATGTGCATATGTAGACATTTCACTATAGTGAAAGGAGTTGTATAGAAAATATTAATTGATTGTTAATTTGCACATGAAATTTGTATAGAATAAAATCAAAGAAAACAATAGTGTTCTTTTTGTTACCTTGATAAGAAAATTGTATATATCTAAACAATGTAATTCAAGTCAACCAGCGCTTTAAAGAGACACAGAGTATGTTGATAGGATCACATACATGTATGTCAAATTTTGAAATCGATGTTATAACATCGGAAACCACTAACTGTTACTGAAATTTACAAGTTAAAGGTCAATCCGTACATAAGAGCGAAAATACGGTCATTCAAAGTCGGGATTTAGATCGAAAACCGGACAATGTGGATCGAGTGGTGCCCACAAATTCGCCAAACGTAATTTTGAAACCTTGTCATAAGCTGTCAGGAAGATATATTCGATAAGGTATTCTTACTAATAGGTAGATTAATTGGATGCATAATTTCAAATATTAAACGTATATGATTTTTCAATAAAATCACGCGTTTTAGAGATACTATGCATAAATGGATATATTTGCAAGTCCAGTGATGAGATATGAACTTCAATCAGCATATTAGATATTTTGTAGCTTATCAAAACCAAATAAAATTTTAAGAAAGATACTCTGTGTCACTTTAAAGGAAATACTGTACATTGCTCGACTCAAATTGAATACAACCTTGGACGACAGCCAGTGTTTTCGTTTACTAGTATTGTGGCAGAAGACCTAGTTATCAGCCGACCAATCACATCATAGCATTTGGAAGAAAGGATTGCGCTGCTCATCAATAGTTCAGAGGAGTTACCTGCCCATAATTTCTAGATTTTTTTCAAAAGACTTGTCACAGATTGGATCTGTTAACCTAACTTATGTCAGAACATGAGATTATATGGGCTGCTCTCAGACCTTTATGCAGAGGTAAAACCTTGTGATTCTCCCACTGTTCTTGTAATCATGACTGGAAATTGATGCTAGAGATGATAATATAACAATTATATTAGGTTTATTTAAGAAATGAATGTCACAATATAGTTGTCCACACGGTTATAACCCGTTTGAAACTTGTAATATAAACTTGTATAATCGGCGAGCTTGCCGAGCCGATTATGCTAAAGTTTATATTACGAGTTTCAAACAGGTTATAACCGTGTGGACAACTATATTATGACATTCATTTCTTATAAATTCCCACTTTGTATTTAAAGCCAGAAGTTGTTTTTATATCATTCGAAATGCGATCCTGTAGTAACTTATGGCTGCTTGTCGCACTGACCTAGATATCAGTTAGACCCAGGCGGATCTCTACCGGGTTTAAGCTCATGAAAAATTAGTTCATAACAAGGAAAAGATACACTTTTATATTAATAATCTTTCAATAAGTATCATGTTAATAACAATAAAATGTTTTGGGAAAAACTAAAAAAATATGTAAAGTTTAATTTAAACATTCCAAAATTAACAATTTGCACTTGCGTATTGATACTGTCCTGGATCGAGTGTAGAGTACCAAGACGTGCTTGGTTTGTTGTTTTGACAATGAATGTAAACATAAAGTTATTTAAAGTCCCTCAAGACATAATCCCAATTGCAGGCCCACCGATGTTAGACACTGTCATTGACAATGGCGAGTACATGTTTTCAAAACACGGCAACATCGTTTTGATCATCGGGGGCCTCGAAACTGTCAATGAAGACAGAGAGCGTGCCACGACATTTTTTGGTGAACACGGAATGGGGTGCCTTGAAACTGTGTTGTCGCCAGTCAGGTCATTCAGAATGGACCTCAACTATAATGTTTTACTTCGCCCACTATGCTCATTTCTGTGGCGGGATATGTACATGTACAACTTTATTTATTTGTAGCTTAATGCTTATTCTTCAAACATAAAATACAGATTAGTAGGGCGAGTGTTGCTAATAAACAGAAAAATAATATTTGCAAAAAGTGAGTCTAAGTGATGACCATCAGTCTGGGCCGGGTCAGGCTGGAATGTGGCTGTAAGATCAGGTGAATCCCCGAGAAATGTAGTTCCTGCACGACATCGTATAAACTTCATTTACTGAAAGTTATTTTGTATAACCTGCAATTCAGGGTTCATTGAAATGTATACCGATCACATGACCTTGTTAGATCCAATCAGAATGGAGCATATCGTTTACATTTCAAAGTCTGAATTTATTGCATGTTGTCTCTACACGTGTACATATTTTACATGTACCATATTTCCTCCCCCCCCCCCCCCCCCCCTTCAAACAGCCATACCCCCGGCGTGTATTCGAGACCCGGCGTGTATTCGAGGCCCGGCGTCTATTCGAGGAAATACGGTACATGTTCTTGTAAATTGACTTGTTGTAGGAAGTAGCACCATGGAAGTAGAACATTGAAAGTGTCTTCTGATGTGAATAGGTAGTCTGTCATCCAGACCCTATGGCAAAATTAAAAAGAGCCTTTGTAAGTCTAGAAACTTGTGGCCAGTCTAGTTGCCTCAGCCATAGGCTAAGCATTGTTCAGTATTCCCTTTTTATTTTTTTAATAGCAAATATTAAGAAGTAAAATTTCAACAACAAATCTTTTCTTCAGGGACTATATGTTAGTCTAGTGAAAAGGTAATGATCAAAGCATTGATCGTACAAGTGTATATGTAGACAATGTGCCAGCTTCTTTTCCTTTTCAATACCTTTTGACATCACTATGAATAAATATAATCCATTTGGACTAGGTTCATCTGGATAAAAAAATATAAGATCAAACTCTATATTTTGTGGAAGAAGAGAAGTTCCTTTTTATTAAAATAGTGAAAATGTTCAGTTGTAATTAACACTGCCTTTTTAAAAATAGAAATTCAAGAAATGTCTCAATCAGAAAAATGCATTTTATCAAGTCAGTAGGATTGGGAGGATTATATGAATATATTCACATTCAAGATCAAAGGTCAAGATATTTATAAAAAAGTAAAAAAATCCTTTTTCAATCACTTGAAAAGTGTTTATGCTGTATAGCCCTCATTTAGTATAAATATTATCTATGGAACGCTACCAAATTTTGGAAACTTGTTTCTGGTTAGCACTAATCTTGACCTCTGATATACAAATAATGATTTGTGAGAAATCATTCGACACGTTTACATATGAGATCAAAATTCAAGGACCCTTTAGAAGGTTTTGTAGGGGTAAGGAAAAGCCTCATATTCCAGCAAATGCTTATCTAGTTAAAATGGTATTCATTGAAACTTTCCATCAGGAGCTTATTACATTGACAACAAGTGTTCGCTCTACGAGAATGGACCTTTGTTAAAAATCTGTGTATATATGACAGATATTGGCCATTTTGCAGGTTGATTGAATACACATTTAACATTGGAGCAAAGGATCAGAAAATGAAATAGAATATAAACTGACCAAATATATCAAATATATTAACATGACTTGGAGTAAAGTCTAGGTATCAGCAACTGTGGTTTAATTGTTACTGCAAATTAAACATAATGACAAGCAAAAACAATTCGGGCACTTTAACCAAATAAATCAAGGACTTTAAAATTCGATGATTTTATTCACATGGAACATGTGTCCTTGTTCCAATAATTATTCACAATTGAAATAAGGGTTATTCTAGTGGAGCCTTTACCAGAATGAAACTGAGTGAGTGAAACCAAAGGTTAACATTATGTACATTTAAAAAAAGCTTCTTTATCATTGAGTATGCTTATCATACTGATTTAAAATAGTTAATAATAAATGAATCTAATGACCACATGAAAGCTTATTCAATTCTGAATTATCATCAAACAACATTAAATCAATGAGATGAGAAGCTGTTTGATCTCTGGTGTAACATTGAACTCCCTGCCAGATATCAGCTCACTTTTCATCTCACTGTTTGATGGAGAACCAACACACATTAGCACCCACAGGGGTCTGTCTAGTGTTACATCAGGGATTGTTGTGACAACTTTGACAGTGTTGATATCAACAACATGTATCTTATTGCTGTCCCTGTCAATCATGAAACAGAGGCTAAACTCTGATGATTCACCAATCTGGTACTTACAGAGAGGAACGTGAGTGATACGCTTACCATCATACACCACCCACAGACAGAGTTGATGCTTGTGGGTGGGGCATACAACAACCCTCACACTCAGTCCACAAGCCTGATTCCAGTTGGAATCTATCGGTGAACTTGTGATTGATGTCTCCCACAACATGTCATTCTCCTCTACCAGCTGCTTGACAGTGAACACCGCTCTGCTACAGAACGCCAGCACCTGACCTCTCCTCAAGGGAAGGGGTTGCAGTGTCAGAGCTATTCTCAGTGACTGGAGCCGACACCCGGTGTCTTGAGGTGTAGGGTCTGGGCGGCTGTTGTTGATGATTCCAGAGGATATCTTGATATCACGGCTGGCAGTGTTTGTGTCTAGTTCGAGGTGTGGACCTGTTAAAATATGTTTTGATGAAGCAAAAATATTCTACATTTATCCCCTGGCAAAAAGTCAATATTTTATTGGTTTCATTAAGTTCAATCCTTTCATTTCCATGGCATATATCATATTTTACATTGAAGATTTCCTTTGTGAATTGATTCCGTTTGGCTACAGATTGGTACAGTAAATTGTAATAGGGGTGCTGTAAAATGTCACCAGGGTCACGAAAAATTGTGGTAAATTGTCATACAATATGACCAATATAGGTCGTTGCTTGTAGTTGCGATGATACTTTACAGATGATTCTTATAAGTGTTTTATCTAAGATGAGAATTTTATTTAGTAGGAAATTGTCAATATGATGTTTATCGAGATCCATGAACTATAAAAAAACACGATCTTCATCTGTGTCTAATCAGAATCATTAGGTCCTTATATTTTAGATATACAATATCCCTAGCCATTATGTGTTTGCAATACAGTATAGTTTTGCCCTGATCCCTGAACCGTTGTAGATAAAACACGGCACCATAGGCTGAGTGGTTTGGCGCAATGATAGCTCAGCGAAAAAGTATACATTATTGGAATACACATAATCGCTAGGGCTATTCTATAACTTTTCTACTAGGTCGATTTTAATTCGTTTAAGTTATTTTTATTCCAAAATAAACATATACATCGTAAATTACATTTGGCCATTTGAAAATCCTCGAACCAGGACCCTTTCTAGTGATGTCATAGTACCATTGACTTAATGTGCCATCATTTCACAGATCATATTTTTTAAATCCTAAAAGAGTATATTTGAATGTTTGAATGTTTATCTGGATCTCTGATCAGTTATTCAAATCCCTAGTAAGAGAAGATTTGAATGTTTGAATGTCTGTCTGAATCTTTGATCAGTTATTCAAATCCCTAGTAAGAGAAGATTTGAATGTTTGAATGTCTGTTCGAATCTCTGATCAGTTATTCAAATCCCTAGTAAGAGTAGATTTGAATGTTTGAATGTCTGTCTGAATCTCTGATCAGTTATTCATTCCCTAGTTAGAGTAGATTTGAATGTTTGAATGTCTGTCTGAATCATGTGAAATGTTTTTAACTGATTGAAACTGATGGATTTATAAAACTAAAAATTCTTGTTATTGTTTTTTAGGGTTGTTATGAATTAATTATCATTTTGACATGTAAAACAGGTAGTTCAATATATAATAGCCATAAGCTAGAATTTAAATCATATGTCAAATTTATTTGGTCAATGATTAAGATATTTTTACGGTGATTTGTTGTTCCCATCCACTGCCCATTGAGTTTCTTACCGAATGCATGTTACGACTTAAGTATACTGGAGAACAAAAGGTCATGTACATATAAGCGAACTAAAATGTAATTTGTTTGCCATCATGTTTGTTTCCCATTACATAAAATTTATATTTGTTTGTACATTTACTTATAAAACAACAAATTCAGGTATCCAAATGTTATTGATACGGCAACACAGTAGTGACTTAAAAACATATTCTACATTGCAAAAAGTTGAAAATTATTTTGACTCGAGTAACAATTTATTGGATTCAACATTTGTCTGTGTTTCTGATCAATATGTGATGAAATAAGTCGTGTCATAAAATACGATGTTTTGCACATGTGTAATAAACCCTAGCGGTAATTACATTTGTAGGTTAAGAACACCACATGACATCGGAATGTGGGATTTTTTCGTGAGCTAGTTTACTTTTTGCTTTAGCACGACAGAGAGCTTCCGGGTAGCACGCGAATAGCATGCAGAACGTGCAAAGTCGTGTCCCCTGACATAGGAGGCGGGTGAATCGGTGCAAAGATGTCAATTCATCTGTCTTACTTTGACATAAAAAAACTTCTGGTAAGAAGCATGCCCATTCTGCTGTTAAAAGGGGCAGAAGCACGTTTTTTGATAATTTTGCATTTTAAATTTGCCACTGATAATTGTAAGTTAATGTTAAATATATTATGTTGATGTTACGAACCATCTGGGGTATATCACAATCTGCAGATTGTTCGAATAATCTGCAGATTGTGAGCACACAATCTAGGAATATGTCAATATTCCTAGATTGTTTAAACAATCTGCAGATTGTGAGGCCTGCACAATCTGGGAATGATCACAATCTAGGAATATTTTTGGTCCAACTAACGGACTAGTATTGTCAATTCCCAGATTGTGAATGGCTATAAGCAACTGTGTATGGAATGGAATATAGGAGACGATTCCTAGATTGTGAAGGGCTCTTACGTGTTCTTTGGGTCCCTCTGACGGGGAAGTGTAGTCTATTCCCAGATTGTGATGGACTCTTAGTGACTTTCTATCTTTAATCTATTGAGTATGCGGATACATTCCTAGATTGTGAGGGGCTTGTACATGGTCTTGGGGTCCGTCTGACGGGGCAGTGTAGTCTATTCCCAGATTGTGATGGACTCTTAGCGACTTTCTATCTTCAGTCTATGGAGTATAGGGTTACATTCCTAGACTGTGAAGGGCTCTTACATGGTCTTGGGGTCCCTCTGACGGGGCAGTGTGGTCTATTCCCAGCTTGTGATGGACTCTCAATGACTTTCTATCTTTAATCTATTGAGTATGGGGGTATATTCCTAGATTGTGACGGCTCTTACATGATCTTTGGGCCCCTCTGACGGGGCAGTGTTGTCTATTCCCAGATTGTGATGGACTCTTAGTGACTTTCTATCTTTAATCTATTGAGTATCGGGGTACATTCCTAGATTGTGAGGGGCTCTTACATGTTCTTGGGGTCCCTCTGACGGGGCAGTGTAGTCTATTCCCAGATTGTGATGGACTCTTAGTGACCATCTATCTTCAATTTATGTAATATAGAGAACGTTTCTTAGATTGTGAAGGGCTCACACATGGTCTTGGGTCCCTCTGACGGGGCAGTGTTGTCTATTCCCAGCTTGTGATGGACTCTCAATGACTTTCTATCTTTAATCTATTGAGTATGGGGGTATATTCCTAGATTGTGACGGCTCTTACATGATCTTTGGGCCCCTCTGACGGGGCAGTGTTGTCTATTCCCAGATTGTGATTGACTCTTAGTGACTTTCTATCTTTAATCTATTGAGTATCGGGGTACATTCCTAGATTGTGAGGGGCTCTTACATGTTCTTGGGGTCCCTCTGACGGGGCAGTGTAGTCTATTCCCAGATTGTGATGGACTCTTAGTGACCTTCTATCTTTAATCTATTGAGTATGGGGGTATATTCCTAGATTGTGACGGGCTCTTACATGGTCTTGGGGTCCCTCTGACGGGGCAGTGTAGTCTATTCCCAGATTGTGATGGACTCTTAGTGACTTTCTATCTTCAGTCTATGGAGTATTGGGTACATTCCTAGATTGTGAGGGGCTCACACATGGTCTTGGGTACCTCTGACGGGGCAGTGTAGTCTATTCCCAGATTGTGATGGACTCTTAGCGACTTTCTATCTTCATTCTATGGAGTATAGGGTTACATTCCTAGATTGTGAAGGGCTCTTACATGGTCTTTGGGTCCCTCTGACGGGGCAGTGTAGTCTATTCCCAGATTGTGATGGACTCTTAGCGACTTTCTATCTTCAATTTATGTAATATAGAGAACGTTTCTTAGATTGTGAAGGGCTCATAGCTGGTCTTAGTGTCCAATTGACGGGTTAGTATGGTCCATTCCAAGATTGTGAAGGGCTATGAGCGGTTTTCTATCTTCAATTTATGTAATATAGAGAACGATTCTTAGATTGTGAAGGGCTCATAGCTGGTCTTAGTGTCCAATTGACGGGTTAGTATGGTCCATTCCAAGATTGTGAAGGGCTATGAGCGATTATCTATCTTCATTTTATGCAATATAGAGACCATTCCCAGATTGTGAAGGGCTATGAGCGGTTTTCTATCTTCAATTTATGTAATATAGAGAACGATTCCCAGATTGTAATGGACTCTTAGTGACTTTCTATCTTTTATCTATTGAGTATGGGGGTATATTCCTAGATTGTGAGGGGGTCTAACATGGTCTTGGGGTCCCTCTGACGGGGCAGTGTAGTCTATTCCCAGATTGTGATGGACTCTTAGTGACTTTCTATCTTCAGTCTATGGAGTATGGGGTACATTCCTAGATTGTGAGGGGCTCACACATGGTCTTGGGTCCCTCTGACGGGGCAGTGTAGTCTATTCCCAGATTGTGATGGACTCTTAGCGACTTTCTATCTTCATTCTATGGAGTATAGGGTTACATTCCTAGATTGTGAAGGGCTCTTACATGGTCTTTGGGTCCCTCTGACGGGGCAGTGTAGTCTATTCCCAGATTGTGATGGACTCTTAGCGACTTTCTATCTTCAATTTATGTAATATAGAGAACGTTTCTTAGATTGTGAAGGGCTCATAGCTGGTCTTAGTGTCCAATTGACGGGTTAGTATGGTCCATTCCAAGATTGTGAAGGGCTATGAGCGGTTTTCTATCTTCAATTTATGTAATATAGAGAACGATTCTTAGATTGTGAAGGGCTCATAGCTGGTCTTAGTGTCCAATTGACGGGTTAGTATGGTCCATTCCCAGATTGTAAAGGGCTGTGAGCGATTATCTATCTTCATTTTATGCAATATAGAGACCATTCCCAGATTGTGAAGGGCTATGAGCGGTTTTCTATCTTCAATTTATGTAATATAGAGAACGATTCCCAGATTGTGATGGACTCTTAGTGACTTTCTATCTTTAATCTATTGAGTATGGGGGTACATTCCTAGATTGTGAGGGGGTCTTACATGGTCTTGGGGTCCCTCTGACGGGGCAGTGTAGTCTATTCCCAGATTGTGAAGGACTATGAGCGGTTTTCTATCTTCAATTTATGTAATATAGAGAACGTTTCTTAGATTGTGAAGGGCTCATAGCTGGTCTTAGTGTCCAATTGACGGGTTAGTATGGTCCATTCCCAAATTGTGAAGGACTATGAGCGGGTTTCTATCTTCAATTTATGTAATATAGAGAACGATTCTTAGATTGTGAAGGGCTCATAGCTGGTCTTAGTGTCCAATTGACGGGTTAGTATGGTCCATTCCCAAATTGTGAAGGACTATGAGCGGGTTTCTATCTTCAATTTATGTAATATAGAGAACGATTCTTAGATTGTGAAGGGCTCATAGCTGGTCTTAGTGTCCAATTGACGGGTTAGTATGGTCCATTCCCAAATTGTGAAGGACTTTGAGCGATTATCTATCTTCAGTTCAAGCAATATAGGGGTAAATTCCTAGATTGTGAAGGGCTCTTAGCTTGTCATGATGTCCAACTGACGGAGAGCTGTTGTCCATTTCAATATTGTGAAGGACTGTGAGCTATTTTCTTTGTTCACGAAATGGTGTATTGGGTGATTCCCAGGTTGTGAAGGAATGTGTGCATATTTTTTAGAACGAAACTATTTAATTACAAAGGTAAAATCCTGGGATTGTGAACGGCTGTGTGTGTGTCTTTTGAAAGACAGATTTTAGAATATTGAAATCAATGATCGAAAATATATTGTCTGATAGAAAGGATAGTTAGCAGTAAACCTTATTATAATTATTAACGCCCGTCTGTATTACTTGTTCAGTGTTTATAATTTTTTTACCTAAGTAAATACCTTTTAAGAGCCAATTTTTAAGGCACAAATAAAAATTGTTGGTACTAAACAATTTTCAGTGCAGTTTCTTGGGAATACAGTACTCTCTTTACCGTCTTTGACATTTACTGGTTATCATTATAGATATACTTCAAATTCATATTCTTTAGGATTTGAATTTAAGAACCTTGATTAGGCGGAATGAAGAAAGACCAGTTCAATAGAGCAGTGACATGTGCCAACAATACATGTATTTGATCAAAGACTTCACATATGACTATATCATTTATGAGAAAAATAAATGTTTTATCATTTCTATGTGAAATGTCATAATCTTTCAACTACATGTATGTGTAATCTTGTGATCTCTGTGGCAAATGCTTGATTAATCCTTACCCATAGCATTGTTACGTTCTTAACGTTTAATCAATCCCCAATGAGGCTAAATCAGCTGCTCAAATCAGCCAACAAATGTACTTGAAATGAATATACATTCAATTAGAAGGAGGTAGTTGGTGTGATTGTGCGAGATTGCAGCTCAAGTCAGACATGGACGCGACACAGTGACACGTTGTTGTGATAACAATCTGAAGAACCGTCAGACGGCTGGTCTAATTATATAACATGACACGGTATAAATTATTATTGATAGATAAAAATATTTCATCAGTTTAAAGTGGAAATATTTTTAAAAGATATCTTTTAGTTTAGCTTCAACTAAGCATATAGAAGAATGCGATTATATGGATTGTCGCCGAAGCCAATCGATAATATCATAATAATAACATTAGCTATCTTAACAGTAACACCATATCACGTTTTTGAGGAAATTATACACATACGATATTTCTATCATGAATGTATTCTTGCTTGTTTATATCACCTTTTTTGCATTACAAATCAAAATAAAATGTCACATATACATGCATGTTGTATAACAATTTTGTAAGTAACAGTTAATATGTCACAATTTAAAACTTTGATTTTATGTGATAGGACTTTATCACCTACTTTTAAGAATTATACATCTCACGGTCCAAGACGCAGTCAAATTCTTCTTTGCCGGATGCGCCTCGGTTGTAGCGATCTCAATTCACATTTATCTGATAGAGGGTTGTCAAAAAGCCGTGCCTGTTCTTGTGGAAACATTCGGGAGGATCCTTTTCATTATTTTTTTAAATGCCCATTATATGATAGATTCCGATCAAATCAATACTTTGTTAAAAACGGTATAACATTAAAATCTGTCCTAAGCGACGACAAATCCTTGTCACAGAGTGCTAATGAATCCCTATTAATATCTGTATACCATTTCATAAATGATACCAACCGATTTTAAATTTCTCTCCTTAAATCTGTACCAAATGCAAATGTAGACAAAGTTGAATATTAATTTGAGTTTTCTATGAATAATTGCAAATTTTGTATTTTCACCAATGCATTTGATATCTGAATCGTTTTATGTTTTTCAGGAGAAGCATTTATATAGGCATTTGTTGCCTGTTTGCTTATCCATTTCCCTATTATATATATATTCTGAATGTTGTGTATTTTGTATATGTTATATGGAAATAAAACCCTTTTTTAAATCAAATGTCACAACATTTTTATAACTCATCAATAAGAGCGAGAGCATATTTTTTCATTAGATCACACATCTAAACCAAAACATATATATTTGTCCATTTTAAATATGTCACGGTTCGTATTGATTTAACACTTCTAGTTGATAGCACAAAGGACTGATTAACACACTACAATTGGTCATTTTTGGCGACGGTGTAGATCCTAGGTGAGAGTTTCTACATTTTACTGGTCTCTTGATATAGACAGCATTTGATGATTAAATGGAATTATGAAATAAAATACGTAAAAGAATTTTTCAGGAAATGAAAGCAACGTAAATAAGTAAACTTTGATACTTTAATCTACATGACGTAAGATAAATCTATAAAAAAAATTCAACAATAAATAAATACCTGAAAATAGAGAGGATTCTTCTCACTCTTCTAAACAAAATTGATGTGGGAATTACTATTTTACAGAACCACCTTACAATCATAGCTAAGGTCATACTAAGCTACAGTACTTAACACCATCTAACTTTTTGTCAGCACAAAGCAAACACATCTAATCTTGTATGATATTGTATATTACTTTTGTTCAGCATATGATATAGTTTGTGACTTTTTAATGTGACCTTTCTGCTGTGAGTTATTCTATAATTTATTTTCCTGTAATTTCCCATTTTAATGTAACTCAATGTATCATATTTCTTTTTATTGACATGTATTTTTAGCACGTTTATAATGAAACGTTACATATACTTTAATCCATATGTATTTTTATACTTCATCCTATGTATTTATAAACTCCCACAGTCGATCAATAGGACTCAAAGTCGCGTAAAAGCCCTTCACAATCTGGGAATCGTCCCTTACAGTTATTCAGTAAGTGTCAAAGTCGCGTACAAAGCCCTTCACAATCTGAGAATCGTCTCTCAAAGTCGATCAGGAAGACTCAAGGTCGCGTAAAAAGCCCCTCACAATCTGGGAATCGTCCCTTACAGTTATTCATTAAGTCTCAAAGTCGCGTACAAAGTCCCTCACAATCTGGGAATCGTCCCTTACAGTTATTCATTAAGTGTCAGAGTCGCGTACAAAGCCCCTCACACTCTAGGAATCGTCTCTCAAAACTGTTAATAAAGACTCAAAGACCCACACATAGCCCCTCACAATCTGGGAATCGTCCCTTACAGTTATTAATTAAGTCTCAAAGTCGCGTACAAAGTCCCTCACAATTTGGGAATCGTCCCTTACATTTATTCATTAAGTGTCAGAGTCGCGTACAAAGCCCTTCACAATCTGAGAATCGTCTCTCAAAGTCGATCACTAGGACTCAAAATCGCGTAAAAGTCCCTCACAATCTGGGAATCGTCCCTTACAGTTATTCATTAAGTTTCAAAGTCGCGTACAATGCCCTTCACAATCTGAGAATCGTCTCTCAAAGTCGATCAGGAAGACTCAAGGTCGCGTAAAAAGCCCCTCACAATCTGGGAATCGTCCCTTACAGTTATTCATTAAGTCTCAAAGTCGCGTACAAAGTCCCTCACAATCTGGGAATCGTCCCTTACAGTTATTCATTAAGTGTCAGAGTCGCGTACAAAGCCCCTCACACTCTAGGAATCGTCTCTCAAAACTGTTAATAAAGACTCAAAGACCCACACATAGCCCCTCACAATCTGGGAATCGTCCCTTACAGTTATTAATTAAGTCTCAAAGTCGCGTACAAAGTCCCTCACAATTTGGGAATCGTCCCTTACATTTATTCATTAAGTGTCAGAGTCGCGTACAAAGCCCTTCACAATCTGAGAATCGTCTCTCAAAGTCGATCACTAGGACTCAAAATCGCGTAAAAGTCCCTCACAATCTGGGAATCGTCCCTTACAGTTATTCATTAAGTTTCAAAGTCGCGTACAAAGCCCTTCACAATCTGAGAATCGTCTCTCAAAGTCGATCAGGAAGACTCAAGGTCGCGTAAAAAGCCCCTCACAATCTGGGAATCGTCCCTTACAGTTATTCATTAAGTCTCAAAGTCGCGTACAAAGTCCCTCACAATCTGGGAATCGTCCCTTACAGTTATTCATTAAGTGTCAGAGTCGCGTACAAAGCCCCTCGCACTCTAGGAATCGTCTCTCAAAACTGTTAATAAAGACTCAAAGACCCACACATAGCCCCTCACAATCTGGGAATCGTCCCTTACAGTTATTCAGTAAGTGTCAAAGTCGCGTAAAAAGCCCCTCACAATCTGGGAATCGTCCCTTACAGTTATTCAGTAAGTGTCAAAGTCGCGTACAAAGCCCCTCACAATCTGGGAATCGTCTCTCAAAGTCGATCAGTGGAATTCAGAGTCGCGTAAAAAGCCCTTCACAATCTGGGAATCGTCCCTTACAGTTATTCAGTAAGTGTCAAAGTCGCGTACAAAGCCCTTCACAATCTGAGAATCGTCTCTCAAAGTCGATCAGTGGGATTCAGAGTCGAGTAAAAAGCCCCTCACAATCTGGGAATCGTCCCTTACAGTTATTCATTAAGTCTCAAAGTCGCGTAAAAAGCCCCTCACAATCTGGGAATCGTCCCTTACAGTTATTCATTAAGTCTCAAAGTCGCGTACAAAGCCCTTCACAATCTGAGAATCGTCTCTCAAAGTCGACCAGGAAAACTCAAGGTCGCGTAAAAAGCACCTCACAATCTGGGAATCGTCCCTTACAATTATATATTAAGTCTCAAAGTCGCGTACAAAGTCCCTCACAATCTGGGAATCGTCCCTTAAAGTTATTCATTAAGTGTCAAAATCGCGTACAAAGCCCCTCACAATCTAGGAATCGTCTCTCAAAATTGTTAATAAAGACTCAAAGATCCACACATAGCCCCTCACAATCTGGGAAACGTTCTTTATAGTTATTCATTAAGTCTCAAAGTCGCGTAAAAAGCCCCTCACAATCTGGGAATCGTCTCTCAAAGTCGATCAGTGAGATTCAAAGTCGCGTAAAAAGCCCATCACAATCTGGGAATCGTCCCTTACAGTTATTCAGTTAGTGTCAAAGTCGCGTACAAAGTCCCTCACAATCTGGGAATCGTCTCCCATAGTCAACCAGTAGGACTCAAAGTCGGGTTAAAAGCCCCTCACAATCTGGGAATCGTCTCTCATAGTCGACCAGTAGGACTCAAAGTCGGGTTAAAAGCCCCTCACAATCTGGGAATCGTCTGTCATAGTCGACCAGTAGGACTCAAAGTTGGGTTAAAGCCCTTCACAATCTGGGAATCGTCTCTCAAAGTCGATCAGTGGGACTCAAAGTCGCGTACAAAGCCCCTCACAATCTAGGAATCGTCTCTCAAACTTGTTTATAAAGACTCAAAGACGCACACATAGCCCTTCACAATCTAGGAATCGTCCCTTACAGTTATTCATTAAGTCTCAAAGTCGCGTACAAAGACCTTTACAATCTAGGAATAGACCACACTGCCCCACCAGAGCTCCAAGAGCACTTCACAATCTAGGAATCGATCTCTATACTCCATAAAATGAAGATAGATTACCACTTATAGCCCTTCACAATCTGGGAATGGACTACGCTACTCAGTCAGTTTGACACAAATAATTCCTAGATTGTGATCATTCCCAGATTGTGCAGGCCTCACAATCTGCAGATTGTTTAAACAATCTAAGAATGAAAAATATTCCTAGATTGTTCGAACAATCTGCAGATTGTGAGCTCACAATCTGCAGATTGTGATCATTCCTAGATTGCACGTTACATTGACAGTGTCAAAAATATCATTACACAAGCCAATCATCCATAGTCAGAGGACAAAGTATGAAGATTCACATTGGCGGCCATTTTGTGTGAACACCTCTAATTCATTTTGCAAAAATAAAAAGGAATCGCATGGCTCAGCTTTACGTTGTATATTTGAATTATTACTGCTCCATTTAGTTTGAAAACATTGTCTTTCAAATGGAACCATTAATTTTCATTGACATCACCTAATATTCCCCCTAAAAACGTGCTACTGCCCCTTTAAATTGATATTTGTTTATAACTGATTACATCAAAATAGTGATTTCCGTCCGTTGTTTGCGCTATTTGCAAATGCACTATATCGTCTTTTCACCATGCCTACCGAACAGGGTTTAAGATGTTTCTATAAGCGTTGTCTCGATTGCTTTCGCCATTGATGATGCCTTTCAATTTAATAATCAGAATTATAGCATTGTGACATGGAAAATTAACAGCCTCGCGAGATGCCGTTATTGTTGTCACGCCACGCTTGACTTTAAAATATTTTCCTGAGCTTTGGTATTAATTTCCATTTATAAGGTTTGTTATTTCAAGAGGGATTCTAGTATTGTTCCTGTAAAGATCAAAGGTGCCGCCCATCTTTTTTCCCTAACAAATTATAGTATTTGAGTGACGTCACGAAACAATGGCCCATGACGTCAATAACACTCGGCTATGACGTCACTAGCCATGGCCCCGATGGCGGATTTTAATTCGCGGCCGAATGTGTCTTATACAATATGTAGAAAACGGTAGGTTAAACAAGTTAAAATCGACATACTAAAAAAGTCATAGAGTAGTCTTCGGTCTCGTTCTTTAGCTAAAATAGTTCAGGGCATAACCATACTTTATTGCATAACACATGAGGTTTAGGGCTACGTTATTTCTCAATTAGAAAAAGGGATCGTATAATCAGAATCAAATATTAATGAATATGAAACTTAACAAGTACACAAAGATGGCATATATTATGTCTGTTTAAACAGTGTTCCTTAAAGGCGACACGTCATGATGTCGGCGACATCGCCTAATGGTAAAAGAAGACATTAAACTCCAACCCAACAACAATGCGACACGTCACTATTTTCAGTGCTTGACATTATTTTACAATGCGAAGCAGAGTGAATAAAACATTTAACTAGAAAGAAAAGAAGATAAACTTACTGAAAAGTTTGGCCCCGTCAGAGAACAGTTGATCAAAATCTGTCACTGAAATAAAGAGATCTATTTGATAAAGTTTGTCATTGTTCTTATCAGTTAAAAATATACACACCATATTTAGTAACTACATAAGCGTCTGCCTAAGCAAAGATTAAAACGCCTGTTGCGGACCTGGCTTATTAAAAGAGTTAGTTTAGACACCAACTTTTAGCTCATTTTACAAACAACGTTATTCTTCAGATAGAAATTTCGAAACTAACTAACGAAAAATTGGAAAGGGAAATAGACATAAATGAAGTTGCAATTGCATTAAAACATATGAAAAATAACAAGAGCCCTGGAATAGATGGTTTTCCCATAGACTTTTTCAAATTCTTTTGGAAAGAGCTTAAAGGGGCAGTAGCACGTTTTTAGGGGGAATAAAAGGTGATGTCAGGAAAATGAAAATAAATGGTTTCAAATGAAAGACAATGTATTTAAACTTAATGGAGCAGTAATAATTCAAATATATAACGTAAGGTTCAGCCATGCGATTCCTTTTTCTTGCAAAAATGAATTAAAGGTGTTCACAAGAAAATGGCCGCCAATGGATTGTATGTGAATCCTCATACTTTGTCCTCTAACTATGGGTGATTGGCTTGTGTAATGTGATTGTTGACACTGTCAATATAATACATTAGGCATTTACTTACACTTATAAGTGAAATTTTTAAAATATAAAATTATCAAAAAACGTGCTACTGCCCCTTTAAAGTGTGGGTTTTCAGATTTATGTTTATGTTTATGATAGAAACATGATGTCTGTAACAATGAAGAGAGGTGTTATCACCTGTATCCCAAAAGCAAATAAAGATAGAACTCAATTAAAGAATTGGAGGCCAATTACTTTATTAAATGCTCTTTATAAAATTTTAGGTGCCTGTATAGCTAACAGATTAAAACGAAGTTTAGACTCCTTAATACATGATAATCAGACCGGGTTTATGCAAGGCAGAACTCTAAGTGAAAATACAAGATTACTCTATGACATTATGTTCGAAACAAGGAAAAGAAATTTGAAAGGCCTTTTGATTTTAATTGATTTTGAAAAAGCTTTTGACACAGTTTCTAAAGATTTCATCAATTCTGTCTTGACAAAATTTGGATTTGGTCCTGAGATTATTCGCTGGATTAATATATAGACTTATGAAACCACCTCATGTGTCATTCAGAATGGACATCTATCTGATTTCTTTCCCAATCAACGGTGCTGTAGGCAAGGTGATCCATTATCACCATATTTGTTTTATTTGTAGCTGAAATCCTTGGATGTATGATCAGAAAAAATTATAAAATGATAGGTATTGTTATTGATGATCAAGAATATAAGTTAGGCCAATATGCGGATGATACTGAATTATTTTTAGATGGCTCAGATGATAGTTTGTATGCTGCTATTGACACACTAAATACTTTCTACAATATGTCAGGGTTGAAAATGAATATTGATAAGACTAGGGCAATCTGGATTGGCTCAAACGCTGGTAGCAATGATACATTGTGTCAAGATTTAGACATAGAATGGCAAAAAAAGAATTTGAAGTTTTGGGGATTAAATTTGCTCCTACACTGCAAGATCTATGGGTTATCAACACAAGAAAAAGACTAGAAGATATAAACAGACTACTGGGAGCATGCAGGAAAAGAAATTTGACATTGATTGGCAAAATTACTGTTATCAAAACACTAGTTTCAATATTTCAATAGTTTACCAAACCCTCCTGATGAATTTATAACCTCCCTTGAAAGATTGTTTTTTAGATTTATTTGGAATGATAAGATAGATAAAATTAAACGCAACAATTTGAAAAAACATTTTAAAGAGGGGGGTCTACGTATGATTGACATTAAAACTTTTTAAAATTCCATGAAACTGTCTATTCTGAGAAGCTATATTAACAAACCTTAGGTTAATAACCCATGTAAATTCCCGCTTAAAGATATATTGAAATATGGGGCCAATATTCAAGATATTGTTGAAACAGATAATCCTTTTTGGAGAGATGTATTGAAAGCATGGAAAGCGTACTGTCAAAAAAGTCAAATTGAAGAAAATATAAATGAATCCTATCCCAACCAATATGGCTCAACCACAACTTCAGGAACCCACACCACTTTATTAGACACTGGGCTGATAAAGGTATTCTGACAATTAAAGATTTCTATAATGATGAAGGTTTTGTGCGTTTTGAAGATTTGAAAATTAAATTTGGGATAAGTGGTACATATATAGATCTTATTTATTTTGCCTTACTCATGGAAAAAGACTTTGAAAGAACACAGTCACATACAGGTAAACCAATTCCACATTAATGCCTTGCATAAAGACTTCATGACACCCATGAAGGGTTCTAGAAAATTCTATGATAAACTGATGTCTGATAGCATTCTACCTTCTATTTGTCAGAGATGGGAAATTTTATTTCAAGATACTTATTTTGATTGGCATTTGATCTTTACTTAATGATACAGATGGAAGTTTTTGCCATGTATATTGGGAATGTGAGGAAACCAAACATTTTTGGAATGATCTTCAAATTTGGATGATTCAAAATAAATTGGAATTAAATTTGACAAAATTTTTCGTTTGGTTTGGTACTTGAAGTACCCAACCATTAATTAATCATATTCTTTTCACATTTATGTTTGCAACTTAAAAAACAAGATTCCAAAAGTCAAAGACTTCGTTCACATTCTAAAAGATACCTTTATAGTTGAAAATTTCATATCTAAAAGAAATAATGACTTCATTAGATTTGAAAAAAATGGTCTCCTCTATTCCTAATCTATAACTAGGATAAGACTGAAAAGAAATGAGATTGTTTGATTATTTTAATAACATATTCAACTCTGTTATATATCATATACTTGTATATCATGCTATTATGTATCTTGTAAAATAAATCTATGGGAACAATAAAAAATTTAAAAAAAACCAAAAAACTTTTAGCTCATCTTGCCTGTAAGCATTCTCTCCCCACAGAGGCAGCTCAGTGCGAGCAAGCCTCTGTCCTATGAAGTCCTTGGTTCTGGCAGATATAGCAGCAAAAGGTCCCTTATTTAAAACACCTTTTGGATATCAATGACTTGGAGAATGCTCAACTGTCGTATAGTGACATGGAAAGTATCATGCCTTTATGTTTATGTTTTATCATTATAATAATAATAATGACCATTTGCATCGCGCTTATTCCACATAAGATACATGCTCAAAGCGCACAACATAGTTCATTGTTGGAGAAAGTTTACGTGAGGAACACTTGTCTGAAAAGATATGTTTTCAGGCTGGTCTTGAAGGATTATAAAAAAAGGTCAGTTTGAATTACTTGATTAGATATAGCCTAGGTGCAATTAGCTCGAGAATATGACATATAAAACTACACATAGGTTTAAAACGATTGATGTATTGTGCCAGATGGTTGGAAAAAACCTTAACTATGGGACAATGGTTTCGGTTTTCAGGACAAAGCAAAGAAGGTGCTACAGAAACCGGTTAGAGCCAACAGGATTGTAAATTCATTTAGATAAAAAGCGTATCTACCTTGAGTAAGTTCATCAGGGACCATTGTGATGACGTTGTAGAAGGCATCAGCTCGTACATATGAAGGTTTCTCTGCTGGAGTGTAGGTGACCGATCTTACAGATCCCAGTACATCAATCAGGGCCTTCATCTCCGTGACCTGGACAGGAGCGAATGTGACTCCAGTTCTGTCGAACTTGACGTCCTGTGCAGCTTCCAGCAGCATGGTGTTCAGGCTGTCAGTTGAGGACACCATCAGTTGAAGATCCTCCACTTGGTCTGCTCTCTCCCGCATCTCCTTTGTGTATTCAGTGGAGGATTTGATCTTCGCAAGGAGAGTCCTTGTCGTGTCCAGAGCTTTCTCAGTGAATTTTAGTTCGTCGATTGACTTCATGTCTACATCACTCAGGAGTGAGGCTCTTCTTGTCTGCAAGAGTTCTATCAGGTTGTCAGTGGTTCTGTTTATATCACCTTGAGTCCTTTCTCTTGACATCTGTATGTTGGTTTTCTTCTTTTCCAGATTCTTGACTTGTTGTTCCAGCTTGTCCGCCTTTTGGTCCAAGTTGATGATGACGTCATCTGTTGACTCGGCCTTCTCCTGGTGAGCTTCGTCCACAGAAACAACGTCATGGTCCTTGGTCTTGTCATGGTTCACAGCAGTGCAGGACACACATATGACGATTTTACAGGTACGACAGTAGAACTGTTGAGGCTGGTGGTGTACCTTGCACTGGTGGAGTTTTCTGAAGCTTTCAATTGGTCGTCCTTTCATTTCCTCAAACGTCACTGTTAAATGATGTCTGGTGGAACGATGTCGGGAATGAGATTTATGGCATGCTTCACACAGAAAGATACAGCAGTCGTCGCATCGATATTGAGCCTCGTTCCCATCAGGACAGTCTGTGCATGGCAGACGTACCCCTTTTTGAATCTTCAGATGATCAAGTATTTTCAGCGCCAGCGACTCTACAGGAAGGGAGGTAACTCCTGCAGCCAGCGTGTGTTCATGTCGGCAGAGAGGACATCGAAGTTTCTTGTTCCTCCAGATATTCCCAAGACAGGGATGACAGATGGCCTGCACACAACACGGCATACGGCGGGGAAGATGTTCCAGCTCGTCATATTCATGGAAACAGATCGGGCACTCAGTAAACTTATCTTTGATTTGAGAAACTATGATGCAGTCAGTCATTATTGTCTGAAATAGAACAACTCCACAAATTGAGTTTAAGATCCACAGTTTAATATGCTTATTGTTATTGATTAAGGCATTTTGTATCATTTGTAAGGACCTTTACAATGTAAATCAGTTTCCTTTTTACACATCCATTAAATAATATTCATCAAGGTATTTTACTGTCTAAACGTTTCACTGTTTAGATTAATCGAGAACTCTTCAACAATTGTGCTGGAGGAAACGGCGATACTCTTATATCATAAAACATTATGATATCATGACATAACTGTAATTGTCATAGTTACCCAAAAGGGTCAATTCGTCATTTTCCGACGCTATTTCTTTCAGTGGTCGGTCATTATACGTTTTTATTTCTAACTAAGATTTAACCAATTTTGAAATTTATAAATGCATCATAATTCGGTAATTGATTCATGAATGCTGATGTACATGATTACATTAAATAATGCAATTTTACTATTTATGTGAAAACATGGGTTAGTTGAGGCCACAATCAGCAAACAGTGAAGAGTAAAATCGTAGAAACATTAAGATGCTCATTCATTGCAAAAGAACTAAAGCAAAGTTTAATGAAAGCTTGGTTTGTCACAAAATGCTTTTAGAATTATTTACATCAACAAAATTCCTCATTTATATATATATAGATATATTATAATACCACATGAGTAGTATCAAGTGAAGGTAACATACATCCATATAATATACATATACGTTTTGTTTCACTTCCCTGTCAACTCCGCTTTCAGACATTCAAAGTTCAACTGTATACGATATACCAAATACGGAAATATTTGCCAAAACGCCATTTTTTCATCCTTTGTCAAAACCAAACCCAAATTCGAAGAGTATATATAGGATAATAGATCTACATATATATATACATATATATACAACTACATATATGTACATGTATATATAAAAGGCTGATATGTGGCATAACTATGAAATAAAGAGGTGGAGATATATTACATTTCCATGCACAGTAATAACAAGTTGTTAACTATTTTTTTCAGAAAATACATGGTCCACTTTTACACACCGCCCATTCAAACCCACTACGAATACTGTATATTGTATAACAAAAGCCACCCTAACATTTTGTAAGCAACGGCTCGACGTTGGGAGAATCTAAACATTCATTAAAGCTATAAGTGTATACTTACCCCTGTAAAGTTTCACCTCCAACTACAATATATGATCAATAATATACTTTGTTGTCAGGGGACGAGGGTAAAAGTTCACTGAAGCACGTGATCCTGTATAATAGATCAACGATATCGGATACACTAGTCATCTAAATAATAATAAAATATGATACAAAAGTGTGTTGACTTATAATTTCTAAGTTTGGATGGAGGTTTCTGCTCTTAACAAACATTAAAACAAAGTTTTCATAATTCTTAATACCGCAAGCAAAATCAGTGAAGTGCAATTTGAAAACTGTTATTCTATTAATGAACTCCAGCTTGTAAATAAAGGTACACAAATTAGGACCGATAAATTGTCATTACATTAAACCAGTATTCGTGAAATTAATAAATGTTTTGAAATTTCTTGTAGTAGGTATTTACATCCTTCATCCTGTTATCTGCTGAATATGTTTATGCTTCGATAAGCTAATTGTTGCATTTATTGATGTGTGATGTTTTGTTTATAGTTGTATAATGTAAATATGAGGTGGTGTCTGATGTAAAAAGAATTTCCTCCGGGATAATAAATATTAATCTGATCTTTTTTCTAAATCTCTACAGTAGAAGGTTTAGAACACCACGTTTCTCAATAAGACCAGTTCTTACACAATTTCCGTTCCGGTTTGGAATCTCTTTCACTTTTCACGAAACTTTGATTTCTTCTTTCTTACTCCATGTGGATGACATTATTTGATTATTTTGACAAAGGATTATTTTTAAGAATCCACCGCTTCTTTACTATTCTGGCATTCTGTCATATTGTTAAAACTTCACAAAGCTCTAACATCACTGCATTGAGAGCTTTGCAGTTCTAAGAGATGTATATTTGTCACAGCAAAAAACATAAAAATTAGTTAAGGATAAAAGTGAATTTCACATGGATGTCTCCTGATTTCAAGACTCATTGTTGAAAGTAAAAATTTTAATTTTGGGTATACAAGTCATGTGGCTACTAGCCAGCATTTCAAAATTGTGTCATCAAAGATCATCGGAAACTTCTTATAATCGTTACCTTGACATTTCTGTTCACAGTCCTAATGCAGTATGAAGTTTTATCGTAACATTCCACAAGTCACAAGTTAAAGAATGTGGCTGGTTTCTGTGACAAGAACTAAACAAACTTAGTAGTTTAATTTTCTGGATAGACCAAGCTTATCGTGCTTTTGTAAGATCCATGTCTCATTTACTTGTAAATATCATAAGAAAACAGTCTACTAAATTTAGGACTAATTACAATCCAGTTGATAATTGTTTGTAAAGTTTCACATCCTTGATAATATTTAACACCAGTTCATCAGTATAATAGCAAGAAAGGTCTCTTTGATTGGATAAATATTGCCTGGAATGAGTTCAATAGTTATTATGCTTTTATCAAGTATCTCATTGGAAAATGAATCCCACTCTTATCTGATTGGATCATGTCAAACTGTACCAGTTGAAAGAGAGGTTTGAGTTGATGATTGATTGTCAGGAATCAGCTTATGTATGCTTGTGTTTGAAGTATTCTTCATATTAATGATATTTTGAAAGAAACAATATTCAAACGTCATTGCTTCATGTCATTGACTATTGAATTGGATAATTCCAGGTACCATACCATTTCTTATGCTTGAAAGGACTTGATTGACAATGTTTATTTATTCTGTAGATGTAGTTATTTTAAAAAATTGGACTTTATATAACCGGAAGCTAGTCTGATTTAAGTTGACTGTGCTCTGGGTTACAGAATTGTAAAAATATTAACTCTACCGTGGTTCAAACTCAATCCAACAGGGGTTTCCTCTCCTTCAGAGTCTGACTGCACCCACCTTTGTCACATGTTCTCTCATAAGCTCATCTAACCAAGGACTCCAGCAAATCTTTTGGTATCAGTAGCTAGGGACAGGTAATTACAGTGTACATTTATTATATTTTGTCACCATCAACCAGCTCATTATACGTGATAAAGCTATAAGTACACTAATGACTAGGTTTTGTGTATTCTAAACAGGTAAACTAACGCGAAAGTAGGTGGGTTGCATAAATACCTTGTGGAGAGGAAGGTCCTTGTTGAAACATTCCATTCCCCATAGCTTCAATAATTATTTCCGGGATAACAGTTGATTTGAATTAGTCCACCAAGCAAGCATCATAAGTTTAACAACATATGCTGTAGAGTACAAATCATAACCGGTAATGTTGAACATGGTAGCTGATTTTGGATACAATATGATTAATGTGATGAATTTTTACCGGTAGTTAGTCACCAGGCAGCCATATCATAATCAAGAGAATTTGTATTGAATGAAATTTACCATTTCATAATAACATGAACATCAAACAAATTTCTTATGATCGTGTCATCAATGATACTGATACCGAGATGTATTGATATAAACAAAGCTTGATTGATTTATGATATCATATCCCTTGAAGCAGTAATATGTTTGTGGTAGATGTGCCAAGTCTTAAAATCAAGTTCATTATGTGAGAGTCCAAGTAAACCTAGCCTCAATAGTACTCGCTTAACTCCCAAATTGAGTCTAGCTAGATGCAGTAACTGGGCGCATCAGCAGACCCTTCAATAGACCAATCGGGGCTCATCTTATCAAGTTGCAATAGTTTTCATTCGCTCATAATGTTCCAATTATGTGCTTATAGATAGACTCAATATGGGAGTGTAGCGAGTATTATTGAAGCTAGGTTTACTTAGACTGATGATGTGAATGTGTACAAAGTAACAAATTACATATCAGGTAAACAGTGTTTTGTCTAGAACGATGAGGACGAATGTTGCTTTCTGACATTTCATTTTAGATTGAGGTACTCTGTATGAATGAAATTGATTTCGAATACCTAAGTAAAAGTATTTATTCACTGACTATTTGTTAAATGATATACATGTAGTGTTATTGTCATTAATGCATACATTTAAGTTTTCTAGATGGCTACAATAAGCAAGTCTGTGTAACATGGTGAAGCAAGTTATGACCTTGTTTTAATGAGATTGTCATTTTATAATTAACATCTTTTAGTTATTTGAAAATAGTTGGTTTCTTTTGAAATAAGTAAATGTTCAGTGATACTTATTAAAAATATGAATTCAGTTTTTCATCAAAAGTTTTAACAAAATTTGTCTCAAAATTTTCTCTGTAGATATATTGTAAATAAATCGTTATTTAATGTAAATGTGAAATCTATAAAAAGAGAGATATCATATTCAATGATTTCCTAGAGCCAAAGTGTGTAATGATATTCACATATCTTTACAGTTAATGTTTAATGCAATTTTTTAGAATAACAAACACTTCTACTTAGTTTTGACTTAGTTGCAGGAGTGGGTTGTTTCACTGTATTCAGATTGCATGTCATGGCATCATCATCTAGACAAATATCTGAAAGTTCCAATTTTTTTGTTGAAAATGTTTAACATTCCAAATCTTTGGTTATTCAGAATGCTTTTACAAATGCTTGTCATGTCTTAACATTATCTTGAAATTTTAAGGGGCAGTAACACATTTTTAGCTCATCAGGTCTGAAAAACCCGATAGGCTTATGGCATGGCATGGCGTCCGGCGTCCGTCCATCCGTCCATCCGTCCATCCGTAAACTTTTCACATTTTCAACTTCTTCTCCAAAACCAATGACTCTAGAGAGCTGATATTTGATGTGGAGACTCCTTGGCCAATGGGGATTCTAAATTGTAGATTTCATGACCTCATGACCCCAAATGGGGTCACAGGGGTCAAAACCTTAAAAACCTATTTTCATCTTCTTCTCCAGTTCCAAAAGGTCTAGAGAGCTGTAAAGTTGTGTGTAGACTCCTTGGCTAATGGGGATTTTAAATTGTAGATTTCATGACCTCATGACCCTAAATGGGGTCACAGGGGTCAAAACCTTAAAAACCTATTTTCATCTTCTTCTCCAGTTCCAAAAGGTCTAGAGAGCTGAAAAGTTGTGTGTAGACTCCTTGGCCAATGAGGATTCTAAAGCGTAGATTTCATGACCTCGTGACCCCAAATGGGGTCACAGGGGTCAAAGCCTTAAAAACCTATTTTCATCTTCTTCTCCAGTTCCAAAAGGTCTAGAGAGCTGAAAAGTTGTGTGTAGACTCCTTGGCCAATGAGGATTCTAAATTGTAGATTTCATGACCTCATGACCCCAGATGGGGTCACAGGGATCAAAGCCTTAAAAACCTTTTTTCATCTTCTGCTCCAGTTCCAAAAGGTCTAGAGAGCTGAAAAGTTATGTGTAGACTGCTTGGCCAATGGGAATTCTAAATTGTAGATTTCCTGACCTCATGACCCCAAATGGGGTCACAGGGGTCAAAACCTTAAAAACCTAATTTTATCTTCTTCTCCAGTTCCAAAAGGTCTAGAGATCTGAAAAGTTCTGTGTAGACTCCTTGGCCAATGAGGATTCTAAATTGTAGATTTGATTACCCCATGACCCAAAATGGGGTCACAGGGATCAAAACCTTTTCCCATCAAAAGTCTGATGAGCTACAGAGCCCATGGCTCTATTTTTTTATAATTTTATATTAAAAAAATTTCACCAATAATTGTAAGTTAATGCTAAATGTATTATTTTGACAGGGTCAAAAATCTCATTACACAAGCCACTCATCCATAGTCAGAGGACAAAGTACAATGTATGAAGATTCACATAAAATCCATTGGCAGCCATTTTGTGTGAACATCTTTAATTCATTTGTGTAAGAAAAAGCAATTGCATGGCTAAACATTAACATTTTTGGCTTCTTTCTTAGACCATTGGGTCTGAACTCAAATCTTGTGTACACTGTACATGTAACTTAGCCAAGAGAGATGATCGATTTGTTGTCCCTGTGACACCTAATATGGGCCACAAGGTTTTAAAGTCATATTCTTCTAGACTGGTAGATGGTCTAAAAAGCTGAAATATGAACAGAATCCTCAGCTGATGGGGATAAAAACTTTTTTTGCAACCTTGTTGCCCGTTTTTAGGGCCACTGGGTCCAAGTCTATTCTCATTTTCTACAGATAAGAGGCCTAGAAAGCTGAAATGTTGTGTACGGACCCTTTTACTAGTGGGGATTAAAATATGCAGATTTCATGACCCTGTGATGACCTCATTTATACAGTTAAACCTTTAACTGCCTAATTACCAAAAACAGAGAAGAAGCTTTTTTAAATATGACTCACTAACATGATAACAGACCATCCGTGTGATAAGTTTACTCACTGCATTTGATTTTCATACACTCCTACAGTTAAGATCAGCTTTGTGTTTTAAAGTGTTTTTTGCAACATGACTATATGATTCCATATTGTGCATCTCAAAATCAAAATAAGAGATGATTTTGCAACAAATGAATTTGAAAATTATAACGTTATGAAGTATACATGTATGTGTAGACATTTCACTATAGTGAAAGGATTTGTATAAAAAAAAAAAAATTGATTGTTAATTTCCACATGCAATTTGTATAGAATAAAATCAAAGAAATCAATAGTCTTCTTTTTGTTAACTTGATTAGAAAATTGTTTTTTGACAATGTAATTCAAGTCAACCAGCACAGAGTATGTTGATAGGATCACATATGTCAAATTTTGAAATCGATGTTATTACATCGGGAACCACTAACTGAGTTAACAAGTTAAAGGTCAATCAGTACATTAGAGCGAAAATACAGCCATTCAAATTTGTGATTTTGATTGAAAACCGGACAATGTGGTTCGAGTGGCGCGCGCAAATTCGCCAAACGTAATTTTGAAACCTTGTCATAAGCTGTCAGGAAGATATTTTCGATTCGATAGTGTTTATTAGGTATTGTTACTAATAGGTAGATTAATTGGATGCATAATTTCGAATATTAAACGTATTTGAGATGTTTGCTTGATTTTTCTATAAAATCACGCATTTTAGAGATATTATGCATAAATTTGAGATATTGAGATATTTGCAACTCCAGTGATGAGATATGAACTTCAATCAGCATATTAGATATTTTTTAGCTTATCAAAACCAAATAAAATTTTAAGAAAGATACTCTGTGTCACTTTAAAGGAAATGCTGTAAATTGCTCGACTCAAATGGAATACAACCTTGGACGACAGCCGGTGTGTTCGTTTACTAGTATTGTGGCAAAAGACCTAGTTATCAGCCGACCAATCACATCATAACATTTGGAAGAAAGTTCAAAATTTAGAGGAGTTACCTGCCCATAATTTCTAGATTTGTTTCAAAAGACTTGTCACAGGTGGGATCTGTTAACCAAACTTATGTCAGAACGTGAGATTAAACGGGCTGCTCTCAGACCTTTATGCAGAGGTAAAACCTTGTGATTTTCCCACTGTTATTACAATCAAAATAGCACCTTGGAAGTAGAACATTGAAAGAGTCCAACAATTGATCGTATAACTGAATATGTAGACAATGAACCAGCTTCTCCTTTTCAATACCTTTAAACATCACTATGAATATAATACATTTGTACTAGGTTCATCTGGATCAAGATACAAAAAAGATAAGATCAAAACTCTATATTTTGTGGTGGAAAAGAAGTTTATTTTTATTGTAGTGCAAATGTTAAGTTATAACAAACACTGCCTTTTTAAAAATAGAAATTCAAGAAATGTCTCAATTAGAAGAATGCATTTTATCAAGTCAGTAAGATTGGAAGGATGATGAGAATATATTCACATTCAAGATCAAAGGTCAAGATATTTATAAAAAAGTAAAAAAATCCTTTTTCAATCACTTGAAAAGTGTTAATGTTGTATAGCTCTAATTTAGTATAAATATTATCTATGGAACGCTACCAAATTTTGGAAACTTGTTTCTGCTTAGAACTAATCTTGACCTCTGATATACAAATAATGATTTGTGAGAAATCTTTCGACACGTTTACATATGAGATCAAAATTCAAGGACAAGATTTCTTAAATTCCCTTTACCTATATAAGGTTTCAAAGTATATATGACAGATATTGGCCATTTTAAATTTTAGGCAACACATTGGTCTGAATACACATTCAACATGGGAGCAAAGGATCAGAAAATGAAATAGAATATAAACTGACCAAATGTATCAAATATATAAACATGACTTGGAGTAAAGTCTAGGTATCATCAACTGTGGTTTAACTGTTACTGCTAATCAAACATAATGACAAGCAATAACAATTCAAGCACTTTAACCAGATAAATCAAGGACTTGAAGCAATTCATTGATTTTATTCACATGGAACATGTGTCCTTGTTCCAATAATTATTCACAATTGAAATAAGGGTTATTCTAGTAGAACCTTTGCCAGAATGAAATTGATTGAGTTAAACCAAAGGATAACATGATGTACATTGAAAAAAAGCTTCTTTATCATTGAGTATGCTTATTATACTGATTGAAAATAGTTCATAATAAATGAATCTAATGACCACATGAAAGCTTATTCAATTGTGAATTATCATCAAACACCATCAAATCAGTGAGATGAGAAGCTGTTTCATCTCTGGTGTTACATTGAACATTGTAACCCTGCCAGACATCAACTGACTTCTCATCTCACTGTATGACGGAACATCAACATACATCACAACCCATGTGGGTCTGTCTAATGTTACATTAGGGATTGTTGTGACAACTTTGACATTGTTGATATCAACAACATGTATCTTATTGCTGTCCCTGTCAATCATGAAACAGAGTCTAAGCTCTGATGATTCACCAATCTGGTACTTGCAGAGAGGGACGTCAGTGATAATCTTACCATCATACACCACCCATAGACAGAGTTGCTGCTTGTGGGTGGGGCATGCAACTACCATCACACTCAGTCCAATAGCTTGAGCCCAGTTGGCATCTACAGGTGAACTTGTGATTGATGTCTCCCACAACATGTCATTCTCCTCTACCAGCTGCTTGACAGTGAACACCGCTCTGCTACAGAACACCAGCACCTGACCTCTCCTCAGGGGAAGGGGTCGCAGTGACAGTGCTTTCCTCCATGACTGGAGCCGACACCCTGTGTCTTGGGTTGCAGGGTCTGGGCTGGTGTTGTTGATGATTCCAGAGGATATCTGGATATCACAGCTGGCAGTGTTTGTGTCAAGCTTCAGGCGTGGACCTGTTGTTATGTGATCAAACAAATAACTTTTGAGACATTTGTCGCCTTTCTTGGTGATTCTTTTTGAGAAAGGTCAATATTTCAATGGTTTCACAGTGATAATTACTTTTGTGAATTGATTCCGTTCATTTTAACTTAATTAACTATCTGGTTTCAAAAGTTTTTTAACTGATTGAAACTGATGGATTTAAAAAAACTATAAATTCTTTTGATTGTATATTTAGGATTGTTAAACAGGTAGTTCAATATATCAAAGCCATAAGCTAGAATTTAAATCATATGTCAAATTTATTTGGTCAATGATTAAGATATGTTTACGGTGATTTATTGTTCCCATCCACTGCCCATTGAGTTTCTTACCGAAGGCATGTTACGATTTAAGTATACTGGAGAAAAAAAGGTCATCTACACATGTACATATAAGCGAACAGAAATGTAATTTGTTAGCCATCATGATTGTTTGCCATTACATAAATTTTTTTTTTATATTTACTTATTAAACAACAAATTTAGGTACAAATAGGTGGTTATTAGCGTATCCACAAATTTCCAAATGTTATTAATACGGCAACACAGTAGTGACTTATAAAAACATGTTCTACATTGCAAAATGTTGAAAATTATTTTGACTCGAGTAACAATTTATTGGATTCAACATTAGTCTGTGTTTCTGATCAATATGTGATGAAATAAGTCGTGTCATAAAATACGATGTTTTGCACATGTGTAATAAACTCCTTCTAGTAAGTAAACATGCCCATTCTGCTGTTTAAAGGGGCAGTAGCACGTTTTTTGATAATTTTGTATTTTAAATTGTTCACTGATAATTGTAAGTTAATGTTAAATGTATTATTTTGACACTGTCAAACATCTCATTACACAAGCCAATCATCCATAGTCAGAGGACAAAGTATGAAGATTCACATAAAATTCATTGGCGGCCATTTTGTGTGAACACCTTTAATTCATTTTGCAAAAATAAAAGGAATCGCATGGCTAAACTTTACATTATATACTTGAATTATTACTGCTCCATTTAGTTTAAAATGCGAAGCAAAGTGAATAAAACATTTAACTGGCAAGAAAAGAAGATAAACTTACTGAAAAGTTTGGCCCCGTCAGAGAACAGTTGATCAAAATCTGTCACTGAAAATATGATAAAGTTTGTCAGTGTTCTTATCAGTGAAAAATATACACACCATATTTAGTAACTACATATGCATCTGCTTAAGCAAAGATTAAAACGCCTGTTGCGGACCTGGCTTATTAAAAGAGTTAGTTTAGACACCAACTTTTAGCTCATCATGCCTGTAAGGCCAAACTTTTTAAAAAATTGATCCGCCGACCTAAAAAAATGGAAATGTGGGGGAAAAATAAAGTACAAAAAGGGTCTTATTTTTTACCGCCGACTTGATAGCATGTATAGAATAAAAATAATAATATTTGTCATTAATTCAAATCCAAATTTCACTATCTAATCTGTATTTTGATAGAAATAAAGACATCAAACAACTTCACTTCGTAATTTTTACATGCTGTTACTACAGTGTATATCCTCCCTCCACTAACTTTACAAGCTCCATGCATCGACTTTGCAAGCAAGACTTCATTAACACAGTGTTTCGAGCTTGCGTTACTGTAGGGAGGAGAAAGGAATAGCAGGAACTGCAGTGATAGTGAAACGAAAACAGGTCAATCTGTTGGCAAGTTTGACAGGCTAATAAAAACTTATGGGGTGTGTGTGAAGTAGTTGATATGCATCATAACTTAAAAGAATTATATTTAAAACAGCCAAAGTACTTACTCAATGTAATATATTTTCAGTATATTACTTTTGCATGGTTATGCGTTGCTATAAATAGATATGTACATCGTCTGCTTTCCAGTTAATATTAGATTCCTAGCACCTGGCAGTTATTTACTGAATAACTGACACTATTAAACTTGATAATTTATTGAAACTATAAACATGTACATATAGCTAGGCCTAAACATTGATTAAGAAAATTACTGAGTAATAATTTTAGACTAAAATTAAATCTATGAAATATTAAAAATTATTACTGTACCTTAATATGTAGTCAGTCAATCTAGACTTGCAGAATTTAGAACTAGACTGTCTAAAGGCTCCTATATAATATATAGTCATGAAGTAGGACTAAAATAATATATGTTTAGAGTGAGTGAGTTATATAAACTTGTTTGTCTGTTACCACGCTGATAATGGCGGCTGACCACATTTTCTTTCATGTTGAGATGGAAGTTTTTCAAGATAGAAACTTAATGTTAAAGAAATACGGCTGACATGGCAGTTATAATAAAAACAATTGAACTACATACTTTTTATTCTACCGACCTTAACTTAGGACAAACTGGATAAAATGATTTGAAAACTGAATATTTTTTATATTTTTATTCCGACCTACCGACCTTTTTTTCATTCTTAATTCCGTAACTCAAAAAAAGTCTGGCCTAAGCATCCTCTCCCAACAGAGGCAGCTCAAAGCGAGCAAGCCTCTGTTCTATGAAGCCAAGATTCCTGGGTTCTGGTAGACAAAGCAGCACAAGATCCCTTATTTGCAGCCAATTAAAACACCTTTCAGATATCCATGACTTGGGGAATGCTTAACTGTCGAATAGTGACATGGAAAGTATCATGCCTTTATGTTAATGTTTCATTATCAGTGTGAGAGGGAAATATTTGAAGCCCCGAAGGACTTATGGCATTACATGGTGTACGGCGTTCATTCTTCCGTCTGTCTGAACATTTTGTGCAGTTTTGAATTCTTATCCAGATGCATAAGGCATAGAAAATGACACTTTGTGTACAGACTCCTTGACTAGTGAGGATTATGATTTGTAGCTTTTGTGGCAAGGCCCATAATAAGGATCACAGGGGCCACGCCCTTAAACCTATTTTTATCTTCTCCAGAAGCATAAGCCTAGAAATCTGATACTTTGTGTACATACTCTTTAACTGGTGAGGATTATAGTTTATAGCTTTGGTGGTCCTGTTGCGCCTTAAAAGGGCAAATTAAAATCAAAGGTCAGTTTGAATTCCTTGATTAGATATAACCTAGGTGCAATGAGGTACTTCAGGAGAATATGACATATAAAACTACACATAGGTTTAAAACGATTGATGCAGTGTGCCAGCTGGTTGGGAAAAACATTAACTATGGGACAATGGTTTCGGTTTTCAGGACAAAGCAAAGAAGGTGCTACAGAAACTGGATAGAGCCAACAGGATTGTAAATTCATTTAGATAAAAAGCGTATCTACCTTGAGGAAGTTCAGCAGGGACCATTGTAAAGACATTGTAGAAGTCATCAGCTGGTACATATGAAGGTCTCTCTGCTGGAGTGTAGGTGACCAATCTTACAGATCCCAGTACATCAATCAGGGACTTCATCTCTGTGACCTGGACAGGAGCGAATGTGACTCCAGTTCTGTCGAACTTGACGTCCTGTGCAGCTTCCTGCAGCATGGTGTTCAGGCTGTCAGTTGAGGACACCATCAGTTGAAGATCCTCCACTTGGTCTGCTCTCTCCCGCATCTTCCGTATGTATTCAGTGGTGGATTTGATCTTCGCAAGGAGAGTCCTTGTCATGTCCAGGGCTTCATCAGTGACTTTGAGCTCGTTTCCTGACTTCATGTCTACATCACTCAGGAGTGAGGCTCTTCTTGTCTGCAAGAGTTCTATCAGGTTGTCAGTGGTTCTGTTTATATCTTCTGTCGCCCTCTCTCTTGACATCTGGATGTTGGTTTTCTTCTTTTCCAGATTCTTGACTTGTAGTTCTAGATTGTCCGCCTTTTGGTCCAAGTTTATGATGACGTCACCTGTGGACTCGGCCTTCTCCTGGTGAGCTTCGTCTACAGAAACAACGTCATGGTCCTTTGTCTTGTCATGGTTCACAACAGTGCAAGACACACATATGACGATTTTACAGGTACGACAGTAGAACTGCTGAGGCTGGTGGTGTTCCTTGCACTGATGGAGTTTTCTGAAGCTCTGAACTGGTCGTCCTTTCATTTCTTCAAAGGTCACAGTCTTGTGGTTTCTGGTGGATCTATGACGACTATGGGATCTGTGGCATTCTTCACATATGAAGATACAGCAGTCGTCGCATCGATATTGAGCCTCGTTTCCATCAGGACAGTCTGTGCATGGCAAACGTATCCCTTTCTGAATTTTCAGATGATGAAGTATTTTCAGCGCCAGCGACTCAACAGGAAGGGAGGTAACTCCATCAGGCAGCGTGTGTTCATGTTGACAGAGAGGACATCGAAGTTTCTTGTTCTTCCAGATCTTCTCAAGACAGGGATGACAGATGGCCTGCACACAGCACGGCATATGTCGGGGAAGATGTTCCAGCCCGTCATATTCATGGAAACAAATCGGACATGCAGCCAGTTTTTCTTCGATTTGGGAAACCTTGATGTATTTAGCCATTGATTGTCTGAAACATAACAACTCCGGTTCAGTACTTAGCTTTACTAATTAATTTAAGATCCCAGGTTCATGACTTTTCTTTTTTTGATTAAGGCATTTTGTATCATTTTTAAGAAATATAAGAAAATGAATCAGTTTCTCTTTTATACTATTATAATATATATGTACATGTATTTTACTGTCCTAACGTTCTCGGTTTGGATCAATCGATAACTCTTCCACAATTCCACTACTCATAGTTATTTATGATATGATTAAATTTATTTGGCGTTTATTTTGGTTGCACATCACATAAGAGTTAACTCGTCATATTTTCCACGCTAGTCGTTTCTGTGGTCGGACTTCTAACTAAGCTTTTACCGCTTTTGACCTTTATAAATGCACAATAATGCGGTAATTGATTTATAAATGCCGATGTATCTGTTTACATTAAATAAAGAAATTTAACAATTTATGTAAAAACATGTTTTAGTTGAGGCCACAATCAGCAATAATTGAAGGGAGATTAAAACAGAGAGCTGCTCATTCGTCGCCAAAGAAACAGAGCAAATAACAATGAAAGTGTGAATTGTCTTGAAATATGTTAAGGATTATTAACGTAAACGAAATTCTCAATTTATCATATAAATTATATTGTAATACCATATAATTGCAACAAGTAATGATAATATATATCTGTGATCGTTTTGAGATATTCAGTTAACATTTAGATATGGCGCTTTTTGCAATCCTGTAACTTCTCTTTTTAACACTCAAAGTTCAACTATATGAAATGACAAACACGGAAATATTTGCCAAAATGCCATTTTTGCATCTCTGTAAAAACCGAGATAATCAGATCACATTTAGATATGGCGCTTTTTGCAATCCTGTAACTTCTCTTTTTAACACTCAAAGTTCAACTATATGAAATGACAAACACGGAAATATTTGCCAAAATGCCATTTTTGCATCTCTGTAAAAACCGAAACCGATTTCGAAGAGTATATAGATATCAGCAATTGATATGTGTAGCATAACTATGTAATAAAGAGGTGATGATATATTAAAGTTTAATGCATGATATCTTAATTTCTAACCCTTTTAGGCAGAAAGGCTTGGTAGTCTTATCAACACCGCCCATTCAAACCCTTTCGACTGCTATGATTATATTCTATACAAACAAAAAACACCCCAACATTATGTCAGTGATGGATCTACGTTGCAAAAAAATCATTGATTAAAACTATAAGTGTATACTTACCCCTCTTAGTTGATTATATCGACTGCATCTCAAACTACAATGTTTGATTAATAACATAGTTTTCTGTAATGTGATTTGAGTATAAAGTTCACTGAAGCACGTGATTTAATCCTGTTTCACACATCAACGAGAGCTATCTTCCTGTCTATCTATCTAAATATATTTACATAATTAAACAATTGTATTTTTACACCATGACTCCCAGTTGGACCATTACTTTACACAACGTCTTATTCTTGTTATTCTTATTATGAATATATTCACATTCAAGATCAAATGTCAAGATATTTATAAAAAGTAAAAAAAATCCCTTTTCAATCACTTGAAAAGTGTTTATGCTGTATAACCCTCATTTAGTATAAATATTATCAATGGAATGCTACAAAAATTTTGAAACTTGTTTCTGCTTAAGAACTTATCTTGACCTCTGATATACAAATAATGATTTGTGAGAAATCATTCGACACTTTTACATATGAGATCAAAATTCAAGGACAAGATTTCTTAAATTCTCTTTTCCCATATTAGGTTTTGTAGGGGTAGACAAAACCCTCATATTTCAGCAAATGCTAATCTAGTTAAAATGATATTCATTGAAACTTTACATCTAGGGCTTATCGCATTGACAACAAGTGTTCGCTCTACGAGAATGGACCTTTGATAAAAATCTGTGTATAGATGACAGATATTGGCCATTTTGCAGGTTGAATTTTAGGCAACACAATAACATTCGTCTGAATACACATTCAACATTGAAGCAAAGGATCAGAAAATAAAATAGAATATAAACTGACCAAATATATCAAATATATTAACATGCTTTGGAGAAAAGTCGAGTTATTATCAGCTGTAGTTTAATTGTTACTACAAAATAAACATAATGACAAGCAATTTGAGCACTTTATCCAAATAAATCAAGGACTTGAAGCAATTCATGATCAATGATTTTATTTACATCAAACAATAATTATTCATAATTGAAATAAGGGTGGAGACTTTATCAAAATGAAACTGAGTTATTGAAACAAAATGATAATGTTATGAGCATAGGAAATTATCATTGAGTATGTTGATTACACTGATTGAAAATAGTTCATGATAAATAAATCTAATGACCACATAAATGCTTATTCAATTGTGAATTAACATCAAACTCCTGTTATCACAAATCAGGAAAAAATCATTCAGAACTAGATCTGAATGCACATTATTCATGGGAACAAAGGTTCGGTGAAAAATTATGAGTCTAATTTGACAAGATATGAACAAATTAACATGACTTGAAGTAAATTCTAGGTATCATCAACTGTGGTTCAACTGTTACTGCTAATCAAACATAATGACAAGCAATAACAGTTCGAGCACTTTAACCAGATAAATCAAGGACTTTACAACTCGATTTTATTTACATTGAACATGTGTCCTTGGTCCCATAATTATTCACAATTGAAATGAGGGTTATTCTAGTGGAGCCTTTACCAGAATGAAATTGAGTGAGTGAAACCAAAGGATAACATAATGTACATTGAAAAAAGGCTCTTTATCATTGAGTATGCTGTTTATACTGATTGAAAATAGTTAATACTAAATGAATCTAATGACCACATGAAAGCTTATTTAATTGTGAATTATCATCAAACACCATCATATGAGTGAGATGAGAAGCTGTTTGATCTCTGGTGTTACATTGAACTCCCTGCCAGATACCAGCTCACTTTTCATCTCACTGTATGACGGAACATCAACATGCATTACTACCAACAGAGGTCTGTCTAATGTTACATCAGGGATTGTTGTGACAACTTTGACAGTGTTGATATCAACAACATGTATCTTACTGGTGTCCCTGTCAATCATGAAACAGAGACTAAGCTCTGTTGATTTACCAATCTGGTACTTGCAGAGAGGGACGTCAGTGATACGCATACCATCATACACCACCCATAGACAGAGTTGATGCTTATGGGTGGTGCATGTAACAACCCTCACACTCAGCCCAATAGCCTGAGCCCAGTTGGCATCTACGGGGGAGTGAGTGAGGCCTGTCTCCAACAGTATCTTCTTCACCTTACCTAGCTGCTTGACAGTGAACACCGCTCTGCTACAGAACACCAGCACCTCACCTCTCCTCAAGGGAAGGGGTCGCAGTGTCAGTGCTTTCCGCCATGACTGGAGCCGACACCCGGTGTCTTGAGGTGCAGGGTCTGGGCTGGTGTTGTTGATGATTCCAGAGGATATCTGGATATCACGACTGGCAGTGTTTGTGTCAAGCTCGAGATGTGGACCTGTTGATATATGTTTTGATGAAGCAAAAATATTCTATAACATTTATCCCCTTTCTTGGTGATTTTTTGGCAAAAAGTCAACATTTCATTGGTTCAATCCTTAAATTTCCATGCCATATATCATATTTCACATTTAAGATTGCCTTTGTGAGTTGATTCCATTTGGCTTTACATGAGTTCATTTAAGAAATGAATTTCATAATATGGGTGTCCACACGGTTATTTAACCTGTTTGAAACTTGTAAGATACACTTGTATAACTGGTGCTAAAGTGCAGCTTACGAGTTTCAAATCGGTTCTAACCGTGTGGACAACTATTTTATGAAATTCATTTCTTAAAAAATTGTTTTTATATCATTCAAAATTCGATTCTCTGTAGTAACTTAAATCTGGTTGTTGACTGACCTAGATATCAGTTATACCCAGGCGGATCTCTACCGGTTTCAAGCGCATGCAAAAATAGTTCATAACAAAAAAGAAAAAGATACACTTTTTAGCTCACCTTTACAAAGTAAATGTGAGCTTATGTCTAGGCGCCTCGTCCATCGTCCGTCTGTCCGTCCGTCTGTCCGTAAACTTTCACGAAAAAGACTACTCCTCCTAAACGAATCAAGATATCATTCTGAAATTGCAATGTTATACCTATGGTGATTCCCCACAGAAAGGTAGACGTTTCAGTTTTGAGAATCCAATATGGCCGCCATGGCAGCCATATTGAATTTTCAATTAGATTTCATGAAAAAGACTACTTCTCCTAAACCAATCTAGATATCATTTTTAAATTGTAGTATGTTATACCTATAGATATTCCGCACAGAAAGGTAGACGTTTCAGTTTTGAGAATCAAAGATGGCCGCGATAGCAGCCATATTGACTTTTCAGCTGCAGATGACAGATTTTAAGCTTTCATCAAGTGATCACTCGCACCATATGTATATCTAATTTGAACTTACTAATCATAATATTATTATTAAGATTGTCATGCAAGTTGTTCTATATTTGTAAGTGTTTCTAAAATAAATTAAGATGAAAGACAAACATAATTAATTAATTTGTTTAAAATCTTTATGGCAACTAGCTGCAAAAACCCAATCACAGTAAACATAATGTTACATTTTAAAGAATGGTATCTCCCTTATATTCCTTTAAATACCACACATAAGGGGTCAACCAGAGTTCAGATATTCCTGTTGAGTCCACTATGCTTTTCTAATATACATCCAAATAAAGGTTGCTAGCATCACAGTGTCAGCTGCTAGTCTGTTGCATAATCAACCTGACCCAATTGATATGGTAGAGCATTATGCTATATGGCCATGTGTATGCTATAAGAGTTATGGAAATTAGACTTGTATTCTCATGACAATTGATATGTTCTTTCTAAGAATAACAACTTACACAAAACTTGTCAACAATAAGCTTTGTGTTTAGCAATCTACATGATAAGTTGATGTGGAAAGAGTTATTTTGCATCAGGTTCCAGTTCCTGTGTTTAACCCTCATGCAGTATCGTGGGGCCTTTCAGGCACAGGTACATGTTTGACATTACCCGGAATCAACACATTTGAAATAGGAGACTTCTTATTTCATGTATTCCTCCATTATGATGTTTTCGAAGGCCACATCTGACGTCATAACTGTAGACAAGATGCGGCTTTTGTGATTGACGTTTTAAGAAAATACATACGTTTGCTGTAAGCTCTGGCCTCAAAGGCCCAGGGTAAATAAAACCCTTGTTTCAGTACAAAATATAGATAATCGCAATAACATAATAATAAAAAAATAATACCCCTTGAGATTACTTCCTGATGTAGATAAAGCAAGATCCGAAAAAACTTACATAGCAAAAATAATATACTCCCCAAAAACTGAAACGCACATGTAATTTTTCAGAGAATCTATTTCTTCGCCTTAAAAAAAAACAATAAAAGTTACATGATTTCAATGATATGGAAGTGAAAATTGTCAAATGTAAAAGAGTAAGCCAAAACAAGAACACTAGCTTTAGGTTTGTTTCCGTATTCTGTTAATCACACGATGGCTTAAACTATTGGCAACATGTTCCCTTTTCTTACTGTAAACTATCCAAAGTAACGTTATTTTTTGTTTTTGACGAATATGTGAGCTTTTAAGGTTCAAGATCATGATCGTAAATGCCAGTTTATATGATTGAGTTCTTTGAAGACACCAAAAACAGGGGCGATAACTGACCTTCATGGTCAAATATCCCATTCATGCAAACGCTTTCGTAAAGTTTAAATTTGGTGGAGGTGATGTTGTGAATAATCTGTAATACTGTGGCAAGAGAATGAAGATTTTAACCCGGATGTAGAGATTTTGGGTTTAGTTGGCAACTCTTAATTTATCTTACGCTCTATTGTCCGGAATTGTCCTGTAGGAACGAACAAACTATGTGCAATATGGCGATAATGAATATTATAATGTCAGACTACTGTGAATCATGAAATTTCAGTTTCAATTTTACGTTCGACAACGTTTTAATTTCTGACACTATGTCGTTGCATAATGGTAACCTTTGTTCCATGTAAAATTTAACAACGAAACATAATCTAGTGTTACTCTTTCATGTACGTGAATTCTGCTTTACACTTTTTCCAAATAATGTTTTACCATAAAAGCCTGCAAATGAGTCTCACATTAACATATCACCGATCAGTTTGTGAGGATTGGAACACATAGGTGACATATTATAATAACATCATAAATAATATTGACCCTTTTTCCCTCGCAGCGTTGTTGAATTGCATGTGAATGTGCCTGGGCCTCTGAGGCCCACATAGCCGCAACGGTGGTGTCATTAACGATACTGCGTGAGGGTTAACTCATATTTGTACCATTTCTTTATCTAACAGAAGTTCTTCTGGACACAAAATCAATTTAGGACATAAGCTAACTATGTTTTGTGAAATTATATATATTTTTCACAACAATGCATGTTCTCTCCCGTGAATTCTTTAAATTCCAAACATAAGGGCATAGCCAGAGTTCATGCTCAGCACACTATGCTTCTCCAAATACACAAAGCCAAATACACAAATTGCTACACTCTCCTAAAAAACATGATGGCAGCCATAATCAATTATCATATAAAAGACGGTTACACAATTAAACCATATTACCACATCATTCATTTTAAGGTGAGCTTCTGTACCCTCGGTACTTTTATTTATTCTACAAATAATCCTTAATGTGTATCATGTAAATAATTATGATAATATTTTAGGAAACAGTATACAAAAATGTAAAGTTTAATTTATATATTTCAAAATTAACAATTTTCACTCGCGTATTGATACTGTCCTGTATCGAGTGTAGAGTATCAGCTGTTTAGAGCTCGACGTGTTTGGATTTTCGGTTTGACAAACATTGTTTGTAAACATAGTTATTAAATTTCCCTCAAGACATAATGCCACTTGCAGGAATTCTTGGGGATTCCCCTGATCTTACAGTCATTCCAGGCTGACCCCAGTCTTGATGGTCATCACTTAAGACTCACTGTAAACAAATATTAACACTCGCCCTTATAATCTGTATTTGATGTTTGAAGAACAAACATTAAGTTACAAATAAATAAAGTTGTACATGTTCATCTCCGGTCACAGAAATGAGATAGTGGGCAAAGTTAAACAATGTAAAGCTCGCCAATTATACAAGTTTATATTACAAGTTTCAAACAGGTTATAACCGTGTGGACAACTATATTGTGAAATTCATTTCTTAATTAATTATCATTTTGACATGTATAACAGGTAGTTCAATATATCATAGCCATACGCTGGAACTTAAATCTTATGTCAAATTTATTTGGTCAAAGATTTAGATACTTAATTCAATCAATTCTTTTTTGTGTTTTGTTAAGGTGAATAATAAATTGGTAATCATTTTGACAGGTAAAACAATATCTCATTGCCATAAGCTAGAATTTCAATCATATGTTAACCTTATTTGGTCAAAGATTACGTGTCAAGCGTCCGTCCATTCGTCCGTCCGTCAACTTAGTGCATTTTCGACCTCTTCTCAAGAAGCATAATAAGGGCCACACCCTAATAACCTTTTTTTAGTCTTTCTCTCCAGAAGCATAAGGTCTAGAAAGCTGAAACCTTGTGTACAGATTCCATGACAAGTGAGAATTATAAATTATAGCTCTGGTGGCTCCTAATAAGGGCAGCAGGGGCCACACCCTTAAAACCTATTTTCATTCTCATTAGGCCTAGAAAACTACAACTTATCGCCAATATACTTAATTTTAGGATCGGTGATACTGTGGCCCATACAGCATCATTTGCCACACTCTTCAGCATAATCGAATATGAAGCTTGATCAGCTACAGAGCCGATTGTTCTATTTTTTTTACCTATCCACTGCTCATTGAGTTTCCAGAATAGTTGCTTACCGAAAGCGAACACAAATGTAATTGATTTTGCCATCATTCTTGGCATTTCATAAATATATTTTGTTCATTAAGTTAAGGTAAAGTATATGGTTATTAAGATATCCACAAATTTCCGAATGTCACTTGTAAGGCAACACAGTAATGACCTGTCAAAGACATGCTTTTTATTTCTTTATTATTTCTTAGGTAGAAAATCATCTTCCTACGCAGAGCCTAAAACGCCAGTTTCCGAACTGTCTTTTTATGCCTTGCTGCAGAGCCTTTCCTTTTCTGTGCTGCTATAGTGCCCGTACAGACTAGAGAGCAAGCACAGAAAACTCAAGGTTATGCAGCAAGGCATAAAACTAACAGTTCGGAAACTGGCGTTTTAGGTTTTGCGTAGGAAGATGGTAGAAAATATGCAGAGAAAGGTTAAAGTAATTTTGACTCAAGTAACATTCTTTTTATTCATCAGTAATTATAATCTGTGTTTATCACTCTCACAATGAAGATATTGCTGTTTAATAAATATACTATGTCTTGACACATATATGTGTCATAACATCGTTCGCTGACCGAATTACGTGTCTCCATAATTTTACGTCATAATTGTTAAGAGTGACGTCATAATATCATCAGGCTGGCCGAGATGGTCATGTCGGCGAATTTCTTTATAGTTTTGACGATGTAATTAAGCCAGTAATAGATAAAATACTAAACTCGGTCACATTTAATAATTTTGTAGCTCATCAGGCCTGAAAGGCAAGATGGGCTTATGGCATGGCCCGTCGTCCGGCGTCCGTCCGTCGTCCGTAAACTTTTGACACTTTCGACTTCTTCTCATAAACCATATACAATAGAGAGCTGAAATTGTGTGTACAGGTACCTTGGAATGTGGGGATTCTGATTTGTAACTTTGGTGACCCTGTGACCCCAATTTAGGGCCACAGGGGCCACGCCCTTAAAACTTATTTTCATCTTCTTCTCCAGAAGCAGAAGCCCAAGCGAGCTGAAATTTTATGTAAAGGCACCTTGGCTTATGGGGATTCTAATTTGTAACTTTTGTGACCCTGTGACCCCAATTAAGGGCCACAGGGGCCACGCTCTTAAAACCTATGTTCGTCTTCTTCTCCAGAACCAAAGACTCTAGAGAGCTGATATGTTGTGTGCAGGTACCTTGGCATGTGGGGATTCTAATTTATAACTTGTGTGACCCTGTGACCCCAATTAAGGGTCATAGGGGCCACGCCCTTAAAACCTATGTTCGTCTTCTTCTCCAGAAGCAGAAGCCCCAGAGAGCTGATATTTTATGTACAGGCACCTTGGCATATGGGGATTCTAATTTGTAACTGTTGTGACCCTGTGACCACAATTTAGGGCCACAGGGGCCACGCCCTTAAAACTTATTTTCATCTTCTTCTCCAGAACCAATGACTCTAGAGAGCTGAAATTGTGTGTACAGGTACCTTGGCTTGTGGGGATTCTGATTTGTAACTTTGGTGACCCTGTGACCCCAATTAAGGGCCACAGGGGCCACGCCATTAAAACTTATTTTCATCTTCTTCTCAAGAAGCAAAAGCCCAAGAGAACTGACTTTTTTATCTTTTTCTCCAGAAGCATAAGGCCTAGAAAGCTAAAACTTGGTGTACAGACTCCTTGACTAGTTAGGATTACAAATTGTAGCTTTGGTGGCCCTGTGGCCCCTCATAAGGGCCTAATGGACCATGCCCTAAAAACCTATTTTCATCTTCTTCTCCAGAAGCAGAAGGCCTAGAAAGCTGCAACTTTGTGTACAAACAAACAATCTAGTGAGGGTTATAAATTGTAGCTTTGGTTGCCCCATGGCCCCTACTAAGGGGGCACCACATTGGCCACACCCTATAGCGTAATCAAATGTAAAGCCTGATGAGCTACAGAGCCCATGGCTCTATTTTTTATGAAACTTGTGAATGGTGTAGGTATTTAACGAGCGATTCGCTCGTTAAATACTAAACAATTCACGAGTTTCATAAAAATGTTAGTTAACGGCACGTCTTTTCTAATCTCTATTTATTATCCATATGTGATGAAATAAGTCATGGCATAAATTACCATGTGATAGACATGTGTAATAAACCCAAGCGGTAATTACATGTGTAGGTCAGGAAAACAACGTGACGTCGGAATGTGAAACTTCTGCACGAGCTATTCAACTTTCGGATAGCAAGCGTAAAGCGTGCAGCACTGTGAGCACTTGAAAATTCGTGTGCATGGACAAAGCAGACAAACATGTCAGTTTATCTGTCGGACTTCGACACAAAAGAACTAATAGCGAATAAGGAAGCATGTCAATACTGCTGTGTTAATTGATATTTGTTTATAACGAAGTGGTAGATTACATCAAAATAGTGATTTCCGTCCGTATATTGAGCTATTTGCAATCAGCACTATATCGTTTTTACTAAGCCAGAGTTGAAGATGATTGATTTCACCATTGATGATGCTTTAAATTGTTAAATAATCGGAATTATATCATTCTGACATTCATTAACAGCCTCGCGAGATGCTGTTATTGTTTTTGCAACATTAGTGACTGTAAAATATTTTCCCCGAGCAAGAGCTTTGGTATTAATATTTTTCTATTTCTATTAGGTTTGTTATTTCAAGAAGCACTAGAAAGGGTGACATGTATAATAAAAAATTGTTAGTTTCAAATATTCAAGAAAATGAAAATTGAAAAACCAAAGAAAGATGAAATGCTATGTCTTTTAAAACCGGGTTCCTTGAATACAAAATATAACTATTTAAAGTGCATGACATTATTTTACAATACGATACAGAGTGAATATTAACAATTAATCAGGAAGAAAAGAAGACAAGCTTACTTATAAACAGTTTGCCTCCGTCTGAGAACACTTGATCAAAATCTGCCACTGAAATAAAGAGATCTATTTGACAAAGTTTGTCATTGTTCTTATCAGTTAAGAATAAACTATCTGATTAAAATCACACAAATATTTAGTGAATACATATACATCAAGTGAACAAATCTAAACTTAATGTTTCGTCTGTGTTGGTTCACTTGTTTCTTACAAAGAAGATCTGTCAGAGACGTTTAACATTTTTTTAAATAAAAAGGCAACATCCGTGATGAAGCATTGCTGTGCCAGCTGATATTAAAATATCCTTAAACATCCACTAACTTCGACTTTATCACTTCTCGATTTTCGTTCAAAGATTTTTCAACAAAATAAAAAATGGGCTTGATTTTTGTTGATTTGTCCAATAAACACCTTAAATTAGCTTTTCATTAAGACAGCGTAATTATCGGTTGTGAAAACCCACCTGGGCTAGGGGCCATAAAACTCGCGCGGGTGTGACGTAATAAACAGTTTATAAAGAATAACGCATCATTATTTCAACTGAAATACCGCTTTAATAATTTAGTAATTACCATTGATGTGGATATCATTTTACACCAAATGGTCAGTAGTGTTACATCGTCAAATGATTGATCTAACTGAGTGGAAACATTTTCTGAAAATTGTTAATTATTTTGGTTTTTTGTGTGTGTGGCATTGTTACGATACATGTATAGATAAATAGGGTGATTCTGTTTATGACGTCACAAAAAGGGGGATGTGACCAGTGACGGGCAGCAATGCATTCAGTGGTTTGTTGCCAGATAGGTCTAAGCAGTCTATCAAAAATGGCATTCAAAATCGGCTTTAATTACCAAACCGAACATATCTAAGTAGCGATATTTGACGCACTATACAATATTGTAATCAGACTTTAATATATTTCAAAGGAAATAGTAAAATATGTTGGTGGTTATGTGAACTTTAAATATGGCATGCAGTGAAAGAATGACTGTAACGTGAATGATTAAAAAACAAAGAGCAAAGAGCAAAAGAAGCAACTGCCTTTGATCAACTGATAAAAATTGAGTTGTTGTGGAAAAGCAATATTTTCACATTTGTTCAAACCCCCAAAACCTCTTTCTATATGGAAAACTCAAAGGTGGGGCAAGGTTACTAAAAGTGATCGACATTCATATTCATTACTTACTGCTAATACCTATAATTTGACATGTTCACTTCCAAGGTCAAAGGTCAAGGTCACGAGTTATTTTATCAGTGAAAGAATTCCTTGTACACGCGATAACTTTTTGTGCTATGACGCTATAACTTTGGAAGAGTAAAACATTTTGAAAGGTTTTGGCTAAAATCCGTCAAAAGTCAAGTTCACGACTTTATCTTGGTTTAGCGAAAATGCTTTTTTTTAACTATGAACCCTTTTATTCATTACATTTTTAGCTCATCTGGCCTGAAAGGGAATTTTCATTTGCTTCTCCGGAAACAAAAGGCATCGAATGCTGAAACTTCGTGTACAGACTCCTTTACTAGTGAGGATTATAAGTGAGGATCTGGCCCCTAATAAGGGTCACAGGGGCCACACCCTTAAAACCTGTTTTCATCTTCTTCTCCAGAAGCATATGGCCCAGAAAGCTAAAATCTTATGTACAGATTCCTGCTATTGATGATTTTTATTTACAGTTTTGGTGAAACTCTGACCTCTGAAAAGGGCTTTGGATCCTTTACCATAAATTACCAATTGAGTATTTGAGCCATTTCTATTTCTGTATTGATTACAGGTATCTGATTTGCCACACCCCGATGAGCTACAGAGCGAACTGTTATACTCAATAAAAAGTGTTCATTGGTCACGAGGTCAAGGTCACTAGAAAAAGTTCAATTTGCTGAGGCCTGTAGAAAGCGGAACAGGGGAAGGCGAAAAAACCCTAGTTTCGGAGCTGCTCTTCTTTTGCATTATCCCGCAAACGCTAATCTAGTTTAATCTACAGTTGAGTCAATCAGAACTTTCCCCGCTTCATTCATATTCGTTGGCCATTTTTTGTCAATATGTGCATGACTAATCAAATCCTATAGCCAACGTATATGCTTTATTTATATATATACTGAAGAACGCTTATAAATCAAAGATGTGCCTGGATGATCATTTGCGGTTCAAGAGCAAAATTCAATCAATCTATAGGCAAATATTTTCGATTTGAGTGTTGTGTTTTTAATGATGTTTGCATTACGAAATCAAAAGATCACCTAATTACAAATAGCCTAGGTGGAAAAATGGACTTTAGGAGATCAGGACAACTCAAACTACACATAGTGTTATAATGATTTGTGTAATGTGCCAGACGATTTGGACAAATGGACAATATTTTCAGAACAAAGGGATAAACTGCTACATAAACCGGAAGAGCATCTCAGACGGGGGAAGTAGCACGTTTTTTGATAATTTTATATTTTAAAATGTTCACTGATAATTAAACGGTTATGCTAAATGTATTATTTTGATAGTGTATTTTTATAGTGTCAAACATCTCATAAAACAAACCAATGATCCATAGTCAGAGGATAAAGTATGGCTAAACTTTACATTATAAATTTGATTTATTTCTGCTCCATTTAGTTTAAATGCATTGTCTTTCAATTGGAACCATTAATTATAAATTTTCCTGACATCACCTTAAACCCTTTAATAACCGGCAGTCGTTCAATACAGAATTAGCAGAGCAATACGGAATTTGAAGACATTTTCCGTATTGCACCCTTGTATAACTATCCTAAGTTTACATGAGTATATGATAAAGCATATTTACCTTGAGGAAGTTCTGTAGGTACCATTGTGATGGTATTGTAGAAGACATCAGCTGGTATACATGAAGGTCTCTCTGCTGGAGTGAAGGTGACCGATCTTACAGATCCCAGTACATTATTCAGGGCCTTCATCTCTGTGACCTGGACAGGAGCGAATGTGACTCCGGCTCTGTCGAACTTGACGTCCTGTGCAGCTTCCTGCAGCATGGTGTTCAGGCTGTCAGTTGAGGACACCATCAGTTGAAGATCCTCCACTTGGTCTGCTCTCTCCCGCATCTTTCGTATGTATTCAGTGGAGGATTTGACCTTGGCAAGAAGAGTCCTTGTCATGTCCAGGGCTTCGTCAGTGACTTTGAGCTCGTCGATTGACTTCATGTCTACATCACGCAGGAGTGAAGCTCTTCTTGTCTGCAAGAGTTCTATCAAGTCGTCAGTGGTTCTGTTTATATCTGCTGCCGCCGTCTTTCTTGACATCTGGATGTTGGTTTTCGTCTTTTCGAGACGTTTGACTTGTTGCTCCAGCTTGACAGCTTTTTGGTCCAAGTTGATGATGGCGTCATCTGTGGACTTGGCCTTCTCCTGGTAAGCGTCTTGTACAGAAACAACATCATGGTCCTTGGTCTTGTCATGGTTCACGACAGTGCAGGACACACATATTACAAGTTTACAGGTACGACAGTAGAACTGTTGAGGCTGGTGGTGTTCCTTGCACTGGTGGAGTTTTTTTAAGCTTTTGACTGGCCGGCCTTTCATTTCTTCAAACGTCACTGTAAGATGATGTCTGGTGGAACCAAGCCGGGCATGAGCTTTGTGACATGCTTCACACAGAAAGATACAGCAGTCGTCACATCGATATTGAGCCTCGTTTCCATCAGGACAGTCTGTGCATGGAAGACGTATTCCTTTCTGAATTTTCAGATGATCAAGTATTTTAAGGGCCAGCGACTCTACAGGAAGGGAGGTAACTCCATCAGCCAGAGTGTGTTCATGTCGGCAGAGAGGACATCGAAGTTTCTTGTTCCTCCAGATCCTCCCAAGACAGGGATGACAGATGGCCTGCACACAACACGGCATACGGCGGGGAAGATGTTCCAGTCTGTCATATTCATGGAAACAAATCGGACATGCAGCCAGTTTTTCTTTGATTTGGGAAACCTTGATGTATTCAGCCATTGATTATCGTCTGAAATATAAGGTACTTAATCACTACTCCAGTTCAGTATAGAAATTCATTAATGAATTTAACAACCACATGCACAAATGTATGAGGATCTCTTTATTGATTATTGTAGAATGTGTTATATGCAAGATATCAAGATAGTAATACTCTCAAAACATTTAGGTAGGGTGTGGGCGAGAACTGTCAAAAATTGTCAAGATTATATTTATATTTTTCACAATCATAAACTAGTCATGGAAATGTCAGGTTTCATAATATTTGAGAGAAAACATTTTGATGAAAAGAAAAAAATCAAATTCTAACTGCTTTAATAAAATTAGATAAAGTGCTGAAATTTTTCCTAATGTTAATTATTTATACTTGGTTTAGCTTTAAGGGAAATAACAAATGTACAGTTGGAGTTGCTTATAATCCCAATTTTCATGCATAATATATTTCTTTGCAGACATAGACTTGGTCGGCTTAGAAACAACGCGACAACAACCCCCCCCCCCCCCCCCTATTTATGATTATGAAAAAATAAAAATATATAATCTTAATGAGCTACAAAAGTCAATATCATAAGAATTTTTACATATCCTTTTGGCTTGAAAATTGTGGACATTCGATCCTTGCCCAAACACTACCCACATGTTTTGAGAGTAATGCTATCTTGATTTAACTTATGGCAAATTATATTAACTACATACACACACAAACAAATATTTTGGTAAGTGACGGATCACAGTTTACAGTATTTACTATTTCAAACTATAAAGTGAATACTTACCCCTGTCAATTTCTTAGTTGATTATAAGTTGATCCTAATATCGATTGCAGCTCCTTACTACAATGTTACATCAAGTACTTCGCAGTCATATGATTAGGGTAGAAAGTTCAACAAAGCTTGTGATGTTATCGTGTATCATAGATAAACGATACCTGGTACTCTATTTATTTATCTATCTATCTACCTGTATTGTACACAATCTAGAAGTCGCACATACACGATATATTTCTCTCTTCCACACATCTAAGCTACTTATCACTTTCTCTCCGTTCATATCCTTTTCTTAACATCCATGTACGGCATTTTACTGCAAGCTATTATGACAGTGTAGAAACATGGTAGTAACACAACATAGTAATCTTTATCCAACATTTACACGTAAAATATCATATTCTGTGTTACAATTGTGACCGGAGTGAACGACGTCGACGAGGGACGATGAAGGCAACGTTAGAGTGTGACGATGTTGATGTTGAAATGACGACTGGAAACTTCATGTGATGGTCGACCATTATTTTATTCTTGTTTGGTAGCTGGTACAAACGGTATACAAAATATACCCGAGCCGGTGGTACATTCACAGGTCAGTGTAGACGCCAGGGTTACCCCATCCCCGTCGTCTACCTGAGCTGGACCGACTCGAGAGAGGTGACTAAAAACTACATGGTGATGTGACCGGTCAGTCGGCTGGTCTCGGGCGAATCTGACGAGAGAGGGCTGCTACAGCGTTATAACAACTTGCACATGCATGTTACGCAAGCGATGACCAAATATAGAGGCCAGACGGGAAGGAGAGATAATAGGCCAGCGTGTGGTTAGCTAAGTAGATTTCCAAGAATGGAAATCTGCTCGTCGGCAGTATCTTAACATGATACTTTAACGTATATTTGGAATAAAAATTTGGAATATATTTTCCTGAATAATGTACTAAAAGATTGGCGGTGACACAATCAAAACTGTTTTGAATAGATAAAAATGTCTATTCTATACCAGAATACCCCATTTTAATGGTAACTTTCCCTTACTGTTTGGCATTTTCATGTACATTGAACGATTCATTCGACAAAGCAAGCTATCTCCAAGAAGGAATTTTAGTCCTTTAGTTAAGCTGTTACAAGTCTGCCAATCTCGACCAGAAAACATCTGGATGAAAGCAGTCATTCAGCAACGTTCAGTGAAACTTGCTTGTGCCAAAACTTCTACAAAAAGCAAAGGCAGAATTATGGACTTTTCTGTTGGCATAATAGAACCCTGGATTGGATTATGAAGGGAGTAGATGACTACAGAAATAGAGGATCAAAACATAATTCAGTAACAGTTAACAAAAGATGAAAGTGTTGAAGTTATACATTTATAACAGGACATAACCCACCTAACCATTTGGGAAATATACTCTCCCAACAAAGGAAACACATTAGGGGTTTAAGAAATTTTGGGAGGTGTAAAAACATATAAAACAATTTAAATATGGTATCCTTCCTAAACGTGATTGTTGTTATAAATTAGTTTATGTTCATGTTTGAATCGAACCTCTTTGTTAAAGTCATTATGTTTATTTGACTTTTCAGTGAATCTAAGATAAACAGGAGCTAGGTTTACTAGGTTAATCGATCAAGGAAACTTCAATTGTGCGTGTTTATTCATGATATTGTAGTAGAGAAAGGATAAATCTGCCATCCGCTATTGGTTCAGTCTTATTATTCTTCAGTTGATCCTCATGTTGATATCCTTGCTTCGTACCATTTGCTATACCTTTTTACATCACTATGAATAAAAAAGATCAATTTGTAGTTGGTTAAGAACTTTTTATTATTTAAAGTGCAAATTTTACACACTCTTTGTTTTTAATAGAGAAAGTCAAGAATTTCTCAATAAGAAGAATGCATTGGTACAAGGTACATTGGTACATTGGTACAATTGACAAGGTACGAAGATTCACATAAAATAACTTTGTGTGAATACCTTTAATTAATTTTGTGTAAATAACTCTTTCTTAAACCATTGGGTCTGAACTCAAATCCTGTGTACACTTTACAGAGAACTTAGCCAAGAGGGATGATCGATTTGTTGTCCCTGTGATAACTCATAAGGGCCACAAGTCATATTCTTCTCCCGAAGTAGAAGGTCTAGAAAGCTGAAATGTGAACAGAATCCTTAGCTGATGGGGTTAAAAATGGAGTTTTTGCAACCCTGTTGCCCCTCTTTAGGCCCACAGGGGCCATGCCTCAAAAGTCTATTTTCATCTTCTACAGAGGTAAGAGGCATAGAAAGCTGAAATGATGTGCACGGACCTTTTTTGTGGCGGGGATTAAAATTTTCATGATCCTGTGATGACCTCATGTATACAATTAAACTTTCAACTGCCTAATTACCAAAAAAAGAGTAGAAGCTTTTTAGAATATGACGTACTAACATGAAAACAGACCATCAGTGTGATAAGTTTACTCACTGCATTTGATGTTCATTCACTCCTACAGTGAATGGTCAGCTTTGTGTTTTAAATTGTTTCTTTGCAACATGACTATATGATTCCATATTGTGCATCTCAAAATCAAAATTGGAGATGATTTTTCAACAAATATATTTGAAAATTATAGTGTTATGAAGTATACATGTATATGTAGACATTTCACTATAGTGAAAGGAGTTGTATAGAAAATATTAATTGATTGTTAATTTGCACATGAAATTTGTATAGAATAAAATCAATAGTGTTCTTTTTGTTACCTTGATAAGAAAATTGTATATGTAGACAATGTAATTCAAGTCAACCAGCGCTTTAAAGAGACACAGAGTATGTTGATAGGATCACATATGTCAAATTTTGAAATCGATGTTATTGCATCGGGAACCACTAACTGTTACTGAGTTAAGTCGGGATTTAGATCGAAAACCGGACAATGTGGATCGAGTGGTGCCCACAAATTCGCCAAACGTAATTTTGAAACCTTGTCATAAGCTGTCAGGAAGATATATTCGATAAGGTATTCTTACTAATAGGTAGATTAATTGGATGCAAAATTTCAAATATTAAACGTATATGATTTTTCAATAAAATCACGCGTTTTAGAGATACTATGCATAAATGGATATATTTGCAAGTCCAGTGATGAGATATGAACTTCAATCAGCATATTAGATATTTTGTAGCTTATCAAAACCAAAAAAAATTTTAAGAAAGATACTCTGTGTCACTTTAAAGGAAATACTGTACATTGCTCGAGTCAAATTGAATACAACCTTGGACGACAGCCAGTGTTTTCGTTTACTAGTATTGTGGCAGAAGACCTAGTTATCAGCCGACCAATCACATCATAGCATTTGGAAGAAAGGATTGCGCTGCTCATCAATAGTTCAGAGGAGTTACCTGCCCATAATTTCTAGATTTTTTTCAAAAGACTTGTCACAGATTGGATCTGTTAACCTAACTTATGTCAGAACATGAGATTATATGGGCTGCTCTCAGACCTTTATGCAGAGGTAAAACCTTGTGATTCTCCCACTGTTCTTGTAATCATGACTGGAAATTGATGCTAGAGATGATAATATAACAATTATATTAGGTTTATTTAAGAAATGAATGTCACAATATAGTTGTCCACACGGTTATAACCCGTTTGAAACTTGTAATATAAACTTGTATAATCGGCGAGCTTGCCGAGCCGATTATGCTAAAGTTTATATTACGAGTTTCAAACAGGTTATAACCGTGTGGACAACTATATTATGACATTCATTTCTTATAAATTCCCACTTTGTATTTAAAGCCAGAAGTTGTTTTTATATCATTCGAAATGCGATCCTGTAGTAACTTATGGCTGCTTGTCGCACTGACCTAGATATCAGTTAGACCCAGGCGGATCTCTACCGGGTTTAAGCTCATGAAAAAATAGTTCATAACAAGGAAAAGATACACTTTTATATTAATAATCCTTCAATAAGTATCATGTTAATAACAATAAAATGTTTTGGGAAAAACTAAAAAAATATGTAAAGTTTAATTTAAACATTCCAAAATTAACAATTTGCACTTGCGTATTGATACTGTCCTGGATCGAGTGTAGAGTACCACGACGTGCTTGGTTTGTTGTTTTGACAATGAATGTACACATAAAGTTATTTAAAGTCCCTCAAGACATAATCCCAATTGCAGGCCCTCCGATGTTAGACACTGTCATTGACAATGGCGAGTACATGTTTTCAAAACACGGCAACATCGTTTTGATCATCGGGGGCCTCGAAACTGTCAATGAAGACAGAGAGCGTGCCACGACATTTTTGGTGAACACGGAATGGGGTGCCTTGAAACTGTGTTGTCGCCAGTCAGGTCATTCAGAATGGACCTCAACTATAATGTTTTACTTCGCCCACTATGCTCATTTCTGTGGCGGGATATGTACATGTACAACTTTATTTATTTGTAGCTTAATGCTTATTCTTCAAACATAAAATACAGATTATTAGGGCGAGTGTTGCTAATAAACAGAAAAATAATATTTGCAAAAAGTGAGTCTAAGTGATGACCATCAGTCTGGGCCGGGTCAGGCTGGAATGTGGCTGTAAGATCAGGTGAATCCCCGAGAAATGTAGTTCCTGCACGACATCGTATAAACTTCATTTACTGAAAGTTATTTTGTATAACCTGCAATTCAGGGTTCATTGAAATGTATACCGATCACATGACCTTGTTAGATCCAATCAGAATGGAGCATATCGTTTACATTTCAAAGTCTGAATTTATTGCATGTTGTCTCTACACGTGTACATATTTTACATGTACCATATTTCCTCGAATAAACGCCCCCGGCATCTATTTTTTCAGACTACCTGAATTTCAGAATACCTTTTGACATCACTATGAATAAATATAATCCATTTGGACTAGGTTCATCTGGATAAAAAAATATAAGATCAAACTCTATATTTTGTGGAAGAAGAGAAGTTCCTTTTTATTAAAATAGTGAAAATGTTCAGTTGTAATTAACACTGCCTTTTTATAAATAGAAATTCAAGAAATGTCTCAATCAGAAAAATGCATTTTATCAAGTCAGTAGGATTGGGAGGATTATATGAATATATTCACATTCAAGATCAAAGGTTAAGATATTTATAAAAAAGTAAAAAAATCCTTTTTCAATCACTTGAAAAGTGTTTATGCTGTATAGCCCTCATTTAGTATAAATATAATCTATGGAACGCTACCAAATTTTGGAAACTTGTTTCTGCTTAGCACTAATCTTGACCTCTGATATACAAATAATGATTTGTGAGAAATCATTCGACACGTTTACATATGAGATCAAAATTCAAGGACAAGATTTCTTAAATTCTCTTTACCTATAGAAGGTTTTGTAGGGGTAAGGAAAAGCCTCATATTCCAGCAAATGCTTATCTAGTTAAAATGGTATTCATTGAAACTTTCCATCAGGAGCTTATTACATTGACAACAAGTGTTCGCTCTACGAGAATGGACCTTTGTTAAAAATCTGTGTATATATGACAGATATTGGCCATTTTGCAGGTTGATTGAATACACATTTAACATTGGAGCAAAGGATCAGAAAATGAAATAGAATATAAACTGACCAAATATATCAAATATATTAACATGACTTGGAGTAAAGTCTAGGTATCAGCAACTGTGGTTTAATTGTTACTACAAATTAAACATAATGACAAGCAAAAACAATTCGGGCACTTTAACCAAATAAATCAAGGACTTTAAAATTCGATGATTTTATTCATATTGAACATGTGTCCTTGTTCCAATAATTATTCACAATTGAAATAAGGGTTATTCTAGTAGAACCTTTACCAGAATGAAACTGAGTGAGTGAAACCAAAGGATAACATTATGTACATTTAAAAAAAGCTTCTTTATCATTGAGTATGCTTATCATACTGATTTAAAATAGTTAATAATAAATGAATCTAATGACAACATGAAAGCTTATTCAATTCTGAATTATCATCAAACACCATCAAACCAGTGAGATGAGAAGCTGTTTGATCTCTGGTGTAACATTGAACTCCCTGCCAGATATCAGCTCACTTTTCATCTCACTGTTTGATGGAGAACCAACACACATTAGCACCCACAGGGGTCTGTCTAGTGTTACATCAGGGATTGTTGTGACAACTTTGACAGTGTTGATATCAACAACATGTATCTTATTGCTGTCCCTGTCAATCATGAAACAGAGGCTAAACTCTGTTGATTTACCAATCTGGTACTTGCAGAGAGGGACGTGAGTGATACGCTTACCATCATACTGCACCCATAGACAGAGTTGATGCTTGTGGGTGGGGCATACAATAACCCTCAAACTCAGTCCACAAGCCTGATTCCAGTTGGAATCTATCGGTGAACTTGTGATTGATGTCTCCCACAACATGTCATTCTCCTCTACCAGCTGCTTGACAGTGAACACCGCTCTGCTACAGAACACCAGCACCTGACCTCTCCTCAAGGGAAGGGGTTGCAGTGTCAGAGCTATTCTCAGTGACTGGAGCCGACACCCGGTATCTTGAGGTGTAGGGTCTGGGCGGCTGTTGTTGATGATTCCAGAGGATATCTGGATATCACGGCTGGCAGTGTTTGTGTCTAGTTCGAGGTGTGGACCTGTTAAAATATGTTTTGATGAAGCAAAAATATTCTACATTTATCCCCTGGCAAAAAGTCAATATTTTATTGGTTTCATTAAGTTCAATCCTTTCATTTCCATGGCATATATCATATTTTACAATGAAGATTTCCTTTGTGAATTGATTCCGTTTGGCTTTACATGAGTTCATTTTAACTTAATTAACTATGGGAACCTGACGTTAGCAGCGGGTTAGTTATTCGTTATTCGTTATTGCAAAAAGTCAATATTTTATTGGTTTCATTAAGTTCAATCCTTTCATTTCCATGGCATATATCATATTTTACAATGAAGATTTCCTTTGTGAATTGATTCCGTTTGGCTTTACATGAGTTCATTTTAACTTAATTAACTATGGGAACCTGACGTTAGCAGCGGGTTAGTTATTCGTTATTCGTTATTCTCTTACTAGGGATTTGAATAACTGATCAGAGATTCAGACAGACATTCAAACATTCAAATCTACTCTTACTAAGGATTTGAATAACTGATCAGAGATTCAGACAGACATTCAAACATTCAAATCTTCTCTTACTATGGATTTAAATAACTGATCAGAGATTCAGACAGACATTCAAACATTCAAATCTTCTCTTACTAGGAATTTGAATAACTGATCAGAGATCCAGATAAACATTCAAACATTCAAATATACTCTTTTAGGATTTAAAAAATATGATCGGTGAAATAATGGCACATTAAGTCAATGGTACTATGACATCACTAGAAAGGGTCCTGGTCGAGGATTTTCAAATGGCCAAATGTAATTTACGATGTATATGTTTATTTTGGAATAAAAATAACTTAAATGAATTAAAATCGACCTAGTAGAAAAGTTATAGAATAGCCCTAGCGATTATGTGAATTCCAATCATGTATACTTTTTCGCTGAGCTATCATTGCGCCAAACCACTCAGCCTATGGTGCCGTGTTTTATCTACAAAGGTTCAGGGATCAGGGCAAAACTATACTTTATTGCAAACACATAATGGCTAGGGATATTGTATATCTAAAATATAAGGACCTCATGATTCTGATTAGACACAGATGAAGATCGTGTTTTTTTATAGTTCCTGGATCTCGATAAACATCATATTGACAATTTCCTACTAAATAAAATTCTCATCTTAGATAAAACACTTATAAGAATCATCTGTAATGTATCATCGCAACTACAAGCAACGACCTATATTGGTCATATTGTATGACAATTTACCACAATTTTTCGTGACCCTGGTGACATTTTACAGCACCCCTATTACAATTTACTGTACCAATCTGTATTACATTTTACTGTCTTTTTGTTACAATTTACAGCAATATTAGGTTTTACCCCAGCTATTACATCTTACCGCATTTATTACAGCTGACATTGTTACTTCAACGCATTAAGTAATAAATTCAAATCCAAAAGAAACGTCCCCTCTATATTTGATTCTCGATTGTTGATAGAAAAAAAAATATAACAAAACAATATTGTTGTACCTTAACCACTACATTCTGTGCGTTTAAGCGATCCGTTTCTTCAGATAGTGCCTTGGCATATATAAGAATGGTGTCATTTTTTAATTATCTTTCATGATTTTTGATGTGTGTGAAAAAGCAAAAGGGGACGTTTCTTTTGGATTTTAGTTTACTTTAAGGAAAGGCATTATTTCTGAAACCAAAATTTCATTCACCTTGGTATAAAAGGGTCTGAGAAAACAATCACGCCTGTTAATCGCTATAGATCAAATTGCAGAATCAAGGGACTTATTCGGTCAAAAATAATATTTCAGAAATATTTGTTTTAGCTCGACCAAGAGTATAACCAGGTGTACCAACATTTCACTCATCCGGGTGAAAAAGATCATGAGAATACTCATCCCCATTATGCACCATACGACAAAAAATGGCATTTCCAATGACACAACCAAACGTTTAAACCAAAAAATTCGAAATCTATGTGTGCAAACTGATGGCCATTCGGAAGGACGGAGAGATTGACGGAGAAATCCCTATTTTATTACTTTGTAGCGGGGGTATGAACAGTTATTTGTCAAAATGCGTAAAAAATTAATAGATTCCATTTACATTATAACTTGACACTAATGTGTCTGATTATTTTGCAGTACACAACATAACAGATTAATCACCTACAACATTTAATCACATGTGAAAATAATGAGAAACCTATTTCTCAATGACGTCATATGTATATTTATTACCTACGAGTCATACAGAGGTTCATATTTTTCATATGTTGCACTAGGGCAAAATATCACTTTTTCCTTGTGACGTCACGTTAAAAACAGTGCTTTGGCCTCACGGTTCACCTATGACGTCACAATCTATACGGGTCGACTGCTGCTTGTCCGGCTAAATGAGAAGTAGGTTTTGAGTATTTTCTTTAATTTTTGGACTACGGTAATAAACGGAATATTATATTCGTGCCCATGCCCATATTCGTGCTTAAATATCAGTATATCCCTCGCTCTCGCTTGGGAAATACTAATATTTAGGCACTCGTGTCGTAAACATAGTATGTCATGGACACGAATATAATATCCTCTATATACACAGTACTTTCCACTAGGTTTCATGCATGGTAATACAAATTCCAAAACTTCATTGGTAAGTTTATTTTTGCCATTCTTCAATTCATGAAAAGACAAAATGACCTGAGGTATGCTGACAGAAAAGTAGAAAATAAAAAAATTGGTAAGTACTTATTCACTTTTTGGCATCTCAAAAACTAAACGTGAAACCAGAAGCACAACTGCTGCAAATCTGTCATATTATTTGCTTTGAGCTATGCCATTATCCAGAACATACACAACACATTCAAGCTGGCCATTGAATCCTCGAATTCCATTTGAGTGTTTGAATGTCTGTCTGAATCTCTGATCAGTTATTCAAATCCCTAGTAAGAGAAGATTTGAATGTTTGAATGTCTGTCTGAATCTCTGATCAGTTATTCAAATCCTTAGTCAGAGTAGATTTGAATGTTTGAATGTATGTTCGAATCTCTGATCAGTTATTCAAATCCCTAGTAAGAGTAGATTTGAATGTTTGAATGTCTGTTCCAATCTCTGATCAGTTATTCAAATCCCTAGTAAGAGTAGATTTGAATGTTTGAATGTCTGTCTGAATCTCTGATCAGTTATTCAAATCCCTAGTAAGAGTAGATTTGAATTTTTGAATGTCTGTTCCAATCTCTGATCAGTTATTCAAATCCCTAGTAAGAGTAGATTTGAATGTTTGAATGTCTGTCTGAATCTCTGATCAGTTACTCAAATCCTTAGTAAGAGAAAATTTGAATGTTTTAATGTATGTTCGAATATCTGATCAGTTATTCAAATCCCTAGTAAGAGTAGATTTGAATGTTTGAATGTCTGTTCCAATCTCTGATCAGTTATTCAAATCCCTAGTAAGAGAAGATTTGAATGTTTGAATGTCTGTCTGAATCTCCGATCAGTTATTCAAATCCCTAGTAAGAGAAGAATTGAATGTGTGAATGTCTGTCTGAATCTCTGATCAGTTATTCAAATCCCCAGTAAGAGAAGATTTGAATGTTTGAATGTCTGTCTAAATCTCTGATCAGTTATTCAAATCCTTAGTAAGAGAAGAATGGAATGTGTGAATGTCTGTTCGAATCTCTGATCAGTTATCCAAATCCTTGGTAAGAGTAGATTTGAATGTTTGAATGTCTGTCTGAATCTCTGATCAGTTATTCATTCCCTAGTAAGAGTAGATTTGAATGTTTAAATGTCTGTCTGAATCATGTGAAATGTTTTTAACTGATTGAAACTGATGGATTTATAAAACTATAAATTCTTGTTATTGTTTTTTAGGGTTGTTATGAATTAATTATCATTTTGACATGTAAAACAGGTTGTTCAATATATAATAGCTATAAGCTAGAATTTAAATCATATGTCAAAATTATTTGGTCAATGATTAAGATATTTTTACGGTGATTTGTTGTTCCCATCCACTGCCCATTGAGTTTCTTACCGAATGCATGTTACGACTTAAGTATACTGGAGAACAAAAGGTCATGTACATATAAGCGAACTAAAATGTAATTTGTTTGCCATCATGTTTGTTTCCCATTACATAAATTTTTTATTTGTTTTTACTTTTACTTATAAATCAACAAATTCAGGTAAAAAGGGTGGTTATTAGCATATCCGCAAATTTCCAAATGTTATTGATACGACAACACAGTAGTGAATTAAAAACATATTCTACATTGCAAAAAGTTGAAAATTATTTTGACACAATTAATTTGGATTCAACATTAGTCTGTGTTTCTGATCAATATGTGATGAAATAAGTCGTGTCATAAAATACGATGTTTTGCACATGTGTAATAAACCACATGACATCGGAATTTGGGATATTTTCGTGAGCTAGTTTACTTTTTGCTTTAGCACGACAGAGAGCTTCCGGGTAGCACGCGAATAGCATGCAGAACGTGCAAAGTCGTGTCCCCTGACATAGGAGGCGGGGGAATCGGTGCAAAGATGTCAATTCATCTGTCTTACTTTGACATAAAAAAAATTCTGGTAAGAAGCATGCCCATTCTGCTGTTTAAAGGGGCAGAAGCACGTTTTTTGATAATTTTGCATTTTAAATTTGCCACTGATAATTGTAAGTTAATGTTAAATGTATTATGTTGACAGTGTCAAAAATATCATTACACAAGCCAATCATCCATAGTCAGAGGACAAAGTATGAAAATTCACATTGGCGGCCATTTTGTGTGAACACCTCTAATTCATTTTGCAAAAATAAAAAGGAATCGCATGGCTCAGCTTTACATTATATATTTGAATTATTACTGCTCCATTTAGTTTGAAAACATTGTCTTTCAATTGGAACCATTAATTTTCATTGACATCACCTTATATTCCCCCTAAAAACGTGCTACTGCCCCTTTAAATTGATATTTGTTTATAACGGATTACATCAAAATAGTGATTTCCGTCCGTTGTTTGCGCTATTTGCAAATGCACTATATCGTCTTTTCACCATGCCTACCGAACAGGGTTTAAGATGTTTCTATAAGCATTGTCTCGATTGCTTTCGCCATTGATGATGCCTTTCAATTTAATAATCAGAATTATAGCATTGTGACATGGATAATTTATAGCCTCGCGAGATGCCGTTATTGTTGTCACGCCACGCTTGACTGTAAAAATATTTTCCTGAGCTTCGGTATTAATTTCCATTTATAAGGTTTGTTATTTCAAGAGGGATTCTAGTATTGTTCCTGTAAAGATCAAAGGTGCCGCCCATTTTTTTTCCGTAATAAATTATAGTATTTGAGTGACGTCACGAAACAATGGCCCATGACGTCGCTAGCCATGGCCCCGATGGCGGATTTTAATTCGCGGCCGAATGTGTCTTATACAATATGTAGAAAACGGTAGGTTAAACAAGTTGAAATCGACATACTAAAAAAGTCATAGAGTAGTGTTCGGTCTCGTTCTTTAGCTATAATAGTTCAGGGCATAACCATACTTTATTGCATAACACATGAGGTTTAGGGCTACATTATTTCTCAATTACAAAAAGTGATCGTATAATCAGAATCAAATATTAATGAATATGAAACTTAAAAAGTACGCAAGTCGGCATATATTATGTCTGTTTAAACAGTGTTCCTTAAAGGCGACACGTCATGATGTCGGCGACATCGCCTAATGGTAAAAATGGACATTAAACTCCAACCCAACAACAATGCGACACGTCACTATTTTCAGTGCTTGACATTATTTTACAATGCGAAGCAGAGTGAATAAAACATTTAACTAGCAAGAAAAGAAGACAAACTTACTGAAAAGTTTGGCCCCGTCAGAGAACAGTTGATCAAAATCTGTCACTGAAATAAAGAGATCTATTTGATAAAGTTTGTCATTGTTCTTATCAGTTAAAAATATACACACCATATTTAGTAACTACATATGCGTCTGCCTAAGCAAAGATTAAAACGCCTGTTGCGGACCTGGTTTATTAAAAGAGTTAGTTTAGACACCAACTTTTAGCTCATTTTACAAACAACGTTATTCTTCAGATAGAAATTTCGAAGCTAACTGTAACTTAGACAATATTATAACTCCGGTCTTAAGTTGAGAACTCAACGAAAAATTGGAAAGGGAAATAGACATAAATGAAGTTGCAATTGCTTTAAAACATATGAAAAATAACAAGAGCTCTGGAATAGATGGTTTTCCCATAAACTATTTCAAATTATTTTGGAAAGTACTTAAAGTGTGGGTTTTCAGATTTATGTTTATGTTTATGATAGAAACATGATGTCTGTAACAATGAAGAGAGGTGTTATCACCAGTATCCCAAAAGCAAATAAAGATAGAACTCACTTAAAGAATTGGAGGCCAATTACTTTATTAAATGCTCTTTATAAAATTTTAGGTTCCTGTATAGCTAACAGATTAAAACGAAGTTTAGACTCCTTAATACATGATAATCAGACTGGGTTTATGCCAGGCAGAACTCTAAATGAAAATACAAGATTACTCTATGACATTATGTTCGAAACAAGGAAAAGAAATTTGAAAGGCCTTTTGATTTTAATTGATTTTGAAAAAGCTTTTGACACAGTTTCTAAAGATTTCACCAATTCTGTCTTGACAAAATTTGGATTTGGTCCTGAGATTATTCGCTGGATTAATATATAGACTTATGAAACCACCTAATGTGTCATTCAGAATGGACATCTATCTGATTTCTTTCCCAATCAACGGTGCTGTAGGCAAGGTGATCCATTATCACCATATTTGTTCTTATTTGTAGCTGAAATCCTTGGATGTATGATCAGAAAAAATGATAAAATGAAAGGTATTGTTATTGATGATCAAGAATATAAGTTAGGCCAATATGCGGATGATACTGAATTATTTTTAGATGGCTCAGATGATAGTTTGTATGCTGCTATTGGCACACTAAATACTTTCTACAATATGTCAGGGTTGAAAATGAATATTGATAAGACTAGGGCAATCTGGATTGGCTCAAACGCTGGTAGCAATGATACATTGTGTCAAGATTTAGACATAGAATGGCAAAGAAAGGAATTTAAAGTTTTGGGGATTAAATTTACTCCTACACTGCAAGATCTATGGGTTATCAACACAAGAAAAAGACTAAAAGATATAAACAGACTATAGCTACTGGGAGCATGGAGGAAAAGAAATTTGACATTGATTGGCAAAACTACTGTTATCAAAACACTAGCCCTTTCTAAACTAGTTCATATTTTCAATAGTTTACCAAACCCTCCTGATGAATTTATAACCTCCCTTGAAATATTGTTTTTTAAATTTATTTGGAATGATAAGATAGATAAAATTAAACGCAACAATTTGAAAAAACATTTTAAAGAGGGGGGGGTCTACGTATGATTGACATTAAAACTTTTATAAATTTCATGAAACTGTCTATTCTGAGAAGCTATATTAACAAACCTTAGGTTAATAACCCATGTAAATTCCCGCTTAAAGATATATTGAAATATGGGGCCAATATTCAAGATATTGTTGAAACAGATAATCCTTTTTGGAGAGATGTATTGAAAGCATGGAAAGCGTACTGTCAAAAAAGTCAAATTGAAGAAAATATAAATGAATCCTATCCCAACCAATATGGCTCAACCACAACTTCAGGAACCCACACCACTTTATTAGACACTGGGCTGATAAAGGAATTCTGACAATTCAAGATTTGTATAATGATGAAGGTTTTGTGCGTTTTGAAGAATTGAAAATTAAATTTGGGATAAGTGGTACATATATAGATCTTGCATATATTTTATATATTTTGCCTTACTCATGGAAAAAGACTTTGAAAGAACACAGTCACATACAGGTAAACCAATTCCACATTAATGCATATGCCTTGCATAAAGACTTCATGACACCCATGAAGGGTTCTAGAAAATTCTATGATAAACTGATGTCTGATAGCATTCTACCTTCTATTTGTCAGAGATGGGAAATTTTAGTTCAAGATACTTATTTTGATTTGCATTTGATCTTTACTTTTTATAGGAATATTATAAAGGATGTGAAAATACTTGATTTCCAATTCAGATTTTTACATGGAACCATTAATACAAAAAAAGAACTTAAGAAAATGAAACTTGTTGACAATACTGTTTGTATATTTTGTAATGATACAGATGAAAGTTTTTGCCATGTATATTGGGAATGTGAGGAAACCAAACATTTTTGGAATGATCTTCAAATTTGGATGATTCAAAATAAATTGGAATTAAATTTGACAAAATTTGTCGTTTTGTTTAGAACTTTAAGTACCCAACCATTAATTAATCATATTCTTTTCACATTTATGTTTGCAACTTGAAAAATAAGATTCCAAAAGTCAAAGACTTCGTTCACATTCTAAAAGATACCTTTATAGTTGAAAATTTCATATCTAAAAGAAATAATGACTTCATTAGATTTGAAAAAAAATTGTCTCCTCTATTCCTTTTCTATAACTAGGATAAGACTGAAAAGAAATGAGATTGTTTGTTTATTTTAATTACAAATTCAACTCTGTTATATATCATATACTTGTATATCATGCTATTATGTATCTTGTAAAAGAAATCTATGGGAACAATAAAATTTTTTTTTAAAAACCAACAAACTTTTAGCTCATCTTGCCTGTAAGCATTCTCTCCCCACAGAGGCAGCTCAGTGCGAGCAAGCCTCTGTCCTATAAAGTCCTTGGTTCTGGCAGATATAGCAGCAAAAGGTCCCTTATTTGCAGCCAATTAAAACACCTTTTGGATATCAATGACTTGGAGAATGCTCAACTGTCGTATAGTGACATGGAAAGTATCATGCCTTTATGTTTATGTTTTATTATTATAACAATAATAATGACCAGTTTGCATCGCGCTTATTCCACATAAGATACATGCTCAAAGCGCACAACATAGTTCATTGTTGGAGAATGTTTACGTGAGGAAAATACTTGAAAAAGATATGTTTTCAGGCTGGTCTTGAAGGATTATAAAAAAAGGTCAGTTTGAATTCCTTGATTAGATATAGCCTAGGTGCAATGAGGGACTTCAGGAGAATATGACATATAAAACTACACATAGGTTTAAAACGATTGATGCAGTGTGCCAGATGGTTGGGAAAAACCTTAACTATGGGACAATGGTTTCGGTTTACAGGACAAAGCAAAGAAGGTGCTACAGAAACCGGTTAGAGCCAACAGGATTGTAAATTCATTTAGATAAAAAGCGTATCTACCTTGAGTAAGTTCATCAGGGACCATTGTGATGACGTTGTAGAAGGCATCAGCTCGTACATATGAAGGTTTCTCTGCTGGAGTGTAGGTGACCGATCTTACAGATCCCAGTACATCAATCAGGGCCTTCATCTCCGTGACCTGGACAGGAGCGAATGTGACTCCAGTTCTGTCGAACTTGACGTCCTGTGCAGCTTCCTGCAGCATGGTGTTGAGGCTGTCAGTTGAGGACACCATCAGTTGAAGATCCTCCACTTGGTCTGCTCTCTCCCGCATATTCCGTGTGTATTCAGAGGAGGATTTCATCTTCGCAAGCAGAGTCCTTGTCGTGTCCAGAGCTTTCTCAGTGAATTTTAGTTCGTCGATTGACTTCATGTCTACATCACTCAGGAGTGAGGCTCTTCTTGTCTGCAAGAGTTCTATCAGGTTGTCAGTGGTTCTGTTTATATCTCCTGAAGTCCATTCTCTTGACATCTGTATGTTGGTTTTCTTCTTTTCCAGATTCTTGACTTGTTGTTCCAGCTTGTCCGCCTTTTGGTCCAAGTTGATGGTGACGTCATCTGTTGACTCGGCCTTCTCCTGGTGAGCTTCGTCCACAGAAACAACGTCATGGTCCTTTGTCTTGTCATGGTTCACGACAGTGCAGGACACACATATTACAAGTTTACAGGTACGACAGTAGAACTGTTGAGGCTGGTGGTGTACCTTGCACTGGTGGAGTTTTCTGAAGCTTTCAATTGGTCGTCCTTTCATTTCCTCAAAGGTCACTGTTAAATGATGTCTGGTGGAACGATGTCGGGAATGAGCTTTATGGCATGCTTCACACAGAAAGATACAGCAGTCGTCGCATCGATATTGAGCCTCGTTCCCATCAGGACAGTCTGTGCATGGCAGACGTACCCCTTTTTGAATCTTCAGATGATCAAGTATTTTCAGCGCCAGCGACTCTACAGGAAGGGAGGTAACTCCAGCAGCCAGCGTGTGTTCATGTCGGCAGAGAGGACATCGAAGTTTCTTGTTCCTCCAGATCTTCCCAAGACAGGGATGACAGATGGCCTGCACACAACACGGCATACGGCGGGGAAGATGTTCCAGCTCGTCATATTCATGGAAACAGATCGGGCACTCAGTGAACTTATCTTTGATTTGAGAAACTATGATGCAGTCAGTCATTATTGTCTGAAATAGAACAACTCCAGTTCAGTACTTAGCTTCACAAAATTGAGTTTAAGATCCACAGTTGAATATGCTTATTGTTATTGATTAAGGCATTTTGTATCACATGTAAGGACCTTTACAATGTGAATCAGTTTCCTTTTTACACATCCATTAAATAATATTCATCAAGGTATTTTACTGTCTAAACGTTTCACTGTTTAAATTAATCGAGAACTCTTCCACAATTGTGGTGAGGGAAACGGCGATACTCTTATATCATAAAACATTATGATATCATGACATAACTGCAATTGTCATAGTGACCCACAAAAGTCAATTCGTCATTTTCCGACGCTATTTCTTTCAGTGGTCGGACATTATACGTTTTTATTTCTAACTAAGATTTAACCAATTTTGAACTTTATAAATGCATCATAATTCGGTAATTGATTCATGAATGCTGATGTACATGTTTACATTAAATAATGCAAAATACTATTTATGTGAAAACATGGGTTAGTTGAGGCCACAATCAGCAAACAGTGAAGAGTAAAATCGTAGAAACATTAAGATGCTCATTCATTGCAAAAGAACTAAAGCAAAGTTTAATGAAAGCTTGGTTTGTCACAAAATGCTTTTAGAATTATTTACATCAACAAAATTCCTCATTTATATATATATAGATATATTATAATACCACATGAGTAGTATCAAGTGAAGGTAACATACATCCATATAATATACATATACGTTTTGTTTCCCTGTCAACTCCGCTTTCAGACATTCAAAGTTCAACTGTATACGATATACCAAATACGGAAATATTTGCCAAAACGCCATTTTTTCATCCTTTGTCAAAACCAAACCCAAATTCGAAGAGTATATATAGGATAATAGATCTACATATATATACATATATATACAACTACATATATGTACATGTATATATAAAAGGCTGATATGTGGCATTACTATGAAATAAAGAGGTGGAGATATATTACAGTTCCATGCACAGTAATAACAAGTTGTTAACTATTTTTTTCAGAAAATACATGGTCCACTTTTACACACCGCCCATTCAAACCCACTACGAATACTGTATATTGTATAACAAAAGCCACCCTAACATTTTGTAAGCAACGGCTCGACGTTGGGAGAATCTAAACATTCATTAAAGCTATAAGTGTATACTTACCCCTGTAAAGTTTCAGCTCCAACTACAATATATGATCAATAATATACTTTGTTGTCAGGGGACGAGGGTAAAAGTTCACTGAAGCACGTGATCCTGTATAATAGATTAAAGATATGGGATACACTAGTCATCTAAATACGAACATAATATCATACAAAAGTGTGTTGACTTATAATTTCTAAGTTTGGATGGAGGTTTCTGCTCTTAACAAACATTAAAACAAAGTTTTCATAATTCTTAATACCGCAAGCAAAATCAGTGAAGTGCAATTTGAAAACTGTTATTCTATTAATGAACTCCAGCTTGTAAATAAAGGTACACAAATTAGGACCGATAAATTGTCATTACATTAAACCAGTATTCGTGAAATTAATAAATGTTTTGAAATTTCTTGTAGTAGGTATTTTCATCCTTCATCCTGTTATCTGCTGAATATGTTTATGCTTCGATAAGCTAATTGTTGCATTTATTGATGTGTGATGTTTTGTTTATACACTGGGTGAAATGAAGATATTTATTACCTTTACAAGATATTTATTTTTTTGTAAATATCATCTTTACAAGATATTTATTTCTTTGTAAATATCATCTTTAATCCTTTGTAAATTTTTGTAAATATTTGTAAATATTTGTAAATTTTTGTAAATATTTGTAAATATCATCTTTAATCTGTAATGTAGACTTTGAAAGTAAAAGAATTGGTAAATGTTGACTTTGAAAGAAATATTTGATGAAATGTTGACTTTGGATAGAAATAATTTGTGAAAGGATGACTTTGGAAAGAAATAATTTGATAAAAGGTTGATTTTGAAAAGAAATTAAGTTGAAATATTGACTTTGAAAGGTATTAATTTGAAGAAATGTTGGCTTTGGAAATTAATGATTTGATGAAATGTTTACTTTCAAAAGTAATAATTTGGTGAAATGATGAATTTGAAGAGAAACAATTAGTGAAATGATGACTTTGAAAACTAATATGTTTGGTGAAGTGTTGACTTTGAAAAGTGATAATTGGTAAAATGTTGACTTTAAAAAGAAATAATTTGATGAAATTTTTACTTTTAATATCAACAATTTCATCTAGTAACTTTGAAAATTTTATGAGATGTTGACTTTCAAAAGTGATGATTTCATGAAATGTTGACTTTGAAAAGAAATACAAGATGAATTTGTTGAGTTTGAAGAGAAATATAATTCTTCGAAATGTTGGCTTTGAAAAGAGATAATTTGTTTAAATGATGACTCAGAATAGGAATAATTTGGTGAAATTATGACTTGAAGAGGAATCATTTGGTAAAATTTTGACTTGAAGAGGAAGAATTAGTGAAATGATGACTTTGGGAACTTATACGTTTTGTTAAAATGTTGACTTTGGAAAGTAATAATGAATGATATGAAGACTTTGAAAACGTATAAGTTTGGTGAAATAATTACTTTGAAAAGTAATAATTTGATGACATTTTGACTTAAAAAAAGAAATGTTTTGGGAAATTTGTGAAATGATGACTTAGAAAAGATATAATTTGATAATTTCCTTATTTTAACTAATATGAATAATAAATACAGTGTTGAAAAATGAAAACAGCTTGTTGGAAATTATTTCCACTCAACAGCTTAACGAATACACTTGCTAAATAACTCATTAGTCAAGGTGTTGATTGTCTATTGAGTGACAATGCTGTTACATAATCAGTTCGATGTATTCATTACGCATTTAATGGGTGTTAATTTTTCAGATGGAATATTAACTTTTAAGGAAAATTTGATAATTTCAAATGTTGACCTTTTGTAAAACATAGACTTATATACTTATATTGTGTTGTTGAATGAAGATTTGTAATGGTGATTTCGTTGAAACAATTTTTGATGAAAAATTAATCATGAGATACTGGAAATGTTTACTGTTGTCTTTAGTTTGTGAAATATTTTCTCATTTTCATAAGAAAAAGAAAAACTAATCACTGATTTGAGGAATCCAAACAGCTTACTAGAAGTTAAATTCCCCTCACTTGTAGGTAGCTTAACGAATACACCTGTTGGAATATCTCATTAATTAAGATGTTGATTGTGTATTGAATGGCAATGCCGTTAGCTCATGCTTGATATGCTTCATGGCTCAATGCCTGGATGAACTCTCAGCGTAAAAGCCTACCCTAGCACTGTTCATTGGGATCGACCATCTTGTATGCCGGGCAAATGTTGTTTTATGTATATGGTGCTAATTTTTATGTATACGACATGTCAACATTTGCGTGACACAATAATAAAATAATTAAAAATATATCTCATTGCAGTTTTTAATTTCCTGTCGGTGAGGTGTCCATCAATAGTTTATTGACGTTTACATAAACACCTTACACTGCAATAGATCTTTTAAACTTGTTTGAGTGTAAATATGTTTAAATGTTAAACATCATATAACCACAAACATATGTTGCTATTTTCTTTTGAATATAATTTTGTCTGATTAAATATTTTATAGTGTGTCAAAGGTTGATACTCAATTATGTTCAGTTTAGTAACTAAAGCCGTTCTTGAATGCCGACTTGATGGGCAGCTAAATCTGTCTCGCGACAGACCCGTGAATGCATGACTGGTCACACGCCATTTTTGAGACGTCATATATACAGAATGATTACAACGAGCTCTATACATCTATCTTAACGAGATCACCAAATAAACCCATTCATTAACGATTTTCAGAAAATGTTAAACACTCAGTTGGATTAGTCATTTGACGATGTAACACTATTAAGCGTTTTAAGTAATAAAGATATCAACATCACTTGTAAATAAACAATTATTTAAGGCGGTATTTCAGTTCAATTAATGATGCGCTACTCTATATAGTCTGTTTATTACGTCACACCCGCGCGAGTTTTATGGCCCCTATCTCAGGTAGGTTTTTTACAGCCGTTAATTACGCAGTCTTAATAAAAAGCTAATTGAAGGTGTGTATTGGACAAATTGACAAAAAGCACACCCAGTTCTTATTTAGTTGAAACATCTTTGAAAGTAAATCGAAAAGTGATCGAGGTTAGCGGTTGTTGCAGTTTGTAATTTCCTGTCGGCGAGGTGTCCATCATTAGTTTCTTGACGGATACATAAAACACCTTATACTGCAATAGATCTTTAAAACTTATTTTAGTCTAAATGTGTTTAAACGTTAAATATATAGTAGGTATTAGAAATTGTCAATTTCAATTCAATTCAATTCAATTCTTTATTAACCTTAAGTTACACAATTTATCTGCGGTTACATAAAGTGATACAAAAAGTTATACAGGTGGACGGTGATTGCAGCGTAGATACATATGGAGAATGTACATTGTTATTTTAAGTACTAACTAACTAAGTAGTAACTAATGAATTAAGATGGTAAAGTTGATACGGCGCCGGATACCCCACCGGATCCTCACCCAGGCATAAGAGTAGACAATAATGAAAGAATGAAAGGTTTTTCGTCATTTGGTGCATTCGCTACCTGATGTAGACCTATTGTTAGAAAAACCAAGTATTAAATAGTTAACATGATTTATCTAATGATTTTGAGAAATAGGTTGAATCAATGAATTGATGATTTCATTTAATCAAATCATCTACTTAATACAACATATTTGTTAATTAATTAATCAACCGTAATTGTTGATTGTTTAGATATAATATAGATATAATCATAAGAAATAGAATTTCATGATTTTATGTTCCAATCAGTTATCCTAAATGTAAAAGGTTTTTACATGTAGCTTTACACTTTTAAATAATATATTCATAACATATTTGCAAAAAAAGCGCAACCCATGACCTCACTGACAATGAAAAAAGAAGCAATGACAATCAAACATTGCCAAGATTCTACATGTCAAGGATTCAGCCAAAGGCTCGTTAAGTCTTCATGCATGCATACCATTTTACTACCTAATAAACACAGTGTGTCACTGCACCTGTTATGTTATTGTTAGTGCAATAAACTAAATAATGAGAATCAAATATCTTTACCCATTTAAGGCTCATCGAATGTATAGTACAAAAATCCTTTATTTGCCACACACACAAAAATGAGGAGATAAATCCTAATTTCGTAAATAATGATTCTATTGAAATGTTGACTTTGAAAGCAATTAGGTTCAGTTGAATATTAACTTATTGTTTATGTTATTGTTAATCATAGTAAGGGTATTGGTTCTGTGTTGTTTAAAATTAGTGATCAGCAAGATATACTGTAGTACTTGTCTTTGTCTGGGTGACATATTCTCATTGATAGTATATTACACCATATCATGTTACCATGTACATCATGGTGTCACTGATATTTTGATTATGAAAGACATACTGCTTCATGTGTAAAATTTACCAATTCAAATTCAACAATATAATGTTGAGGCCACTTCGTCCCGTCAAAGGGATATCAATGCTCTTAGCATCAATCTATAGTCTGCTACCTGCTCTGACTCCAATACCTGTCTTGTTAAGTTTAACGACATTCAATCAATATATAAGATGATAATACATGAATATACAAACAATTTAATGTAACTACTTGACAATCAAGCTTGGAGAGTTTTAATCAATGTTTATCTTGGAGAAGTTAACGCTCAGACAAAGTGAAAATTTCAAATTCTGACTTTCAAATATAATTGAATTTGATGTACATTATTGGCTCTGAAGCTGTCATATTGTTCAAAGGTTATTTCCAAAGTATAGCCCGTATGAAAAAGGGCTATTTTGAGGGTTTATAACTTTGATGAAGTGTTTACTTTGAAGTATAGCAATCATAAACTAATCATGGAAATGTCAGGTTTCATAATATTTGAGAGAAAACATTTTGATGAAAAGAAAAAAATCAAATTCTAACTGCTTTAATAAAATTAGATAAAGTGCTGAAATTTTTCCTAATGTTAATTATTTATACTTGGTTTAGCTTTAAGGGAAATAACAAATGTACAGTTGGAGTTGCTTATAATCCCAATTTTCATACATAATATATTTCTTTGCAGACATAGACTTGGTCGGCTTAGAAACAACGCGACAACAACCCCCCCCACCCCCTCTGACATTTCAATGTCTTGTTTATGATTATAAAAAAATAAAAATATATAATCTTAATGAGCTACAAAAGTCAATATCATAAGAATTGTTACATATCCTTTTGGCTTGAAAATTGTTGACATTCGATCCTTGCCCAAACACTACCCACATGTTTTGAGAGTAATGCTATCTTGATTTAACTTATGGCAAATTATATTTACTACATACACACACAAACAAATATTTTGGTTAGTGACGGATCACAGTTTACGGTATTTACTATTTCAAACTATAAAGTGAATACTTACCCCTGTCAATTTCTTAGTTGATTATAAGTTGATCCTAATATCGATTGCAGCTCCTTACTACAATGTTACATCAAGTACTTCGCAGTCATATGATTAGGGTAGAAAGTTCAACAAAGCTTGTGATGTTATCGTGTATCATAGATAAACGATACCTGGTACTCTATTTATTTATCTATCTATCTACCTGTATTGTACACAATCTAGAAGTCGCACATACACGATATATTTCTCTCTTCCACACATCTAAGCTACTTATCACTTTCTCTCCGTTCATATCCTTTTCTTAACATCCATGTACGGCATTTTACTGCAAGCTATTATGACAGTGTAGAAACATGGTAGTAACACAACATAGTAATCTTTATCCAACATTTACACGTAAAATATCATATTCTGTGTTACAATTGTGACCGGAGTGAACGACGTCGACGAGGGACGATGAAGGCAACGTTAGAGTGTGACGATGTTGATGTTGAAATGACGACTGGAAACTTCATGTGATGGTCGACCATTATTTTATTCTTGTTTGGTAGCTGGTACAAACGGTATACAAAATATACCCGAGCCGTGGTACATTCACAGGTCAGTGTAGACGCTAGGGTTACCCCATCCCCGTCGTCTACCTGAGCTGGACCGACTCGAGAGAGGTGACTAAAAACTACATGGTGATGTGACCGGTCAGTCGGCTGGTCTCGGGCGAATCTGACGAGAGAGGGCTGCTACAGCGTTATAACAACTTGCACATGCATGTTACGCAAGCGATGACCAAATATAGAGGCCAGACGGGAAGGAGAGATCATAGGCCAGCGTGTGGTTAGCTAAGTAGATTTCCAAGAATGGACATTCATTGAAACTTTAACGTATATTTGGAATAAAAATTTGGAATATATTTTCCTGAATAATGTACTAAAAGATTGGCGGTGACACAATCAAAACTGTTTTGAATAGATAAAAATGTCTATTCTATACCAGAATACCCCATTATAATGGTAACTTTCCCTTACTGTTTGGCATTTTCATGTACATTGAACGATTCATTCGACAAAGCAAGCTATACAAGAAGGAATTTTAGTCCTTTAGTTAAGCTGTTATAAGTCTGCCAATCTCGACCAGACAACATCTGGATGAAAGCAGTCATTCAGCAACGTTCAGTGAATCCGGTTATATGTGTCAAAACTTCTACAAAAATCAAAGGCAGAATTATGGACTTTCCTGTTGGTATAATAGAACCCTGGATTGGATTATGAAGGGAGTAGATGACTACAGAAGTAGAGGATCAAAACATATTCAGTAAAAGTTAACAAAAGTGTTTGAAATTTATACAGTTACAACACAACATAATTTCACATTTTTTGTAGTGATACATGGTATAGGTGATTTTGTTCATTTGACTTTTCAGTGAATCTATGATAAACAGGAGCTAAGTTAATTAGTTAAACAGTCAAGGAAACTTTAATTTTGTATGTTCAATCATAATAAGATAGTAGAGAGAGGATAATTCTGCCATCCGCTATTGATTCAGTCTTAGTATTCTTCAGTTGATCCTCATGATGATATCCTTGCTTCGTACCATTTGCTATACCTTTTTACATCACTATGACTGAACAAGATCAATTTGTAGTAGGTTAAGAACTTTTTATTGTTTAAAGTGTCAATTCTAAACACAGTTTGTTTTTAATATAAAAATTCAAGAAATTTCTCAATTTGAAGAACTCATATTTATCAAGTAATTATGTTCGAGGGAATTATATGAACATATTCAAATTCAAGGTCAACAGTCGAGGTTATAAAACAACTTAAACATAATAACTTGGGAAAAGAATTGTGCTGTCACAATCGTGCTTAGTATACATCATCTATGGAACACTGAAAATGTTTGAACTAAGAACTAATTTTTCCCCCTGATATACAAAATATAATTTGTTACCTGTTAGAAATCTCTCGACATGTTTACCTTTAAGATCGAAATTCAAGACAAGACTTCTTTAATTTACTTTTATTACAAATTTCTTTGAAAACGCTCAAATTACTTAGGTTTTGTGAAAGGCGAACATAAACAAAATCCTCAGTTTTGGGGCTGCTGTACTTTTGCGGCGTCCTGCAAAGACTAATTTAGTTACATATGACATTCATTGAAGCTTTACATCAGCAGCTTATTACTAACTCACATGAGATAGCACATTTTGCTGTATAACAATATACGCTTAATTAACATATATGTATAAATAACAGATTTTGGCCAGTTTGCAGATGTATTTCAGTATACAAATTCACATTGATCTTAATAAACAAAGCATCAGTACATTAAATTGAGTCTTATATGACCGAGATAACAAATATATTAACATAACATGTAGTAAATTTACAAATACTCTAGATATCATCAGCTGCAGTTAAATTGTTACTGCTAATCAAACATAATGACAAGCAATAACAATTCGGGCACTTTATCCAAATGAATCAAGGACTTTACAACTCGATGATTTTATTTACATGGAACATGTTTCCGTGGTCCAATAATTATTCACAATTAAAATAAGGTTTATTCTAGTGTTACCTTTACCAGAATGAAACTGACTGAGTGAAACCAAAGGATAACATTATGTGTATGTTGAAAAAAAAGCTTCTTAATCATTGAGTATGCTTATTATACTGATTGAAAATAGTTAATAATAAAATAATCTAATGACCACATAAAAGCTTATTTTATTGTGAATTATCATCAAACACCATCATATCAGTGAGATGAGAAGCTGTTTGATCTCTGGTGAAACATTGAACTCCCTGCCAGATATCAGCTGGCTTTTCATCTCACTGTATGACGGAACATCAACATGCTTTTATACCCACATAGGTCTGTCTAGTGTTATATCAAAGATTGTTGTGACAACTTTGACAGTGTTGAAATCAACAACATGTATCTTATTGCTGTCCCTGTCAATCATGAAACAGAGGCTAAGCTCTGTTGATTCACCAATCTTGTACTTGCAGAGAGGGACGTCAGTGATAACCTTACCATCATACACCACCCATAGACAGAGTTGATGCTTGTGGGTGGGGCATACAACAACCCTCACACTCAGTCCAATAGCCTGATTCCAGTTGGCATCTACTGGTGAACTAGTGATTGATGTCTCCCACAACATCTTCTTCTCTTTTACCAGCTGCTTGACAGTGAACACCGCTCTGCTACAGAACACCAGCACCTGACCTCTCCTCAAAGGAAGGGGTCGCAGTGTCAGTGCTTTCCTCCATGACTGGAGCCGACACCCGGTGTCTTGAGGTGTAGGGTGTGGGCAGGTGTTGTTGATGATTCCAGAGGATATATGGATATCACGACTGGCAGTGTTTGTGTCAAGTTCGAGGTGTGGACCTGTTGAAATATGTTTTGATGAAGCAAAAATATTCTACATTTATCCCCTGGCAAAACGTCAGTATTTTATTGGTTTCATTAAGTTCAATCCTTTCATTTCCAAGGCATATATCATATTTTACAATGAAGATTTCCTTTGTGAATTGATTCCGTTTGGGTTTACATGAGTTCATTTTAACTTAATTAACTATCTGGTTTCAAATGTTTTTAACTGATTGAAACTGATGGATTTATAAAACTATAAATTCTTGTTATTGTTTCTTAGGGTTGTTATGAATTAACCTATCGCCAGACGAGAGATAACCACGCCCCTTGAAATAAAGGGAGGTAACTCTTGTTATGTCCGACAAACAAAGGCACGTTGTCACTGACGCGAGCGTAACGGACAATGATGTTCCGTTTATAATTACTGCCTGATTATAGAATGCCGAACAAAATAACCAATTGCAAATGTTTCTGTATGGTTCATTGTCCTATTTTCAATATTTTTCAAACACATTTGACGAATATATATTTTGTGTGCAACAGAAAACAAACGCGGAAGTGCCGATTTTGTGGTATCACGGACATAAGAAATCACACAGTTTTATAGGAAAATATGACATTTCTGACCATATTAACAAAAAATCTTTTATATGTTTTGATGAACCTATCCTTGACGCTTTTGTAAATTCATATACAGTATATGCACCACACTACTCCGACCCTCGACCCCCGACCCCTTCAAGAAAATAAACATAAAACAACGAAAAAGTACAGACATGCTGCTTAATTTTGTTTCCGGGATGCGAACTGTATGTCAATTACGACAACAGAAACAACTACGTTTATTCCTTGCTATAAGTTTATTCTTACGTTTGAATATCAACAGTTTATGTTGAGTTTTGAAAACCTATATATTGTAAGGAGATTGTCAAAATCCATACTGTCAATATATATAGTTTATGGTGACAACCTTCTATTTACAAATATTTCATATAAACTTAACGGCAAAATAGCCTAAAAACGAAGAAGGGACCTTCCATAATAATTATATTCATTTTAACAGGAAGACTAAAAAAAATAATTATATTTAATATTGTTCATTGCTGTGGACTAGTGTAGATACTTTATATCCTTTTATTTTCTCCTTATTTTATAGAAATATATTATAACTTTAAAGAAAATACCTTATACAATGTTCAGTTTTGAATCTTTTTTTAATCTTATTTACAATTTTGTTTATTTTTAAAACAAAACTATTTCCTTCAATGATGATTTTTTAAATAAATTATTTACTTTTATTCATGGATATATGACAAGTATTTAAGGTCAAATGTGTAGTGAATTGAAGACGTATATTGAATGTTTGTAAGGAATAAATGCACTGAAAGAAGAAAAGTATTCTGCATTGTCAATAGAAATAAGCAAATTTGAAATCATACTGCACTCATAACATTGGATTTTTTCATGAATGCTTTGATGAGCAACATTAAAATCAATCATGTCAAAACTTGAAAACAAAGCTAAATTGATCAGATATTGGAAAAGACAGCTTTGACAATGACCTATTACAGACTTTATATAAATTTTCTGCATATGAAATTGGCCATTGCCCTTACCCGGGAATATTAATAGTAAGCTTCAAAATGTAATTGGTCAGTTATTCATCAATTGTCTATTTCCCAATCCTTGTAAAACTGCCAATAATTCAACATTTCAAATGAATTATTGATTCCCCCCCCTAGAAAATATAAACACTTTTCAATTAAAAAGATTAGCTACATGTATATAAATTCAAAAAAATGACATGATCAGCCACTTGAATATTGTTTGAATGCAATGTCATTGAATATTTGTGAAACATACTAAACACTTTTTGAAATATTTGATGATAAGCACAGTAATGGTTTTGTTAATTATGCATTCATAGTATCTGTGGATTTATTGTCCAAAACAGTAATAACCATAAAACTATGATACTTTTTAATTTAAAGATATCCTAAGAGTTAACATGATTTTGAAATACAACATGTATTGAAACATTTGCCAATTTGTTCCAAACAACATAAATGTGTAATGATCAAACTATTGAAAATTATATGATGTTGATGACAATTATATTTCTTTTATTCTTAACTTTAACATTGCATTTATAGTTAATTTTCTATCAAATATAATCTTATATAAATCGTTGATAAAAAATGAAATAACTAGCACTAGTTTTCAATGTGAGATCTTTATATGTCCTTAATTATTCATTAATTTACATTGATATATATATTTAATACCAATTTTTGAGGGATAATTTTATGTTATCCTTGCTAATGTTGTAATAACATAGTTCATATGATAAATCAAAAATATTTAAACGGCAAATAACCAAATAACGTTTTGCTTGAAATCTACTGTATGTTTTGAAAATGCAGCATTTCATGGTTGTTTATGCCTTCAATGAAATTCAAACAAGAACTTAGAGAAGGCAAAATATGTCTACAATGTGCCCGAAAATAAATTAACAGCAACAGTCATAAATAATTACGATACCCTTTGTTCATATTTTATTCATGTGTATGTTGTAAAAAAATGGAAAATTAATTCCTACCCCGTCACCGCTTCGAGTTTTCCCGTTTCAACGTCTATTTGCACTATGTGATACAACCTCTTCCGAAGATGACACAAGTTATAATATTTACATGGGTATTAAGACGGTACTCAAGAAACCACCTGCACACGTCGTGTGTCCAAATAGCGTTTTCTGACATCGGATGCAGAGGAAATCAAACAAGGAAGTTAACCACGTTTCATTGTTTGACGGACAAAATGGCGTCGGCAACGAGGCCAATGGCGCAGTGAATATATGACGCTCTATGATTGGTCGGAAAATATATTTGATTGACAGGTGGCGATAGGTTAATTAGTTATCGTTTTGACATGTAAAACAGGTAGTTCAATATATTATAGCCATAAGCTAGAATTTAAATCATATGTCAAATTTATTTGGTCAATGATTAAGATATTTTTACGGTGATTTGTTGTTCCCATCCACTGCCCATTGAGTTTCTTACCGAATGCATGTTACGACTAAAGTATACTGGAGAACAAAAGGTCATGTACATATAAGCGAACTAAAATGTAATTTGTTTGCCATCATGTTTGTTTCCCATTACATAAAATTTATATTTGTTTGTACATTTACTTATAAAACAACAAATTCAGGAAAAAAAGGTGGTTATTAGCATATCCGCAAATTTCCAAATGTTATTGATACGGCAACACAGTAGTGACTTAAAAACATATTCTACATTGCAAAAAGTTGAAAATTATTTTGACTCGAGTAACAATTTATTGGATTCAACATTTGTCTGTGTTTCTGATCAATATGTGATGAAATAAGTCGTGTCATAAAATACGATGTTTTCCACATGTGTAATAAACCCTAGCGGTAATTACATTTGTAGGTTAAGAACACCACATGACATCGGAATGTGGGATTTTTTCGTGAGCTAGTTTACTTTTTGCTTTAGCACGACAGAGAGCTTCCGGGTAGCACGCGAATAGCATGCAGAACGTGCAAAGTCGTGTCCCCTGACATAGGAGGCGGGTGAATCGGTGCAAAGATGTCAATTCATCTGTCTTACTTTGACATAAAAAAAACTTCTGGTAAGAAGCATGCCCATTCTGCTGTTAAAAGGGGCAGAAGCACGTTTTTTGATAATTTTGCATTTTAAATTTGCCACTGATAATTGTAAGTTAATGTTAAATGTATTATGTTGACAGTGTCAAAAAAATCATCACACAAGCCAATCATCCATAGTCAGAGGACAAAGTATGAAGATTCACATTGGCGGCCATTTTGTGTGAACACCTCTAATTCATTTTGCAAAAATAAAAAGGAATCGCATGGCTCAGCTTTACGTTATATATTTGAATTATTACTGCTCCATTTAGTTTGAAAACATTGTCTTTCAAATGGAACCATTAATTTTCATTGACATCACCTAATATTCCCCCTAAAAACGTGCTACTGCCCCTTTAAATTGATATTTGTTTATAACGGATTACATCAAAATAGTGATTTCCGTCCGTTGTTTGCGCTATTTGCAAATGCACTATATCGTCTTTTCACCATGCCTACCGAACAGGGTTTAAGATGTTTCTATAAGCGTTGTCTCGATTGCTTTCGCCATTGATGATGCCTTTCAATTTAATAATCAGAATTATAGCATTGTGACATGGATAGTTAACAGCCTCGCGAGATGCCGTTATTGTTGTCACGCCACGCTTGACTTTAAAATATTTTCCTGAGCTTCGGTATTAATTTCCATTTATAAGGTTTGTTATTTCAAGAGGGATTCTAGTATTGTTCCTGTAAAGATCAAAGGTGCCGCCCATCTTTTTTCCCTAACAAATTATAGTATTTGAGTGACGTCACGAAACAATGGCGCATGACGTCAATAACACTCGGCTATGACGTCACTAGCCATGGCCCCGATGGCGGATTTTAATTCGCGGCCGAATGTGTCTTATACAATATGTAGAAAACGGTAGGTTAAACAAGTTAAAATCGACATACTAAAAAAGTCATAGAGTAGTCTTCGGTCTCGTTCTTTAGCTAAAATAGTTCAGGGCATAACCATACTTTATTGCATAACACATGAGGTTTAGGGCTACGTTATTTCTCAATTAGAAAAAGGGATCGTATAATAAGAATCAAATATTAATGAATATGAAACTTAAAAAGTACGCAAAGATGGCATATGTTATGTCTGTTTAAACAGTGTTCCTTAAAGGCGACACGTCATGATGTCGGCGACATCGCCTAATGGTAAAAGAAGACATTAAACTCCAACCCAACAACAATGCGACACGTCACTATTTTCAGTGCTTGACATTATTTTACAATGCGAAGCAGAGTGAATAAAACATTTAACTAGAAAGAAAAGAAGATAAACTTACTGAAAAGTTTGGCCCCGTCAGAGAACAGTTGATAAAAATCTGTCACTGAAATAAAGATATCTATTTGATAAAGTTTGTCATTGTTCTTATCAGTTAAAAATATACACACCATATTTAGTAACTACATAAGCGTCTGCCTAAGCAAAGATTAAAACGCCTGTTGCGGACCTGGCTTATTAAAAGAGTTAGTTTATACACCAACTTTTAGCTCATTTTACAAACAACGTTATTCTTCAGATTGAAATTTCGAAACTAACTGTAACTTAGACAATATTATAACTCCGGTCTTTAGTTGAGAACTTAACGAAAAATTGGAAAGGGAAATAGACATAAATGAAGTTGCAATTGCTTTAAAACATATGGACATATGAACATAGCCCTGGAATAGATGGTTTTCCCATATACTTTTTCAAATTCTTTTGGAAAGAGCTTAAAGGGGCAGTAGCACGTTTTTAGGGGGAATATAAGGTGATGTCAGGAAAATGAAAATAAATGGTTTCAAATGAAAGACAATGTATTTAAACTTAATGGAGCAGTAATAATTCAAATATATATCGTAAGGTTCAGCCATGCGATTCCTTTTTCTTGCAAAAATGAATTAAAGGTGGTCACAAGAAAATGGCCGCCAATGGGTTTTATGTGAATCCTCATACTTTGTCCTCTGACTATGGGTGATTGGCTTGTGTAATGTGATTGTTGACACTGTCGATATAATACATTAGGCATTTACTTACACTTAAAAGTGAAATTTTTAAAATATAAAATTATCAAAAAACGTGCTACTGCCCCTTTAAAGTGTGGGTTTTCAAATTTATGTTTATGTTTATGATAGAAACATGATGTCTGTAACAGTGAAGAGAGGTGTTATCACCTGTATCCCAAAAGCAAATAAAGATAGAACTCAATTAAAGAATTGGAGGCCAATTACTGTATTAAATGCTCTTATAAAATTTTAGGTGCCTGTATAGCTAACAGATTAAAACGAAGTTTAGACTCCTTAATACATGATAATCAGACCGGGTTTATGCAAGGCAGAACTCTAAGTGAAAATACAAGATTACTCTATGACATTATGTTCGAAACAAGGAAAAGAAATTTGAAAGGCCTTTTGATTTTAATTGATTTTGAAAAAGCTTTTGACACAGTTTCTAAAGATTTCATCAATTCTGTCTTGACAAAATTTGGATTTGGTCCTGAGATTATTCGCTGGATTAATATATAGACTTATGAAACCACCTCATGTGTCATTCAGAATGGACATCTATCTGATTTCTTTCCCAATCAACGGTGCTGTAGGCAAGGTGATCCATTATCACCATATTTGTTCTTATTTGTAGCTGAAATCCTTGGATGTATGATCAGAAAAAATTATAAAATGAAAGGTATTGTTATTGATGATCAAGAATATAAGTTAGGCCAATATGCGGATGATACTGAATTATTTTTAGATGGCTCAGATGATAGTTTGTATGCTGCTATTGACACACTAAATACTTTCTACAATATGTCAGGGTTGAAAATGAATATTGATAAGACTAGGGCAATCTGGATTGGCTCAAACGCTGGTAGCAATGATACATTGTGTCAAGATTTAGACATAGAATGGCAAAAAAAGAATTTGAAGTTTTGGGAATTAAATTTGCTCCTACACTGCAAGATCTATGGGTTATCAACACAAGAAAAAGACCACTTTATTAGACACTGGGCAGATAATGGTATTCTGACAATTCAAGATTTGTATAATGATGAAGGTTTTGTGCGTTTTGAAGATTTGAAAATTAAATTTGGGATAAGTGGTACATATATAGATCTTGCATATATTTTATATATTTTGCCTTACTCATGGAAAAAGACTTTGAAAGAACACAGTCACATACAGGTAAACCAATTCCACATTAATGCCTTGCATAAAGACTTCATGACACCCATGAAGGGTTCTAGAAAATTCTATGATAGACTGATGTCTGATAGCATTCTACCTTCTATTTGTCAGAGATGGGAAATTTTATTTCAAGATACTTATTTTGATTGGCATTTGATCTTTACTTAATGATACAGATGGAAGTTTTTGCCATGTATATTGGGAATGTGAGGAAACCAAACATTTTTGGAATGATCTTCAAATTTGGATGATTCAAAATAAATTGGAATTAAATTTGACAAAATTTGTCGTTTGGTTTGGTACTTGAAGTACCCAACCATTAATTAATCATATTCTTTTCACATTTATGTTTGCAACTTAAAAAATAAGATTCCAAAAGTCAAAGACTTCGTTCACATTCTAAAAGATACCTTTATAGTTGAAAATCTAAAAGAAATAATGACTTCATTAGATTTGAAAAAAATGGTCTCCTCTATTCCTAATCTATAACTAGGATAAGACTGAAAAGAAATGAGATTGTTTGTTTATTTTAATAACATATTCAATTCTGTTATATATCATATACTTGTATATCATGCTATTATGTATCTTGTAAAATAAATCTATGGGAACAATAATAAATTAAAAAAAAACAAAAAACTTTTAGCTCATCTTGCCTGTAAGCATTCTCTCCCCACAGAGGCAGCCCAGTGCGAGCAAGCCTCTGTCCTATGAAGTCCTTGGTTCTGGCAGATATAGCAGCAAAAGGTCCCTTATTTAAAACACCTTTTGGATATCAATGACTTGGAGAATGCTCAACTGTCGTATAGTGACATGGAAAGTATCATGCCTTTATGTTTATGTTTTATCATTATAATAATAATGACCATTTGCATCGCGCTTGTTCCACATAAGATACATGCTCAAAGCGCACAACATAGTTCATTGTTGGAGAAAGTTAACGTGAGGAACACTTGTCTGAAAAGATATGTTTTCAGGCTGGTCTTGAAGGATTATAAAAAAAGGTCAGTTTGAATTACTTGATTAGATATAGCCTAGGTGCAATTAGCTCGAGAATATGACATATAAAACTACACATAGGTTTAAAACGATTGATGCAGTGTGCCAGATGGTTGGAAAAAACCTTAACTATGGGACAATGGTTTCGGTTTTCAGGACAAAGCAAAGAAGGTGCTACAGAAACCGGTTAGAGCCAACAGGATTGTAAATTCATTTAGATAAAAAGCGTATCTACCTTGAGTAAGTTCATCAGGGACCATTGTGATGACGTTGTAGAAGGCATCAGCTCGTACATATGAAGGTTTCTCTGCTGGAGTGTAGGTGACCGATCTTACAGATCCCAGTACATCAATCAGGGCCTTCATCTCCGTGACCTGGACAGGAGCGAATGTGACTCCAGTTCTATCGAACTTGACGTCCTGTGCAGCTTCCAGCAGCATGGTGTTCAGGCTGTCAGTTGAGGACACCATCAGTTGAAGATCCTCCACTTGGTCTGCTCTCTCCCGCATCTCCTTTGTGTATTCAGTGGAGGATTTGATCTTCGCAAGGAGAGTCCTTGTCGTGTCCAGAGCTTTCTCAGTGAATTTTAGTTCGTCGATTGACTTAATGTCTACATCACTCAGGAGTGAGGCTCTTCTTGTCTGCAAGAGTTCTATCAGGTTGTCAGTGGTTCTGTTTATATCTCCTGAAGTCCTTTCTCTTGACATCTGTATGTTGGTTTTCTTCTTTTCCAGATTCTTGACTTGTTGTTCCAGCTTGTCCGCCTTTTGGTCCAAGTTGATGATGACGTCATCTGTTGACTCGGCCTTCTCCTGGTGAGCTTCGTCCACAGAAACAACGTCATGGTCCTTTGTCTTGTCATGGTTCACAACAATGCAGGACACACATATGACGATTTTACAGGTACGACAGTAGAACTGTTGAGGCTGGTGGTGTACCTTGCACTGGTGGAGTTTTCTGAAGCTTTCAATTGGTCGTCCTTTCATTTCCTCAAAGGTCACTGTTAAATGATGTCTGGTGGAACGATGTCGGGAATGAGATTTATGGCATGCTTCACACAGAAAGATACAGCAGTCGTCGCATCGATATTGAGCCTCGTTCCCATCAGGACAGTCTGTGCATGGCAGACGTACCCCTTTTTGAATCTTCAGATGATCAAGTATTTTCAGCGCCAGCGACTCTACAGGAAGGGAGGTAACTCCAGCAGCCAGCGTGTGTTCATGTCGGCAGAGAGGACATCGAAGTTTCTTGTTCCTCCAGATCTTCCCAAGACAGGGATGACAGATGGCCTGCACACAACACGGCATACGGCGGGGAAGATGTTCCAGCTCGTCATATTCATGGAAACAGATCGGGCACTCAGTAAACTTATCTTTGATTTGAGAAACTATGATGCAGTCAGTCATTATTGTCTGAAATAGAACAACTCCACAAATTGAGTTTAAGATCCACAGTTTAATATGCTTATTGTTATTGATTAAGGCATTTTGTATCATTTGTAAGGACCTTTACAATGTAAATCAGTTTCCTTTTTACACATCCATTAAATAATATTCAAAAGGTATTTTACTGTCTAAACGTTTCACTGTTTAGATTAATCGAGAACTCTTCCACAATTGTGGTGAGGGAAACGGCGATACTCTTATATCATAAAACATTATGATATCATGACATAACTGTAATTGTCATAGTTACGTCATTTTCCGACGCTATTTCTTTCAGTGGTCGGACATTATACGTTTTTATTTCTAACTAAGATTTAACCAATTTTGAACTTTATAAATGCATCATAATTCGGTAATTGATTCATGAATGCTGATGTACATGATTACATTAAATAATGCAATTTTACTATTTATGTGAAAACATGTTTTAGTTGAGGCCACAATCAGCAATGCTCTTTCCAAAATGCTTTTAGGATTATTTACATCAACAACAATTTCAGTTTATATATAAATATATTATAATACCACATAAGTAGTATCAAGTAAAGGTAATGAACATCCACATAATATACCTATACGTTTTGTTTCGCTTCCCTGTCAACTCCGCTTTCTGACATTCAAAGTTCAACTAAATACAATATACCAAATACGGAAATATTTGCCAAAATGCCATTTTTTCATCCTCCGTCAAAACCAAACCCAAATTCGAAGAGTATATATAAAAAAAATATATATATATATATAGATACAAGGCTGATATGTGGCATAACTATGAAATAATGAGGTGGAGATATATTACAGTTCCATGCACAGTAATAACAAGTTGTTAACTATTTTTTTCAGAAAATACATAGTCAACTTTTACACACCGCCGTTCAAACCCACTACGAATATATTCTATAACAAAAGCCACCCTAACATTTTGTAAGTTACGGCTCGAAGTTGGAAGAATCTAAACATTCATTAAAGATATAAGTGTATACTTACCCCTGTAAAGTTTCAGCTCTAACTACAATATATGATCAATAATATACTTTGTTGTCAGGGGACGAGGGTAAAAGTTCACTGAAGCACGTGATCCTGTATAATAGATCAACGATATCGGATACACTAGTCATCTAAATAATAATAAAATATCATACAAAAGTGTGTTGACTTATAATTTCTAAGTTTGGATGGAGGTTTGTCTGCTCTCAACAAACATTAAAACAAAGTTTTCATAATTCTTAATACCGCAAGCAAAATCAGTGAAGTGAAATTCGAAAACATTTATTCTATCAATGAGCACCAGCTTGTAAAGAAAGCTACACAAATTAGGACCGATACACTGTCATTACATTTAAATCAACAAGTATTCGTGAAATTAATAAATGTTTTGAAATTTCTTAAGCTTGTAGTAAGTATTTACATCATTTATCCTGTTATCTGCTGAATATGTTTATGCTGCGATAAGCTCAATGTTACATTTATTGATGTGTGATGTTTTGTTTATAGTTGTATAATGTAAATATGAGGTGGTGTCTGATGTAAAAAGAATTTCCTCCGGGATAATAAATATTCATCTGATCTTTTCTTCTATATCTATCACTTTTCACGAAACTTTGATTTCTTCTTTCTTACTCCATGTGGATGACATTATTTTATTATTTTAACAAAGGATTATTTTAAAGAATCCACCGCTTCTTGACTATTCTGGCATTCTGTGATATTGTTAATACATGACAAAGCTCTAACAACACTGCATTGAGAGCTTTGCAGTATTAAGAGATGTATATTTGTCACAGAAAATCATAAAAATTAGTGTGAAATTCTGAATATCACCTCAATGTCTCCTGATTTCAAAATTCATTGTTGAAAGTAAAAATCTTAATTTCGGGTATACAAGACATGTAGCTACTAGCCAGCATTTCAAAACTGTGTCATTGAAGATCATCGGCAACTTCTTATAATCGTTGGTTTAAACATATTTTATTCACTTGGAAAAGGATTGGGAACAAGTTATCCAACTTAAAATACCCTCTCCTTAGAATGTACATAATCAATTTACAATTATATATACAGCAAAATGACAGATGGACAAGAACAAAGGTATGAAGAGATAGAAAAAGGAGTATACATTAAAATGCTAATTAAATCGCTTAGTTTCGCTTATAAAAGATTGTACTAACAAAAAAATAGTTTTATTTTGAGATAGTGGAAGGTCTGCACTTCCTTCGAGCAGAAGTTTAAGATCAATTGAAATACCAGCCGGCATTGCAATATGCTGTAATGATGACATTAACTTTTCTCTCTGTGTGTTATACAATGTACATTGAAACATATAATGATAAGCGTTCTCAACATGAAAACCACAATCACATTTAGTATTTGTTTTAATCCCAACCTTATACAAATCGTAATTTAGGGAACTGACAGAATATCTTAATTTAGTATGAATAATATTAAATTTTCGTTTACCGCATGAAAAGTAGCTTGGTGCGTAATCATACTGCTTGGCTAAACATGATTTGAAATTTGAAAGTGATTTAACCTGTGGTACTTTGCTGGTAAATCATTCCAAGAACTTATTGTTGATGGAAAGAAAGAATCACGTGAATGTTTAAGTCTAGATATAGGAACAGATATGTTTACAGAGTTACGTAAATTGTAATTAGATTTCGAGCAAACATTCTGGGGAAGTAGATCTGAAAGGTACTGCGGTGCCAATCCATTTTGAATTTTATACATCAAATTTAACTTTCTTTTTCTTCGTCGTTCTTGTAATGTTGCCCAACCAGTTTTAAAATAAAGAAATGTTCGTGATGTGTACTTTGGTAGACCAGTTACAATTCTTGCTGCTTGGAGTTGAATCTGTTCTAATTTATTAATCATTACAAGAGAAGTCCCATCCCATACTTCACAGGCATATTCAAGGTGTGGTCTTATGAACATTGAATAAATTTTGTTTAGAGTTTCTTTACATAGAACATGTTTTAAAAGTCGCATGAAACACACCATCTTTGAAACTTTTCTTATTATATCATCAATATGATCGGCCCACTTTCCACTACTGGCAAGGGGTTACACCTAAATGTTTATGTGTCTCAACCATTCTTATACTCACACCATCGAAGTAAAGTTGGTGTTTGTTAGTACAATTCTTTCTAGTGAACAATACAGCTTCAGTCTTATCAGGATTATACTTGATTAACCATTTTTTACCCCAGACATTTAATCTACACAAATTCGCATTTAGTGATCTTTCTATAACCCCATTTTCGGCTGAAGAATAACCCAGTGAGGAGTCATCAGCAAAAAGCCGAGTTAAGCAATCTAATTCATCTGCTTTGTCGTTTATATACACAATGAGTAAAAAGGGACCAAGCACTGAGCCCTGGGGGACGCCAGCGTTGATTGTCTTTGGTTTGGATGTGGCTCCATTAACAAACACAGTCTGTTTACGATTACTTATGTAACTAGCTAACCATCCCAACAACTGACCTTGAACACCGTAATGTTCAAGCTTAAGCAATAAACCTTTATGCCAAACTCTATCAAATGCTTTTGATACATCACAAAATACCATGCAGTAGTTCTCTTTGTCATCACTGCATTGAGAGCTTTGCAGTATTAAGAGATGTATATTTGTCACAGAAAATCATAAAAATTAGTGTGAAATTGTGAATTTCACCTCAATGTCTCCTGATTTCAAAAGTCATTGTTGAAAGTAAAAATTTTAATTTTGGGTATACAAGACATGTAGCTACTAGCAAGCATTTCACAACTGTGTCATTGAAGATCATCGGCAACTTCTTATAATCGTTACATTGACATTTCTGTTCAGTCCTAATGCAGTATGAAGGTTTATCGTAACATTCCACAAGTCACAAGTTAAAGAATGTGGCTGGTTTCTGTGACAAGAACTAAAAAAACGTTAATAGTTTAATTTTCTGGAAAGACCAAGCATATCGTGCTTTTGTAAAATCTATGTCTCATTTACTTGTAAATATCATAAGAAAACAGTCTACCAAATTTAGGACTAATTACAATCCAGTTGATAATTGTTTGTAAAGTTTCACATCCTTGATATAACACCAGTTCATCAGTATAATAGCAAGAAAGGTCTCTTTGATTGGATAAATATTGCCTGGAATGAGTTCAATAGTTATTATGCTTTTATCAAGTATCTCATTGGAAAATGAATCCCACTCTTATCTGATTGGATCATGTCAAACTGTACCAGTTGAAAGAGAGGTTTGAGTTGATGATTGATTGTCAGGAATCAGCTTATGTGTGCTTGTGTTTGAAGTATTCTTCATATTAATGATATATTGAAAGAAACAATATTCAAACGTCATTGCTTCATGTCATTGACTTTTGAATTGGATGATTCCAGGTACCATACAATTTCTTATGCTTGAAAGGACTTGATTGACAATGTTTATTTATTCTGTAGATGTAGTTATTTTAAAAAATTGGACTTTATATAACCGGAAGCTAGTCTGATTTAAGTTGACTGTGCTCTGGGTTACAGAATTGTAAAAATATTAACTCTACCGTGGTTCAAACTCAATCCAACAGGGGTTTCCTCTCCTTCAGGGTCTGACTACACCCACCTTTGTCACATGTTCTCTCATAAGCTCATCTAACCAAGGACTCCTGCAAATCTTTTCGTATCATTAGCTAGGGGCAGGTAATTACAGTGTACCTTTATTATATTTTTTCACCATCAACCAGCTCATTATACGTGATAAAGCTATAAGTACACTAATGACTAGGTTTTGTGTATTCTAAACAGGTAAACTAACGCGAAAGTAGGTGGGTTGCATTAATATACTCTCCCAAAAAAGAAACGCATAGGTGATTTTGATATTTTTTGTTGAGTGTAAAAAGAAATTAAACAATATAAATGTGATATTTTCTTCCAAAACGTCTTTATTATATGATGGTTTACGACTTTAGTACACAAAATCGAAAATGTTATACCTCTTGTTTATTTGAGACTCATTTGAAGGCCATTTTGAAAAAACATTATACAGACAAAATTTAAAGCAGAATTCATGTAAGAGTAAACGCTAGATCATATGGTACCTTTAACCAACCAAAGGCACTCATTTTTTCAAATTTTGTCGTTCAATTCTAAACGGAACCAAGGTTACCATTATGCATCGACAAAGTGTCGGAAATGAAAATGTTGTCGAGCGTGAAATTGAAACCAAAGTTTCATTATTCACACTAGTCTGGCATCAGAATATTCATCATCGTCCTATTGGGCATTATTTGTTCCTTCCTACAGGCCACTTCCGGTCAAAAGAGCTAAAGATGTGTGCATAAAAACATTGCCACCAAAATCTCAAATCTTTACATCCGGGTCACACTTTTTCTTCATTCTCTTGCCACAGGGATACACATCATTTACAACATCACTGATTTGGGTTCGTAAGTCCACCAAACTGTACAAAAGCGTTTCCATGAAGTCAATATTCGATCATGAAGGCCAGTTATCGCCCCTGTTTTTCGCGGCTTTAAAGAACTCATTGTTATTAAGTGACCTTTTACAATAAAGATCTTGAACCCAAGAAACTTTAGGAGACTTTGGGTTTCTAAAAACGCACAAATTTGTCAATAACAACAATTAGAAAATAACGTGACTTTGGATATCTTACAGTTCGAAAAAGGACAACTTTGCCAATAGTTTATGCCACAAGTCAACAGATTCGGTTGAGACGGTGTGAAGGTGTGGGATACAATATTTAGCATACAAAAATGTGGTTAATTGGTGGTTCTGAGGAATTAGAGAAGCAAATCACAATTTCGATAACGTCCATGAACGTCACTTGCATCAGATTATTTAAAACCAAAGGGAGTGTTTCGAGTATGATAACTTGAATTCACTTACAGAGCGTCAGATGGCTCATAATCCTGCCCATTTAAAGTAAAGAAGTTGTTTATGACTTCTCAAACACTACATTTCAAGCCAATTAAGGCATCAACGATATGAATTAAATAAACGTGTACGTGAACGTCATAATACGCCCGAGATACACCAACGACTGGCCATTGCATTGCAGAAAGATGTGGGAAGAACTGCATTATAGGGAATCCATCAATTGGCTATTTCATTTACAAAGGGATGTCAAGCAAGAATTCTTGAAAATTGGCAGGAATTCATAACACTTACTTCGACGCCACCTTGTGGTCAACAGAATACAGAAACATACCTTAAACTAGTGTTCTTCACTTGCCATACTCTTTGTCTATTAACATGTCAATTTTCGCTTTGTTACCATTGAAATTTTTTGACATTTGTGGTTTTAAAGGTGAAGTAAAAATTTCTTTAAAAAATTATATATGCGTTTCTTTTTTGGGAGAGTATACCTTGTGGAGAGGAAGGTCCTTGTTGAAACATTCCATTCCCCATAGCTTCAATAATTATTTCCGAGATAACAGTTGATTTGAATTAGTCCACCAAGCAAGCATCATAAGTTTAACAACATATGCTGTAGAGTACAAATCATAACCGGTAATGTTGAACATGGTAGCTGATTTTGGATACAATATGATTAATGTGATGGATGTTTACCGGTAGTTAGTCACCAGGCAGCCATATCATAATCAAGAGAATGTGTATTGAATGAAATTTACCATTTCATAATAACATGAACATTAAACAAATTTCTTCATCAATGATACTGATACCGAGATGTATTGATATAAACAAAGCTTGATTGATTGATGATATCATATCCCTTGAAGCAGTAATATGTTTGTGGTAGATGTGCAAAGTCTTAAAATCAAGTTCATTATGTGAGAGTCCAAGTAAACCTAGCCTCAATAGTACTCGCTTAACTCCCAAATTGAGTCTAGCTAGATGCAGTAACTGGGCGCATCAGCAGACCCTTCAATAGACCAATCGGGGCTCATCTTATCAAGTTGCAATAGTTTTCATTCGCTCATAATGTTCCAATTATGTGCTTATAGATAGACTCAATATGGGAGTGTAGCGAGTATTATTGAAGCTAGGTTTACTTAGACTGATGATGTGAATGTGTACAAAGTAACAAATTACATATCAGGTAAACAGTGTTTTGTCTAGAACAATAAGGACGAATGTTGCTTTCTGACATTTCATTTTAGATTGAGGTACTCTGTATGAATGAAATTGATTTCGAATACCTAAGTAAAAGTATTTATTCACTGACTACTTGTTAAATGATATACATGTAATGTTATTATCATTAATGCATACATTTAAGTTTTCTAGATGGCTACAATAAGCAAGTCTGTGTAACATAGTGAAGCAAGTTATGACCTTGTTTTAATGAGATTGTCATTTTATAATTAACATCTTTTAGTTATTTGAAAATAGTTGGTTTCTTTTGAAATAAGTAAATGTTCAGTGATACTTATTAAAAATATGAATTCAGTTTTTCATCAAATGTTTTAACAAAATTTGTCTCAAAATTTTCTCTGTAGATATATTGTAAATAAATCGTTATTTAATGTAAATGTGAAATCTATAAAAAGAGAGATATCGTATTCAATGATTTCCTAGAGCCAAAGTGTGTAATGATATTCACATATCTTTACAGTTAATGTTTAATGCAATTTTTTAGAATAACAAACACTTCTATTTAGTTTTGACTTAGTTGCAGGAGTGGGTTGTTTCACTGTATTCAGATTGCATGTCATGGCATCAAATGATTTGTCATCAAGACAAATATCTGAAAGTTCAATTTTTGTTGTTGAAAATGTTTATCATTCCAAATCTTTGGTTATTCAGAATGCTTTTACAAATGCTTGTCATGTCTTAACATTATCTTGAAATTTTAAGGGGCAGTCACACATTTTTAGCTCATCAGGTCTGAAAAACCCGATGGGCTTATGGCATGGCATGGCGTCCGGCGTCCGTCCACCCGTCCATCCGTCCATCCGTAAACTTTTCACATTTTCGACTTCTTCTCCAAAACCAATGACTCTAGAGAGCTGATATTTGATGTGGAGACTCCTTGGCCAATGGGGATTCTAAATTGTAGATTTCATGACCTCATGACCCCAAATGGGGTCACAGGGGTCAAAGCCTTAAAAACCTATTTTCATCTTCTTCTCCAGTCCCAAAAGGTCTAGAGAGCTGAAAAGTTGTGTGTAGACTCCTTGGCCAAAGGGGATTCTAAATTGTAGATTTCATGACCTCATGACCCCAAATGGGGTCACAGGGGTCAAAACCTTAAAATCTATTTTCATTTTCTTCTCCAGTTCCAAAAGGTCTGGAGAGCTGAACAGTTGTGTGTAGACTCCTTGGTCAATGGGGATTCTAAATTGTAGATTTCATGACCTCATGACCCCAAATGGGGTCACAGGGGTCAAAGCCTTAAAAACCTATTTTCATCTTCTTCTCCAGTTCCAAAAGGTCTAGAGAGCTGAAAAGTTGTGTGTAGACTCCTTGGCTAATGGGGATTCTAAATTGTAGATTTCATGACCTCATGACTCTAAATGGGGTCACAGGGGTCAAAGCCTTAAAAACATATTTTCATCTTCTGCTCCAGTTCCAAAAGGTCTAGAGAGCTGAAAAGTTGTGTGTAGACGCCTTGGTCAAAGGGGATTCTAAATTGTAGATTTCATGACCCCAAATGGGGTCACAGGGGTCAAAGCCTTAAAAACCTATTTTCATCTTCTTCTCCAGTTCCAAAAGGTCTAGAGAGCTGAAAAGTTGTGTGTAGACTCCTTGGCCAATGGAGATTCTAAAGTGTAGATTTCATGACCTCATGACCCCAAATGGGGTCACAGGGGTCAAAGCCTTAAAAACCTATTTTCATCTTCTTCTCCAGTTCCAAAAGGTCTAGAGAGCTGAAAAGTTGTGTGTAGACTCCTTGGCCAATGAGGATTCTAAATTGTAGATTTCATGACCTCATGACCCCAGATGGGGTCACAGGGATCAAAGCCTTAAAAACCTATTTTCATCTTCTGCTCCAGTTCCAAAAGGTCTAGAGAGCTGAAAAGTTGTGTGTAGACTCCTTGGCCAATGGGAATTCTAAATTGTAGATTTCATGACCTCATGACCCCAAATGGGGTCACAGGGGTCAAAACCTTAAAAACCTAATTTTATCTTCTTCTCCAGTTCCAAAAGGTCTAGAGATCTGAAAAGTTGTGTGTAGTCTCCTTGGCCAATGAGGATTCTAAATTGTAGATTTGATTACCCCATGACCCAAAATGGGGTCACAGGGATCAAAACCTTTTTCCATCAAAAGTCTGATGAGCTACAGAGCCCATGGCTCTGTTTTTTATAATTTTATATTTAAAAAATTCACCAATAATTGTAAGTTAATGCTCAATGTATTATTTTGACAGTGTCAAAAATCTCATTACACAAGCCACTCATCCATAGTCATCAGAGGACAAAGTACAATGTATGAAGATTCACATAAAATCCATTGGCAGCCATTTTGTGTGAACATCTTTAATTCATTTGTGTAAGAAAAAGCAATTGCATGGCTAAACATCAACACTTTTGGCTTCTTTCTTAGACCATTGGGTCTGAACTCAAATCTTGTGTACACTGTACATGTAACTTAGCCAAGAGAAATGATCGATTTGTTGTCCCTGTGACACCTAATACGGGCCACAAGGTTTTAAAGTCATATTCTTCTAGACTAGTAGATGGTCTAGAAAGCTGAAATATGAACAGAATCCTCAGCTGATGGGGATAAAAACTTGGAGTTTTTGCAACCTTGTTGCCCGTTTTTAGGGCCACTGGGTCCATGCCTCAAAAGTCTATTCTCATTTTCTACAGGTAAGAGGCCTAGAAAGCTGAAATGTTGTGTACGGACCCTTTTACTAGTGGGGATTACAATATGCAGATTTCATGACCCTGTGATGACATCATTTATACAGTTAAACCTTTAACTGCCTAATTACCAAAAACAGAGAAGAAGCTTTTTTAAATATGACTCACTAACATGATAACAGACCATCCGTGTGATAAGTTTACTCACTGCATTTGATTTTCATACACTCCTACAGTGATGATCAGCTTTGTGTTTTAAAGTGTTTTTTGCAACATGACTATATGATTCCATATTGTGCATCTCAAAATCAAAATAAGAGATGATTTTGCAACAAATGAATTTGAAAATTATAACGTTATGAAGTATACATGTATATGTAGACATTTCACTATAGTGAAAGGATTTGTATAAAAAATATAAATTGATTGTTAATTTCCACATGCAATTTGTATAGAATAAAATCAAAGAAATCAATAGTCTTCTTTTTGTTAACTTGATTAGAAAATTGTTTTTTGACAATGTAATCCAAGTCAACCAGCACAGAGTATGTTGATAGGATCACATATGTCAAATTTTGAAATCGATGTTATTACATCGGGAACCACTAACTGTTACTGAGTTAACAAGTTAAAGGTCAATCAGTACATTAGAGCGAAAATACAGCCATTCAAATTTGGGATTTTGATTGAAAACCGGACAATGTGGTTCGAGTGGCGCGCGCAAATTCGCCAAACGTAATTTTGAAACCTTGTCATAAGCTGTCAGGAAGATATTTTCGATTCGATAGTGTTTATTAGATATTGTAACTAATAGGTAGATTAATTGGATGCATAATTTCGAATATTAAACGTATTTGAGATGTTTGCTTGATTTTTCTATAAAATCACGCATTTTAGAGATATTATGCATAAATTGAAGATATTGCAACTCCAGATATGAACTTCAATCAGCATATTAGATATTTTGTAGCTTATCAAAACCAAATAAAATTTTAAGAAAGATACTCTGTGTCACTTTAAAGGAAATGCTGTAAATTGCTCGACTCAAATGGAATACAACCTTGGACGACAGCCCGTGTGTTCGTTTACTAGTATTGTGGCAAAAGACCTAGTTATCAGCCGACCAATCACATCATAACATTTGGAAGAAAGTTCAGAGTTCAGAGGAGTTACCTGCCCATAATTTCTAGTTTTTTTTCAAAAGACTTGTCACAAGTGGGATCTGTTAACCAAACTTATGTCAGAACGTGAGATTAAACGGGCTGCTCTCAGACCTTTATGCAGAGGTAAAACCTTGTGATTCTCCCACTGTTATTACAATCAAAATAGCACCTTGGAAGTAGAACATTGAAAGTGTCCAACAAGTGATCGTATAACTGAATATGTAGACAATGAACCAGCTTCTCCTTTTCAATACCTTTTAACATCACTATGAATAAATATAATACATTTGTACTAGGTTCATCTGGATCAAGATACAAAAAAGATAAGATCAAAACTCTATATTTTGTGGAAGAAAAGAAGTTTATTTTTATTGTAGTGCAAATGTTAAGTTATAACAAACACTGCCTTTTTAAAAATAGAAATTCAAGAAATGTCTCAATTAGAAGAATGCATTTTATCAAGTCAGTAAGATTGGAAGGATGATGAGAATATATTCACATTCAAGATCAAAGGTCAAGATATTTATAAAAAAGTAAAAAATATCCTTTTTTAGTCACTTGAAAAGTGTTTATGTTGTATAGCCCTCATTTAGTATAAATATTATCTATGGAATGCTACCAAATTTTGGAAACTTGTTTCTGCTTAAGGACTTATCTTGACCTCTGATATACAAATAATGATTTGTGAGAAATCATTCGACACGTTTACATATGAGATCAAAATTCAAGGACAAGATTTCTTAAATTCCCTTTACCTATATAAGGTTTTAAAGTATATATGACAGATATTGGCCATTTTGCAGGTTGAATTGTAGGCAACACATTGGTCTGAATACACATTCAACATGGGAGCAAAGGATCAGAAAATGAAATAGAATATAAACTGACCAAATATATCAAATATATTAACATGACTTGGAGAAAAGTCTAGGTATCATCGACTGTGGTTTAACTGTTACTGCTAATCAAACATAATGACAAGCAATAACAATTCAAGCACTTTAACCAGATAAATCAAGGACTTGAAGCAATTCATTGATTTTATTTACAAGGAACATGTGTCCTTGTTCCAATAATTATTCACAATTGAAATAAGGGTTATTCTAGTAGAACCTTTACCAGAATGAAATTGATTGAGTTAAACCAAAGGATAACACGATGAACATTGAAACAAAGCTTCTTTATCATTGAGTATGCTTATCAAAATAGTTCATAATAAATGAATCTAATGACCACATGAAAGCTTATTCAATTGTGAATTATCATCAAACACCATCATATGAGTGAGATGAGAAGCTGTTTGATCTCTGGTGTAACATTGAACATTGTAACCCTGCCAGACATCAACTGACTTCTCATCTTACTGTATGATGGACGACTAACATACATCACAACCCACAGGGGTCTGTTTAATGTTACATCAGGGATTGTTGTGACAACTTTGACAGTGTTGATATCAACAACATGTATCTTATTGCTGTCCCTGTCAATCATGAAACAGAGGCTAAGCTCTGATGATTCACCAATCTGGTACTTGCAGAGAGGGACGTCAGTGATAATCTTACCATCATACACCACCCATAGACAGAGTTGCTGCTTGTGGGTGGAGCATGTTATAACCCTCACACTCAGTCCACTAGGCTGACCCCAGTTGGCATCTATAGGTGAACTTGTGAGGCTTGTCTCCCACAGCATCTTCTTCACCTTACCTAGCTGCTTGACAGTGAACACCGCTCTGCTACAGAACACCAGCACCTGACCTCTCCTCAAGGGAAGGGGTTGCAGTGTCAGTGCTTTCCTCCATGACTGTAGCCGACACCCGGTGTCTTGAGGTGCAGGGTGTGGGCAGGTGTTGTTGATGATTCCAGAGGATATCTGGATATCACGGCTAGCAGTGTTTGTGTCAAGCTTCAGGCGTGGACCTGTTGTTATGTGATCAAACAAATAACTTTTGAGACATTTGTCGCCTTTCTTGGTGATTCTTTTGGAGAAAGGTCAATATTTCAATGGTTTCACAGTGATAATTACTTTTGTGAATTGATTCTGTTCATTTTAACTTAATTAACTATCTGATTTCAAATGTTTTTTAACTGATTGAAACTGACGGATTAAAAAAAACTATAAATTCTTTTGATTTTATATTTAGGATTGTTAAACAGGTATCAATATATCAAAGCCATAAGCTAGAATTTAAATCATATGTCAAATTTATTTGGTCAATGATTTAGATATGTTTACGGTGAATTTTGTGTGAACACCTTTAATTCATTTTGCAAAAGTAAAAGGAATCGCATGGCTAAACTTTACATTATATATTTGAATTATTACTGCTCCATTTAGTTTAAAATGCAAAGCAAAGTGAATAAAACATTTAACTAGCAAGAAAAGAAGATAAACTTACTGAAAAGTTTGGCCCCGTCAGAGAACATTTGATCAAAGTCTGTCACTGAAAATATGATAAAGTTTGTCAGTGTTCTTATCAGCGAAAAATATACACACCATATTTAGTAACTACATATGCATCTGCCTAAGCAAAGATTAAAACGCCTGTTGCGGACCTGGCTTATTAAAAGAGTTAGTTTAGACACCAACTTTTAGCTCATCATGCCTGTAAGGCCAAACTTTTTTTTAAATTGATCCGCCGACCTAAAAAATGGAAATGTGGGGGGGGGGGGGGGGGGGGGGGAATATAGTAAAACAAGATGTGTTTGTGAAACACGAATGCCCCCGGATGCATCCTGCTCGCTGTGTCAAGGTCAAGGTCACAAGGTCAAATGTCATGGTGTCATCTGAAAGGTCTCATCACAAGGGATCCATATGTCAAGTATCAAAGACCTAGCTCTGACCAATCAAAAGTTATGACCAAGGTTAAAGTTTTTGTGGACAAACGGACAGACGGACGGACGGACTGACAGACGGACAGGTGAAAAACAATATACCCCCGGAATCTCCGATTCGGGGGCATAAAAAGGGTCTTATTTTTTACCGCCGACTTGAAAGCATGTATAGAATAAAAATAATAATATTTGACATTAATTCAAATCCAAATTTCACTATCTAATCTGTATTTTGATAGAAATAAAGACATAAAAAAACTTCACATCTTAATTGTTACATGCTGTTACTATATCCTCCCTCCACTAACTTTACAAGCTCCATGCATCGACTTTGCAAGCAAGACTTCATTAACACAGTGTTTGGAGCTTGCGTTACTGTAGGGAGGAGAAAGGAACAGCAGGAACTGCAGTGATAGTGAAACGAAAATAGGTCAATCTGTTGGCAAGTTTGACAGGCTAATAAAAACTTATGCGGTGTGTGTAAAGTAGTTGATATGCACCATAACTTAATAGAATTATATTTAAAACAGCCAAGGTACTTACTCAATGTATATATTTTCAGTATATTACTTTTGCATGGTTATGCGTTGCTATAAATAGATATGTTCATCGTCTGCATTCCAGTTAATATTAGATTCCTAGCACCTGGCAGTTATTTACTGAATAACTGACATTATTAAACTTGATAATTTATTGAAATTATAAACATGTACATATAGCTAGGCCTAAACATTGATTAAGAAATTTACTGAATAATAATTTTAGACTAAAATTAAATCTATGAAATATTAAAAATTATTACTGTACCTTCATATGTAGTCAGTCAATCTAGACTTGCAGAATTTAGAACTAGACTGTCTAAAGGCTCCTATATAATATATAGTCATGAAGTAGGACTAAAATAATATATGTTTAGAGTGAGTGAGTTATATAAACTTGTTTGTCTGTTACCACGCTGATAATGGCGGCTGACCACATTTTCTTTCATGTTGAGATGGAATGTTTTCAAGATAGAAACTTAATGTTAAGGAAATACGGCTGACATGGCAGTTAATAAAAACAATTGAACTACATTTTTTTTTTCTACCAACCTTAACTTAGGACAAACTGGATAAAATAATTTGAAAAATGATTTTTTTTTTCCCGACCTACCAACCTTTTTTTCATTCTTAAATCCGTAACTAAAAAAAAGTCTGGCTTAAGCATCCTCTCCCAACAGAGGCATCTCAAAGCGAGCAAGCCTCTGTTCTATGAAGCCAAGATTCCTGGGTTCTGGTAGACAAAGCAGCACAAGATCCCTTATTTGCAGCCAATTAAAACACCTTTCAGATATCCATTACTTGGGGAATGCTTAACTGTCGAATAGTGACATGGAAAATATCATGCCTTTATGTTAATGTTTCACTATCAGTGTGAGAGGGAAATATTTGAAGGCCCGAAGAACTTATGGCATGACATGGTGAACGGCGTTCATTCTTCCGTCTGTCTGAACATTTTGTGCAGTTTCGAATTCTTATCCAGATGCATAAGGCATAGAAAATGACACTTTGTGTACAGACTCCTTGACTAGTGAGGATTATGATTTGTAGCTTTTGTGGCCAAAGGATCACATGGGCCACGCCCTTAAACCTATTTTCATCTTCTCCAGAAGCATAAGCCTAGAAATCTGATACTTTGTGTACAGACTCTTTAACTGGTGAGGATTATAGTTTATAGCGTTGGTGGTCCTGTTGCGCCTTAAAAGGGCAAATTAAAATCAAAGGTCAGTTTGAATTCCTTGATTAGATATAGCCTAGGTGCAATGAGGGACTTCAGGAGAATATGACATATAAAACTACACATAGGTTTAAAACAATTGATGTAGTATGCCAGATGGTTGGGAAAAACATTAACTATGGGACAATGGTTTCAGTTTTCCGGACGAAGCAAAGAAGGTACTACAGAAACCGGATAGAGCCAACAGGATTGTAAATTCATTTAGATAAAAAGCGTATCTACCTTGAGGAAGTTCAGCAGGTACCATTTTGATGACGTTGTAGAAGTCATCAGCTGGTATATATGAAGGTCTCTCTGCTAGAGTGAAGGTGACCGATCTTACAGATCCCAGTACATCAATCAGGGCCTTCATCTCCGTGACCTGGACAGGAGCGAATGTGACTCCAGTTCTGTCGAACTTGACGTCCTGTGCAGCTTCCTGCAGCATGGTGTTCAGGCTGTCAGTTGAGGACACCATCAGTTGAAGATCCTCCACTTGGTCTGCTCTCTCCCGCATCTTCCGTGTGTATTCAGTGGAGGATTTGATCTTCGCAAGGAGAGTCCTTGTCGTGTCCAGGGCTTCATCAGTGACTTTGAGCTCGTTGCCTGACTTCATGTCTACATCACTCAGGAGTGAGGCTCTTCTTGTCTGCAAGAGTTCTATCAGGTTGTCAGTGATTCTGTCTATATCTTCTGTCGCCCTCTCTCTTGACATCTGGATGTTGGTTTTCTTCTTTTCCAGATTCTTGACTTGTAGTTCTAGATTGTCCGCCTTTTGGTCCAAGTTTATGATGACGTCACCTGTGGACTCGGCCTTCTCCTGGTGAGCTTCGTCTACAGAAACAACGTCATGGTCCTTGGTCTTGTCATGGTTCACAACAGTGCAGGACACACATATGACGATTTTACAGGTAAGACAGTAGAACTGCTGAGGCTGGTGGTGTTCCTTGCACTGATGGAGTTTTCTGAAGCTCTGAACTGGTCGTCCTTTCATTTCTTCAAAGGTCACCGTCTTGTGTTTTCTGGTGGATCTATGACGACTATGGGAAATGTGGCATTCTTCACATATGAAGATACAGCAGTCGTCGCATCGATATTGAGCCTCGTTTCCATCAGGACAGTCTGTGCATGGCAGACCTATGCCTTTCTGAATCTTCAGATGATCGAGTATTTTCAGCGCCAGCAACTCAACAGGAAGGGAGGTAACTCCATCAGGCAGCGTGTGTTCATGTTGACAGAGAGGACATCGAAGTTTCTTGTTATTCCATATCTTCCCAAGACAGGGATGACAGATGGCCTGCACACAACACGGCATACGGCGGGGAAGATGTTCCAGCCCCTCATATTCATGGAAACAAATCGGACATGCAGCCAGTTTTTCTTCGATTTGGGAAACCTTGATGTAATAAGCCATTGATTGTCTGAAACATAACAACTCCGGTTTAGTACTTAGCTTTACTAATTAATTTAAGATCCCAGGTTCATTACTTTTCTTTTTTTGATTAAGGCAGTTTGTATCATATGTAAGAAATTTAAGAAAATGAATCAGTTTCCCTTTTATATTATTATAATATATAGGTATTTTACTGTCCAAACGTTTTCGGTTTGGATCAATCGATAACTCTTCCACAATTGTGGTGAGGGAACAACACTACTCATAGTTATTTATGATATGGTAAAATGTTATTGGCGTTTATTCTTTGTTGCACATCACATAAGATTTAACGCGTCATATTTCCCTTGCTACTCTTCTCTGTGGTCGGACTTTATATGTACTTATTTCTAACTACGATTTTACCGGTTTTGACATTTATAAATGCACAATAATGGGATAATGCGATTTATAAATGCCGATGTTTCTGTTTACATTAAATAATGCAATTTATCAATTTATGTAAAAACATGTTTTAGTTGAGGCCACAATCAGCAATAATTGACGGGAGATTGAATCAGAGAATAATGAACAGATTCTTCGCCAAAGAAACAGAGCAAATATCAATGAAAGATTGAATTGTCTCAAAATAGATTAAGGATTATTAACGTAAACGTAATTCTCAATTTATCATATAAATTATTTTGTAATACCATATAATTGCAACAAGTTATGATAATATATATCTGTGATCGTTTTTAGATATTCAGTTAACATTTAGATATGGCGCTTTTTGCAATCCTGTAACTTCTCTTTTTAACACTCAAAGTTCAACTATATGAAATGACAAACACGGAAATATTTGCCAAAATGCCATCATTTCATCTCCGTAAAAACCGAAACCGATTTCGAAGAGTATATACATATGAGCATTTGATATGTGTAGCATAACTATGTAATAAAGAGGTGATGATATATTAAAAGTTCATTGCATGATATCTTAATTTCTAACCCTTTTAGGCAGAAAGGCTTGGTCGACTTATCAACACCGCCTATTCAAACCTTTTCGAATGCTATGATTAAATTCTTCAAAGGCATATAGAAGTTGGTGTGGTAATACATGGCCCAGAAACGTCGTGAGAAATCAATAAAGAAGTTGTTATCCATACCATTTGTCTTGTGCTATGATTAATTTCTAAACAAACAAAAACCACCCCAACATTATGTCAGTGACTGATCGACGTTGCCAAAAAATCATTCATTAAAACTATAAGTGTATACTTACCCCTCTTAGTTGATTATATCGATTGCATCTCCAACTACAATGTTTGATTAATAATATACTTTTTTGTCATGTGATTAGAGTATAAAGTTCACTGAAGCACGTGATTTAATCCTGTTTCACTCATAAACGAGAGCTATCTTCCTGTCTATCTATCTAAATATATATACGTAATTAAACATATATATGTTTACACCATGACTCCCAGTTGGACCATTACTTTACACAACTTATTATTCTGGTTTTCAATCCATCTTTTACTTTTTGTTTTGCCAAACTTATTATTCTACTTTGTTAAAGGGGCAGCAGAAGGTGTTTCGACAATTTTATGTTTTCATTTTTTTCCACTGCTAATTGAAGTTTATGCTTTAAGTATTATTTTGATAGTGTCAAAAATCCCACTACACAAACCAATCATCCATAATACGACAACAAATTATAAAGATTCACATAAAGTTCATCAGGGTCATTTTTGCGTGAACACCTTTTAGTGTATGAAAAAGAAATCGCATGGCCGAACTTTACATTATATATCTGATTTATTATTGCTTCATTAAGGTTGAATACATTGTCTTTCAATTGGAACAATTTATTTTTATTTTCCTGACATCACCTTATATTCCCCCTTCAAATGTGCTACTGCCCCTTTAATCCATGGTGCGAACGTCACTCCATTGTGTAAATAGTAGCTTATTCTTATCCACTGTTTATTGATTTTAGTGGCCATGGAGGTGTCATTTATATATAGAAATAAATATATATATGATATAAAGTCTAATCCGATTATCAGGAATGGCAAATATAAAACCTCTCAAATTTGAAAATAATATTTCTTTAAGTTTTGATTTGAACATGCATCCTTCCGAATGTTAACTCGGCGCTTTTATCTACTTGTAAAATGTTTGTTGTATGTTGATGGTTTAAAGAGACACTCCGCGAGTTAACAATCAGTTATAAAAATTACCCAAAAATCAACAAACGTATGAAAAGCATATACAATTTTTTGGAAAATTTTCCGATCATGATTTTTGATGATACAGGCCAAAATCTGGAAAAGAATTGACATGTCTAAAAATAGATCGGCTCAAGAGGATACTAGGGCAATGCATTATGGGGTCGTGGTGTGTTTATACGAAGGCTCTAATGCCGCTAACAGTCAAGCGGACTCTCGAGTGTCACAAGATGCCGGAACAGAGAAAATTGAACTACACAAACTGATTATTCATTTGATATAAAATCTAAGTTGTCATGTCATCGTAGCAAAACCATTCAAGTTTTATTGCCTAAGTTATATTGTAATGACTAACAAAGGAATATGTAGGTCTAAGTGTTAAAGCGGGACTACGTCGAGGATAAATATGTGTCTCATACTTATCGACTGAGGCTTCGTTAGCTCGTTAGCGAGTCGGCTAGCGCAGCTCAGCGCAGCGCTAATGAAAACCAACGCGGTAAGGAGCTTAGAGCTCGTCATCGCAAGGGGCTTGATAGGGTTAATTGTCGTCGATTGATTGAATCAACTCTTAGACAATGAGTTGCTTTTATAACTAAACACTTCAGTGTGTAATCTTTTATGAGTACACAGGAGATTATTCAATCAAGATTGAGTCATCTCAATAACTTTGACAGTGATCATGAGTTTTATTGTAAAATACTTAAAAGCGTCAAAGGTGTATAATTATGAACCCGTTTTTTGAATTTTCGCCAAACTCTTGAGAAATTGGGAGGGGTCAGACTTGGCAAAAATGCGTGGTATTCGGGAAACGGTCACGAGAAGAGACGCTTCAAAATCAACATTTATGAACAGTTGCAAAGGTGCATGTGTCAGTGCAGGTACAGTACATAATTCAAAAAGAATTCGCCGCTTTACGATATTTCCATTGACTATTAGTTATTATAGTGTAGTCTAAATAGTTTTGATTGCTATCGTAAACCAGTATTGAATACGCATTTATGAAGAATAATTTGGGCTACAATATCATAATTTAACTTAAATTTCCATTGGTTACCTAGGGAACGACGGGAACAAATATACATTAAATTTACATTTTTATGCGCATTATGATGTAAATCTAATGGCATTTATTTAATATTAGTCAAATACATTTATTTGAATTATGTACTTCAAGCTGAGATAATTTCAATTCAACCTAAAATGTTTTACAACGATCCTACTATTTATAATAACAGGGAAGAAAACTGTCATGAATATTTTTATTCAATTTTTTTTGCTGTATTGGAAACATAGTTATCATGTCAAAACAAAACTTCTACACAATTTTTTAAAGAATTATCAAAAGAACACAAATTTATGAAATGTGTATTTTGAAAGGTTCTTTATATTGTATAATCATGTACTATTTAAAGGCAAATGCAATTCATATACACTGATTGTGAACAGAATGGACGTATGGAAAATAAATGTAAAATGATTCCTATAACTACATGCTACATGTTAGCTGCTGTTATGTTCAGATATCATAATCGAGCAACCTGGATATATGGCCACGGCTTTAGGTGGGTAAACATTAGTAATGTAGTGATGAGCTGAACTGAATATAACACCCTACAGTAAATACCGAGATAATAATGTAATTGAACATTTACACTTTACATCATGTTGGTAACCAAAATGGAGGAATTCCGCCTCGTTTATTTTATCTTGAGCTATAAGTTGACAACCAAACCCACAAAAAAAACCATTTCTTTCCTCCTATTATTTTCTAATTCTTCTGTATTATAATCAACTAGTTTTCCGAAAGTATTACCTTTTCATCTTATAAATACAAATGCTGGGGCGACCACAAGTTTGACCTATTTGGAATCCAGTCACATGTCTTACGCTGATGGAACTCGATCTTCAGCAGGAAGAGGGGGGGGGGGGGGGGTTATGATATTGATTTAATTTGTGTATGTTTCTTTTTTTATATTGTATGCATATTGAAAACACATTTATAACTGTATATTTGGAAGAAATGATAATGACATTGAATAATTACAATATTCTCTTATCCTGGAACTAAATGATAAGTAAAATTATGGTGGTCAATGACACCGACATATATCTTTTGTTCATTCCTGCTCGTCAACTGCAGCCAGGGAGGTGGAACGAGATTGCAGTGATTGTTTGAACCAGACCTTGTAAGTACTATAAACATAATTGATGTTACGTTATGTTAATTGATATGACCGATCATTTCCTGTTCTGAGGACAGCTGTGCTTTATTGTGGCTGACTGATTGATTATAACCTATTAGATAACACATGTTATTTAGAACTGCCGGTCTTTGCATGCATGAGAGGACTTCTAGACTGATAAAGGAATTCAGCACCGGATAGCCTAATATATTGTGTATTTCAAAGCTCCAAATAAGCTTTTGCCTATGTGGGTATATTACCCGAATTTTGAGTGATCTTTTTATAACAAGGCCACCAATTATCTAAACATAATAGCTGACGAAAAAAACTTTACTTTCGCTCTGATTGACCAAGAAACAGCAAAACATTCGAGGTTTCAAACACGATAAAAATAAGGGGGTGTTTTATTCACTAAGATCCCCTGTCACATATAAAAATTAATCTTAAAAAGCATACGAAAATGACTGATGGAGTTCAGGATGGGAAAGTTTTTTTTGTTCTTGAATCACTGTTAGCAAGATTAATTAATTATGATTATCATTTGTCTACTAATAGCCTAGCTTTGTAAATATAGAAAGGCAAGTTTTACAAACATTTTAGAGTCATTAATCTGAAAACAAAGACGAAAATCCTAGGCTAAACGGTAACGGTAAAGTTTTGATCATCAAGTAGCCTTCAAACTCCCCACACAACTGGCAACCAATAGGTCAGTGTTTCATACGAGTGGCAAATTTCCGTTTTTAATTATGTATGAGTGTCTTCAAAATTGAGATTTTCTCGTAGCCATTTCGATTGGTGTAATTGGAAGGATACGCAAACTGATTGTGTTGTATTGGGTAAATATGCACTGTTATTTGTGAGTAGCATAAACAGCAATATTTAGTGCTTTTCTATACGCAGACAATTATTTTTCTTGCGTAGTTTGGCTTTTCCTTTGCGTATAATTCGCAAATACGCAGCTTATATGGAGCTCTGCAGTATTTATTATGTTCGAAATGAATCCATTGTTAATTTTCTTTTCCATCATTTTGCTAATAAATGACAAGTTACTTAAAACATCTACATTGTTCAAATATTTGAATATCGGGAAGATGTATGGCAAATATTGAAATGTTAGTAAATTGCTATGGATATAGCGCTTTATAAATGCCCATTATTATTATTATTATTATCATTAATAGCCTTATTTTGATCTTGGTCGTAAAGCGATGTATGCATTGTATTGTCAATTTGGCATCAGGACAAGTCCTTTTTCATTATGCACTCAAATGAATTCTTTCATATTTAGGGCCACCATTGGGGAGTCAGTTGACATTGCTGCTACAGAATGACGACCCTCTCATATTATCAACCAATCTCGACTCGCGCGGGGGAAATCCCCCACTGAGAAGCGAAGCCTACTATACACCCTTCTCAGCTCACCGTCTCAGCAGCGAAGCTCGTTAGCAGGCAGGCTAACCCGAGCGGTCTTATGCACGAGTACAGCCCTAGCCGCAGACCCCCTTTAATACCCGAAACATCAAAATTATTTTGTTCATCGTATTTGCTAAATGAATCTATTCAAAACATCAGAACTTTAAACAACGAAAGGAAACCTTGTCCTCTGATATACTAAATATTCTACGCGATGGAAGGATAAATTTATGTCCGTGTTATAGTTTAATGTTCATAAACTGGAACACTGGTGTGTAGTGAGATAAAAATGATTCATGTTATTCAAATTCGGGGTTTGCTTGTTGTTTTTCTAAAAAATTGTTAATGTGCTTTCTCTTGTCGTTTATCATTTTGCCTACAGATCAAAGGTTTGAATAGCGAAAAGGTTTAGAAAACTAAACTAAACAAGAGTCATCAGAAGATGACATATCCCACCGGTTCCACATGATCGTAAGATGTAAACCTTTGAAAGATAATTGTAAAGAAAGTTCATAATTGTATAAGCTTATATATATGAAACGAAACCTTTCATGAACAGAGTCCAAATAAGAGCCGTTTCCATGGAAATAATAAAAAATAAAATTTTCAGAAATGTGAAAATATCAAAAGGCACCACTTCAGTAGTAGGGCAATGCACATGTAAAGTTTAAGAAAGATATGTGTACCGGTTTTATTTACTAGTATATGAAACGAAACTTTTCATGAACAGAGTCTAAATAAGAGCCGCTTCCATGGAAATAATAAAAAATATAATTTTCAGAAATGTGAAAATATCAAAAGGCACCACTTCAGTAGGTGGGCAATACACATGTAAAGTTTCAGAAAGATATGTGGACTGGTTTTTGAGTTCTGCTCCGGAAACGAAATGATTACGGACGGAAAGACGGACGGACGAACATACAGAGGGACAGGGCGATGACTATATCCCACGGTATTACATACCGGTGGGATAAAAACAGTAAATTGTCTAGATAGTGGTTTAGTATAACAAATTAATTATCATTGTAGATGGTCATTATATCATTGTTAAACAATAACGAGAAGCATCATCTGAATTAATGTTCTGAATTTATCAAGTGGCTGATGATGTTTCTTTTCCTACTAGGGAATATTCTTTGTTTATGAAGCTAAAAGTTTTTGCTGTTTATCGATCAATTAGAAACGTTGGCTTTCTCGAGGGTTGTTATTCGTAAATTATCCATGTGCAGATCATAAGGCAGTCATGATTTGTTAACGATGTGTGTGATCTTTTTTAATTTGAAAAAAATAATTTACGATATAAAAGTATGTATCATACCAACTATGTCAACTTGAATTTAATAACTAGATTTTAAAATGTAGTGACTGTCAAGATTGATTGTTATTTGAAATTCCCCAATTTGTTTTTGAATTACAAGGATCATACCCGCTAGGGAAAAAGCTTATATATATGAGGCCCTAAAATTGTTTCAATAAATAATCCGTTTGGTTTTTACTTTAATTTGTGATAATTTGTAACTGAAAAAAGTGTAAGATCTAATGTTTGTATATTTATTTCCTGTTCCTCCATCAGTGCTTGTCAATAGCATTGCCGTCTAGAAAGAATGACTATTGAGAAAGTGCATTAATGGACCAGTTTATAACGTAGCCTTAAGTTGATTCCAATATCCGATGAGTGAGCAGCGGAAAATGCATTGTTTTGTTGGTAAACTTATTAAATATATGTGATATGTGAACAACTATATTTTTTTTTTCGTTAAATGAATAATGATAGAAAATTCATTTGGAGTAATTGCTCGTTGATTTATTGACAAATTTGTAAACTGTATGTTTTTTTTTAAAATAAACACGATGAATCAAAGCTTACAACGGAGGGCAACAGGATAAACGGTCAATTGCAAAATGATTTCAGTGAGGACTGATATGTATAAGTATACTTAATAGGGCGTTTGTCATTGATATGTAACTGCTTTAGGGCTTATATTAACAAATTGTTCTCGTCTCCATTATTTGTGTTGTTATTTTCCTGTTCGCAAATACATTACTCATGAACTACCCCGAAACTTTCCAAACATCACTTTTTATCTTTGTCAGACATTGTCTCAATAATACATGTCATTGTTGCCGACTGTTAATTTTTTCATTACTGGAAAATAACCAGACTGGTACATAAGCAATCTAACCAGCCGACCACTGCTTCAGACATCAAACATGTATTACATAGGTTGCGAAGGGGAACTTATGATAGCAAACTTACATAGGACAAGATATATGACATATCAAGCATTTGATACACAACACTAGAACAATGGGAATATTCTAGAGTGACGAAAATGCTAAATATATTGGTTTTCATTTACATGATGTTGTAAAAAAAAGTTTGTCTATGGGAGTTATGTCCATTATTATAAAGGTGTGAATAAGTTCATGTTTTACTGGTTTTTCCTCCTTTTCTTCTGTCAAGTCGTATGTCGGTACTTTTTGATTCCTTTGTCCTTGTTCCTCACATGACCTATGTATTGAGACGGGACGCTATGTAAACATATCCCTTGAAGAAAGAAAATGTAATCTTTGTCACTTAAATTTAATAGAAGATGAATACCATTTTTTACTTGTGTGTCCTGTTTATTTACATCTTAGGGAAAAATACTTGAAAGCATATTATTTCAGATATCCTAATATAAATAAATTCGTTGCATTGTTGTCAAGTTCAAATAGTAATATTGTTCAGGATGTTTCTATGTATATATTCTATGCCTCTTTATATAGACATAATATGATGAATACTTAGATTAGAATGAATTGTATTCATGTTTATACAAATGCTGGTATTATATGGTATGATGACTTTTGTTTATAATGATTTAACGTTCCATTCATTAGCAGATATGTAAATAATGTATTGAACAAATGTACTACAGGCCTGTGGCCTTTAAGTATTGAATAAAGATTGATAATCATTGATTCCTTTAACTACGAATAGATAATCAACCAAAGGTGGTGAGGTAAAGTGATTTGGAGTTTAACGCGTCTTTTAAGGGTATTTCATGAAATCATGGCTGCTTGGATTACTGCAGAGAGAAAGTCCTCAACACTATTGTGGCTTGTCTTTGCGGTGAAACCTGCGAGCATGGACTTGAACCATGCGAACCATGGGTGGTACTGCGCTGAAAATTGGTGTAGACTCAAATGGAATACAACCTTGGACGACAGCCGGTGTGTTCGTTTACTAGTATTGTGGCAAAAGATCTAGTTATCAGCCGACCAATCACATCATAGCATTTGGAAGAAAGGATTGCGCTGATCATGTTAACTGAATAGTTCAGAGGAGTTACCTGCCCATAATTTCTAGATTTTTTTCAAAATACTTGTCATAGGTGGGATCTGTTAACCAAACATATGTCAGAACGTGATAATTATACGGGCTGCTCTCAGACCTTTATGCAGAAGTAAAACCTTGTGATTCTCCCACTGTTCTTACAATCAAAATAGAAGCTTGGAAGTAGAACATTGAAAGTGTCCTCTGATGTGAAAAGGTAATGATCCAACAATTGATCGTATATAAGTGTATATGTAGACAATGAACTAGCTTCTCCTTTTCAATAGCTTTTAACATCACTATGAATAAATATAATACATTTGTACTAGGTTCATCTGGATCAAGATACAAAAAAGATAAGATCAAAACTCAAAAATTTTGTGGAAGAAAAGAAGTTTATTTTTATTGTAGTGCAAATGTTAAGTTATAACACTGCCTTTTTAAAAATAGAAATTCAAGAAATGTCTCAATTAGAAGAATGCATTTTATCAAGTCAGTGAGATTGGAAGGATGATGAGAATATATTCACATTCAAGATCAAAGGTCAAGATATTTATAAAAAAGTAAAAAAATCCTTTTTCAATCACTTGAAAAGTGTTTATGCTGTATAGCTCTTATTTAGTATAAATATTATCTATGGAACGCTACCAAATTTTCGAAACTTAATTCTTCTTAAGGACTTATCTTGACCTCTGATATACAAATAATGATTTGTGAGAAATCATTCGACACGTTTACATATGAGATCAAAATTCAAGGACAAGATTTCTTAAATTCCCTTTACCTATATAAGGTTTTAAAGTATATATGACAGATATTGGCCATTTTGCAGGTTGAATTTTAGGCAACACATTGGTCTGAATACACATTCAACATGGGAGCAAAGGATCAGAAAATGAAATAGAATATAAACTGACCAAATATATCAAATATATTAACATGACTTGGAGTAAAGTCTAGGTATCATCAACTGTGGTTTAACTGTTACTGCTAATCAAACATAATGACAAGCAATAACAATTCGAGCACTTTAACCAGATAAATCAAGGACTTGAAGCAATTCATTGATTTTATTCACATGGAACATGTGTCCTTGTTCCAATAATTATTCACAATTGAAATAAGGGCTATTCTAGTAGAACCGTTACCAGAATGAAATTGATTGAGTGAAACCAAAGGATAACATGATGAACATTGAAACAAAGCTTCTTTATCATTGAGTATGCTTATTATACTGATTGAAAATAGTTCATAATAAATGAATCTATTGACCACATGAAAGCTTATTCAATTCTGAATTATCATCAAACACCATCATATGAGTGAGATGAGAAGCTGTTTGATCTCTGGTGTAACATTGAACTCCCTGCCAGATACCAGCTCACTTTTCATCTCACTGAATGATGGAGCATCAACATGTATTACGACCCACAGAGGTCTGTCCAATGTTACATCAGGGATTGTTGTGACAACTTTGACAGTGTTGAAATCAACAACATGTATCTTATTGCTGTCCCTGTCAATCATGAAACAGAGGCTAAACTCTGTTGATTCACCAATCTGGTACTTACAGAGAGGAACGAGAGTGATACGCTTACCATCATACACCACCCACAGACAGAGTTGATGCTTGTGGGTGGGGCATACAACAACCCTCACACTCAGTCCACAAGCCTGATTCCAGTTGGAATCTATCGGTGAACTTGTGATTGATGTCTCCCACAACATGTCATTCTCCTCTACCAGCTGCTTGACAGTGAACACCGCTCTGCTACAGAACACCAGCACCTGACCTCTCCTCAAGGGAAGGGGTCGCAGTGTCAGTGCTTTCCTCCATGACTGGAGCCGACACCTGGTGTCTTGAGGTGTAGGGTCTGGGTGGCTGTTGTTGATGATTCCAGAGGATATCTGGATATCACGGCTGGCAGTGTTTGTGTCAAGTTCGAGGTGTGGACCTGTTAAAATATGTTTTGATGAAGCAAAAATATTCTACATTTATCCCCTGGCAAAAAGTCAATATTTTATTGGTTTCATTAAGTTCAATCCTTTCATTTCCATGGCATATATCATATTTTACAATGAAGATTTCCTTTGTGAATTGATTCCGTTTGGCTTTACATGAGTTCATTTTAACTTAATTTACTATGGGAACCTGACGTTAGCAGCGGGTTCGTTATTCGAATAACTGATCTCTGATTCAGACAAACATTCAAACATTCAAATCTACTCTTACTAGGGATTTGAATAACTGATCAGAGATTGGAAAATACATTCAAACATTCAAATCTGCACTTACTAAGGATTTGAATAACAGATCAGAGATTCAGACAGACATTCAAACATTCAAATCTTCTCTTACTAGGGATTTGAATAACTGATCAGAGATTCAGACAGACATTCAAACATTCAAATCTTCTCTTACTAGGGATTTGAATAACTGATCAGAGATTCAGACAGACATTCAAACATTCAAATCTACTCTTACCAGGGATTTGAATAACTGATCAGAGATTGGAACAGACATTCAAACATTCAAATTTACTCTTACTAGGGATTTGAATAACTGATCAGATATTCGAACATACATTAAAACATTCAAATCTACTCTTACTAAGGATTTGAGTAACTGATCAGAGATTCAGACAGACATTCAAACATTCAAATTTACTCTTACTAAGGATTTGAATAACTGATCAGAGATTCAGACAGACATTCAAACATTCAAATCTACTCTTACTAGGGATTTGAATAACTGATCAGAGATTGGAACAGACATTCAAACATTCAAATCTACTCTTACTAGGGATTTGAATAACTGATCAGAGATTCGAACATACATTCAAACATTCAAATCTACTCTTACTAAGCATTTTAAATTTGCCATTGATAATTGTAAGTTAATGTTAAATGTATTATGTTGACAGTGTCAAAAATATCATTACACAAGCCAATCATCCATAGTCAGAGGACAAAGTATGAAGATTCACATTGGCGGCCATTTTGTGTGAACACCTCTAAATCATTTTGCAAAAATAAAAAGGAATCGCATGGCTCAGCTTTACATTATATATTTGAACTATTACTGCTCCATTTAGTTTGAAAACATTGTCTTTCAATTGGAACCATTAATTTTCATTGACATCACCTTATATTCCCCCTAAAAACGTGCTACTGCCCCTTTAAAGATCATTATATTTCTTAGTTTAAAAACTACACTTCATGAGTTGTACAAACAACGGACGGAAATCACTATTTTGATGTAATCCGTTATAAACAAATATCAATAGTGATTTCCGTCCGTTGTTTGCGCTATTTGCAAATGCACTATATCGTCTTTACACCATGCCTACCGAACAGGGTTTAAGATGTTTCTATAAGCGTTGTCTCGATTGCTTTCGCCATTGATGATGCCTTTCAATTTAATAATCAGAATTATAGCATTGTGACATGGATAATTAACAGCCACGCGAGATGCCGTTATTGTTGTCACGCCACGCTTGACTGTAAAATATTTTCCTGAGCTTCGGTATTAATTTCCATTTATAAGGTTTGTTATTTCAAGAGGGATTCTAGTATTGTTCCTGTAAAGATCAAAGGTGCCGCCCATCTTTTTTCCGTAATAAATTATAGTATTTGAGTGACGTCACGAAACAATGGCCCATGACGTCAATAACACTCGGCTATGACGTCACTAGGCATGGCCCCGATGGCGGATTTTATTTCGCGGCCGAATGTGTCTTATACAATATGTAGAAAACGGTAGGTTAAACAAGTTAAAATCGACATACTAAAAAAGTCATAGAGTAGTCTTCGGTCTCGTTCTTTAGCTATAATAGTTCAGGGCATAACCATACTTTATTGCATAACACATGAGGTTTAGGGCTACGTTATTTCTCAATTAGAAAAAGTGATCGTATAATCAGAATCAAATATTTATGAATATGAAACTTAAAAAGTATGCAAAGATGGCATATATTATGTCTGTTTAAACAGTGTTCCTTAAAGGCGACAAGTCATGATGTCGGCGACATCGCCTAATGATAAAAGAAGACATTAAACTCCAACCCAACAACAATGCGACACGTCACTATTTTCAGTGCTTGACATTATTTTACAATGCGAAGCAGAGTGAATAAAACATTTAACTAGCAAGAAAAGAAGACAAACTTACTGAAAAGTTTGGCCCCGTCAGAGAACAGTTGATCAAAATCTGTCACTGAAATAAAGAGATCTATTTGATAAAGTTTGTCATTGTTCTTATCAGTTAAAAATATACACACCATATTTAGTAACTACATATGCGTCTGTCTAAGCAAAGATTAAAACGCCTGTTGCGGACCTGGCTTATTAAAAGAGTTAGTTAAGACACCAACTTTTAGCTCATTTTACAAAAAACTTTATTCTTCAGATAGAAATTTCGAAGCTAACTGTAACTTAGACAATATTATAACTCCGGTCTTAAGTTGAGAATTCAACGAAAAATTGGAAAGGGAAATAGACATAAATGAAGTTGCAATTGCTTTAAAACATATGAAAAATAACAAGAGCGCTGGAATAGATGGTTTTCCCATAGACTTTTTCAAATTCTTTTGGAAAGTACTTAAAGTGTGGGTTTTCAGATTTATGTTTATGTTTATGATAGAAACATGATGTCTGTAACAATGAAGAGAGGTGTTATCACCTGTATCCCAAAAGCAAATAAAGATAGAACTCAATTAAAGAATTGGAGGCCAATTACTTTATTAAATGCTCTTTATAAAATTTTAGGTGCCTGTATAACTAACAGATTAAAACGAAGTTTAGACTCCTTAATACATGATAATCAGACCGGGTTTATGCCAGGCAGAACTCTAAGTGAAAATACAAGATTACTCTATGACATTATGTTCGAAACAAGGAAAAGAAATTTGAAAGGCCTTTTGATTTTAATTGATTTTGAAAAAGCTTTTGACACAGTTTCTAAAGAGTTCATCAATTCTGTCTTGACAAAATTTGGATTTGGTCCTGAGATTATTCGCTGGATTAATATATAGACTTATGAAACCACCTCATGTGTCATTCAGAATGGACATCTATCTGATTTCTTTCCCAATCAACAGTGCTGTAGGCAAGGTGATCCATTATCACCATATTTGTTCTTATTTGTAGCTGAAATCCTTGGATGAATGATCAGAAAAAATGATAAAACGAAAGGTATTGTTATTGATGATCAAGAATATAAGTTAGGCCAATATGCGGATGATACTGAATTATTTTTAGATGGCTCAGATGATAGTTTGTATGCTGCTATTGACACACTAAATACTTTCTACAATATGTCAGGATTGAAAATGAATATTGATAAGACTAGGGCAATCTGGATTGGCTTAAACGCTGGTAGCAATGATACATTGTGTCAAGATTCAGACATAGAATGGTAAAGAAAGGAATTTGAAGTTTTGGGGATTAAATTTACTCCTACACTGCAAGATCTATGGGTTATCAACACAAGAAAAAGACTAGAAGATATAAACAGACTACTGGGAGCATGGAGGAAAAGAAATTTGACATTGATTGGCAAAATTACTGTTATCAAAACACTAGCCCTTTCTAAACTAGTTCATATTTTCAATAGTTTACCAAACCCTCCTGATGAATTTATAACCTCTCTTGAAAGATTGTTTTTTAGATTTATTTGGAATGATAAGATAGATAAAATTAAACGCAACAATTTGAAAAAAGATTTTAAAGAGGGGGGTCTACGTATGATTGACATTAAAACTTTTATAAATTCCATGAAACTGTCTATTCTCAGAAGCTATATTAACAAACCTTAGGTTAATAACCCATGTAAATTCCCGCTTAAAGATATATTGAAATATGGGGCCAATATTCAAGATATTGTTGAAACAGATAATCCTTTTTGGAGAGATGTATTGAAAGCATGGAAAGCGTACTGTCAAAAAAGTCAAATTGAAGAAAATATAAATGAATCTTATCCCAACCAATATGGCTCAACCACAACTTCAGGAACCCACACCACTTTATTAGACACTGGGCTGATAAAGGAATTCCGACAATTCAAGATTTGTATAATGATGAAGGTTTTGTGCGAGCAAGCCTCTGTCATATGAAGTCCTTGGTTCTGGCAGATATAGCAGCAAAAGGTCCCTTATTTGCAGCCAATTAAAACCATTTTTGGATATCAATGACTTGGAGAATGCTCAACTGTCGTATAGTGACATGGAAAGTATTATGCCTTTATGTTTATGTTTTATCATTATAATAATAATAATGACCATTTGCATCGCGCTTATTCCACATACGATACATGCTCAAAGCGCACACATAGTTCATTGTTGGAGAAAGTTTACGTGAGGAACACTTGTCTGAAAAGATATGTTTTCAGGCTGGTCTTGAAGGATTATAAAAAAAGGTCAGTTTGAATTATTTGATTAGATATAGCCTAGGTGCAATTAGCTCGAGAATATGACATATAAAACTACACATAGGTTTAAAACGATTGATGCAGTGTGCCAGATGGTTGGGAAAATGGGACAATGGTTTCGGTTTTCAGGACAAAGCAAAGAAGGTGCTACAGAAACCGGTTAGAGCCATCAGGATTGTAAATTCATTTAGATAAAAAGCGTATCTACCTTGAGTAAGTTCATCAGGGACCATTGTGATGACGTTGTAGAAGGCATCAGCTCGTACATATGAAGGTTTCTCTGCTGGAGTGTAGGTGACCGATCTTACAGATCCCAGTACATCAATCAGGGCATTCATCTCCGTGACCTGGACAGGAGCGAATGTGACTCCAGTTCTGTCGAACTTGACGTCCTGTGCAGCTTCCTGCAGCATGGTGTTGAGGCTGTCAGTTGAGGACACCATCAGTTGAAGATCCTCCACTTGGTCTGCTCTCTCCCGCATCTCCTTTGTGTATTCAGTGGAGGATTTGATCTTCGCAAGGAGAGTCCTTGTCGTGTCCAGAGCTTTCTCAGTAAATTTTAGTTCGTCGATTGACTTCATGTCTACATAACTCAGGAGTGAGGCTCTTCTTGTCTGCAAGAGTTCTATCAGGTTGTCAGTGGTTCTGTTTATATCTCCTGAAGTCCTTTCTCTTGACATCTGTATGTTGGTTTTCTTCTTTTCCAGATTCTTGACTTGTTGTTCCAGCTTGTCCGCCTTTTGGTCCAAGTTGATGATGATGTCATCTGTTGACTCGGCCTTCTCCTGGTGAGCTTCGTCCACAGAAACAACGTCATGGTCCTTGGTCTTGTCATGGTTCACGACAGTGCAGGACACACATATGACGATTTTACAGGTACGACAGTAGAACTGTTGAGGCTGGTGGTGTACCTTGCACTGGTGGAGTTTTCTGAAGCTTTCAATTGGTCGTCCTTTCATTTCCTCAAAGGTCACTGTTAAATGATGTCTGGTGGAACGATGTCGGGAATGAGCTTTATGGCATGCTTCACACAGAAAGATACAGCAGTCGTCACATCGATATTGAGCCTCGTTCCCATCAGGACAGTCTGTGCATGGCAGACGTACCCCTTTTTGAATCTTCAGATGATCAAGTATTTTCAGCGTCAGCGACTCGACAGGAAGGGAGGTAACTCCAGCAGCCAGCGTGTGTTCATGTCGGCAGAGAGGACATCGAAGTTTCTTGTTCCTCCAGATCTTCCCAAGACAGGGATGACAGATGGCCTGTACACAACACGGCATACGGCGGGGAAGATGATCCAGCTCGTCATATTCATGGAAACAGATCGGGCACTCAGTGAACTTATCTTTGATTTGAGAAACTATGATGCAGTCAGTCATTACAGTCTGAAATAGAACAACTCCAGTTCAGTACTTAGCTTCACAAATTGAGTTTAAGACCCACAGTTGAATATATTTCTAACTAAGATTTAACCAATTTTGAACTTTATAAATGCATCATAATTCGTTAATTCATTCATGAATGCTGATGTACATGTTTACATTAAATAATGCAAAATACTATTTATGTGAAAACATGTTTTAGTTGAGGCCAAAAACAGTGAAGAGTAAAACCGTAGAAACCTAAAGATGCTTTTTCATTGTAAAAGAACTAAAGCAAAGTTTAATGAACGTTTGGTTTGTCACAAAATGCTTTTAGAATTATTTACATCAACAAAATTCCTCATTTATATATATATATAGATATATTATAATACCACATGAGTAGTATCTAGTGAAGGTAACATACATCCATATAATATACATATGCGTTTTGTTTCACTTCCCTGTCAACTCCGCTTTCAGACATTCAAAGTTCAACTGTATACGATATACCAAATACGGAAATATTTGCCAAAACACCATTTTTTCATCCTTTGTCAAAACCAAACCCAAATTCGAAGAGTATATATAGGATAATAGATCTACATATATATACATATATATACAGATTTAAAACACAAAAACACTACTCCCAGGTTGTATATAAATAAAATAGTATTATGGAATTAGGTACATTAGATTCACATTCGCTAACTAGCGCTTTCAGCCATGTTGGCTTCTTCTGGTTAGTCTAAATACGACTAACGACCTGATTTTATTCATATATATACATATATATACAACTACATATATGTACATGTATATATAAGAGGCTGATATGTGGCATAACTATGAAATAAAGAGGTGGAGATATATTACAGTTCCATGCACAGTATTAACAAGTTGTTAACTATTTTTTCAGAAAATACATGGTCCACTTTTACACACCGCCTGTTCAAACCCACTACGAATACTGTATATTGTATAACAAAAGCCACCCTAACATTTTGTAAGTAACGGCTCGAAGTTGGAAGAATCTAAACATTCATTAAAGCTATAAGTTTATACTTACCCCTGTAAAGTTTCAGCTCCAACTACAATATATGATCAATAATATACTTTGTTGTCAGGGGACGAGGGTAAAAGTTCACTGAAGCACGTGATCCTGTATAATAGATTAAAGATATGGGATACACTAGTCATCTAAATACGAACATAATATCATACAAAAGTGTGTTGACTTATAATTTCTAAGTTTGGATGGAGGTTTCTGCTCTCAACAAACATTAAAACAAAGTTTTCATAATTCTTAATACCGCAAGCAAAATCAGTGAAGTGCAATTTGAAAACAGTTATTCTATTAATGAACACCAGCTTATAAAGAAAGGTACACAAATTAGGACCGATAAATTGTCATTACATTAAACCAGTATTCGTGAAATTAATAAATGTTTTGAAATTTCTTGTAGTAGGTATTTACATCCTTCATCCTGTCATCTGCTGAATATGTTTATGCTTCGATAAGCTAATTGTTGCATTTATTGATGTGTGATGTTTTGTTTATAGTTGTATAATGTAAATATGAGGTGGTGTCTGATGTAAAAAGAATTTCCTCAGGGATAATAAATATTAATCTGATGTTTTTTTCTAAATCTCTACAGTAGAAGGTTTAGAACACCACGTTTCTCAATAAGACAAGTTCTTACACAATTTCCGTTCCGGTTTGGAATCTCTTTCACTTTTCACGAAACTTTGATTTCTTCTTTCTTACTCAATGTGGATGACATATTTTTATTATTTTGACAAAGGATTATTTTTAAGAATCAACCGCTTCTTTACTATTCTGGCATTCTGTGACATTGTTAAAACATCACAAAGCTCTAACATCACTGCATTGAGAGCTTTGCAGTATTAAGAGATGTATATTTGTCACAGCAAAAAACATAAAAATTAGTTAAGGATAAAAGTGAATTTCACATGGATGTCTCCTGATTTCAAGACTCATTGTTGAAAGTAAAAAATTTAATTTTGGGTATACAAGTCATGTGGCTACTAGCCAGCATTTCAAAATTGTGTCATCGAAGATCATTGGCAACTTCTTATAATCGTTACCTTGACAGTTCTGTTCACAGTCCTAATGCAGTATGAAGTTTTATCGTAATATTCCACAAGTCACAAGTTAAAGAATGTGGCTGGTTTCTGTGACAAGAACTAAACAAACTTAATAGTTTAAATTTCTGGATAGACCAAGCTTATCGTGCTTTTGTAAGATCCATGTCTCATGTACTTGTAAATATCATAAGAAAACAGTCTACTAAATTTAGGACTAATTACAATCCAGTTGATAAGTGTTTGTAAAGTTTCACATCCTTGAAAATATTTAACACCAGTTCATCAGTATAATAGCAAGAAAGGTCTCTTTGATTGGATAAATATTGCCTGGAATGAGTTCAATAGTTATTATGCTTTTATCAAGTATCTCATTGGATAAATGAATCCCACTCTTATCTGATTGGATCATGTCAAACTGTACCAGTTGAAAGAGAGGTTTGAGTTGATGATTTATTGTCAGGAACCGGTCTACCAGAGTATATCCTTGTGGATATTCTTTAGTTGGATGATCTATTGCCAGGAATCAGCTTATGTGTGCTTGTGTTTGAAGTATTCTTCATATTAATGATATATTGAAAGAAACAATATTCACACGTCATTGCTTCATGTCATTGACTATTGAATTGGATAATTCCAGGTACCATACCATTTCTTATGCTTGAAAGGACTTGATTGACAATGTTTATTTATTCTGTAGATGTAGTTATTTTAAAAAATTGGACTTTATATAACCGGAAGCTAGTCTGATTTAAGATGACTGTGCTCTGGGTTACAAAATTGTAAAAATATTAACTCTACCGTGGTTCAAACTCAATCCAACAGGGGTTTCCTCTCCTTCAGGGTCTGACTGCACCCACCTTTGTCACATGTTCTCTAATAAGCTCATCTAACCAAGGACTCCAGCAAATCTTTTGGTATCAGTAGCTAGGGACAGGTAATTACAGTGTACATTTATTATATTTTGTCACCATCAACCAGCTCATTATACGTGATAAAGCTATAAGTACACTAATGACTAGGTTTTGTGGATTCTAAACAGGTAAACTAACGCAAAAGTAGGTGGGTTGCATTAATACCTTGTGGAAAGGAAGGTCCTTGTTGAAACATTCCATTCCCCATAGCTTCAATAATTATTTCCGAGATAACAGTTGATTTGAATTAGTCCACCAAGCAAGCATCATAAGTTTAACAACATAGAGTACAAATCATAACCGGTAATGTTGAACATGGTAGCTGATTTTGGATACAATATGATAAATGTGATGAATATTTACCGGTAGTTAGTCACCAGGCAGCCATATCATAATCAAGAGAATTTGTATTGAATGAAATTTACCATTTCATAATAACATGAACATTAAACAAATTTCTTATGATCGTGTCATCAATGATACTGATACCGAGATGTATTGATATAAACAAAGCTTGATTGATTGATGATATCATATCCCTTGAAGCAGTAATATGTTTGTGGTAGATGTGCCAAGTCTTATAATCAAGTTCATTATGTGAGAGTCCAAGTAAACCTAGCCTCAATAGTACTCGCTTAACTCCCAAATTGAGTCTAGCTAGATGCAGTAACTGGGCGCATCAGCAGACCCTTCAATAGACCAATCGGGGCTCATCTTATCAAGTTGCAATAGTCTTCATTCGCTCATAATGTCCCAATTATGTGCTTATAGATAGACTCAATATGGGAGTGTAGCGAGTATTATTGAAGCTAGGTTTACTTAGACTGATGATGTGAATGTGTACAAAGTAACAAATTACATATCAGGTAAACAGTGATACATGTATATGAGTGGTATTCTTGTTTTGTCTTGAACGATGAGGACGAATGGTGCTTTCTGACATTTCATTTTAGATTGAGGTACTCTGTATGAATGAAATTGATTTCGAATACCTTAGTCAAAGTATTTATTCACTGACTATTTGTTAAATGATATAGTGTTATTGTCATTAATGCATACATTTAAGTTATCTAGATGGCTACAATAAGCAAGTCTGTGTAACATAGTGAAGCAAATTATGACCTTGTTTTAATGAGATTGTCATTTTATAATTAACATCTTTTAGTTATTTGAAAATAGTTGGTTTCTTTTGAAATAAGTAAATGTTCAGTGATACTTATTAAAAATATGAATTCAGTTTTTCATCAAATGTTTTAACAAAATTTGTCTCAAAATCGTCTCTGTAGATATATTGTAAATAAATCGTTATTTAATGTAAATGTGAAATCTATAAAAAGAGAGATATCGTATTCAATGATTTCCTAGAGCCAAAGTGTGTAATGATATTCACATATCTTTACAGTTAATGTTTAATGCAATTTTTTAGAATAACAAACACTTCTATTTAGTTTTGACTTAGTTGCAGGAGTGGGTTGTTTCACTGTATTCAGATTGCAATGTCATGGCATCATATGATTTGTCATCTAGACAAATATCTGAAAGTTCAAATGTTTTTGTTGAAAATGTTTAACATTCCAAATCTTTGGTTATTCAGAATGCTTTTACAAATGCTTGTCATGTCTGAACATTATCTTGAAATTTTAAGGGGCAGTAACACATTTTTTTATAATTTTATATTTTAAAATTTTCACCAATAATTGTAAGTTAATGCTAAATGTATTATTTTGACAGTGTCAAAAATCTCATTACACAAGCCACTCATCCATAGTCAGAGGACAAAGTACAATGTATGAAGATTCACATAAAATCCATTTTGTGTGAACATCTTTAATTCATTTGTGTAAGAAAAAGCAATTGCATGGCTAAACATTAACACTTTTGGCTTCTTTCTTAGACCATTGGGTCTGAACTCGAATCTTGTGTACACTGTACATGTAACTTAGCCAAGAGGGATGATCGATTTGTTGTCCCTGTGACACCCGATGAAGGCCACAAGGTTTTAAAGTCATATTCTCTCAAAGTCGAAGGTCTAGAAAGCTGAAATGTGAACAGAATCCTCAGCTGATGGGGATAAAAACTTGGAGTTTTTGCAACCCTGTTGCCCCTCTTTAGGGCCACAGAGGCCATGCCTGAAAAGTCTATTCTCATTTTCTACAGAGGTAAGAGGCCTAGAAAGCTGACATGTTGTTTACGGACCCTTTTGCTGGTGGGGATTAGAATATGTAGATTTCATTACCCTGTGATGACCTCATTTATACAGTTAAACCTTTAACTGCCTAATTACCAAAAAAGGGAAGAAGCTTTTTTAAATATGACTCACTAACATGATAACAGACCATAAGTTTACTCACTGCATTTGATTTTCATTCAATCCTACAGTGATGATCAGCTTTGTGTTTTAAAGTGTTTTTTGCAACATGACTATATGATTCCATATTGTGCATCTCAAAATCAAAATAAGAGATGATTTTGCAACAAATGAATTTGAAAATTATAACGTTATGTTTTACATGTATATGTAGACATTTCACTTCCGTGAAAGGATTTGTATAGAAAATAATTGATTGTTAATTTGCACATGAAATTTGTATAGAATAAAATCAAAGAAATCAATGGTCTTCTTTTTGTTAAGAAAATTGTCTTTTGACAATGTAATTCTAGTCAACCAGCACTTTAAAGAGACACAGAGTATGTTGATAGGATCACATATGTCAAATTTTGAAATCGATGTTATTACATCGGGAACCACTAACTGTTACTGAGTTAACAAGTTAAAGGTCAATCAGTACATTAGAGCGAAAATACAGCCATTCAAATTTGGGATTTTGATTGAAAACCGGACAATGTGGTTCGAGTGGCGCGCGCAAATTCGCCAAACGTAATTTTGAAACTTTGTCATAAGCTGTCAGGAAGATATTTTCGGATCGATAGTGTTTATTAGGTATTGTAACTAATAGGTAGATTAATTGGATGCATAATTTCGAATATTAAACGTATTTGAGATGTTTGCTTGATTTTTCTATAAAATCACGCATTTTAGAGATATTATGCATAAATTGAAGATATTGCAACTCCAGTGATGAGATATGAACTTCAATCAGCATATTAGATATTTTGTAGCTTATCAAAACCAAATAAAATTTTAAGAAAGATACTCTGTGTCACTTTAAAGGAAATGCTGTAAATTGCTCGACTCAAATGGAATACAACCTTGGACGACAAACTGTGTGTTCGTTTACTAGTATTGTGGCAAAAGACCTAGTTATCAGCCGACCAATCACATCATAACATTTGGAAGAAAGTTCAGAGTTCAGAGGAGTTACCTGCCCATAATTTCTAGTTTTTTTTCAAAAGACTTGTCACAGGTGGGATCTGTTAACCAAACTTATGTCAGAACGTGAGATTAAACGGGCTGCTCTCAGACCTTTATGCAGAGGTAAAACCTTGTGATTCTCCCACTGTTATTACAATCAAAATAGCACCTTGGAAGTAGAACATTGAAAGTGTCCAACAAGTGATCGTATAACTGAATATGTAGACAATGAACCAGCTTCTCCTTTTCAATACCTTTTAACATCACTATGAAGAAATATAATACATTTGTACTAGGTTCATCTGGATCAAGATACAAAAAAGATAAGATCAAAACTCTATATTTGTGGAAGAAAAGAAGTTTATTTTTATTGTAGTGCAAATCTTATAACAAACACTGCCTTTTTAAAAATAGAAATTCAAGAAATGTCTCAATTAGAAGAATGCATTTTATCAAGTCAGTAGGATTGGAAGGATTATATGAATATGTTCACATTCAAGATCAAAGGTCAAGATATTTATAAAAAAGTAAAAAATATCCTTTTTCAATCACTTGAAAAGTGTTTATGTTGTATAGCTCTAATTTAGTATAAATATTATCTATGGAACGCTACCAAATTTTGGAACTTGTTTCTGCTTAGCACTAATCTTGACCTCTGATATACAAATAATGATTTGTGAGAAATCATTCGACACGTTTACATATGAGATCAAAATTCAAGGACAAGATTTCTTAAATTCCCTTTACCTATATAAGGTTTTAAAGTATATATGACAGATATTGGCCATTTTGCAGGTTGAATTTTAGGCAACACATTGGTCTGAATACACATTCAACATGGGAGCAAAGGATCAGAAAATGAAATAGAATATAAACTGACCAAATATATCAAATATATTAACATGACTTGGAGAAAAGTCTAGGTATCATCAACTGTGGTTTAACTGTTACTGCTAATCAAACATAATGACAAGCAATAACAATTCAAGCACTTTAACCAGATAAATCAAGGACTTGAAGCAATTCGTTGATTTTATTCACATGGAACATGTGTCCTTGTTCCAATAATTATTCACAATTGAAATAAGGGTTATTCTAGTAGAACCGTTACCAGAATGAAATTGATTGAGTTAAACCAAAGGATAACATGATGAACATTGAAACAAAGCTTCTTTATCATTGAGTATGCTTATCAAAATAGTTCAAAATAAATGAATCTAATGACCACATGAAAGCTTATTCAATTGTGAATTATCATCAAACACCATCATATGAGTGAGATGAGAAGCTGTTTGATCTCTGGTGTAACATTGAACATTGTAACCCTGCCAGACATCAACTGACTTCTCATCTTACTGTATGATGGACGACTAACATACATCACAACCCACAGGGGTCTGTTTAATGTTACATCAGGGATTGTTGTGACAACTTTGACAGTGTTGATATCAACAACATGTATCTTATTGCTGTCCCTGTCAATCATGAAACAGAGGCTAAGCTCTGATGATTCACCAATCTGGTACTTGCAGAGAGGGACGTCAGTGATAATCTTACCATCATACACCACCCATAGACAGAGTTGCTGCTTGTGGGTGGAGCATGTTATAACCCTCACACTCAGTCCACTAGGCTGATCCCAGTTGGCATCTATAGGTGAACTTGTGAGGCTTGTCTCCCACAGCATCTTCCTCTCTACCAGCTGCTTGACAGTGAACACCGCTCTGCTACAGAACACCAGCACCTGACCTCTCCTCAAGGGAAGGGGTTGCAGTGTCAGTGCTTTCCTCCATGACTGTAGCCTACACCCGGTGTCTTGAGGTGCAGGGTGTGGGCAGGTGTTGTTGATGATTCCAGAGGATATCTGGATATCACGGCTAGCAGTGTTTGTGTCAAGCTTCAGGCGTGGACCTGTTGTTATGTGATCAAACAAATAACTTTTGAGACATTTGTCGCCTTTCTTGGTGATTCTTTTGGAGAATGGTTTCACAGTGATAATTACTTTTGTGAATTGATTCCGTTCATTTTAACTTAATTAACTATCTGGTTTCAAATGTTTTTTAACTGATTGAAACTGACGGATTAAAAAAAACTATAAATTCTTTTGATTTTATATTTAGGATTGTTAAACAGGTATCAATATATCAAAGCCATAAGCTAGAATTTAAATCATATGTCAAATTTATTTGGTCAATGATTAAGATATGTTTACGGTGAATTTTGTGTGAACACCTTTAATTCATTTTGCAAAAGTAAAAGGAATCGCATGGCTAAACTTTACATTATATATTTGAATTATTACTGCTCCATTTAGTTTAAAATGCGAAGCAAAGTGAATAAAACATTTAACTAGCAAGAAAAGAAGATAAACTTACTGAAAAATTTGGCCCCGTCAGAGAACATTTGATCAAAGTCTGTCACTGAAAATATGATAAAGTTTGTCAGTGTTCTTATCAGCGAAAAATATACACACCATATTTAGTAACTACATATGCATCTGCCTAAGCAAAGATTAAAACGCCTGTTGCGGACCTGGCTTATTAAAAGAGTTAGTTTAGACACCAACTTTTAGCTCATCATGCCTGTAAGGCCAAACTTTTTTTTAAATTGATCCGCCGACCTAAAAAATGGAAATGTGGGGGGGGGGGGGGGGAATATAGTAAAACAAGATGTGTTTGTGAAACACGAATGCCCCCGGATGCATCCTGCTCGCTGTGTCAAGGTCAAGGTCACAAGGTCAAATGTCATGGTGTCATCTGAAAGGTCTCATCACAAGGGATCCATATGTCAAGTATCAAAGACCTAGCTCTGACCAATCAAAAGTTATGCCCAAGGTTAAAGTTTTTGTGGACAAACGGACAGACGGACGGACGGACTGACAGACGGACAGGTGAAAAACAATATACCCCCGGAATCTCCGATTCGGGGGCATAAAAAGGGTCTTATTTTTTACTGCCGACTTGAAAGCATGTATAGAATAAAAATAATAATATTTGACATTAATTCAAATCCAAATTTCACTATCTAATCTGTATTTTGATAGAAATAAAGACATAAAAAAACTTCACATCTTAATTGTTACATGCTGTTACTATATCCTCCCTCCACTAACTTTACAAGCTCCATGCATCGACTTTGCAAGCAAGACTTCATTAACACAGTGTTTGGAGCTTGCGTTACTGTAGGGAGGAGAAAGGAACAGCAGGAACTGCAGTGATAGTGAAACGAAAATAGGTCAATCTGTTGGCAAGTTTGACAGGCTAATAAAAACTTATGCGGTGTGTGTAAAGTAGTTGATATGCACCATAACTTAATAGAATTATATTTAAAACAGCCAAGGTACTTACTCAATGTATATATTTTCAGTATATTACTTTTGCATGGTTATGCGTTGCTATAAATAGATATGTTCATCGTCTGCATTCCAGTTAATATTAGATTCCTAGCACCTGGCAGTTATTTACTGAATAACTGACATTATTAAACTTGATAATTTATTGAAATTATAAACATGTACATATAGCTAGGCCTAAACATTGATTAAGAAATTTACTGAGTAATAATTTTAGACTAAAATTAAATCTATGAAGTATTAAAAATTATTACTGTACCTTCATATGTAGTCAGTCAATCTAGACTTGCAGAATTTAGAACTAGACTGTCTAAAGGCTCCTATATAATATATAGTCATGAAGTAGGACTAAAATAATATATGTTTAGAGTGAGTGAGTTATATAAACTTGTTTGTCTGTTACCACGCTGATAATGGCGGCTGACCACATTTTCTTTCATGTTGAGATGGAATGTTTTCAAGATAGAAACTTAATGTTAAGGAAATACGGCTGACATGGCAGTTAATAAAAACAATTGAACTACATATTTTTTTTTCTACCAACCTTAACTTAGGACAAACTGGATAAAATAATTTGAAAAATGATTTTTTTTTTCCCGACCTACCAACCTTTTTTTCATTCTTAAATCCGTAACTAAAAAAAAGTCTGGCCTAAGCATCCTCTCCCAACAGAGGCATCTCAAAGCGAGCAAGCCTCTGTTCTATGAAGCCAAGATTCCTGGGTTCTGGTAGACAAAGCAGCACAAGATCCCTTATTTGCAGTCAATTAAAACACCTTTCAGATATCCATTACTTGGGGAATGCTTAACTGTCGAATAGTGACATGGAAAATATCATGCCTTTATGTTAATGTTTCACTATCAGTGTGAGAGGGAAATATTTGAAGGCCCGAAGAACTTATGGCATGACATGGTGAACGGCGTTCATTCTTCCGTCTGTCTGAACATTTTGTGCAGTTTCGAATTCTTATCCAGATGCATAAGGCATAGAAAATTACACTTTGTGTACAGACTCCTTGACTAGTGAGGATTATGATTTGTAGCTTTTGTGGCCAAAGGATCACATGGGCCACGCCCTTAAACCTATTTTCATCTTCTCCAGAAGCATAAGCCTAGAAATCTGATACTTTGTGTACAGACTCTTTAACTGGTGAGGATTATAGTTTATAGCGTTGGTGGTCCTGTTGCGCCTTAAAAGGGCAAATTAAAATCAAAGGTCAGTTTGAATTCCTTGATTAGATATAGCCTAGGTGCAATGAGGGACTTCAGGAGAATATGACATATAAAACTACACATAGGTTTAAAACAATTGATGTAGTATGCCAGATGGTTGGGAAAAACATTAACTATGGGACAATGGTTTCGGTTTTCCGGACGAAGCAAAAAATGTACTACAGAAACCGGATAGAGCCAACAGGATTGTAAATTCATTTAGATAAAAAGCGTATCTACCTTGAGGAAGTTCAGCAGGTACCATTTTGATGACGTTGTAGAAGTCATCAGCTGGTATATATGAAGGTCTCTCTGCTAGAGTGAAGGTGACCGATCTTACAGATCCCAGTACATCAATCAGGGCCTTCATCTCCGTGACCTGGACAGGAGCGAATGTGACTCCAGTTCTGTCGAACTTGACATCCTGTGCAGCTTCCTGCAGCATGGTGTTGAGGCTGTCAGTTGAGGACACCATCAGTTGAAGATCCTCCACTTGGTCTGCTCTCTCCCGCATCTTCCGTGTGTATTCAGTGGAGGATTTGATCTTCGCAAGGAGAGTCCTTGTCGTGTCAAGGGCTTCATCAGTGACTTTGAGCTCGTTGCCTGACTTCATGTCTACATCACTCAGGAGTGAGGCTCTTCTTGTCTGCAAGAGTTCTATCAGGTTGTCAGTGATTCTGTCTATATCTTCTGTCGCCCTCTCTCTTGACATCTGGATGTTGGTTTTCTTCTTTTCCAGATTCTTGACTTGTAGTTCTAGATTGTCCGCCTTTTGGTCCAAGTTGATGATGACGTCACCTGTGGACTCGGCCTTCTCCTGGTGAGCTTCGTCTACAGAAACAACGTCATGGTCCTTGGTCTTGTCATGGTTCACAACAGTGCAGGACACACATATGACGATTTTACAGGTACGACAGTAGAACTGCTGAGGCTGGTGGTGTTCCTTGCACTGATGGAGTTTTCTGAAGCTCTGAACTGGTCGTCCTTTCATTTCTTCAAAGGTCACCGTCTTGTGTTTTCTGGTGGATCTATGACGACTATGGGAAATGTGGCATTCTTCACATATGAAGATACAGCAGTCGTCGCATCGATATTGAGCCTCGTTTCCATCAGGACAGTCTGTGCATGGCAGACCTATGCCTTTCTGAATCTTCAGATGATCGAGTATTTTCAGCGCCAGCAACTCAACAGGAAGGGAGGTAACTCCATCAGGCAGCGTGTGTTCATGTTGACAGAGAGGACATCGAAGTTTCTTGTTATTCCATATCTTCCCAAGACAGGGATGACAGATGGCCTGCACACAACACGGCATACGGCGGGGAAGATGTTCCAGCCCCTCATATTCATGGAAACAAATCGGACATGCAGCCAGTTTTTCTTCGATTTGGGAAACCTTGATGTAATAAGCCATTGATTGTCTGAAACATAACAACTCCGGTTTAGTACTTAGCTTTACTAATTAATTTAAGATCCCAGGTTCATTACTTTTCTTTTTTTGATTAAGGCAGTTTGTATCATATGTAAGAAATTTAAGAAAATGAATCAGTTTCCCTTTTATACTATTATAATATATAGGTATTTTACTGTCCAAACGTTTTCGGTTTGGATCAATCGATAACTCTTCCACAATTGTGGTGAGGGAACAACACTACTCATAGTTATTTATGATATGGTAAAATGTTATTGGCGTTTATTCTTTGTTGCACATCACATAAGATTTAACGCGTCATATTTCCCACGCTACTCTTCTCTGTGGTCGGACTTTATATGTACATATTTCTAACTACGATTTTACCGGTTTTGACATTTATAAATGCACAATAATGGGATAATGCGATTTATAAATGCCGATGTTTCTGTTTACATTAAATAATGCAATTTATCAATTTATGTAAAAACATGTTTTAGTTGAGGCCACAATCAGCAATAATTGACGGGAGATTGAATCAGAGAATAATGAACAGATTCTTCGCCAAAGAAACAGAGCAAATATCAATGAAAGATTGAATTGTCTCAAAATAGATTAAGGATTATTAACGTAAACGTAATTCTCAATTTATCATATAAATTATTTTGTAATACCATATAATTGCAACAAGTTATGATAATATATATCTGTGATCGTTTTTAGATATTCAGTTAACATTTAGATATGGCGCTTTTTGCAATCCTGTAACTTCTCTTTTTAACACTCAAAGTTCAACTATATGAAATGACAAACACGGAAATATTTGCCAAAATGCCATCATTTCATCTCCGTAAAAACCGAAACCGATTTCGAAGAGTATATACATATGAGCATTTGATATGTGTAGCATAACTATGTAATAAAGAGGTGATGATATATTAAAAGTTCATTGCATGATATCTTAATTTCTAACCCTTTTAGGCAGAAAGGCTTGGTCGACTTATCAACACCGCCTATTCAAACCTTTTCGAATGCTATGATTAAATTCTTCAAAGGCATATAGAAGTTGGTGTGGTAATACATGGCCCAGAAACGTCGTGAGAAATCAATAAAGAAGTTGTTATCCATACCATTTGTCTTGTGCTATGATTAATTTCTAAACAAACAAAAACCACCCCAACATTATGTCAGTGACTGATCGACGTTGCCAAAAAATCATTCATTAAAACTATAAGTGTATACTTACCCCTCTTAGTTGATTATATCGATTGCATCTCCAACTACAATGTTTGATTAATAATATACTTTTCTGTCATGTGATTAGAGTATAAAGTTCACTGAAGCACGTGATTTAATCCTGTTTCACTCATAAACGAGAGCTATCTTCCTGTCTATCTATCTAAATATATATACGTAATTAAACATATATATGTTTACACCATGACTCCCAGTTGGACCATTACTTTACACAACTTATTATTCTGGTTTTCAATCCATCTTTTACTTTTTGTTTTGCCAAACTTATTATTCTACTTTGTTAAAGGGGCAGCAGAAGGTGTTTCGACAATTTTATGTTTTCATTTTTTTCCACTGCTAATTGAAGTTTATGCTTTAAGTATTATTTTGATAGTGTCAAAAATCCCACTACACAAACCAATCATCCATAATACGACAACAAATTATAAAGATTCACATAAAGTTCATCAGGGTCATTTTTGCGTGAACACCTTTTAGTGTATGAAAAAGAAATCGCATGGCCGAACTTTACATTATATATCTGATTTATTATTGCTTCATTAAGGTTGAATACATTGTCTTTCAATTGGAACAATTTATTTTTATTTTCCTGACATCACCTTATATTCCCCCTTCAAATGTGCTACTGCCCCTTTAATCCATGGTGCGAACGTCACTCCATTGTGTAAATAGTAGCTTATTCTTATCCACTGTTTATTGATTTTAGTGGCCATGGAGGTGTCATTTATATATAGAAATAAATATATATATGATATAAAGTCTAATCCGATTATCAGGAATGGCAAATATAAAACCTCTCAAATTTGAAAATAATATTTCTTTAAGTTTTGATTTGAACATGCATCCTTCCGAATGTTAACTCGGCGCTTTTATCTACTTGTAAAATGTTTGTTGTATGTTGATGGTTTAAAGAGACACTCCGCGAGTTAACAATCAGTTATAAAAATTACCCAAAAATCAACAAACGTATGAAAAGCAAATACAATTTTTTGGAAAATTTTCCGATCATGATTTTTGATGATACAGGCCAAAATCTGGAAACGAATTGACATGTCTAAAAATAGATCGGCTCAAGAGGATACTAGGGCAATGCATTATGGGGTCGTGGTGTGTTTATACGAAGGCTCTAATGCCGCTAACAGTCAAGCGGACTCTCGAGTGTCACAAGATGCCGGAACAGAGAAAATTGAACTACACAAACTGATTATTCATTTGATATAAAATCTAAGTTGTCATGTCATCGTAGCAAAACCATTCAAGTTTTATTGCCTAAGTTATATTGTAATGACTAACAAAGGAATATGTTGGTCTAAGTGTTAATACCCGAAACATCAAAATTATTTTGTTCATCGTATTTGCTAAATGAATCTATTCAAAACATCAGAACTTTAAACAACGAAAGGAAACCTTGTCCTCTGATATACTAAATATTCTACGCGATGGAAGGATAAATTTATGTCCGTGTTATAGTTTAATGTTCATAAACTGGAACACTGGTGTGTAGTGAGATAAAAATGATTCATGTTATTCAAATTCGGGATTTGCTTGTTGTTTTTCTAAAAAAAATTTAATGTGCTTTCTCTTGTCGTTTATCATTTTGCCTACAGATCAAAGGTTTGAATAGCGAAAAGGTTTAGAAAACTAAACTAAACAAGAGTCATCAGAAGATGACATATCCCACCGGTTCCACATGATCGTAAGATGTAAACCTTTGAAAGATAATTGTAAAGAAAGTTCATAATTGTATAAGCTTATATATATGAAACGAAACCTTTCATGAACAGAGTCTAAATAAGAGCCGTTTCCATGGAAATAATAAAAAATAAAATTTTCAGAAATGTGAAAATATCAAAAGGCACCACTTCAGTAGGTGGGCAATACACATGTAAAGTTTAAGAAAGATATGTGTACCGGTTTTATTTACTAGTATATGAAACGAAACTTTTCATGAACAGAGTCTAAATAAGAGCCGCTTCCATGGAAATAATAAAAAATATAATTTTCAGAAATGTGAAAATATCAAAAGGCACCACTTCAGTAGGTGGGCAATACACATGTAAAGTTTCAGAAAGATATGTGGACTGGTTTTTGAGTTCTGTTCCGGAAACGAAATGATTACGGACGGAAAGACGGACGGACGAACATACAGAGGGACAGGGCGATGACTATATCCCACGGTATTACATACCGGTGGGATAAAAACAGTAAATTGTCTAGATAGTGGTTTAGTATAACAAGTTAATTATCATTGTAGATGGTCATTATATCATTGTTAAACAATAACGAGAAGCATCATCTGAATTAATGTTCTGAATTTATCAAGTGGCTGATGATGTTTCTTTTCCTACTAGGGAATATTCTTTGTTTATGAAGCTAAAAGTTTTTGCTGTTTATCGATCAATTAGAAACGTTGGCTTTCTCGAGGGTTGTTATTCGTAAATTATCCATGTGCAGATCATAAGGCAGTCATGATTTGTTAACGATGTGTGTGATCTTTTTTAATTTGAAAAAAATAATTTACGATATAAAAGTATGTATCATACCAAATATGTCAACTTGAATTTAATAACTAGATTTTTAAATGTAGTGACTGTCAAGATTGATTGTTATTTGAAATTCCCCAATTTGTTTTTGAATTACAAGGATCATACCCGCTAGGGGAAAAGCTTATATATATGAGGCCCTAAAATTGTTTCAATAAATAATCCGTTTGGTTTTTACTTTAATTTGTGATAATTTGTAACTGAAAAAAGTGTAAGATCTAATGTTTGTATATTTATTTCCTGTTGTACGATTCGTTATCCGTAAAAAAACCATTTCCAGCTTTGTACGTATCTGTCACATATATGGTACATATATTAGTTTTGCAAATATCATATTCACTGGCCGGATATGAATAAAAATTATTCAAATACTAAGTTATGTGGTTTGCGGTGATTATTCTTTTGCAATTTCAATAATGGGAGGCTTCTAATATAAAAGCTTCCCATAGACAAGAAAATTTCCTGCCACGTCTAAAGATGTAAGCAGATAAAAGTTCAGTTTTAAGATTCTTAGGAATACAATTCTAATGAATTAAAACCAACGATTATCTATAGTGCAGTAATTTTGATGATATTACGTCAGTATATGCGTTTAAATCGGTGTAATGTTTTGGAATTTCATCGGAAAATGAAAGTTCGTGTTTTTATTGCTGATGGAAAATTTAATGGTGGCAATGCAGTGTATTATGCGTCAACCCGACTCGTGTGTTGTTCACGCAAACGCAACTTTCGGAAAACCCAGCTGCTAAATATAGGATTTTGCGTAGCGCGCGCTCCTGGACAATAACATTGCCTTTTTGCACTAAATAGAGATACTTCCCATGTTCCAAAAACAGTTTTGATAGTATCAGCGTATAGAGGAACGATTTTTCTCTATACTGATGGTAATTTGAGATGTTCGAAGGAAACTTTCTCACATACGAACACTAACTCGCGGAGTGTCACTTTAAGCCCAGAGTGCACGTGGACAACATGACTAGCAGGCGCAATGCACTCCATCAGTGCTTGTCAATAGCATTGCCGTCTAGAAAGAATGACAATGGTGAAAGTGCATTAATGGACCAGTTTATAACGTAGCCTTAAGTTGATTCCAATATCCGATGAGTGAGCAGTGGAAAATGCATTGTTTTGTTGGTAAACTTATTAAATATATGTGATATGTGAACAACTATATTTTTTTTTTCGTTAAATGAATAATGATAGAAAATTCATTTGGAGTAATTGCTCGTTGATTTATTGACAAATTTGTAAACTGCATGTTTTTTTAAAAAATAAACACGATGAATCAAAGCTTACAACGGAGGGCAACGGGATAAACGGTCAATTGCAAAATGATTTCAGTGAGGACTGATATGTACATGTATAAGTATACTTAATAGGGCGTTTGTCATTGATATGTTACTGCTTTAGGGCTTATATTAACAAATTGTTCTCGTCTCAATTATTTGTGTTGTTATTTTCCTGTTCGCAAATACATTAATCATGAACTACCCCGAAACTTTCCAAACATCACTTTTTATCTTTGTCAGACATTGTCTCAATAATACATGTCATTGTTGCCGACTGTTAATTTTTTCATTACTGGAAAATAACCAGACTGGTACATAAGCAATCTAACCAGCCGACCACTGCTTCAAACATCAAACTTATGATAGCAAACTTATATAGGACAAGATATATGACATATCGTCACCGTTATCAAGCATTTGATACACAACACTAGAACAATTGGAATATTTTAGAGCGAAGAATATGCTAAATATATTGGTTTTCATAAACATGATGTTGTAAAAAAAGTTTGTTATGGGACAATGCTTGAACATTTTTGTAAAGGTGTGAATAATTTCATGTTCTACTGTTTTCCCTCCTTTTCTTCTGTCAAGTCGTATTCGGTACTTTTTGATTCCTTTAAATACGAATAGAAAGTCAACCAAAGGTGGTGAGGTGAGATGACTTGGAGTTTAACTCCTCTTTCGAGAGTATTTTACGAAAACGGCTTCTAGTATTATTGCAGGGAGAAAGTCTGCAACACTATTGTTGCTTGTCTTTGCGGTGAAACCTGCGAGCATGGACTGGAACCATGCAAACCATGGTACTGCGCTGAAAATTAGGGTAGCATTGTACCCAAACCTTTGTGCGTGTGGCACAGTTCTCTTCTCATAATGTTCATGTACAATAGTTTTACCCCTGAAATTCTTGTAAAATCCCTAAAAAAATATGTGTCATTAGATAATTGTTTCTTAAAAACAAAGCTGTCATCTTTTAAAGAGGCAGTAGCACGTTTTTAGGGGGAATATAAGGTGATGTCAAGAAAATAAAAAGAATTAAAGGTGTTCACAGAAAATGGCCGCCAATGGATTTTATGTGAATCCTCATCATGTGTCCTCTGACTATGGGTGATTGGTTTGTGTAATGAGATTTTTGACACTGCCAAAATAATACATTTAGCATTATCTTACAATTATCAGTGAAGTATTTAAATATAAAATTATCAAAAAATGTGCTACTGCCCCTTAAAACTTGAAATAATTAGGTTTCTGATGCAAATGAGCTGTTATTTCATTTTTCATGTACAATATTTATCTACATGTTTCTTCTATCCTTTCACTATTACACCTTAGGTGATATTATGATACATAAATAGTTAATTCACGTTGTCTTTTACCATGTGTACAGTCTTGAACGCGTGTTAATTACTGTTCTTAGGGGTTCATTGATGGTTGTTGTTGTCAACTGTACAACACAATTGAAAATTCACCTTTCCATTTACAAAACTTTGTTGGTATCTTCGTCAGATAAGATGTTTTTCCATATTTAAAATGAAAAGAATGTGCTCGATATATCGTGTCTCAAAACTGATAGGTATTGATATGAATTTGATAAGATAATAATATGAACATGATAAGCGAACAAAGCAAAGAGGTGTCTGTTGAACGTTAATTGAATGATGCAGGTTAAGAATATACAATCATCATTGTGTGAAAAGATAAACAGTTTCGTTAAGTAAAATACGTCAATGATAGTTTAACATACCTTTGTTTCAAGACACAATAAGATAAAGGGGCAGTAGCATGTTCTTTTCTATACTTTATTTTCAAATTGTCACTGATAAATGTATGTTAATGCTATATGTATCTCTTTGATAGTGTCAAAAATCTCATTACAGCAAACCAATCATCCATAGTCAGAGAACAATTTATAAAGATTCACATAAAATCCATTAGCGGCCATTTTTGTGTGAACACCTTTAATTCATTTTTTTGTAAGAAAAAGTAATCGCATGGCTAAACTTTACATTTTATACTTGAAACATTAGTTCTTCATTTAGTTTAAATACATTGTCTTTCAATTGGCAACATTAATGTTCATTTTCCTGACATCCCCCTATATTCCCAAAAAACGTGATACGGTCCCTTTAAAATGAGTAACTTAATTGCGGAAAATCGGACATAAGGTTACAGATACCAATACGCAAAACCACATCGATATACCACAGAGGGCGTCATATGTATTTCAGTTAGTAAAACCATGATAAATTTAATGTAAAATAACTAATGTAGCATCTACTTTTTTATGAGAAGTAGTTCTTTTATGTGTTTTTCCATCATATATTCATAATTGAAAAAAGTTTCATCACCCTATATACTCCCTAAAAACGTGCTACTGGCCCTTTAAACAACAACCTTATACATGTGCAACATATTCATCGAATTTCATGGAACAAGTTGGTATCGGACATTATTTTCAAGCTTCGTTTGAGTTTTGTCTCTTTAGTAGACACTTAGCAATGGGCTGAAAAAAATCGAAAATGCAGCAAATATTTACGCACTCTTCACTATTGAGAACCAACATTTAAAGACAGTGTCCTATCAATTTTCAGTCCGTGATCGTGTTGATATGAGAAAGTTCACAATTATAGACTATACTTCTATCAATTTAATTTTTTTATTGAAAATAAAGTATTTTATTAATAGTATGTGCACACATTGACAAACGATTTATAATAAAACTTTACAACAACTCCTTGTTATGCTGCAGCAGGGCTTATCACACATACAATGGTCAAAAGCTATGCTGTAGAGACTATTAACATAACGTATAGACATAACACAAGAGGGTAGAATACTGCAATCTTCGTGATTCATCTAAAAAAGCTAATCATAATATTAAGCTGTTCATCACGACGTTATATTCCGATCTTTCACAGAAATTCATTGAGTGAGTTACTGTTTAGCTCCGCTTAGGCAGTTTTGCAACCAACACCAAAGAGTTACAGAAAATTCACTGACGCATTTGGCTCTGAATAAGCCACATTCTATTTTTACTTATGATAATTCTATTCAATCTAGTTCTTTATAATCAATAGCATTGGGATCGATTAAAAATCGAATATACATTGTAAATGCTGGTACTATATATCCACTATGACATAACACCACAAAATCAATGTATGTTTCTTAATAATGAATAAAGGTTTCTTTCACGAAAGAGTTGTTATACTTAATGGTCTAATCTGAATAACTTTAGATCGACATTTTCATATTTGTTAATACAACAGTATGATCAAATATAAAAACCGGTTTACCTAATTTTACTTATTTCAGATTGTTGATGGCCATGTGAATTTCCTAGTCTAATGAAACAACGGACATCGTACAAACACATTTTTAGGAGTTCTCAGAAGATATCGACGAAAGACGCAACAAACACATATCCGCACCTTGCTACACAAACACATTACAAACAGCATGGGGTACCCGATACCCGTGTGGCCAATCACAGGTCGAGCCCACCTGTAATCAACTGCAGCTCCGTGATTGTATCCTAGTGACCCGGATGCGGATCTTTGAGAGCCGGGTAGGACAGGGATAGAGTCCAAGGGGAATCCCCAGTTGACATGGATATAAATTCGTGACACTTAAGGTCTATATATATTCTGGCGTGGCACATTTCGTGCAAAGACTTCAAGATGTCTCTCATCAAGGATATACTTATGTTAATGGCTGTTGCATGCGTTTATGGTTTGTATTTGATTTATTATTTGTAGATAATTAATGGAAGTATTAAACATGTAAATAAATATCAGGATGTTCTTTCTAAATATTTTGGTCATTTGATGAATTAATTTGAGTATGATATTTAACCAATAAAAGTTAAATTCCATATTATGTATCACAATTCTGATTATTTTTTAGAAACAAATGTATGTTGCATGTTCATGGAAATATTTTACAACTCAATGTAAAAATATGATAATACTGAAAATTGTGTTTAATCAGGAGACCTGGAATACTGGAATGAGTTTTTAATCCGAATATTGTAACATTTAATTTATTAAAATATCTTTGTACTAACGTATAGGTAAATCGTTTCGAGGGAAAATACGACCAGCTCAGGAACTTGATGAACTTTTATCTAGAGAGCGTCGGGATCTAACAGAGGTTGAGAAAAATGAACGTAAGTTCCTATGTCAAAAATATTTAAGTAATAAAATACATTTTAATCATCAACTGCATGGCTCTTTTCCAATAGTGTTAATTATTAAGTTCAGAAATAAAACGCCAATATCAAAAGATCCATCTTTGTATTAATGAATTAAAATGATAGTATACGAGTTTTGATCAACATAATGCTATTGAAGGATGAAAATACTATCGTACATTGTCATTTCTTGTGCTGTTGGATTATTGAAACAAATTGTTCTCTTTAACATGTGATTTTAAATAGTTCCCTATTCATTTGGTATCTCAAAATATATAAGCTGATCCTTGTCTTGACTAGGACACAATGTACCAAGAGCTGGAATTATAATTCTGAATATAATTATTCAAAATGAACTGTAAAAAGGACAACATAAAAATCAATCACTCCCACCAAAATATAGCAAATAACAAAGACATAATTTCTTCCAGGGGTATATTCCTATATGCGCCAGATACTTCCGTTCCTTCAAATGTACGCCGGAAGTGGAGTGGACATTCGCCATTTTGAAAACTATGACCGAACTGTCAACATCAGCAACGTGTTTTATGTGAAGCCCGTGCACGTGTGGCACGTGCAGGCGGTCATCAGGGCAGCAGGGTGGCTGGGTCTGCATGTCCGAGCGGTTGGTAACTATCAGAGCCGCTCCCCTCTCTACGTGGACGAGGGTAACATCATGATGGACATTACGTCACTACGACGTCATGATGGCGATCAGCTGCAAGCGAATGAACCTGTAAGTGTACATAATGAGTTATTGTATTATGAGGAGGAAAGTTGCTGATCAAGATATTATGATTACTATAATTGTGTCTAGTATACAAAGGTGAAATGTGAATTTGATCAATACCATCAATAGTATCTTTAATGACTTGAATTGTGTTGTATGATTATCGAGTATTGTAATCCTTATTCTTCGTTATACACATAGCAATTTACAGCTCTGACTATTAATTATTTCTTTTATTTGTCTCCGGTAAAACTTTTAGTCCCTAGTGTTTGAATGTGTGCATTTCCATAAATGTTCACGATTACTTATCATTCAAGAGAAGATATATGTGTTTTATAACTTTGAATATAGCAGTCTTGTAGGCTGTAAATGGATCACGAATGGTTTAGTAACGATATGCATTTTCTTGATGCAGACCTCGTCACGTGACTACTGGACAGTGACGTCAATGAGCAGCGTGTACGCACACGAGTTGAACGCTTTTCTCGTGCGAAATCGTCTGACTCTTCTCTCTCAGCCAATCACAGTCAACGGCACAGTCGGAGGCATGGTGGCGGCTTCGTCCCACGTGAGTTAGCTCCCTTTAATTGACATAAAATTGGTATATAAACGACAGTCAGTAAAAATCTGCTCTCAATTGAATAAACTCAGTGTAATGATAATGTGTTGTTTTCGTACGTTTCTTACCTTTGAATAATATCAAAGCATGTTTATGAAGTTACTATCATAAAGGAGATAGGTGTTTAAATATATTTTTTTACTTATACTAGTTCTCTTACTGATGAGATATGACATTGAATGATCAATGTTTGAAGAAACCTAATTTTGAATAGAAGGTCATTTTCAGATAGAATTCCAAGAAAGAAGATACATGCAGAAATATCACATATAATTAACAATTATTCTTTGTCACTTTGTGATTGAGGCCCATGTAAATAAATATACTTTAAATGACAAAAGTTAATAAGTGTTGCAACATTGTTTCTATTTACCATCACGATGCCAAATAATCATAACTGTATAACCTATAACGTTTGACCCAGGGTTCGAGCTGGGATGGACCAACCATGAGTGGATACGTGGTAGAAATGAGACTCGTTGATTCTCGGGGTCGTCTCGTGAAGTTCACTATTGAAGATGACCCGGATGTGATGAAGGCTCTGCGTTGCAACCTGGGAACGTTCGGCATCATGTATGACGTCACACTGAAGGTAGCCATTTTGTTGAGTTGTAATTATGAGAGCAAACAAGTTAATCCTATCTATACATTTATAAAAAAAATGAAACAGGTTCATCTTGATACCGTATCAACTGTAAGTGTTTGTTAATAAATGTTCATAGATATATGACGAGTTTTATCAAGTGACTAAATTGATTGCATTTGAAACAATGATGTTTATAAATATAGAATATAATATATGGGTACCAATAGAAAAAGAATCATATGCAATTCAATGTAGTGCATTAAACAACATTCATATTTTGCTTTGCAGGTATATCCTACGAAGATAGCAAAAGTCGTCAACCAGTTTCTGACCATCAAGGATTTATTCTACAATGCAACTGCTCTGAAAGAAGTTGTGACGTCAAAGTTCCTCACTGAACCAGCCTGGTACCCATTTAGCGGCATATCAGACACGGAGGCGGAGGAATATGAGAGGTCGGGTAACATCCCGGCTAACTGGTCGGCCAAAAACGACGTGATGTGGTTGAGGTATTATAAAATGATTCCTTTTCAAACCTCATAATAACAGCTTGTTCGAAATTGTTTAAAACGTACACGAAATTGACAAATATTTTTCAAAATCGTTATTCTCGTAAGAATGTATTATGTTATTACCAATCATTTATTCTAATGATATTCTCTTCACGTCTGAATTTGACAAATTTCAGAATGTTTTCTTATAACTGATATTAAGAATTTAAGATAAATATTTAAGAATATTAAATTGTACTAATTCTAAAACATATTGCTGTTCTTTAAAGAAAAATGTAAAATGATTATCAGGTGTAGTTGTTAATAACAGTAAATACTATATCAATACCGAAATGATTTGTTTCAGAACTATAGAGATTGTAGAGAATATAGACGAAGGTCTGATACAAGGTCCTGTTTTCCTCCCCACTAAGGGTGCTCTGTCTGGGGGTAACGTCACAGGGCTACTGAGAGGAAGGGTAAGGGTTTATATTCATTTTTTAATGTTTAATGATTATTTATTAATTATAATAAATTGTTATAACTTATTATTAATTTATTTATTATTTGACTGTTTAATTATGATTTTGGTGCTTCAACTGGTGCGAAGTTCATTTTGATCTTACAACATGGACATTTGTGCATTTGTGTAGACTCATTTGGACACTTTCCAGTAGCATCGGTTAAAGAACGATTTGTTATTTTTTTCCAAAAACATGTTGAATTTTAGTACACGTAAAATATTTCATAATCTAGGTTTGCTGTTATGATCACTATTGTTGGTTTTTCGATATTTGTTTCGTTCTATGTTTATGTTAAATTTATCCGGAAACAGTTTTCAGATGAATATTTGTTATCGTTATAATCTTGAAATTGACTTGGAAACATGTTAAGTCATCCTTGTTTTCGTTTATATATATCCTCAGACGTTTTGTAACAGTATGTTAACCTGTGATGTAAAAGTGTCCGCTCATCACCCAAAGACCGGATTTCGAACCCCGGTCGCGTTAAACCCCAAAAGGTTGAAAGTTTGTTATCACTGACTCTTTATTATCATTGTTATCTGTATCATAGTAATGATCATCATTTGTATCATCCAGGCGGCCCTTAATATCCCCAAGTCACTACCACCAGTCTCCTACCACTACCTTATCGACGCCTTTGCTACCATCCTGCCTCCCAAACACGGGAAGGAAACCAGCGCTGCCTTCATGATGAATATCGACAAGGACTTCGACAGACCGACACGGGCCGTGCAGGTTGGCAAGGGTTCTCTTGATTATTCAGTCCCTATATTGAGAGAGAAATGACTGATTCAGGCTATTTTGAAATTATAAATTGGGATTATTGCTGAAGATTTGCTTTCGTTGTAGTTAAAAATGATAATGTTATTTATTATAAGAATTTGTCGGTGTAAGAGAATAGACCTGAATCAAGTTTCATTACAAATATTTAGGAAAATGTTAACCCAAATATTTTTCAGAAAAAAAACATATTTACATATCACAAAATATAATAATGATATAAATAAACAAAATATATTGCTGTGTAGAGATTTGAGCCTAAAATACTAAGCCATATTTAACAATAAAATAATTCCTTCCTCTAGAAGATAATGTGAAAATTTGAAATGCAAAGATAAATCCAATGCACCTTCTCTCTATAGTTCATCATCGAGGAGTCAGAACGTCAGATGAGGTCAAAGGGCACGACCCCCGTGAACGCTCTCCTCCCCCGCTTCGTCTTGAACGCCGACTGTCTGCTGTGCCCCGCCAACACGGCCTTCAACCAGCCCGGAGACACCGGCAGATCCTTCGTGGTCGACTTCCTCGCTCCTCCCTGGCAGGATGGCTTCTATGATATCACCATCAAGGTTTGTAACTAGATGAACGGATGAACTAGATATCATGCATGAGGAACCTTATCAAGATCACAAGTATATAAGGGATAGAAATATTACTATTGATGAAAGTATAAAGAGCATATTACAAATGAAGCACATAATTGAGATTGACAATTGAGACACTGCTTATAGAGTAGGGCGGCTTCTATGATATCACAATTAAGGTCTGTATTTAGTGGAGATGATATCATCCATTACGAATTTAATGGAGGTCCGAGATATCAATAGGATTCAATGGATAAAGAGGATACAATGCATGGCAAACATATATAGATAAGATTGAAACAAATAATCGAGATTTGAGATGTCACTATAGGTCTGCATTGCAAACAGAGTAGGGAAGTTCATATGATATCATAATTAAGGTTTGTAATAAGAAGAGAAGATTCCATACATGAAGAAATTAATCTAGGTCCGAGATATCACAAAGATTTAACGAAAATGAGGATACGATACATGGCAAACACATGGAGCATTCTTAAATGAAACACAATATCATTTTTCTAGACGTCACTAGGTTTGTAATGCATAAAAAAGGTGATATCACTAAAAAGGTTTGTAATGAGAAGAGAGGATATCATCCATTTAGAATTTTATTTGAGATCCTAGCATTTAACGGATAACGAGGATACGATACATAATACACAAATACAAATAATATACTAGGAATGAAATAATTAATTGAGATTTGAGATGTCACAAGGTTTGCAATGTACACAGAGTAGATCGGATTCTATGACATCACCAAGGTTTTTAATGTATTGAGAGGATACTAAGGATGCAGCAATTAAACGATTCTAAACATGAAGAAGTTAATTAATACCGTACCCTTGAAATATCAGGTTTGCACCTCTGGTGAAGAATTAGTTCTATTGCAGCCATTAATCGAATTTCGAGATATCCCTGAGTTTAATTGTAATGCAGAAAGATGATGGATGCTAGAAATGAAGTAATTTAATCGTGTTTCGAGAATTCACTAGTAATGATTATATGCATCTCGAGCTTGACTTATCTCCGTTCACCAGGTTTTCGACCAAACTGCACGACTTAAACTTTATATTGTTACCAACAAAAATTAAGTTTAAGTTCTCTGCAACAATCAGTAGTTTCCGATAAAATACACAACTCATACATTTTGACATGTCACTTTAACAAGTATCATATTTTGTTAACAGTTTGTGGAAACCTTCAGGGATGAAGCAATACGCCCCCACTGGCCCAAACGATATGACAACATCCCGGGAATCATACCACACATACAGCGCGTGTATGGCGACAACATCCGGGAATTCATTGCTGCACGTGCAAAGGCGGAAGTGGATCCATGTGACATGTTTATGAACACCTACCTCGCCGCCATATTGGGTCATGGCATGCGATTCTGTTGATAGTATTATAGAATTGACTAGAGATATGACGTTTTATTATTGTATGGACTAGAGATATGGCGTATCTGTGACTAGAGAATTTCTAGACCTCTACAAAGCATTTGTCATGTCAGCTAGTACATTGTTTATTGAGCGTCACTGTAGAAGAACACACGCGAGGAAGTAAACAATATGACGTATTTTCAGGGATATTACTGCATAACATAGTCATAATTATGTTATCGTGGATGCCTTTTTTATTGGCGACGTTTGTTTCAATTTTATTTGAATGAATGATTTTGATTATAACTGCCTTTGTGTACGCATAGAAATATTAACTTTAATAAGTACTTAAATAAATTAAATTCAAAATTAAAGTTAATTTTTGATAAAATGTACTTAAATATGATTCATTGTTGTGCGTTATAAAATGATAGTCATTTTGTATATAATCGCCAATGGCATATATCGTGTTACTCAAACACATGAGATGTGTTGAAAAAATCTTTAATTTCATATTTTTTCAGCATGGAAATGTTTTGTTGTAAATGTCAACAGTACAATCATATTCATACAGGTATTTTTCAATGTCACATATGAGGATGTTTTTACGTTTATTAAATGTTTCAAATGACGAGAATTTGTCAATACTTAAAGTGTATAATAACTTTAAAACAAGGCATACATATTAGAATGAATAATACCATGTGTTAAAGCGCATAAAAGATATGTCGACAATAACCTCGGTTTAAATGGTTAGCTTGTCATAACAACTGTACACGTACAAGTACATAACCTGTTCTCATTACCAATTGCGACGGCAGTCAACAGGGACGACCTCCAACAAATAACGAACTATCAACTTGCAGGGATATGATAAACAAATATCCGGGATTAATTGTTAGCAGTTGCTCAAACCCGGATCAACAAGCCGGATATATCCGGGAAAAGGAATAGCCCGGATTTATCCGGGAGAAGGAATGCTTCAACATGGGTGTGAGGCCGAATCCTATATGAGATCCGTGTTTACTCACCATGATAAATGAATGGGTCAAGGCGACTTTTTGTTAGGAAATCAGCCTTCGTGAGCCTTATTTCTCATACCCGTTGAAGTGAAATAAAACGTGGATAATTTCGTATACGAGTTTGATACCAAATAATTCATTAGTGCAATAATTTTTAACTATATATGTAAACAGGTTAAGTATTATATTTCTCACTCTCACAGACCAAGTCGATAGTTAGACTAAAATTTAGTCTATGAAATATTCAAAATAATTACTGTACCTTCATTTATATTATTTTATTTCTTGAGGCTTTTAATTTCATATATATGTGTATTCAGTCAATCTAGATATGCATAATTTAGACCTAGACTGTATAAAGGCTCCTATATAATACACAGTCATGAAGCAGGACTAGTCGACAGTATGCTTGAAAAAATTATGCTGCTCTAGTCAGCGACGGAATTGCCAACATTGTTAAATTGTTAGGGGATACTATTTTGACCTCATACATGCGATAGTTAACTAGTATCATTGGGTCGTATAAATATTACACAGCAGCATATGTTACTCCGGCGAGTGATATTGTTGATATTACTCATAATAGAGAAGCTATTCAGTGCATACATTCTCAATACGATGAATTCAAAGGTCTGCTGAATGTTTTAAGATTGTTTCGTGCAGATAAATACACCTCGTTTGTTAAACACTTTGTGATGTCTTCAACGGTCCAGAGTATATAGAACCCTAATGCCTGAGCATTGGATGATTAAGCTGTACATATACACTTACTGTAATTAATTATTACAAATGACTACACATATCATGAACAAATAAAAAAAATTGATTAAGAACAATAAAATGTTTAGTCATAATCAAATAACATTATTGCTTAAATATAAAATTTCATAACATATGATACATACTATATAAGGATTACATTTAAAAATAAATGAAATTTGTTACACACTTAAAATTGGGTAATTCTCCTTTGGTTAGAGGGTTCAAACGGACAGGTGGATATACAGACGGAGTATACATGTATATGTAACACGGAAGAGTTGTGTGTTAGGATAGGCAAGGCTGTGTCCATATACGCAGTTCCGTGTCAGGAATATGTCCTAAAATATATGTGCTTGTAAATCACATGATCCTCTGAAATATAATTATGAATAGTGTAAAATATGTTTTATTACATAATCATAATTGTGCTGCTATTGTAGTAAGTACTTGTTCTTTTAATACTACTTCTACTACTACTGATTGTGCTGCTACTACTACTACTTACTGCTTACTATCACTTACGACTACTTACTACTTCTTACTAGTTCCTACTTCTACCAACTACTTCCAACTACTACTGCTACTATTACTACAACAACAACAACTACTGCTACTACTACTACTACTGCTACTACTACTACTTCTAATTCTAGAAATACTACTACTACTAATGCTACAGCTGCTACTACTACTACTTTTTCTACTTCTACTACTACTACTACTACTACTACTACTACTACTACTTCTATTACTACTACTACTACTAATGCTGCTGCTGCTACTACTACTACTTCTACTACTACTACTACTACTACTTCTTCTACTACTACTACTACTACTACTACTACTACTACTTCTACTACTACTCCTTCTTCTACTTATACTCCTCCTCCTCCTCCTATTACTACTACTGCTGCTACAACTGCTACTACTACTAACTACAACTCCTCCTACTACTACTACTACTACTACTACTACTACTACTATAACAACAACTACAACTGCTATTATCACGACAACTACTACGAATACAATTCGTCCTCCTTCTTCTACTGCCATTACTACTGATGTTGCTGCAGCGGCTTCTCCTACTTCTGCTACAACAAACACTACTAATACGACTACACTATAACCTTTTCCACTACTACCACAACGTGCACCACAACTATATAAATTAGTTACAACTTAAGCGTTTAAACTATCACAACTATAATTTATCATCATGTTAAAAAACGTCTACAGGATTATATGCTAAAATAACCGCTTTTGAATAACCACCACCAAGTGAACAGGGCCATTAACCTACTTTGCGACAGATATGAAACATAATAATCTTTGATATCAAAGAACTAAAACAGCAAGTTGATTGATATCAAGTTGTATGACAGTGCTCACAAAACACTTTGAAGTTTGAAAGTATTTCATTCTACCATGACATTTCAAAATCCTCGAATTTCATTGGTTTATTTCTATGGTCGAACCTACGTTCGAACACGATTTTTATGACGGGCGATTCACCACGGTTTGATACACACTGCCATAGAAACGAACGAGTCGACATGCATACAGTCACCGTACGCTTCGGCAGTTGTTTCGCCTGAATATTAACTAAAAGTCTTTTATCATTGTATTACCCGTACTTTTATATAATGAGAGTTTGGTTCGCATCATATCGTGCATGTTTATATCCAGGAAATAGTGTAATTTTAAGCGAAAGGTTGAATTAAAATCAATAAGCTACCGCAACCGGTTTTGGTTTGAGCGATGTCAACAGTGACGTCAACCTTTGACGTCATAAGCACAAGACATTATGACGTCACAGTGTTGACCGAAGCACAACTGACGTTACGCGGTAGAAAAGAAAGTACATTTGAAACGCTAAAAAAACTCGTCATGGTAGAATGGAGATAAACCTACTGTGTTTTATAATTTTCGTGGTTTAACGTAGATTCGATACCGTTGATGTTACATTCGAAGCCTCACGCTTACGCGTTCGGCTCCGAATGACATCAACAGGTATCGAATCTACGTTAGACCACGAAAATTAAAAAACACAGTAGGTTTATCTCCTAATTCACACCTTTGGAAACCTTTTTACAAGAATTAAAATGAACCTTATCGCTGACAAACACTTTCGGGCGTACAGGTTGTACTGACTTTGGAGTCATTAATCAAACAAAATATTTGGTCCTACTACCCCAAACTTTGGTAAAATAGTAGGCAATCGAAGGTCACATTTCGCGCTAATTAACAAATCAATAATGGACTATCTTGAGTCTCCCATTAAAATAATTAGAAAGTATATCATTTGTCACTTAACTTACACTTACAACTCTTAACATTAGGAAAAATATAATCGGCTAACAGTAGATAGATTCAGGTAAATCAGAAAATAACTCAAATATTGAAATTTTCACCGTAATGCAAGACATCAAGTGATAGTTAGTTTATAAAATGAGAAAAGTATAGGGCATAGAACACAGCCTTGACTTGTTACGGCAGGGCAATCAAAATAATCGGCAAAGAATATTTTCACTTTAACATCTTTAATTCTGAACCAAGTCTACAAATAAGTTGTATGAATAGAATATAATTTTAAAGCATTTAAAAAGCCATGGAAGCTATGTAAAATATCTTTATACTGAAAACTAGACACCTATATTTATCTGTGCAACAGTGAAAATGTGATCACAAATTTGACAGTCTAAGTTAAACAAGCCTCTGATTGAGACTAGGTTTATTTAGACTGAACAATTGAGTAGTCCCATTAATCCAAAGTGAGAATGTGCCATGAAATAGTTCAAATTTGACCACTTACATAGTCTGAGAGCTAGTAAAAAGGAGACAGGCCAATGACGTCTGAATCTTGAATAGAAAGCGTTCATTGAAAAAAAACCACACTCAAATTGAAACAATCTTTTAGCGCTCGGTTTATTGAAAAAAGGGCATGCTGATACATCTGTTCACTAGCTATGTAGTTTGATAGCTGATCAGTTAAAAGGGCAGAAGCACGTTTTTAGAAAAAAATATGTTTTCAACTTTTAACTGATAATTGTATGTTAAATGTAATATTTTGATAGTGTAAACTTGAAATCTCATTACACAAATCAATCATCCATAGTCTGACAACGAAATATAAAGATTCACATAAAGTCCATTGGCGACCATTTTTGTCAGCAGACTTTTAATTCATTTTGTGTATGAAAATGAATCGCATTGCTGAACATTACATTACATATTTGATTTATTACTGCTTCATTTACTTTGGATACATTGCCTTTCAATGGGAACCATTTATTTTCATTTTCCTGATATCACCTGACATCACCTTATATTCCCCCACTGCCCCTTTAAAATGATCAATCATCAATCAGATGAATAACTTATATCAATGTTCGGATGTTCTGTAAAGTTTTATAGGGACTTTAAGAACTGGGAAATATATACAATGATGTTGGACCAGATTGAAAGGTCTAATCAAATGCAAAGTAGGACCACAAATATATTTGCAAGTAGTTGCCGACTTCTGCTTAAGTTCATATTGTTAAACATTCTGAAACCTTATGTCTTTAGAAACTTATCAGATTCCGATTTTATGTCGACTTATTCAAATCGAATTATCAATTTTAAAGATTTATATATACATCTAGCAAAACAATTACAATTACAAATACAATCTGTCTCAAGTGTAATCAAACGTATGCAACAAATGAATTGCCACAATCAAAACAATCATTTTCATTTTATAAACATATAAAGTAACATACAGCATTAGATATTAAAGCGAAATATCTGTTTTGATATTTCTGAGTTTTCTGCTATATAAATATACCAAATGAAATCGGAAACATAAACAGAGAGATCATCGATGGCATTTAACATTGCATAACGTCAAGGGACCCTTGGCTTGCGAGTATATACATATCGCTTCAACTCAATAGCTATAATCCATGTTTTTGTTCAAATAAATATTCTCAAAAAGAGTGTTTCATTCTGTTTTCCTCGTTGACAATGAACGAATTTTATGTTTTTCACGACGTTAATAATTTGAAGTAATAACAGCTGAGTTTGATTTTATTTCCATTTATTTGCAAAGCGTTAAGTAATACAAAGACACACAGAGTATGTTTAATTAGGAGATTAATCCATTCTCTTTTTCATTTTGGGGCTGTGTGTAGTGCATTCTTTAACTCTAAGATTTTTTTACATTAAATTTAGGGGTAAAACATGCACTACATACAAAATAATTGATTTTTCTCCTAAATCATCTAAAATATTTATGAACATTATCACCGAAAAGCAAAAATCATGATATGTACATGTACATGTACTGGTTTTCAATCACCATGGCCCTTTTTAACGTTATGAAGAAAACTCTACATTAACAAAAGTTTAGCAAAAGCTTTTTATCAAGATTATTATTTCCTATGTAAAATCATCATTTTAGTAAATCATAAAATTGACACAATTTCTAGACAGTACTCAATCAATCAATATTTTATTTCTGTCTCACTTGTGTACATGTTACAGATTCATAAAGTATATACATAAAACACACATACACAACCAATCGCACAGTAAAAATGGATATATCTTAAACATAAAAAAATTGGCAGCAAAAAAGTATAGTATGGCAGGTTCTGGCGGTGTGAAAGACTAAATCTTGATTTCCTAAATTGTAATTAAAAAGCTGGTTGGATGTGATGGTGGGAAAAACATCTGAACACTTTTACCGTTCATTAATTCTAACACAACATAGTCAGCATGTTGAATAACAAATTTACTTTGAAAATGTATCTTTTTCATCAACTTTATTATGAAATGTAATAGATAATAACAAGAAAAAAGTGAGCATGGCTCACAAACCCCCGCATCCCGTCTGATTTTTCTTCTACCTCAAGAGTCAAGAGTATCATCAGGTGAAACAAAAACCACAATTTCATCTACCTAACTGTTAAAGTTCAGATAAAACATGTCCAAATTGGAGCATCAGACTAGTCATTTGCACCAAGTTCAAACCCAAACCCAAGAGCAAATTTGGTAACAGCTTTCAAACTCAATGAAAAGTATCATCAAGTGGATCCATTTTCAGTCAAATTGCGCAATCAAGGGCAATAACTCTGTGAAAAATAATATTTCGGGAATATCTTTCAAACTCGATGAGAGAAGAGTATCATCAGGTGTAACCATTACCAAAATATCATTCATCTAGGTGTAATAGTTACTGCGGAAATCTGTCCCCATTGCAGCATCGGACCTGTTAATCACTTCAAATCAAATTGCGCAATCAAGGGCCATAACTCTGTCAAAATAGAATTTCGGTATTGCTTTCGAACTCGATCAAGAGTATCATCAGGTGTATCCATAACCAAAGTTTCATTTACCTAGGTGTTATAGTTCCTGAGTAAATCTGTCCCCATTGCAGCATTAGAAGGTTACTCGCTCCAAGTTCAATTTCAGAAACAAGGGTCATAACTCTGTCAAAATTAAAATTTCGAAAATGGCTTTCGAAATCGATCAAGAGTATCCTCAGGAGCACCGATAACCAAAATTTCACTCATTTAGGTGTAATAGTTTTAGAGCAAATCTGTCCCCATTTGAGCATCAGACCTGTTACTGGCATGAAGTCCAATTTCAGAAACAAGGGCCATAACTCTGTCAAAATTAAAATTTCGGAAATGGCTTTCGAACTCGATCATCAGGTGTATCCATAACCAAAATTTTATATATCTAGGTACAATAGTTTCTGAGAGAACTTGTCCCTATTGAAGCACCAGGTCCGCTGTCTGTACCAAGTCAAATTGGCAATTCAAGGGCGATAACTCCGCAAAAATTAATTTTACGGAATCGGCTTTCAACGCGATCAAGAGTATCATCAGAAGCATTTATAACCAAAATTTTATTCATCTAGGTCCAACTGTTTCTGAGAAAATTAGTCCCCATTGAACCCTATTAAACTAAGTCCAAAAAGTGACGTTTCCATGGAAACGGCCAAAAATTAAAATTCCAGAATGCTACAATTGGTCAAGAATTGATGAGAATGACATGTCTAACAATTCTGCAAAGTTTGGTTGATGTAGACCAAGTAGTTTTTGGAGATATGTGACCGGACGGAAGGACGGACGGACGGAATGACCGCTATATACCCCCGCTTACTTCGTAACGGGGGTATAATTACACGATCTTGCATTTATTGACGTTGTTCTTTCCAATAGGTATAGCACGCCGCTAATGGCTGAAATATTGCCCAAGCGGAGTCAAACAATAACTTACTCACTCACTCATGGTATAAGGGATTAAACGATAAGCCAGCTGTCTTATGATTGAAAACAAATTGATAAGTAATGAACATTTCGATCTTGATATCACTACATGTATTTAATTTCTTTTGCATTTTGAATAACAAACCTGAAGTGAAAGGGTAAAACACATATAGATATCTTTACTCTTGAAATGTTTTTAATCAGAGGAAAATAACTTTGTAAAATATACACCATAATACTGATTATAATTAGGCTTTGCATCTAAGCATCACACTTTTCTGACATAGATACAGTAAAAGAAGTTTTATAAAAATATCAAAGTTAATCGAAAACCAATTTTCTAATTATCAATCACTTATTCGAGGATAAGAGTTCGAAATAAACCTATTTCAATATTCTTGTACAAAAACACTAACAAGTTATATAACGCTACACTTGAAAAGAATAAGTAAAATTTTAATGCAAATTGTGTTCGCTAGTCCAGTTATTTACATTTCTTAAAATGAATTATACATTAATTTTGTCTCGTATTATCGCCCCAAATGTCTGTGAAGAATGTTAGTTTACATTTAAAAGAAGGTGTAATGAATGAAAAATACATAAAAGTGTTCACAAACTCACCTCTTTCTATGCTCCTATGCTTTCCAACTTCGTCAGTTTTACCTAAAATGCTGTCCTTTACAACTAACTCGATAATAAAATCCAAGATAACTATTCTAAACGAAATCTACTAATCAAACTCACGTGTTTTGCACTGACGTCAAGCGTGTGCTATTTAAAAAATACAAACATGCACTTTTGTCAAACCGAACAGGTATCTCAAAGCCGGATATATAAAAAGTAATTTCGTAGAGGTCATTCTGACACTTTTAGATATATAATATTCAGGTTCAGGGCTCTGGCTATTGCAAGGTCGACTGTCAACTTCAAGTCATATGATTAAATACAGCACACAAACGGAATGTCATATCCGTATAGGATTGTGATTTTCGGAGAAATCACGTGCGTTTGTCTTCAACCTTGCAGCAATTGTAACATTCGTCGTGCATACGTAATGGCTATATAAATGAGCAGAATTCACATATTTTTCATTTGTGAATTTGATCTTGGCCTAAAGGTACTGTATCAAATGGTTTCTGTTATAAATGGTTAACCTCTTTGTAATTCCTAGTGTTTAACATTAAGTGTTCTTCAAAATTCATCATCAGCATTAGAGAAGATTATAAAATTTAAATTTCTCTATTGAAATTTCTACACAATGTTTAATTTGTTTAAAGGAAAATGTAACTCTAATATTTCTTATATTTTTTACTTATTTAGATAACCCTTTTAATGTACTTTTGTAAGCCTAAATGTTATTATGAAGGTCTATCATTATTATATCAAATAATTAATTTAAATTCGTGTCATGGTAAAATTTGAATTTAAACTTTTTAAATCTTCATTCAGTTTTTGTTTTTACTTTTATTGTTAGTGCTGCTGTCTCCAAAATGAGACCGACTGCCATCATAGCCGCTGTTGTTTTCGCCATTTCCCTTACCAGTACACAAGGAAGATCAGTTCCAAACACATTTGACAGCGATGATTTGGAAGGTCAGTTTCATTTATGTGGTAACAAATATAATTTTTAAATAATATCTTCTATATATATACACTTGAAGACACGAACGCATTATGTGTAGAGAATGTAGCAACAGTCAGGCTTTTATTTCATTTATCAATTTTAACATGCAAACACTATTTGAGGATGAAATATCCCGTGTGCATATCAAGCCGAAGAAATCATTAATATCAAGACTTCGCTTTATTGCGTTTAAGGAAATTGAATTAAACCTCTATATAATGTGCTTTCGTGATTATTCAATTTGGTTCCAATTTCGTTTGTTCAGAGGGAACAACTGTTTTGTCGCATTTTAGTGACTGATTTTTTTCTCACTTATTTTACAGGTCTTGAAGACACTTATGTTTCACTTGGAGATGAACCGGCAGGGTTTAGAGGTAGGTGTGGTATACAATAAATACATAACAAATATAAATTGTTATCTTCAAACAACATTTTCAAAAGATAATTTATTTTATGTCATGAATCTTTTTTAATAAATATATCTTTGATAATTACATTTTTTTAATTCAGTATTCAAATAATCATTTCTTACTTATTGCTTATTAATCCCATTTTTTGTCCATCAATGACAAATTCATAATCAAGTAATTTTGAAACTTCTTTTCAGCTAAGAGATCAGTTTTGACGAAGCCTACTGCTCTGTCTGAAATCATGGGTTCCCTCCATCGTCGAAACACTAGGGGTATCGACGAGTACAGGAGGAGCGATGGTAGGCTGGCGCTTGTGTTCTTTTTTACTTATATGATATTGATTTTTTTCATGCAAATTTAAATCGTATGCGGGCATTTTTGAAATCATACGTGTTGTAAGAGATAAGATATGTTTATGAAGTTTAAAATATCATATTTCCCTTTTGGACGTTTTTTTTAAAGTTGACCCAAAAGTGGGATCTCCAAGGATGAAAGCCTTCAATAAGATAATCTCTGACCATTTTTCATAATTCATGATTACGCATAGATTTGATGAAGATGATTTACTGCTAAACGTATGGCTTTGAATAAGGAATAAATCGCAGAGTTGAAATTCAACAACCAATATCCCTACAATCTTTTTATGGTTTATTCTTCAGAGTTTTAAGCACTATGTTCCATGTATTGATATTCTTTATTCTTTGATTTTGAATAGCTGTTTATCAACGCATGCGCATCCTACTGACAATGCTGAGGATTTTGATTGGTCGAGAGCCGCAGATTGAGATCTATCACTATGTCAACTGGGACAAGACCATTATCATAGACAACCTGTTCTACACGCGACCAACCAACATCTTCCAGGTAGGTCGGGGTTCGAACCTTGGCTAGCGAGTAACTGTCGACCCATATTTACATATACTTTGCTCCCATGAAGTTAGACGTTTTTTTTTGGGATAAATTCATCATCTAGTAGAGATGGCGTGATAGTTGTACTTAAAAGGAATTTTTTCCCCAAGATTTTAAATTCCAAAACATACATACAACATGTGACAAGTTTCCTTAGCAATTGATAAATCATACCATAAGCTTAATATTTTTATGACAAGAAACACATGATTTAAAATGCACTTTTGATTCATGTTGAGAGTTGTTTTTAAAGGGGAAGTAGCACGTTTTAGAGGGAATATGAGGTGATGTCAGGAAATGAAAATAAGTGGATCCAATTGAAAGACAATGTATTTAAACTAAAAAAAGCAATAATTATTCAAATATATGATGTAAAGTTAAGACATACGATTCCTTTTTCTAACACAAACTCATTCAAAGGTGTTCACAAAAAATGGCCGCCAATGGATTTTATGTGAATCTTTGACCTCTGACTATAGATGATTGATCTGTGGTATGAGATTTTTAACACTATCAACATTATACATTTATCATTAACGTACACTTATCAATGAAAAAATAAAATTTTCAAAAAATGTGCTACTGCCCCTTTAAAGTGGAAAAGGAAATCAAACTGATATCTTAAAGTTCTACATAAAAGAGACACGCTGACAATAATTAACCCACACCTCAAACGTCAGAACTGAAAAATTAAATGAATATATTTATTCTTCAAAGGTGCGACGGATCATCCGTGCAGCCCGTTCTCTGGGCATGCGCGTTAGAGCGACGGGTGCCGGACATAGCCGATCTCCTCTGTACGTGGACGAAGGCAACATTATGATGGATGTACGAGATCTCGTGAGACATGACGGGCCCCGGATGCAGATCAACGCAAAAGTGAGTTAATATGATCTTATTTATAGGAACACGACGGCCTATGAATATTACTTTGGGAAAAGTTATAATAAAATTATTCAACTTGTTCAATTAAATAGAAACAAATAATAACCTTTACAGTCTGCTTAAATAAACCTATGGTTTAAAAATCATTGTATACATCGAATGGCCAATTTGGCTTTTCAGTTAAAAGATCAGTCATAATAACATCTGTTTCCCAAAAGTTTGTTTAATTCTGTTTGAATTAAGTTTTCATTTTAAAAATAGATGAAGGAATATCATGATGTACCACATACTGAAAGATGATGTTAAAACTACTACATATTTGGCAACTCTAGGGTAAAATAGCAAAAGTTCAAATTTCTTGCTTGTTCAAAAACTTTCGTTTTGAAATATTTCTTGTAAAACATAGATTAAATCACATATCATATATTATATCATTGACTATTTTAACCGAAAGTTTGATGACAATTGGTTTAATTAAAAAAGACATTGCGCGCAGAAAGAATCGAGTAAACCAGATTATTCAAATTTCTCCTTTGCCACCAATCTATTCTCTATATAAGTATTGTAGAAATGATGAATTCACTAATTTGGCCTATAGGATATTACGTTAAGAAATTGTAACAAATTCACAACAAAATGGTGATATCACATAGGAAATCTTTCACGGGTAAACAATCTTTTTGCAATCATATGAAGATGTTCAGAATGGTTCAGAAAATAGATAATATCAGTGTCATATGTTTTCAGAACAACATCCGTAACTACACGACTCTCACTGCGATGACGGGCGTGTACGAATACGAACTAAACGAGTTCATGGTGAGGAATGACGTCACAATGTTGTCCCAGCCACTCAACTATAACGAAACCCTCGGCGGCATGGTAGCAGCTGCAACCCATGTGAGTTATCTCCCTTGACGACCTTATGTACATGAAAGCAGAGTTATCTGAAATGTGATAACAATATCTGAAAAAACAATTTATTGTGAAATAGACTAGTTCTACGGTGGCCGAGATTTTCATAGTTTTAATGATTTTATATTTCTTTATGGTAAATGAGGAGAACTTAAAAAGTATAATAAGAATATAATCACTGACCAAGTTTAATCTGCGACTGATTTAAAATAACTTGATTTCCCTATACGGGAACGAACATTTCTTTTCGCGCAATACCTTGGTTATTTCGAATTTACAAGCGCCTCGAGCGGACACACAGGTAGTGGTTAATTTCGTTTCAGTCGCGCCTTTTTATTCCTTTGACAATTTTGTTTCAACCAATGACACGTCATGATTGCAGGGATCCACGTGGAGCGCCCCGACCTACAGCGGCTACGTGAGGGAGCTACGCCTTATGGACTCCTACGGGCGTCTGAGGCGCTTCACTCAGGAGCGACACCCTCAACTGATGAAGGCTATCATTTGCAACCTGGGCATGTTTGGTATCATGTATGATATTACCATACAGGTAAGATATATAGAGAATACTCGTTTTATAAATTTTATATAAATGATTGACATAACATTATGATATCATGATATGCTCAAATATTTTGGGTGATAACTTTGTAGATTTATTAAAAAGCGATGTCTTCAGTTATGATGACTTATATTGGAGCGATATAAATGAAAAAAAAAGATTATCCATTTAGATATGATATTAATGAATTACCCTTCATTTCCTTCTCAAAGGCAATACACTATTATATATAAAGTCACTGTAAGTAAGGATCCAGGTATAAATTTAGTGAAAAGTATACCATTTTTATCTCATCGTTTTCGTCGAATGGTAGTAACATGATGAATGTAACTGCCGTTCGATAACCTGTATGGGTAGTTAAATAGCGGACGATCATAGTCTCAAATGACACAAGTGATGATGTTTCAAATCGGACGGGAAACGATTTTTATGAATATACAAAGACGAACATCATGATGATATCACAAGCTAGGTTGATTGTTTGTACGTAATTCGATTTAAAAGACATCGATATGCCAGGCACAGATCACTGTTGACACATGCCTTAAATATGTTTTCAAATTGACACAATAAGTTTAAAAGTTCCTACCACTTTTCTCTCATTTAAGCTTATCTTGAAACTTAAAAATTTACTGACTATTACAGGTTTACCCTGGCGTGGTAGGCAAAGCTACGAACCAGTTTGTCTCCCTGGAGACGATGATATACAACACGACCTTCCTGCGTGAGACTGTTACCAACAACTTCCTGACCGAGATCTCCTGGTTCCCCTTCAACTCTGTCACTGACGCAGAGGCCGTCGACTATGAGAAAGACGGAACCATACCTGCTGCTTGGAACGCTAAGAGGGATCAAATCTGGCTTCGGTGAGAGGAGCAATCTCATTAAAACCAGTTCGAAACTATTTCTTAGACCCCTATTCGAATCTTGCAGCGATATACGATTCAAAGTCTATTATTGACAAGACAACTGATTAAGCATTACTGCTAATGAATAGGCGCACTAATGTAGTTAAAAGCCTTGGAATATGATTTAATGATGTTATATGTGTTTTCCTATAGTTACGAATAAAAGAGTGTAGTTGAATCTGTTCTATTTGCTGTAAGATCTTGAAAAATATATAGATGGTATTTGTAGTATATCAGTCTCCTTTTCCACAATATTAATTGTGTTTTATGCTACAGAAACGTGAACTTGGTCGAGCGGTCCGAGGTTGGGGACAAGACGCTGGACCCCCCTCAATTCCTCCCCACAGGGGGGTCACTCTCCGGGGGTAACGTCACCGGGCTGCTGAGAGGGCGGGTCAGTTCCTTCATACTCAACTTCTATATCTCTCAAAATAGAGGTCGTAATATAGTGAAAGTTGAGAGTTGAATTTATCTTTCGTAATAAGAAGTAAAAGTTAAAATTATATAGACAATACGTGTAAAGCAAGGACTTAATTTCAGTAAACATTTACTTGATCAAAAAAATATATTCAATGGTTGTATTGATGGCCCTAAGGGCACACCAAACCCGAAAGAAATTCTTGTGTCCTGTGTTGAGTCAAATCGTGTGATATAATACGGCAAATACAAGTTTTCGGTACGATGCAGAACGCAACTGTAATGCTTCTGATCTTAAAGGTTGTGGGTTTCATTATGCCCAATATAACAACGTAATTACGAGATTCAAAATTATGTCTATGACAACGATTAACTGCTGTAAAAATGGAGATCAAAGTAAAGTCACAGGTTTCTCTCTAGCCATGGAGTTAAATGAGCATAAATTGGCCAATTATTTAATTAATTTAAGACACTCATCCCAAACGAACAAAGGTCATTTGCTATAAGTTTATTTACATTCGTATTCATTAAACTCATAAACGACATCATTCGATCTGAAAATCGGTATTTTACGACTGCTTCAAATTTTCGATTTTCTTAAAACGCGTTTTTCACACTCTCGTCTATATTTCATGTTGGTGCTGAAGTCTTCATGAAGGTTTTATTCTTACAGAGTGCAGTAGACATAGCGAAGAAACTATCATCAGAGAGCTACCACCATCTAGTGAATGCGTTCCCCGTGATCCTCCCTCCAAGATGGGGGACTGAGACTAGCGCAGCGTTCATGTTGAATATAGACAACCAGTTTAACAGGATGGCTGATGCTTTAAAGGTGAGGGGATATATATCAAAATATGATTTCATATTTATATCATGTTTATACCCTGGAATTTTCTCCCCAAAGAGGTAGATGAAGTCAAATATTCTGATCAAAGAATATCTCATGACTTGAGCTAACTCTATATAAGGAGAGAATGAAACATATATTATACGACTTAAGTATACTATCTGGATTGATATAAAAAAATGCGGTTCAATCATAAAATAGGGTGAGATAAGTTATAAAACCGTCAAAATTCTATCACTATAGTGTAAATCTAAACTTAAAACGATAAGAAATAAATAAGAAAATTTCAATAATTTAATAAAAATCTTATGAAATTTTGTAACCGGTTTAGACATGTTCATACCGTAGTCCAAAGATGAAATTCACGTCTTATTTTCTATGAGAGTCTCATTCTAATATGAATATAATGATACAAGTATTTAAAAATATAACGACTCGCCTGGACGCTGAATATACCCCTTAGACTTGTGCTAGTATATGCAGTCTCTGCAAAAAAGTTCTCATTTATAATAAACAATCAGTTTATCAATTATAAATAAAGTCGCAAATGTCTCTTAGACTGATATCGAGACTTGCTTTTCAAGAGGTTATAAATAATAATAAACACTGCAGTCTTTGCTTTAGACTTTCTCCTTCTACCCTTTATAATTAGGTTTTATTGCTATGTCACAAAATACTTAAACTTTCATTTCCTTTCAGTTTATCATCGAGCTAGCAGAGACTCAAATCAAGGCTAACGGGACGACCCCCCTGAACGCGCTTCTCCCCCGGGTGTTCGAGAACTCTGACTGCTACCTGTGCCCAGGTAATCACGAGATCAAACAGGCCGACGACAGCGGGCGAACGCTGGTGATAGATTTCCTCGCCCCTCCCGCACAGGACGGCTTCTACCCAGCAGCCAGACAGGTAACATTCATACTCTACCCTCAAGACGAAATGTTGATCTAACCTATGTTGTAATAACACCATTTCCCTGGTTTCTGGCAGTTTCCCTTAGCGGCATTCTTCCTACGCACTGCTTCAAACTTAAAACACAAGTTCCCGAATTTCTCATTCAATATTCTGAAACTGGTGTTTTAAGCTTTGCGTAGGAAGCTGCCAAGTGGTAAAAACGGCATCACGAGCATTATTTTTAAAAATCGACCAAAAACATTTCGTGCATGAAAAGGGTGGTTGTTGTTTCTGAGCTCTTTCCTATCATAAAGATTAATTCGTCTTAATTTTAATAAACCTGAACTACCTAGGCTGGAAGAGAATTGGACAAGTTCTCATCTTTTGTTTATTTATTTATTGATTCGTTGTTTAAAAGGGATAGCAGCAAGTTTTATTGAATATTTCTCTTAAACTCTCTTCAATAAACATCTCTTTGCGCCAAATTTATTATCTTCATAGGGTTACTGAACTAAATCATCTTTTGAAGAATTATTAAGGTTCATTCAAAAACCACTCGCGGTCATTTTTGTAAACACCTTCTATTCGGGACAGGAAAACAGAGTTGACAAGCTCATCTGAACATGGTACGATCATTGTATTTTCTTTGAATAACAACATTATCTTGCATTTGGAAACATTTTCGTGAGATCCTCTTATTCATCTTGCAAAATTTGATTTAACCAACGCTCGAAAATGTTGGCTTTTATAATGCTTGTTATTTTGAGTAATCGACTACTCCGTTGAGGAATTTCATTGTGCCAATCATGAAAACCCAAAGTAAAAGAAGCGCAGTAAAATCACCATCAGCTGGTCTTAGCAGGCTCTCTTTATCATGGGCGCTCTGACAATCTAAATGAATTTAGATCGACAGTTTCATATTTATGAAAACAGTATGACCTTATATGAAAAACCGTTGATCTATATGTATTTGGATTGGCGGTCTGACAATGTGAAATGTTCAATCGGGCCAGGACTTAGGCCTAGAAAAATACACCAAGGCTGTATAACTGTCATCTACCCAAAAAAAGGTCAAAACGTATCGAGTTAAACTCTTGAACTCTTGATTTGCCTGTGACGTTACCAAGATGTACATGTAATTGCATACACAATTGTTGTTAGTTATCAAAATTAGTTTGTTTGTTTGTTTGTAAAAAAAACCTCTTGTCTTTTCCACAAAGTATAAAAGCATCTGTATCAATTTCATGGCTCAATATGATACATAAGTCTTTACAAAAATTCGAGTTGTATATCTACACATCAACTTGATACAAATGCTTGTGTGGCGCTTCCCTAACGATAACGTTGGAAAGAAGGCCTATCTTTATATATTGCAAGAACCCCTCAACCATTTTTCATTTCATTGCAACTCCTTACATCCAGGTGATAATCTGTTTTCGTGTTTACTTTTTTTATAGTTCGTAGAACGGTTCCGAGATGAGAAAGTTCGTCCCCACTGGGCTAAACGTCACGACAACATCCCTGGCATCATTCAGCACATCAAAGACGTTTATGGAGACAATATTCCCGAGTTTATGCGAATGAGAAAGCAAGCTCAAGTTGATCCTTGTGATATGTTTATGAACTCGTATTTATTGGAAATATTCGGTAGAAGTGAAAACTGGTCTTGTGGATTATATTAAGACGAAAACATTTTGTGAAACGAAAGGGAGAGTTCTGAACTGTCGGATTCGCCGCTCAAAAATGCTTATGTAATGACTTTATTCTATTTGATTATATAAAGGTACCTTAAAGGGGATAAGTATTTATTTGAATTAAATAATCACTAGAGGGATAGATAGTAAAATATATGTGATGAAATTCAATTTTTTTAAATAAGTAGAAGAAGCAGCTGTAAAAGGCTCATATACTTTCAGGTATGGTAAATATAGGGATTTTGCGCATTCTAATTGATATTGTTATGATGATTATATTTATCGACAATTATTAATTTGACAATCTGGTTATGATAATGGAGTCCATCAACGGAACGTAATAATACGTCTATAAACATGATACTCAACATTATTTCAAACTTGAAGGTTTCGTCAGGATTACTGGATTGAAATAATGTTTGTGTTTAGAGTACAGGGTATCGATTGATATGAATTCTCTTTACTTACACATAACTGATTTTCTATAATTAATCAATAATCCCTGTCCATTTCAAATTCATGACGTTTTGATCAGTTTCAATATGCCTCAACACATGACTCTCTACCTTGCTATATGAGACAGTGTATCATGAACACTGAGCAACTATGAATATTTATTATCTAAGTTAATCCATTTCATCTAATAAAAGAAAGTCAATCTTGAAAACTAACTGACTTCCAAGTGTTAGCTAAACACTATGAAGGAATGCTCTTGACACATGAATACGGAGACATTTTATCTACCTAACAATGAGCAACTATACATCTTTATTATTTAAATTAATCCATTTAATCTAATAAAAGAAAGTCAGTCTTGAAAACTAACGGGCTTCAAAGTGTTAGTTAAACTTTGAGGTACATGCTTTGTACACATGAATACGGGGACATCTTGGGGTTTTTTTTCATTTTAATTCGCACAGATACGAGATCATCAGTACTTACCTATGGTAGAGTGCGATTAGATAGTACGTTACGTGTGCCGCATGTCTTATGTCTTGACAATCAACTTCAAGAATCCACAATCAATTTCTTCTCTGAAATCCAAAATGACGAGAACTGTTTTTGATTTGAGACATAATCAAAAAGCATTTTACTGATTCCTTTGTTCTTCTGGAAAACACATGATATGAAGTGGTAACGAATATCTCAATTATCACGATGTCATTTTTGCATGTGACAATGCTGTTTTTATTATTATTTTAGTAATATCAGTCTTAATAATGTATGTTTGTTGATATCTTGAGCAATTGTGTATAGTAATTCTAATATTTCTCCTATGTGAACTTGTATATTTTTCCAATAAAACATTTTACTATGTATATTTTGCTGTTTCAGAATTGTGTACATATACTTAACACGTTTATTTAAAGTTTGACATTCGTGTGGGTTGAAAAAGAATAGGAAGTATCAAGAAATCATCAGCATCCTATTTCATTCTTTGAATACACAAGAAAAATGACAAATCCATCAATTTCATACAAACTATTGTTAAGAAAATTCTCCTCATCGGAATTTTTCATTAAGGAATACAAGAGCAGAAACCCAAAACTGATATCTAATTTGTTTATGATAAAAGCAAGAAAATAGTTGTAAGTAAATTCTATCTTTTAGATCTACAAAGTTTATTATTGTATTAATTGTTATCGTTTCTCACAAATCAAGAATGCGTGTTTTTAACAAAAACCTGATTTCAACGAATGGTATGTTTAACAAAGTTTTGTTAGATGGTGTTATTTATTTTAAATTTATCATACACACTTTTGGATAATCTATGGAAATCCTTCTTTCTAACACTGTAAATTTGGAATGTTTATGAACTTATCTTATTCTGTACATGTTTAAAAATCAAAAGTGATAAAAGTAAAATGTTATCGCACTCTACAAAGTGGTTTATAGAGGCTATATCTTCTGTTTAGTTTTTACTTATTTACTGCTTTAAACTTCTGTAATGAGTATTTCATCTTAACAGCATAGTTATAGAGTAATATTATCTGTTTAGGTTTTTACAACAAAGGTAAAGATTTTCTTATTTGTGGACACTATACGATCACAGGAAGAAGAACTTGAAATCTTTTTGAAAGGTTAAATCTACAAGTCATAAATCTACTATACATTTATAAATGTGGTTTAAAAATCTATAGTTTCTGTATATTGTATGTATAAGAATCATAGTCTATCACTACCAGCTACATATAACGTACAATCTCATTAAAATGATAGCTTAATTGCTTCACTACGTTACGCAGATTATAGCGTAGTGTAGCAAATATATCATATTTTAATGAGATTGATATAACGTAATGATGAAAACATGTCTGAAAGCCTTAGTTAGAAAAAATGAATGTTTTTATTTTCCTTATTCCAAAACTGTTTCATCTTTATACACCTGAGAGTAGTGATTGTGTTGGGTTTTTTTTCATATATATCACATATACACATAAAGAAAATAATCAGACTATCGTCCAATAGTTCGTCAATTAGTCAGACACAAAGACTCCAAATGAAGAGAACACTTAATATAACTGAATTAAAATGCTCAAATAGAAGGAATTAGAATTGGATTTAAACATATTTTATTCAATAAAGAAAAGGATTAGGAACAAGTTATCCAACTTAGGTAACCTTCTCCCAAGTATTTACGAAATGATAGATATATAGTGACATACATGAAAACATGGAAAATAGTATAATACATAATGGTAGAAAGATATTTACAAAAGTAAGTATGTACATGCTGCAGTCAACAGAAGCGCTTGCTGTTTAAAATATATTGTTGGACTGCCTTGAAAATGACCTGATTTTGTAAAATTGAAAGGCTTTTACTGCCACATAAAACTAAATCTAAATGTACGGCATCATCATTAACATATGATTTTAATACATATAACATTCTTAATCTGTGTTCATCATATAAAGGACACTTAACAAAAAGTGAAATATTTTTTCGCATAAATAACCACATTCAAATGTTGAATCCGCCTTAATACCAACTTTTAATAAGTCATATTTCAACTCACTTACATGATATCTTAAACGTGTATGATAAATATTTACCCTACGTATAGGAATTAGAACATTACTAATTATTGTTATATATGCTTTAAAGTAATGTATCTTTCATGGTTTATCCCGAAGTATTACATTTTATAAATTGAGCTTCATCGTTTTAAATAAATCCAAGTCCAAAGTTTGTACGACAATGTAAACTAACACAATGAAACGTTTCAAGAATTTTTATTTCAATGTCTTCATTATCATAGGTGTATTAAAACTAAGAACATAACTCGTACTTATAAACTGGTAGAATTGAATACACGCATATATTATATTTTAAAACGATCGACGACAAAAGACAAAATAAAAAAGCTAAATTGTTAATTTGTCTTTATATCATAGCTAAGTTCTCACGATGTTTAGTTTCTGCTATAATCAATCATTGTATGCGTCTCAAAACGAAATTCCTTAATGACAGAAAGATATCAATATCTAAAAACAATGTGATGAGTTTAAAAATTTCAAATAAATTGACAATTTGTTCACAGAAACTAACCATTTGACATTCCTTAGCAAACAAGCCAGTACGGAGTTGTTGAAGTGGCACGCGCTGTGGTAGAGTATGTGGTTATTCTTTAAAGACGAAGCATTCCTCGATAGTTTAACGTCTGTCCAGCTCATTAATTCATAGACTAATGCGATAAACAGAAACATTATGCTTGCGATATAGCCTTCATGTTTAATAGCAGATATGGTTGGATGTAAGTTATGTTATGTTCAGAATGGGGCTTTAATATTCTATTGGCTTTATTTGTCACCCTAGCTTATAAGAAATATTGATCACACGTTGAAAGAAGGTAGTTTTTTGTAACACAAGAAAGAGAGACATTATTTGCGTAAAGTTACAGCTTATTCGTGAAACAAGTCTGTACTTGCACGTTTCATGGTTATTAACATTAACAATAATAATAACAACGACGACGACGATGAAGGTGAAGATGTTGATGATGTAGATGGTGATGATGATGATGATGATGATGGCGGCGACGATGACAACGATGTTGATGATTGTGATGATGATAATTATGACGATCATGTACATGTAGATGATGATGATGATGATGTGACATTTGAAAAATGATTGCTATTATTGCTTTTTAAGATTCCCCGTCACGCCTACACTATCAATCGTTTAAAACTATATACAAAACATTAGCATCCTCAAAAAAAGGGCTCATATCTCATAGAATGAAATGTATTTTACTTTTGTTTTTTTATTCGATCACCGTTGGGCATTTGACTGTACTCATCGCTCGTATTGAATGTGTTTTTGTTGAATAACAATATTCCGACAATGATAAGTATATTTAATACAAGCAGAAAAATTGTTTGAGCATAACAGTAATCTCTAAGAGTTATTGCATTGTATTTACAAAATGATATTTAATTGAAGTAAACTTTGCACCACTTAAAGAAGTCAGGTGTCTTGTGGTATTTTGTTAGGGACAATTAGTGCAGATGAAAGCCTCACTTCATTGTCATTTTTTAAAACTCCTACAATATTCATTTACATAATTTAGTATTGATGTCAACATTTGAATTTTGATTTGTGATGTGGCAGTGTAGCGCCAGTTATTGCTTTATGCTGTCCTTATAATGGTGAATCTTGCAAGGCTGTAACAACTTCAATCTAATTTTTTAACTTTTCAAAAATTTTAAATGCTTGTTAGTGTCTCATAGGCCTGTGTAGGCCGGACCCTGCTTCAGGTAGTGACACTTTTTAAAAATAAACTATTCTTTTTTTTCTTCTATAAACATCGACCGATTCTTATGGGCGATGAGCGGACACTCTACCAACTGGGCTACACCCCGATGAATCTAAAGAAATGATTGAAGATTGCAAATTCTATGAGCATTTTGTATGCCTTATAGAAAAGCATAGTAAAATTCTTTTTCCAATTATAATTGAATACGGAGAATGGTATACAAGTTTTTCTTTGATCAACAAATAATTTTACAATGAATATTCATGTGTCAATAAGGCGGCCATCACTGTACAGAGTTCATACAACTCGTCCAGTTTCGGTATGACAAATACGGTAGAAATATTCCAATGGGATACTCATACAATAAACCAGAAAGAGACATGATATATGAAGCACTGATTGCATTACCTGTGATGAACGACCAGTGCTATCTATTATCCATTGTTGAAATTGACACATACCCTTTCCCTAAAGAACTCTAAGAACGACCGAAGTCTGTTCACAATTTTATTAAGCAAGTTTTCCGTTATTGGCAAACATCCCGCGGGTGTTTTTAATACAACCCCCAACCTTCGTTCTTACCCTTGGTGTTCTAAGCACACATCTATTCTAATGAATGCCAAAATCGCCATTTGTCATTGTCTCACGACCGCGGGCCGTACGTCTAATCTGTGCCGTCGGTTGGGCCCAGAGGTTGATTTTTGCCGCAGAGCGACCGCCTTGATTCTTCAATGAAGCAATCGGCTCGTATTACCTGCTCAAATCAATACCCGTGCATCAGGACGATTGAGGTGATAAGGCGATCGGACGTGATTGTAATAACCAAACTTAGGGGGATGTAAAAAGACCAGTGTTGTTCCACAAGTAAATAGTTCCATGATGAATGAGCGACTCAGGTTGTGTCTCAGGCTTTATCATGCATTCATGTCCAAGGGGGGATCGATCATGATTTCTCTTTGTCCACGCGTTTAATTACAATCAAATTGAGAAATCAGAACACAAAGAGTAGGGGACGCTCCCCAGGGGCGGAAGTGGCAATATCTCAGAGCGGAAGATGAAGATAGTAACGTAGACCCGCAGTTAAGGGCTAGACCCCAGGCTTGTCGCTGGTTTACGATGTCGCGTGGTGCAATAAAGCGGAAATTAAACTCTCAACTCCAGCCCTGTACAAACTATTTAGCAGTTGTTTTAATGCAGAGCCGCGGACATAAAGAGCCGTCAATTACGACCAGGCTGAGAACAAACTTTAGTTCACCCACGGGACGGCGCTCGCACCTTTTATTTTCACTACTGAATATCATGAACTTGATTTCCCTGAGATTGTTCCAATTAAAGGCGACTTAAGCCGACACCACATGCGTTGACTCCATCAGAGAGTTAAAGTTAAAGGAAAGAGGTGCTATCTTGTTTTAAGGCTAATATAAATCGGTTCATAATGACCTCCTTGTAAGATCACTAACACTTAATTATGAGGTCATCGAAGGACAAATGAAGTTAATGAGGCTTCCCAAAACATAATTATATTCCTCTGGTTCACTAGATATTATTTGATATGGACATTTTTATGACATGTAAACATTAATCTCTATAATCATTGAAAAATTACATGCAAAAATCAGATTGAATCATTGAGAAAATTATAATTCACTTTTTACTACTTTAATGCTGTTGTGCGTTTTTTTAAAGATTTTTCTATGTTGTTATTTACTATTCATCTATGGTTAATTATGTCTTTTTTGGCTTTATTATTTTAACGACAACCACATTATATCAATCAACAAAAATTAAAAATCCATTTTTTTTCAAAAGGACTTTGACCCTGTTTGCGAAAGTTTGGATAAACAAGTAAACATGCCTGACCACAATGTTCTAGCAAACAATAAAATGGTTGACAGGATCAAAAACAATTAATTGCACTTAATGAAATGCAAGTATAGTATCATTTTCATGATTCCCGATAAGAGCGAGATAGTGGTGTTTTCCTTAAGCCAAGGGCCAAATAAATAGATTAGACGTCATATGTGTTACATGAAATCAGCCAACATTTCCTAAAGGTATAAATGCTGTAGCATAGTGTATCAACATGAATATAATCGAGTCTCTAGCGATTTGTTTAATATCATAACGATACCCAAGCCAATTCGAAAACCGTCAATTAACAAATTGTTAAACCTCAATGCCTTAAAGGATTTGCACCTGATGTTGATATCAACATAGACAGGTGACATTACCTGGATGCTGTCCGGATAAAACGTGAACCTTTAGATCAATTGCAGACTTATAACAATTGCTGAGACTGGCCTTAGGACTTAGGGTCGGCTAGTGTCAGTAAGTGATACCAATGAAATATGAACGGATGGTCGGGGTCCGTTATGAAAAAGGGGAAGGAGGGTTCGCCTTCTATGTTCGTCCTTCCAACTGAAATATTTTGAAAACAAACTGCAAAAGGGATTGGGGGCGATTAAGTCATGGTACACCGCACTTCAAATTCCAAACCATTTAATACATACATGGACAATATTTAATGTTATTTGTTTTTTTATAAATGATGTAAATGGTGTTTCCTTTTTTCCCTATAATTCGTCATTACTTGTTTATTTTATGTGATTATATACTATATATATGGCTTATGGTTTGATCTTGAACAAAGTAAGTGTTATTTTCCCATGTTCTTCTTTAGCGGGCTTCACTAGTTCATGTTTCGACAAAATAGGCGTCATGAGGTTTTTTTTGTAGACTTCAATATGTTGATCCATCAAAACGTTTTCTTCAAACCACACACTAAAGAAAGAGTGATATGTCTGTTAATGTTTGTTCATGTCTGCCTATCATCATATTTCATATACCTAATAATTCTGACATTTCTGTTGGAAAAAAAATAAGAAGAAATATTTCTCTCTCACTAAACTAGACTGTGACTCTTAAATTTTAATCTTTAGTCGTGAGTCATCAAATTTCATTATTTTCTCCATGACCTCTGACATTACAAGAGTTGTTTAAGGACAAAAGTCTTTCTCATCTCATATAGAAAATGTTTGATTTTCCTCAGCTCAACCACTTTACACTACCACATCTACGTGGTAAGTTATCAGTATTGTGATTCTGAGGAATATATAGACGACAACTTTTTTTTCATTGTATGCGACGTTTCGACAGAGATTCTTGTGTCGTTCTCAAGCGACACAAGAATCTGTGTTGAAACGTCGAATACAATGAACAAAGAATTTTGTCATCCATATATTCCTCAACATTATTGTCATTCCAACTTCTAAAATGTCTCTCAAAGATGTTATCAGTAGGGTGATTCCATTATGTCACATAGGTAATTTTCTGGCTTGTTCCTGTAGGGGTATATTTTGGTATGTAATCTGCTACTATGCTGTCATTGCTACTTTCAACCCCTGCCCTTATTCGTTAGTGATTTAAATAAATATTCCATAAAGGAAAGGAAAAGTCTACTTGTTTCTAACACAGGAAGAACTGACATAAACCAAACAAACGTCTATTATTTGGATACTAACCTCCGACAAGTGACCTTAGCCTGTTAGCCATATAACATGCAATCGACTCATTCCCACTGATGTAATGAAACTTCATTACCCAGAACAATCGGAGTTATCCGCCCGTCACTAGCCCACTAGGTGGCGTGACCTGTCATCCAATTAGATTCATTCACATTACAGAGTCGGTAGTGTGCAGACGTGTTTCTGTATCTCTTCCGATTGTATTGAGCTATATTAATTAACGTGTTTTGTTGTTTATTGACTCTATTGCTTACCTTAGTCAGGTATTCCATCTGTCTTTCTCGTTTTCATTCCTCGCGAGTGAATTCTGTGTTTCAGACAGGGGTTTTTGCTAGTTGACACAGCCGTGTTAACTTGGACGGGTGGTGCACGGGTTGTCGATTGCGGTCGTGCAGCACGTGCAGCCCGGGCGACGGACGGTCGCTCTACCTCGCTGCAGTGACAGCTAGCGCTACTGCCGCCTACACTTGATCGCCTGTCGCCTGCCTAGCGCTAGGTATCTCGTGTGGCGCTTGGATTAGCGCTTGCCGCGTTTGTCGCCTGCCGTCTTCCTGACGGTTGGTGACTCGTGTGCCGTTGGATTTCGCCTGCGCTTGCCGCCTGCCGCCTTCCCGGCGCTAGGTGTCTCGCACGCTAGTGGCGTTTGGATTAGGCCGCGGTTGTCGCCTGCCGTCTTCCTGACGGTTGGTGACTCGTGTGCCGTTGGATTTCGCCTGCGCTTGCCGCCTGCCGCCTTCCCGGCGCTAGGTGTCTCGCACGCTAGTGGCGTTTGGATTAGGCCGCGGTTGTCGCCTGCCGTCTTCCTGACGGTTGGTGACTCGTGTGCCGTTGGATTTCGCCTGCGCTTGCCGCCTGCCGCCTTCCCGGCGCTAGGTGTCTCGCACGCTAGTGGCGTTTGGATTAGGCCGCGGTTGTCGCCTGCCGTCTTCCTGACGGTTGGTGACTCGTGTGCCGTTGGATTTCGCCTGCGCTTGCCGCCTGCCGCTAGGTGTCGCGCAAGCTAGTGGCGTTTGGATTAGGCCGCGCTTGTCGCCTGTCGTCTTCCTGACGCTTGGTGACTTGTGTGCCGTTGGTTTTCGCCTGCGCTTGCCGCCTGCCGCCTTCCTGGCGCTAGGTGTCTCGCGCACTTGGCGTCGCGTGGTGTTTGGTTGGACGTGTGCTTGTGCGTGGGCGTTACCTCGTGCTCGTGGCTCTCGCCCTTAACTCAGGGGAGCTCCCTCCTTGTGTGCTTGACCGCCCCTCGCGCTCACATCTCTCACTCTTAGATCAGGTGAGCGTCCCTCTAGGGGGAACGCCTAAATGGAGAGTTGATTGGCGCTGATTGGTTGGTGAGCTTTCCCTGCTCCGCTGATCTGGCATTAATGTGCGCTTGTGTGCTTAACCGCCACTCGCGCTAATGTCTCTCAATCTTAGCTCAGGTGAGCGTCCCTGTAGGGGGAACACCTGAGTGGAGAGGTGATTGACGCTGATTGGTTTGTGAGCTCTCCCCGCTCCGCTGATCGGGGATTAATGTGCGCTTGTGTGCTTGGCCGCCTCTCGCCTCTCACTCTTAGCTCAGGTGAGCGTCCCTCTAGGGGGTACGCCTGAGTGGAGAGGTGATCAACGCTGATTGTTTGGTGAGCTCTTCCGCTCCGCTGATCGGGGGACTAATGTGGGCTTGGCCGCCCCTCGCGCTCACGTCTCTCACTCTTAACTAAGGGGAGCGTCCCTCTAGGGGGAACGCCTGAGTGGAGCGGTGATTGACGCTGATTGGTTTGTGAGCTCTCACGGTCCGTTGATCGGGGATTAACGTGTGCTTGGCGGCTCTTCGCGCTCGTGTATCTCACTCTTAGCTTAAGGGAGCGTCCCTCTAGGGGGAGCACCTGGTTGGAGAGGTGATTGACGCTTGTCACTTGGTAGTGCTTCTTTTGCTCAGGTTCGCAGGACCGAAGGGGTCATGTCCACCTGGGACTAGCGCCTGACACTTCTGACGCTGGTGGGTCAGGGGGTGCGACGCTTGCTTGCTTGATACTGGCGAAGCGCTCCAGGTGCTTTCCTCTTAGATAATCCGGTTGCACTTGAGTTCGAGACGGCAGGCGCTCTCCCCTTGTCTAGTGGGGATTTTCTTCCGCCTTATCCTCAAGCTATTTATTCACGAATTGGACCTAGTCCCCTCCGACTCGCGTCCACTTACGTGGGGTTCTGCGGGTGCTGTGTCTCTCGGGAGTCGGCGTGCTACGTCCCTCACGTGGTCTGCCGCCTGGGCAGGAATTCCTGGCTGGATGGGAGTCGGTGCGTCGAGTCGTTACCTCCCTAGGAGCAGCGCTAGTGCTTCCGCTTTTCCATCCGGAAGGGTGAGCTGCAACAGCGCTCCAGGGCGGCCAGGCGACCCACCCCGGGTCCGATTTCTACCACAGGCTGAACGAGTGTCCTCGACATCTGTAAGGATGTCGGCGTGTTTTACCCTGGCGTCGGACTTAGGGTCCTTGAACTTGGACAGGTCCCTTGGGACCCCCTGGCACTTGAATGGTTTTCCCGACGCTTCCCTTTCGTGGGATACGTCTCAGGATGGCCCTATAACCTTCACGGCTGACTCCCCACGGCGTGGGGGTGCCCTAGAAGGCGAGGAAGCGTTACATCGCGCCCACGCCTCATCACTTCGACCTTAAGGCGTTTAAGGACGACGTCATTGCGCCGGTCAGGGAGGCGTCCATCAGCCTGCCCCCTTTGGACCAGCGTGTCGCTGGTCTCCTCGCCGTCTGACACATCGGTGCCTTCTCGCCAGGGCTCCAGGTTGAGGACAGAGGCAAGGGGGGGTTTTATACCGACGACAACGTTCGTCTCCTTAGGCGTCTGGCCGGTGGCTAAGACAAGCCCTGGTCGCCAGGGGGGCATGGGATGCCACAGGGAAGTCTTAGCACACGCGGGTCGTGAGCCTCTCACGCTCCTGCAGTAGTAACGCTTTCTAGGGTTCTTGACGTCAGCTCAAGTCTATACGAGGGAGGGGATGGAGACTCCATCTTTCGCTTCTTCAGATAGCCTTCAGCGCTCACGTTCGTTCACTCACCACCTTTTATAGTGGCAGAACGACTTCATGCTCTAGCAGGAGTGCCCTCGGGCAACCTCTAGACAAGAGTCAGTGGTACGTTGACGTGTCTACACAGGTCTGTAACGCACACCTGAGGATGGTTAAACCATCGCATGAACCAGGTGTTGTGTATTCACACAAACAGCTCAACATCGGCTTGATTGATAAACAACTGGGATCGGCCTAGGCCGGATCACTGTTACATCTGGCTATAGAGTTGTTTCGCTTGTGAACAATCTAAACAGCTCAATCAGAGCGGTATACACCCTGATCATCCTCCGTTTCATGGAGTGGGTGTGGCACCCTCGAGTGTTCGAACCGAATGTCTGCTTTTCGCGACACGAGGCAATCAGCAGTTGCCAATTTACGTGTCACCAGTGGCCGACCCGTCTTCTCTCGCCTCTAGTGATCTACGATCGCCAGAGGTCGGAACTCCCGGTCGCCTCACCACCCATCTAGGCTCCTCAGGGAAGACGGATTGAAGGGCGCTGGGCTTTGGGAGACGGTGGCCAGCGCAGTGGCGACCTCTTAGCAGTCCTCCACGCGCAAACTGTACGATTTCAATGGGCTTCCTTTTATGACTTTTGCGGGAAGGGCTTGATGTATGAGTAGTGACGCTAACTCAGATCGCTGAGTTCCCCGTCCGCCTGCGCACGGGAAGGAGCCTAAGGCCTCGTTCTTCAACACGAGTCTCGCAGTCATTAGGGCCGTCCTTCGCGAGAAGGACTCCGGGAGGACATATTCATCGTTAAGTTAAGACCGCCGGAAGGGGGGTCTTGGTTGTGTTGCGTAATCACCTCCTATCTGAACACTATGAACCGCTGACAAACACGGCGCTGCTGCGTCTCAACATTAGAACCACCTTCTTGGTGGCTATGGGGTCAGCGGCCAGGATATCAGAATTGCACGTGTTGCAAGGCGATTTGTTCAGGGTTGGGGTGAGATATGAGGTTCAACGACTTTGGGACTTGCACCAGTGTTTAATGCAAGAACCAAAGCGCTGACGAACGCGAGGACTTTCACACTGCCGTCAATCTCTCCGTCCGTCGAACCGGCGGACGAGCGGGACGTCTCATGTCCGGTGCGTGCTCTATGTGTCACCATAGGGGGACGCGGACACTGAGACAGAGGAGGCGCAGGTTTTCCTGTCCCACTCCCAAACGAGCTTTGAAGATTGACAGGAGGCAGTTGGAGGGAGTCTATCGATAGTAGACGCCTATAAGGGCCTGCGCAGATCGACCCGCACGAGATTCGAGCCTATTTGGTGACAATGGCCATCACAGTAATCTCTCGGTGGCTGACGTCATGGCCAGCTGCTTTGTAAGTCGAGCTTGGCGTTCGTCAACCACTACTTGCGCGATGTCTCTACGGGGAACCTAGAGGGCGTAAGCCGTCTAGGGGCGCAGGTTGTTGCACAGCAGCGAGCCACAAGGGCTCCCCAAGGTAGGGGGCGCAACCTTCCACATTAGTGACTCCCGACCCGTCGATGTAGTCACTCATATAGTGAGTTGGTTAATTCACATTTTAATCTAACAACTATTGTGTGGTGTGGGTTTTAGTTGAGGGTCGTCGACCTAGGAGGTCAGACAATTTCCCGATTAAAACAGTCGCTAGCTAGGTCGTCGACCTTCAGGACAATCTTGAGAGTTACCGCTCTGGCGACGAATCCTTCCCGCCACCTTCTGTGGTATCAGGCTAAGGTCACTTGTCGGAGGTTAGTATCCAAATAATAGTACGTTTTTGATTAAACGTCATTATTTATACTTACCGTAGACAAGTGACCGTCGTCACTCCCGCCCGCCTCCCCTCTTACGTATCCGTCGTTAATTGGGACTCCTAGGTAATGTGAATGAATCTAATTGGATGACAGGTCACGCCACCTAGTGGGCTAGTGACGGGCGGATAACTCCGATTGTTCTGGGTAATGAAGTTTCATTACATCAGTGGGAATGAGTCGATTGCATGTTATATGGCTAACAGGCTAAGGTCACTTGTCTACGGTAAGTATAAATAATGACGTTTAATCAAAAACGTACTATTATTCTTAGTGCATATCAGTTTTCACATAAAACAACAGTTTTCAAAATGCTGAGGATACGATATTTACTTCAGAAAACGTTGGATTTTTGCTTAAGACTTAGACAATTATAGCCTAAGCAATGCAATAACTCTTAATGATAATATTTAGTGGTGGCGCTTTACGAAGCGTCAACTTTTCAAAAATAAATTATTCACAGAAATTGGTCATAAAGCAGATATTCAAAACAGAAAAAAAACGTAACAGCAATTCTAAACCAGCTTCAGCGTTAAATATTAAGTAAAACAAGTATCTCTTTATCGTATTGGGGGTTTAATAGTCTTGTTGTCGTTTAATAGAGACATAATTTTTGTTGTTTTGCAATATATTTTATATGATGGTTGGTAGTACTAAGTGTGAAAAATTGTAGGAGGAAAACTGAATTAACTTTGTAATTTTGCACCGAAAGACAACTTTACAAATTTAAAAATACACCTGGAAAACGCATTGTAACGGCTAGAAAACTGAATATGTTTGAAGAACCCTCTTGCGTCCATCTGGTTTTTAAGGGGAAAAAGTGTTTCAAAACTTTCTTAGAGGTGTATATGTCCATGTTTTTTATCAAGACTATAACCATTCTGATAGACTAATTTTCAGTCTCTGAGATGAAAATACATGTAAAATACAGACCTCTATCTTCGAAAGAAATCGAAAGAAGCCCGCTGAAGTTGTTCATTTCTCGAAACTGCAGTGAGATAGACTTGATACAATAATATAGATTTGCGCGGGTCTTTAAAGGGGCAGTAGCACGTTTTTTGACAATTTTATATTTTCAATTTTTCACTGATAATTGTACTTTAATGCTAATTGTATTACTTTGATAGTGTCAAAAATCTCATAACACAAACCAATCTGCCATATTCAGAGAACAAATGATTAAGATTCGCATAAAATCCATTGGCAGCCATTTTTGTATGAACACCTTTAATTCATTTTGTGTAAGAAAAGGAATCGCATGGTTTAACCTTACATTATATATTTGATTTATTAATGCTCCATTTAGTTTAAATATGTTGTCTTTCAATTGTGACCATTAGTTTTCATTTTCCTGACATCACCTTATATTCCTTCTAAAAACGTGCTACTGCCCCTTTAAAGATATTTAGTTTCAGCTGTTAGACAGACTACGATTCTGATTTGTTGTATACTATCTTTGACAAATATGTTCTAGGAAACAATCCTTTAAGTAAAATATATATTCTTCTGTGTTTTGGTAAATATATTATTTACTCTTTGCTTTCTCAAAATACAAAATAATAGCACTTCGACTTGTAAAATTATTTACAAGTTATTACTTTATCATCAAGACATCTATCACAGCACAAAGGTCGGTTGAATGTATTTATAAAAAATGATGGATTTGTTTACGATATGTGCAAATAAAATTATTCAGACTTTTAACATTCTTTGACGATTATTCATCTGAATCCAGCAGACTGGATATTTGCATGTCACAAAGCATGAAAGGCAAAGTGAAATGTATGTATGTATTTATCAAATTAAAATTTTCATTCATTCACTAGGTCCATTTCTTAAACCAAAAGAAGTCATTTGGTATGACCTCAACTTATTTGAACATTTCTCCTGTAACAAAACCTTCTATTCGAGAGTTATATTCTGATTCAAGGAAAGTATTAACTTTGATTTAATCAATCTTTAGACAATGTTCCCACGGTAGAAAGAACATGATAGACATCTTTGAACCGATTAGATGAGGAAATGACAAAATCAATGTTCATATCTGATAGTATGTGATGCTACTTATGATAAGTATATTAAAAAGAATTCGGAGATTCAACTATGATATTCATAATTAACGGATTGATTTTAAAATTTCACGATAAGATTTTTCAATGTACATCTTTTTTTAAAGATACGAAAATAATCATTTACAATGAAGATTAATAAGATTTATCCATCGAAATCAATTGTTGCATATTTAAAAGGAAAATTGTATAAACAATATATAGTTCTTTCGAGACATTTTGACATTTTGACTTCAAAAAATATTTGGATAGGCACACTATGTTAGTTTTAGAATCACACTTTGACAAATCAGTTAGGAATCAGGAAAAATGACAAATCAGCCAGAAACCAGGAAGACTGGCAAATCAGCGAGAAATTGGGAAGATTGAAAAATCAGCTAGAAATAAGAAAGAATGACAAATCAGCTAGAAATTAGGAAGAATACTGTAAATCTAACTTTTACTTTGATCATGAATATCACAAGACACCTATGAAATTTTGTCTTTCTCTGTGTAAATAACATATACCGATCGGCAGCACTTATTGCTATGGGCGTATTCATGTTCTTTTCAAACATAATTGGTCGTCTTTTAAACAATTATTATTTGTTACAACATATATAAGCATTTATTCCGTGATATTCTGCCGCAAACCTTTCACTTTCAAAAATATTAACTCACCAGTTGTCATAAACCATTAGTAATGTATTGACATTTTTATCGAAATCCTGAATGATTATGTATCAAACTCGCTTTAGCTCGTTGTATACTAAATCGCGAACTCTTTTAATGAGAATAGCATTGAAAGAAATTGAAGGTATTTACTATTCTCTATCATATAGTACCTTATTCTGAATACACAGAACCGTTTTATTTCTATTTACACCCCTTGGGCGGTTATATCCCTTCTTTTTTTCAATTGGTTTTAACTCGTAACTACCTTCTTATAGGTATTTACCCTTTACATCCCTTGGGAAGTTATTGCCTTTATTTCAGTTGAATGTTGTATGCCGTGAGCTCCATCCGCGTAGGTTGGTTATCTCATAACCACCTTGGTCGGTTATTAGATTGTAAACAATCGCAAACATTTGGACTTGTAAAATTTAGATTTTTAATCAAACAAGAAAGTTAAGATTAATAACAACGAAAGTGGGATTCGAACCGGGGACCTCTATGTTGTTGAGCAGAGCTCTTACCTACCGAGCTACCGAGGATCCATGCCAGTTGATGTAAATTTGTGTGTGTCATGTTTGGTTTTGTATTTTCCCCTATAAATATATATCATTATTGCAATAAAATGGTTTTTAATGTAAGGAATCAAGTTTTTAGTTCTAAAACCCTAATCAGAGGGTATTGTAAGTAGTCTAAAATAGTATTCTTATCAAGACATATCAAACCCTCAAAATGGATCACTAAAACGTTTTTCAATTATTTGTATGTAAACCAATTTAGTTGAAACACGGTAATAAAATAGTTTTTATTGTAAGAAATCAAGCGTTTATTTCTAAAACCCTAATCTGGGGGTATTTTCAATATGTTTTCTTATCAAGAAATGATAAACCCGCGAATGATATCAGTAAAACGTTTTTAAATTAACTGTATATTAACAAATTAAGTTTAAACCATTGCAGGAGTCTTCCGCGGGAGTGTAAGTCAAATAATAACCCGTTTGCCTCGGGTTATGGAAATAACCTCTGCTCGGGCTACGCCCTCGCGAGGTTATTTTCCATAACCCCTCGGTACCGGGTTATTATTTACTACATAACTTCCTCTTTTAATTCTCACAGACAATTTCATATACCTTTACTGAAAAAAATCACAAACATCAAGGTTTCAACAAGTTTATTTGCTGGGTGTATGTTGGAGCGAATATAAACATACGTTTATATATGGGGCAAAATTGAGACAATACGGTGGGTATATTGACATTACATACAGCAACAATCAACAAATTCATTGATAATACACATGAACAAAAGTATTAATGAACTCAATGATTGTAGGACAAAAAAACCCGCCTCAATGACGTGACACTTATATTTAAGAGACAACTCAATATACTGAACAATAATAAGATATATGTAAAAATATGATTTTTTTTAGAAATGCGTTCTTGAATTAATTTGTCCAGTATACATGTATTAGGAATGAAATTGGAGTGACCCGTTTCTTGAAGAACTACAGGGTTTGGCTTGATAAGTGTTTCCATCGGACAACGACTTTCCTGTCTCCTAGGTTCATTTAAGAATACGAGTACTTGTGTCAACAAAATTTACCAACATATAACAAAGTTATAACACATTTTTCTGAGAAGATCGAATCCTCTGTAGTGTATCTTGGTGTATAGGCACAACATCCCTTCACGAATTAAGTTGATTCACAAATTCGGTTTCCTACAATGTCTTTCGTCAGTGACTAGAGTTAATATTGACTTTGGAATTGCAACACATGACCAAATGCTTGGTTAACGCCACTGTAAGGTTTTGACATTTTGGAGGTTATGCATTGTCAATTTGATGACATCACGACTGCGATGATGAAAGATGACGTCACTACGACGTCGCCATGGGGACCATACTGACCGGGGTGTCATCTGATGGCGCTGTTGACCAAGCTGTTCGAGAAGGGTCTGTAACAAAATTGGATTGAGTAAAAATTATAACTCTATGATGTTATAGTATGTTGGACCATATATTGTCTACATATCTAATACCGAATTATTACAAGGGTAGGTACCTCAAACCAAAAGCCATATAAATGTATATAGCTGTATGATAAAAAGATTCCCATGAACAGACGGAAAACAGATATGTCGTCAAATAGGAGACCTTTTAAGATTATGTTATCATAACATCATAGTTGTTTTTAATATCTACGTTTCAATCAAATCACCTATATGTGACTGAAGATGTAGTTTTTTAAAAATCTTTCCAAATGATTTAAAACGGTTTGGCTTGGACCTTGATCTAAATTTCTTATGAAAAAGATTTATTATAGATTTATTCAAGATTTATTTATCAAAGAAATACAAATTTTCAACAGTTGTTTTAATATCTACGGCTCAAACAAACTCACCTATATGTGACTGAAGATGTATTTTAAGATCAAACTGATGACTGAAATCTTGGCCACACGCTTTACAACTGAATGGTTTTTCCCGCGCATGCGTCCGTCGCACGTGACTGTCATGGGCTGCATGGGAAGCAAAAGCTTTGCCGCAGAATTTGCACTGAAATTGGAAATACCGTTTAATGAATGAAGATTTACGGTTTATTTTCAATAAGCAATTTTCCTCAAAAATTCCGCTCGTTGCATTAAACCTTTCGCGGGAATAATAAATACCTATGTAACCCGCTAAGCAATGTTATAACTTATATTGTAAGACTGTTGAATAGAACAGTCAACAAAAGCTCTGATAATGTTGTTCTGATGATTTAAACATCGAACGTGTTACATAGAACATTCAACAAAACAATGATTTTCAGAAGATATAACCCGTGCAAGACTTTTGTATGTCAACATACATTGACAGCCATTGCTTGAATACTGTTACAGAGACTATTCAACAAAACCTCGTATTGTACTGTTTAGATGTTGTCAACAAAATATCTGATAATGTTATTCAGAAGATTCTTTGACAACAATTGCTTAAATACAAAGACTATTCAACACAACCTCGTATTGTACTGTTTAGATGTTGTAACAAAATATCTGATAATGTTATTCAGAACATTCATTGACGATCATTGCTTCAATACTATTGCAGTAACTATTAAACAAAACCTCGTATTGTACTGTTTAGATGTTGTCAACAAAATATCTGATAATGTTATTCGGAAAACTCATTGACAGCAATTACTTAAATACTGTTACAGGGACTATTCAACAAAACCTCGTTTAGATGTTGTCAACAAGATAGCTGATTTTGAGTTCAGAACATTAAAAAATGTTTCGACACTCCAGTTATAATATGCAACCATATCTCTATCGAATCTCCAAGAGTCTCGTACCTTGAAGGGTCTCTCCCCCGAGTGTTGTCTGATGTGAGTCCTGAGTATACTGGAGGCTGTGAAGGACTTGCTGCAGTACACACACTTGTACGGTCTCTCCCCACTGTGAACCTGCACACCAGAATGTAAATGTTTTATCTCTTAGAATGGGGTAAATTTTCTTGCAAAATTTGTTTTGTTGAACTTAAATACAGTTTATTATAGGTTTTTTGTTTTTTCAAATATGTATGAAATATAGCAATATTCTATTTTTGGATTTATATGGTCTTGTTTTTTAAAAAGAATTACGTTTTGAACTATACGTGTTAAAATTTTCAGTTTGAAATATTCCACTTAACTTCTACTTAAAACTAATAATCATAAATCATGGTTCATTTATTGTTTTTGAAGTATGTTTTGATAATCATATGCAGTTGTATAATATAACAAGGTGAGCTTGCGTAAGTTAAGGTGTATTAGTACTCATTGACAGAAAATGACACATTAAGGTGACTCTGGACAACAGAGTATGGATTGTACAATTACCAGCTGTATTCATCCAGAGGAGGAAGTTTTTTATATGTTGACAATGACTTGAAGACTAGTTTTATTTAGAATATGAACCAAAATTAATTTTGTTATTTTATCCTTCTGTTACATTTCGATGACTACATGATAAAGTAATCTGGAAAATTTTGAATACCACCTACCCTCATGTGTTTGTTGAGACTCGAACTCTGACTGAAGCTTTTGCCACACACTGCACACTTGTGAGGACGATGTTTTTCATGCACGTGCAGCACGTGTATCCTAAGCCGGTCTCTCTTCTCGAAGGATCTGGAAAATAATGAAGGTTATGTTGGTATGATTCAAATGCTGCCTCAGAAAAAAGTGATGACTTTGTTAATTTTATAAAAAATAGCATTTCATGAAATGTTTAATATATAACTCTGACCAAGATAGTAGCTCAAGCCTGAAGCTATCCAGCCAACATTCGTCAGTTAAATTAGAAATGAGGTGATGTAATGATGACCGAAATAAAGAATTAAATAAAACTTGTTTTCAACCATAGCCGCATTTAGAAGGCAAACTAAGACGACACGTGAAGTCATAACGCTGTTGTTGACGTCAAATTACCATCACAAAATGGGGACAAAGAGACTCTGATATTGGCTTCGAATTAAATTAATATCCAAATTTACCTGTTGCAAAGGTGACAAGGGAACTTCCGGTCACCCTGGTCCACACACTTCGTGTACTTGAGGTGTTTGTCTCGGTAGTACTTGTAGGCGAACACCTTGCCACACCTCTCACAGTTGTACCCATCCCCACCTGCCAATAGAAGAGGAGTTAATATAATCATGCTACCCAAATCTAGGATAGAATTTTGTGTCTTTATCTATAGGCGAACATATTGCCACACCTCTCACAGTGGTAACCCTCACCACCTGGCAAATGAGGAGGTTATATAATTATGGTGCCAACCTTAACTCTTGGATAGAATGAAGTGTCTTTATCTATCGGCGAAAATATTGCCACTACTCTCATAGTAATAGCCCTCCACACCTGGGGATATAAGAGATGAATAAAATAACCCTATATGCAACCTTAATTAGAAGTCTTGGATTTACTGTTGTGTCAAGAATTGACGTCTCACTAAACAGGTGAAGGCCTCGCCACGTCACCTGGCAATTTAAGAGATGAATACTAGAATCATAGGGGCAACCTTCAATCTTGGATAGAATGTTGTGTAAGGAATATGTTTTCACCAATTGGCGAACACCTTGCCACAGAACGGCAGTAATGATGAATACTAATTTAGTATCGTATTACTACCTGAGCTATATGTTTTACTTCATGCGGAAACCTTTAATTTGCACTCCGTCCTAACCGTCGTCCTTCAAATCCAAAGTTCTTTGTAAACCGGCAATGTTTGACGAGAATTTCGTTTGATCACTAATGTAACCAAAGCCATGTATGCCTCCTTTAAATGAGTCAGGTCTTCAATGATTTAAGTGACAAACTACGTTTCAATATTTGATATTTCAGTTCATGTTCTTTATTTAAAAAAAATACTTTTAAGCTTTGTAAACATTAGAGAGCTCGAACTATAGTACGTATTCGATCTAATTCAAAAGTACTCGTTGTCAGTCAAGCATAACAAACCTAAATGAATTAAAAGATTTGGAAAAAAATATGACAAACCTATATTTGTAAAGAGAAAATGCAGAGATAAGATCTTTTATTTTAGCGAAATTTAAGAAAATAGATGATATACTATAACATATCAACAAATATATGATTTAATGGTATTGCATTATGAGAATTTATTTAAAAAAGAAAGTTTTCTTCTTTCCATAACATTTTGTGTCAAACGACTGGAACAGTTTCGTCTGCTTTTCTTAACTTTCTAAGAAGTGTGCTAAACGTTCACATTTATTTCTCACATAAAAACTCAAAAAGAAAACATAGCAAATGTTATGCTGCCATCTAAAGAAGACAGCCTGTGTCTATTAAGTTGATGAGTGCTTTATTTGTTATGACTTCACCTCTAATGACAGCATTGCCATCATCTGTGGCATGCAGTTTGGTTGTATATACATGGATTATCTGCCCTTTACGGCTCTCTAGGGAAGGAAACAAGTCTTCAAATTGATCATTTCGCTGTCTCACTCAACACCAGGTCTCATTAGGCAGACGCACAAAACTAAGCATTTAGGATTGGCCTGGTTTATTGCGCAACAAAAACAGTCCAATGTCAGATGCAACCGACATTGGCTTATTAGGGGAGCTTTCCTTAAACCCTTCACAACAAATGATGATAAACATGCGACAGTAAAATACTCCCGAGTGGCAAAAATGACGCATTAGTGTTGTAGCACGTTTTACGACATGCCGTAAAATGGCTCTATTTCCTTTCGCCATCATTCGATAGATTTGGGACAATAGGAAAACCAATGCGTTTCTCTCTCCCTCAATTCCGAAAGTTTCAAACTTTCTGTTCTTTGAATACGTATCCGATAGTAATTTTCGTACATAATTGATGTAGATATACGTTTATCTCAGTCAAATTTTAAGTTTTGTTTTGTTTGTTTTTTATCAAAAGCTAAAACACTAGATCTTCTTTTTGAGTTAAAATCTCATACTTTCGGTTTGCATTGTCGTCCCAAAATGGCAACAAGATAACAGATCAAAATTAAAAAACACTCGTACATTTGAGAGCCATTCCGTAATATAAGTTTAAACATTGTCAATGTTTTCATTTCATAAAGTGACGGAAATATGCAGACATTTGCTGTAAAAAGTACCATTTACAAGCTAATCGACATTTAAACATTTGTGATTTGTATGAAAGTGTAATAATGATCGAAGACCGGGTACTGACGCGCTTCAATCAGTCAAACGTTATATTGGAAAGTTTAACATTTCTTCATCAGTAAAATTGCACGCAGTTGTGCCAAATTGTAACTCCACAGCTATTATTATACATTTCATTTAGTGATGTATATGTCTCAACTATTTATTGAATATCTTATTATGACATAGACCCCCTCATGTAACAACACGTGTAAAGTGTTAATATTTCTCTCAATAACGTTTATTGTATTAATCAGAAAAATAGATTGTGACAAATAAGTTACATTCAGGTTTGTACGTGCCCCTCAATGTGTTTCTTAAAGGGGCAGTAGCACGTTTTTTTGACAATTTTATATTTTCATTTTTCCACTTATAAGTGTACGTTAATGCTAAATGTATTACTTTGATAGTGACAAAAATGTCATTACACAAACCAATCAGCCATAGTCAAATTTTTAGGATTCACATAAAATCCATTGGCAGCCATTTTTGTGTGAACACCTTTAATTCATTTTGTGTAAGAAAAGGAATCACATAGCTTAACCTTACATTACATATTTCATTTATTACTGCTTCAGTTAGTTTAAATACATTGTCTTTAGATAGGAACCACTTATTTTTATTTTCATGACATCACCTTATATTCCCCCTAAAAACGTGCTACTGCCCCTTTAAGAGTTACAAGAATAACCATAATCTGATGTTTCATAGAACCATACATTTTCCTAATCTAAATTTTTGATCAATAATAATTACAAATGCAATTTACCTTTTTATTATTTGTTCATAATAACTTATGTACAAGGAAGGAACTGTTGTGCACGAACAAGATTTTCTTCAAACACACCAACAAGAGCTTGTTATTAAACTTGTATTTCAACGTAAGGAATGGTGATCGTTATGATGTATTAGTTCATCAGAAACAGTTTACATGATACATAAAAATATATTTTAAAAATGTGTCTTCCTTTAGTGAGTAGTTACGTTTCGCTGCGCGATTACGCAACAGCGGAAATTCAGCTTGCCAGCTGTCTTTTGATTGGCCTATTCGATTGTCCTCGCAGCGCTATATGCTAGCACAGAAAATGAGACGTGTGATGTTAAGGGCGAAGCGAGGAGCGTTGAAAATGTTCTCAATTTGGCCGTGACGTTGTGAAGATGTGATCTTACGTATTGTTAATTGTATAAATCAGAAAAATACATAATGACAAATGAATCATATTTACATTCAGGTTCTTTTAACGTTGGTACTTGTCCTTCAACGAGATCCTCCTTCAGAGTCACAGGAATACCCATAACCTGCACGTACTTCTCTCCGTACCACACCAACAGTTCAGCGCCGGGGTTAATGTCACGTGACACTTCGTAATATAGCTCCTCCCCTTCCTGTATCACAAAGAGGTTCTGTTCCCCGGTGTGGCGCGCGCAGTTAACATACGACATCCAGTTTCCGGCTGCACCTCTGCCGTCTACGAAGTGGCTCAATTTGCCTTCTTTGAAAATCTGAAAAATGATATACACATAGACATATATTTAAATAATGGAAATTTTGTTTTAATGATTTTCAATAAAATATTTTTACTTCAAGTGTCATTGTAAACTGACGGAGTAAATGTTAGTTCCTAACATGTCAATTCATGAGTGATAAATGATATTCTGGCGTTACTGAGAAATGAAAATGATCTTATACTTTCTCAAACCACAAATCCCTTAAAAAGTGATACGACATTTAAACAGCATATATTGAAATGCATTGTTTAAATGTCTTAAAAATGTAATCAAAAACGTCTAGGAAAACTATATCCTACACAGCAATTTTAAGGAACGGATTTGTCAATATTTATATTTTTTCCTTAAAAGGGGCAGGAGCACGTGTTTTGGAAATTTTTGATTTTCAGTTTCCACTGAAAATTGTAAGTTAATGCTAAATGTATTATTTTGATAGTGTCAAAATCTCATTACACAAACCAATCATCCAGAGTTGGAAAACAAATCATAAGATTCACATAAAATCCATTGGCGGTAATTTTTGTGTGAACACCCTTAATTCATATTGTGTAAGAAAAGCACTTACATTGCTGAACTTTATGTTATATATATATATGATTTTACTGCTTCATACTGTGTCTTTCTATGGATCCATTAATTTTCATGTTCCTGACATCACCTTGTATTCGTCCTAAAACGTGCTACTGCCCCTTTTTAGGTAAACTCAGCTGTAAAGGTCGATTTTTTACTTCGTTTGTCTTAGTTATGCTAAACTTAAGTTCGTAATCTTACCTCCCACATAAAGCTGTTTCCGTCGAATGTTTTTATTTCGCTTGTGTTAACGACCTTGCCCTTGAAAGGACCAAATTTAGTTCCCTTTTTGAGGACTTCTTTTCGACAGAACACTCCAAAATGTATCATACCGGTGATGTTGACTTGTGAAAGACAAAGTTCTGAAAAACGATATGTAATTCAAAATAAATAAAATATTTCATGAAATATAATACAGTCGTAACTAGTTTGTGCCCATGAAAAAAATGATTATTTAACAACAGTAATTATATGATCTAATCTACTCATGCAATGTATCTTTATATTCAACAACCACCATGAACTAATTTAAACGGCATCAACCGCTTTTACAACATAGTGATCATCTGGGTAACTTATACATTGGGTTGCTGATGGAAAATGGTGAGGGACTTAATACATGACGTCATATTCATACCACTAAAAATTATAGTAAATGCGACTCAACATGGCATCATATTACTTACAGGTCTTCAGCTTATATATCCTGAGATTTTAGAAGAATCATCCCCTATATACATGTAACTTTGTTGACCTTGAATCAATTTGCCTGGGACAAGCACTGACCTTGAGGAATGTCGTGGACAGGCGGATCTGACCTATAACCTCTCCACCCAGCAAAGGTCAAAGGTGAACCTATGTCCCCCGGACCAAGGATCTTCTCCATACCTATGTATTATGAAAGAAAAATTAATGAAGCTTCCACTAAAATAAAAACTTTCAATTGATTCATGTTTTTATATCAAGAGAAGGTAAATACATAGGGGATAGTACACAACCTTCCATTTAATACTTTTTTATTAAACGAGTTGAATGATTTCGTATAAAACAAGCGAAAGCGAGTGTGATACTAAATCATTTACGGATCTAAACATAGTATTAAATGAAAAGGAGTTTAGTATTCTGCTTTTCACTTGCTCTGAAAATCAAACATGATTGCCGATACGTTGACGAAATCAACATTTTCGCGACTCGGCAACCATTATGACGGCGCGCTTAGACTGTGACGTCACAACAACACACTACTATGACGTTATACTTGCATTGTGTTATTGCACTAGATTAGTGTTGCCGTATAAATATTACACTGCGATATCTTACACGGGCGAATAATAATTCATGGAATATTATAAGGATTTATGAAGACTGTAGTAAATATGGCTGTTTAGGTTCACTTTCGTGGAATTAGTGAGTTATTCGTTTACGCCGCTTGGGCAATATCCCAGCCATTAGCCGCTAAGATCTCTTTCAGGTTTAAATCCCTGCCTTTAAACAAACGTGTATATGTATTCGTAGTCAAGTGTGTTAAAAGATCTTAAGAACTGATAGTACCGAATTTAACTATTTTAAATTATATTTTGTTCTGTTTAATAAAAAATATGGAATTAGATAACGTTCGAAATATCATATAATCTAATGTTTGAACACGAATGTAAATTGGGAAAACTTCTTAAGTTTCACTTATTTATTCAGTAATCAACTGAATTCTATATAATATAAAACGAAGATGAACGTTATGATTATTTGTTCAAGACAAATGCTAAGTTTACAAAAAATAAACATGACATTACTGTAAAAAAAACGGTTTTCGTTAAAATCCAACATTTCACTTTCTACGACGTTAAGTTCAAGAGTCATCCAAAATGTTACAATTAATTATTAAATATGTATTTTGATTCAAATGACGAGCAAGCAAACCTTAAATGAATATAATTGACACCTCGTATCTTTGATCTGGCTTTTTAAATTTTTGAGATGTATATTTATCTTATCTTTTAATTGCTAATATACTAGTGATATTCAAATGTTCTATGGTTTAAACTAAACGAAGCAATATTAAATCAAATATATAATGGAACTTCAGCAATGCAATTCTCTTTTTCTTACACAAAATGAATCAAAGATGTTCACACAAAAATGGCCGCCAACTTTATGTGAATCTTTACAATTTGTTCTTTGATTTTGGATGATTGGTTTGTGTAATGAGATTTTTGACACTATCAATATAAGTGAAAAAATGAAAATATAAAATTTTCAAAAAACCTGTTACTGCCCCTTTAAGAAAATTTAATTTTAAACAATATCTTATTCAATGGAACAATAAATACGAAATATACTCAAGCTACCCATTATGGAGTCATGCTATATTTCATACCATGATTAAATGACATTTGTAAATTTAAAGAAATCACCTTGGTTTAAAGAGCCCACTCCAAGGCCAATGAGGGCATATGAACAGAGACTTAAAATTAAAGAGATCTCACCATGGTTTAAAGAGCCCACTCCAAGGCCAATGAGAGTATTTGAACAGAGACTTAAAATTAAAAAAATCTCACCATGGTTTAAAGAGCCCACTCCAAGCCCACTGAAGGCATTTGAACAGAGACTTAAAATTTAAAAAAACTCACCATGGTTTAAAGAGCCCACTCCAAGCCCACTGAAGGCATTTGAACAGAGACTTAACATTAAAAAATCTCACCATGGTTTAAAGAGCCCACTCCAAGCCCACTGAAGGCATTTGAACAGAGACTTAAAATTTAAAAAAACTCACCATGGTTTAAAGAGCCCACTCCAAGCCCACTGAAGGCATTTGAACAGAGACTTAACATTAAAAAATATCACCATGGTTAAATGATCCCACTCCGAGCCAAATGAGGGCATATGAACAGAGACTTAAAATTTAAAAAATCTCACCATGGTTTAAAGAGCCCACTCCAAGCCCACTGACGGCATTTGAACAGAGACTTAACATTAAAAAATATCACCATGGTTTAAAGAGCCCACTCCAAGCCCACTGAAGGCATTTGAACAGAGACTTAAAATTTAAAAAAACTCACCATGGTTTAAAGAGCCCACTCCAAGCCCACTGAAGGCATTTGAACAGAGACTTAACATTAAAAAATCTCACCATGGTTTAAAGAGCCCACTCCAAGCCCACTGAAGGCATTTGAACAGAGACTTAAAATTTAAAAAAACTCACCATGGTTTAAAGAGCCCACTCCAAGCCCACTGAAGGCATTTGAACAGAGACTTAACATTAAAAAATATCACCATGGTTAAATGATCCCACTCCGAGCCAAATGAGGGCATATGAACAGAGACTTAAAATTTTAAAAATCTCACCATGGTTTAAAGAGCCCACTCCAAGCCCACTGAGGGCATTTGAACATAGAATAAATACATTTAGATATAAACAAAACACAGCGATGCATAAAACACATTTAGGTTGATAAATTCAAGGGAATCGGTAATTTGGTAATACTTAAATAAAATTACAAAAGAACTCACCATGGTTTAAAGAGCCAACCCTAAGCCCGCTGAGGGCATGTGAACAGGGTGAGTTGGCGTTTTGGGAGGGCGTGTATCCATAGAGGGCGAAGTCGAGGTCGTCCTGGGTGAAGTAGAAGACATTCTGGGGAGGGACGGGGGGACAGAGGAGCAGTCTATTGGATAGGTCGGGGAGGAGACGGGGGGACATTATGGGGGGTCGGATCGGAGGTAGACATGGGTGGAGTATATCAGTTGATACCTCACTGCGTGGGAGTAACCTGTAAGAGATATTGATAAAGTGAGTATAACATCGATATCTTAAGCACACAGGTTCGAATCTCTCATTCTCCGAGGGAGTAACCTGTAAGAGATATCGATAATTTGAGTATAACATCGATATCTTAAGCACACAGGTTCGAATCTCTGATTTGACATGATAATTTAAAAAAATAAAATTTCGACTTTTGTATATATCGCTTTAATAGATGGCCATTTATTTCAAGTTTTAACGATATCGGTGGTGAAAGGAATATTTTAGGAATAATCTACCTGTTGTAGAGAAAACGGTGTAACACAAAAGTGTTGTTAAGTGAGGACAAACGTGATTTAGCCCTCGTTCGAAATATCAGAATTTTATACTTAAAGAAATAGTCTCTTGTTTTCTTTTTAAAATGAAATTTCACTTCATGTCAAAAAGTCGTTGATCTCTTGTCTGTACAACGTGCAATGCATCATGAATTGTTGTTAGTAACTGATGTCAACGTCAGGGAGAATAATTTACTGTTTATGACAATACTTGAAGAAAGTGTTTGAATCTTATCATTATCTTACAAAATTTGTTTTGCGGATATAAAACACTTGTGATATACGTCATATCTATAATACCAACCTAATGTATAATTTTTGTTAATAAAAATATTCTCTCACATCAAACTTTTTTGGATCATTAACAAATAAAGATGCATACCGATAGTTCTAACTAATAAGGGGAAACACCTTTGTGTGATGTGAACACTTTATACCCTCGTAATAATAACAACAAATGAATATTTCACAGTAATATTTGCATAATGAATTCATAATGTTCTAATGCATAGTAATCTTTTAGACCTTCTAATACAATCTTTTAATCTGATAAACATTAAAAATGTCATACAATCATTAAAAGTATATAAATCTATTTTGACAGTACCTTTCCATTGCAAATTTCCATAAATCGTAAATGTTACACCTATTTTAATACAAACACTCAATTAATCGATTCGAGGATTTAATTATTGAAATGAACATGTGTAACACACCATGTCAAAGCAAATATCTTCAACAAGGTGTTCTATTCCTGTTCGTAATGCATTAAACATATCCTCATATCAAGTCATCAGCTTCCGGTATACTACACTCTGAGCATAGTGTTGCAAATATATAAAAATGGCAAGAATGGAATAAATGGTCCGATATAAAATGTTTGAGCATAACGCGATAAGGTCTGGAATGCCAGAATCTTCGCCTAAAACGTTCCGCAAGTCTCAGGGGAGATTCTGTTGCAGCCGGAATCCGGTGATTCCACGGCCATAGCTCCTTCTCACGCTAGAGAACAACAAAATAGAAAGCAAGAAGAAACTGAATACCATCAAATAGCGCAATCTAGTGAAAATTTGATGCTTTTTTAAAGAACTCGGCGCCGGCGCCCAAAGAACAAGATATTTGAACCAAGATACACGTTCGGCTTCAACGGTTGCTTGGCACGCGCGATGATAGATCAAATTTCTAGCTAGTGTTTTATTGACTCGTATCTTGATCTATCATCCATGCTTATTGAAACGTCGGCTTATTCTGCGCATTGAAGATGTACATAGCTATAGAGAGCCGTCTTCGTAGTTTAATCAATTAGTTCTTTCTAAATTAAGATTTTTTAAAATAGAAGAAGGTTGGTATACTCTCTGAGTGTTTTATTTTCATAAATATATGATGATTATAATGTTTAATATATGTTCTTAACTGCTATATGATAGCATTTACGTATTGTGACAAGAATATAATTCCAATAATTGTTTTGGACATGATACTTTACATTCATAAGTTTTGCCAAAATGACATCGTGACTAAAGTACTAAAGATATATTTATATATATATATTTTTAGGAGGAGTACAATATGAACTGGTAGATGAGATTTTGAGATATTAACTTTAGGTTGGTGAAATGAAAAATAGTCAATACTTTATGAACACTTGTGTAATTATATGCACATCAACAGGAAAAGCTGTGTTTCACAACCAAATATCTATATGTATTCTCGTTACGGCTGTATAATCAACAACTCTGTCGGTATATATGGATTAAAAATATATTCGTAGAAAAGACTTAAAGATCTGCTCGTAAAACATCATTGCAATGTTTTCTCTGTTTATTTTGTTTCACATGTTGTTGGTAATGTTATTAATTAACCTAACTAGCAAAATACTTCAAATTACAATTATTCAAGAAACAACCAAATTAAAGGCATTAAATACACAGAAATACATTTATTTGAGTAAATAAAAAAAATTGCGGAACAAAGTGATCAACAATATGTGTGTGCAGTCAGACCGCGAGGTAAATGTTACTACAATACATTGTGCAAATGTCTATTCTTTTCATCCAAATATAAAGAAACGGTAAATCTTTTTTTTAAAAACAACACAGCAGTGACGACAAGAAGCGATCATTCAATGTTTAGATGTAAAGTTTATATATCAATTACATAAACTGATAATTAAATTATAACTATTTCTGATCGTTGAAAATTTTTATTTCTTCAAATAATAAGGAACAATAAAATTGTCAAGAAAATTATGAAGTCTTAAGCAGAAAATGAGAAAAACATATAGATGATCGATAATATAAGCTTTGACAATTTGCTAGAACATATAAGATATAAGATTCTCTAAAAGTATATTAGCCTAGACATTCCTTTATCTGTGTTATTATTAAATTAAATCTGTATACTCACTATAAAATCTCTAAAGTTTTAAGGGCAATATTTTGATGAAATCTCGAAATAGTTTTCTTGCATCTTCTGATACATAGATTATATCTTATCAACACACTGTTGGTTGTATGCAAATTTAATCAACATTCTAAATGAAATCCATAAAACTTAACTTAACTGATATACAATTACTACTTCTTGGTTCTTATTGAAGTTTACACATAATACTTTCTCAGGAATATCGTCTTGAAACGCGTTCGCTAGATCCTACACTGTATATTAACCATTTCATTTCATTCTCGAAACAAATACACAACAAAATATAATTTGATGAAATGATTAATAAAAATGTGATCTAAGGACTAATTATCATTATGCCAAAGTCTAAAATAGGTACAGACAATATAATATATCATATTCAATTTTGTTTGCACTGTGGTATCAAATTATAATACTCTGCAATATGACTAAATCATTTCTTATGTTTGATAATCATAAAACAAAGGGAGCTAATGTTTGCAGCATTTTCTGAAGATTTGCATCGAGTGCGATGTTAAAGGTGCAGTAGCACGTTTTTTTACAATTTTATATTCTAACTTTTTCACTGATAATTAAACGTTAATGCTTATTGCATTATTTTAAAGTGTCTAAAATCTCATTACACAAGCCAATCATCCATAGTCAGAGGACAAAGCAGGAAGATTCACATAAAATCCATTGGCGGCCATTTTGTGTGAACACCTTTAATTCATATTGTGCAAGGAAAAGAAATCGTATGGCTAAACTTTACATCATATATTTGAATTATCACTGCTCCATTTAGTTTAAATACATTGTTTTTCAATTGGAACCATTAATATTATTTTCCTGACACCACCTCATTTTCCCCCCAAAAAACGTGCTACTGCCCCTTTAAAATACATAATTTGCAACTGAGCTTTAACTAGAATATCTCTATACTCTTTAAATATACAAATGACGTTGTAATATCATGATAAAATCAATTTGAAAAAGGGTACATAATTTAACGATTTTAATTTAGAAACATTTTAAATATAAATGACTGTAACTATTTTAGAAAAGCTTCTAAAACTTGTTACAGCTTTATCTTGTTTTTCGTATGAATATTTCAGAAAGACAGAGTGCTCTAAAAAGCGACAAGAATATTTGTTTTCGATTCATTCGCATCAACAATTGAACAAATCAAGCATGACCCGTACTAGCTAAAGGCTTTAAATAGCATTACCTTATATTATGGGTTGAATACCCAAGGGCTTTAACTCTTAGAAGAATGTGCATTAAGATTTTCAAAAATGTATGAGAATGTCTTCCTTAAAATACTGCTTTTATAAGGGTGACTTCAAAGGGAGAATTTTCAATTAATGCTAAAGGAAATTTACTTACAAATACAAAGGTATACCCTCGAAATGGTTTAATGACTCATTGTGATTATCTATTTCTAAGCTTAGTGACTAAGTACGTTGTAAATACTGGACCTTTAATATATTGTAAACTTTTTAATATTTGATTACAACAATATATACAGTTTTAAATATATAACCTCAAATTTCTTTTAGATAGAGAATTTTCCCTGTGTGTTCGGTACAATTGGTACGTGAAGTATATAATAATAATAATAGTGCATTTATATCGCGCTATTTCCATGCATAAGCATGCTTAAAAGCGCACAGTTAAGGAAAGTCAGTGGTCACAGGAAGCTTGGCGGAAAAGGAATGTTTTTAGATCAATATGTATGTTTACATATACTTAAGACGTTGTATATAATTCTTTGTTTAAACATGTTTCTAGAAATAAACTAAGCGGAAATTTTAATTCAATTTCCTAAAAATAGATAAAACCGATATACTATATACAGAATAATGAAATGATAGAAAACTATTTTTATTTCGTGAACAGTACGAAAATATCACTGGCAAAATTTCACGTTGTTAAAAGACGAAATAGTTTGGTTTATTTTAACAATCGAGACTACATTCCAAACAAACATAGGTTAAATAACTTATAAGTCTACAATACAACTATAACAGATGCCAACTATACACAACCTTTTAAAGGGGCAGTAGCAAGTTTTTAGGGGGAATATTAATTGATGTCAGGAAAATGAAAAATAATGGTTCCAATTGAAATACAATGTATTTAAACTAATGGATAAGTAATAATTCAAATATATAACGTAAAGTTTAGCAATGTGATTCCCTTTTCTGACAAAAAAAAGAATTAAAGGTGTTCACACAAAATGGCCGCCAATGAATTTTATGTGAATCTTCAAACTTTGTCCTCTGACTATGAGTGATTGGCTTGTGTAATGAGATTTTTGATACTCTCAAAATAATACAGTTAGCATTAACAATTATCAGTGAAAAAAATAAACATATAAATATATAAAAAAATCGTGCTACTGCCCCTTTAAACGTAAATGTACGATAATAGCTATAGTTTTATTGGAAAGGAGTCAATCTTGGCAATCTCGGCACTCTACTGTGAACCGCCAGGTAAAAAAGAAAGTACACACCACAGATTATCTTAATATATTTACTTAGAGACAGGTGATGCAATAACGTATATCAGGTTTACAATACACATACATGCATTTGCAAAAGTATGAATAAAAGAAATGGTGTATTGTTAACGTTTTGTTAAACTTATTTTGTTTGATAAAGGCAGGGGTAGGAAATAACATTTTCACTTTCATAACCCCATACATGTTTAAATTGTTGTCAATATGTAAAAAAATAGGCACGTTTATTAATTGTCACATAGGATAATATGTCTTCTTTGTTGGCGAACATTTAACTTACATCAAGTTTGATTAATTTATTAATTTTATTAATTTAATTGGAAAAGGTTTATTGACATAGAATTTCAAAAAAATTTATTAACAAAATCTTACCACTCAAAAGTGATCTTTGAACGCTGGTTTAATTCTTGTTCTTCTAAGTTTGAAAATACAACATCAAAAATTCGAAATATTTGAAGATCTTACATATTATGAATTGAGCAGAACCGTATACTTTATTTTTCCTGTCAGTTTAAATTTTATTTATCTTGAAAGTCTGTGGTTGGAAAGTATCAACTATCATGAACCTATCCTTTAGTATTTTAGTTTATTTACATGCGCACATTTCAAATACATATTTAAGTTTGAAATTCGGGATCTGTGATAAATTTGGTATTGACGTTAAATATGAATCAACCTATCATAACTTAATAATCCTTGATCATATTTATAAAAGGTATAACGTCCCCAAAAAGGAATGTACATTATTGTTTTATTTTACATGTAATGAACATTGAAAATCTTTGAAAGTCGAGTAAAGGTTGCTCTTTATCATTAGGACATCTAATGTTTCACAGCCAATAATCGGTCTTTTAACACAGTGAAATTGATAGTCAATACCCGTTTAGCGGATTTGATTATTAACTCTACACATGCGATAAACCTACATTCAGGACCTTGAGAATGAAATTTTACCTCATTAAATATTCAAACGCTCACTTGAGTCATTATTTCATATATTATCATTTGAAAATTATGCATAGCACACAAACGGCGGTAACCCGATAACGTTGTTGTTAAACCGAATTGCAGTAACGATGAAAGTTAACATTTCCGTTGTAATCTATCGTTTGATAGTGTTGAATGCAATACAACACTTGTAATAAGTGAATGCCAATTTATAACTGTTTAACATGAAGAAGAAACCCGTGAAAACATTTATTTTTAATAGAGGATATAAATATATACATTTTCTCCTCTCTTCCTCATTTATCTAATAATGTATTTCTTATTAACTCATATTACCACTAAGGCGTACATAACTTATATATCTCTCCACGGTAAGGTAAAAACCATTCGAAATCAATTCCTCCATGGAAATATTCTCCACTGGACTGTGACGCTGTGAACTATGTATTTGACTTCGCAGTTGTTATTCATATTCCTTACTTTAGCGTTTATTTGCTCAGATCTTACATTAAAGTGACACAGAGTATCTTTCATAAAATTTTATTTGATTTTGATAAGCTACAAAATATCTAATATGCTGATTGAGATTCATACCTCATCACTGGACTTGCAAATATATTCATTTATGCACAATATCTCTAAAATCCTACATTTTATAGAAAAATCAAGAAAACATCTCAAATACGCTAAATATTCGAAATTATACATCCAATTAATCTGCCTATTAGTTACAATACATAATAAACACTATCGAATCGAATATATCTTCCTGTCTGCTTATGACAAGGTTTCAAAATTACGTTTGGCGAATTTGCGCGCCACTCGAGCCACATTGTCCGGTTTTCGATCAAAATCCCGACTTTGAATGGCCGTATTTTCGCTCTAATGTACTGATTGACCTTTAACTTGTTATTTTCAGCAACAGTTAATGGTTCCCGATGTAATAACATCGATTTCAAAATTTGACAAATGTGATCCTATCAACATACTCTGTGTCTCTTTAATATTTACCACTAGTATGACAGTGTCCTTCTTCAAGCTTCTTCAACTCTTATTCTGTGAAATTTCCAAGCTAAATACATAATCCGTAGTTTAATTAACCTAATTTCCCCTTGTCGTTTCTATAAATATTGCGTTTATTTGCTCAGGTCTTGCTTCCATTGATATTTCCACTAGTGTGACAGTGTCTGTTTAAGCTTCTTCGACTCTTATCCTGTGAAACCCTATCCTAATTTCCCCTTATCGTTTCTATAAGTTTAAAAAATCAAACGATGTTTCCATTTTCGGTTGGATTGATGTGTATGAAAAATCCACTGAATCACTTTATTTATTGCAGATTAAATACATTAAAATTCTCTTCACTAAAATATTCTTTTGAGTATGTTGTGTGTAGTGAGGATAATATGAAATTTACTCGACATTGACAAGGCAGGCGTCTGGAAGGCGAACAAATACGATAAAACTGTAAAATTAAATTTGAATTTATTTTTTAATATGCGCTGCTATTTGTTGGGGAATTTTATTAGGTATCAACTTCAGCACTGCCAACTGTCATTCGCATTATCGAGAGAATTAAAACGGAGAAATTAATCTTTCATTCATAAACACGAGTCATAAAGGCCACAAGCGGAAAATAGATACTTTCATGATAAAGGTGGCAACATGGAGTCGGTGAATATTCAATTTAATATTTCTAAAGACTTATCGCACGTTAGACCTACTGTTTTGTTATCCATGTTAAGGGCTGAACTTAAGCGCGCTATCTGTTCAGCGTGCATTGCTATTAGTACGCAGTCTCGCTTAGATGACTTTGATGAAGATATAACATTGTTATTACACTTGCTATAGCGCTCATAAACTGTATAATTTCCCATATAGTGTCACAATTACACGGTAATCGCTTAACATCACAGTGGGGTTAACTATTATCAGCTATTTAAAACTACGATAAAACGGCGAGCAACAGTTTTGTTCGAATTAAAGACATCCCTCCTCGTATCATGCGCCTCCTCTTGGAAATTCCCGCGGATATTTATTGACGAGCAAGGCTCTTTAATGGAAAGGCGTAAAATATTAACAATGGGGCACAACATTCTAAATCTCGGCGGGAGTCGCGTGCCTCACGTGACTTGTCCCTCAGCCAATCAACTCTATCGAGACAAACTGATAACCTTCCACAACCAATGAGGCGTGGCGGCTCATGCGTTTTCTTCACCAGCCTTACATAGAGCAAGCCTCATAATATTTGCATGTGGGCACTACTTAAATCTCCCAATGTTGTTAACAGGCTCTTCAAACGTTCATGGCTTTTAAGGTATCATGAATATTGCAGTGTTGGTGGTCAATAGTTTCTTTCTTATTGACCTCCCTTAATTAGTGTTCGGTTTGCTACAATTCAAAGCTTAATGAAGTGAAGCGGCTGTAGTATCTTGACAATGAGAAAACTTAGAGTGAACCACTTAGAGAGCTTGAACATGTCTGCAACATCCATAAGTAAAACTGTGGTGATAGAAATGTTGATATCATTGATTCGTCAATAGAATTGAAGGTTCATGATTTTGCTGTAAATGGAGGAAAGATAATTGTAACAAGACAACGATAGGTTGTTAATGGTTTTAACAGCGTTTAGACTATCAATAAATTAACATGCTTTTCAAATTAGATTTTTTTTTTCACATTTGCTTATAAACGACAACTTTAAATGGATTTTAAACCAAGATTTTGCAAGAAATATATTTAAATGGGCTCGCCATAAAAGGCATGTAACAAATAAGTACTTAACAGAACAATACTATTAACAATAAATTCATTTTCCATCATATTTATTATACTAACCCGAATTTTATCATTTAAGTTTGAAACCGAAAAAGATAGATGTAAATCCATAGATATATTATTGAAACGACTAGGTGTTTGAAACATATTGTCAGTTTAGTAAATTAATTCAGTGATGGTTGTAAATATTTATCATGATAGATGTCTTGTAAGTTTAAAACTATCTTAACCACTTGGTTACTAATATCTACATGATAATTTGATAATCTTACAATTAAAATTGCACAATTACGAACCAAGCTTGATTTACCTTACCATGTATCAAAGCTGTTTATTTTATTCTATGTAAGATAACAAATACAGATTACTTACATGTATATGAACAGGAACTACTTATATAAATATTCATCATCCATAAACATTATAATAACAATTTTGAAAATATGATAAAAAAATTGATTAGAATTTCAAAAAGTTATGATAATATATAACATAGTTTTCACTTTAATTGATTCCTTTACCCTAAGAGAAATGAGTAAAATGTTGTACCAAGTACATGTATTGTAATAGAGATCATACACATGAAATGTTGATAAAGAAAATTATTCGAATACTCGAAACTGAAGAATGCATAGGAATTAGTATTTTAATATTCACCGACATTTTTTCATCTTAAAAATATTCCTCAATTTTGTCTATTCCAATTTGATAATTTGATAGATAAAACGTAACTTCCTAAAAATTGAAGTATTTCGGATAATTCTTAAAATTGAGAAATTATTTTATATCAATGATTTATGTGTTCAAGTAATTGGAGAAACACAGGCCCTAAACGCAACGAAGGGTGTATTTCAGATTGTCACTGCAGCACGTGCAAATCGTGTTCCATTTCTTTCACGAGCCTCGAGAGAAACACGTGCGGGCTAAATGGAGGCTTTGATATCACCACTCTCATCTGTCAATCATTTGGTGAACGGCCTCAAAAATTAGTTTGTGTTTTGCATACGATGTTTTCATTTCATATCTATGACCGCTTTAAGGAATATTTTACTTCAAAAATACCATTTTCTATTTCATCCAAAATTAGTTTTAATTTGTTTTATATCATTATTCAAAAATTAAATAATTTATATTCTTTTCGATGTAAATGTTCGAATTTGTCCATGCTTATATTGTAGTTTATGAGTTTGTATGTATCACATTATATCCAGTTTTACCTATTTTCTAAAATCATTTCAGTAATGTACATAAATGTCTGAGTAAGCAATTCTTTGTAGGATTGACAAATGCCGTTTTCCGAAATTAAAATTTATACAATATATTCTACCCCATTCTTTAAAATGTATGCTTTTTTTGTTATCGTTTAATATTTTTATTGTAATGCATACCACTAAGAAATGTTGTCCGTTTATCGTCTACTTTTATACATTTTCTCATTTTTATCTGATTTGCTTTAATATCTTAGAATATAATATTTCAATTGAAATATTGTATGATTTCATTTTATCATTCTACCCTTTTACATATCTATTATCACTATTAAGTTACTGGCGAAACTATCATTTCTAAATACGAACTAAATTTATTCTACAATTCGTACATTGGGAAGATACAATTACACATGAAAATATTTTTTTTCTATTTCAATAACGTTGCTCTAAAATTATGTTTAAATTAGGTGATTTTACTTAGTTTTGATAGGAAAAATTACCATAATTAAATTAAATACAGCAAATAAGCTTTCTACTTATAAGATAAATTCAATAAAATCATCACATTACATAATGTTAACAGGGCATAAAGATTACATTATTGAGACACTGTAATACAGTTGTGCGATTTCCCGCGTGAAATTAACAAGCAGGTGCCGAACTGAGGGCGTGCAATAGGGGGTCAGGTCACCACGTGATCAAGTCACGTGACTCGAAATTGTTCCGCAGCCAAGCGAGGGAGCCCGGCTCGCGTTTAGACAATTACCCGTGTCGTTATCTAAAGGAATAATTCATTTACTATCCGATCTAATACCCTAACAGTAAAAAGGGGAGGTTAAGGAGGTACCGCGTTTAGTTGACTATCCCTGGGGTTTAATATATCTAGGCAGGTGCTAAATAGCAACGCGCGTGTAAAATTTAGCATAAGCTGATAGAGTTATTTGAAGACCTCTTTATGCGTTTTAAGTATTTATAAAATATGTCCAATTTCATACATCAAGAGCTAGGAATATTGGAATAGAATATCACTGGAATAGGGACGTTCATCTTCTGTCTGTGCCGCTTATGCTACAAGATGTTTGATATTTGATAATCTTGTCTGAAAATGACTCACAATTCATGATTTACTCTCTCCGTCTTTATAAAAACAAAATGTTTTAATTGCTTACCCGTAAACATTCCTATCTGTCATTTTAAACATGAGCATTCCTATCTGTCATTTTAAACATGAGCGTTTCTAAAATTAAAACTTTTGAAGAGCCGCTCCGTGATTTTCATCACATATTGTTTTCCTTTGATCTGAACGTAAATGGCGTATATCATGATATGAATAAAAATATCTTACATATTAATTGTCCTGATGACAATTATATTCATCAATATATGCTTTCAATGAAAACCTTAAAATCGTCATGTATATTCGCGAATCCAAATTTTCACGCCAAATGCAAATTCAATTTAACAAATCGTTACTGTCATTCTGACTGTGTTAGCTAAGCTATTAAAATAACGTTTGACTGATTGACGCGTGTCCGGTTTGTGATTTCTTATTCGCGATTTCAAACCTTCTGTTGTCACTATATATAAATACTTCGTAGATTATCTTTAAAATGGCACTTTCCTGCAACAGACAATGCTTCTTGATCAGATGACATTAGTGGTACACTGTATGGTATGTAGTAAATGGTGTTCAGTTATTTTGTGTTTGTTGGCGTGTATGTCAGAGTGTGTGTGTGTACTTAGGCGCGGAGAGAATGTCGAGTGGTGGTGTGAATGTATTAGTGTGAGTATTATTATCCATTTCTGAATACATTATGTATTTTAATAATATATTTTTTCATGTATTGTTTTAAATGAAAAATAGTGTCTCGTAGGCCTATTGGCCGGATGTTACTTTTAAACATGTTTTATATTTGTATGTATTTGGTTCTGTAACATGTGACACTTAAATAAAATAATTTTCTTCTTCTTCTTCTTCTTCTTCTTCTATATGACCCCCAACACTTAGCTTTATTATATAACCTTGACATACAGTACACATTACTTCACCGTTTCTAGTTCTGTAGACATGCTTTGAGACTTACATTTAGTCCCTGAAAAACACTTCTTTGCAAATTTTATTATTTTGATATTTCATTTTAAAAGAATATAAAGGAGCCCTGAACAATACTTATTTCCTAAAGCTGAGGCATTTAGACTTGCCAATATTTTCCAATCTTAAAGGACCAGCTTTAAATCATTTTGTGTAAGAAAAGGGAATCGCACGGCTGAACGTTTTATTATTCATTTGATTTATTACTGCCTCATTTAATTTAAGTACATTGTCTTTCAGTTTGAAACATTTGTTTTCATGTTCCTGACATCACCTTATATTAGCCCTAAAAACCTGCAACTGCCCCTTAAAGAAGGCAGCTTTAATTATTCTTTTTCTGCTCTAAGGTCTTGATAACAGACTAACATGCTTTCCTTACATAACGTTTTTGATCATATGAGTATAGGTTCATGTTGAAAATGAACAAACATTGCTGACAAAGCTACAATACTGCTTAAAATAAATTCATTGTTATTTTATCACTCTGGGTTTAATGAGGAGCAACATTCTAGGTAATAAAAACATTAAAATTTCAATGGCTTAATTATGTGGTTACATGCACTCATTCCTTTATATCAAACTTGAATGACAGTTATTGCCGTTGTGAAAATATCCGTTAAAATGTGTGGTAAATGAGATAATTATCCAAATATCGTGTTGGAATAGATTGTGAGTTTATATCGTTGACAATCATTTGCCATATCTTAACGCTTGTGTAAAAAGTTATTAATCTAATTGAATGTCAAGTGAACTTTGGACATATTTTAAATGCTGTAACCATGGTTTTGTCAATCGTTGTAAATACTATTTAAGCAGAAAATCTGCTGAATTAATGAACATGAAAAATACATCCCGCGTCCTCATCTACAGGATGTGAATCGTACTTGTAAATGCGAATATTTAACACATAGTTAGGTTCAAATGATTCTAATTTGGAAAACATGCCCTTAAATCAATTAAATTAAATTAATTGTGTGTTGATTTACAGATGATGATTAAATCTACCTTTTTCATTTAGCGACACAAGAGAGCAAAAAACAAGATAAATATCTGATTTAATATGATGATAAGTACTGTTCACTTGAACTCTAACTATTGTTAAATATTTAAGAACATAAAGATCCATATTTGAGAATGCATAGGAGAATTGTTACTGTTGTCTTACTTTTGGTTTGTTGTTGAAAGTGTTTACAACATTTTACCATTTTCAAAACAGTATATAGAGTACATAACCGGCTATCATGATATAAGGATGCTATCAAATTTAATTGGACACTAGGAGATAGCAAACAGTTTTTAATAAATTGAATACCAACAAAGAATATTGTGTCTTATTGCAATGCATTTCGAAGATGCACAATTTGCGCCAAAATATCAAAGGACTGGCGAACACATCTATTATGAATGAACGGAGCCCGTGATTCAATCCACAACTGAACACAAGCGGTAGTTTGGATGATCACCCTAACATATATCATGTTGAATAAATGAAATAAAAAATGGATAGAGATAACCCCAACTGCATCCTTTGCTTATAACAGTGTATTGCTGTGTATTTTTGTGTGTTATGTTTTATAAAAAAAATTGCAGAAATTCTACGTTAAAATCTTTGATATTTCAAGTTGTAGTGGTGGAGTAAACATGAACCCACATTAACTTAAATAGAAACAGACATCCATTAGATGTTAGAATAGCATTTAATATCATTTATGACACAATAGCTTATCATAAAGCATTTTCATTTGTTATTAAATGTTATTGTCAACTCCATATAGGCTCTCTAACACCTTACATGGTAAAATTCATCCTGACTGATTTTATTATTAAGAGTGTAAATGGAATGCTTACTAAGAAAAGAACTAAACAATGTTAACGAATGAGCAGCTTTTCAAATAATTTTAGTTTGAATTTAAAGAAATTATTATCAATCAATCTGTGTTTAACATTCCTCAACACAATCCTATCAAAATGTTTAAGGGCCAAGAAAATAATGTAGAATCTATAATTCGTCAGTTATCTGGTATAAAATTGAACGTTTGAATAATAAAACAAATTAATATTAGAAATTGAATATAACAAGACTATAATCATCAAGCTTCCAGTAAATGACTGCAACAGGGCTTTCATCATATGTACGAGTTTGGATATTATTACACTTACATTTATAGAAATATTCAAATATCTTGAAAATATGTGTACAACTTTCTGCAACGAGTAGTGTTATAAAGTATGAGATAATTTTGAACGGAAAGATTTAAAGAATTATCCGCAATATGTTTTAATTAAATGTTGCAATGTTACAATTTGTAGGATAAATGGAATGGTAGCAATTATTAAAAAATTAGTCTACCCCTTACTTGGTACATGGAACACTAAACAAGTGTTTGTCAAACTAGTGTGTTTTCAGTAATAACATTATCGTTATCAGTTATGTTCCAACAATCATCATTTAAATGTATTTTTCTAACTTCTTCTATAATATAACAGGATCCTATGTAAAAAGTAGCTTCCATATTTTGACATTTCAAATTAACAAGATATGAAAATTTGTGATAACCAACAAATAGAATTGTGAAATGTATATTTGAATGAAAGTTCGTGATTTTATATGCTCACAAATTCTTCAAATTTCAATATGCCTACAAATTCTTCAATTTCATTATGCAATTCTGTTTAAGATAAATGCAAACTATTATACAAATTACTATTACAAATCCACTTACCCCTGAACTCCAACAAACGTCTGTTGTCTGGGAACTAAACCTTGTCGCCACGATTCCATCATGGTTTGTCACTAATAAAGATCAGAATTCTCCTGCACTATTCTTAAGACAGACATCGAATCAAAAATTAACTCCAATGTTTATATCACGCTCGTTCCTTGACGCACGCATGCGCAATGGCACGCTCATATTGGTTACAATCTCAAAGTGGGAGGAGCCACGGTAAAGCAGCGCGCGACAGTTTGGGGATTGTTATCTTATCATTCATCTCTGTCCATATCAGCAAAACCCGATCCATCAACGCATGAACAAGCCAGGGGTATGTGCACAGCAAGAGGGGTATCGCACGCGAAGCAACTTACAGCAAGCAAATTCTTGAAATCTTTGGATGTAAAGATAGCAGAGAAGCAAATCATAATTCCTTAATTTAAATTTGATAAGTTGATATGAATGTGTGTAGTTTATCTCTCGGTGTGGTATTATCTAGTTAGTGAGGGAATAATTTATGAAGCTGTATTGATTGGAAAACTTGCCATACCGACAGGGTTAAGTTCGAACTGCTCTGTTAGGTAGAGAAATGAAAAATGCTATCAATATACGCTATCAGGGCAATACTTATTTTAATTAATTAACTATCACTTTGTTTGTATTAACTTTTAAAAGTGTTTTCGTCCTTCGTTATGTTAAAAAGGTGTCTTCTCGTTAAGATAAACAGCAACCTCGTTTTATGACTTGTTTGAAATCAGAAATCATTATCAAGCATTGACGTTTATCAATAGTTTAAACTGTTGTATAGTTTTATCTTATACCAATGATATCAAGGGGTTAATGTCGTTATATGGAAAACGATCTAATCGTTTGCAAAAATTGTAGGATTTCTGTTATTTTACAATCTAGATTAGGAATCACGGCAATTTACTTGTATTAAATCGTTTGTATCGTTTTGTTTAAGCTTATCTCAAACAAATTAGATTCATTTTCAAAACTTACTCTTTCAGATTATTATCTATAGATACTTATTATACGATAGGGTTGGAAACGCATCGTGAGTTTATATAATGTCTGAAAACATAAACAATAATTAGGAGATTATTTGATTATAATCACTGTTATTGAATGTAACATTAACAGTAGTTATCTTAAAGGGGCAGTAGCACGTTTTTTGATAATTTTATATTTTAAAAGTTTCACTGATAATTGTAAGTTAATGCTGAATGTATTATTTTGACACTGTCAAAAATCTTATTACACAAGCCAATCATCCATAATCAGAGGACAAAGTATGAAGATTCTCAAAAACTCCATTGGCGGCCATTTTATGTGAACACCTTTAATTCATTTTGTGCAAGAAAAAGGAATCACATGGCTAAACTTTACGTTAAATATTTGAATTATTACTGCTCCATTTAGTTTTAATACATTGTCTTTCAATTGGAACCATAAATTTTCATTTTCCTGACATCACCTTATATTCCCCCTAAAAACATGCAACTGCCCTTTTAAAATTTAAACTACTTGATAATTCAATTTATCAAAAATCTTTTCAAAGATTATTGTAGGAGTATTATTACACATAATGTTACCAGGGGAATTGTTCCAAATAATACTATAAAATAATACTACTTTGATGTACACAATATGACAGTTAGAAATGGAGATCAATACACCTTCTGTTCATCTCAACAAATAATCACTCAAGAGAGTCGCTGTATAAGTCTTTAAATGGATCATTAAATCCAGTGCATATTGTGCATATGTGCAAACATGTAGACATATATTAAAACTCGAATTTGTAACGAATAAAATTTCGCTGAATACTATTATATTTATTTTCAGTAAAGTTATAGAAAAGTGAAATGCGAATTTATGATTAATTAGTAGTAGAGGATGGTAAATAATAAATAATAATAGTAAATAATTTACTTTCAATGAAGAGACGTTGAAGTTGAAAGTGGATATGATGTAAAGGATAGATGATGGTTTAGTAATTGTTATAACTAGATGTCATATTAAATATAATCATTACAAAGACTCTATTTTACGTATCATAATACATATATGAATGAATCTGTTGTTGTTGTTTGATCAAAGCAATTTCGTCGAAAATATACCTTTGATGTATGTCAGGAAACTGCACCATCTTCTTCGACGTCTACGACTTCAGTGCATGGCCGCTGTTCATCTCCTGCCTTGAAGGGTCCCTATAATGTGTAATCATGTATATATGTATCAGAATATTGGAAAATATTATCGATTCCAAATCGAACTGAAACATTTGTCAACATTTGAAGTTGTACAACTCACAGTTGATAAGACTTTCTATCAAGTCAATTTTATCTTTATTATGATATTATGAGTAAGTAGGTATCAAATACTTAAGAACTGAGTTCTTATATGTGTGTAATAGGGAAGTACATATAACTAAAATAACTATCGTGTTCTTTTGTTTGATTAATTGAAAGTTACATCTATCTTCAATTTTTGAAGCGATACTAGTAATACCAATTAAATTGTTTTATTTTACTCTCCGCGTTTCTTGCAGCTTCTAAAGGTGGATAAAGGGCAGTTCAGATAAGACCACAGAATGATGTCAATTTGAAAAGTTTTGATCCCTATTTGTTATGTCGGGTGTTGTTTTCTGTTGTTTTTAAACTTGATTATGTTATGTTCTGAACACCAACAATACATAGACAATAAAATGAAAGCAAATGTTACGTTTTATCTCCCCAACATCTCTGCTGCCAAAGGAATTCATTTAATGAAATAAGATACCTTAATTATCCCTAACCAACACCTATTTGTGACTAATCATTTTTTTATGAATGAAATTCCACACAAATTTTCTATCTAACGTGAACATCTACAAAACTTTCATTTGAGTTAATGACATAGTTTCTCTTTTCAAACATCTACGTTGACACAGCATTTCATTTATTGAAATCAATTCTGAAAGTTAACCCTTACCCGAAATCACAGACAAAATTCATTTGGTGATAAATTTCTAACAGTTTTCCTTTTCCAATACCTACATTGACAAAGTAAATAATTTGATGAGATGGTTACTTACAGTTTCTTTTCTCTTGTATCTGAATTATTCAAACATTTCATTTGATATAATGAAATAAATCCTTGTATTTGGTTTGAATTCGTTTGTTGAAATAAACTTTTGAATAAATAAATAAATTGTCATCACATTTCATTTGATTGAATTCAATTAAAATTAAATTCTTAAAATATTCATTTCACTACATTGCCAAATCATTGAACATTATAGTTTCCCCTTTTTCATATCAACACTGACAAAGCATTTCATCCACGTACAGTTTCCCTTATCTTATACCCATATTGACAATTCATAACATTTTATGAAAAAAAATACTTACAGTTACCCCTATCTCCATTGCTCAAGAATTGCACATGATGAACTAACCTGGTTCTCCCTATCCAACAACAACATTTATGATAAAATAAAATACTTACAGTTGTTTATCTCCAACACCTTCATGCATCAAGCCGGACATCTCAATTTTTATTCAGGAAGAGGGGATCCTCGACGGTTTATGAAAGTTCATTGACCCATATCGAGCCCAGCTGTGAGACGGGGGTTGTTCAGGGGAGTGTGTCGGGGGGTTAGTTAGTGTATTGTCCAGTACTTTAAAATGCTTATCAGTAAAGACGTCCAACCCAGTCACTAAGAGTTGCTGGATAAAAGGGAACCTGTCTTCAACATGCTTTAGAGCACTCACGCACGGTAACCTTGTGCCCTTGAAATATAATGGTTTGTCGTTCAAACTGAATAAGTCAGATCTTAACGCAGATGGGTGCAGGTAGAAAAATAAAGCAACAATGGAAGTAAACACTGATGTTTGTATTTATTAAAGGATCAACTATGTGTGACTAAAGGAGAATTTATTGCTTGTTGAACACTTGGTTATTTAGTGATACAAGGTAGAGTTTGAATTTAGAGGATGATGTTAATGTCAATCCTTTTTATGTTTAAATCCTCTTAAAAGTTAAAAAGACAGAAAATGTTTAATTCCAACGATTTAATTTACCATACCATAAAAAATCATTCCCTTTGGTAATTACATATTATCGTGTCTTATCTTACCATTTCTATGAGTTCGAAAGATGACTCTCTTTAAAGGAATTTCTTTATCTGTGAATTTTTACCTGTAACCATCACCCATCATGTGTTTTACACTAACCATGCACCTCATAAAGTAAACTAACAACTTCTTTGTCGAAATGTTCGCTTGTAACCCTCATATTAAAATCGATTGGATTCGAACCTGGACCAGCTGGTTTAGTTATCGAACATAAGGCCAGATTTTACTGAGATAATCAGCTTCACCTGAAAGTGTTTGTTACTTTACGCTATTAAATCATACTTAATTATCTCCATCGCCAATAAAGTTAGTATAAAAGCCATAAAATGGCGCCAAAAGGCACGGGCCTAATCACGTGACTCATAAACACGCAGACGACAGCCCGAATTGTACTGCAGACGATGCAAATCTCCCACTGATTGCTGCTTCTCAGGACATGGCCAGCATTAGAGTAATGAAATCACTCGGTCTTTTTTCTCCCTAGTTAAACAATGGATTGACACCAAGTCACCCCTTTGACTTAAGTGGTAGATCATTTGCCATCCCAAGCATACAATCTGTGAATGTTCCCCCTCTCCCCTCTTTTTACTTGATATCTTATAAACATTTTAATTAATTTTACAATTTTTTTATCAAAATTTATCTACTTTCCGGATACGTTTTTAATAATGAATTTTCTGCAAAGATTTTTTACCTTTCAGATATATTCTGTTCAGAAATCTTCTTTGGGAAAATTTATATTTTTTCCAGGTACGTTTTTAATAATCATTTTTCTACAAAGATTATTTTCGTTGCAGGTATATTCTGTTCAGAAATATTCTTTTGAGAAAATTTATATCTTTTCCAGATACCTTTTTAAATAATTATTTTTCTACAAAGATTATTTTCGTTGCAGGTATATTCTGTTCAGAAATGTTCTATTCAGATATACTCTCTCTAGATATTTTCTCTCATGTTTTTAGATGGTTTCTCATCATCGGATATATCGTCAAGAGATTTTCTTCCCCGAAATTCTATTTTAATTGTCAGCTATTTTCTTCATGAAATCAAGTTAGAATCGTATTTACGTTTCTGAAATAAGACAAGATTTTCTCTACCAATACTTGCTTTCTCATATAGATAATTTCTTTATGATCAGAATTGATATTGATTATGAAATGGGACGTCAGGTATTTGCTAATCAGATATAATGTCTTTATCCTACGTCCTTGTTGATATTTATCTGAATAGCATTTACCACGATTATGCAACATAGTCAATTCAATTCATTTGTCCATGAAATAGATCAGTGCCGTTTTTTTTGTAAATGTTCATCTTTTTCTATAATTCATAAACGATAAAGTATGATATTAAAGTTTGTTTTTTCATATATATAAGCTGGGTACCAATTCCACATTCAAACAAAACATTCAACTGTGTTTTGTATCTAAAAAAATAAAAAAATTGCAAACTCGCAATTTTCTAAATTTTGTATAAAAAGCTCAACTGTATATCGATATGAAATATTCAATCTATTTTCAAATCAAGAAATGAGCCCCGTTCCTCACAATGTTTCCAAAATTCTAAACTAGTAGAAATCATGTAATTCTTATTTATACCCCGCCTTCATTGAACAACAATATGACAAAAATAACCGGCATCAATATATTCGTTCACATTGCTGCTGATATTTGTTATTATAACCGATCAGATGCATCCTTTTAAACATTGAATACAAAATGTGGCGTGTACTTTCTTTTGTTCTGCAGTTTATTTCACATATAATAATCATATTTAATACAACTCAATTTCCATACCTACATATATTTACTCCTTACTTTTAAACTTCATATCAGGAAAGCGTGTAAGTAACACATAACCTGCTGATTAATTTAATAAATGTACGTGTGAATACATTTGCCAAAGTATTATCATTTTATATAGAAAAAGTCAATCCGTCTCTTCATAAAATATTTATATGCCTTCTGCCAAGATCTTTAGCTATGTGAGTTTTCTAGGCAACGTCAAAATGCTATAAATATGATTCAATCTTAGCGGATAACGTTGAATTTAAACATAAGTTCTATTTCGCATTTCTATGATTTCTATATGGTATAAATTATGTATCTCATGATATTCAAATCTCAGAAAATACTCTATTTTATTATTGGTTATGTGTTCTTATCTTAGAGGTTCTTGTTCGTCAATATTTGAGAACGAATGGTATTTATATAAACATACACAGATAACACTTATTTTATTGTTTGATGTTTTATATTGTAGATAAAAACCTATACTTATATTGTTATCGGGAAACAGAATTACTGCAGCAAACATACTTATGTGTTTTTGATTGTGATTTTACGCGTCTTTCTAAAGATAAAGAACATAAAAGTCATTAAATATTTTGTTTATAGAGTGTATTTTCTATACAGAATAATAAACAAGATTTAATATTCAAACACACGCACCTCGTTTTACCTAATCATTAATGTGACAAAAACACATATCTAAGGAATGAATAACCTACGAAAATACACGACGAACTTAAAAAGTCAATAAATCAAAAGTATTTTTTCATGTAAAGGTTAAGATTTCTCCTTATACTTAAAACACCAATATGTGATATTAGTAACATTGGATTCATGCAATTCATGTAATAGGGAATTATGAAGAAAAACATTATGGAACCACAAAAATAATATATGAAAATTCAGTATAATTCTGTTTTCATTTAACTCAAAGAAAGCGTTTACCAAAGTGGATTAAACCTTTAGCTCATAAAAAAACATCTGCCGTTTTACCTTTTATATTCATCTCATGTTTCTTCAATACACACTTATTGGATATAACTTAAACAACAAATATGTCAATTCAATATTCAAAATCCGTAATAGTTTATCGAAACGAACTGAGAACATACAGGGGTAGCATTAATATAAAAACTTACTGCCTGTTTGCTTATACGTATTCCTTTTACGTAGACATGTATATTCTGAGTTGTATATTACATGTTTTATTGACGATAAACTACTGCTTAAACCAACGTAAAACATAATAATTGTGCTTAAGGTTGGACAATCTTGCTAAAAATATCAATTAAGATTAGAAAATTACCTTCCTTTCATTAATTAAAATTTCATTAGGGGTGATTTAATCCCTTTTACATCACTAATTTTTGTTTGAGATATAAAGTGATACAGCAATTCATGATAAAAGACGGTGTGTAACAGACATGCTCATATTTGATTGGCTGCATATGGTTATTCCTCCCCGTAGTGCTATTTACTGCCGCAAGGGGGCCATAAAGATGAAAACAATATTTCACCTCTCATCATACAGTGTGTGAGGAACTCCTAATGTTTTTTGATGTCCAACCAAGAGAAGCAAGCAATCGTTATTTCTGTTCTGCCTACAAATCACAACTCTGCTCTGCCTTCGTCCTCTAATGGATTGACTGGGAGGCTTGTTTAGCGCATATGATGAACCTTATAAAAAGCAATGAACCGAGATGTGTAATTACATTTCAGGATTGTTGGCTAATTTGAGATAATTTGTCACGGGTAGATAGCTTATTTCATGATCATCAAGTACACTCAGCGGGAAAAGTTAGTTATGATGATTTGCATTGAAAAATCAACTTATTTCCAGTGAAATGATTGAAAAGAAATAGGACAATTTGAAAAGTTTTAATTCGTGAATATGAAATGAGAAATGATAATTTACCATCATGTTTTCATCTTTGTTAATTTGTATCATTCACTTATCAACATTAAATGCCCCTATTTACAAATTCAAACATCCCGATAACTGTTCATTTGCAATTAATTACATGTTGAACCCTTCTTTTCGTCGATCCATCCTACAGTTATGACATCGTATGGGATGCTTAACTGTATAAAGGATGAACATAATCATATGGCATCGGATCCATATTGCTACGACATTGCTAGATTCACAGATCAACACCAGACTTTGGTAATTAATTCAATCTGTCAGATTGTGACCATTCCACATAGAAGCAATAAGAAATACGCCGGATTGACCCTCAATGGTATCACAGTCTTGTAATTCTCCTAATTATTTGTCAAGCACTCATCTAATTAATTAAGTTAATACAGAAGCTATAGCCTAGACCATGTAGTGCAAGGATTCATTTGGGTAATTATCTGTGCCTTTTGTCGTTTTCTCCATATGGCATGATTGGTAGCCAATGCGAATCTCCGAAGATATTGCACTGATTGTTGATTAAGTGATGTTCCGCTTGTAAAGATTTTTTTTAAACATTCTGGTGTTCTTATGAACTTAAATGTGCAAATTTTTAAAAAGTTATTTTATTAATGAAACATTGTATTGAAATGTAAAATATAAACTTAAAGGGACAGTAGCACGTTTTAGAGGGAATATAGGATAATGTCAGGAGAATCAAAATAAATGATTCCAATTGAAAGACAATGTATTTAAACTAAAAGAAGCAGTAATAAATCAAATATGTAATGTAAAGTTTAGCCATGTGATTCCTTTTTCTTACACTAAATGAATTAAAGGTGATCACACAAAAATGGCTGCCAATGGACTTTATGTAAATACTGTACAATTTGTTCTCTGATTATGGATGATTAGTTTGTGTAATGAGATTTTTGACGCTAACAAAATAATACATTAATTATCAACGTACAATTATAAGTAAAAAATTGAAATACATTCTTTTTAAAAAACGTGCTACTGCCCCTTTAAAATAAAAAAAGGAAATTGCACAATTGTCTTGACTTTCAGTTTAAAATAGTTATTTCTGAAAATATTTGTTTTGGTCATAATACAAATAGTTTTAAAAATATGCATGTAGGTTTATATATACAATAAATGTAATGCATTGGTACGTCATTCTTTCTGTTTTTACAAACATATCAGTGTTATCAGTGTTTCGATAGAAAGTGATAGATAGTGTTTATCTATTGACGTATTGAATTTATGTATTTGTGTTCAAGATCTTGGTTTCAGTTTTTAATCTGCTCATTTATTTTATACTTTTTTAAATCAACAACTTACACTTCAGAACGACATACGTACTTAATGAATGAAAACCAGTTAAATGAACAAAGCTAAAAAGATTTTCTCTTTTATCAATGAGGGTTTCAAAATATCTGTCTCAAAAGATTGGATCGTACATTGTTTAGCAAAAATGTCCACTATATAAAACAAACATATACAATGTGTTACTTTCTGTTCATAGATTTAAGTCGTACACACAAGTTCAACTTGTCGGAAGTAAATGGAAATACAGGTAATTTCATTTAACATAATAATAACTTTGTGAACCCATGACTTTTCCAAGTTATAATGACGTACGTTAGCTAAAATGTACAAATTAAATTGATTCTCGCCTTCTTAAATACTTCTTAAAATCATACTGTCAACCTCAATCTGTGTGGAACTCATAAACATTCAAACTTAGATATCCTCTACTGCTAAGAAAAGATATTATAGCGTGGAGCTTTCACTAATTCATAAAGGAAAAGTCTGTCGAGGCGACAAGAAAGGACTGGCGTTGAAATCCGATAGAAAAGAAAGATTTTAGCAGGCGATAGTGATGCATTATCTTACCGGTGGAAAATACTTTCTCTCGTAAATTAGAGTATAGAAACGATATCTGTCACCAGCCATCTATCCACTATTTTCAATTATGACAATTCAGGCTTATCGGACGGCGGTTTCCAGGTAAGAAATGAATAATCAAAGAGTTTTCGAGAAAAGAACAGGACATAAAGTATCACCCTGTCTACACCCTTAAACAAAGGATCGCATCTCTATTCCTTTTACAAATGTCAAACTGTGCTTTGTTCGATTCAACCAAACTTAAATAATTATTGAATGTTCATTATCAGTACGTACTGTTATGAGATTTAACAACAAATGGGGGAATTGAACATTTGACAAATTCCAAATTTATGTTCGTTTAACTATTTTCCGTCATATGCGAAACGGATGTTAGAGGGTTGCTTTTGAACAAACGTTAAATACACATATATTTAGAAGACATATATAAAAATATAAACGGTAGAACAAGAAAAAATAAAATAAAGCTATATTATATAATAATAAAACAATTTGCTGCTAAATCGCATACTAAATTAGTCATTACCAACGACGCATCAAATGTGGACATGTATCGCATACTAATTTAGTTAATATCATCGATACAGCAAAACTGTAATTTTCTGAAATTTGTGACTTTTAACATCATCGATACACCTATTGATATGAATAATATTAAAGCAAGTGTTGTAGCCATACAACTGAACCATATGTATATAAATTGAAGGTATATTATCTCCTTACGGTACATACTATCCCGATTGAATCCAAATGATACAAATATGAAATCCTTAAAAAGATGTTGAATAAATTTCGAGTACAATCATGAATAAATAAAATATTTCACCCAACAGTATAGTGTCCTTGAAGTAATATTCTATTCTACCATGCAATAATTATACAAAATGACTTTAAAAAAATCAACATCATAAGTTTGAAGGGCAACATTATAATAAATTAATTGTTAAATTGAAAATGAATATAACTTTCCAAATAAAAACGTGGAAGAGGCAGTATATCTAATACATTTGATAGATACAAATATACAAAAGTAATAACTTTATAGATAACTGACTAGATTATTTCTTATAAATATTATAGTATCATTATAATTAATTCATTAAAGTTTATGTAAAAGTTATAGTAGCATTGAAGTTAATGTTATAAAAACAAATGAACTTTTTGAAATAGTAGCTATTTGGTTGCCAAAAAGTAATATTACAATGTAAATGTAATTTATATTAACTTACAAATCGTATTAGTTGCTTTGCATTCAAACATAAGTCAAATAAAACGTTTAGCTAAAGAGGAACGCCAATAAACTCTCTTGAATCAAAGGTAGCACAGTAGTATGCTTCAATGGACATTTCGCTTACTAAATGATATTCACATTCACTAAGAGACATTTATAATTCATGCAGTCTTTAATACTCTAAACGTTTCGATCGTCGCTCTTTGCCAGCGCGGGAACATGGCGTTGTTGACAGAAGACAGTGTAGTTTTTATCATTTACCAAATACTTGAAAGTTTAACTGATTCTAATATCAAATGTATATATCCATTGGTTATATTAGGCAAATACCTGTGATTTCCATTTTAATCTAATACAATTAACAATTAGCCTTCATTGTATTAAGTTATCGATAACATCAATTTGATATTTGAATGAATTTAACAAAATCAGTAACATACTTCATATCTAACCAATACTAAATGTTTAATTCTGTTTGTATTAAATGAATTGTTAATCTAAGTGTAAGGATATCAAGAAACGTTTCATTTCAAGAGTCGATCTTTGATAGCACAACTGATATATTCCAGCTATTTTAACCATATATGGATATGTTTTCTCATTTTGAAGGCTTCGCTGTGATATATAGTAGAACTGTGTAGTTTATCGAACTAGATTGTTTAGGCTATTTATGCTGAGCAAGCAATGCCTCTTGATCCACAATATACGATATCACATAGTCGTAGGACTGTACGCTATGTAACACAATCATTTGACAAGCAGTGGTCAAATTGAATACTGTGAACAGAGAATAACTACGTAAATATTTAAATCATTCTGTCTGATATGCCTATTTCCATTGTATTCTCCTATGGAGAATAAAAGCATATGTCTCTAGTACATAGTATTTTAGTTCTTGGTTGATTGACATGATTATTTTTGGGTTAGTTAGACAAAAATGTTAAAAGGCCAAAATATGTAAGGCAAAGCAAATATGGTATTGTCACATAGTGACCCAAATTACTTCAGAAAAAAATTGACATCTTTTGAAAGAAAACGTTATTTTCATTAAAATTAGTTAGATAAAAATGTAAAGGCCAAACATCTATAGCAGGCAAAAATATAGTCCTGCTTCATGACTGTGTATTAAATAGGAGCCTTTTATATAGTCTAGATCCTATTTCTGCAAGTCTAGATTGACTTAAATGAAAAGCCTCAAGAAATAAAATAACATAAATGAAGGTACAGTAATTATTTAAAATATTTCATAGATAAAATTTTAGTCTAGCAAATATATGGCCTTGTCACATACTGACCCAAATTACTTCAGAAATAGAATGACAGCATTTGAAAGCACTATTCTGAATACAATAAGGGTATACCTGAAATCGTAACGTCGTTTTATGCAACTACATTGTAAAAAAGTATACTCGTATTCACACAAAGGTTAATGCAGCAATTATTCTAGTCCATGCATGGGTTCAGATATTTACCCCCCGTTCACTAATCGATGATGTCTTTCTATCAACTGAAAGTCGATCATAATATCTGTCATACACTCACTAACTGATGCATGTAGACTTTTCTTGGAGTTTGATTTGTCTCATTGAGTTATAACAAAGTAAACACCCAGCATGTGCAGTTGTGTATTGATTTTAGTGTTCAAGTCGTTGAAGTGATTGTTCCAAAAATAAAGATAAAAGCAAGTTAAAAAGAATAATGTAAAAAACAACGATATATAACGTAAAGAGACATGACCTAACAAATACGTTCACCAAGTGTACAATGTATAGTATACAGTCTATCTAACAGCCCCTGAAACAAAATATATTTATTGGCAGGCAGGTTTATGTTCTTGTAGCAAGTCTAGATCACTGCAGTTCTCATTTTAATTTTAATACTAGATAGCTGCATTCAATATGTATTGTCATTTAGAGGCTAAAATTTAGTCTATATAATATACTTCTTCTTATTTTTTTTCTTATTGTTCTTCTTCTTTCTCTACTTCTTCTCCTTTTTTGTCTTCATCTTCTTCTTCTTCTTCTTCCTCTTCTTCCATCAGTTCACCTTGACATTGAATCAGTTCACGTATTTGTAATGAGGTCACCTCTTTGCCCTCAGCGTCTTAATATTCCACCTGTATCACCTGTTTTCACCTGTATCAATCTCACCTGTGCGCGGTCCCTTTCATCCCGTCGCTCGCTGATGCACTTCCATTGTTTTCGTTCTGCTACGGAACAATCTTCATGAAGTCACTGCTACTAAAATTGATTAAACCTTAAGTAGGGGTCACAGGTGACAATTGGAGAAATCTTTAAATGCTATTTAAGTATTAATATTTTTAAAGAATCTTATCTTTGATAGTTTGAATAAGCAAACATTCTTAAGTACCCCTTCACCGAGGTTAGCACTTTTTCAGATTGTCAGACAGGCCGGAGATGTTTGTTTTTAATTATCAGAGCGGAATGCTTACAATACATTTTCAAATTTGGATCCCTCATTATTTTAGATTAACGTTTAAGTTTTCTTTAAAACAAAATTAGTTTGACAACATCAATACGTTAATATTAAAGTTCAAATTTGATTACCATTTTCAAAAAAGTACATTTTTCCTTTCTACAAACATTTTGAATTTGATTTTCCTCTTTGAACATGGTTTTGGAGTAGATTTAAAACAATCGTGTACAGAATACATGAGTGCTTGACTTTGTAGTAGTCAACATGAATTTTGAATTCCAATGTTTTTGTGATGATCCTACTCTAATTTCACAAAATATCTTCTTCCTTATGTCTTGTATTCATACAACTTGTTTGTCTCGTTAACTATAAGTTTGGAACCTTATTTACCTTCAAAACTAAATAGTATAAAACAATCTTCTATAATAGATATCACTTTCAGTCGGCCAGGTCGAATATGTCTTTGACGTGTAAATATTTAATTTCATAAGATTAAAAGAAACACATATACATGTAGTAAAGTAAAATAGGCTATATATTTGAAATGTTACATCTTAACCGTCTGGTATGCTTACGTGCAATAACTATACGCTTAAATGCTACAAACATTTTGGAATGTTTATATGATTGATATGTTTTAAAATACGTTTTTTTCTCTTTTTATTTCATTTCATCAAATACTTTTTTAGAATTAAAGCTTGACAATTAAACGTATGTATGTTAGTATGCTAGTATAAGTAGGAATTATCCAAAGACCGTCCAAGAAGAAGATTTGCCGGTTATTGATAACACTGAACCACTGTACACTGTACTGTATCTAAGTGCAATTATCATGTAATTTGGGTTTCGTTTTGATGTCCATAAAATAATTCCAGGACCACTTACAAAGGATCATCAATTGTCCATGTGTAAAGTAACCATTTTCAAACCATATTTCGGGATCGTCTCATCACTGGTGCTAGATGTCGATATTTGGCATGGTTCGATAGACCGATGGGGTCATATTTGTGAAAATCGGATTTTCTTAAATTTCAAATAAAATAATCCATGTAAACTTTGTAGGTAAAAAATCAGCACAGTTTCATTGCCTTAGTGCACAGGAACAACTATGAGTAAGACCTAAAGCTGTTGGTCGCTTATGAAGGGTTTTGTAGAGAAAAATAGAAAACAGTGTTTTCGAAATTTCGACCCCTGGTCACTTCAATGACCTGCCAAATTTGTTACAGTTATCTGTTAGGTATGACATGCGAATATGTTAATGCAAACTGAATCTTATCTTCTGCTGTGAAATTTCAACATTATTGGTTTCGTTTTCGCAATGCTAGGATGTCTCAACGACATTCCAAATTATATAATATTTGCACTAGAATACAAGGTTAGTGAACAAACTTAAGATAACAGCTGTAGTGTTTGTATGTTTGGTAGCAAATTATTCGTATCTTATCTTCCATTTGTTATATGAATGTTCTTATACTGCGAATATAAGGAAGGTATTATCCAGTTCGTTTGAGAAGTTGTCTGAAGGAAATATTGATCTTTTTTGTATGAAAATGTAATTTTTTTCAAATTCATATTGATATCAAATAGATAGCAAACCAGTAAATTGATTAATCATTCAGGCAAATATGGATGACCATTTCTCTCATGTATACGAATCTTATTATTTTCAATTGCAATAACTTTTCCTACATTGAATATTTCTTTCATAATTACTATCCTGTAAGTTGTGGACTTGCTGTTTAGTGCTACATATATGATAAAATGATTTAGATTGTTTCAAGCCAAACAAGATATTATGTTATATTGATTCTATATTCCAATACAAACTAGCACTATTCATATAGCAGTTTTGGCTGAACTGCGTAAGTTTTGCTTCGTATCGTTGACAGATGAGAAAGGGTGTTTAAATCAGGAAATGATTCCTTGGAGATTTTAACTCATCTTAGCTTGAATCCTCTAATCAAATTGACCGTCGATGTGAGACCTAATAGGAGAATAACTTCCAAAAAGTCGCTGTCAAAAGGAAGAGAAAGCTTTTTACTAGCGCGTTGACGGAAACCCATAGGACCTTCATCGTACCATCATCTGAAATCTCTTAGACTCAGTTATAGAAGGAATTTCTACTCTTTTCATACCATTTTGTCCCGTAGGTGCATCTGAAATCTGTATGAGCGTTAGTGAGAGGCTGAATTGTGTTAGAAGTGAGTCCAGGGCGGCAGTGTCATACAAAATCTGACAAGTTTTCCATCTGTTCAAAAAGAATCGCGCAACTAACGCTACGAGTTAACAGCTTGAGGCGCGCGTCTAATACCACCGAGAATCAATCTTACGGCAAGAGTCGTGGCTCGACTCGGGGTCACGTGACGAGGTGTGAGAGTTCAGTGGGAGGTGTTTGGAACAGCACGTTAGGGCGTGGCTGTTACGGTCGTGCTTGTGTCAGGGGAGCTGAAGTCAAATAAACTGTCCCACGACGGGAACTTCTCGCATCAAACGAGGCATGATTTAAAGCACGACTTTTTGTCAAAGAAGAGAACGATGTCCTCCATTGAAACCCATTCCTCGTGAAAATTGATGGACATATGTGCAGTTGTTATGTGGTGCTTAATGAAGAAAATTAATTTTATATGCCAAGAAACATAAGGCATGTTTATACTGGCAATTATAACAATTACCCTTGAGGGCAATCTCTCATATGCCTATATATCAGCTTCTGAAACTGTTTTATTCTTCTTTTGAAAACATGATATTAATTCCATAGTTGAGTATTACACGTATGATTTACTTAAATGAACAACAAACGAATACTGATCTTGTATTGAATTTTGTGTATATATTCATATATAGTTTTGATGATTGCTAATTTTTATTGTATATCATTACTTGTATATTAGCCCGTGCACCACCTTCGTGGTTTTATGAGAATAAGTGATTGATTCATTCATTGATAATGCTTTTGAGCTTTCAAGGGTTCTTCAGTTCTTCACTTGGTTGCAGTAAGTGCTAAAATGTTTCGAGCTTTCTCCTCTACTATTTTTTTTATTCCACTCGCGAATAATTTGACATCATATAAATTATATACATACACCAATATCTGAAGTAGTGATGCGCTCGTGAGAAATCAGTACTTTAAAACAATATAAGAAAGTATTTCGTATCATTCAAACACAACGAGAAAGGTAACTATTCCTTGCATTCTAGTATGATATATTTTTATTGAGAGATTTTAAAGCATTAGAATTTTGATGGATACCATATTAGAAGAACTAAGTTACAAGCTATTTTTAAAGTTTAAGGTAACACAATGAAAACATCATAATTATCACTGTATTGAAATGCACAGAGATATATTCTATATGCTTATTTGTTCAATATGTAAGAATATATTGTGACGTAATTTTCTTTCTTATTTCATGCTTTAACAATTAGTAACATTGGCTGCATGCACAAAATCTTGAATCATCTTGTGAAATCAATTTCGTTCCTTTTACGAGCCACTAAAAGAGTATTACTCTATTATGATAACTATTTTGAATTAATAATAAAAATACGCAAAATGTCCTGCCGGGAAACTTGCGAGCTGCGGCTGAAATATGCATTGAATGGGTGGTAGTATACCGACTTTTAATGATTCATCTCACCAAAACTAGTTCACAACAGCAGAAAACTTGCCGAAAGTTATCGGAATTATTTCGTACCTCAAATGAGAAGCAGAACACGGTATCCACTGCCATTTAATTCAGTGTGACGTTAACCACTGCACTCAAACACTTCTACGGGATCAACATAAACTAATGTCCAAAAAAACGATACCAAGTTTTCAACGTCCTCCGAAACAAAATTCTATTACCTGACAGAGTCGAATTTAAGTGTGCCTAAAAGGCATATGTCTTGTAAAGAAGAATGCACATTTTCATTCTTCAGGAAAAGATACATTTGATTTTGTGTCTCTTCAAACGCACATGGGGTGCATAAATCGAAATTTCAAGTTGTTTTATGCACAGAACTTTTGTCATTTCACTATAAAATTGATAAAGTATTGAATTAAGGTAAGAAAACAATGTTGTTGATTTAATGCACTTTATTTGACATAAATTCGTTGACGCGTCACTGCACTAGAACGTTTTAAAACAAGCGAAATTTCTCCCTGCTATCTCGCCTAGTTAAGGAGATTCAAGATCGATGATTTTTTTAATTCTCGCAAATATGAAAAGATAATGTTTCAAAACTTTGCATAGAAGTAACTTGACTACTGAAGATATGATATAACTATGTTTTAGTCTTATCAATCTGCAGTGGATTGAGTTATTTAGCAAATTGTATGGTATCGTTTCTTTTGGACATTAGTTTATCTTTAAAATTCTTTGTTGATACAATTTATCATAACCATTCGTTTATGATTTGATTAATGATAGTGAATAGTTTTGACATAAGTTGAAATGAGTGTGAATGTTTGATTTTTACACCGCTTAGGCATTAATTATGAAACAATAACATATTGGGAACAATAATGAACAATTGTTATGGTCGTCGTATTTTTTGTCATATTATGTTGTTTGATTTTCAAAGCAAAGTCTTGTTTATCAGTTAATTTCTAAATTAAAGTGATATATTCTCTGTTCAGTTAATAAACCCATATAGACGTTTTTGAAAAGTGTGAAATTTGGCTATGAATAGAAAAGCAAAATATGAATTAAAATTCAAATTTACTACCGTTGAATCATCATTTGCTTATACGTACGTATGTGAAATCAAGAGAATAATTGTAATTGTAAACGTGAAATAATAATAACTTCGATCTCTTTGTGAAAAGTTATCAATTTTATTAGATATTGATATTAGGAAAACTGATACGTATCCCTTGGCCAACATTTGATAATTGACACAATGAGTCTGCAAATGTATATAAGTCAACACATTTAAAGTACAGCTGCATACCATAAGTTTGTTCACCTTCTTGTGATCTCAGTGCAAATATCATGTAATTTGGGTTTCGTTTTGACGTTCATAAAATAACTCCAGGACCACTTACAGAAGATCATCAATTATCCATGTTAATCAATTAACCATTCCTAAACCATATTTCGTCTTGTCACTGGTGCTGAATGTCGATATTTAGCATTGTTAAATGGACAGATGGGGTCAAATTTGTGAAATTCGGATTTTCTTAAATTTCGATTAAAATCATCCATGTAAACTTTGTAGGAAATAAATCAGCACAGTTACGTTGCATTAGTGCAAAGGAACACATATGAGTAAGATCTAAAGCTGTTGATCACTTATGAAGGATTTTGTAGAGCAAATTAGAAATCAGCGTTTTCGAAATTTTCACTTCAATGACCTGCTAAATTTGTTACAGCTATCTGCTAGGTATGACATACGAATATGTCAACGCAAACTGAATCTTTACTTATGCAGTGAAATTTCATCATTATCGGTTTCGTTTTCACAATAATAATATGTCTCAAAAACGTTACAAATTACATGATATTTGCACTAGAATAGAAAGGTAAGTGAACAAACTTAAGATACGCAGCTGTAATCACATCAGTTTCCTGTACTGTGTACTGTAAACAAATTTAAAACGGAGTTAGGAAAATACAATATGAAAGTGTCAGTCTTTACAAACGAAAGTTTTGATAAAGTATCACGCCTTTTAAAAGGGACCAATCATTTTGGAAGGCAGGGGAGTTCTCTGGTAGAGTTCACGTCCATTACTTCAGTCGATTACTGCATATGTCTGCTCCCTTGCTCTGTTTGTGAATTATAGGTGTAACGATACGGCAATACATTATCGTATCGTGATACATGGGCCACAATATATCGCTTAATATCGTAGGATGCGAATCGGGATACACAAAATGATAATAAAATCACAATTCAGGTGCTCAAAACTGAGATATACATTAAAGGATACTTCACTATGCACACAAGAATTTCTCCTAAAATTTGGAAAGTTGGATTATATCACAACTACATCTAAAAGCTGCAAGTGAATCCTTACTCAAGATAAACTGACTCAAATATTTTATGAAAAGATCATTATGTCAGGAGATAATATATATCGGGATACGTATTGTATCGTGACCCTCTTGAATCGTTATACCTATTGTGTATGTTGTATCTCTTCTTCGTCTGTTGTTGCCTGTAATATTAATTTATTATTAACACGTCAATAAATGAAGACAAAAGGGATATTAACTATCCATATCTGTAAGAATGTACTTGAGTAAATGTTAAAATACAGTTGCATTATATTCTTAAGCAGTGAATGAAGCGGTCATAAAATATGTATAGATAGCATTATGGCCGAGGTAGATTTTTCATTACTTGATATTTGAAGTAACGACAAATTGAAGTAGTTGATTAACCAAATTTGAAAAAATAAAGTATCCCATACAAAGTTTGTAAGGTAAGGGTTTTTGTATTATTAACATTTTTTTCATCACTTAAGCTCTTTTTATTCTAAAGGCGGCCTTCCTAAATAGCTTTGGTTTTCGCACTAATACTTGACGTGAGGCCATGAAAATGCAAAATAGATTTTGCCTATAATATGTCCTGTTTTAATTGTGTTTGTATTGTTTTAGTGTTAGTACTGTGTGAAAACACAGGAAAGTGATTTTTAAAATATATTTGTAAAGTAAATAACATATATATACAGTATATCACCGGCGACAACACTGACATTTGAAAATCATTTATATTTAGTTTGATAGATATTTTAAAAATCATTTTGCGCTATAAACCCTAACTTATCTTGGCATATTTAGTTTTTCCCATTTGAAATATTTTTTGGAAATATTTTTTTCTTTGAAAACAGACATAACTTCGACATTTGGAATTGTAGAAAAGGGTGTGATTTTAAATAAAAACACTGTGGTATGTACGTGTTCCGTTCACCAAAAGAAGTGCTGAACGTTTAACTAAAAAGCTCCTTGTAACGTAACATGTGCAAATGTAAGACGGCACTCTTACAAACAAGTTTAGGTCAACAGCCGGTGCAACTATCAATCATCAAACTGACACTCTCACTTTATTGATTGTGTCCAGGAGGGTAGAAATATATTACGAAATCAGTAAGTTAACTTATAAAAGTCCTCCTAACACTTCAATGTAGGTAACTGTCACTTATAAGGTAACAGAATATCTAGTATTTAAATCTTGACAACATATCTTGAACAAAATACAATCATATATAGGTAATTCAAATGGTCGGCCTTTGAAGCAAATACTATGTTAAAAAGTTTTAGTGTTACATTTGAAAGTCAAAGACTATAAAAAAGTAGAAAATGTATAATAAACAGTATACTTTTGATCAAATCAATTTAAAAAACAACAACTTTTTTAATCTTTATAGTTTGGAGGTTGATAGCGACGAAAGGTGATGGAGAAATGATATCCGCTACCTGTTAAAGCCGTATTAACCATTCCCACCTGTAGCAGGGGTTAATGCAAAACTCTTCACCTCTGGCTTCAAGTTATCATCACAAGACGAAATCTGTCTTTCTCTGATTATCATCAGCACTTGTTTATGTTGGCTTTACCGATATCTGTGACGTCATGGCAGGTGGTCTCGTTGTGAAGGGCAACCGATGACGTCATGTTGTAGGAGGCGATCACGTGATCTATAAGACCGTGGAATGCTTGTAGTGAAGGGTAAAAGAAATAAACTCTTTGATTAAAAAGACACTAGTTTGTTCTTCTGTCATCGCATGCTGCTTAAGTGGGAGGTTTGTTTATTTCTGGAGAGGAGTGGTTGTTAGCATTGAAGTCACGCCTGTTTGTTGTATTGTTTACATATATGTGAGAAAACAAGAATTGAAAGCATATGTTTCATCATCGAACAATATAATGTCGGGGATATAAGTACAATGTTTCATAGATAACAATAATTTACATAGGACCTCCCATTTTACTTCGCATTCAATCTAGTTAAAACTAGCTGTTATGTTATCGTTCCCTTAGTCCTTACGTAAGGACTTAGGGGACGATAACATTACAGCTAGGGTGAACTAGTTGACTTCGCATTATTCTTACCATTGTTTTTAACCAAAACGAAAGTGATTAACTTCAAAGCAAGCTCAACGAGTTTATCGAGAAAATGCTGGGTCCGTTATTGGTCATCTTTACCCATGCTCTCCTCACAGAGGTCAAGCAAAAATACCGATCCAACCTCTTTTGAAGTAAGACAATTCTCAGGCTTGAAATGGAGGTAAGCAAAAAAGTCATTTACGAGCGCTTCCAAAAATATCTTTATTCAACTTTGCACTTTGCACCTTGTGTCACCTGACAGAACGCGTTGACTGAATCGTTGCAAAAACCTCGGAGAGAATTACAAACATTTTAATGGAAGAAGTGTCTTTTTGACTGAAGTTTTCAGATGAGGTGAATGGTAACCAACCCGGGATGTACTTGTAACACAACAGCGGGTAGATCAGGGTTTGTTGATTCGTGCTTCCTCTGATTGGATAAAATGTTCATATCCATGGTCCTCCATCGTAATTATGGGAGTTCAGCAAGAGCGAAAGAACAAACCAGCAAGTATAACTAAATATACGTATACATATTATATGTATACTTATACATGTTAAATATTTCAAAATCCAAGAAGTTTTCTCTGTGGGAGGTTCGAGTGACGTCCTCTCTCTATCAGACAGCTGAGCACTTTCACTTGATCTTCCTTTCTGCTCTCGTAAACAGGACATTCTGTAGTCTGAAGCTTTGTCCCATAAAGAACAGCGGGTAAGATAAATATAAAGTATAAAACCGAAGACGAAGAGGATTTGATATTTCACATAATGCATAATGAAACACCTTTCTTAACAATTAGACTCTGACATGATTTTTTTAAATAAAACTAAAATTTGAAAAATAATATAATGAAAAAGAGATTGAGATTTCTTCATTTTCTTATAAAAGACATGCTTAGGCTTGTATTATATTTTATGGTTTGGCTGACAGACTACTCTTCTCGATTCTACCATTCAATAGGAGTGCTGGTTTGTTCCAGACTCCCACTTCTCATCACACCCCTCGTACATTCTCTGTGAGAGGTTCGAGTGAAGTCTTCTCTCCATCAGACAGCTGGCCGTCTTCACCTGGCAGTGCTTCCTGCTCCCGTCATTGTACACAGGAAATTCCTCGGAAAGTGTTCCTTAGAGGAGGCAAAAATCTTTAAACGAGATTAAAGTGTAATAATTACAAAATGGTTTTGTTACACTAATTTCCACGATTCTGATTGGACGAGAGCGCTCAAAAACCTGCTGCCATTTCTCGATGAATGCAGAAAAATGTGCAACCATACCATGTGCATTCATTCCTTGTGACGTCACAATCACCTGACGCAATAGTCCGGTTTTGACAGTTGCGAGTTACGTTCTGTTGCAAAGACAGATATAACATATCCTATCACTTCCCACCTGCGTTTGTATCAAGTAAATACATTCCTCTCCCTAACACAATCCATACATTCACCGGAAAAACTGCATTTTAATAACTACGAGTCCTCAAGCTTGTTCGCTTCGAGCGTCTCGCAAACAGCGGACATTTTGAACGTCGTGTGATATGCTAATTAGGGTTATACCGAAAATGCGGATTCCGGTTAAGACGAATTGTGATTGCATTGGTGTCAATGGTTGCGAAAACGAAATTTAATCTTCGGCCGTTTTAGTTTATGGAGTTCTCAATTTTGATTCAACTTTGTATTGTTTCGTGTAACAAACCACAATCTCACGACATTGATGACAGATATTTTGAAAATAATTAGGAAAAACTTTGTTAAAATGTTGATTTTGTAATTATAAGGATTGTTTTACATGTTTTGTGCCTCTATCGATGTATAACAGCAACAAATTTTGTATAAAATCGCTACGCTACGCTACGCTACGCGATTTTATACAAGTTGTTGCTGTTATACATCGATAGAGGCACAAAACATGTAAAACAATCCTTAATACTTAACATTTTCTCATTCTTTGATCTCAGTCTAAGTAAACCTAGCCTCAATATTATTCGTTTCACTCCTATACTGAGTCTAGAAAGGTCTAGTAGAGGGTCGCGTCATGACGTGAAATGACGCGGATTTTTTTTAATTTCCAAATATTTTTATATATTATTGAATGTGATTGTTGACATGTTTGTTTCTGGGCATGGGGACTACATTTCCATTTTCCCCTTTGTCAAAATCGGGCGAGAACCAGAAACAAATTACTTTTTTCTAGGCCTAACATGGGACATTGTTGATGTTTTGCCATAGATAATAGGCAAGAGAAACAAATTGATTGAGGGAACAATTTTCCTAATCAACATACGCTTGTAATAGTTATTATATGAAACTTTTATGGATGATGGATGCATTCTTTGTCAATTAAAGATAAAGTTAGAATAAAGCAGAAGGTTTTAATGGACATATCAGAAGATGGAAATTTAAATGAAATACTGTTATCATATTATTGATAATTCAATATAAAATAGATTATTGTCGTTGCATGCATCTATATGAAATATGTTAAAATGTATTGTGGACCTAGCAATAGGATGTCGGAAGGACATTGTCAAAAATATTTTTAAACTTTTAGAGATCATTCGTTTACGTCATTTTGGTATTTCAAAGTTTCCCTAAAATTTTACAGAGGTCGTAGAAGAACATTACCGATAGTTCTAGTATGGTTTCCGTAAAGATCAAAGGCACCGCCCGCCCTTTATTACGCAATTAAGTACAATCTCGAGAAACGATGAACCATTACGTCATTTATGACGTCATTATCCATGGTCCTGTTCGAAGATATTTAAGACAGGCAGACACCACCGACTGTGATTTACTAAGTACTTAAAGTTTTGAAATAAAAATAACTTAAACACGTGAAAATAGACTTACTAGAAAAGTAGCAGAGTAGCCGTAACCATTGCAATAAAGTTTCCATTTGCCCCGAACTATTTTGTCGTCAAATCATACTTTACTTTATTACCGTAAACACATGATGTTTAGGGCTACTTAATTTTAAATTGACATGAATTTATGTTATCACAAACAACTTGGTATGTATTAAAGGTAACTTTGGATCATGAGAGGAAAATAAAATGACGAATATATGAAATATAAAAGAAGGCAAAAAGCATTTCGTCTCTGTTGTTTATTACCCATAATTACTGCTAACATAATTCGATGCACCTCTGCTGTTTGTACACGCTTTACTGTCGGGTCATGTACTTGCATCTTATCCTGGGGATTTTCCACCAATGGAGTATGAAACACAGTAGGACATATGTCTGCACCTCCCCCTGTAATGTGTCAAGGTGATCATCAACATACAAACGCAGTCAATTGGATCATCCGGGCATCCAGAACACGTGTTACTAGGCAACAGACACGGACACTAAGCAGACATTTCTTCTGAAACACTAACAAATCATTTAAGCAATTTTCTTTGCTCGAGGTAGCATTTCGTGTAGCAGAATACTCACTTGAACTTGACATCGTTCCAATTCATGGTTAGGGAAGTAGTATACCCGTCGATGCTATTATCTATACAACTAATTCCAATGGTTCCATTTGGTTGCACGGATACTTATTAGTTGAGAGAAGTTGTTCTAGAGGCAAGTTGCCCTTGCAGATACAGCAATGGATTCTACAACCGGGGAAGAGGAGGAAACCCAACGTCCAAAGTAAGATTTCTTATTGTTTCTTTTTTGGAAGACCTCTGAAATAATGTAACGTTGTACGGTAATTTTGAATTTTGAAAAGTGCAATTCCTGTTGTAATGTAGTCATGTACTTTTCTCACGCAAATGAAGCTGGATTAATAGCATTTTATTGATAATGTAATCAATTTCACGATAACAAAGTTCGGACCGTTTTAATCTTTTAGATTCTTTAAAGAGAATTCTTTACTCCGAAATATGTTTCTTTTCATTTGACTGAAAGTATTATTTATATGTATATAATATATATAAGTTCCATATAATATAAGCCTCATCCATGGGTTTGTTGAGATCCATTTCCAGTGTTCCGGTTTATGGTCGTTCATTCATTCATTTCTTTTATTTCGTTCTGACCTTGGTTTGTAACTCTATACCTGTAGCTGCACAATCTCGTATTTTATCCCTTGTTTGCCTCATTTTGGTTTATTTATTTTATCTGCCCTTTTTCTTATGTTTGAAAATAATCCAAAACTGTTTTTTCGATAACTACATATGTATAGAACAAGTTATAACATGTGAAGTATGCAAATAATAATTGGAGCTCCCCATGATTAATTGGAAGCCTGGAGATGAAACTTGAGAAGCCTACAATTGCAGCACAAGGTTTGTTACCGTGCACCACTAAGTCTGTAATTACTGTTCTGGTGTCTTAGGAACTAACCCTGGTGGAAACCAGATGGCCAGATACTTACAGCATATATACAAGGACCTCAGTATGGGACCTTCTGGTTCGCACCTATAATTATTTACTGAAATAGAGACTTTGATAAGTCTAGGTCATTATTCAATACCTTAGCAGTCCCAATGTAAGCCTATTGCAAGACCAAGAAGTAAAATCAGAAAAGTATTTTATGAATTCTTAATTTATTTCATGAACTAATGTAAATGTATATTAAACTTTATGTCACCTGAAACATATTCTACAGCTGTTTACCAATAATTTGTTAAATTACTTTTGAACTCAGTTAAAATACATATCATGTAATATAGTGTTTGAGTTCGACTCATTCAATCAGTATTGCACAAAACAAATATGATTGTTAGATTAGATAGAGCAATATTTTAGATCATCATGTTGACCAATACTGTCTCTTATGACCGAAACTCTGCTGTATATGCGTAAAACTGAAAAACAAAACAAAGGAAATCAGAATTTCCAATTCTGAACCCATGCTTCTTTTAAGGAATGTGAGGATTGTTTCTGGCATGCCACAAATATGTACATGTTCTGTATGTATGTAGTTTAGATATGATCAACTTACAAACTGATCCAAAATATTTTTTTAAGAAATGGTGACCAACTTGAAATTCTAAAAAATGATGATTCGACACTAACAAAATAATACATTTAGCATTGACGTATAATTATTAGCCAAAAATTGACAATATAGAATTTTTAAAAAAACCGTGCTACTCTCCCTTTACAGGTTAGTCAAAACTGAGCGTGATAGACATTCATTGACATTTTAACGATGACAAAGACAAAAGTTTCACTCAACCATAACAAGCATTATTAGTTATCTACAATTTCTTCACCTTTTTAAACTGATTTTGCATCTAGATGTAGAAATAGGCTATTGAACTTGGATGTTTTTAGTGATGTTAATGTGGATGTTAATTTTTACTTACCCTAATGATCAGACCTTATTCAGAAGCACAACATAGTCTGACTGACTGTAGACAAGACCTTAGCATAACCTCAAATGCAAATCTAGATATGAATGGGAAATGTTAATGGCTTCTTTCTTGTTTAAATTAAATATGTTATGTTAATAATTATTTTTCGGGGACTTAATATTGTCTAGAGCACATATTGAGGATACACATAGTTATTAGTTGTTTGAAAAGTGTCATCAGTATTATATTACATGTTAAACATTAACAATGTTCAGTGTTCTTTGTATAAAGAAGTTGAACACATATCAGTTCAGTATAGTTGTATTATAAATCTGTTTAGAAGTGAGGATATTCTTTTGAATACCGGAAAATATGCTCTTGGTGGTTCTCTCTAATTAGTCGAATCTTATTTTGTAAACTTATTTCATGTCAGAAAAAACGTCTTTTGCTTGGTAGTATTCAATTGGATTTGTATGTATTCGCGATAACATAAGCACTTGTACATGTATGATCTGGGCTTGTTGCTTCGGAATCTATTTTGTAATATATATTTTCAGGAATATGAAGAACGTGACAATGCATTCAATGGCATTTATTGCTCGACAGTTTGATACTACGTTCATAACAGATAAATTATGTTCGAAATGACAGATATTATTATATCTGCAAATATTGGGTTTTGATTCAAATCGATTGCACAATAATTGTTATCTATACAATTGGAGGTCTCTTCAACTTTAAACTTGCCACTATGAATTTCAATAACTTTCATATCACATGATTTACAAATTAATGTATATAGGCCGGATCCTTGAAATATTTGCTTTCATGTAACTATCATGTAACCTTCAACAGTGACATTGCAGTGTAAGAGTACTGACACTGCGCAAATCTGACTCAAAACCTTCATACACAACATGATATGTATAGGACGAGGAACGTGTGCTCTATAGATATACTGTGTAGATAGGTATATAGACAGGAGGCGTCTGTGCTAATGCCTAGATTCCTGCCATCTCCAGTCTCAGTTACACATGCTTCCCACGTGAGCTAAGATTTATGCTCAGCCAAGCGCAGCCATTCTCTTCCTTTAATTAATGGTAGAATTGACTTATTGTTGACTTTTAACGTCATTAAAACGTATTTGTAGACAGGCGTTTAACGCAACTTCATGACGTCAAGCGATAGAGAATTTGAGACGGAACCCATAAATAGACACTGTGGAAGTTTCATATACTGAGTACCAAAGCTTTGAGCTGGCACCACGCATGCGCAATAGCGGAAATCATCATTTCGTTTAGATCTATCCCGGTGCAGTTTTGACTGATAAAAACTCGTAAAATCTCGTTAGTGGCGAGGTTGTGACGTAACAACGGCCAGTCCGAACTCTCGGACAGACACCGACGACCGGAAGTAACGTTTCACTTTCTAACCGGTAAGAATTCGTGATATTCTCCAGATAGGAATTTCCAGTGTGTTACTGTGTCTGTGTACTAACAACAAACAAATATGTAGATGAAAATTAAAGCAATATAAGAAGTTATATTCACATACCTTTAAGTAAATAGTATTGAGTATCAAAGTAAAAAAATCTAAAAAGTAACAATTCATAATATTGGTGCTGTTTGGTTAAACGTTTTAAATATTCTTAACATATCATTTTGTCGTAATTGACTTCTTGGATATTTGAATACTCTTTACTGCTTATAAAACCAATGTATATAACACATCTTTAAAAAGGCAATGTTTACATTTTCTTGACATGAGTACATATTATCAATCTGAAATGTTGAAATGTGCCCATTTTCACCTCACTCGAAGATTCAGTAGCTCTTAAAATGCTACCACTTCGTCCATATAATTTGCCTCTCACGTGGGAAAACCATTCATTTCTCCTCCCCCTACTCCTAGCACGTTATCCCGACCCCCGCGACGCGTTGCTATGCAGTGGTGTAACCCTATCCCTACCCCACCATATGGTTAGGGGGATCCGTTTGTTTATACCAGATAGAACACGTGTCGAAATAAGTAATACTTACCTGGCCACAGGGTTAACCTGACATTTAGGCAGGGAATATATATATATTTTAATATTTACAAACATGTTGGATTTGAATAAAACCTCTCGGTATGACCATTGGTAACATGTTTATAGGCGTTCATTTAAACAAATTTTCTATTGATGCAAAATACTACCAGGTTTAGATACCTAAGTCAAATATGAATTGTTCATACTACTATTTAGCAAATTATCTGTAAATTTAGGAATCATAAATTTGTATTAAGTGGTTATCAGGTTCTTCGTAAGTTGTTTGTAAGCAAGTAGTTGCTTGATTTATGATATTTGAAAGAGCATTAATCGACATTTAAATTCATGGCATTTAAGAATGAGTAAACTGTTTGTGTACAATACAGTTATTTCGCCTTTTCTTATTTTCTACTTATATATAATTGTATAAATATATTATAAATATAATTTAGTTATGAATATATTCTATTTGTTTAACAGTGTTTTCGCCATTATGCGCCATTTTGCAACATGCCTTCAGTAGAATTTTACTTGCGTAATATGTTTTGCCAAAAGCTAAGATTTTGCACTGATTAAGACCTTCATTTAATTATTATTTATCCTAGTTACTTAAATCAAAATTGTTTTGGAGGAAGCTACATTCTTTAAGTACAAATTTTATTAACACATTCCTAAGAATTTAAACTTCATAACTTGTAATTGCAGATAATGTTGAGGTAAAGTATTAAACATGTTATTCAACAAAATCATTGGATTAAAGAGAGTTGTTTTTCTCTTCCAACGTAAGGCTCCCCTGTGAATGAAGTTCTGTCCCTCCCGAACCCCACACTCCCCCTTCTCCCCTTCCGCTAGTTTACCTGTCTGCGGCAGCTGCATTCCACCGTGTATAGTGTTCTTGTTGCCAAGGAAACTGAATATTCTGGTTCCATGTAGACTTTCCCATAGACACGTATTACATATGGTGCCACGCGCTTTAGGATTTCAGAAAATAGTTAAGTAGGAGTAGACTTTGGGAGGGTAAAGAGAAAGAGAAAATGTCATACAGACTCTGAAATATGCTAGGATTGAATGTTGTTTTCCGTGAAATTAACATTTTAAACAAATCTCCTTTGAAGGCATCAAATTAACGTAGAACTGACATAAAACAGATAAAATCATGTTGTTGGAGTTGTAATCATCATTTCATGGAAAAAACACAGTTTAACGTTCACGTATATAAACACACATAACACATACCAAATAGATGAAAAACCGCTCTTAAAAAAAGATCAACAAACACTCTGGGATTTATAAATTCAAAATCAATTTTATGAAACAATCCTTTATTCAGTGATAATGATAACACAATAAATGAAATATAACACTGTTCGTTTGTTATCAGATTCTGTCGGAATGGACTTTGGTTAGGTTTAAAGGGGCAGTAGCACGTTTTTAAGGGGGAATATAAGATGATGTGAGGAAAATGAAACTTAATGGTTCCAATTGAAAGACAATGTATTTTTAATAAATGAACCAGTAATAATTCAAATATATAACGTAAAGTTTAGCCATGTGATTCCCCTTTCTTACACAAATGAATTAAAGTCGTTCACACAAAATGGCCGCCAATGGATTTTATGTAAATCTTCATACTTTGTCCTCTGACTGTGGATGATTGACTTGTGTAATGATATTTTTGAAACTGTCAAAATAATACATTCAACATCAACCTACAATTATCAGTGAACATTTTTGAATATAAAATTATCAAAAAACGTGCTACTGTACCTTTAAGTTACTAACTCCGATATAAAGTTTCGCGAACAGTCTACAAGAGGTAGCATACATTCTGAGGGCAAAGTGGTTGAACAGTGCAGTCATTGTGTTTATTCTATATCTCATAGCTGCCGGGGTTATAGGATACTTATCATAAACACTGGTAATATATGACGTTTCGTCTAATTGTTCATAGATAATACAGGCCATTATGTGGTATAAACATAAATAATATATTTGTACAAGCTCGCTAGACTTTTCCTTTACACACCCAGCTGTTCTGTAATGTATACACTATATCTTTTGCTTTCATGTTTGACATTATAAATCCACATCGCAATGATCATAACTGCCTAATGCATAAGTCTACAATTACAAATACGGTAGCCTGATATCTTTCATATCCTTGCGAAAACCAATATACATTATGGAAAATCGCATTGACAGTTGAAATCAATCTAAATAAATTTAGATCAACAGATTTTTTTTTTTGTCAAACAGTATGACCTGATATAAAACCTGTTGATCTAAATTTATTTAGATTGAGTTGAAATATAACAATAGAGAGACCAAACAAATGTCGAACCAAAACCTCTCCTCTATCTGTGTAAATTGTATATAAGCTTGTTTGACTTTATAAATCCGTATAACAATGACCATATTGGTACCAAAATGTATAATAATCTACAATCACGGTATTTAGTATCGCCCCAAAAAAAAGAAAATATATCATATGTTTTTGAAAATAATCACTTTCAGTTTCCATTTGAAATATAACTCCTTTTTTATCACTTTATTTCTTTTTGAATTGGGTACAGCATTTCCATAATATCAATGTAAACTTTAAAAACAAGTCAGGTAAACAAGTGGAGGCATATATATTCATTTTAAATGAACAAGTTGTGACAAGACGACCAAAATAAGACAAACTTATCGTATTTACATTGTGTATAGACATGTGATTTAAGAAGTTGATAATTTTAGTTAATTTTGGTTTTAAGAAATATAACAATAAAGAGATCAAACTTCAAATGTCAAACCAGAACCTCCCCTCTATCAGATTCAGATTCAGATTCAGATTCAGATTCGTTTATTCAGTAGTTCAGACCTTAATGCCTATAGTACAAGTACAGTTGATGAATTGTGTGGTACATGTGGCGGTGACATTTCTTACAATGAATACATGTTTTAAATAAATTGCAAGAGATTTAATGGTATCAATATTTTTAGAATTTAGCAATTATACAATATTTGTTTATCTCTTACAGGTAATGATACAAATGCTATTAAATATCTGCTTCTTAAATGAGAATACCTTGCACATGCAAATAATACTTGGAATTCATTTTCAATTTTTGCCTGAGTTACAATTTTTGCAAACACTTACATTATCATCAATTAAAACTGCATTTGTTTTTCGTAAGAAATTAATTCTTAAATCATGTAAACTAATTCTAAATTTACATAGTGCCCGTCGTAAAGATTTATCATCTAAGTACATAATATAAAACTCTGATTCTGTGTACACTGTACAAGCATGAAGTGCCTGTTGATATGTGCACATTACCTTTTCTGAGAAACTGAGAAGTCTGACATTTATAGGAGCTCTGTCTCGTGTATACCCTGGTGCCCAGTGGGATGTACAAACCACTTTGACTTGAATCTAAGTTACAACGTAATATCCGTTTGGTAGCTGGATCAAGTAAACTTACCATTTTCACAGGTTAGTGGATAACCTCAGCTTGGTTTTATGATCTTATACCATTACAAAAGTGCAGGAACCGTAAGTAAAGTTACCGACGATAATTTCTTACTGAGTGTAAAAATAACAATGCTTTAGCTATGGAAAAGGTAGAAATTATAGATGAAATATTAGAATAATAATACGTGCATATACCTTTAAAGAAAACGAAAATAGAAATAAATTTGTATCTGTCAAAAGGGGATGGAATCAGCTAGAAATAATATTTTTGTAGTGTCATAGATAAGGAATGTTCTGTTCCTAGGTTATTTACGTAAGATCCTCTGTTTACTCATTGTTTACAACAACAGTAACTTGACTCATATATTACGTTCTTTGATCAACGTGGGAGTTAAAATTGGCTTTTTGACAATTTTCAAAATAACAACAAACAAAGAAAAACAAGAAAACCGAAAATACTTCTTAAACACTTGTTCGTGTGGAACAATTGCTCCCAGACTGACTGTGACTATTTCAGTGTAATTACAAACCTTCATAGCAAGCACTCCTGGAACTATCCTGGAAGTCTCTCATGATACATTATTCCCACACTGCCAAGCTTACAAGTGATAGCCCAGAATCTACCGGTAGAACAGTTGGTGGTAGGGATATAAGTCATAACTAGAGATATCGTAACTCTATCTCAACAGCTTGAGCTGGTTCTTATACTGGTGTTGCGCTGGACGTGGTTGAGGTTGTGGAAAGGTCTGGATTTTCAGAATAAGGTACTGTAGAATTAGTATAGGTGTATGGTTATCTTGTGGTTGGTGAAAAACGTGCTAATGTCACAGGTATGTTACTCTTGTAGGTGCCTGAGGAATGATAATGTTACCTACTCGCTTGTTACCCGCATTTTGCCTGAGGTTTGCATGTTACATTCCTAAAATGGTTGTCTTATGGTTAGGTTATAGGTCTGTGATACTTAGGATGTGATGTAAAACGATCTTGCTTATCATGTGTTTCCGGTGTAATAAGTGAATGTTGTTTTAACATATATCTGATGTTCTTGGAAGTATATGTCACTCATATACATGATGTAGGGCATGAAAACATTAGGTTATCTAAGGGTTAGATTTTGCGTGTATAAACCACGACAGTCAAGTATTGATGTGCATATATGTTTTTTTAAACCAAAAAACACTTAGTGAATAGCGGTTTCTCTGAATAGAAGAAAATTATATCCAAGGACGTAAGATATTTAGAAATAACATTTATACATAGCCTAAGTACCATTTTTCCAGTATACATCTTAAACAAAGTATGATGAATATTTACCAAACGAATTTGTTATTCAAATACTAATTTCTAACCTGCTCTTCATCTATTCTGTCTAATTTACTAACCGTACTGCCGAATTTTTAGACTTCACTCTTACAATCTCACCCTCTAACCAAAGTATTTTACTCACCCTCTCATTTGTTCACCCTCCCTCATGCACTCGCATACCCACACCAATTTCTCTCTCTCACTCACATTTCCTTCTTTCATTCTCTCACTCAATTACAATCGATACTCTCCTAGTTGAATTAATAATTTAGACATGTTTTGTTATTTATTAACATTTCTTTTTCCCTTAGCTTTAACACTAGAAGTTTTTCTTGTAAGGTCTTACCCTATAACCTTCCCTGGGCACCATGTCGGATCACCATTGGTAAGTGAATTCACGTTCTAAATAATTGCTTGTAGATATGCTAGAAGAGACCTTATTCTCTTGCTATAGGTAATCGACCATAGAGCCTGTTGATGGAGTCGTCTTTTGAAAGGTGATTTAAGCTTTCTTCCTTGTGTTTAGCTTATAGGATCATCCCGCTTCCCCTGAAAATTGAATTTTCAAATAATTAATTTTTTATAATTGTCCCCTTCCCTTTGCAAGAACTCCTGTAGATATGCTTTATAAAATTCAAAGATTTACTTTTACTTACAATGTTAAAATGGATTTATTTAAGAGAAATAATGTAATGAAACAAATACTTAGTATATCCAAGCTTGATTGCCATTCTAGAAGTCGAATGTATCAGGAAGTAAATGAAGTTAATTGATTTTCAACTTCTTTATTGTTGACGATAATATTTTCAGTATACATTATTTTACCGCTACCAAGCATGAGCAAATTTGAACAGTACCTATTGTCAATAATACAGAAGTTGGTAATCGATAAAACTCTTTGACATCCTTATAGTGTATCATTCTAAAACCTGTATATATATATATCGTTTTGCCTTCCATTACTAGATTTTCCACTTGATCGACTACTTATATTAATCTGCGCATGAACGGTGTGGATTTTTTAGAATAGATTAAAATAATCTTTTTTTTCATTCTAAAAGCGAATTATATAACTAGAATGTAATTATCTGTCTATTTAAAAATGTGTCTAAAGCATAATGAAGTAACATTCTTAACGATAAGTTGATTTAAACAATGAAATGATTTGCTATGAAGGTAAACCAAGGAAAGACACATCCTTTGTTAGACGTTTCGCAAAAAGTTTGAATAAGCATGCCTTTAGTTTAGTGTTTTTAGTTTTTGTTTGAGTGTAGTAAACAAATAGTTTAATAACTGTAATATTTTGCACTATATCTATACATTGTGCTTTCATGAAGCAAGTAATGCATAATCATAACTGATTCATCAAAGTCTTGCAATGAAAATGTACTATATTAAATATGTCTACAAGAAGAGACGTACAGTAAGGTTTTCTGAATAACAACTGTTTTTATGTCTTACGTTATCCTTACCTAAGTGATCTTCACAATAATTAATTGATTATCCTGAAAATATTTCTGTTTTATGCAAAGCGTTTTGAACCAAAGACTTGGAAAGTTGTACTTGACAGTATAAAAAGTACAATCCTATGCTTACCATTTGGTTTATAAATCACAGACTATACATGTTCTTCAGTGCTAGTGCTATCTTCTCAATGAAGAGCTGCAAGTTATACGGTACGGTAGTGCTAATTTAACCATATGTTGCCATAGACATTCCAATACCTATATAGTCCGAACTCTTCACACCGCTAGGATCACACTGACCTACGTAGTAGGCTTCGGTCAGCTGTAAGGAGATCACCAGCAGTTCTATATCGATAAATAACATAGCACATGCAATTATTTCTCTGTCTGTTCTGTTTTCGCAAATTTTGCCCAATTCAGTATGACCAGGAAATATATCAAATGTTGTCAGCCTTTAGATTGTTGTATTGCACATTAATTGGTTAAAGTGAAAAGTTGAAAATTATTTATTTTAGATATACATTTATAATCTAAATACTATGTATTAAGTTATTTGTTTAAGTTAGCTCGTATTTGGTAATATTATTTGTTGGTATGCCATCATGCCATTTAACTCTATCGCTAACAAACGTGTTTGCATGTTCAATTGGCAAGTGTATCTAGACTAGTCAATTAAATAGAATTCTGTTTTAAATGGGAAATAGAGAAATCTGAGCTATTATAGAATAAGATATAAGGAATGAATTCCGAACTAAAAAGAAATGCAAGGAAGTAAAAACACACATGTTTTTCAACAGAGCTAAAAACTGAAATATCTTAGCTATATTTATCTAGGCACATTAAACGTTCATAGCTCTATACAATATGATTGCTGTATAATACGTTACTACGTGTGCTCATACAGGTACAATGTAAACAATATAATACAAAGTGCATATATAGAATACAATTCCTCTTTCTACTTAATAATCAAAGATTATTTATTATTAAAAGGACAGTAGCACGTTTTAAGCGGGGATATAATGTGATGTCAGGAAAATGAAAATAAACGGTTCCAATGGAAAGAAAGTATATTTAAACTCAATGAGGCAGTGATAAATCATATATATAATGTTAAGTTCAGCCCTTTCGTACACACAATGAATAAAAGGCATTGACACAAAAATATGACCTTTAAGTGAATCTTTAAAACTTGTTCTCTGACTATGGATGATTGGTTTGTGTAATGAGATTTTGGACACCATCAAAATGATAGTTTTAGCTTTAACGTTCAATTATCAGTGACAATTGAAAATATAAAATGTTCATAAACGTGCTACTGCCCCTTTTAAGATATTAACCATACAATGGTAACCATCACATTGAACTTTTCACAAAACCAACTAACTTACCCTATAGATACAAACACAAGTATCTACACAATTTGGTTTGTTATCCCACTTATAAATATGATAAATAAACGCTGAAAATGCAAAACCTCACTTTGATCACTAAGGACAACCTCTTTTTTTTGTGATTATTATATATGAAATAACGATTTTTTTCCCTGTATATCAAAATTGCGATTGGTAATTGTGTCCAGTAAAGTGCCTTTAATGTATAAATAATGTTAAATATGAAAGTGTATCTTCTTTCAAAAATAGTAAATGCATCTACTTCCTGAATCAAACAGTAATTACACGTAATTATTTGAGGTTTCAATAAATACACGTACTCTCATATTCATATTCATAGTCATATTCATATAATAATACTATTACCTTATATAATCTTGGTCATTAATCGTAAGCTCATCTCGACAAATGGTGTCTGTTTAAAAGACGCAAACGCTAAATCAAACTAAAGTGAGCCTAATATGTTATTAATTAGTAAACTATTCAAATAATTATTCAAGATATGGCATTCTATCTGAAATATCCTCTAAAATACTTAGAATTAGAATAACATCTGTTATCATCTCAACTACAGTTTTATCCTTACCTGATACACAAGCGTCATCTTACAACCAGATACTTGGACTGAGAGGAGTGGTAATGTCAAGTCTTTCTCTCTCATGTAACCTGCTTGTATATGAGTTAAAGTGTACCCTTTCAGCCAGAATGCCCTCTGATATAGGAACATGTTCCTGTTCTTCAAGAACAAGTGTTCCTGAGACTCAGACAAGTCTCTGACCCTTATGTTATACTCACAAGCATCTTTGTTATAACAGTAACCGATATAAAGGATATGAACACTTCTTGGCATTTGCTAACGTCACAAATGATCGATGGTGGTAACAGAAACCATTCGCCGGGTCTATGCAACTATGTGCTAGTCTCTCAGAAGTCCTGGACTAGTTCCTCTGGGCAAGTGATCAACCCCTGGTCACTGGCCTGACGTGACACAAGCCTGTCACTGACCCAGTATTCCGGCCAACAGGAGTGTCTGTATGTATATAGTCGGTGGCCAACTCTGCCTGTCCAATCTGGAGTTCAGCACAATAAGGGATGTTCCCGCATTGGACGGAGTGAGTAGATGCAATTGTGTGATTGTTCTGAATAATGTTTTGGTGTGTGATTTGTAAACGATTTCAATTGTTGATTTTGTTATGTTCTGATGGCAGCTTTTGATATTGTCGATGCTCATAAGTTGTTTTTGGCTATGGTTTTATGGTTTTGGCTTTTCATTTGGAGTGAAGTTATGCCAAATTGAATCATTTAGTGGTCTATCAAATTTAAAAATATGTTAAAGAGGTCTCTCCTTCATTATCTACACAAATTGATATCATGGAATGGTTCATAAAGAAGAGTATTTTAATTGATACATGCTACATCTAGACTTTGTGTCATCTGATTTGGTTTGAGACACTTATCTTTTTTAAATTGATATCTCAAGATTTGCATTTGACTGTAATGAATTTTGATATTTATTTTTCTTATTGAGTATTTCTACATACCTGTCATACTCAATATGTTGTCTACTATTTTTTAATCATGATCAAAAATGCTCGCATAAGATAACCGAACTCTTCTATCATTCAATGTTTCCTACGACTAAAACAGTGTTGTATATATATTATAAATAAGAGTATTAAAGTAAGTTTTCAATAACTTTTGATTGCAACATATTTCATTCATTCATTGAAGAAAAGGATTAGTAGCGCAACTTAGGAGCTGATAGATAAACAAGTAGGTCATGTTACATGATGCATTTATGATTTCAATGAGGTTTTGAGTCAAATAAACATGGCAATAAAGCCAACATTTAATATCTGTGTTGAATATAAGGGGATATTTTCCTCTTTTCACTTGTGTACTTTTAATATATACAGTCTCTGAAATAATAATTCTTCTAAACGATTTTTATATTTGAAAAGGAAAAGGAGCCTCTGACATATGGTTATTTACTTGCTTTTCTAAATATTTTGTTCAGCGAAAATATATTATAATCTCTATATGCGAAGACCTTTTTATATCATTTCAACTAAGTCTATTGCTGTGCATTTGTTTAACAATAACGTCTGCGTTAACAATAAGTAGAATATTTGCTTTATGAATCTACTGAGAAGTGATAAAGATAAACACAATTGTCATGTTAAAGGCATCTATGGAGACATACTGTCATGAGGCATTTTGCCAAACCATCCTATCTGCGTTTTTATTCATTGCTTATAGATATCCGTCACGCAGATCATAATAAAGATAGCATTCATGACAGTCTTTCGTGTTTATGTCATGTATAGTCATAATTTGCTTTAGATCAAACTTTCATTTCATTGCTATATAGGACCATCCTCGATTTCTACACAGTGAATCTTAAGTATACAGTTTTGAACTAAATTTCTCTTTGTGAAATTCCCCTATTCCACACCCCACGTGTACATTTCTCTGTACAGTGATACCACAGGTTTTCAATGTTTTGGCAAAACTATGCCTATGAATTATCTTGAGACCTGCATTGGTCCAATCCGGACATTCACCCTGGCAGCGTGCCATCTTTGTCAGTTCTCAGGAGCAGGTGTGTGTATAAGTATCTCAATATCTACGTACTCCCCCGTCCTTTACCCTTCTGGAAAGTTCTGTGTGTTGGTGACGTTCGTCAGGTACAACTTGGTGCAGTCTGGTTTTTATGAACTTTCTTTAATGTCAAACATAACAATATTGTGAAGAAAAATAAAAGATCATTTATAGATGATGTGTTAAATGACACGATTGATGTTTAAATAACTACTTACAATTATGGTAAATATGATTCCCTACTCAAAGCCTTTTACATTTCGATTACAGGTATGTACATAATGAGATTATAAATGAATTCATATGATCAATCTATACAGGAACACTTGTTTGTTGTAACTAGAAAAACATGTTTTTTCACTATCAGGGTGATTTTCATGCAATATGTCTTATCGTCTGAGGCAAAACAATAGTTCTTGTTTAATAGCATATTCATGTAACCCATTGATGTTATAAAATATCTACAGGAGTAGATTCTGGTGTTGATAAAATATATCAAACATGATTAGGAAACGTTGGAGGACTCTTGATGATATTTGTAGATATTTTGATTGGTGTTTATTATTTAATTTTATTTATTTCAAATATTTATCACAATGTGATTTCACAACATCGGTTGATCTGACGTCGTTCGATAAGATGACATCGTACGATCAGCGCAATGAATACAAATGTTTGGGGCTGAAACCCTACCTGAAATGTTCCTGAAACTAAAATTGAACTCGGTAAAGTTTATTACAATTATAAAATCCATAAGGGTTTAAGCATCGACATAAAACTCTCATTTGAAACTGGGAATCCTGTATGTAATCAAGAATAACAACCATCAATCCAATTTATACGAATATTCATGCATATCATTAAGTGTTCGAAAATATTCACACAGAGAAAATGTGTTATAAAACATTTTTATCATATCCTTTGTGAGATAGTGCCAGGGGTCTGTTCTTTCGTCTACACCTATCTAATTTCTTCTTTCTCACATACATCACTGGCTGTTCTCGCCATGTTAACCAGTGATATAAGTAAGGATCTTCCCCTGGCAAATCACTCAGCAGTCTGTCTGTCTGCTACCTTGGATTCAACCCAAGTGCGCTCACACACTCATCTTCTTGATATGTTGGAAGCTCCATCCGCCGGATGTGACGTCATTATCATTTGTTCGAGTAGAGCTAATATTATATTTCATGTTTCGTATGATGGGTCAGAGAAACAAAATGTTGCATATTATAGCTAAACACACTGAAACTCCAAAACAGTTTTCAAATAAGATGATATATGGAAAAAAATAAGTACGTGTATATGTAACTAAATTTTAAGATATAAAATAAATGTTTTCATCGATTCAGAGGGACGATAGTTTGATGTGTAGGTAAAAGGGCGGAATGGAATTGATGTAGTGTTTAGAAAGCACACAATTCTGATGATGACATTTTGAAATGAACTTTATAAGGAAATGATTCAATTGGTATAGTTCATTACCATGAAACATAACATGCTCAAAAGATGTTCGTCGACGTCCGTTTTTTAGACTCTTTTTACAAAAATGCTGTAAAAAACTGTTGATTAAGCATTGTTTTTAGTATTTGTTCGTTTTTCGGTACAATTCCACCTCTTCAGAATACCACACCATGCTCTATTAAAAAGATATCGCATAAGTAAACATCATTAAGAGATGCTAAAAGTGATCTCATCTACTCAAAATAACATTTCTAAATAATGATTACCGAATCCTTTTCTGATCCCTTCTCAAGACGTCATTCCAATATTTAAATGACGAAATTCTGCTATAATTGCCGTTTCACTTCAAGAATATAAACCCATTAGTTAATATTTTCAGTTATCATTAAATCATTCTCCCATTATTTAAAATTGTAAGATATATCAATGATATCTAGAACAGATATACATGTTATATCACTTAGAAAGAAAAACATAATTGCTCTGACAGCTGTAAGAAAAGATGCACCCTTCGGGTCGATTCTTATTACCTGTTCAAGGTGCCTTTCAATCAGCGTATTATATAAACAGTACACCCTGCATATGCTGTGAAACGTCTCTATTACTGCCTGAGAAGCTTCTGTGTTCTCCATTATGTTTACGTTCCCCATCTTCTGCCAAGACTCTCTGTAAGCTGTTTATCAGCATGTACATCAGCGGGTGCAAATATTTTGATAGATTTTTTATGAAATAATTATCAAGAGTATACCTGTAGGTGAAATGATCCACCTTTCAAAGGCAGGTATAAATATAGAACTTTAAGTTTTTTATGCCATTAGGTGTGGGATGAGTAATGTAAATATTCTCTGCAGAGTTATCTCCCCTGTTTGGTACTGATGCTTACTTTATTAGTGTTTTTTTATCAATAAAATGCTAAGTATTCGTCTTTGGACAGAATTTATTTTATTTTTTGGGTAAGGATTTGGTCCTTTAGATATTTTTGTACCTATTTTTACTATCTTCTTTCGTGATTTCATTTCGTTTAGAAGCTTTAAATGTATTGACAAACTGCTGTGCTGAATAGTATATCGATTTTTTATCATTTTGATTTAATGTGGGTCACAAAGAGGTAAAATAAACTTTACTTGCATCTTGATTGGTAAGCTCTGCAGGTTAGGCAACGGTCATGCTTAGTGTACCATCATTGGTAAAATTATTCTTTTTTACTTGCAGCTATGGTCTGATTCGGATATATTTGATTGTCCAGCAAATAGAATCACATTGAAAAAATCTATTTTCATTGGCTGTATATCCTAATTATTTCGCTGTTGCAACTTCCTGGTATATCAAACGTGTTATGGTCACAGATGGATTGCACAGTTTTAAAATTCTTTAGTGCTGAAACCTACATGATATAAGAAACTTTAAATCATTGCTGACATGTCGTAATGAACCCACAGACTCCTTTGTAACACGCCATCAGTAGAAGCGTATTATATCATCCTTTATACGGCATGTTTAGAAAGAGAAATCAAAACTTTATATCGCTTGCGACGATGGAATATACAAAGAGGATATTTGTCATTTCTTCACTTTAACCATGTTTAAGTCATTTAGTGAGGTAGATATTTTAATATTGTAGATAGAACGTTGGAGTTAATTTTTCTTATTCATCTTTTACAACCTGAAAAATATAATTGAATGTTTAATCATGTCTTACCACGCTTTGAAAACAGGACTCGATGAGGCGTTCGTAAAATGATTCCCCGTGATTCAACGTTTTCATGGTAAGATATTGCTGTCATTAACCGGGGCATCAGATAAGAGAGAATTGCACTTTATCAGGGATGTTTTGAAGGAGTTTATGGCAAAGTTATATCATATTCTTTATATACTAGTAATTTGGACCCGATATCCAGAAGGTATGTTTTCTAGGTAGATAACAGCAGCCTATTTACAATCTGTATGTATTTGTGTCAATACATTATCAAATTTTCTTTGGACTCGTCACTTAAAATATGCTAAATATAACTCCAACGCATGCATGATTCCTGATACGCAATACTGGATAAAGTCTTTCAAACCATATCTGCTCATATATAATTTTTTATCGATTTGACCTCGTCACCTTAAACCAAGCTAAATATAACTCCAACGCATGCATGATTCCTGATACACAATACACACTGGATAAAGTCTTATAAACTATATCTGCTCATATACTATTTTCTATGATAAGATACGACCGTGTTTTGACTTTTTGAAAGGGATTTTAGATTTTCTGATGCTTTTAAGTTTCAGTTTCTTGAAGTTTCTTCAAGTCCTTAATTATACTATCCAAAGAAACTGGTCGAAACTGGCTATAAATGTTTCATGGTTTCAATTAAAGTGTTTGCAAGAACATTTATCTTACCTCATGTAAGAATTTCGATCTCTGATTGGTCCACGCGACCCTTGATACATACTGATATCGCTCTCTTGATAAAATTCATGTGCAAATATTGAAAGATCGAATGCAGTGCCTAGGCCTGTGCTTGAGAACGCAAAATACACAGATTTTAAAAACACTTTCCCATAATGATCTTTACTCCTCTGCACATATGTTATTTTCTGATACAAAAATAAAAAGTTTCAGGTATTGTTGATCTTATGTAAGTGTAGACAGCCCGAATATATGCACCACCTGGGGTATTGATAGAAGATTTAGAATCATCCAGGGAACAGTAAGCCAGTCTAATATAGATCTGGCCCGCTTCCAAAAGTCTCTCCCACTGCGTGTTCCTGCCCATGTCTGATGTTTGACCTTTACTTCAAGCCTACTGAGAAATGGGTGTGGTCCTCTCGCTACCTGGCAAGATTCTATTACCCCCACAACTGATATTATTGAAGTAGAGGTGCTAGGTTTGAACTGTACGTGAAGTTCTGAGGGGGCAAATGTTTATCAATCTATATATATTCGACTCTTCAAGATTCTGTGCAAAAATGTTTTTGTGATAATAGTTTCTTAAATCTTTACATTGTTTATTGTCATTAATAACTTGGTACTGTCGTGGTGATGAATAATATGATTCTAATTGTGAGTACCTGAATTGTAGATGTAAGTGTCTCGATATTTCTTGACTTATCTCAGTTGTATTCTTTTGATGTGACATTTAAAAAAAAATCTAACAGAATTCATATTTCGTTTAAAAAAATAATCATTGTCAGCTTGCTGTTGAAATATATTAAGATTTAAAGATAAGATGTGAAGTTTTACTTAATATGAATTTTTTTAAATTGACATTAAACTGGAATTGACCTGACATTTACACTACGTAACAAGGCATCGATTCATAGCATGTTGTAAACAATTCTTGCATATCCTATGACTTGAAATGGTCATCAGTACATTTCAGCAATAATTTAATCACGATAAAATGATTCTCAGAAACAATTGTAATAATGGTAAAGTTGTTATGACTGCAAAATGACAATCGCATGATATGATCAAGAATTTACCTTTTTTCAAACCCTATGCAAAAATTAGTTCTTGTAGAAATACACTATTATAAACGTCTTTCCGACAGTGGCAACGCCATGCTTTATGTTTTCCACTTAATCTAGTAAATATACTCAAACTCGTAGAATTTAAGCAAAATACTGTCCTGCATCTGCATCGAAATCAATCATTGTATCTTGAAAATGTATTTAATTTCCTTGGCATATATATCCTTTTAATGAAGGTTTTATAATATTCTTCGTTATTAAGTAATCATTATAGCAAGCATTATTTGTTATTGGTTGTTGATTTGTTATGCATTGGAAGATTGCTCCGTTAAATTTTTGGCGCCAAGCAATCAGCGCTCTTACTGTAACTTCTTTATCTGAAACTCTAGCCTCAAGGTTGATAACTCGTGATTCCATGCAGAACTATCACCCTCACGGCCGACATTTTGAATATCCTTTGCTGTAAAGCAGACTATTTCCGGTCACTTATCAGGTGTTCCACATTACCCGGCCGGCTGATAGAACGTCTATATTTGGTCTGATCATTGCCTACCTAGGAAGTCAATGGAAGAAAACTGTGGATGATTATTTTTATGTTCCTCAGTTGGAGATGGTTGGGAAATGATGTTACCGTGTAGTCAAGTGATCTCTGGGGGGATTTTATGTTAGGCTTTAAAACTCTGTCCGCTGTCCAGGGACTTCTGTTTTTCACGTTTCAAATCTCACCAAATCCAGAAATACGAAATCCAGAAATACGAAATTCAGAAATTTGCAAGTTATGTGTTTTATTCTACATCCAAATTAAATAAAGTGGAACGTCATTGTTAAATTAAAAACACACTTTCTGTACGTGGCAATTATCTGTGCTGAAAGCCACCAAAAAAATATCTGTAAAGACCCACACAAGCCTACATTGTTGTAGCAAGTCTAGATCACTGCTGTTTCTGACAATCTACAGCTTCGAATTGAGTGGGCTCCTTTCTCTTTTTATAGTTAATAGTTGCAATCTTGTTATTTCCATTTCAGGGAATGAAATTAAGCCAACCGTGGTCAGTAATCGCACGTCGATAGCTTGAATTCTAAATAATATGAAACTGACATACGTAATTGCAGTTTTGCTTTGTCTGGGTACGCAGTTATCCGGAAAGTTAAAATATTATTGCTTTGTTATATTTTGTTTTGTTGCACTTTTGTAAGTATGATAATTCTTCCTGGGTAATGGAAACATATATTACAATTTGATATTCCTCTGTACCAGAATTGTGTTTTGTGTTTGGCTTTTTCTTTCAAACCAAAAATATTTTTTCACTTGTGCATAAAGTCCTCATCCTTTGTAAAATGATATTAAAAGTTGATAACCTTGATATTACTGGAGAAGAAATTAATTACCCAAATAAACATATATCAAACCTCCAAGAACTCTGCTGGCTTATACATCTCAGATAATTGTCCAATTAACATATAAGCCATTATGTTTGGGATGATCATAAACGGGAACTCGTTCTCGTGCTTTTCCACTCCTTATTTCTTTCTAAAAGATGTTTTAATATTGGTGTTGTGTTCCACTACATGCACTACATGTATTTACCAGCAAACCATGTGTGTCACATACTACATTGAACTGAACTGTTGTGTTGTCTTCTATATCAAGTATGTTTCACCGCCATTCTGGTATCCATAATTACTCTCAAAAGCTCTGTGACTAACACCGATGACCTCTTCGATAATATTTTTGATTTTTAATAGCCCTTTCCCTGTTTCCTTTCCCTCTCTTGATATTTCTTCCTGTGATCGCCATTCTTTATCACAAAATTAAGAAAACTAATAACTGCTTTTCTTCTTTTCTTCAACGTGTGTTTCTTCATTAGTAACACAAACAAGTATTCTTCTCAGATATTTAACCAAAAACATTTATCCTTTACATATTGACTTGAGTCAATTAGATCTTCTTTCAATGTTTGTCGGTTTCCATGGTCTTTGATAAGTAACAGCTATTCTTTTCAAATATTCTCAGATGGTCTAAGACCAATACGATAAGATAAGATAATACTTAATTGTCCGGAAGGAAATTTTGGTTACAGCTTAAAAACATATGCATATGACAAAATATTAAATCACAACAAAGCACAATTTTGACAAGCGGGAAAATACATTATACTATATAGTTCGAGCACTATAAACCAAAGGGGTAGATAAATCATGACACAATGATAAGATAGAAAAGACTGATGTAAAACCGATTATCTTCAACAGTTCTTTAATTGTTGTGTCCTCTGTTTCCTTGGTCAATGATAAGAAACAGCTATTCTTATCAGATATTCTCAGATGGTCTAAGACCAATTAACATATTATCCTCAACAGGATCTTCTTCCAATGTTTGTCGGTTTCCATGGTCTATGATAAGAAACAGCTATTCTGATCAGATATTCTCAGATGGTCTAAGACCAATAAACAGGTTATCCTCAACAGGACCTTCTTTCATTGTTATGTCCTCTGTTTCCTTGTTCTTTAATAAGTAACAGTTATTCTTCTCAGATATTCTCATATGGTCTAAGACCAATAAACAGACTGTCCTCAACAGGATCTTCTTTTCGTTTTGTTTCTCAACGACCTGGTTCTTGAAGCACCTGAATCTCTTCAATGTTGTTATCTTGTTATCTTCAGTAACCCTTTGTGACCTCCGCTCATCAGTTCCTCATCTTTACCCTGGCTGTCTGCCTCTTGGTTTATTTAAAAACTATTCTGTCATCAGCATTAATGAACGCATGTTTTCACTCACAAATATCTTTTGATGTTCTGATTGCCTGGCCGTAAATAAACTCTTGTTAGAGGTCACTGACTTTAGGGAATATTGTAAAGGAAATATTATAGAATACGCAGAATACGTTAAAAACAGTTAATAATTATGTCTCATCATTCATTATGCGTCTTTCATAATTTGTTGGAAATTCCTTAAAGGAAATCGGAAAAAAAAAACAAAACCTTTGTTTCTGAATAGATGTCAAAACCAATCACACAAAAAATTCTTATCAAAATATACACCTTACTCGAATTTTGAATAAAGAGAAGCAAGACTTGAAATAAAGTTTATTGCAAATTTAAGACCCTTTCTTGCTGATGTGGGTAGATGTATATGACCTGCACAGCCAGGTGAGGTGTGTTAAAGTCTTTTCACCTGTCGACGGTCTGCATACCTGTACCACGTGCATCTCATCAGAATGTCAAATATAGACTGTAAGATTGACGTTGAAATACATGCAGCGTGTTCATATCACTCAGGTGTGTTTATAGAAACAGACAAAGCTCAGTATATTTATGATGAGACAGGTGTAAGCTATGATGCATGTAGATGATATATACATATGGAAAAATATTAAGCACCCCCACGATTTTTCAGCTGCAGAAGTTGCCTGATAAGAAAGAAGGCAATGTGGTTGTAGAAATAATCGTATGGTATGATAGAACCATATTTTATCAGTTAAGGGAAGAACGTTTCATCCTGATAACGTTTCGCATCTTTAGGATATTTGCATTTATAAAATTAGTGTAGTTTTATGTCAAAAAACAAGTTACATTTTTCTGAGAAAAGAAAGTTGTTATATGTAGTTGTGTTGTGGGTAATTAAATTCTTTTAAGCCCTCAAGTCAAACTTTAGTATCAACATTTTAGTCAAAAGTCACCTCTAATCTACAAAGTAGCAAATTCTCCAAAAACCAAAATTCAAGGAAAATGGTATGAAAAAAAAAGATGGTCAGTGTCAACTGTAGTGACCCCTAAAAATCAATGAGAACTATTTGATTAACAAATTAAAATCAAAAGAATCCAAAGATTATTCCCAAACCGTATGATTTTAACCATTTCGTCAATAATTGACCTGTTGAAAAAGGGATGCCATTCAACGACAAGTTACTTCTTTATTTTGTAAGATAATAAGACACGATTTGATGTGTGGAAATCAAGTTGTAACAAAAATGTTATTTTTGACAGTTTTGGCATTGCAACCATACTTATTTTTGGTGAAATTTCAGTACTATTATAAATTCAATCGTAATTTCATAAAATATCTACATGGACGAATTTTCTTTTAATTTAGGGGGTGCTTAATTTCTTTCGATATCACTAATTATGTTTTAGTTAATGTCGAGATTGAACAACTGTGCTGTGGTACATTTTCAATATCCAGACCTTTCAAAATACAACCATTTTTTTTACATTAAGATAACATGTCCTCTTTGCCAATGTTTGAATTAATAATTCATACAATATATCTCTAAATGTTTCTTTTGATAATTAGAATGACAATCGTACGACACCTATTTGCATGAACCTGAAAATGTTTAATGGATAATTATTTGAGAAAACATCGGACATTTTCTTTATTAAATCCTGATCAAACCTTTGAAAAATCATATCAGAATGTTTATGTTTTCATATCTAAATCATGAATTTAATACACTTTTTAAGTTAAGTTAAAGATTTTGGTCGATAGGCTTCTTTGAGCCTATCGTACAAATACTATAACGGACAGACTGGTAATCTATCGTCCACTCAGGAAATACAACACGGAAAAGTTTTAATCATATAGGTGAAATAGATTACAATGGTAGTAATATGGTGACTCACAAAAAGCAGAACATCCTAATGAGAACTAAACAAGACAAAAATAACACGCTGAAGAAGATATCTACTTGACCTGAAGAACCAGACCTCACACTGTGGTTAGTTACCGATGGTCAGGGGAGAAATGCAGCATTTCCCTTATATGCTACTGAACAAAATTCGAGGAACAGTATTTATCATTTGCAACAATTCAAATGGGTTTAGCTCAAATGCAAAACTTCTGTTAAAAGTTTTGTTCACACCAAGGATACCTGACATTGGGCTACTGCTTTGTGATTTTTTAAGGGTTTTTAAAGTTTAAAGTTAGTTATTATGAACATTTTTATAACATTTAAAACCAATGTCTTTATCAGGCTATTTGCTACGAGGGATATCTCTTCCAAAACAATATAATCACCCACGTCAAGGCTCGTCATTTTGTACCGTAACCAGAAACTGCATCGCTGTCAATGTTTGGATCCAAAATGACAGTAAGATAGTGTTTGTTTGATAAGAAGATAAGTATTAACCATGAGCGCATTATATTGTACTTAAAGAAAGATACACAAATGTTCCTTAACTTCTTATGACTAGTATATATTATGATGCATTTTTATAGCAATTATTTTGTATATTTGTACTCAAGGGTGCATATTATCTAAACGACCTGGTGCCTTAATGAATTGTGTTATGTGTAGTGTAATGATATCTTAATATTTTACCATTGATCAATTCTTTTGACCAATTCCTTAACTATGATTCAGTTTTAATTCATTTAGTTTTAAATCTAAATATATCACTGTATGATACTATGATAAATGCGTGATTATTAAAAAGAAATTTGTTTGAATCAAAGATTTTGCTCATTCAACTTCAATAAAATAATCGGACAGAATTTTGAAAATGTTTTTCACCTTTCACTCAAGATTTTGATAAAACTGAAATAAAGTTGATTGCTAGGTGCATATATCATTCAAGTTCAGTTTCACTAAGACATCAAATCATATTGAGATTTCCATTGCTTCGTTACTATCGGTCATACCGACATTGGCATAACTGAGAAAAATATAAGACTGGAATTCGATGAACTAGAAATAGAAATTTATCATTTCAAATAACTGTATAACACTCACAGATTAACAACGATAAGGTTTGCATTATTCTGTGAAATTATCTTGTCACTCAAGAACCTTGTAATTGCTTCTATTAAGGAAAACAAATACCACTGCTCAAATCACAACACCTCTTATTAATTAGCGAGAACTCCCATGTAGATACTCATATCAGAAACGAACCGAGTTCACCAAGAACTATTAATGGCACGACTCCAATAGCTAAAACGATAAAACTTGTTACAGCTTTTACTTATATGTTTACGCATAGTCCCTTATGAATATCATATGAACTATTATAGAAATATCCTTATTTTCAAGAAGGAATTTCTCTGGCTCTAGCATGTTTAAATATATCAAAACAGTGTTTTGTCGATCCATTGCCTGTTCTCACTTGAATGTAAATGCATGCATCCGTACGTATATGTATACCAAACACATCGCATGAAAATACAAAACAAGGATTTTTATTACAACTGATAAACATGTGATGGTACAAAGGGCTGTAAGAAAGACTATTTCAATCCTATCCATCTTACTTTATTTCTGTAAAATATTTATATATAAAACTGACAAAATGTACAATGTGAAATAAATCTGTAAATATGATAATTCATTCTAAAGACTAGATGATATGACAAATCTGCAAAGCATTATATATATTTTTTAAATATAAAAGGTATAGGTATTAAATTGTATTCATTAAGAGACTATGAGAAAGCCAAGATTTTAAGCTTCTCCTTTACCGTGTACAGAAGCAGCTTCTGTTGACTTCCCTCCTGATTAGTGTAGATGATACGAATGTCTGTAGACCTGTACTATCATTTGAACAGTCGGTTATCTATAAGGGCTTAACAGAAACGTGCATTTTATCAGGTGAATGTATGAATGTGGGAACGTTAGAGCAATTACCTTTTTCAAATTCGAATTCTGCTAAGGTGATTGCCGGAAACAGACATAGGTGTTTACAAATGAGGATAGACAAGAATTTGAATAAATGAATCTATTTTACTTATCTATAACGACTATGTATTTGAAATTTTAAAATCATGTTTTCGTTAACGTTCTTTAAGGAAATCTTGAAGGTATTTGCGCATCAAGGGATCTTTTTTTTAAAAATATATTAGTGCTAACAATCATTGGATTAATTCTTTGAAAATGGGTCTGTTTCATTTACTAGTTTCAGTTGTAATCAAGTAGTTTCATCATTGTTTGTATGAAATTCATGACCTTAAATATAGGTCCAGATAAAAATATTTTTATATGATTTATTAACCTATGAATGGACACTGAATCGAAGATTGATTGAGGTCTTTTATAAAAGGTTGTTATCATTTCAGAAGTAAAACTGGTGTGTCAGCAACAAATGATACTTCCTATTTAAATGTCAGACAGTGTTTCGAGCATATGTTTCTATTAACCTGCTATATTCATGATGTCTGGAAACTCTTTGGCATTATGTTTCTGGTATCACTGTTGCATTTATAGCCGCAAGCAAAACTGTTTCTACAGAAAACAAACTGAACATACAACTTATGTCAATCATTGCTTTTTCATGCCCGCATTGTGTTGGAATATGTCTGTATTCGAACACGACTTGGCTTGAACAGTATTTGCCTTATAGTTTCATTTTTACTCTTTCTGCTTAGCGCAAATGTGTGATACTTTAGCAGCTTTTATGTTAAGATCGTGCGCATAAATGTACTTTATCATTCTCTTATAATACTCTAATGTGGACTTTGTTTCTTAATTTCAATAAAGTCGTAGCGTGGCATGCTTAGATTCTTGCAATCCGGTTGCCACTGCATCAACAAAGTATAAAACATTTTTATTTCGTTTTTAGTTCTAAAGGTTAATGAAGGAAGCGTATATGATGTTAATAATAGCGTATCATTAAAACTTACCTGAACACACCATACACGAAACTATATTTCGAATTCATGATCTTTTTGAATTTGAAACTTTAAAACGATGACTTAAAATACGCGGTATATGTTATTTTTGTTATGTTTGTTTTGAAGTATATCCTTGAAATGATGCCTCAGAGCAGTGACTCATGTAAGATAACGTTCAAAGCGAAACCGATTCTCAGGAGCTACCATATCTATATATATATATAACCTTGCTAACGCTGGTACGTGATGATAGTGGGGTCATATTTGAATTTGAAATCCAAACAAAGTGCATAGGTACTCTTAAGTGAAACATTTTGAACAGTTATTATGTTCTAATATTGAAATCTAAATTTATCGATATTTGTGAATTTCATATTCGTATTTGAAGGAGCTCAATTCTAAATTATAAACCGGTCAGATTAATTACTTATCACATTGTTAAATTGTATTTCGTTGACATGCATGGACATTGTATACATGAAATAATTGTCAGACTCTATAACGATGGATGATTAAAGTGTTCTCACTTTGACACTACATCATTTTTCCAGGGGGATGTCACTTCGTTGACATTAAATGTTCATAATAGATGCTATAGACTTCGTAGTTAAAATGCTGAGTCATTAAGATTAAAAAGAGTTTTATAAGCACTACAACTTGACAAACTGCCAAGCAAACTTAAACATAATCACTAGAGTCATTAGAACATGCATATCTTATCATACACCTGGTGAACTGAATGCACTTCCTTAAAGTTGGATTAAATTTTGTAATTTGAATTCAAATTTAAACATATTGAACAACGGTGAACATATGCAACTGATTAAAAGTTCAGCCATATGATAAACACATTTTGTAGGAATCGTCAAAAGACGATAAATGGAAGTCATGGATATTTTGAATGGTTAGAACCAGATATCCATTTAGACCATGTTATAGCTTATGATTGAAAGGTTAAGTCATCAATCAGTCCTTATTCATTACCTTGAATGCGATGTTTTAGGGTTCATTTACCCTTGCAAGGTTGAAAACACTTGAAAGACAAATGCTGTGAGAACAATAAGAATGGATTTGTACTAGGACACCGACATTACCATTGCTCTTAAAGGGGCAGTAGCACGTTTTTTGGTAATTTTATATTTTATATTTCTCAATGATTATTGTAAGTGAATGCTACATGTATTATTTTGAGAGTGTCAAAAATCTCATTACACAAGCCAATCATCCATAGTCAGAGGACAAAATATGAAGATTCACATAAAATCCATTGGCGGCCATTTTTTGTGTGAACACCTTTAATTCATTTTCTTTAAGAAAAAGGAATCGGAAGGCTAAACTTAACGTTATATATTTGCATTATTACTGCTCCATTTAGTTTCAATACATTGTCTTTCAATTGAAACCAATTATTTTCATTTTCCTTATATCACCTTATATTCCCCCTAAAAACGTGCTACTGCCCCTTTAATATATATTTATGACTAGTTGCTTTAGATTATAACGAACATAACAGAAGACGACATAAGGTGAGCCATTGCCTTTTGTGAAAAAAGACAAAAGAACGTAACTAACACGATAAGAGTCTGTTCCAAAATGTACTCTACACACCCTCCATTGTATTGCAACTGAACATTGGGTGTGCTGATACGCTGATTATCTTGTTCTCTGATTTGAAGTCATTTCTTATTACTGTCATTGTTCCTTACTTTTATTGGCTAGCCATATTCTATGTATTTAACATGCTGCATGAAAGTTAATAATACTTCGATTCTTTGTCCATTTGGTAATTGTAAAACAATTTTAATTCATGTATTTATTAATCATTAGCGGCCTTGAAATATACGGTATTGATTTTGGATATTTTTATTGTGATTGATTACAAAGTAACCCGATTTAGTTTTATATCCTGTAAACGTTGCCACTGAAACTCAAAGTTAATCACATTTTGATATTAACATAACCTTTTGAACATGTCAAGATCTGGAGTAAACTACAAAAGGAGCCAGTGCTCTTTTCTTTCCCCATTCTAATTTTCTGGTATTTAATAAAATAAACATTTAAAAAAATTTTTAGAAACCAAAAAGTAATGTTATGCATCATCTAGGTGAATGTGCACTCTTAACGCCCACGTGCATGAGTACGGTACGATCCCCTCTATGCCGAGTATATGCACAGTAGATACCTATCAGGTGAGGGACCAATCCTTGATCTACCTTCCCTCACCTGTCCGCTATTACCTGGGATTGACTGGTTTGACATTTTATGAGAAACCGCACCCTTATCGTACATATCATATGCATGGTAAATATGTTGATAGACAATGGATTGATTTATGGCAGAAAGGAAAGATTCCAACATCAAAGTTGTTTTAAGGTACCAATGCTTAGTATTATGAATTTGTTTTGGTGGCATTATGTTCAAGTGAAAAATCAAGAAAGTTTATTTCCAAAAAATTCCCTCAAAGTTTTTCATGAACAACTATGTAATCATTAAAGTAACGTTTTATTACAAAATACATGTTCACGGACTTATCTATTTCAAACTAAAATGAATAACAGATAAGATAATATTCAAATACATCGATAACTATAAGTTGAGGTAAATTTGAAACACCTCGTGAAAGTAACATGAGGACCATTTGTTGATGGTAAAGAAACACACCTATTATATATGTTCGAGATTCGATTGGACATTATACAGACTGTCTTTAATAATTCAAACCTTTATCCATGTACTATTATTAACTGTTTCTTACTTTAAATAAATATGAAATACCGTTTAGATATAACTCGAATAAATTTTTGACCGGATAACAGTATTTTTTTAATTAAAGATCATTAATACGCGGAGGAGAATATAAGTGTGTTTCAAGGGGACAGAAACACGTTTGTAGGGGGTATATTAGGTGATGTCAGGAAAATGAAAATAAATGGTTCCAATTGAACGACAGTGTTATTTAAACTAAATGAAGCAGTTATAAATCAAATATATAATGTAAGGTTCAACCATGCGATTCTTTTTTCTTACACAAAATGAATGGTCGCAGCTGGAGTTTATGTGAATATTTATAATGTTTTCACTGACTATGGATGATTGGTTTGTATAATGAGATTTTGGACACTATCAAAATAGTACATTTAACATACAATTATCAATGAAAAATTAAAAATACTACTACCCCTACTGCCCCTTTATAACAAACTTTAGAAAAATATATCGTACTGTTTGTTTATTGGTTCATCACGAATGTTTAACCTATTGGTCTGCATACTCAAGGTTTATAACTTTACCAGTCATCAAGTAAGCGACGCTTTGCCAGTCAGTCTGTTTATAACATTAGCAGCTTCTTCTGAACTTCGTAAATTCATGTTCGGCGTGTTGATGTTAATACCTCATTTGAGCGTTATGTTGCATAGATACAGACGTTATACCTATGTCAAGGTGCCTTCCAGAAGAAATAACATGTTTTGACGAGGGCGTGTCCGTTAAGGTGTATCCGTCACTTTACAAACAAACAAACCATTGTTAAGTATAGAACAGGAGTAAGTAGAAACGGTACTTGGTTTATTTATGTATCATGCAGACCTTTATCGATTATCTAAGGAACGGGTGAAACACAGGCTTCTATATGGTCTTTTGAAAGGAGTGCTTTAATTGTTTTTTAATGACGGAAGGTCTGTCCATGAGCGTTCGCTGGTGAATTTGTTTTTTGTAACTTAAATGTGTCATAACTAATTGTGTTTCTTAGACTTACATGTAGTATCAGAAATTTCTTGTTAATGATAAATATCCATACTATCGCAACACATTGTGTGTATCAATGTAAAAACCAGATGTTACAGTTGTTTCTAATTATCAACGAGCCTCTACCAATATTATTACTCTCGATGTCTGTATCTTTAATCTCAAAACTTATGACTTAATCGGGATTTTCTTTCGAAAAGCTCCCAAACACATTAACCCATGAAAGTCCTCAATAAGGGTTGAATCTGCTGTAATATAATCTCTATTTTGTATTAACAAATGGAGCAAACTTTCAAACCCTTTTACATGGAAATGACATGGACATGGTTCTAATATAATGTAACCATAAGGAATACCAGGGTTTGGCATATTGATTTATCACCAGGCTACAGTCGGTTCATAAGCATAACTCGAGCATTCCTTGGTGTTTTTGTAGTGTGATATATATGTTTTGATATGGTTTCTGTTTCTCCGTTCTTTCTTGACGTCATTTCCAGTGACGAACTTGGGAAAATGTCAAACTTTGTACTTAAGCTATCAACGGTTGATAGTGAAGTCAATGGAGTTAATATTTCTGACGAGTTCCGAATCAGAATGAACTAATTCAAACATCCATGTGGTCTAAGTCCATGTGATAGCTTGACCGACATGATTGAAGGAATTTGGTCAAGTTTATTTAAGATGTTCTATTGGCCTACAAAATCGGTTTCTGGTTTCGAGTCCACTTTGGCAGAATCAATCTGACAATCGCCAGAAAGGCATCGGATATCAGGAATCCTTTTACCAAAGTGTGTCAGGGCTCATTCTGGCAATGAGAAATGTCCGAATAAATAAAGGAATCTCTCCTGACACAACAAACACCTCCTCTGAGCTGAGTCACAAGAACTCTTCTATCCAACTCTATCCAACCATGATATCGGACCTGCACTGATTCAGTCCTGGACTCAAATTTATCTCATCGCCTCCCATGATAAGATATAAGCACCATATATCAAGCCCGGGCTTCAGACTGTTCCTAGACCAGCCTTGCAGGCCCACTGACATTTCAGATAAGCTTCCGTAGCCATTGGTGCCTCGCTGGTATCTTGGGCCAGGCGGGATCTACTGCACCCTCCTCTATCTATGTAGTGCTTACCGCTCTCTAGCCAGATGTGTTTCACTCGTCGGGGGGACGGGAAGTAATATTCACTGGACCGGTTTCATCTCTGTGCGCGCCACTAACTCTATGTCCTGCTAGCTTTGCTCACCACTAACTCTACATCCTCTACTTGCCTGGTACAAGGATCAAGCCTTTACTTACTGGACATTGTTTCGTTGTAGAACGTTCTCGTAAAACCAAAGATTCGTTTGAAACAGGGATCAGCCGGGGTTGTTCTGCCTGTCCTTATTTGATAAGCTCTTGTGGGGATATTTCGAAAGTGATACATTTCTCTATGGAATAATAACTCAAAATGACAACAATGTCGCTGGACGATGCAGACCTAATTGCAAAGATCGGAAGAAAGAGGTAGGTTTTTACTGTTTCCTACATGAAACAGGGATATCTTTGTTCATTACAGAGTGTCGCCATTCACTACCTCTGTCATTAACATCATATATCAATAGGTTGTTCATTACGTTGAAATATCAAAGGGTTAGTTAAGTTTCAAGGATAGTTCCATTGCCAATTTTAAAATGTTTAATCGTTTAATAACATTGTCTTGAAAAAACTCAGTTTTGTAGTTATGGGTACCTTGAATCTGTATTTATTAAGTTAAATCATTAAATCGTAGTGTTTTTGACATAATTCAATTTAAGATAGCCAACAGGGACGGACACTTCAATCAGAGTGTGATAGTTAAATGCTCAATAACAACTTCAAGCCTATCAATGAAAATCGAAGGAAATATTTACTTAACGCCTATGAGAGTACAATTGCTCTTGTTACCCGTTATAGGCACGAGCTCATAAACATATGTCACTTTTGGAGCCAATGTTTGCCATTTGTCAGACAGATATCATCACCGAGACTTTGAAGGATCAGATATCTATAGAATAACACTTTCTAACGTGCTTTCCATTAAGGATGTTAGTCATGTTTGTGTACTCAACATCGCGGAATACTGGCAATCCCTTGATGACGTAAGCACAGGTATACCTGCACGTGGAAAAACGAATGGACGATGCCCATTACGTCATGTTTGATATTTGATTCCTTCAAATCATCTTGCCAAAAATCATAATGCATTAAAAATCATCCTGATATTTTCTTGTTGTTCATACGGAAATAAAATTGGTAAAAATAAACGCTATTTGTACATGTTCATGTAATTAGAACAGACAGAAGGTCTATCTCATTACATCAAATTCTTCATTAAACTTTGCTTAAGATGTGTTTCCTTGTGTGATTAGACCGATGTATATATGGTTATATTCCGTGCATTCTTGAAAATTCATTCAATTCAACCATTCAAACTCTTTCTGGATTTCGTTTTACAAATTAATTGATTGTGTTCTGTGCATTAGGCCTTTACAGCAATTTTTAAATTCAAATCTCCTTCACACAGTTATAAAACGTTATGGTTCAAACCATTATATCTCTAAGAACATAGGCCTCTAAGCGAACCTTATCATGTGCTTAGGTCAATGACGTCATTGATGTTCCTGCTTCGGCTATCATGTTCGCACTCCCCTCGGTGGGTCTATGAGCTATAAATAGAACATCTCTGCCTTACCCTTCTTTTCATAGCATTCACCTGTGCTGAGTCACGCGATTTTCCAGACGTTATGCAGCTTCAGGGCCTGAATATATATAAATTATCGCTGGAACCTGGATTATACGTTTTGATAAAAACTACGATAATATGGTTGGGTTAGGATTTGTTGTTAAGTACATTTTGTAAACAAGCGTTAAAGCCATAAATAGGGATGTATAACTGTTGTTTGTACAGAATTAGGTTTTTTTCTATCGTGTTAAAAGCAATTAATGTTTGCATAATTTTATAGATGAGTCTTTTTACTTATTAGTGCTTCAAACATTTGATCGCAACTTTTTTCTTTTGAAATAATTAAAGTTACATCTTGCCATCCCTTGTTTTTCGATTCTTCAAGACTTCGATTTATTGCCATTTGAACAAGTTGAACAAATTTATTCATAATCAATGATTATATTATTCGAATCAAGCCTTTGGTCATAGATCATGTCATTTTGATAGACATGATATACATCTGTCACAATAAGATTGTTATTTGTACATGGGCCTATGGCCTTTATACCGAATAAAAGAATTGAAATTGATAACATCAATGGCAAGTCAGAACTATATCAATTGAGGAAGAAATGCAACTAAATACAACACTGGAACGATTCACAACATGTAAGAAACGTCTTTCGAAATATCACCAGGAGAAAAACAACAAATGAAACCATAGGTCAAATTCATTCTCTCCATCTTCGATGCACATGCCAAGAATTCTCCCTTTTGCTCTTAAGTTTCACGGTTTGTGTATCGCTGACAAGCGAGATTCCTCAACCAGACCATTGCTGAACAGCAGTGCAAAGTGCTAAATGCCAGTGCATAGGTCGTATATTTCACAGACCAGACTTGGTTGTTTCCACAACCAGAAACCTAGCTGTCTTGCAGTATTGTGTACGTTACTTGGATTCTTCAAGAGCTATATCCGACATAAGCCCACATGGCTGGCACTCCGTGTGGGAGGTTTAGTAGATGCTTTGATGTTTAGATTCTTCTTCCTCACCTGTCATAACTTATCTTGTTAGAGAATGATGCTCTTCTTGGTACTTTAGTGATGTGGGTGATTGTGGTGCTTCATTATCATTTCGTTTGGACTTTTGCATAGGAAATTAACTGTCGGAATTGGTTTTTTTTTCTTGAAAGTGTCATAAGTGACATAAAAGTATAACATCTTGACATTTTAGTTATAATTTTGGTTATATAGTTCAACGAATTACATCAGTATATAAAATTGATTTCCAACCATGACAATTCTATGCATTTGGTACCAACTCGAATGTTCAAACTGAAACTGATATCCTTATTCTGAATAGTGAGCTTCAATTTTCATCGACGTGTATATTTTTATGTGAACTCAGAGGAATAAATATATAAGAAAGAATATATAAGGAATATAAGATATCGTTTTATGTCAAACTCAAATACAACACAGCTAACCTTTCCAAATTACTTGTTTTAAAATGTTCCTATTCATATCTGATTAGATTTAATACTTCAAACTGATTGGAATTAACATATGTTATTCTCCACAAACCTTAATAACGCCAGTCAATGGTTAAATGACGCAAGCTACATGAGTGTACAGCTGCGTAACTAAAGTTTCATTCATTACCTTTTATCTATTACCTTCTATGCACATATCATGTAATATGTTCCTTTACATTCGACTCACTCAAGCAGTATTACTCGAAAACTTATCAATTTATATTATAATGAATACTGTTCTCTCCCTTCACATACTTTACGATGATACTTCGTGTGTACTGGAACATTTTTGACAGTCATTTGCAACAATTTGTCGAAATGTAAAACCTTAAATCAAAATTTAAATACACTGTCATTTCGAACATTTCTAGAACATACAAGGTACCAATATAAACTATAAATTTGACAGAATGTCGAATGAGAAAATACATTCCACTATGTTCAAATATTAACCCCATGCCTCTCTTAGGGAATGCCAGAATTGTTTCTGGTATACCACATACTTGTTCTTTATGCATCGTATTGTTGATATGATTCATTTACAATTGATCAACAAAGTTTGACTATAGAATATATATTTAAATGGTGTTAAATTCACATTTCAAATGACGATATTACAAAGGAGTTGTAAACACCGCTTACAAACAGCTTTATCTTCGAATCTACTAACAGTGTACGCATGAAAGGCTTTGTAGAATTGTTTCAGTAAATATGATTCAAAACCCATGCCATCTTTGATTAATAGCTTAATTGTCCTAGACATGAATATAAACTCTTTCTTCACCCTTCGAATGGGTCAAATTTACTATTCTGTGTGATACACTTTTCCATTGATTTTGTATTACTTCTAGAAGTAACGTTTGATTTCAATTAGAATTGTGACTTGTTGGAAAAAAACCATAAGAGAATGTGTTAGTTTTTCGATCTGACAACTCTGTAGGACAACCTCTGTTATCATATAACACACCTTTATAGAAAAAAATAACTTATAAAAACATAAATCGTTTTTCTTTAATCATCACAAAGGACTAAAACTTTCGCTGTTCGATTAAAGAGAAAAATTATGATGGAGAATGTTGAGTGTACTTCACATGAAAAATATTTTTTCAACATATATATTGGGTTTATTCCATTCAGACGTCGACAATGAAACATTCTAATTTGTCGTTATATCTTTAGAAATCGTTCGCTCTTTGATATTCTTAATGACTTTCCTAAGAATTCGTTTTTCAACATTTGCTTACGGGTGCAAGAGAAGAGAACTGGCTTTGCTTATAATAATAAATAATTAATAACACACGATTATAACATTGAGTATATGTATTATACCTGGTGAGTTTTATCACGAGACGACAAATAAAAATAAAGAAAATACGAGTCACGAGTTTACAAATAAAAATATAGAAAATTCTAATTTCTCTATTCTCTCCCCCAGGTATCGGCGTCGACTTGAACGAGAGCGGTACTACACCCAGGCCGTGGAGTTGCCCTCCTCCTCGCCGTCATCGTCCACCTCGTCATCGTGCAGCATGGCAACTACCACCACGGGAGGGAAGCTCGCCCAGGAGATTCATGACGAGTTCCTCACTTGCAAGATCTGTCTCGAAGGGTTCAAGTCCCCGAAGTGCCTTGACTGTCTGCACACCTTCTGTGAGCAATGTATCGACAACCACGTCATGTCAGAATGCACCTACAAGAAGTACAGCGACTACAGGGAGTTTACCTGTCCGCTCTGCAGGAAGCGGACTCAGCTGCCCATAGGAGGAGTCAAGAAGCTGCCAGACAACTTTCTGGTTTCAAGTTTGAGCGAAACTATTGCCAGGCAACGTCCGTCAAAGTTTCCATTTTGCGATATCTGCAAGTTGGTGAACCGAAAGCACAGAGAAGCTACCTCAAAATGTCTGGATTGCAACAAATTGCTCTGTAAACAGTGCGTGGATCTTCACAAGGACACCAAGGTAACCAAGACACACAGTTTGTTCGATGTTGAGATTGAGAAGGACATTGAATGCAAGGAACACAAGGACGAGGTCGTCCGTTTCTATTGCGAGCCTTGTGAAGCGTGTATCTGTGTACTATGTACATTCAATGAGCACAAGGACCATGAAATATCTCAGTTCTCCGACGCTGTCATGATGTACAAAGAAGCCATTCAGTCTCTTCTCAACAACTGCAAGTCCAGGATCGACGTCTACGACTCACAACTGTCTCTGCTGAGTAAATGTGAAACGGTCATCAAAGCCGCTGAGCAGAAGATCCGAGATGTTGCAATCCAGTTCATCAGCGAGATCAGGAACAAGGAGAAGGTTCTCATCGACGATCTTCACACTCTGTACGGACAGGAGCTGATGGAATACGTGTCCAGGCGGGCTGAGATGCAAACGAATCTGGATGGCTTGAAAAGCACCTGCAATCTCACCGAGCTCGTCCTAAAGGGCAAGGACATCGAGCTTCTTCTCTTGAAGAGGCAGGTCCAGGAGAAGCTGTCGTCTCTTTCTGACATAGAAATCAAGGATCTACCCAATACGGTCAACAAGGTCGTCAACTTCCACACCGGCAGTCTTGAGATGGGTATTCTGGAGGACATGGACAAACCTATGAAGAAGCTAAACATGAGAACCCCCGCGGTGAATCAGACTACAACCGGCACCCAGACTGACGGACCGTCCAAGGTTACGACCTCTAACCGTTGTATACAGGCGGATATTCCTCAAGAGAGAAACGACAAGTACATCGCCACGGATTCTATTGACACATCTGAGAAGGCTGTCAACACCCGATCTCGCAGTCTACACTCGCTGACTGCCCAGTTGCAATCCAACTCTAACGAAGACACGCCTGTTGATGCCGCTGCCCCTGAACCAACTTCCTCCCCCGTCCCACGGAGACATCGCCGACGTCGTGAGCGCGCCCGTCCCGTGGAAGTGTCAGTCAGGCCCACAACCAACTCCGCGGACAACATGTCCTCAATGCTTTCATACAGTAGCAGCATTGATGAAAGCTACTACGACGCCTCCTAGTGTGGTGATGCTTGTCCAGGACTGTACATATAGAGTGATTCACCAGGGACTATACCAAGGTTGAACCCAACAACGGTAATCACACAATAGAAGTTAAACACTCCATGTTAACGTTTCGAACACGCTATTTTTTCGTTGAAGTCACGCCACCGCGTGATTTTGAGTGAAAGTTCGAGATTTACCGTTCGAACAGAACGGCGTGTTGTATCTCCCAACGTTTCGAGTCATGTTGGCAGAAGCAAGGACGCAACATATCATAAATGTGTATATATTTATCTAGTGAAATGTATTTGTATTTATTCATCGTAGATTCCCTAATTTATTCTCATAAGTATTTTTCATACCGAAATAGTTTTGATATTATTCACGTCAGAGACACCTAGCGTTTGTGTCGGGAAATGGATCGTGCACTGTTGAATGCATCCATCTGTGAATATGAACTGTTTGCGTGTTTCATCTTAAAACCTTCAATGGACAATTTGAATTTGTCAAAACCTCCTTTGATTAAAAGTCGATAAATATGAGCTGACATTTTACTTAAAAATCCTTAAAATAAAATTTGACCAAGACAGAAATATATTGTTAATTCAAGGACTCAAGTATAGGCCTGTGAATTTTGTGCAATAAACGTCACTTTGCGCGACATCAATTGACGTTCCGTGTGACGCCTCCAAACATTTGCTGTGACAATATGGATACTGAAGGAATTTAGCTCTCCAGTTTAAAGAATGAGAACTGTTCGCCAGTAGACGTCTCTGTGGAATGTTCATAGAAGGATGCTGTGATGCTGATGAAATGACTACGTCACAAACAGTGACGTCATGTGATAGTTCCAAAGAAATGATATTATTCCATTTATGGCACCATTATCAGTGTAATATCAACCACACGAGTGTAGATCCAATTGATAGGCTTTCGAAAATTCTAGTTTTGTATAAAATATCCCAAATCATGATAATTACAATTCATTGGCGTAAACAAAGAGCTATTTAAGTATTTTCCATGAGTGATAATTTTGAAAAAAATAGCAATGTTGATAATAAAAATGCTACAATGTGTCTCTTGAATACCACCAGTCAGAGTGAACATTTCGACAAATCCATGTGATTCCGTGTGAATGAAGTGTATAAAGAAATGATGTAGCGCGATATTCTTTGTATGTTCTTTTTAACATTCCCAACTCCTGGTGATATTGTACTTAGATTGCACTACAGACAGCCAAAATATAACATTCTGGGAAAGGTAAAGAAAACAGTACCAAAGGAAGACAATATACAACACATCTATATTTAAGGAAAAATACAAATGAAAAAGAGACGGTTAAATATTGTCTACAAATGTAAATTAGTAGTGATCGACATCCACATATAACTTGCAAAGAACAATATCAACGTTCATTTAACTTGGAAATAATTATCAAAGTTGGATTTTAATTAACCTTGTTTAATGTTCTGCAGCTGCGTTCCATAATTGTGTTCACTTGGATGTAAATCGTTCAAAATGCAATCTTAAATTACGTTTGGACGTCAAATTAATAACTTATACAGAACTAACAAAGGAATAATTATTTTCCATGTGTGGAATAATCATTCTTTAACTTTATTTCAAGATCGTCTGGAACCTCGTTAAATTCAAATATCTACATGATCGAATAGACAGAAGGGGTCATGTTGTTGAAATTATTACTTGCTTCAATTTCGATTAAAATACTACATATAGATTCTATGAAAAAAATCAGTGCAGTTAGACCTCATGCAAATGAAAAACAATGACTAGTGTTCAAAACTGTAGATATATTATGAAAGATTTTTATATAGAAAAAAAATGTTTTCGAAAATGTGACCTGGGGCTTGTCCACAACGAGCCAAATATGTTACGGTTAACTGTTGACATACGAACATTTAAGCAAAGCGAACCTAAACCTCTGTATATGTAGCAAATTTACACATTATCAGATTCGATTTTGCAATTCTCCGCAAGACTTCCCAAAATACATGATATTTGTACTACCATACTCAGGTATTTGTTCACAGCTACACTCCGATATTATCACTAGGACACAATACTATAGACAGAATCGTTAAAAATTACCTTTTTAGCTGATAGCTTATGACATAGAATGATCTCCGGCGTCCGTGCGTCCTTCAATCCGTCCGTAAACTTTCGATTTCTTCTCCAGAAGCATAAGGCCTAGAAATCTGAAACTTTGTGTATTGAAGCCTTGACCAGTGAGGATTATAATTCATAGCTTGGTGGCGGTGTTGACCCTAATAAGGAGAATAGGAGCCTTGCCCTTAAAGGGGCAGTAGCACGTTTTTTGATAATTTTATATTTTGAATTTTTCACTGATAAGTGTACGTTTATGGTAAATGTATTATTTTGGTAGTGTCAAAAATCCCATAACGCAAACCAATTACAGTCAGAGCTCAAAGTATGAAGATTCACATAAAATCCTTTGGCGGCTATTTCGTGTGAAACCTTTAATTCATTTTGTGTAAGAAAAAGGAATCGCATGGCTAAACTTTACTATATATATTTGAATTATTACTGCTCCATTTAATTTGAATGCATTGTCTTTCATTTTGAACCATTAATTTTCATTTTCCTGACATCACCTTATATGCCCCCTCAAAACGTGCTACTGTCCCTTTAAAGGGGGTCTGCAACCCGAGTTTTATTAGCAGGGCCCCGAAATAGTCGAAATCCTTGACACAAACTTGGTATTGGTTGTCAGCTGTAGGCGGTTCGTAATCAAATTTTGTTGTCCCTACCGAACATTTACGACTCTTTCGGGGCCCTGCTAATAAAACTCTGGAAGTTAAAAATGGTATGCAGACCCCCTTTAAAGCCTATTTCCATCTTCTTCTCAAGAAGAATAAGGCCTAGAAAGCTGGAACTTTGTTTACAGGCTCGTTGACTAGTGATGATTATAAATTTATAGCTTTGATGGCCCTGTGGCTTATTCCTTTTTGTTCATGTACATACAAATTCAAACATGCAAGATAATATGAACATCAAAACAAGAGCAACATAGTATCTAACAGAAAAGTTCTGAGAATTAAGTATCAATCATGGGATGTTCATGATAATTTCATGAATGACTTTATCGTTTGGTGCAAAGAATTTCTGATGGACAAATACAAACACTGCGGAGCATACTGGGATATTTTTGGTGTCGTAAGGGTCGTTCATCGTGCTTGATGTAACCTCATGCATGTTCATCTAGATTCTAGCATTGCGTCCACACATAAATATAAAAAGAAACTTTACACCCAACTTATTCACTTGAAAGAAGATAAAATAGAGACTCATTTGATGTTTTTAAAGTATTGTGGTGATTATTCATTTTTACATTCCATTTAAAAACAATTATTTCCATCATTTACGAAAATGAAAAAAAAATTGTCCCTTATACATTGAGGGGGTATGTCAATGTCTCTGAGTAATTCGTAGGTCAATTTGCTGCTGAGATAAAGGTTAACAGGTTTCTTGATATAGGAAACTGTTTTAGTGTCATGAGTGTCCTCTATGGGCTTCTAGACAAGCAATAATACATCGGGTAATGGAGTTCATGAGACGTTGAATGACGTAATGCGGTAGTAGTCTCCACTCTTCATGAATCAGCTTTTCAAGCTCATTTACGATCTGAGGGGTTTATATCGTTGCCTTATATTGGCAACATGGTCCCAGGGATAATCTCTTGGCGACATTTCAGGGGAACTCTTTGGTAGCGGCTAGACGTTGGCTAGACGTTGACTTGACGTTTTGCTTGGAAAGGATATCACAGTATGTCTGGCAGTATGGGGTCGGATATTATCAAGCTGTAGAAATGTTCCGTATGCAAATCATTCCTTGGCACGTTCTCTGCTATCGTGGATGCCAACCAGAGATACCTTAAGCATTTTATATCATTCTAGAACGTTTGCACCAAAGAAGTCTCCAAATTGCAAACAATGTTATTTTGGTGATAATCAAATTATCTTTCCTAGGGTAACGTTATGATATTTAACTGTTTGATTAATTACAACCGCATAATTATATTCATTTCACTTATGCAAATCATGGTGTAAAGTTTCTTTTGTAGGTGGTTTAGTTTTGATACTGTAACATCATATTTTACCAAGTTAATTGTATTCTCTAGCAATATTTCATAATTTCCGTCACATCAATATGAACAAAATTATGCTGAATATCTGTTTTTCATTAGCCCTTTTATTAAGCACTCATCATTTCTACCATAGTGTTGTTGGCTTTCTCAAAATATTCTACCAGCCGCTATATCTTGCAAGCGGCGTTAAACCCCTTGTCACCACACCTCATCCAACTCTATGTACAGTTACTTATGAAAAGAGTCTGAGTAGGTGAGCTATACAAACGGTTAACGTTAATAATCGCTAGGACTGAGAATGAAACAATAGAGGTGATCAGAAGAACTCGTTGACTCATTAGTCATTTACAACATAGCTCAATAATTGTTTGTTGATACATTTACTAAAAACTATGTATCTCATTGTCGCCATTTCGGATTGTGATTCGTCATTTATAAAAACCGTGACACATTGTTAGTCACTCTCAATGTATGCAAGCTTATTCGTTTCTACGGCGTTGTTGATGTCAACTTGTATTTCATTCTCAAAATTCTTTTATAAAATAATATCAAACTCTTTACTATTACGCAAGAGAGATTTTGTATAGTTTCCCAATGATATATTGTATATTATTACACGCCCGTGTAAGATACCACAGTGTAATATTTATACGGCAATATTACCCATACGGGCGAGGATACACGGGTGGATATTTTTTTGATATCCGCACATGTGCTTTTTAGTGATTCTCAACGTTGATTGGTCGGTTCCTAAGAGAATGAAAGACGATTGGTCGACGGAACTATTTTCACGTTTCATTGATAAATTGAACGTGTCGAACGTATGTCGATTAGGCTAAAAATAAAATCGTAGAACGATGAATAATACTGTACATCATATAACTTACAGGTTGATATTTAAACGCAGTATTATTTGAAACTATTCATCTACGTTTTAAATTTCATTGTGATCTCAAGATTGTGCTTTTTCAAAAGCGTTATCTGTTTGTAAACAAACATGGCTGCCATCGAAAATTCATGAAATCTATCCAAGCACAAGAATTTCACTGATCCATTAGTAATTGTTAACACATAAAAACCATAGGGACGCATATTCAATACATACATTCATGAAAGCAATAACTTTTACAAATCAACATACTCATAGTTGATCAGCCCTTGAAACAATCCTACCGTGATCACAGGCCGATTAGAGTTATCGTTCTTGACACTTGCTACGTGAATGAAAGTAACGTCGAAAGAAACAAATGTTGTTCAAACTTCAGATTATTTGATTATCCTGACATACAGACTTGTTTTGATGCAATCTTTGTAAGTTTCTCTTAAAGATATTGCCTCTTTTATCAATTATAGTTTTAAAAAATTGACAGGTTTTTGACATTTTCGTTTCACCATTGTGCCGTCAACAACACATCACAGTGGTAGTACGGCGTGACGATCGGCTGATTCAAATACTTATTATCTTTATCAAATAATGTTGTTTGTTAAGAGTTTTATGTGTGTTAATTTGTTCAAGGTTGAAAAGTGTATTATATCATTCAGGGACAATATTTCGTCATTTTCGTATTGTTTTGAAACTGAACTAGATTCCGATGCGTTGTTGACTAATTCATTCTGGAGATGTTCGGTTGGACACGCGTATGAATACTGATCAGCTGATTGGTATCACTTACTACAGCATTACTACGATTTCTCAATCGCATTTTTCAGTCGTTTTTTAATTATATTTCATTACAAATGGGTAATATATAGAATAACCAACTCGGTACAAGTGATTACGGGATATCTGCCCTCGTCAAAATAATGTTCGGTCGCTCGCCAAGGCTCGCGACTGTGAACATTATTTCGACTCGGGCAGATATCCCGTAATCACTCGTACCTCGTTGGTTATTCTCTAAATATTAAACTAGTGTAAAATCACAATGCAAGTATGACGTCACAGAAGTGAGCTGTTGTGACGTCACAATGTAAGCGCTTCGTCACAATGGGTGCCGAGTCGCGGAACTGTTAGTTTCAGCACATTTTCGGCAAGTTTGCATTAAGTTTAGGGCAAGTAATAAACAGAATACTAAACTCCCTTCCATTTAATAATATTTGTATTAAACTCGTGAATGATTTGGTATCAAACTCGCTTTATACAAAATCATTTACTCGTTTAATAAAAATAGTATTAAATGGAAGGTCGTTTAGTATCCTCTATATCTATTACAAATGATAGTGGATATGAGAAGGATAAGAAATCGGTATTAACCTTTAAAGGGGCAGTAGCACGTTTTAAGGGGGAATATAAGGTGATGTCAGGAAAATGAAAATAAATGGTTCCAAATGAAAGACAATGTATTTAAACTAAATGGAGCAGTATTAATTCAAATATATAACGTAAGGTTCAGCCATGCGATTCCTTTATCTTACAAAAATGAATTAAAGGTGTTCACAAAAAAATGGCCGCCAATTGATTTTATGTGAATCCTCATACTTTGTCCTCTGACTATGGGTGATTGGCTTGTGTAATGTGATTGTTGACACTGTCAATATAATACATTAGGCATTTACTTACAATTATAAGTGCAATTTTTAAAATATAAAATTATCAAAAAACGTGCTACTGCCCCTTTAAAGGGGCAGTAGCACGATTTTGTTTAAAAATTTATATTTTCATTTATTTCTCTGATAATTGTACGTCGATGCTTGATGTATAGTTTTGAAAGTGTCAAAATTCTCTGTACGCAAATCAATCATCCATAGTCAGAGAACAAAATTAGAAAGTTGTAATTCATTTTTGTGTAAGAAACAGGAATCGATTGGCTGAACTTTACATTATATATTTGATTTATTACTGCTTCATTTAGTTTGTATACAAAGTCTTTCAATTCATTTTCCCGACATCACCATATATTCCCCTTAAAACGTGCTGCTGCCCCTTTAAAACTGGACACAAAACAGCAATAACAGGCGCTATCTACGAAATCGATATCTTGTTGCTATGAACACAACAATTCCTGATCACTGCAGTATACATGCCTCAAACACAAAGAACAAAACAATGATCTTCTAAGAAAATAGTCAGGCTTTTAATGCGGTTTCAGTTTTAGACCTTACAATTATTGATCATGATATCGCCACAGTTACTGCTAACAAACATTGCAGTTGACAGTGTGCCTTGCGAACATGTAAGTACAATATGCGTTTAATAGTTTGTATCAATTTTATTTAATAACTTGTCTTTGAGAAATGTGAATAGAGTTAAATAGAATGTATTAGCGATACATGAAAACAGGTATTTAATCTTTTAAAGATCTTAGAAACATATATACATATATTCTTTAAAAACTTTAATGGTTTGAATGAATGGGCGCAATTTTATTGTTTGATCTCAAGTTTGCGACAGCACCATTTCCGAAAGTAATTACTTTAGCTTTTTATTTTTAATTAGTTTCTTTTCATTAACAGGAAAAAACAAATAACTGTATTTTGAAGTAAATCCCTGCATATTGATAATAATTATATGATTGAGTATAACAACTACAAGTCGCGAATTAGGATAATGATTAATGATATTGATATTGATAGAATTTAAAGATTTTTTTACAATTGATGTGAATGAAAAACGTTGTAGAAGAAATAAAAACCGAAAACATAGCCTGAAATATGATACAGGAAAATGAGTAAAACGAATCTGTGAATGTATTGTGCTATTATATATCACTCATCCATGTCCTTTATGTTGTTCAAAACCATGAAACCGAAAAATAATAATAACAAAGTGTCATAATTTAATGGAAGGTGCTACTGATGCATTAAAGCAAACATAGTATCCAATTATGAAAAATCATATAATATCAACTATATTTGTAAAACTCAACACCTCAAACGAATCCTTTAACGGTAATATACCATTCACAAGAGTCGTCTTGTATTTGCAGTGAATTTGTTTGATTACCTTTCGTCCATATATGTAAGAACACAATCATTTATCACTTCAACACCTCAACAACATGCCTCTAGTACTATCATTTGACCAGTAACAGTAATTATATCAATGAAATAAATCGATAGCGTTGGAACTGGAGTTAGATCCCCTGTTTATCTTTTTACGATTGTCTCATTTGATTTTGATCAAAATTGATATATTAACCAGACAGTTGCTCATAAGAAGTTTGAACATATATAAACAATGCCCAAATTGTTGTAAAATGGCATCGTAAGAGCCCATTATATATTCTTAGGATACAAAAATGACAAAGGCATGTCATGGACCTACCCTTTGGCTTACAAAATGAAGTTTTATGAGTTTATCTTAAAAAGGGGTGATTTGTTTAATTATGTTATATTCAACTCAACCATATACCCTGTTTATAAAACTCTGAAAGTTAAAAATTCGAGTTGCAGACCCCGTTTAAGTTAAAAAATATGGGAACAACGGTTAAGCAAGGGAGATCATTCTTCGGCGGAATATCAAATAACAGTAATCTTTTCATATCAATGACTAATTTACATGTGTCTAGACAGCAAATGTTCATTTTATCAAACAACAAAAATCATGTTACACCACAGCCATTGAACTATACTAAAGATTAATTTGTACAGCGTCTATTATCCATCTCGAGTTCGTTTTTGACGCTTAACAGTTATGGGCATTCGCTAATTCAGGTATGACTGCGTTGCCTCTGTGGGGAGAGAATGAGTTATGGGGGGGGGGACTGGTGTTTTCATAAGTTTCTATTGGGAATTGGAAACTTTTCAGCTTTCACTTGAATAAGAAATGAGGGTTTGGCTTTATTTTGTCGCTGCCTACAGCACCCTGTTGTTGACAATATCACGAAATCAATAAGATTCTCGAAAGTCGATTCGGAGGTGTGTATGAAAAATTGTATGGAATTCTTAGAGTTACACTTGAACTGTGCTGATTGATTGCTTAGACATGCATATGCTACATTTCACAACATACTACTCGCTCAACCTGGTTCCCGGGCCCTGTTCCGCGTGCGCTACAGAAGAAAGCGCACGCGGAACAGGGCCCGAGAACCAGGTTGATACTCGCTTCGTTTTCCACTGATACATTGTACATTAAGTGGCATTAAAAGTTGAAAGGACATGCTTTTTATTGATCACGGTCAACTAACTCAGTTTTGAATTTTCCACATTTATGATTTGTCAGTATTTTACAATCATGGCAAACCATTTGTTTTCACCTTTTAAGCCCAAAAAGAAACACATACATGTATGTAAGATTTTTAAGGTCTCTCAATCTATGTCATTTAATCAACAAAGAATGACAGTTGCTGACAGAATTATTTTAAATGGGCAGAAGTACGTTTTTTTAATTTTTTATTCATATTTTATTTCATATGTGTACGTTAATGCTACATGTATAGTATTATTTTGATAGTGTAAAAAATGTCATTAAACAAATCATAATCCATAGTCAGAGAACAAATTATAAAGATTTACATAAATTCTATTGGCCATTTATATGTGAATCTTAACTTTTTTTTAAATATATTATATTTATTATTGCTTCATTTAGTTTAAATAATCATAAGATTGTTAAGTAGTTTGTTTTCCGGCAATGTTCACTATAACGCCAAACTGGATGGATCAATATACATTCACTGTAGGGTATACTGACCTATTTCTGTGTGAATACCTTCAATGTTATATAATAGATGAATTTGATGCAGAGAGAACATACATTTTAATAAAAGGTGAAGTTTAACAGCTTTGCAATATCTTATTCTTATGGTACCGATATTAATTCATATATAGTAACGTCTATTAATAACCCTACGACAACAATTATGAACTTTCCGTTTTCACACCCGTTGACGCTTTATCAAGATCAAGTACGTTCGATCTGAGATTGGAGAAAATCTGTTGTATGGTGACATTGAAAGGGCCGTTGAGGTTTTAGATCTTTTATACATATTATAATTTTCTTATCATTTAATGCTTGTTAATGCCGGGCGCTGACTATGGCATTTGTTTGCTCAAACGTCGCAGTAAATTCCACCTACCAAACTATCTTGACTCTATAGTCATGTACGTTAGGGTTCAATACATGTTTGTGGGTACTGGATATTCAATTTTAAGTACCAACGAAATCAATATAAGACTTTGAAAGCTGAACAAAAACTCCCACCATAGTTATTCACTCTCAGTAGCTATGTTATCGATATATACTTTTAGCATTTGACAATCGACGATCAAAATATACGATTTGTAGTCATTGGTTTTACAGTATTCAATGCGTCTATTTTAGGAACTAGGCACATACACGGTGACAATAAAACTACATTGACACTCAGTTTACAGTCAATGGCAGGCTTTCATTGTAGACCTAAGTTATGATATCATCACAGTTACTGCAAACAGACATTGCTCCTTGTCGTTGTTGAATGTGTGCTTCTAGAACAAGAAAGTTCATTATTTTGACTTCGAATAGTTCGCATCAATTTTCGTTTGGAAATTCGCCAATTTAATCAAAGATTGTATGACGGTACATGAACAAATTTATTTCACCCTTTTAATGTCTTACTAACATGAATAGAACCTGTAGATAGCCGTTAATGAATGTGTAAGGTTTCATAGTTTGCAGTGCAGTGTTGTTGTTGTTTTGCCTTGTAAAACAAATCAGTGAATTTTGTTCGGAAAAAGAGGACAAAAACTTTCAAACAAAATTGTACGTTTTATCCTTGCTTCACAACTGAGAAAGCAACATATTCCAAAAACCAAATATTTCAGTTTTTTTTCTTTTGCTTAGTCTTTGGTCTAAAAAGAGGAAACAAAGAGTTGTATTTTGATGATGATAGACTGATAACAAATCATAATTCAAGGGCTTTAAATTCAGATAATGAATAATAATAGTAATGATAGCATTTTACAATTTGTAACAATAGTTCTAGAAGAAATATCAACACCAATCTCAATAAATTAAGATCTTCATTGCTCCACTACGTTAGCTATAATCTACGTAGCTTAGTGGAGCAATATATATCTTAATTTATTGAGATTGCAACACAAAACATAGATATTCGTGTTCATCCTTGAATATCGTCATGTCAAAGATCACCACACTGTGAAATTATAATCAAGAATCTTAAAAGAAACTTTTAATTGAATGTGCTATCGATGCATTACAGCATTTGGGCGAACTTGGTATCCCAATATGGAATATCATACGAACTATTTTTGTAGCTCAATACATCTCAAACATATGTTATAACACATATCTCACAAAGTCATATAGTGTGTTTGCTGTTTTGTTTATGGTAAGACTCTCGTCAACCTTTTTCAAGACACATTCAGTCATACAAACAACATATTGCTAGTACGGCATTAATGTTACTTAATACTTTGGACTCCTACATTCAATTCCAGTTTGTATTGATTCAAGATTACCTTAAGAGATGATCAAAGGGGCAGTAGCACGTTTTTAGGAGGAATATAAGGTGATGTCAGGAAAATGAAAATAAATGGTTCCAATCTTTAGACAATGTATAAAAACTAAATGGAGCAGTAATAAATCAAAATATACAATGTAAAGTTAAGCCATGCGATTCCTTTTCTTACACAAAATGAATTAAAGGTGTTCACACAAAAATGGCTGCCAATGGATTGTATGTGAATCCTCATACTTTGTTCTTTGACTACGGATGATTGGCTTGTGTTATGAAATGTATGATACTATCAAAGTAATACATTTAGCATTAACTTATAGTTATCAGTGAAAAATTGAAAATATAAAATTGTCAAAAAACGTGCTACTGCCCCTTTAAACCAAAGGGGATGAGTCAGAATGTGGTCCATATCATTTTTAATTAAAGATATTTTTTTGTAGTATCCTACATGCAAATAAAGCATCTTTCTAGAAAGGATTAATCATGTTCAGACAAAAACATCAACCGCATTTCAACGTCACCCAATACCCAACACAAATGTTATAGTCTTGGGACAAAAAGTCAGCCATTTCTTAAGGAGAATGTATTGTTGAAAGTTTGGTGGGTGAATATGCATCACACATGGTTAATATGTTTATGTTAACATGTCGGTAGTTCCAAATGCAAAATTCAAATTTGGACTTATATATATATAAGTAAGAATTACTATTGTACGAGAATGTAAAATATATTTCCACAAATATAATCATTATCTTTATCAATTGTCCGGGTAGATATTTGACATTTAACAAATATTTGTACGTCTTGAAAGATTCTGTTGTAGGGAGTATATTCTGCATTTAAAACAGATAAAAACATGCATCATGATTAATTTGTAATATAAAGGGATAGGAGCTCTCTTTAGTGTCAACAAAGGGATATCCCGAAATTACTGTCATCAATGGCAAGAAAATGTTTATCAAAAGTGGCAGTTATAGAACGAACGTAAAATATTTAGTAAAGCTACGAAAATCCATTTCCCCATCCCAGACAATTAAAGGGTGTTCACAAAAATGTTTGATGCGAATAAAATAAAATGGTTCTGTGACTACTGATCGGCAGATCGAACAATAAGAAGGAAATAAATTTAATGATAATTCAGAAAGTTGTTTTTGTTATACTATCAATCATTTGTTCTCCTTTTGTTTGTTATAAGCACCTTATTCATAAAAAGAACTCGACAACCATCACATTGTGCGTGGTGTGCGTTGCATGGTGATGTTTTAAATGCACATACATTCAAGATCTGTACTAAATGTACATATACAATGTTTAAAACTTCTCTTAATGCATTTCTGTGTAAAATGGGCCAAGAGTATAAAAACGTAGATGTACAGAAAAAAAACACATTTTTAAAATATATGTTCCTCCTATTGTAGATAGAGTTCATTTGAACATGATTTATATTTGATATAATAATGATAAGAATTCCAAAATGTACAGGTTTGAACTCACACTCTGAAATATTAGGGTTAAACTTGAACTCAAAAACATTAGGTTAAAATTAAAACTCTGAAACGTTAGGTTAGAATATTGAAACATAAAAACGTGAACTGAAATGGTTGTTATGCTAACCATCTCCAGATTTAAGCGATATAATTTCATAGAGGAAACTTACCGACCTTCCTTTTAATACTTTTTACAAGGTTTAGATGGGACGAACAAATATTTTGTTTATATGTTCAAAATAGCAAGTTTATAGTCTCTTTTCTTTGAAAATGTAAGAACGTTATGGGCTCTCGTACGATATTTTGAGTTATCGAGATTACTTTACTTATATTACTGCTGTCGGCAAATTACGCTGTTTCTTTCCGATTGTGCGTACCTAAATAAAGTCCGTGCTTTCTGTGAATTTATAAACCTTTAGGGACGTCACTCCTGTCTTCTTTGAGGTTTTTATATATTTTAATTTCCTTCGGAATCGTACGGCAAGGGAATTATTCGAGTAATGTCCCTCGGATGCAGATTACTATCAACATAATTGCCCTGCAAGGCATGTTATAATTATGATTTACACCTTTGGGTGGTTATATCCCTTTTTTAATTGGTTTTAACTCGTAACTACCGTCCTAAAAATGTTTACACACCTGGGAAGTTATTGTTTTATTTTAGTTGAGTTTTATAAGCCGTAAGCTCCATTTGCGTAGGTTGGTTATCTCATACCCACCTTGGTCGATTATAAGATTGTAAACAAGCGCAAGCAATTGGACTTGTATTTTTTTTAGTTTAAATCAAACAAGAATGTTCAGATTTATAAACATCGAAAGTAGGAGTCGAACTAGGGACCTCTATGTCAACAAGCAGCGCCTTTATCAGTTGAGCTACCGAGGATCCATGCCACTTGATGTAAATTTTGTTTTGTCATGTTTGGATTTTTAATTTTTGCTATAAATGTAAATCAATATTGCAATAAAATAGTTGTTAATGTCAGGATTCAGGTTTTTAGTTCTTAAACCCTTAGCAGGGATTATTGTAAGTTGTCTAAATGTTTATTTTTATCAAGATATGTTAATGCTTCAAAATATATCACTGAGCTACTAAGCTAGACCTCTGCAGCTTGGGGTTGGGTATAGAACACACTTCTTAGTTAGATATAATTTATCTAATATTATATTAAATATAAATATAATAAGGTGTATGCGCTGTGGGGGTGCAGGGTTAGTGAGGGTTGTGGGTGGTGAGTACTCCTCGTACTCGAGTGATTAGCAAATGTGCTAATTGGTATGTTGTTGTTGTGCTTCAAGGGAGAATCTTAAAGAACTCACGTTGAAGACTTAAAGTCTATTTGGAATTCCAAATAACTGATCCGAATCGGTAAATCCGAATACTTCTTCCGATCTATGTGACCGGGTTGTAAGTCCGAATTGTTGATCCGGGTAGAGTCCAAATAGAATGTGAATACTCCTCGTATTCGAATGTTGAGCGTTGCTCAATGGGTTGTCTCACTGAATCTTGAATAACATCAGAACAGGGTAGTAATGTTCAAATAAATATCCTCAATCCCAGTAGAGACGCTGTGGGTAGAAAGGTAAGGTTGTTTCGTTAGTTGAGTCTGATCTCTCCGGTGTCCCAGAGAGAAGTGTCAACGAGAACTGTTCTTTATTTAAATATGCGGATGATTCAGCACTGACCTCCTGTCTATTCAAAGATGAAACAGCTTACATGAGTGAGATATCAAGACTCAAGATAATCATCTCCAGTTAAATACAAAGAAAACAAAAGAACTTGTAATTGACTTCCGAAGAAATAAATCGACCACTACACCTGTTGTGCACAGGGCAAAATGGTTAAAACTCTTCACTTAAAGTGCACGGTGTGGGTACCCCCGGCACTTCACTAAATTATAACTGTTAATTTTCCCAGTAGCAAACCTCAAAACCCTCACTGCCTGCTTCTTAATCGGGTTCAGTGGGGAGGACAGGTATTGTACCTTAAGTGTATGGTTAGACTACCCCCTGCACTTTACATAGGTACAATACCAGTCAGACGACCTTCAAGAAAGAAAAAACGCACATTGCGAAGATAACAACGCTGGAAACAACAGCAAATAACAGACTAAGTATATCAAACCAAAAAGATAAGTATTACTCCATTCACTCAATTATCAATAAATTTAGATATAAAACATTACTAATTACAAATAAATATAAATACATTTCAAACACAATTATTCAAATACAATTTTATTTTATCACAATTAAAAATACCATCTCAAATACTACTTTAAACCTTTTTACTTCAATATAATTTCCCATACAAAATATATTCTTTCTATCTCTTTCAGGTACCACGCCATTTCACAGCACTATTTATTTACTGACTATTCATAAAATCAGCCCCCCCCCCCCTCACTCTATTCCAAATTCTAAATTAATTTTAACCACTTTAGAACTTTTATTAATTTTACTTGGGTGCCTAAGACCTATTCTAAATTTCATGCCCCCTTTTTTGGAAATAACTCAGGCTTAGACCCCACGTCGGCGACATCACCGTATGGTGAAGAAGACGTTAAACCCCAATCCAACAACAACAACAGTTGTTATCAACGGGGAAACGGTAGAGGTTGTCTCCAACTACAAATATTTGGGTACACTAATTGATGATAAATTAACCTTCTCATCACATGTGGATTATGTATATAAGAAGTGCCAAATGCGACTCCACTTTCTTCGGAAGCTTAGGTCATTTAACATTGACTCTCGCTTGTTGTCTTTATTTTATTCAAGTAGTATTGAATTCGTTCTCGCTTTTAACATACAGTCGTGGTGTGGAAATTTGTCTTTGCAGGAAAAAGGAAGACTGAGAAAAGTGATCAACATTGCAGGAAAAATTTCAGGGAGACAATTTGAATCGTTAGAATCAATCTATTCACATAGTCTCATGCGTGCGGGAAAAAAGATAATTTCAGATAACGATCACTACCTGCTTAGGTGCTACGAACTTCTTCCATCCGGACGACGCTACCGAGTTCCGAATGTAAAATTAAGGCGCACCAAGATGTCATTCCAGCAAGCATTACTCATTTAAATATCTTAATTATACTGTTCCAGTCTGTCATACCCATGTACCATGTGATTATTGTTAATTGTCATTATTGTATATTTAAGCCTTTTTATATCCTGTTATATATTCTGTATTACTACTGTGCTCGATTCATGACAATCCAAATTCTATTCAAAGGGCAATAAATATTTATCTTATCTATCTTATCTATCTTATCTGATATACAATATATGATACATGACCAGCTATCCGTTATTTATAGAAGACACCAGCTGTCTGTCTCTACAGTATGTCTTCTGATTGGATTAACTAAAGGACGTAAGTGAACATTTGTTACTTTTTAAGGCTTGTCACAATTTGTCTAATGAAAGATAAAGTATAATATAATTATATAAGACGTCAACAAGTGAATCGAGTTGTTTTCAAACCACGGTTTTATGCGTATTCAGTAGAGGATTAGATTATAAACCAAGTTATAGCAAAGTATAACCCTTATTTAAATTAACACAGGCAATCTAGAATAAAGCATAAAGGGTATTGAAGTTTCTACTTAAGATAAGTTCTAGTCTAATACTTAAGATATTTAGTTATGTAATATCAGAAATAATAGTTAATGCTTGATTTTCAAAGTAAATTAGTTTCTTAACTGTTTAAATTTTACAAGTGTTATTCTAAATTGTTTATCTTTTTTGGCCGGTTTTGACTATGATGTAATACATATAGATACTAAATTGATCATTCGTATTTTAAACTAATAGGTACATTTTCATATTATTCTTTAAAAAGTAGATTTAAAATGGATTGACATATGAATATGACTGAAACATGACACTTTTTGACACTTTACAGCATCACGAGAATCCATTCAAGTAAAACCTGTACAGAAATTTCAAACAAGAAGTTTCAAACAATCATAAGCACATTTTATCACTTTAAGTTAATCAACTAATCAACTGGGCAAATATTATTGTTAAATGAAGTAAGTTCATTAAAGGGGCAGTAGCACGTCTTTAGGGGGGACATAAGGTGATGTCAGGAAAATGAAAAATAATGGTTCCAATTGAAAGACAATGCATTTAAACTAAATGGAGAAGTAATGATTCAAATATATAATGTTAAGTTTAGCTATTCATGCTATTTCTTTTTCTTTCTCAAAATGAATTAAAGGTGTTCACTAAAAATGACTGCCAATGGATTTTAGATAAATCTTCATACTTTGTTCTCTGACTATGGAAGATTGGCTTGTGTAGTGAGATTTTTGACACTATTCAAATAATTATTTTAGCGTTACCATACAATTATCAGTGAAAAACTTGAAATATAAAATTACAAAAAAACGTACTACTGCCCCGTTAAGTCCATCAAACAGAGTATAAAATCAACTTATGTAGACTTAAATTTCATATTTCATTTATGCAAGATACTGACAAAAATTTCAAGGTAGCATTTTGAATTCACAATTTGCTCTTAATTCAATTACATACTTTTTCAATTTTGCATTGCACAATGAGAAAACCACCATGACATAATTTTTATGACATACCCCTTTGAATGTGCTTAGATATGATTACATATTTACATTTGAGCAAATGTTTGGTTAGAAACATAGATAAACACGTTCATGTAAACTACTTTTTGTTGTGATCTCACATGCTTTAAACGGCACACTATGTGTGTGGAGATATTGACCTTTTACATGTATTAATTTTGTTTTGGGCATTTTGGTTGTAATGTTTAATTATAACAAAGCAAAAATACTTCCCTTAAATTTAACAGTCATAATCTATATGAAATGAACTTCATAATTTGTGTTCAGACGGGTATACACTGTTCGTAACTTGTGAGTAAAAGTTTTGAACTATGCAAGGTAAATTGTTAAAATAAATAACGTTCGAAATTTCATGATCTCTTTACCGAAATTCCTCAGCACTTTCAGCTCCTTTGCGATGCATTCGTACCAGCATCATACCCAAAAAAGCGAAATATTGCTAAAATATTCATTTGGTCGCATTTCAGAAGCGGTAACTATATCTTGCCACAAACTAGCAGTTAGTGAGCCCAAATTTCGTCTCAGTTCTCTCAGATCGGGCTGGTTCCCCCTCCTTGAGTCGATGTAATCCATTATCCAGTAGTGATATTCAGCAACGAGCTTAGATTCTTCGTTATCTGCAGGATAGTCCTATTTCGAAAGATGTATGATAGATTAAAAGTAGAGAGACGCCTATTGTTTGGATATAATCACTGCATCTTTATGTTAACTGTTAAGTTGATAATTTCCAATTTTCCAGATATTGCTTCGTTAATCGTTTCTGATAATCATATATATTTATGTTTAAAAGTGTACGATAAATCAGTTATGAAATTGCCACTTTCATATATTTTAAATTACGGTTATGCCGGAGATGTTACAGAGAACGAAATGGATGAAATGCATCATTTAATACAACATATTGCATACCAAAACGAGTACTTGAGAATATTAAAAATTTTCGATATACAAAAGTCTTCTCGAATGTATATAGCCTTTGGAGGAAATTAACAAAGTGTAAAAAGACATTTCCAAAGTATGTTTGGTTGTTCAATGTATACATTTGTCTAGATGGTATGTTTCAGTAAGAGCAAATCAAGTAGTCATGTGTAACACAAAGACGCTTGTACTCTGCTACAATAGATGATACAATACTTACCAATCCTAGAAGTGCATTGACCATTGGCTTGCTTTCTATAGTGCCTCTGAATACGTAGGGACATTCTGACTGGTAGTTTGGCAGCAAATTGTCAAACATGGTCCAACTGATGTCAATGATATCTCTGAATGATTTTCTTTCAAAGTTTCTCAAAAGCCACACCCAAACTGGCAGCAATCTTAGAGGGTCTTTTGTAGCCTCTTTTACTTTTGTGTAGATTAAAGATATTTCCCTCTCCTGAAAAAAAGCAGAACAATTATTAAAAAATGAACTATTTCAACTATTTCTGCTCAGAAACTGAGGGGTACCTGTAATAGGTTGACCCCCATACACGCTTCGAAGTTGTTCTGCTTAAGCTTATCTAAGCATGTTTACCTTAAGTGTCGCTGCCGTTATCCGATGCATACAATTTACTATGCTAGTAACTGACTTACATCTCACTTAATCCGAGTACAATCAACCACAAAATTAATAGTTTTAAATAAAATTTCAATTTTCGATAACCTTCCAAGGACCCCTTCACTGTTTTATGAATGAAGTTTGTAGTACTATGAATGGTGTACGAGCACGTGCTTCTTGCTTGTCAAAGCGCGAGGCACGTGCTACATCTGTGACAAAGCGAAAGGCACGAAGTAAATGTTTTGGGCTTGCAGACGTCGTGCACTCCGTGAATATGATCCTGTTTCAAGACAAAATTTCACAGGTTGTCCATTTCAGTTTTGATTTTGAAGGTAAAAGACGCATTATTAGAGTCCTCATAGACAGCTAATTTTGACAGTGGTTTCTACTTATGAAACGTTTCTCTTGGGTTTCTAATAAAAAGGTACTATAATCATTTCCATAACAAGTTTAGCCAAACAAATTTTATCTTATCTATGAAATAGATTAATTATGTATCATTATCAATTACTTTGTATATCTCTAGACTTATTTTCCTAACATTAAATTTTTTTTTTGGTGCAACACAAATCATATAATGTTTATTTCTTGGTATCGTTTTATCTAGTGCAAACTAAAGTCTACAGTGTTATTAGGTGATTTTAAAAATATTTTGATTCACGCAAAATGTGTAATCATTATGATTGTTATCCAGCTTGTTTTATTTGATTATTGATACTTTCAGTTCACTTCTATGTCTATGTTGTTGATTGATCGTTTTAAACCTTGTGTAGGAAAGGTTTACAAAAGTGTCCTTGCATCAGATGTCAGGACTCTTTGGCATAAGAGTTCCCGATATCGATAATGAACACGACACTTTTATGAATGGTTGCCATGGACGACGAGGTCTAAGTGGGATGTAATTATCTTTAACATTAATCTTACAAATGTAACTGATGCATGTGTCTTACCCTGTATTAGGATTGTGTGTATGAGGAAAATGTGTATTTTTTGCTTTAATTTTTATTTGATAAAGTTTTGGTATATATTAAGATATTAGAGGTTCTTTTGGATATTTTATATAGTAATTATTTTAGAATATTCTAATAATAAGGATTACACTAAAGGTTTGAAACATCATCGCCCTGAAGTTTAGAGAGGGATTGTATGCACCTCTTATCAGCACAGCATCTGCATGCTTTAGTTCATCGATTATATATTATTATTTCATAATTGCCCGGGTGCTATATATATATGTTACAGTGTTATATGATAAAATAATCATAACCAAAAAATTCATTTTGTCTTAAGAATGAAGTACATACATATATTATTGCTTCGGGAAGGGGAATAGTTTACCTCATGGTGTTGATTCTTGTGAACATGTGATGTGCTCGTCATTCAACTATTTACTGTTCTCTACATAATCATCATCAACTTATGAACTGTGATCAAGAAGCATAATATTATTATGTGAATATGACTATGGAATTTACCATGAAGCTTAAATATATCTGTTAGGGGATACAAAACTCTGTTTAATGTCTATGTAAAAAAAATTAAACAAAAATTTAGATTTGATTGCTTTAGTATATATTCATAAATATTGAAAATTGTAAACTCAACAATTTAGACAAAAAACATGTATATGAGAAGGGGATACATAACATGAGCACTTAACACTAAGAACCTAAGCATTAAATTGTTTTAGTAGACATCACTAGTGAGGAGTCACAATATTTTACAATATGTATGGCCATTGTAAAAGGATATGTCCATGATCCATATTTTGAAAGTATCATATACTAAGTTCACCCCTATGGTGGTGCCTTGAGTACATAACGTTTATATGCTACTTTGTTGTTATATATTGTTGCATTACCTTTTTCACTTAACACGATTTCAAACGTTTGTGACGGGAACATTAAGCCGCCATCTTGATTCAGTTTTCCATGATGCATCATGTATTGAAATAATAAACCGTTGACATCTAGGTATGTAAGTAGTCTAAAGAGTATTTAATGCTTGTTTCGATATTTATGATGCATTTGTCGTTCATTTATGTTAATTGAATAATTCACCCAGTACCAAAATGCTTCATTTGTACAATTACAGGCGTTACATACTTCCTGTTCCGGCAATAGTTTACTTTTTGATAATTGCTTTGATACATGTATCAACTCAATGAATAACTACTAAAGCCTCCTTTATCCTAAAGAGACCCCCCTCGTCACCAAAAGAAATTCGTCTCACCTCTTCCATGTTTGTCTTTAACCAGCCTTTAGAGGGATGTGTTACTGTGCCTCGAAAACGAAACTTTAGACTCAATAGGTTGGAAGCCACGTTCACGTGTGAAATATTACATATAAAACGAAATTTAGTTGTTTTTCGGCACACATGAATTAATCAAAATGCAATAATGATTTGTTTATAATCTTTTTAGATAATTTTGTTTTTGAAACGACTGCTGTCGCTGCATGACATCATAAACATATTTTGCCTTATATGGGCATAGGCAGGTAATATCCAGAACGATAAATATGATTTGTTGTACTTATCGCTTAATATATTTTGTAAAAAGTTTAAACCTAAGTTTAATTTTATAATAGTATCAAACTTGGCATCACCTGTATTTAATTTACTGAATTGAAATTATTTAACTATACGTGATACAATTGTGGAAAAAAATGGAAACACTTATTCATTCGTTTGGTGAATATTGAAATTCAGTTCATGTTGGAAATTATGTTGATCATATTTTTTCAATTTCATAATTCGTATTCTGGATGTAACAAAGCCCTATTATAAATCATGAATGGATCATTTATGATAAAGTTTCCTTAATAAAGAGTGTACATTGATTTTGACGAACTAAGTGAATGGTTAACTAATTCTTTTCAAACTATTTACAGCTGCTTACCAAAGATATGTTTAAATACTTTTACACTCATTCAAATACCATTTAACATGGTGTTCGCTTAAGTTGGCACTCATTCAATCACTACCTAAATTATGATTTTAGGAGTAGATGAAGACAAATTATGGTCCCAAAGAAGTTGTACCCAATGACTCACTTGGAGAATGCCTGAATTCTATCTGGCAGACTTAATATCTGTTCTATATTTGTAGTGAAGATATGATCAAGTTAAAAATTGATCCAAAATTTTTGAATATGATATATTTTGTTAAGAATTAATTACCAATTCAAATTTGTTTTAAAAAAATGATGACATTTCATATGAAATCCTTAACAGTTTAATAAACTTTTGGTAAGCAGCTGTACATACATATAAACTGAGACACAAAATAAAGTACACACCTTAGTTGGTTTTATGATATACATGTTTTTCAATTACAAATATGTTAAGTTTTTGGTATTGTGCACAAAAACTGATAAATTCAGGAGATTAATCAGTTGCAAGAGAACATTACCAAGTGTTTTTTTTATTTTTTATTTAAAACTATTTTTATTACAACATTTTGATAAAACATACATGTCTATAGACATACATGTGAGATATACCCTATGTTAAAATCAATATATGAGCCTAATTCGTCACACATTTACAACATTTGAAACATGTGGGGTCTAAAATGATAATTTTCATTTTTACCCCTGACTACATTAAACAAAAATGTTTTTATAAACTATCAACCAGACAGCACAACATTCATTCAAAATGATGCAAATATGGACTATGTTAATCATGCATCACATGCCTAATACATATTTAATCGAAAATAACTGAGATATGTATTTTCTTTTGTGCCTCAAATTATAAGTAAACATTGCGTGAAAACGGGTCTTTTAAAACATATGAAGCAACATGCTATTATTTATATTTTGTGAACAAAGATAAATTTTTGCTTTACATGTATAACAAATCAAAATTCTTTGATACTTTACCTTGCTCCTACAAATGTGGATATCACATTCAGACATTGTCATTGACAAACTATCCATGTTCAGGTAACCACAAAATTAAAGTAAAAATCAATATATGATCTATGGTATAATCTTGAACATTTTTGTCGTTAGTAATCTAACTGATTCATGTCTGACCATGTTTACTAAGTGTGTGGTCTTTCCTTTCATTTGAAGTACTCATATAAACTAATAAAATCACTGGAAAATAAATTTCGGGCATTTTCTTTATTCCAGCTCTTGGCATAACCTGATGAAAACAACACTTTAGGTTCAAAACGACATCGCCCTCAAGTTTAGCGGTGGATAATGAAAACTTTTGGTATGTTATTTGTTATTGTTTTATAAGTGTACGAGTTCTGAAATTCCCATCCTCTCTATAGATGTTAATAGTATCATTTGATAAAGTAAACATTACAAAATGTTTATAATTTTCAATAAGAGTATAATATAAACATGTATTTTTACCTTTGGAAAGAAAGCTGTTTTTACTCATGCTGTTTACTCATGTGTTGGAACATGAACTGTGTCGTCATTTGACTAGTCATGTTCTCTAAACATTCATCTTCAACATATGAACTGTGATCAAGAAACATATGTGTCTCTAACTATACATTGTATCTTGAAGCTGTAAATGTATCTTTCAAAATTGGACCAATTATATGTGGGAAGTAAATACAGAAAGCTATGTTAGTGTATGAAAAAAAAATTCATATAAATCATCAACATATATTATTGCTTTAGTTTTTTACATCAATGTTGAAATTAATATCTGCAACAATTAATGTATGCTGGAAGGGGATACAGAATCCTAAGCATTAAAAACTTGAACTTAAAAAAAATAAATTGTTATTGTATACATCAATTATAGAAAGTCATATGTACTGTTTTCAATGAACTGAATCATCAAAAGTGAGTCGTTGTAAAGAGATATTTCAATTGTTCCATAGTAAAAGGAATAACCTTTATCCTCATGGTGGTACCAAAATTTAAAATCAAATCTTGACAGAAAAAAAGAGTCAGCTTGAACTTTTCAATTGTAAATCACCTGCATAAATCGAATTTACAAGCTTTTCGTCCAAATTCAGGAGAACAATGAATTTTAGTTTCAACCCAAAATGTAACACTTTCATGCTTTATCGAATGATTTGTACAAATTTTTCATCTTTTTAATGTGGATAACACTGTTACATCTTTACCAATTCAACTTCTTACAAGACACTAAAATGATTTAGAATCAACATTGTATATATGATAAGTTTTTATAACTCTTTTTAAATTCATATTTTTGCATATCATGTACTTTTCCCCAGCTAACAAACATCACGTATCAACGTCTGTATGATCATCTGATATTTGTGTCTCCATGAAGCAACTGGAGACCTCCTAAAGTGATCTTGACAGGAACATGCTGTAATTTAGGCATTTTAATATGAAAACAAGTGCGAAGCAAAAAGAGATACTTTACTTCAAACTTAGTGCTAACATCATGAAACTAAGTGCCTAGTTATGTACAAATAATTCAACCAACTTTCTGTCAAACCATTTTTCCAGGAGATTTAGAACTATAATGCACCTGTCAAAAACTTCAAATATGAAACTTGTATTTACACTGGATACGTTACAACTGGGGTTCAAAGTGAAAATGAAGACATGAATGTTCATCAGATTAATTTGTTCCCTTTTCACATGTTTCACTCTTTAGGAAGGATGACAAACCCTCAAATGTTATGCGCTGTACATATCAATTAAAAGAACACACATGGAGAGTTCTTTGAATTAAAATTGTCACTCCTGTTCATTGATACCAATTTTCCGTAAGAAAACCTATTTGTATGCATAAGTTAACTAATTCGTCGTAATTGTAGCTCATCTTACATTCTCTATTGACAATGGTGCTTGACTTATACCTGTTTATGGCTGGCTAAGGCAGTGTCATAGGATAATATAAGATAAATAAGAAAATATAATGGATTTATATTCACAAGTGGAAAGTTGCTTCACAGTTGTTATACAGATCTCCGTATCTAGAAAAGATATTGAAAATACTAGTGACACAGATGAATGACACCGAAACCTAAAACAACAGGACAGATAAACAGCACTGATAATACCGTTTTTACCGTAAACGGGATCTCTGAATTAACATCAAACATACTGACCTCTATTGCTCTATTTTTTCAATAAAATATCTGAATATAAATACATAATGCACACTTACAATTGCAAGATACCAACGAACCTGGTTCAAGGGAGGTAATTCAGATTTTCACAAATTCCTTCTCCATGTATAAATGTGACCTACAAACATGTTTAAGCTAACCGGATATCTTTGTAAACATGGTCAACTGTTACATGTACCTTGGTAATCAGTATTAAACATCAAACATACTTATTGTCTTTGTGTCTTATATTTTATAGAGAAAAAATGTAAGGGGGGCGTTTCTTTTGCACGTGAGTTTACATATAGTTATATGTATTTGCATGTATGTATTCATGTTCAGAATGTGTCTTTAGAATTTATTAACTTATTTAACTCAAAAATATTTTTTGAATTGTTTATTTAATAATTTCCGTTGCATCTTGGTCCAGACAAATGCATTAGTCAGTCAGCATTTAGCGTTGAAGTCAGTATATCTCATCACTTAGGATTTAACAAAAAAACTGAAACACGTGAATGTTTACGTTTAATTGAAAGCAGGTGATATACAGAATATTATATACAAGTATATGTCTATGTCAACTGACAAAAACTCTTATTGGAAGGATCACTTACATGACACAGTTAGAATTAACAAACTGTACAGTGATTTCAAGGAAGATAAATCAACTAATACATTATGATAAATGATCATGTTTCTTACTTTATGCAATTTAATATATGATTATATAAATAGTAGAATGTAGACCATTTTAAACAGTGGGATCTGTTATATCAATATTCTGTTATGAAGTTCATTATCTTGAAATCTTTCTTTATGTCAATGAACTTTACATACATGTTCATCACACTTTAAGGGGAAGTAGCACGTTTTTTGAAGATTTTAGATTTTAGATTTTTCACTTATAATTGTACATTAATGCTAAATGTATTATTTTGATAGTGTCAAAAATCTCATAACACAAATCAACAATACATAGTCAGGGGACAAAATATATACATTCAAAAAAAATCCATTGGCAGCCATTTTGTGTGAACACCTTTAATTCAGTTTTTGCAAGAAAAGGGAATGGCGAGGCTAAACATTATATTATATATTTTAATTATAGCTACTTTATTTAGTTTAAATACATGGTCTTTCAATTGGAACCATTAATTTAGATTTTCGTGACATCATCTTATTTTCCCCCTAAAACGTGCTACTGATATCATTGGTAACAGAGGTTGTGTATAGGGTAATCAATCATGCCAAAGCATAAATACGTACATTATATGATATAGAAATATATATTAATGGGTATAAATGGTTGCGAAAACGAGGTATAATGTCACACATATAAGTTGCTATATTTGCAAAACGATAATGTGTTAAAAGGCATATTAGAGATATAAGGATAAGAAGCTAAGTAGTCCCTATAAAAAAGTGTTTTAGTTTTGAAAAGTGTTGATGTAAATGAACACAACCGCATTGAAGCCCCTATTAAAGGGCACGTTGCTCAAGTCTTCAACAAACCAGTCATCAAATTTAGATTAAAGAAAAACTATACCAGAAAAATACATGTGTCACAAAAGATAAAATGTTTTACAATGAATACAATCAATAATTGACCAAACAACATTTCAACGAAATTCCTGTCAGCATTAACGATACTATTTAAGATTTAGCGTAAAGTTCTTACTGTTTGTACTGTGTTATAACCATTTCTTTAAAGATTGCAATGACCAATATCGAAATAAAGTTTATCTTAGTGTTCTAATTCTAATTGGGAATTTGTTCTTAGATTTAAAAGTATTGAAATGTTAAAAGCAAGTTACTGTACATGGCTTTACAAAGGAAAATAACTTGTACTTGAGCCGATGGTATACAAATACATCATAACAGAGGAAAGGTGAACCAACGTTTAGAATGCAGCCTTGGTCATTCCACTGTCCATCACTCTCGGAAAAGTGGATCGTAGCCAAGGTTTTGGTTTGGCACCATTGCAAGACCATTGATTATGTCCTGCCACAGAGTACGTGTCACAACATCCACGTTTCTTCGAAGTGTTCTCAAGTCTGCGTTGTTCCCTCTCCTTGCCTCGATGTAATCCATCAACCAGTAGTAATACGCAGCGAGCATTCTTGATTCTTCGTTGTCTTCAGGGTAATTCTATACGATCAAGAGAATTCATTCAATTACTCAAGTACTATCATAGTGTTAGCTGTTTGAGTGGCATTCTAGAAGTTGATGGTATAAGGAAGACAAGAGTGATTCTATGGATGAACAACTTCTTTATTGGATGGTGGCGACGTTTCGGTATAGATTCTTATACCGTTATCAAGCATATGGTGAAAATGAGGAATACAGCAATTTATACAGTTTGGTATGATAATGAGAAAACAATAACAGTAACAACAGGATAAGGTAACAATACATCAAAGGATAATTTACATGAAGTTAAGAAAACATAGGATGAGTGTTGTAGATAGGTCTAAACAACCATTGTTGTCATGGCATGGGTATTTGGGTTTTTAGCTTCTCGATGATAATTCTATGATATACAAAAAGTAAAACATATAATTTGTAGAACTTGTTATTAAAATAGAATTAAACCCAACTAAATTATGATATGAGAATTACAATAGACGTGGTTGTGTGCAATGTGTGGAAATACATTTACACTATTCCCCGGACACAATATTAATGTGCTAAAGAACTGTTCCAATCTAGGCATTTAAATCTAATATTTGACTTAGAGAAATAACTACAAGATTTTCATATACCAATCTATGTTTAAAATCTCTTCAAATTTACTCATGTTCATCTAATATTTGACTGTAGAGAAATAACTACAATATTTTCACATACCAATCTGAGAAGGGCATTAACTCTTGGTCTTCTGTCCAAAGTATAGGGACTTCCGTAGATATAGGGACACTCAGTTTGGTAGTTAGGCAGAACATTTTCCATCATTGACCAAATCTTTCGAATTACTTCAATATAGGTTATTCTTCTAAAGCGAATCTTAGTGCTTATCCATCCTGGCAGTAATCTGAGGAGATCAATAATTGAGCTCCTTGCCTTCGTGTTTATTAGAGACACTTCCCTTTTCTGAAACAAAAACGTAAATGAAATTCAAATTTGTCAACGTCTACATTCTAAGATGATCACTAAATGTTGATAAAATTAAGTACAAGTAGACGTACATATATGTTCACTGAAGAAGGATTTAGTGAATTATTGAATTGTTTTGGACAGGGGAAAAGGTTATTTTTTTAAATGTATCCATGTATTGTTGGATATAATAAAAATCAATGGGAAAGATGTTTAATGAATAATCAATCTAACGAAAGCGAAACAAATGTAATCTGTTTTAAAATATCGTTTCTTAATTACAAATAGCATTCCTTGACAGGACGTTTACTTACAGGGCTCAGTAACACAAACCAATTTCCCTATCATAAATGATTAAATGGTGTTCACACTGAAATTGTCGCTGGCATATTTCTTCACACATAATTATTTCTACGTGTACGGAAAATAGGGTTCAGAATGGTATATAGATAAAACACCCTTTGAATATAATACTTCTATCACTAACTGATATCTTGAGAGAAGATATGAAATAATATACCTTTAAAGCACGATACGGCTTCTCTAAATACTGTCGCCGGTGTAAGCTTATACACTGCTTTCACCAATAAAATCGATAATCCTGTTTACAAATTTAACTAAAGTGATCGTTTTACTAAGCATTGACAAATTATATCTTATCCATGTTCGTCATGGACTGAATGACACTCATTTAAGAAACACGCATGTGTATTTTGATACCAAACATTAATTAAAACAGTAAAATAAATCAAATATTTGTCACTGCAGTGTCACTCCTTGTTTTTTCGAAACCCTTGCTTATATTTTGCACTACATATCTATACAAACATTTATGTTGAGGATATCTATCTACTTGACTTGACAAACTGCCAAGAGTATACGTATCTGCTTGCGACGATTGAGTGCTTGCAGGTATGTCAATAGTCCAATAAGTCACGTGTCCGAACTTATATATATTCTCTTACATATGATCTCACCTACGTGAATAGTTTTACAACAATGGTATGCTCAACGTTTGACTAGTTTAAGACGTTGGGCGTTCATATATGTTAACAGGGAACAACCTGTCATAGAAATATATATTTTTGAGGACTAAATATGTGAGTATGTTTTCTTCATACTAAAAGATAATTTAGTTTATAATAGTGTGTTGTTTTGATATAATGAGAATATAAATATTTAAAACCAATATTATTCATATCAAACTTAATATAATTTGTTGAATGAATAGTTTTAGATAAAGAAGAAATCATTTTTGATAGTGAATATCAGGTATAAGTATATCATAACTTAATGATTTTTCAAGTGATAACTTTACAATATATTTTAACTCACAGAAACTAACCAAGCATATCTACATTTTTGTCTTCTGATTTTAGATTTTTTGATTGATGAAAATTATATTGAAAAAATGGATTAGGAAAAAAATATTATTTTATATTAATTTGCCATTTTGAAATCAGTTGTGAAAAGTAAAGTGTTTCATTACAATTTGAATCGCTTAGTAGAAGTCATATGTATTAAATACCACTGGGGTACATGACATAGAGATTATACATTTGTATGACTTACATGTACATGCACATGCGCTAAATCGACTTCCGCTTACCCGGTTCATGTTTTATATTATTTATCAAAACTACAAAAACTTGATTGTAATTTGTATTATTTAAATATATTTATTATATTCATTATGTATCAATGGATTTAACGAAGCTCAACAACTGATATCATATTAAATTTGTTGAATTTAGAATGATCTAAATATGTTCATAAACTTGGGTCTTGATACGCCATTGAATAACCAACTCGTCTAGAAGAATTTCAATGAAATCGAAATTTCGTTTGACTTGAAACCTTGATGTCGTTAATGAAGTAAATATTACTTACCACATTCATGATAAAGCTTTCGTGGTTTCATTAAAACTTCACTTATTTTGGGAAAACTTTGTACAGTGCCCCGCTCTCCATGTGAATAAGTACACCTATGTGTGATATAACTGTTTGTGTTATGACAATAACTGGTTTCAAAATTAAATTAAATCACAGGCATTGTTACATTTAAGGCCATAATTTCGAGTGTGTAGTCAAATGCAATCAACATTTAATTTTTTTCAGGTACAAAATGACTTTTAATGCTTAAAATTTCAAAAATTGTTTCTAGAGTCAGTTGGAAAGTAGTATATATCTGTTGTGTCTAAATGTACCTATAACTGTATCAAATTTTTTAAGGATATATATCTGACGAGTTGGTAGCGTTAAAATTTTCCTTTGCTATTAAATATGTTTGGATAACCTTATTTAGATCAGAATAAAAAAAAATGTTATAATGATTATAATGATTAACGATCAACAGACTGATAGGTCTTACTTGATCTATTTATTATCTAACATGTATTGTGTACTCTGTTCTCTTTACTGGTATTCTTGTGTAAGTGTTTACTTTCTTGAAACTTTAGTTCCATATCTTTATTTAACGTACCACATATAATGTATAACAATCATTCCCCTTTACCATCAATTATGGTATTGAATAATTTGGACATGCAACTATATAGTATTCATGTTGTTACACGTGTTTATAATTGACTTCATATATTCTGTGTTCCTGCGTCATCCTTTTGTTTCAATAGTATTGTTATCATTTTTGTTTCTTATCTTGTGGTTTTTTAAATCTAATTGTACAAAGGTCTTTATTTACGTTTTATTAATACTTGTTTTTTAATCAGTATTGAGTTTCTTAACTTCTTATATTTTCATTGATAAATACACATTTGATAAGGTTGTAACAACTTTTCTTCTACTATAGATTTAACTTCTATTCATTTTTCTGACATGTCCCTGTCTTCTGTACCATTACAACTATTTACATTGATGACCAAATATTGAATTACCTGTACTTGTCAAACATAAATCTTTTCTCACACGTTTATTTTAGAGTTTCCTTTCATTTTTAATCCTGAATATCAAAGACAAAGTCATAGTCTTTTTCTCTTTACAAGAGGCCTCATACCCCAACGTATAAAGTGTATAAACAAATAAATATGATATGTTTATTAACAATATCAGTATTAAGATGAATATATATTTGTACCAACATTGACACGCCATGTCTATAAAACTAAAAGTGAAGAGTGACAAGAACCGTTCACTCACATATTCACACATTTCAAATATCTCATATTTCCATCATTTTTGCCACACTTTTGAATATCGGCAACAATTATGCATACATTTCTCACTTTCTTTCAACTTCATTGACCATTTACTTTCAACTACACATATTCAACTTACCTTTTCTCTAATATCTTATTTTTTTACAATTTGGTAATAAGAATTCAATCCATCCATAAAGTGTTGTAATGTTCGGGTTACATAACTTACATTTAAAAATTTGGTCAAGGGTATTATATTTATGAAATGTGGGTGAGGACGAAAACAGAATCAACTGACAGTTGAAGATGCATAAATCCTGTATTTAAAAATTTAACATTTCAAGTGTGAAAAAAGCTTTTCAAAATCTTAATAACTCTACAATTCAATGTTATCATATTTATATTTTATTTTGATATTTAAACCCGATGTACTATAACAGTTCCTTTGTGCTGCAGTTTATGTATTGGTTTTTTATTGTTTCTTTTCAGGATTTCTTCTCCGGGAGCTCTTGACATGTTTTGTATTTTTAAGTAATAAACATTTCATAAATTGGTTTAAGGCTTTAAGTTGTCGTAGGTGACTTATTCTGGAAGTTTCTAATAATTATATAAAGATGTTCTACTGAACGTTCATTCAAATGTTCAAGTTGACAACATTCACCATCTATATAGTAGATCCTTCCATTTTGCAACAGTAACGTTTATTTGTACTTTAAAGCTTAAATCTTATTCTGTCATTCAAGACTCTTTACAAGTAATGTTGTCTTTAGATACATTCATTCTGTTATTTCAGATTTTAAAATAAACCTTTTGATGGATGATTTTACGATTTAAATTTTCATACAGATTCACCCATTCTCCTTTGTATAACTTTGTGTATGTAGAACTCATACCGTTTGATTCCAAGTATGCTTCAAAGACGTTGGTTTCAACTGTATGTGGTCTCTAACCACTTTGAATCCTGCACTGAATCGAAGAGATTTTCTTTTGTGAACACATTTGAATGTTCCATGACATCAAGGGAACAAATTTGGACTTTCACAAGGAAATGCAGAGTGTATGTTTTGAAAACAGTAAGTACAGTTAACATGTACCATATTTAAACAAAAAGTAGTAATGTAGATGTAACAATGTTTTTAAAAACATTTACTGTAGAATATGAATATCTTAAAGATAACATTATTTCGAAACTTACTATTTATCAGTTCATAGATGTAAATGTTAACGTAATGTTAATGAACATGTAATTTGATACTTTATAATGAAAATAACTCGAAGTTTTATTTGCTTTGTAAATTATTTTATATATCAGCTCCTCTTTTTTTCTAATGACTCTTATTTCCAAATGCTTATTCTATAACGTCATGACAGCTTGCTGATGTCTATATTCTCTATCTAGGTAAATCTATAGACAATATTCTCTATCTATATATCTAGGTAAATCTATAGCCTATATTCTCTATCTAGTTATATCTATAGACAATTCATTTAAAAACTGAGAAGATGAGTGAATCATTTATGGATCTTTCGGTTATCAAATTCATTAAATATCAACGTACATTTTATCAACGAGTTAAAGCTCGTTTATACTTAATTTCCAGATGCCAGGTATTAAGGATAATTAAAAACAATTTTTGAAATGTTTACAGAAAAAGGTTAATTCAGAAGTTTGCAGTATATTTTCTAATAATAAGACTTCTTTTATTGCAGTTGACTGACAAATATGAATGCAATGTGATCTTCGTACGTTTTCGCAATGAGTCATGGGAGAACTATGAAGATGCTTGCTATCGACTGATCTTCACAGAGACATGACACACGACATTGCTGCTTTTCAACAGTATGATCATTTTCCTTTATATAGAAGTATCATCATATTGACGAAAAAGGTTTGGATATTTTGGCTTCATATATCGTATTATTTCAAAGCAGACTTCGGATAAGGTTTGTATGTCAAAATGTCGCAGATTTCGTTTTTTCTTTTTTTTTGGTCACATAACAATGGCGTTTACGGATCACCGTTTAGCAAAAGAAGAAACATTCACATATTTTCATGACATTCTTTCTGAAATGAACAAACCTGTAAGTACATCTCTAGTGCCATTAAATTGACTTCAATCCAAACAAGGATTCAAAGAGATCAAACTCAACAAAAGAAGAAAAAATCACATATTTTCATGACATTCTTTCTGCTATGCTACAAACCTGTAAATACCTCTCTGGAGCCCTTCAATTGACTTCAACCCAGCAAAGAATCAAAGAGGTATACATTTATAACCAAAAAACAGTTTCAGAAGAGCAGTGTTTTATTTACATCAACAAGGCAAAAAGAGTGTTCAACATGTAAATGTTCAACCACTAACAAGTAAAGGTGTAGCAAAAGGTCGTAACAAAACGTTGATTTGGCCAATCAGTTACAAGTTGTTGTGATGGCTGATCAAGAGTGAAAGCATGGGTATTCATTTTCTGACAAATGGTTTGCTATAACTAGTACAAGCCTCAAGGAAGACATATCCTCAGCAAGGTTCTAAACGAAAGCTAATACTAATGACAATCCAAATACCTGAGGTACAATCAGACAACAATGATATGTTATTTTTCCTACTTGAACTTGCTTATTGGCCAAGTACCAAATTGAAGTACCAATTGTATTAAATCCAGATTTTATTGTCACATTTTCCTTAAAGTCTTATTCCCCCATATTATATATAATATAAACATAAAGGCATGATATTTTCCATGTCACTATCGGACCGTTAAATGCTCCTAGTCAAAAAATCCAAGAGGTGTTTTCATTGGTTCCAAATAAGGTAGATCTTGAGATACAAAATTTTGCCAACTTTCTGCCAGAGGCCCTTGATCTTGACTTATTAGAACAGAGGCGTAACGACTGCAATCTAATAAGATGTATCCTTTTCCATTTCATGGTACATCATGACTGGGAAAGTTAAATATAGATAATCATCAATTAACATTCATTATAATTCAAAGATAACACAAATAACCAGGAAGATTCAGGCTGTTGCTTTTTTTATCTTAAAGGGGCAGTAGCACGTTTTAGGGGGAATACAAGGTGTTGTCAGGAAATTAATATTTTTTGTAATAATAATGAAATAATATAATAAAAAAGGTCCATTATGGCTCTGTAGCTCATCAAACTTCATATGACATCTAATTAGAACATAAGCCTAATAGGTCTTACCCCAATTCAGAAAATATAAAAGAATCATGGCAACAAAACAACCTGCAATAATTATGCATGACACATCAGATTATACAAGCAAGTTACTTAATGCTAAACAGCAAGATAATTTGCAACTAAGATTATAAAGAATACTATATTCTACCATTGCTATTGAAGACCAGTTAGTCTATCATACATACCCCATTCAACATTTAATAATACCAAACATGTTATATTTAACAATAGCAGACATGCTATATTGTCTTGTGCATTGCAACTACTTCTTGTAATGTTTTCCCAAATGATTAATACTATTTTTGCTGATGATAGTTCATTAGTGATATCTCATTGATACAATACTGCATACAAAACTATCAAAGACCATACATGAACAATATATTATGAAACAGCATATTAACAACTTCAAATGGCTACACTATTTATATCCTAATTTACATTCAATTTCAATAATATAGACAGTACACAAAACAAATTTCCCTTAAAGGGACAGTAGCACGTTTTTGACAATATGATATTTTCAATTTTTCACTGATAATTGTATGTTAATGCTAAATGTATGATATTGATAGTGTCAAAAATCTCCTTACACAAACCAATTATCCATAGTCAGAGAACAAATTTGCAAGATTCACATAAAGTCCATTGATGGCCATTATTGTGTGAACACCTTTACTTCATTTTGTGTAAGAAAAAGGAATACCATGGCTGAACTTGACATTATATATTTGATTTATTACAGTTTCATTTAGTTTATATTGTCTTTCAATTTGAAACATTTATTTTCATTTTCTTGACATTACCTTATACTCCCCCTAAAACGTGCTACTGCCCCGATAAATAGCATACAACTATTGAGTATCCTACTCCACACTGTTATTATAATTAACAAACATGGGTTAAGAGTAAAACTCATTCACTAAAACAAACAGGATATTTAAACCTTATTTGTTGCAGAATTCTTAACCTTATAACATGGAGCAGGACAACTGGTTGTGAATTGGAAATGAACTCAAGTGCAAAACACTTTGTATTTTGTCAATGGGCATAAAATGCCGCAAAATACAATTACTTACAAGAAAATGTATGCATACTTATATGGTGCTCCTTTCTAAATTAAATTCCATGATTTGTCAAACATCCTGGTAATAAACCTTTGTTTTTGAATTCACAACATTAAATTTCATATTATAAATGATAAGGTTCCCTTATAAAAAATCATCAAATGTAGCATAAATGTCAACAAACTATGTCATATATGTGACAACGTATTATATATTAATAGCTACAATGAAATTTACAATTCAATAAACACCCCTAGATTAAAATCACAGCTCAGACACCAACCTACTAGACCTTTTGAATCAACTTTATTAATAGTTTATTGTCATCCAAACATGAAACATGTTTTTTTTCTTGTTCACAGAAAGTCTATCACCAGGCTGAAGAGTTTTTATACACATCTCATGCTGTCAGCTTGGAACTTTTAGGTTTTGTTAGGGCCACAGGATCAACAAATCTATGAATAATAATCCCCATTGACTAAAAAGTCTCTTCACTTGTTTTCAACTTTTCAGACCCCTTGCTTCTGAAAATAGGTTTTAGGCATTGTCCATCTAGGGGTTAATAATGGTTACTAGGTCACAACAATTCATAAAACATAAACCCCATCTGCTGTTCACATGATATGGAATTTTTTTGACTCAATGGTTTTAGTGCAGAAATAATAGAAATAAAAGTTTCCCCACAGACTGACAAACATGTGCATTAATGCACAGACATGCAATAAGATGCATGGTCCTAATAGGCCTGATGAGTTAATTATCATTTAACATATTATTACCATCTAGGACTCACCATAGCCCATTAATTGCTTATTCATTATTTCTTGACCAAATTACAGATGAAAGAAGATGGGAGTTACCCGCTCTCTTACGCCATATATGATTACGAGACGTGATTCGAACTTCCTGTCTCTCAGTCCCTGAAAGGTAACATTCCTATTTGGCAATTGTGTTGTCTTACATGCTCAATGATATTATTGAAAATACCAGAAAATATTTATTACAGAGCAACTATTCAACAAGTTGTTAACCATAAGGGCACAGATTATCTTAATGGACATATGAAATATTGCTATAGGGGGGAAAGTATACCTTATTTCCTCGAATAGACGCCCCCGGCGTCTATTTTTTCAGACCCCCTTAAACCCTCAGCCAGGCGTGTATTCGAGACCCAGCGTCTATTTATTTTGTAGTTGGAAATATATGTGTACAGATGGTGTAAAGGGAGAATACTTTATTTCATTTCAACTACAGGAGCATTAATAATTCAACTCATCACCCAGCGTTTATTGGAGACCCGGCGTGTATTTACTTAAAACAGCCATACCCCCGGCCTCTATTTGGGGAAATACTGTATGCTCAAAAGTTTACTACATACATATGCTATTCACTATTTGCTACCTATTCAAATTGCTTAACTAAAACAAACTCAAAAAATAAAATTTTGGCTGAATAATACTATGCACATTACTACCTGTCAAAATTAATAACTACAATATAGAGCACTGTATCATTCCCCATTGTGGAAATAAAGGAATCTCATGAAAATAAATGTTCCCATTTGCGAAATAACCTTTTTTATTCTCTAAAAGTGTGTTTTCTGGGTTCAATAAAGTGAGACAAACTAATTGACAAAATTACAATTTTCATAAAAGTTCATCCAAAAATGGCTTGACAATGTAAACCATTCGGCAACCATAACACACATTCTTCTATATTTATGGACAAAAAAGTAACCATTTAAATCTCTGAAGGAAATTTAGTTTGCATAAATTTTTATTAAAGCCTATTTAATAACATATTACATTGAAGTGACAATTTTCATCAGCATCTAAGCTTTTATAACTGTGAAATAAATGTATTTCCACAATGCAGCCTGTTTTGAGAATTCTTTCATATTCAAGATACAAGCCACACATCTAAAATTAATAATGTTGATCACCAATCAAATCTCAATAGCTGGTAAGATGATGTTTGCTTGTGACCCTCACACTTTATAAGAAATACATAGATCAAATATTACTTCAAATAACAGTACAGAGTTGGTCTAACTATTTGATAGATTGTGAGTAACATAACTTAACAACTGCAGTCTATGAAATATACTCATAAAAGAACAACTGAAAAGTGTATTATTGTTCACTAAAACAAAACTAAAAAACTGCCAAGCAGGAAATGTTGGACATTTTAATAAGCAAACAACATTTGTCTAGGAATTTTGCAATTGATTAAAAGCATGCTAGATGTCATACAAAATCTCAATGAAAGGGAGGTAACTCATATAAAACAGTTGCAGTGAATCATATCCTGAGAGCAAAGATCAACAGTGAAAGTCATTTCCTCTTAAACATTTCAACTCAAGTGGAGGAGAAATAGGATATTCGGTTAGTTTAGCTCTTCCTGATGATAAAGAGTTGTGCATTTCTCACTAACATCATACAAAGATACTGTACAGTTGTGATTCAGTAATTTTTGAAGGTGTCACTTATCTGAAGTGGGGGAAACTGTTCATCCTTTCTCCAGGAGATACATCATTCTTTAATTCAAAAGGTGGCATGTTCAAAACCCTTGAAGGCCCTGAATCTAAATTCACCACTGTTTCAATCAAATAACTTTTTGGTAACCTATCAAAATAATTTTAAAAATGTTAGTCATCATAAGTGCACATTATCACATTGAATGTATGCTCAAGGTACTCCTATCATTATTACCCTTGCCTATCCCAAGCAGTCAAAATTAAAGTTACCTCAAACACAAACATCACCAGGTGTTTATTTAGTACTGGTAAACAGAGGCACTTTTTGAATAAAATCCCTTGTCCAAGGTAAGCCTACAAGTTGCTCATCCATCAAGTGAGCCATACCAGATGTTGCTGAACTCGACTGATGGCGTTCAACAGAGCTGTGCACAGGACCATGTGTGTTTAAATATGTTTTAAAAAGTGTATTTATAAATAAAAATGAGCACCTTTAATATTCTTTGGAGTATTGCCTATATCTTATATTTTAAGACAAGATTATTACCATTTTAGCAGATTTATTATTTCATAGGGCAATTATTTATTCATTTGTATAGCTTTCCTGTACTCTATCTTCTCTTGACAACAAACTGCAAGTCTCTCTTCAATCTCTATCAATATGAAAAGTAGATCACTTGTTACCAATACTTGTTCTTAATTTGTTTGAAACAACTTCTTTAGCAAAATCATTAAGGAAAACAAATCAACTAGCAATTCAGTGATGAATGCCTCCTTAATGAATTTAAGGACTCTTAAGGATCTTATGAAGAGAAAATGTAGTTGCCATTGAGTAAAGGATTTTTTTATAAAAAAGATGAAATGTCTCAATACATGTATGATAAAAACAATTATCCATCTTTTATTTTACAATTCAAATAATTTAAGAGCATATGTAAGTAAACTGATAACACCATACATGATTAGATTTTTAACTTTTTTATGCTTATTTGTTCCAAAATTACTTACTCTAAGAATAGATGTCTTTGTTGAGGTAACAAGTTACTATAAATGAAAACAACTGTTTCCAAATATAGCCATTTAAGATATCAGTCAAGGTTTTCTGTAAGCAAGTTCCTGAAAAACAGTATATTGTGCCCAGGGAACCCAATCAGCCAAAACATGGATTTTAAGATGATGAAGCAAATTGTGGCTATTACAAATTACCCAACCACAGCTGCAGTGTTTACTAGCACTCATTGGGTGACAGGCTAACCAAAACAAAATCAAGTTGCAGCAAAGCATACACGTAGACATACAAAATAGCGCCACGAATAAGTGACTTACAATGAAAAGCTATGAAATAGCATTCATTAAGTGCTAACCAGCACATTTTAAGGAGTGACAACGCAAAATGAAACATTTATACTCAACACTAACTTTTCATAGGAATCTAAACATGATATCTCGATGTACTCACAGAAAGAATTTTTCATATTAAAACTCACAATGAGATTGTTATCTTAGATATTCATAACAAATCCAAATTTCCTAAACCCACTATTATTCTATGACTCACAATTGAGTGCCACGGTAAACGATAGCTTGACAGAAGATGTTGAGGTGAAACCAGATTTTATCCTACTTTAGTTGTGCTGCGATAACTTTATTGATGCTTTTTCATAGCTTTTTGTTGTGTTTCATTAAATTGTGATGAGATTTTGGCCACCAATATTTCACTGCATTTGTTGCAATTTGGATTTATTCATTGATAGGTCTGAACTAGCGTGAATAATTTGCCAATGTCACTTTAATAACATAGTCCATGTCCCTCAAATGTTATGAAGCCCATAAAAAGGTAACATAACAGAAGCTCAGGACTGGACTGCTTCAAATCCAAGACTAAACTCAATTATTTATTACCTCTTACAATCTGTAAGGTCAGTTTCTATCCACAGACTTCCTGAAGTACATGTAGTTTAGATGAACATCTCATTATTCTGTAATATCTATAATATACATGAGAAGTAATTATTAGTCATTTGTTCAAATAGGCCTTTTTATTAATGAAGAAAACTGCAATAAACAACTACATGCATTGATTGGTCACAACTGATAACAACCTACCGGTAATTGCGAACTTCTTTTCCTTATTATCTTTTGGCTTTACATTAAACCATAGTTGGTCTTCCAAGAAGGTTTCAATACAACAGAGGTTTTTTGGGGGTAAAATTGAACATAAGTATGTCATACTTAAAAATTATTTTATTCAAACCAATTCATTGTTATACTGTATTAGGTAACACAAAACATTTTGATCAAATAACTCGAGGAAAACTTCAAATATTGAGGTTTTTATTTGAGCAAAATGAAAATATGCCATTTCTTAACTCAGCTACCCTCATGAACTCCAAAGTACATTTTCAATTTCTCATTGTCATATAAGTACAAGCAAGGTTCATTTTTAGATACATATACTACATTTTTGAAAGGAATACCTTTTTTTTCAGTGTAATGCATTTAGAGTCATTTTGTGAAGAAAGAGATAAAAATATATCTAAAACTCTGTCAAAACAACACCACTAGTAATTGCATATTGCATTTATATATATAATTTGCATTATGTCAGACAAATTGTTTTCGTAAAAATCTCTACAATTATGCTTACTCATCTATTAACTAAACCTAATCTAACTACCGGTACTGTAAGTATTCAATTGATCTTGAATAATGGATACGCACAATTTCATTGATGTTTTTAAAAAATACTATCGAAATTATGCTCACTACTAATCAACTAAAATCAGATATATCATAACAAAGGTAAAATGGGACAATAATTCATAATTTAACATAAGCTACATAATAACAAAATAATATGGTAAGCATAATATGGGTGGAAATGTGTGGAATACTTCCAACTGGGTATGAATGAAATCATTGATCATTATTTCAATAATTTGTATATCAAAGGAATGATTATTCAAATGCCATTCCAGATACATCCATTATGACAATTTTATTCCAGTCTGATTAAAATCAACTGTGATTCAAGGAAAAAAAGTGTAAAAATATTATCTCTAGCGGGGTTCGAACCTCACCCAGCCCGGCGTTCATCTCATTCACAGTCTGAAGGCACCACTATTACCCACATGTTCTGACACAAGCTCATTTAATAGCCAATCGAGAGGAGCGCAGTAAAAGCTTTGATATCATACTACTAGGGGCAGGTAACTCCAGTGTACCATTCGTTACACATAATCACAGCTAAACGCTATTTAAAATCGAGGATGTGATTGGATAGCTCAGACTGGGTTTGTCTGCATTAAACTGGTTATAGCAACACGTGATAGAGATGAGTGCATTGAGACCGAGACGGAGAGGATATCCCGAATGGTTTGAGCCCCCATAGAGAAAATATTTTTTATATTTTATTCCTCGGAGCACGGTCGATTTTAATCAGACTGATTTTATTCAACATATTCATAAAAGATCATGCAGGTTATATCACTTCATCAACATTGTTTGAAAATGAACAACACTCAGTTGACATATTTAGCTAACTACTTCAAAGACTACAACTACTACTTACTAGTAACTACCGTTACAACTTTTAGAAATTAAGTACATGGAATGAAAGACTCATTTTGTAGTTCATATAAAACATTATACATGTAGTATGGAGAACATAGGTAATTCATCAATAATAAAGTTTCAGAAATACACCTTGAAGCTTCTATTCTAATTCTTAACAAATATTCTCAAACTTGAACAACTACAAAATACTTACAGCTTTTCTATGTTATGAACATACCTGAACATAAAGTTATCAAAGAATTTGGTAATAACTTCAAGTCTAGAATACTTACATGAGAATACTTTTCAGATATCTGATCTGAACTAAGCATGTATTTTGGTTATTTGCTTGTTTTTTAAAGCAAAAGCCAGTTTTGGATTTTAATCACAATGCATATCATTAAGAAAACAGGTGTTGAAAACAAAGTGCCATCTAATGCTGATTCTAGCAGGAAGGTATCAGTTTTTAAAGTTGCTTGTTATAATAGCCTATAATTTCAAAAGATGAGTTTGATCTTTTACCTACAACAAGTCCATTGGTAAACACTATTTGGCCAGGCATAGCAGTTGCCAAGGTGCAACTAAAACAGTTTCCATAAGTACCATTTTCTAGTAAAGCAATGAATTGGCACTATTATTGTTGTCAGCTAAGCATGTGATCAACAGAGCCATTCATCTTCTGTATTTTTGACTGACGATTCCTCCATTCTTGCCCCAGGTTGTTAACTTGCTTCAGGATCTCCTCATGCATCTCCAGGAAAGACCGAGGAGGTCTCTGAGACCAGCTGCCATGGGTGGAATACGGCCCCGGTGCTCCTGCTTCCATCACATTAAACAAATCAGGTGTTTCCCATTCTGAGCCAGAACTCAGTCTTGTGTTGAAGGGGTTTGTCCTATCAGCATAAACATTCCCCTGTCTGTTTCCATGGACCTTCAGTCCTTGCCTCTCGTTGTAAGCTTGAGACAGAATCCGACTCTGACGTTCAGCTTCCTCTACTACTTTTCTCTGTTCCTCCGAGCGCGCTTCAAGAAGCTTTTGCTGAAATTCACTCACCAAGAGCTTGACATACTCATACCCTGCTGCTGATAAAGCCTTCATCCATGATTCCATTATTTCCTGACTTTCGGCACTGAGAATGTAAGTTCTGCTTGATGATCCAAGAAATTTGATCTGAAATGTAAAATTGTCGGAGTCCTCGGCCAGTTCAATGGTACATCCTTCAAGAACAATGACTCCAATTGGTTCTCGTTCACCTTTCTTCTCATAATAAAAAAGTAAATTCCCTTTCAAAACAAACCATCTCTTTTGATATCCTTTGTTGACTTCTCCCTTCTTCTGCAGATATCCGTCCTTGTCTGCTGGTCCTCCTGAACTGGCATATCTTGCCAAAGCTTTTTCATTCAGAATTTTCATTTTTGACATCTCTGCAATATTTTCCCTTTTAGAATAAACTTATCATTTAATCGTTGGTATAGGCTTTTTCTCAAAAACTTGTCAAGCCATCATAGAAATGTCATTGCAGAATTATTTGGTAAAGAAGGCAAGATGATAATAAGTAGATATCCGCTACCATTTCGGATCGGGATCTTTGATCTTTGATCATTGAAACACTTTAGATAAGTCACAGTTCAATATCCTTTCATTGAAACACATCCATATCACTCAAGTCCATCGTACTAGCCATTAAAATGACCAATACCTTCCTATGATGAAATCACAAACATTCATAAAATGTCAACATTATCACAACTGACAAGTTTCATCGTCTGCCATTAATCAAAACCACGCCTCTTCGGAAGTGGAGCTCCTAATTTGGGGCCAGCTATTGTTTATACATATTCGACAATAAATTTCTTCACTGATATTGCGTTTAAACGTCCAAAACTTACACAGAATAAATTAGTAATTATTTAAATCTATATATTATTAACTAAAAGACCCGCTACAAGATAGAATTAAATTTCATAAGCAATACATATTTGTACAATGATTACTCTGTCACGTGACTCCAAAGTCATATGATCAGAAAATGGCGGCCAGCATACAACTGTTGTTGATCATTGCGTGCTTATCAACTGTTCAGTTATTGAAATCTGTCGGACCTTATTCCGTGTATGTGACACTGGATGATGAGTCGCAAACTTTCAAGTATTCAGAGAGCAAGCCAAGTGAATATGTCGTGTCTGCAACATTTATGGATGCTTTGAACAAGACAGGGTAAGAGAACTTTGAAAATTTATTTGACAATTCATTGTTGATGAATAAACGTTATCAATGTTATCAATATCAATTCAAAGCGTACAACAAAAAAAATGAATGTAAGGTTTTGTTCAAACAAAACAATGCCGCTTATAGCTAAAAAATTGCCCAAGCGGCGTAAAACAATAACTCACTCACTCACTCTTGAAAACATGACAATAAGGTCCTGTTAATTTCTTAATAAATTAACTGAACTTGTTCCTAAGATAAAAAATAATAATTTAAATTGTTGAATGGCTGTACGTATTTATTTATATTTTTGTTGTTTTAGTGTTCCAATACTTAGAATACACATTTACACATATCTCATGCTTGGTATTACTAAATGGCAACTAAGTGTTTTCGTAGACAAAACCGGTTTGTAGACGGGGTGTTTTCGTAGACACGTCGGTTCGCTGTAATTCTTGTCTACGAACACACTGTCAATCTGTCTACAAACCCACCGATATTTCTGTCTACGAACCCCCTGTGTCTACGAGAATATCTACATTATTATTTAGTGAAATTTTCTATTTTTAGATGGTCTTATTTGGACATTGGATCACCCCAGGAATCTGACTACAATGATTCGGTGAAGGCCTATGCAGCTGGTTTGGCAGAGAGTTACTTGACTAGAGAAAATATCAACCTACAATGGCAGAATACAATTGCAGGATACTGTGAAAAAACATACAGTGACTATTGTAAAAGGCTTGAGACATTCTTATCCACGAATCTGAACTGGGTAAAAAGTAAAATATCAACAAACAGAAATGATCCTTACTGGCATCATGTGAGTGTTTTACCTTGAAATGGTCTAGAGTCGATAACTAGAAAACATAAAAGTTTCAATGTCCCCAAAGTCGTACTGGTGTTAATGGGTTTTTTTCTGTTTTGATATTAGCTCCTTTGATGCTGATGGAGTTGGAAACTCTTGAAAGAAGAAATAAACTCATTTCACCTGAAATCTGATAGAAAATTAAAATGTACAAAATATTTGCTCGTCAATCCATATCGCTGCATATTGATGTTCAGACCCTTAGTCAGCTTAAAACGAAACACCTCATCAAACATTGAAAAGGTTTTAATTATTTAATACACTATGCATTCAAAATAGTATCCTTCTTAAAACTTTAATGAGATTTAGGGGGGGGGGGGGGTACCGTCAAAACGGGTGGAGGACAATTGTGTCAAAACACAGGAATGACATTCGTGATAGGTTCCACATTTTGATAGACAAAGGACCCCTGGAACGTCACCGTTAAAATGTGGAACCTTTCACAAGTGTCATTCCTGTGTTTTGACGGTTCTCCCCCTCCTAAATCTCGTTAACTTTTTTTGTACCGTTGTGTATCATTTATTTCATCCGCAGCCATGTCACTCAATGTGTATTCTCATAGCGTAGGTAACTATTGCCCCCTCACCCTGTCACCCAGTATACTTCTTAAAACTTATCATATGATTATTCATTTTGAGACCTTTTTGTTTCTGTATCATGTATCAAACTATTCAGTTATTTTGTGGTTTCTCAGATCATGAAAGGATGAAACTGCAAGAGCTGAACTAGTTATAGATCAAACGTTATCTTGTTTTCTTTCAGGTTGCTCTGTTTTATGAACAGCTGGCTGGACTCCAGGATGGCTACAACGGAAATAGCAGACCAGTCAACATGGACATTGATATATTTGGATTGTAGTGAGTACATCAATCTGATTAAAATCAGTCTAGTTCTGAAGAATGAAATATTCAAAATATTAACTCTAGGTGGTATGAAATTCTCTACACGAGGTCTGATCGCACCCCCTATCTCGCATGTTATTTTCCTGTTTAGTGCAGCCGAACATGGTTTACAGGAGTTACTTGCCCCCAGTTTTATACAAAAGGCTTAAGTAGGTGCCTTGAGATTGGTTTGCTGAGTAAAAGTAAGGACATGGGACCTACAGGGCTGAGGTTTGACTCAGTGGAGAGGAAACCCATCGAAATGTAAAATTTGATCTTCGAAAGAGGTAATATTCTAAAGCATTTGTACCGTGGAACTAGGTTGATTTTAATCAGACTAGAGTATGACTAGGTATGAGGTATATGTAACTAATTAGATATGAGGTATATGTAACTGTGGATACATAAATATTATGAAAACAATCAATCTGAAATTTCAAAATGTATGTTCCTACATATCAATTTTGATCAAGAAAGATCTAGTATATATAGTCTGTATGTAGGTAGACATACAATCAAACAACGAAAATCTATACCCTCCTTGACAATTTGTATTATGAATTGAATTTACTTTCCTATGAAGATTGAACATTTGCTACAGACAATAATCACAAATGTGAGCCATGTCACGCCTCAGCGCCAAGGCGTCATGCACATTCAGTTTCCTCCTCAAATATACATAGGTTTCTTCCAAAATAGTTTCTCCTTACTTCCACCCTTGTGAAACAGATTAGAATTTCATTAGACCTGACATCCAGAAAACTACTTATGCACCGTTAATTCAAATGAAATTCCAATATTACTTTACTGATTCTAGATGTTCTATGCACTGATCATTTTCTTAAAAGGATGTACATAATTCACAAATGCAATAAATTTGTTATACGTGATCACAACAAAACAATTATTTGTAGTGATATCACAAAATGCTGTTAGATAGTACATAACATAATTAACTTTAATGTGAAATAAATTTTGATGAATGTCGTTCAAAATTTCTGTGAATATTGAATCAAGGAATCCAAAGTTTGTTCAAACCTTAAATAAGATAGCATTTCTTTTCACAATAAACATTTATTTTCAAAAGTATTCTATGACTTTTCCATAATAAGGTTGATCTGTTTATATTTTTACAATTTTGGTTACTCAAATAATTCTCACTAGAAATAATAATTTTAGATCATTGAATTTATGTTTCTCCTTAAAGAGACACTCTGTGAGTTATCAATCCTTAATAAAAATTATCAACAAATCAACAAATGCATGAAGAGCATTTACAATTTTTAGCTCATCTGGCCTGTAAGGCCCGATGGGCTTATGGCATGGCATGGTGTCCGGCGTCCGGCCGTCCATCGGTCCGTCCGTAAACTTTGTGAAATTTCGACTTCTTCTCCAGAACTATGAGGCCTAGAAAGCTGAAACTTTGTGTACAGACTCCTTGACTAGTGAGGATTATAAATTGTAGCTTTGGTGGCCCTGTGACCCCTAATAATGGCCACAGGGGCCACACCCTTAAAACCTATTTTCTACTTCTTCTCCAGAAGCATGAGGCCTAGAAAGCTGAAACTTTGTGTACAGACTCCTTGGCTAGTGAGGATTATAAATTGTAGCTTTGGTTGCCCTGTGACCCCTAATAAGGGCCACAGGGGGCCACACCCTAAAAACCTTTTTTCATCTTCTTCTCCAGAACCATAAGGCCTAGAAAGCTGAAACTTTGTGTACAGACTCCTTGACTAGTGTGGATTATAAATTGTAGCTTTGGTGGCCCTGTGACCCCTAATAAGGTCCACAGGGGCCACACCCTTAAAACCTATTTTCATCTTCTTCTCCAGAACCATGAGACCTAGAAAGCTGAAACTTTGTGTACAGACTCCTTGGCTAGTGTGGATTATAAATTGTAGCTTTGGTGGCCCTGTAACCCCTAATAAGGTCCACAGGGGCCACACCCTTAAAACCTATTTTCATCTTCTTCTCCAGAACCATGAGACCCAGAAAGCTGAAACTTTGTGTACAGACTCCTTGGCTAATGAGGATTATAAATTGTAGCTTTGGTGGCCCTGTGACCCCTAATAAGGTCCACAGGGGCCACACCCTTAAAACCTATTTTCATCTTCTTCTCCAGAACCATGAGACCTAGAAAGCTGAAACTTTGTGTACAGACACCTTGGCTAGTGAGGATTATAAATTGTAGCTTTGGTGGCCCTGTGACCCCTAATAAGGTCCACAGGGGCCACACCCTTAAAACCTATTTTCATCTTCTTCTCCAGAACCATGAGACCTAGAAAGCTGAAACTTTGTGTACAGACTGCTTGGTTAATGAGGATTATAAATTGTAGCTTTGGTGGCCCTGTGACCCCTAATAAAGGGAACAGGATCGTCCTTCAAATCTATTTTCATCTTCTCCTGAAGTATAAAGCCTAGAAAACTGAAACTTGTCGCCTATATACTTAATTTTAATGATTGATGACCCTGTGGCTTCTTCAAAGGGGGAATCACATTGCCACACTCTACAGCATAATTGATGAAGCCTGATGAGCTACAGAGCCAATGGCTCTACTTTCTGAAAATTTTCCGATCATCATTTATGATAATACAGCCAAAGATCTGAAAGCAAATTGACATGTCTAAAAATACAGTAGAACTCTGATATAACGAACTCCAAGGGACCAAAGAATTTAGTTCGCTATATCCTGTGTTCGCTATACGCATATGATTTTAATGATATTATATATATAGGGACGAGACTTGAATTTGTTTTCGCTATATCCGTGTTCGCTACATCCGTGTTCTACTGTAGATCGGTTTGAGGATGTTCATAGCTGAATGCATTATGAGATTGTGGTGAGTTTAAACGAACGCTCAAATGTTGCATTTACTGTATCACAATTTGTATTGTATCGTGACAGTCTAAGTAAACCTAGCCTCACTATTATCCGTTACACTGCTATACTGAGTCTAGAAAGGCTTGGTTGAGAGTCGCGTCAGCCCACATGACCAAGTTGACAAATCAGAACTGATCTTACCAAGCCACAATAGTGTGCCTTCGCACGTACAACGTTGGAGGGTCATAGGTCGCAGAAAGGTCGGCTGACGCGACCCTCAACCAGACCTTTCTAGACTCAGTATAGCAGTGTAACGGATAATAGTGAGGCTAGGTTCACTTAGACTGGTATCGTGAGATACTTGTATTGTGACATATCTACTCATTTGCCATTTCAGTGCATTCCAATATGGAGGTGACTTAGAAGACTTGGAGTCAGTTCTCCACAAGCCTAACCTCAAGCATGTGGTGGGATCGGGATCATGCTCTGCTTTGATAAAACTCTCAGCTTCAAACAAGGAAATATTTGTTGCTCAGGACACTTGGTCCAGTTATCAAAACATGCTCAGAATCCTGAAGAGATACAATCTCTGGTTCTCACTGTCACCTCTTCAGAAAAGTGAGAATTGTTATATCCTTGAATTATATTATTCATTACCCTCAGGTAAAGACAAAACCTGAAAATGCATAGTCATAGAGAAACTTTTTTATGCAAATATGTATGTTTATCAGTTTGGTATGTTATCAAGGAACTATGATTGCTGTCATCAGAGAATAAAATGCCTTATCCAAACAGTGACCGCAACTTCTCTAAAGTTACAAACAAGCCTACATTTGAATATAATGCAGTACCACCCATGGTTCACTAGTTCCAGCCGATTATTCCAGGTTTTACCGCAATGCATTGCCACAATGGTATTGTAGACTTTGTCCCTGCAATGATACTAGCGGCCACAATATATGTGAAATATTCTTGATAGCAGTGTTAAACCTCAACGTGAACATGTCAAGAATTAAATAAATATTTTACTTGAAATTGAAACAGTCAGATAAATCTTCAACTATACCACCTGCTATCATTATATTGGTTTCCCATTTTCAGCTTCCTTGTATTAGCTACAGAGCCTTGTAAGGATTTCTTCTCTAGGAAAGCTGATTTCTAGTCTATAAACACAGATAGAAAACAACTGCTAAATATTACAACCCAGGCCTTGATTAGAACCAAGGAGGTTAGGGGTTGTTGAATGAAATAGAATCTCAGTGTTCTATTCAAGGAAATATAATAAAGAACCAAAAATGTTTCATTGTAATGTCATGACTTTTTTTCAGGTCCTGCTCCTGGTGACCTTATGACCTTTTCATCATACCCTGGATCTATTATGTCTGGCGATGATTATTATCATCTTTCATCTTCATTGGTATGTTTTCTTAATTTAAGAAATAACTGTTCATTTTATCTTAATTGTGTGCATTGTATGCTTTCTCATTTAGATTCAGCCTTTCATATCATTTGATTAAATTTTGAATAAAAAAGGAATCTTCAAAAAATGGGGAAGAGAATGATTACGTATTCAGCTTAACCGTTACACCAGACATTGTGAAGTTTTTAAAAAAATATAATTATCCAAAATGTTTACTTGTCTGTGTTCCCACATTATGATAAAGCCAAAATGTTTTCAAAGTGTATTCTTACAAAATGATCATTTACTTACATTTTGTATTCAGATTTCCATGGAGACAACAATTGGAAATGGTAACAATGATAGATGGAAGTATGTGAAGCCAACAGGCAGTGTCCTAGAAGGTGTGAGATCTCTAGTAGCCAACAGACTAGCAACAAATGGACAACAATGGGCTGATACATTCTCCCTCTACAATAGTGGAACGTATGTATCAGATCTTACAACAACTAATGACTCCCAAGTAGGGGTTAACGATAGATCGAGCTATCGATTTATCGCGATAGTTGCTCTGCCGATAGTACTTTATCGATAGTCTTTTTTAGAACGATCAATAGTATCGATAGCACGTCTTAACTATCGATAGTATCGACAATTTGAAAAAATCAGTTGTTAACTTGAATGTTAAAAGTAAAATCCACACACAAACGCGTATTTTTACATTTGGAAAATACTGGAAACGCCTAACAGCAAACAGATCGCCGCGAGCTAAAAATAGCAACAGGAAAACACGAGTTATCTTTCCGCGACTTCCACGAGAGCAGCGGATTTTGAAATCCTTACAAACAAAGCGGTGACAAAGTCAATGAAACAATGTTTTTCTTGAAAATTGTTTTTATTTCCTTCATTAATAAACTATCGCAATAGTTCCCTGCAATAGACTATCGCTATCGCAATAGTACCCTGCAATAGACTATCGCTATCGCAATAGTCCCTTGGGGGTCAATAGTCATCCCTACTCCCAAGTAAATGCATTTTCATCCCACCGGTATGTCATAGCAAGGGTGTAGTCAGTACCCTGTCCGTCTGTCTGTCTGTGCGTCTATCTGTCTATCTGTCTGTCCATGTTTGGTCCTTAATCATTTTGTTTCTCAAGCAGAACTCAAAAGTCCTACCTCAATGAAAATGTGTGCCTGAATCAAACAAAGTTTGTAGATGTACCTTTTGCCATTATTTGTATTTTCAGTGGTTTACATGGAAACATGTATGGATCAGAACAGAGGACATACTTAAGGAATAAATAGACATCATTATTCTTCAATTGTAAATCCCATTACAGCAGAAAACCATTAACATATATCACTTGCAAGGAAGCTTACTCACTAAGTAATGGTATTCAAATACTTCAAAGATAGCTACCAAAAAATCTCCTCCCCCCCCCTCCCTCCAAATAACTTTAAAAGCGTTCCTACGCTTATGTTTATTCAATAACATCAATAGATGAGATGACATTTGTTTTCCTTTAAAGGGGCAGTAGCACGTTTTTTGAAAATTTTATATCTTAAATTTTTTACTGATGATTGTACGTTTATGCTAAATGTAATTTGATAGTGACAAAAATCTCAATACACAAACCAGTCATCCATAGTCAGAGAACAAATTATAAAGATTCACTTCAAGTTCAATGATGGCCATTTTTTTAATTCACCTTTAATTCAATTTGTGTAAGTAAAAAAAATCGCATGGCTGAACTTCGCATTATATATCATTTAATCTAAATACATTGACTTTCAATTGGAACCATTTTCCTGTTATCACCTTATATTCCCCCTAAAAACATGCTACTGCCCTATTAAAGAGAAATCTCATTTTCCTATTTCCAATCCTGCAATGGCAATCATCATGTTGATATCTTCAGGTACAACAACATGTGGATGATTGTTGACATGAAACAGTTCAAACCATCGGCCAGTAAGATACAGCCTGGTCTTCTGACAGTCCTCGAACAAATACCGTAAGTATTCTTCATTGTTTACAAGGGGCGGGATGGCGCAGTGGTTAGTGGTTTCGACTTCGAATCAGGAGGTCTGTGGTTCGAATCCCGCCAGGGGCTCAGCAAATTTGTCTGCAGTAGATAACTGTTCTATACGCAGGCAGGTTTTGGTGCAATGCTTCACTGAATTCCAGCGCAGTATCACCCATGGTTCGCTAGTTCCAGCCGATGCTCGCAGGTTTCACCGCAATACATAGGCTCTATAGTGTTGCGGGCTTTCTCCCTGCAATTATACTAGCAGCGGCGATATAAGTGAAATACTCTTGAAACCGGCGATAAACCCCATATCACTTCATCTCACCTCACCTCACCTCATTGTTTACCTCTTTTGAATTTTGATCGTCATCAACCGATACTGGTTTGAAAAACAATAAAACCAAAAAAGTCAATGGATTCATGTGCACCTTGATATTTATACATCATGGTCGAGCTTGCATTTTGAGTCAGTTTCATTATAATGGGCTTTGTTCAGAGGAATAAATGTTAACTCTATTGATATATCGTGTTCCATCTTGGGTCGCATGTTCTGGCGTTAACACTGCTCACAAGTTCACCTGCAAAAGCCATCGCTATCACAAGCTAGGGGCAAGTAACTCTAATGAACCATGCTTTCAACCTTGTCATAGCTTACAGTCTTCATAAAATATGAGATAATTTACCAAAATTACGGAAACGGCAGCCAACATAAAGGCGAATCAAGTGTGGCCATCTCACAACTTCCGGTCTCTAAATATACGCTTGAAAACCGTCTTTGTCGCGCACGACTAGATTTTCTTTTCTTTTTCTCCTCTCCGAATAAAGTATTCGTTGCTGCCAAAGTTGATACCCATCGAACGCAAATATGCTAGTTGTGACACGGTGTAAATCCTACATGCGTAATGATTACGTCACCGAAAGCAGGTTCATTAAATGCTATGCCCTTTCTACAAGGGGTACTGTGCTTTGGGCGTCGAAATAAGTATGTTATTGTTGATTAAACAATCTAAATATGATATCAAAATTTCGACGAAAGATTTTTCTACAAAGTGATGTATTTCTTTTCTCAATAGCTAAATTTCAGCCTGAACCGCATGCAAGTATGAAACAGCATCTTTAACAGGGTCTCTCGCAAACCCTAGTTGTATTGTTTTTATGCGGCCATGATGATCATGAATTAATTATGTAAAAACAAATAATTTTTTTCCAAATATTGGCAATATTATCAAGTAATAATCCCTAATTCTATTATTCAATTAGCTCATGTCAATTAATCCTTAAGACACATAAAAGTGCCCATCAGGACATTATACACATGGTTATTGCAAAACAATACTTTATTGCCAATTTGTTTTTTTTTGCAGAGGTATGATAAAGTATGCCGATTTATCATCACTTCTGGAGAAACAGAGATACTTTGCCAGTTACAATGTAGCGTGAGTACTTGAGTATGCAACAAACTTAGTGACTGACTCAAGACATATCTGATACACAGCTCATTACTATTTAGATCAGACATCATTTAATAGATCTATAAAGGCTTATCAATCGAAGCAAACAAAAACTCTTTTTGTACAGTAACCATTGTGGATAATGTTAATTTCATATTAAACATGATAACTTTTGGTTATCTGCATTGCATGAAAAATATGATTATTGCCTATATATTGTAGTTCATGCAGACTCAATTCAATGTTGCATTAAATACTTCTGTGTTTTTTGTGCAATTTACTTTTTTTGGAAAAACAAACTTTTATAATGATTTTCCACTCAGCAGAGCTATGTAGAGTGATATTTTCTGACCTTTTATTGATTTAAAAAAAATTTATGATGGGTAACCTGAGTTTGAATTGTTGGAAATATTGATAGAAATGCTTTATCTGTGCATTATTTATGATTATCAAATATCTTGAAACTACAAAACTTTAAGTATGCAAAACAACACACTGGATTGAACCTTATGTATCATTCTCATACAACATTCACCAAGTTTTTATTCCATCTCATCAAATTAATGTTTTTTTATGTTTGTATAGGTATTTCCCAGAAATTTTCAATGCCAGCGGTGGACCTGACATGGTGAAGAAATACGGAGACTGGTTCAGCTATGATTACACTGCACGCGCAAACATCTTCCGCAGAGATCAGGGCAAAGTGGAAGACATGACATCACTTCTGAAGCTTATGAGGTAATCAACATATGAATAAATACTAAACAATGTATTGTAACTTGTTACCATTTAACATGTATTGTAACATGGTTCTGGTTTCAGTGTTAAAGCCACATTATCATATTTGCATGCGGTTCGTAGTTAAATCTAGCTATTGAGAAAAGAAATGCATCACTCGGTAGAAAAATCTTTTGTCGATAGTTTGATATCATAATAAAATATTCTAATCAACAATAAAATACTTTATTCGTCGTCAAAAGTACAGTACCCTCTGCAAAAGTGTCATAGCTTTTAACGAACCCGCTTTCAGTGACATCATCATTATGTGTGTAGGCTTTAAAACGCGTTTTAGTTATGACAATTGCATCCGATAGGTATCAACTTTGGGGGCAGCTAATGTCTGACTCAGAGAAAAAGGAAAATGTAGTTGTGCGCGACAAAAAAGCTTTCATGCGTATATTTAGGAACCGATTGTGCTGATGGCCACACTTGATACGCCTACATGGTGACATGCTGAGGCTTACGTTTTGGTTATTTTTGTAAACTGTCTATTTAATGAATTCTGAAATCTCATGTTTGGTCGCAAAATATTGCTAAAATACCACAAATATGTAAAAATACTTTTAAAATATTAAAATATTGTAGTTTGGTTTGATGACTATGTCTTCTTGTAATATCTATTACCCAAGCCAAGCTCTAAAAGTAACCAGGAATAGGCAGTCTAAGTACAAATTTTTAGTAAGGAAAAAGTTTTCTTCGATATTGTTCGATACATTCATATTTGGTAAACTTTTTTAAAAGGTACAATGACTTCCAGCACGACCCATTGTCTCGCTGTAACTGTACGCCGCCATACAGTGCCGAGAATGCCATATCAGCTCGCAGTGATCTGAACCCCAAGGAAGGAAAATATCCGTTTGGATCTCTAGGTCATAGGTCACACGGAGGGCTTGATGCAAAGGTAAGTGACACTCCATGATTTTCACATCTCTTAATTTGGCTTGTATTTGTGGAAAAATTCAATATGTGATGATATGAATAGTAATATCTCACATTTTCATTAGCCTGAGTCAAAATATATGATGATGATGCGTTTTCAATGAAAATTTACCAAAACTTTCACAGTTATGGAAATATTGTGCCAAATTTTTAAATATTCAAACAAAAACACACATACATATACATCAAACACTATCAACTCTAACCTGTCCTCTTGAGAAAGTATTCAGAAATATGTATTTTGAGTGCTTAAAGTCTTAGTAAACCTAGCCTTAATAGTACCCATTTCACTCGATACTGAGTCTAGAAAGGTCTAGTAGAGGGTCGTGTCAGCCTACCTTTCTGCGACCTATGACCCTCCAACATTATACGTGCAAAGGCTTGGTAAGATGACTTTTGGTCAATTCGATACGTGGGCAGATGCGACCCTCTACTAGATCTTTTTAGACTCACTATAGGAATGAAACGGGAAATATTGAGGCTAGGTTTACTTAGACTGGGGTGCTTAAGATTGCCAGCAGGGGTACATTGTCAATTATTTTAAACAAAAAAAACACACAAAAATTGGACAGTATTCATTTTGTCATTATTATGAAATGATTTGCCCAAAATTTATTCTACTATTTATCAGTCAGTATTTCTCAGTGATGTGAAACCATTTATAGCATTTGACATATGTGTAATAGAGTGTTTGTTTGATTTAAGATATGGTATAAGTAGGGTTTTCGAATAAATTCAGCTCAGCACTTCTTATTCAGTTAAATTATATTGAAGAATTATTTTTGAAATTATCTGAAAGAAAAGGATCTCTCCATGAAAACTCTGCTAGAGAAGGTACCAGCGATGAAGGAGGGCATATATAAACCGAAACTTCTCACAGGTTTTCATTTTGAGACATTCTCTCCCCACAGAGGCAGCTCAGTCTTACCTGAGTTAGCCTCTGTTCTATTACGCCAAGATCCTGGGGTTCCAGCAGATTGCCCTAGCGGCAAAAAGTTGTAACTTGAGATATCTCCCTTAATTGCAGCCAATGAAAATACCTTTTGGATATCCACGACTTGGTGAATTCTCAACGGTCGTATAGTGACTTGCAAAGGCATCATGCCTCCAGGTTTATATTTCATTAACAGCATGAGAGGGAAAATATTTGAAAATCAGATATGGATAGGGTTTTTCATTAGAAACATACTGTTTTATTATTATGTTAATTGTTATTTGTTTTATGATAAATTTTATTTAAAAAATTTACAAAATAAAAACTAATGAGAAGGCAAAAAGCAATGTTTTGTAGAAGGAAGAGTTATCTCCCCTGAATGTTAAATTTCAACGATAGCTATAGCTTTCCGAACCCCACGAGCATAACCAAGCTTTTACGAATGACCACTTTTGAAACAGCGTTGCTGATTGCACACCTAACTTTGATTGCCTCCAATCAGCTTTCTATCCAATGTATTAGCTGTAATAGAACAGAGGCTAGCTTGGGTATGACTGAGCTGCCTCTGTGGGGAGAGAACGATTTTGAGAATGCTACCTTTTATAAATGGAAAAGAAACACCCATAAAATCTTGCTTGAATCATTTAAGTCCTAGGTTTAACAGGTGTTATCAAGGCTTGAAAGGGTGTTAACACATCTGTGAGGTATATAAATTCCTCTAATAGAATGTTCTGATTGCCTTTTATAGAAATTTTCTTTTGTAATTCTGTACTAAAGATGATGTCTGTTGTTTCAGATCACCTCCTACTCTACGTTTATGAACCAGATGACGTTTGTAGCAATCGCTGGACCCACGTACGACCAGCAGCCGCCCTTCCAGTGGAGCAAGGCTGACTTTGAGAAGGAATGCCCTCACTTCGGACACCCAGATGTCTTCCAGTTTAACCCCATGGTGTTCAATGGCACTGTTCCTGCTGACTTCTGGAGTCCTAGCTTGTAGTCAGCAACAGATTGTGAATGAAGATGAAGATTTCCAATGAAAATGTATTTTTATATCTTAAAAAAAATTTTTTTATGAAGGTATGACAGTGTCATTGATAACATTTTCTTTAAGATACCTGATAATGATCAATCAAATCAAACGTTTTCAAATGATGATTTTGATAGGTCAAGAAGTTATAAATTTCTTTTTTTGAGGACAATTTCTTTTAGATACTGGACAATGACACAAAAAACTATGTAAAAATGTAAAGATGTACTTTATTACAATATTTCTAATATCCAACTTCTCAAACGCTACTCGAAAGTTATGAGATAGTTATTTTGGGTCATATTTTAATAATTTGCTTTCTTATGAAATCTATCAACACAGATGTTTTTTTGCAGAAATTTGATATTTTGGTGTATGTTTTATGAATTAAGTACTTATTTTTGGAAAATGCATTCCTTTTGACAAATCATTTACATTTCTATTTTCTGTATGTGCAATTAAGTTGACATGACTGTGATATTATCTTAATCAAATGATTTGTTTAACTTTAGTTAATCAAAAACGGGTCCTTTATATCAACTTATAATGATAAGATTATCCTTATGTTTGACACGAAATGAAGGATTCTTATGCATTAGTAGAATAAACACCTGATGGATTGCAAATTTTAGAACTTTATACTTCAACTTTATCATATACTATTTCAGAGAGATTATATTAGAATGGTTAAGATTATCATATTTTAAAGTTGACTTTTTATGATTACGTTTTTACAACAACAAAAATACCCGTTTTGTTTTAAGCTGTAAGGTGCAATTGATTTCTTACTTTTAAAATATTTCAATGATAGGTCTATATGCAAACAAAAAAGAGAATCAAATGTTCGAAATGGATCATTAAAATTATGAAATTATACATTTCTGAATGTATCTAATAATTAGAATAGGCTTAGTAAGCAGTTACATCTAAGGTGAATCCAAGATTTTTCCTTGAGAAATCTATATTATCAATCTCCACTTGCCTCCTGATATAATAAGTTTTTACAGGCCTATTCTCCTTAAAGAGAAGAAAACTTTATGTTGTGTTTGTGAAAGGAACCTTTAATATTTAAAATACTTTTCCTTCAACACTATTTTATGTGTTTACAATGAACTGAAAGATTACTGTATTAATTGATATATGGGTGCCATCGAAATTACATTAGGCTAAAAAGCTTCCTTAAATTCTGTAATTATTGTAAAATTGAGAATAGGAATGATTTATTTTTTTTATGTATGTTCCTTTTCACTTCAATAAAATAAACCATTTTTATTTTTGTTGTTTGTACTTTACTTTTAAGAATTTGAGTGAAATTGTTAGATTGAAAGCAACAGGATTTTCATCAGGAAGTATACTGTTATATGTTTTGTCGATCGATTGATAGAGGAGCTCTTGTAATAAATTCCTATAAAAACCTCTGTCAAAAACTTAAAGGGACCATTCGAGCGGGGTATTTTTGGTGGAAACGAAATTCAGGAGGACTACAATTATATATGATTTTTACATGATAATTTCACACTTAATTTCAGATATGTTTGTGAGGTTAGCATTTCAGTTGTTCAAGATTTGACAAAGAATAAAGTGTATCGCTCAAAAAATAAAAACATCGTGAAATCGAAGCTACGATCGTGGAATACATTACTACGACAAAATGCTGTCGTAACTGATAACTTTTATTATGAATTATTTGTAAATATGCTCACCTTCTATCAACCAAATAGTTATTTCTTAATAATGTTAACTAATTAGCATAATACAGCACATTTGTTTTCTCACAATGCTCACGTTTCAAAATGGCGGAAGAAACCCGATCGAGTGGTGCCTTTAAATACGCTACTATGTAAGGTCATTTGCTAGTGGCCGCTACGGTTTGCCGTGTTCAAGGAAATGGCTCGCTTTGGTAATGTCAGTTTTAGCGATTTTGAATTGCTGCATGTCTTGAATATAAAAAATCGTAATTTGAGCTTCGTTGAGACAAATATTAAGCTTGGGTTAAATGAAATATTACAGTTATGAAGACATAGATAACTTGACATGCTACGGTTGCTACAGGTAGATGAAACGCAACCAGGTAGATGAAGCGGTCGCTTGTGGCACATGGGCATCATCAGCAACCGTACATCAACTTTACAAAATGTTTTTGCATCTTACTTGTGCCATATATATTTTGCTCTATACAGCTAACAAATATGTTATTGTTAAGCGTGTTGAGCAAGATTATATAGGTTACAGTGTTCCTTTCGCTAACTAATACTATACCCTAAACTAACCAAATGAAGCTAATAGTTCAATGAACTAACTTGTATTAATGTATATTTAAGCAATATCTTGCACCACATTTAAGTTCTTAAAAAATCTAGATTCTTTAATGGAGCAGTATTTTCAATGAATGTAACATTATTAACCGGTCTTACAAAGTGGACGTAGGCCAATTAGCTCGCCGTAGCGGCCACTAGCAAGCGTCCTCAAGCAGTAGCCTATTACAGTGTGCGCTCTGTTGTAAGCTTTTTGCAGGCTACTATCAGATTCCCTATGTCAATAATTTGCATCACATTTGCAAAATTTAAGCCAACGAAAATATTCTTGCATGGCTATTGCATGATGAAGATTGATCCTTATGTTTGACACAAAATAAGGAATTATGTTGAGTAAGTTCAAAGTATTTCCATGGAAACCATAAAAATAGGAATAAACAAAAGAAGCAAAAGGCATCACTCCAGCATCGGACCTTACAGGCCAGATGAGCTAAAAATATAAATCCAAAGTTAAAATCCCCAAAATGCGCCTCTACTTATCCAAATCGAAGAGTCATTGAGCTTGGATTCGAAGTTCCTTTTCCATGGAAACCGCCAAATATGAGAACAAGAAGAAGACAAAATCCGATACGGCTGATCAAAATACCAAGTGTCAATGAACAGTGTCAACTAGTTTTGGAGTAAGGATCCGGAAACGAAATTATTACAGGGCGATGACCATTTCCCACGGTAATACATACCGGTGGGACAAAAGCCTATTAAACTGAGCCTTACAGTCTAAGTAAACTTAGCCTCAATAATACTCGCTGCATTTCCGATATTTAGTCTAGCGAGATACAGCCGACCTTTAGGCGACCTATGACCCTCCAACGTTATACGTATACGTGTGAAGGCAGACTATTGCCGCTTGGTAAGCCGAACCCTGATTGGTCAATTCGATTCAAGTCGGCTGACGCGAGGGGTTACTTTATCTCGCTAGGCTCAATATCGGAAGTGCATGGAGTATTATTGAGAAAAGGTTTACTTAGACTAAGACTCCATAGCTACATTCTCAGAGACGGCAGCATAGTCAGACCCAAGCACGCCTCTTTTCTAGTAAGTCAAATACATAGTGTTGAAAAGTAGAAATCTGATTGAAGGCAATACAAGTTAGTTATGCAATCAGTGACGCGTTTCAAAAGTGGCCATTCGCGAAGCCTCGGTTATGTCCGTACGCATCAATGAAATTTAACATCAGGGGGAGATAACTCTTCCTTTTACAACCATTGTAAACAATTTGAGTTATCTTTTTAGTCTAGCGAGATGTAGTAGCGGACCTTTCGCCGACCTATAACCCTCCAACGTTATATGTGCTAATGCAGACCATTTTGGCTTGGTATCCCCGATTGGACAATTCGAAAGATTGACTTTCACGACCCGCCACTACACTCGCTAGATTCAATATCGGAGTGAAACGAGGCTAGATTTACCTAGACTGGCTTCCTATTTATTACCATATTTCTCAAAATGGCATCCACAGTGACTTCTAACAACATTTATGGAATTATTTATTGCGAATTATACGGATAAAGGTTATCATAGCCCCTCCCAAAATTAACATACTTGTCTAGTCGGTTTCTAGCTTACTTTCACAGATATATGTTACGCAATGACACCCTGTGTAGAGACGGCCTTGAGTTACATCAGGGATCATATATAAAAGACAGAGGTCCCTCTGTCCTTTATGATTCCCGGTTACATACGTTTTACGTTTCTCGATGAATGCTCTCCACAAGTCTTCACGATCAGTATATACATCTGTCGGCCAGTATGTTGTTTGCTTGAATAATATGATGAATACACCAAATTATTCATATGCACAAACTTTATAAGTTATAAAAATATCACTTTATTAGAGCGGTTACTCTTTTCATTTCCCACGTGGTACTTTGTAAAGGGGTTTCATAGCATTTTGTTATGACGCATATGGGTCATAACACTTTTAAGTGATTTGATTGGCTAGCGGTGAAATTTGATATAACTATAATATTCTTTAGCCAACATTTAATCAAAACGAGCGCGTTTCAACAATGATAATCATCTTAAACTTACTTTTAAGGCGGTTGTTTACAAATTTTGACGAAAACATACAGGCCAAGGCTCGTAACAAAACAAAATTATTTCACTTGTGTAATAAAATTGATGGGGGAAAGCTCGTGAGATATCCTATAAATTCAGCCCTTCAAACTGCAAGTCTGTATAGGTCAATTGAAATTTATTTTCCATAGTATATAAACTACGCGTCAGATGAAGTTTGAATACATGCTTAGTCAAGCCTGGTAATGCTGTCACGATTGAATGCCCCCGTTGATAAACCTTTCGTTATACAATGCTTACTCTAGCCCAGTTTGATTCTCAGTTATAGCACATAGACTTACTTTAAGACTTTCTAAAGTAAGCTTGGTTAAGATGTAATGCATTCTTTTTAAGAATGGCAGATGTTTATCTCAATTAATATTATCTATTGGAATGCAATGACTTTATAATCGAGTTAAAACACTTTAATCAGGCTTTTATTCGACGATTTGATAATACCCCCGAATTTCACAAGCGAACGTTTAACAAACTCGTTGGAGCTTGATGCAGGGCGTGTCGGCGTAGAAACTAGCCCTAAAGTACTCACGGAATTCGAAAAAAGATTCTTTTTGTCGTTTATTTCTTTATTACCTGAATATAGGTTATTCATACAGTTGTCAAACAACTTAGATTTTTCCAACTACGTATGTTGGATGAATCACAAGAGAAAGTTTTAGATAGCATCTTTATGTGAATATGACTAAAAATGTGCTTGTTTGCAACGCATTCAGAAACAGATTATAACTTCAGTAACTATATCAGTGCAATGGGCGAGAAAATGGTACCGAGAAAACAAACCTGCTAAACCTGTTACACAAGAAGGTGCATTTGCACGTGCGTTGCCAAATCAACTGTGGAAATGACAAAGTTAAGTGACATGAATGAATTCGTGAGAATAGTATTTCAGTTGTAACTCACACACAGTTAGATCTGTTAACATATGAAAAACCAATGTGATTTTAACATTGATTTATTGATTTACATTTCACCTTTAATTTTGATGAATAAGCCGTTTTAGAGAGGTTAATGTCCGATTTGAGAAATTGCAAAGTCGAGACCACTTCATGCGATCAATAAAGTATTGGAATATCACTCATGCAGACTTATTAATTTGGTAAATACCTCATACTCATATAATATACATGGATGTTTGGACATTGTTTGTGCTTAGTAGCGTTGTAATGCTAACACACAAACAATGTTGTGTTTAATGTTAATGTTTACAAAGGGTATCACTGGAATTGTTTACAGAACTTCATGGCTAAATGGACATTTGGTTTTTAGACTGTATCAATTATCATGCAATTTGGAGTATCGAATATTGAATGTCAATGCTATACTTTCCCGCATCGGTGATCTTGAGAATTTTTGTCTAGGGTAAAAACAAATTTAACAATACAAATGTGATACTTCTTTCCAAAACGTCCGTGTTATATGACGTTTTACAGCTTCAGTTCACAAAATCGACAATTTTATACCTCTTGATAATTTGAGACTCATTTTTGAAAAACATTATTTAGAAAAAGGCTAAAACAGAATTCACGTAAGGGTAAATACTTAATCATGTGGTACCTAAAACCAACTAAAGGCACTCATTGCTTCAAATTTTGTTATTCAATTTTACATGGAACAAAGGTTACCATTATGCATCGACAAGGTGTCTGAAATGAAAACATCGTCGAGTGAGAGTCTGGCATCAGAATATTCATCATCGACATTTTGTACATTATTGGCTCGTTCGTACCGGTCATTTACGGCCAAAAGAACTTTTGATGTGTGCATCAAAGAGTTGCCAAAATCTCAACATCCGGGTCACAATGTTTCATCATCTTGCCACAAGGATATAGATTATTCACAACATGCCTGATTTGGGTTAATAAGTCAACAAAACTCTACAAAAGCATTTCCATGAAATGGATATTCGACCATGAAGGCCAGTTATCGCCCTCTTATTTTTGGTAGCCTCAAAGAATCTTATGAAGTGGTTAAAAATCAAGATCTTGAACCTAAGAAATGTTAGATCTTTGTTTACTAAAAAAGCACAACAATTAGAAAATAACCCGACTTTGGTTTGTTTACCGTTGAAAAAAGAAAAATATTATTCACAGCTTATGCCAGACTTGGTTGAGACAGTATGCTGGTGTGAGATACAATATTTAGCACATACAAATATGGTTAATTGGTGGTTCTAAAGAATTTGAGAAGCAAATCACAATTTCGATAACGTCCATGAACGTCACTTGTATCAGATTATTTACCGACAAAGGGAGTGTAACAAGTATGATAACTCGAATTCACTTGCAAACATCAGATGGCTCACTTACCGGCTTTTTTAAAGTAAGGAAGTTGATAATTCCTTCTCAAACGCTTATTTTCAAACCAAATAAAACATCAACGGTACGGATTTTGTGGTCAACAGATAGGGAAACATACCTAAAACTAGTGTTCTCCTCTTGGCTTACTCTTTGTCTGTATACATGTAAATGTTTGCTTGATACCATTTAAATTTTGTGACATTTGTTTTTTTAGGTGAAACAATAAATTCATTAAAAATACATATGCGTTTCTTTTTTGGGTCAGTATATTATCTTTTTCGTAATATAACCTATGCGTCCTGTTCATTGAACAAAAGTTTCTGTAAATAAAAAAGGGCATCGATAACCAACAATAACCTTTAATCTGTGATAAATCAACATACATTTAAGTAATTTTAATGAGATGACTCTACATTGTTACGTCTCTTTATACCAAGGCGAGAACACAGAATCATTTTCTGTTCCGTTAAATTCAATCGGTTTGAACTTGAACAGATCTGGTTGACCGTAGTGTTTATACTTGTAGGAGTCCTTGACCTTTGACCACTGGAATGGCGGCTGTTGTTGGTAGGTGGGACCGGATATAGCATCAAAAAGTAACCACCACATTTCACTCGTGATCGTCATCTGAAAAGATTTTTTTATTAATATTATTTAACAAACAATTCGTTATGGATTATTTTATCAAACTTAGGCTAAGAAGAACGACTTGCAGTTTCTTGTTTAATCTAAGGGGAGGGCTTTCCTAATTTTGGAGCCTTGTGTTCAAATCATTTGTTGTATGGAACAAACATTTATGATAAAACATTTGGTATTTTATCTAATTTAGGGTAAGAAGAACGACTCGCAGTTTCTCAATTAATCTATGGAGAGGGATTTCCTAATTTGGGAGCCTTATGTCCAATTCATTTTTTGTATGAAACAAACATGTATAATATAACAATTGGATTTGTTTTATTAATTTAGGTTAAAAAGATCGAGAACGACTCAAAGTTTCTCAATTAATCTAAGGAGCTGACTTTTCGACCTTGTGTCAAATTCATTTTTGTATGAATAAGATATGTTTCAATTCCATATTGACAGTTTGAGAATTTAAGTCGAGTCAAATTATAAAATTTTTCAATTTCAATGTGGCCATGGAACAAAAAACCTGATTTTAGTTTCATTTCAACATAAATGTACATCCACATTCATAATCATTAGAGAAATAATTGAACAAAGGTGATCCAATTAGGAATCATTTTACAGTATATCTTATCTTTCATTATGAGCAAAGAGGTCAAGTGATAACACCAACTAAGTTTGCATCGTTAGGAAAGGACTAGTATCCATCATGGTATCATCCCGCAATAGGGTCAACCTTATTATGAAAATAACATTGAATTGCAGATCTGTATTAATTGAAAAAAACCTTTTGGAATGTTTTGACAAGACATACACGTTGAATTAACCAATGAAAGTGTACCAATCTTTGTAGATAAACAATTGACTATAAGAAACAAAAACCTTCCATGTTCATCATTCACTTTGTTTTATATGTATGAACAGGCTCACAAGTAGTTGAGGTAGAGGAGATATTTATATATATAAAATTATCAGTCCGATATTGCCATAAGTATTTGTGTTTTTTGGTACATGTGTAGGCGGTGATATTATTATGAAATTGGAGCATTTTTGATAAAATTGAATATTTTACATTATAACGACATGGAAAACATTACATAAATTGCATGTTTTTAATACTATATAAAGGGGCAGTAACACGTTTTAGGGCGAATATAAGGTGGTGTCAGGAAAATGAAAATTAATGTTTCCAATTGAAAGAGAATGTATTTAAACAAAATGGAGCAGTAATAATTCAAATACTTAACGTAAAGTTTAGCCATGCGATTACCTTTTCTTACACAAAATGAATTAAAGGTGTTCACACAAAATGGCCGCCAATAGATTGTATGTGAATCTCCAGATACTTTGTCAGCTGACAATGGAAGATTGGCTTGTGTTATGAGCTTTTTGACACTGTCAACATAATACATTTAACATTAACTTACAAATATCATTGAAAGATATAGAATATAAAATTACCAAAAAACGTGCTACTGTCCCTTTAAAAAATCTAAAAGGTTTCAAATGTTTACTTCTATGTAATTGAATGCAAAGCAGACTAGGTACCAAGGATGAAACAAACAAACCTTGACGTCCACGGCGCCTTCCATTTCATATCCTAAACTATCAAAAGTATATGATCCAGTCTCCGAGTTAAGATCGTGTCTGGCCGCTATAGCGAGGTCGGCGCTGTATGGCGGGGTACAGTTGCATCTTGACAGAGGATCGTTCTTAAAGTCGTTGTAACTGAAAACACAAATGTTGATCTTATTCATCCTACAATTTATGTGTATCTTACAGTACTGTGGATCAATAAGGCAATGCCTCGTATAAGGGAACTATACCTTATCTTATATAAGAGCTTCGGGGATATGAAATGTTATTGCAGGATGGAACTTACTAAACGTCATCAACGACTTCATATAAATTTAGCTTCAGCTACTACTTAGCATTATCGGGTTAGGAAAGGGTGTCTGGTGATAATGCATTTGGCATAAATTAACACTCTTTTTGAAAATTTCAACAACAAAAAATCAAAAAGAACTGTAAATGCCCTAAAACTTACAATTGTTGAAAATATTTTACACTTGATTTGTGCAAAGCGTCCTTTCTTATAGCATGCAATTGCTCTCAGTCTTCAAAATAAAAACAAGATAATCAAGATTGTAAATACATGTTCAAAGATTGCGAGCAAAATTTTCGAACATTCTGCGTCAATATCTGATGAATAAATTCTAACATATGCTTCGAAAATCCTTTCTGATCAATAACATGTCCTTTACTCAGAATAATCTCTTTTGGCATCTTACCATCGTAAGTCAAATCGAACAAGGAAATCGTTCATACCCTCAAGTATTTCACTTCTTAACAAGACTTCTAATCATTTTTATGGTACTGTATATTCTGTACATTATATATATCTTTTAGCCTTAAAGTACAGAACGTCAAAAAAACTTGATGTATTTGATGTAAATTATGTATATTGTGTATATGTATTAATATGTTCATGTTCATTGGACTTGTTGCCTTCAAACTTCATTGATAAACAAACATACAATGGTATCTGGAATTTATATGTATAATAGGTATATATGTGATGGTGTGTTATTATTCGTATCTAAGGAATAACTTTCCTTAGTATTGAATTGTTATTGTTAAGCTTTATATTTAGCATGCAATGCTTTGTTGGATGTAAGATAGGCTAAGTTAACCTAGCCTCAATATTATCTGTTTCACTTCTGTACTGAGTCTAAAAAGGCCTAGTAGAGGGTCGCGTCAGCCGACCTTTCTGCGACATACCCTCCAACGTAATACATGCGAAGGCAGACTATTGTGGCTTGGTAAGACGAATTCTGATTGGTCAATTCGATACGTGGGCTGACGCGACCCTCTACTAGACCTTTCTAGACTCAGTGAAACGGATAATATTGATGCTAGGTTTACTTAGACTGGATGTAAGAAGAATTCCCTAAAGAGTGTTCTCTTTTCTTATCTTGTCTTATCTCATCTTATAAAATTGTAATAACAGGACAATAAGGGGAATTCTTATTGATGATCAACTTCTTTATTCTGTGTAAGCGACGTTTCGACATAGATGCTAATGTCGTTGTCAAGGAAACGAAACGTCGCTAACACAGAACAGTTGTTCATCCATAAGAATTGTTCTTTTTGTTCATCACACCAACTTCTAGAATGCCAATCAAAGATGTAATAACAGTATTATAGTAAACTCACCTCATCAATTTGAAGAGAGATTCCTTGTCTCTCACAGTGTGTTGATCACGGCGGAATATCTGGGCCCGTCGACATTGGTCGTGAGTAAAGTAGTCGCCGTACTTCTCCACAAACGGTTGTTGTCCACTCATGTTAAAGACGGTTGGGAAGTATCTGGAAAATAGATGGACTTTAATACGAAAAAGGAAGATTTGAATGCCAACTTTTACTAGCATTCATTATAACTTGTCTTTTCTAAATGATTTAAACATCGGAAATGCATTTTGGACAGGATCTGTAATGACATACAATAAAATATCAAAATTAAATATACTGTGTATTGAAATACTTTTATTTCGAAGATGGCCATAAAGTAGAGAGATAATGTATATTCGAAATGGAAACATCATTTTCCTGATTCCTTGTTCAATGTGCAACCCCAATGAATGCTCCTGAGAATACAACATTTACTATAAAACATTATCATCCTTATTTTAGATATTATAAGTAAGTAAGTTATATCAATGTTCAGGTCTTTTACATAAGCATTTATATGACTATTGAATATTCTAGTAAAGGAAACCGCTCTCTTTCAAGTTTAATTCGTTTATTTTTTTCATATAATGGTTTAATACGTTCATTTTTGCAGAAGTCCAAAGCTAAGTGTGTTGTGAGAAAATGTAATATATAGCTTATATTCGCTTGTAGCATCTAAAAAAAGTGACACTATTGTATTTAAACTCGTTTGTGCATATTCAGTGAAAGTGACACCATTGATAAAAATCATTGTAATCAACAAGTACCACTTACGCAACGTTATAACTTGACCAATAACCCTCTTTTATCAGAACGTCAGTGACATCCGCCGATTCAAAGAAACCACTGCAAAAAGTCACAATCAACCACATCAAATGATACGTGGATTTCCAATGAACTTAATCTCAGATGCCAAAAATAGCTATATTATTTGGGATACGATTCTACATCCAAATTGAATTAACTGTAAATAAGTTTTGTATCTTGTACCGATAATTTCTGTAATAATTTAGCAATTAATAGACATGTAAATTTGTTGACAGAATTATCCAAGCATTTCGTCGAAAGGCCTTTAGTAAAAACTCTTTACAAATTCGGCTTATACATTTAGATTATCAAAATGTTAGTTTTGAATAAGTAACTTTTCTATATAAAAGAAACAGCTTTCTACAGCTAGGTTACTATGACCAAAATCTTCAACTTTTCGTCATACGTTAGCCGAGGCATCTAAACTTGCCAATATTTTCTAGACTTAAGAAAACTTTAATTTTGTTTGCTTAAGAGTCTGGATAACAGATTAAACGTTTATTTTCACCCACTCATTGTATTTATAGTGTCGTACCTGGAAAGCAACATTTGTTATTACAGTAAAATACTTTGAAGTTTCACCGAAGGCAACTTATGTTGTTAATGGATTAAAACGTTGGGTTTTACAGAAATGATTTTTTACTGAATACTTATTATGATAACGGTGAACTTTCGCTCACTACTGACTGATTCATTGAATGACTTTTGATGAGGTGCTGACAACAGAATACTTATCGTCTCTAGTTCCATCAGCAATCTCCGACATCTCAAACAGCTATACTCGTACATCGAATAATTACTTTTTTTCTGTCTGCACCAATGAGGTGTCTTTTGAACTAATAGTCCGGTGGTCTCACAGTATCAAAATAAAAGCTTTGAAAATCTAATAATTTACAAATTCAAGTTTGTCCTACAGTAATGCATAAACTTTCCTTTACACCTTCGGCTACTGCTGCGTGGAGTGACCTCGCTGTGTACTTAAAGGGGCAGTAGCACGTTTTTTGATAATTTCAAAATTCAAATGTTTCACTGATAATTGTAAGTTAATACTAAATGTATTATTTTGACAGTGTCAAAAATCTCATTACACAAACCAATCATCCATAGTCAGAGGACAAAGTATGAAGATTCACATAAAATACATTGGCGGCCATTTTTGTGTGAACACCTTTAATTCATTTTGTGTAAGAAAAAGGAATAGCATGGCTATACTTTACATTATAAGTTTGAATTATTACTGCTCCATTGGGTTTAAACACATTGTCTATCAATTGGAACCATTAATTTTCATTTTCCTGACATCACCTTATATTCCCCCTAAAAACGTGCTACTGCCCCTTTAAGCATTCCCCATCAAGGCTATCGTCAAAAAACATATTTTAAAAAACATTTGTAATGTTCATGAAATATTTGGTGACAGACGCAAACAGATGATACTTTGTCGTTTACGACTGGGCTGCAGTGAACTTAAAGGCCACACATTTGACAGGTTATTAGAAAACTCTGCCTCTTGCTCATGTAACTACCACTATGAAGATGTTCTAAGTATTCACAGCTATTATTATATAAACTGATTCAATTTGAAAACCGTTGTGTATGGTAACAATGAATAATGTGATGTTTCTTGAACATAACATTTTATATTGTATAAATCCTGTCACGGGAAGAGATATTTTTGAAGGGGTAACCCTGATTATGAATCCCATTTCCTGTGCCATCTGGAAATATATACAGTTTTAATCACATGCGTTTACCATTTATTTACCAGTTCAAAATTTAGTATCACCCAAATGATTAAGATCACACAGAACCTCTATTGTTCGCAAGATGCAGTCGACCAGTATAATCCTCTGGTCTGTTGGTTTAAACATCACAAATGTTACTTTCCAGGTAGTGAACCGTATTTATCAAAACTTTCGTCAGAAATGTGAGATAGTGATGCATCACAATATCGTTGAATGTAATACAAAAAATGGTTATTCCATGTGAAATGGACAAAACTATCACTCAGTCATGATACAAGCAATACTCACGGCAATTGTTCGACTATTGTTAAAACTCCTTCCGGAAGTTGTCGTCCTGTACTGGCGAGCTTCTGGTCCACCACCATCCACTGATTGTTATAACTGCAATGATTATAGTAACAATTATACTAAAATGGATATTAATATGGCGCCTCTTCCATGTCCTGATACATGCTCAAAGGGCTACTTCTATGATTACCCTGAAGAAGTGTACTCTCACAGCTGCTACTGACCGCTTCGTCGATAATTACATTGTTTCCAGGTACCCATTTTAACAGCTGGGTGAACTGAATGCAACGTAGCTGAGATGCCAGAATCTCCGCGATTCTTTGTTATTTAGCTGCAAATGGAGTTATTTTGTTTATTATCATACGGCGTTTTGTTCTAAGAGTATTCGCCATAATGTATCATTTGGTTGGGTTTTACGTTTACGTTTTTGTATTCATCGTTGTAACTTTATGTGGACTTCTAAGTTTAAAAGTATGCATCATTTACGTAAACCTATTTTCATACAACTGAATATGTTCATACTAGATAAGAAACTTTACTTTAAAAATTTAGTATCTAATGTATTTCAGATTTCTCAATCAGTGATAGCGTAAATCCTTAGCCGATTTCAACCAGCTAAAAGGCACACTGAACCAGCTGGCACGAAACACTATTAGAAATTAAGCACACACCCCTTACGATACACAAAAAGTGAAACCGTCCAGAATGGTGCTGTCTATATGTTAACCCCTTACGTGCCGCTATTGTAGAGAGTGAAGTTCTGGACCCACTCCCGCCCGCTGGTAGCTAGTCTGTTGGCAGTCCACACCCTCACGGGCTCGAACAGGCACCCCTCGGGCGTCGTGTGCTTATATAGACTTGGGTTGTTGTTTGGGTTGGTTGTTTCAAGACTGACCTGGGAAGATTATTGATGAAGCTTGATTTTCTTTGTATTTTGGAGGATATTGATACTGGTTATCAGACGACAGCTGATATATCGAATTTATGACCAATCAGGGATCGTCTTACAAGCCGCAATAGTCTGTATTATCACATATAACGTTAGAGGGTCATAGGTCAGCGAAAGGTCGGCTTACGCGACCCACTACTAAATCTCGCTAAATTTGAGTGAAACGAGTATTATTGAGGCTAGGATTACTTATTGTAACAAAGGAGGAATTTAACGCCCATACAGTACCATGCCCGAGGACAGCATGTGGAAGTCATCAGAGGACACCAGATAGGAACATGTATAAGATATGTTTATTTATCTATTTCCTTTTCTCTTCTATCATAAATTGAAACAATGGAGGACAATGTCACCCATACAATGTCTAAGGACAGCATGTGGAAGTCATCAAAGGACACCAGATATAAACATGTCTAAGATATACATATTTATTTCCTTATCTCTTCTATCATATACGGTAATAAAGGAGGACAATAATGCCCATACCATGCCTGAGGACAGCATGTGGAAGTCATCAGAGGACACCAGATAGAAACATGTCTAAGATATACATATTTATTTCCTTATCTCTTCTATCATATACGGTAATAAAGGAGGACACCAGATATAAACATGTATAAGATATGTTTATTTATCTATTTCCTTATTTCTTCTATCATAAATTGTAACAATGGAGGACAATGTCACCCATACAATGCCTAAGGACAACATGTGGAAGTCATCAGAGGACACCAGATAGGAACATGTATAAGATATGTTTATTTATCTATTTCCTTATCTCTTCTATCATAAATTGTAACAATGGAGGACAATGTCACCCATACAATGCCTGAGGACAACATGTGGAAGTCATCAGAGGACACCAGATATAAACATGTCTAAGATATACATATTTATTTCCTTATCTCTTCTATCATATACGGTAATAAAGGAGGACAATAACACCCATACCATGCCTGAGGACAGCATGTGGAAGTCATCAGAGGACACCAGATAGAAACATGTCTAAGATATATAGTTCTTTCCTTATTCTTTCTATCATATACTGTAGCAAAGGAAGACAACACCCATACCATGCCTGAGGACAGCATGTAGTCGTTATAAGAGGACACCAGATAGAAACATGTCTAATATATATAGTTATTTCCTTATCCCTTATATCATAAACTGTAACAAAGGAAGACAATGACACCCATACCATGCCTGAGGACATCATGTGGAAGTCATCAGAGGACACCAGACAGGAACATGTCTAAGATTAATTTATCTATTCCTCATCCCTTTTATCATAAACTGTAACAAAGGAGGACAATAACGCTCATACCATGCCTGAGGACAGCATGTGGAAGTCATCAGAGGACACCAGATAGAAACATGTCTAAGATATATAGTTATTTCCTTATTCTTTCTATCATATACTGTAACAAAGGAAGACAATGACACCCATACCATGCCTGAGGACAGCATGTGGAAGTCATCAGAGGACACCAGATAGCCCGGGTAGGAGGAGAAGGTCCAGGTGAAGCCAGGTGCGTCCTCTGTTACAACATAACGTGAAGATATGAGATAAGATGAGAGGAGATACCGAAAGGTACATTAACAGAGTAAAAAAATAACAAATATACAACATTTAAGAACAAAACGAACATAAAATACATGTATGACATGAAAAAGGCTATTGAAGTAGATTTATAAGATATAGAATATGATTATAAATCATAATCACTAAAGATAATATGGACGTTCAGTAAATGATTACTTTTTATCACACATTCTATTAAGCAATTTCATGCTGTTGGGAACAGAATATATTATGTACGGTTGTTTAAAAGTTAAGGCATTTAACAGCGGCGGCCAGAAGGAAAGAAAACATTGTATTCATACAAACACGTTTGCATGTACTTCTTCCTGGTTTGTGTATAATCCTTCCTTTGATACCAGCTATGAGTAGAAATATAAATGGTTTTATATACACTAGTGAGAGTAAACATTTGACGGGAGGGACAATGTGCTGAGAGTAAATGACCGTTTACAAGTTTTTATAATGCAGTTTGTAAGCTATCAACGAGTCTAGTCTTCGATTTCGTCATATTTCTTTCAACATCGACCATTGTTCAATATATGGACCTTCATACGCCTGGGACAGTTACATCTCTTGTATTGTCAATAGGCCTTTCATTTGCTGTGTACTCTTTTAGATCCCTCTGGAATGTATTGCCTTTGTATGATTTGAAGGTTTGTGCTGTAACCAACATGGGCTAGGTTAGTTATTTCATAACCACCTTGGTCGGCTCTGAATTGGTCAACAAACTCAAACAATTTAAAAAATATATATATATACAACGAAAGTTGGATTCGAACTCGGAACCACTGTGTTATCTTTAACACTTGACACTACCGAGAAACAACACAACATGATTTACATTTTCTTTTGTCATGTATGTAATCAAACTGCCTCTATAAACATATATATATTATCTTTTTTTATAATCATATGATGTTTTTTCGTTTATTAATTAAGTGCGTATAAAAAACTAGTTGAACTCATTTCAGGTGTGCTCCAAGAAAATGTAAGCCAAATAATAACCAATGGGCATTGCCTATGATTATGACAATAAAATAAGCTCGGACTACGCCCTCGCGAGATTATGTCCCATAGTCCCTCGGCACCGGGTTATCATTACTACATATTCGAGCGTCCCTCATATCACTGACGTAGATTGTGCACAATTCCTTACTATCTCTACCGAAACATTTACCTTTGCTTTTCCCCGTTTTGCTGTATCTGAGGCTGTACTTCTTGAGGACTCTGAGCATGGTTTTATAATTGGCCCACGTATTGTGTGCTACCATCACCTCACCGATGTCTGGTAGAAACTTGACTAGAGCAGAGCAATGGCCCGGGCGAGGACCATTCTTCAGTCCTGGCTTTTGTAGAAGCACCTCAAGGTCTCCTACATCGTCGCTGATTTGGAACAGGCTTCACAAAGCATTAGGAATGATTAACGTATCTTTAAAACGTCTATTCTTCAAGACTGGGTCTTAAATGGAATATATTCTATAATAAGATTTTCATACGTATTTCTCAATATATATTAAATATTAATTAAGTATCAGTAGATGAATGAATAATATGTGAAGTTGTTTGGAAGATGCAGCTCTGTGTCTTGACATATTGCAGTCATAATTCCGTAAGGTCAACTTGCCCGTAAATGGTGAGATCATTGATGTATGAATGAAAGTAGCACATCTCCGCTAACACTTACTACAAGCCGAGGAGGTCTATATCCAGAGAGGGAGCGGTGGGGTTGCTGTTGTATCCGTCTTCTAGTCCTTTGAGTTGCGTGTAGAACATCTCAACCTTGAAGAGGAAAATTGATACCAACAATATTCCTGTCATATTTTTTCAGCATACCTTCCCATATTATATATACTATATATATATATGTGGTTAATCAAGGCACAAATTGCCGATCCAAACTCTGTTCGAATTAGCCGAGCCTGTTGGCTAGAAAGGAAGAGGTCTGATTGCATACAATGGAAGTGCAATGAGTTATCAGCTTGGCAAGTGATTTGGCAATGGCCTTGTGACGAGAATGACTCTTTCAATACGTAAAGCGTTTTCATTGGCTTAAAAATTTCAAATTGATTGTTTGTGGCGCTTTTTCCGCTGTAGGAACCAGAGATGTGCTTTTATTCGGACAGAGGTTGGATTATCATCTTATGGATTTATCTACCTCAATGGAGGGAGAATGATTGAGATTATGAACTGTATCTTTAAATAAATTATATTATTTAAAATGGATAACTAAGATATCATTGATGTTTATGGTGTTTTTCTTTGAAAATTAATGTAAACTCAGTCTCTAGCCTCAATAATATTCGCTTCACTCTTACTCGGGCTTGACGAGAGTATTATTGAGGCTAGGTTAACTTAGACTGATGTAAACTGAAATTATATATAGAATGAAGTGAGATAGACGTATATATGTAAACATGTTTTTGCATCTAAAGTAGACCTATATGTTTACCTGGTGCCAATAAGGATCCCCCTCGTTAGCTGTGATAGATGTTTTGATCCAGTTAAGGTTTTCCTCCAGGAAGTTTCGGAGACGCTGACAATAAGGGGAGTAAGGTTCCTGACAGTAGCCAGCCTGTGTGGACATCATACATCACATTACAGCATCACATACGTATAGGTCAGTCAGATATATTCTATGATGGGAATTCTAGAAGGACACTTTATGGATATAAATCTTTCGAGATATAAACTAAATAGATACACTAGATATCAACTAAAATATAAAGAATATAAAGTTGTCTTTCCATAAAATTGTATCACACATCACATTACAGCATCATAGAGGTATAGACCATTCTCCAATACATTCTATGATGGCATTTATAGGTTGATAAGATGCATGATGATGGAGGACAATTCATGGATATACAGCTTCTTCATTCTAGGTTGGCGACGATTCGAGATCTATACTGATGTCGCTTTATCACTTCAACTAAAATGTAAAGAATAAAAGTAGTAAAAAGTAAACTATTTTCAGGAACTATTTTTATGGTAATACTATGAGAACTAGCCTGTGTGTTCTCCCAGTGGTAACCGATCAACTCCCGACTGATGTATCCTTCCGCCAAACCAGCAGCGTAAGCCTTCATCGAGTCATCATAGCCAGACTGGACCGCGCCCCACGTCGTTACCTCAAGCAGGGCCCATCTGGAGGTGTTAATTGTCAATTGATAAACAGTGTTTGAGAGCAAAGTTTTGTTTTACTTTATAATGATGATGATATTTGAATGCGCTGAATCCACAACACAAAGGACCATGCTCTAAGCGCTAGACACATTATTACCCAGGACAAACATCTCCTCTTTGTTCATTCACAACTCCACAAGAGTATGAAACCGAGCTGCTAACCATTGTGGTTACCTTCACATTGCCTTCACCCTCAAACCAGGCAGCCAATTGTACTGCTTGGTGAAAAGAGGCACATTTTGAATAAAGTCTAGATCTCTTGTCCATGAGTTTTGTGTAAGTGTGGGGTAGAGAATCTGCCCTTAAAAGTTAATTTCAACGAGCTGGTCGCCCACTCATAGAGCTAGCTGCGCCCGTTGTTGCTGAACTACACTGATAGCGGTGGACTGAGTATTGGCCAGGACCACATGCCTTTTTTAATGTGTTGAAGTTGAACTACATACACATTTTATGACGAGTCTTGTATTTTCTATTGTTATCTAATTTGCATATCCTGAAATTTTAATGTCATATATTTGTGTGAATAATATGATATAAGAACATAACATATTTTCATAGAGCCAAATTTCACTAGAAGAATTGCCAGTGACATAAGTTTATATCAGCATATAAGCAATTAAGAGTAGCTGATTAAAAAACTTGATTGATGAAGTGTTTTTCTTAAGCCGACTTGTATTTTGGTCTAACTGTTCCAATGTTACAAGAAATAGTAATTTATTCCACAAGGAGGTGGAGGCAATTGGTAACACACTGATGTTCAATGATTGTCTGGTGTCTGTAAATGGCGGGTGCTACATGTTAAGACGGACATGTTTATGGGAATTTGGTATCTCGACAATATTGTTGATCATGCCGTTTGATGGATAAGGAACTTTGTGGCCTGAAACTTGCTGTGCAAATTAAGTAGTTCTTGTTCACTGAAGATTTTGTCCAAACCATTTTCGTTTCGAAACCGAAATAATTATGATATAGTAGAAATGGTCGACTGTGTTTACAATCTGATAATCGTTATTGAGAATGGATACCATTTGCTCCATCTACGTTCATAGTTTAAGTAAGTCCGCTTTTATCATTGTCCTGAAGCATATCATACAATCCAGCTTACAGCTTAATAGAAACTGCTCACTTCCCTGTTGGTGATGGGTCAGTCATGCTTTATTTATCATACACAGTATAAAGGGTTGTGAAGTTGAAAACGCCCACTGTACACACTTGTATGTCTCACATCAATGTATATAGTTATAAGAAGATGATATAACGAATTGCTTTTAGCTTTTACATACTTGGAAATAGAGAATAATGCGGAAATATCTCGGTAAAAGATCATATCCTATTAAATTACAATGTTGAAGATCTAAACTGAATTGAAATATATGATTAAGTGAAGGGGATATTACATCAAAAGCATGATATGAAGTTGAATTTTGATAAATGAATATGAATTTTGTAATGTCTTAATGACAATGGGGTATTATATCGACCTACTGACCCAGTTTCATTGACACTGTTTATAAATGTTGCCGTAGCCAGACTGTCTGTTGTCGGGTGTCCTTCCTGAATATGGTACGTGTTTGTCTTTTCATCGTACGTAATATGTACGTACGTACGATTGTCGTCAGCATGCACTGTCAACAGTGTCACTGCTAATAGTAACACGTACACGGAGGCCGCCATGTTGTCTGTCTGGTGACAAGGTTGTGGCTGATAAAGGTTATAGCAAGATCTACGGTTAACGGATGTTATCGTAAGAAAGGTTGTTATCACAAGAGGACAGGCTCGCAAGATGGTTACTGCAGAGTAAAGATTTCTTTTAAAGAAAAACAAAATATCTTCGTATGAAATATTACGATTTACAGGTATTTTTAGTAATTGAATCCAAGACGAAATTGAACATATGCTCTTAGATCATGGGTGCCAACACATTTTTGACAAGATGAAAACGTGTCTTTCTCAACAATGTTACGTCTGTTGTGAAGTTAATATTACACATGTATGTTTCATTCCGATTTTCTAAGGAAAATCTCTCCCAGAGGTGTTCCTATATGTCCACCTTTGTATTTTATAAGTTGAAATAGATGAAGATGAGTTATTATATATCAACGTCATAACACGACATTAGGTGGCGAGCATGCCCAAACAGGATTAATAAAATGAGACCGACAGTTCGATTTTTGGTACATCACTATTAATAAATAATAAAATAATAATGATAATCCTATGTTGTATTTGATTGAATGATTGAATAAAGTGAGGCGAATCTTCAGCTTTTAAACTAACAGTGTCTATGCAATCTTTTTGAAACATCATTCACTCGATTCTGTCTTAGATAGTTCGGCATTTTCTATTGAAGTTTTCGAATACAGAGTTCTTCAAATATAAAATCTATATTTTATTGGAATATACGAACGTACTAAACGCACTGCATATGCAGTAATCTGTAAATCAAAATTGGTGATACGCCCTTTTCCATGTGCGTCTCATACGCATCACATACCACATGAACGCTCATAGTTTGTACTTCAAATTACGAAACAAGTTAACAAATGCATTACATTTTTAAGCGCAATGGTAACGTTTCAACGAGTTTCTATATAAAAGCCGCACGCAACGCTACACGCCTAAGTGTGATAGAAGAAAAGCATTAAAAATCATCAACAGCGTCAAAGTCTATATATTCACCTATGCATTGACGTCAGAAAACTTCATTCGCCAAATGAATGACCACATTCAAGCGTGACCTGAATGGTGCATGATTCACAAAATGAGTAACTTTCGAAGAAAGTTGTTTTCCAAGAAGATGATGTCGTTTTACTCGAAAGATTACGTCAAAAGCTATTCATAGAGAAGTGTCCTTAACCAATCCATTGCGAGAAAACATTAACACGTGATCGACAATGAACATATTAAAGCACGAACACGCCGCAAGTGACAACAGTTATAACTTTATTGCAAATCAGAAACTGCGTATCTGTGTGAACATTTCAGTGGTAAGTGGAACACTGTTTGATTCTTGATTCTTTCACTGTGTCGTTATACATAAAACCCATATCTTTAGACTTTAGATATCAGTTTTATTAGGATAAGGTTAGGGTAATTTGAAACAAGAACGAAAGAAAGGTATATATCAAAAATGCTTATGTAAACTGATCTAAGGTAATCTCTGACGTTGGCTTGTAGACACGATTATGATATCTAAATGATTTTGATGATATTTATTTCTATTAACAGGTTGCGATGTCAGAATACATTAATGTTTCTGGATTCAAGAAATTCCTCACTGATTGTCCGATTTGTACCAGTGAATATGACGAGCTGGAACATCTTCCCCGCCGTATGCCGTGTTGTGTGCAGGCCATCTGTCATCCCTGTCTTGGGAAGATCTGGAAGAACAACAAACTTCGTTGTCCTATTTGCCGACATAAACACACGCTTCCTGGTGGAGTTACCTCCCTTCCTATTGAGTCCCTTATGCTTAAAGTACTCGACCATCTGAAGATCCAGAAAGGGATACATCTACCATGTTCACACTGTCCAGATGGGAACGATGCTCGATATCGATGTGACGACTGTGCTCTGTTTCTGTGCAAAGAATGCCACAAAGCTCATGCTCGCCTGCAAACAACACGTCATCACAGATCAGTGACCTTTGCAGAAATGAAAGATCGACCAGTCAAAAGTTTCAGGAAAAATCACCAGTGCAAGGAACACCAGCAACCTCAACAGTTCTACTGTCGTACCTGTAAACTAATCATATGTGTGTCTTGCACTGTCGTGAACCATGACAAGACCAAAGACCATGATGTTGTTTCTGTGGCCGAAGTACACCATGATATGGCTGAGTCCACAGATAACGTCATCATCAACTTGGACCAAAAGGCTGTCAAGCTGGAAAAACAAGTCAAGAATCTGGAAAAGAAGAAAACCAACATCCAGAGGTCAAGAGAGACGGCGACAGGAGATATAAACAGAACCACTGACAACCTGATAAAACTCTTGCAGACAAGAAGAGCCTCACTCCTGAGTGATGTAGACATGAAGGCAGACAACGAGCTCAAAGTTGTTGACGAAACTCTGGGCTCGACGAAAACTCTTCTTGCCAAGGTCAAATCCTCAACTGAATACACACGGAAGATGCGGGAGAGAGCAGACCAAGTGGAGGATCTTCAACTGATGATGTCCTCAATTGACAGCCTGAACACCATGCTGCGGGAAACAACCCAGGATGTCAAGTTCGACAGAACCGGAGTCACATTCGCTCCTGTCAAGGTTACGGAGATGAAGGCCCTGATTGATGTACTGGGATCTGTAAGATCGGTCACCTACACCCCAGTAGAGAGGCCTTCTTATGTATCAGCTGAGGGATCTTACAACAGTGTCACAATGGATCCTGCTGTACTTCCACAAGGTAAATATGCTTTTCCTCTTAATGATGTTTAATCCTTGCAGAGGAGCCCATTCCGGTCTTTGTAACAACATTGTCCCTTATGAGTTAAAATAATACCCGTCTAACCGTGTAACTAACTCCTTCCATAGTTCTCAGGCATTGCCCTTTCATTGGCTTTACATCGTTATTGTATGTACCAGCTGATGCCTTCTCCAACAATGTCACAATGATTCGTGCTTAAAGGCACCACTCGAGCCGCTTTCATCCGCCATTTTGAAAGGTTAACATTGCGAGAAAACAAATGTGCTGTAATATGCTTATTCATTAATAAGATTAAGTAATAACTACTTGATTTATAGAAGAGAAGCATATTTACAAATAATTCATAATAAAACATATCAACTGCTATAGCATTTTGTCGTTGTAGTGCATTCCATGATCGTAGCTTCGATGATTTGCTTCATTTCACGATGTTTTTATTTTTTGAGCGATACACTTTATTTTTTGTCAAATTGTCAAATCTTTAACAACTAAAATGCTTATCTCACAAACATATATGAAATTAAGTGTGAAATTATCATGTTAAAATTAATGTAAACAGGAAAGTCCTCCTGAATTTCGTTTGCACAAAACATACCCCGCTCGAATGGTCCCTTTAACTACCTCAGGGTAAATTAATGGCCGGAAATACAGATATGAGATGGAATGGCCTCTCATGAGTCGATCAGAGTAGAATGACAATTGATATAAGGGTATGTTTTCATGATCAATAGATATTATGTATGGCCTTCATGAAAATAACCAGTTTCTGGTTTATTTTTTTTTTAATATGAATTAATTTTTGTATTTGAAAATGTCCTCTACATACATATGTAAACAATATTGTGTTTTGTGTAACTCTTGCCATTTTCAGATGACTTGCAGTCGGTTGTGCTAGTTTGTTCATGCCAGTGTGTTAAGTTTAAAGTGACAAATATCACGAGTTAATCACTGTGATGACGTCACTCTTATGAGAAAACAGTAACTCTTTTTAAGAATCCACTGCTTTTTTATTATCCCGGCTATTGTGGTGTTATTTTTCATTTTAAAAAAAATTAGTCTTTACTAAAATGTTTCAAGAATAATAAACCTGAAACCTATCAATTTTGAAATTAAATCAAATTAAGGACCTGGTACATTAGAACATGCATCACTCCAAATAAGAATTTTATCAACTAAGATATTTAGGATACACAGATCCCGACTGTTGTATGTCGGTATGAAACCCGTGTTTTTCATTTGACGTCTGAAGCGGTGCACTATGCATTCTCATTGCTTTAACTCCGTCCCCTTAAGTGATATTGCATTTGGATGTACTCTTATTGCACTGTGAAATGAGTACATTTTCGTACCTTAGATAAGTAAGGCGATCTCATCTTTATTTTTTCAAACATTCATAAGCAGTAGTATTCAAAATCCTGTAGAACTGTTTCCTCCTGTAGAATCTTGTACTGATACTGTACTGATACATCAAACTATCGACTTGTATCGGTAGTTTCTGTGTACCGATCGTACGTTGTTGAACATCATTTTTTGAAGTAACATTGACTGCAAACAGATCGATTAGAGATAAACATACATGTAACAACCGGAAAATACACGAGATATAATTCCGGTTGTTGTAACGTCCTGTTAAAAAAATGGCGAAATCCACGAGTTTGAATCCGTTACAAACAAAGCGACAAAATCTGTTTTTCCTTTTATTGGTAAACTATCGCAATAGTATCCCCTTATACAATATCGCTATCGCTTATCGCAATAAACCTTTGGTGGTCAATAGTCATTCCTAATATAAATATATATATAAATACATGTATGCACTTAGGAATTACACTGCCTTGGAGGAATTTTACGTTCGCTTCCATCAGTGCACAAACACATGTATCCTAACAATTTATAATAATGGTGTTGATGAACTTGTGGGCATATTACCGAGACCTCGTATTTACGTCTATATAAAATCTGCTTTAAGATTCACGTGTATCTAAATTTGTTTAATCTTGGATAAATATGAAAAGAGTAAGTAAGTGAAGTTTTGCCTTGATGTCAAAATTTAAAAATACGAAAACATATACCTGAGTGTTTATCAAATTAATTCTTATCAATTATTATTTTATCAAAGTAAAGAATAAAACTACGGGGCAAGTTTTTGTAAGTGATTGTTATTAAATCTGCAATGTAAGAATTGTGCCATAAGGACAAAACCTGAAACAAACCAAGTGGAACAAAGTATAAATTTGATGAAGTTTTAACATGTTAAGGGCCGCCCTTGAATTCCTTTTTGATGGTTTATATATTACATCATATATACTACGAATGTGTTATTGTTGTTATTGTGCTCATTACTCATTACTTAAAAATCTTGGCAGCAATTGCCTTTTCACTAGTATTTTGAAGTATGTCTCCATTGGGATTATCTGATATCGTTGACTAGATTCGTTAAATATCTTGCAAACACTGTTCGATTAGAAATAATACCTATTTTAATTTCTTTCCAAAAGTACACAGATATACGACAAACTCTTTCTCCTCCATTTTATATCTTATGTACCATGTTTCATTTTAGCTTTATTTTCTACTTCAGTTCCAAGTTCTGATCACGTGTTCTCAGAAGGGGGAAGATTGTTCATCAGTAAGTTTAATTTCATCATTTTAAAATAAAGTGTAATGATATGTCAAATGATTACTTGTCAAGATAAATCATTTGTTGTTTTTACACAATTTTTGCAGTTTTTTACTTCAAGGTAACGTTGAAGTTGTCTATTTGTCCGAGAAGAACAATAATGTTTTCCAAAAACGACTTTAATAAGGATTCGCGAATTTCATGTGAAATTAAACGTAAAATATCGTTTTTAAAGAAGTAAGATATTCATCTGCTTGACCTTTACCCCTATTGTAGGATTTCCTTTTCTTGATAGCTATGGTTACCAAAACACACATTTATCACTTATCGACATTTCAAAAATGATTATGTACATACATGTACTAAAAATTATCTTTGATTTGTGAAACACATGACAATGAAATGTGAAGGTCGTAATTTTGAAGATAACCGTTGTACTGTAATACTTTAGTGATGTTGTATAAATACTTAAACACATCGTTATTTAAATGCAATCAATATTAGATTCAAAATATAATTTATGCCTACTTTATTCGAACATTTACATGATGCATAGGTCCGAGCCTCGAGTTCGACACAAACATCGCCAGTGATGATATACAAATATCATCAGATGTCATCAATAACACCCGTCCACACTCTGCACCCCAAGACACCGGGTGTCGGTTCCAGTCATGTGGGAAAGCACTGTCACTGCGACCCCTTCCCTTGAGGAGAGGTCAGGTGCTGGTGTTCTGTAGCAGAGCGGTGTTCACTGTCAAGCAGCTAGGTAAGGTGAAGAAGATGCTGTGGGGGACAAGCCTCACAAGTTCACCTGTAGATGCCAACTGGACTCAGGCTATTGGAGTGAGTGTGAGGGTAGTTGCATGCACCATCCACAAGCAGCAACTCTGTCTACGGGTGGGGTATGATGATAAGCGTATCACTGACGTCCCTCTCTGCAAGTACCAGATTGGTGAATCAACAGAGCTTAGCCTCTGTTTCATGATTGACAAGGACAGCAGTAAGATACATGTTGTTGATATCAACACTGTCAAAGTTGTCACAACAATCCCTGATGTAACATTAGACAGACCAATGTGGGTATTGATGCATGTTGGTGCTCCATCAAACAGTGAGATAAAAAGCCGCCTGATATCTGGCAAGGAGTTCAATGTTACACCAGAGATCAAACGGCTTCTCATCTCACTTACATAGTGCTTTGGTAGATTGCTTCATACTAGATATGATAAGGTTGAGATACGTTGAAAAGGTGAAAATGATGAATAATGTCGAAAGGGAAAGGGAAACAAACTTAAATCTTATATTATAAGTTTTCAGTTGGATATCAAAATTTGTTAAATTTACGTTTTATTGAAAGTAAATAATGTTGCAGGAAATATAACACTGTCAGTCACAAGTCATGCACGGCTGAACATGAAACCAATCAGCAATTTCTATTAAATTTATTTTAATATGCAAAGATAAGTAATTTTGTGTCATGATTAAAATCTTTTATCATAAATGAGAAGTTATGTAATAAGATAAGGTATTGATTGGTGAAAAACTACGTCTTGCTCAGCTCATAGCAAAATATTTTATCAAATTATGGTTGATGGATACACGTTTACATTAAAGAGTTTTATTTCAATAATTTTGAAAGATTAATTGTAAAATTATGCGTTATTCGTTAATAAGTGACACTTTTAAGAGAAAATGGATCATAAATTATTTTTTCGACTGGTTGATATTCAAATGTATATTGTAGAACATTAATTAATTCAATATGAAATACACGTGCAGACATCTCTTCGGGTATTGGTTTTTGTAAATAGAAATTGATACTTAGTAAGGAAATTTATGTTATATAGTCTTATCTGACTTTTTTTCATATTCTGATTCGTTTATTCGGTATTTCAGGCCTAATGGTCTGTAGTACAAATATAATTGATGTATTAAGTGGTACATGTGGCGGTGACTCTAACTTAATTATTAATTGAAACAGAATTGAGCTGTTTTTCTTAAAGAGCCACTCTATGAGTTGTTGGGTGTCACATATAACATTTTGAATAAAAATGTTTCTTGGAATTTTATTTTTCATAATTGGTAATTACCATTTTATTCTCGTTATTACCCCTTCTCAAACTGGTAACTACCAGTCTTTTTTTCTCGTAAATACCAGTTTTGAAATTGATAATTGCCACTTTTCCTTTAAATGATAAAAACAATGACGGTGTCCCAGTAAAATTCGCCCCATATATAACAGCCCCCTGGAAGACATATAAAATCCGCTCTCTGTTTCTTCTGTTAACATCTTTTGATTTAAGGTAGATGTCATTTATTTACCGAGATGTCAACGCTATTTTGAATACTTAACTTTATAGATTATTTTAGAAAAATTGTTTGTTTATAAATCATGGCAAAACGTTTATCAAGAGGGGGGCGGATATTCCCAGTTTTATTGTCTGTACATGGCATCAGTTTACCAGAACAACATATTCAAAGAGAAGCTTTACTAGGTTCAAATCACATACAAAGATACATTGAGTGGGGTCGAGTCCATACTGGGATTGATGTACGTACTTAGACATTTAGCAGGGGCGATTTTAAACTGAGTTTTGATGTACATTCTTATATACATTCCGAGAGGCTATTTTACACCGGCTTTGATTAACATACTTATATGAATTTAGAAAGGCGTTTCAAAACTGCGTCTGATGCACATACATTCTATTAAAACAATACTTACAAATCGAGAAGCTTAAACGCTCTTCAATCTATTTGGGGGATATCTTAAGACACTCAGAATCGTTTTCACCATATCTATATATATATATATATTGTTCGGTATACGCTTACCATGGAGAAAGCAGTTTGAAATGATAAATCTAATTGCGTTATACATACTTTGTGCATCAAACCCAGTATAGAATCGCCCTCTCGAGTTGTATATAAGTATGTACATCAACCCAATGTAGAATGGCCCCAACTGGATGTATATTGTATGTACAACAAACATGTTTCAAACCAGCATAGAATAGCCCCTCTATATGACTTTAAGTGAGTACATCAAACCAATTATAAAATTGTCTTTTCTAATTGTATATAAGTATGTGTATCAATTCAAGTATGGAAAGTCTCCTCTCAATGTACCTATTTAAGTGAATATATATATATAGGATATATTGTATACGTTCACCGAACTTCAACCTGAAGCCATTTCCAGACAATTTAACTAAATTATTTCTCTTTTTTATACTCTCCAGGGGCGTATTTGTGCCCGTAAATATCACCGGGGCAGATTATATACGGGTGAATATTTACTGGGACACCGAAATAATTTTTTTATCTTAAGGAAAAGTGGTAATAACAAGAAAAAAGAAGTTATTTCATATTTTATAGACAGTTCAAATACAAGTACTATTAAAAATTAGTAGTTGCCAGTTTTAAAGTAGTAATTACGAGAAAAAAATGGTAAATACCTAATATAAAAGATAATATTCAAAACACCATTTTTTCCAAAAGTGGTAATTACCAGAACAAAATGTAATTACCAGTTAAACGTGGTTATTACCACTTTATAAAGTAACAGAAACTTCAAAAATCATTCTGAGCCCTGTAGGCTTTCGTACTTCATAGGAGGGTATATTTAAATCGTTAACTCTATGCTCTATTATTCCTGAAATATGTGAACTGTTTGTTTATCACAATATCAATTTTAGTAAATATGTAATTATGTAAGCTATGTTGCTGAAAACAAAGACAAAAAGACAAAATTAATGTTAGCCATTCAGGCGTATGTTGGACTAGATAAGCAACATTGGTTGCAGTATCTCAACCTTTTATTGGCTTTATTTAGATGTGTATATATGAATGAGTCAAATAACTTGCAACAAATATTCTGAAGATATTTTTACATGTCTGATTGGTTGATATGGATTGTATGATTGTGAATTCTTGCATTCAATGTGTATTCAATTTGGTCTGTTTCTTGCATATTTTCAGGATGTAATTGTTAAATCAAAGGAAAATAACTTCTTATCTGTTGTCTTTTTAGTCATATGACTTTCTCTCAAATAATCATTTTGAATTGAAGGCATTGAATGAAGCTCTCATAAAATATTAAATCCTCAGTTTTCTTATGTTGACTTGACTCACTACAAACTTTCCTTACATATTTCATATCAAAATATTGTATACACTTTCCTGTGTTAACAATAATTGGAATACTACTTTTGTAAATGTATTTGGTTTCTCATGTAACTTTTATAAATTATATGAAATGGAATTTTTTTAAACCCCAAAAAACAACATTTATGCGATCTGAAATGCATCTTAAGTTTTGTTTTGATTGAACACAAGGAAGTTTCTTGTGTAGCCTTCAGTTAAAATATATTGTTATTTGGCAAGCAGCCATTTGTTGTTGATTAAAGGGAGACAAGTCTTTCGCCCCCTGATATCATGAAGTTCAATTTCAATTCGCCATCGAAACGTTTGATATTTTCCTTTTGAATTCCTAATATAGTGACAATAAAATAAACATTAGAATTATTCAACTTGTTTTGACATGTCAAATATACTAATAAGTGCACAGCCAGGTAAGTTGTAAACATTGTTAAAGAATGGCCCAAAACTTAATTAAATTGTGAGTTGTATATATGTCAGGGATGTATTTGTTGCTAAGGCACAAGGTATTTCTCTTAATAATATGTAAATGACCGGCCGTCAAAAAAAACATTTATCAACAATTAACTCGACAACAAACAAAATCTGATTCCACTTATGACTAAACGTAACCCTATTCATCCCCAAATATAGGTCAATTACTTTTTGCAACATTCTAACCAAATGTTGCATCGATGGCAAGGAATTGTTTAAATCTATTCCAAAGTATCGGTATAAATTCGTCAGTTCTGTCATTTGAATTAATGAAAACGTTGGATCCCTACAAACATGTTAAAACGTATTAATACTTAGTCTATCGTTCCATTTGTAGAGCTGCTTAGTTAAAGGATGCATCGACAACAAATATTGCTGTATCAGAGCAATTTATGTGAATGAATTGTTTGATCAATGTAGGAAAATACATAGTTTTGTTTTCTGCTGAATTAAAACCCTTTTGTATTTATATGAGCATTGAGATATCAGTAAGATGTTTAATTGTAATTATTTTGTCCTCCGATTTATTCCTTAATAATTCGGTAAGGAAGATTTTAAAGATAAACTGAAAGTTTGAAGAATGACTCCGACTCACTCAGTTCCATTCGAATTTGTGAATGAATAAAGTAGTCCAGACAATGTCAAAGTTCACCTCAAGCCAATCAAATCACCTTGAGGTGTTATGACCCATATGTGTCATAACAAATTATTATGAAACCCCTTTACGAAGTACCAGGAGGGTAATAATACCCTGTATCCATTTTCTGCATTATTAATTAGTTCCTTACATTCACAAGGTTCCTAAAGGAAACGCATACAAGATCCTTTGTCTGTAATAACTATTTGGTTTCTGTGACTGATTCTGTTAATTCTGATGATTTCACCAATATATTTGTCCATTTTAGTTTTGACTGCTTTTGAAATCATCAGAGAATCCCAAACGGTCTGTTCCTAACGAACGCTCTTTTCTTTATTCATGGTATTGATTATTTCAATGTGAATGGTGCATAGTTTATGGAATCTATAACAGAGTCGATTTCTTGGAATGTGATCAATAGATATTATGTTGTCCGCAACGAGTTGGTAAACAGCAACTCGCAATATGATCAGCTGGTACCTATTATCATAATGTATATGATATATAAACAGTGGCGTTATAATGAACAACGGAGCAGGAGCATTGGGATTACGAAAATTAATCAATTGACAACTCTTATATTTCAAGCAAGTTTGAAACCATCCAACCTTAATAATGGGAAAATAGTTCGATCGACTTCCACTGACAAACGCCACTTAGAACTTACTTTTTTGAGGACTGGGATCTACTTTATATTGTGGACGAAATGAAGTCAAATTTTTTTACATTGATTGTGTACTTTTAAAGAATGCCTATTTCGTGGAAATTAACGAGGCTCCCACCACTGTTTGATCAATATCTTTACAGAGAACAGTGTCAGAAGCCAATCAATAAACGGGAAATCGTCATGTACACACGTGATCGTCATGTAACTATGAAAACACTAGTTGGTAGTCATAACAGTAACATCTTCCTGGATGTAATCTCGATCTATCGGGTGTACGTCGATGGTTGACCATTTAGTTGGTAAGTGAACTGTTTGTGTCCTTATTTAAATGCCTTTATCTTTACCCTCCTATATAAATAGGTGGTTAGGTAGTATTGAAATGAATAATCGACTTCATAGGAATACTCTCTCTCTCTCTCTCTCTCTATGTAATTTAGGAATTACTATGGCGTCAAAGTTGTTAAGAAACAGCACCACTTGGCGCACTCTTTAAATCTGCTTACTTAAAGGGAAGATTTGTTCACCTTTTTCCGTGTTAAATAGACGTTTTATATGATATTAAATTGAATTGTTTTGAAACTGTTATACATTTTGTTGGAAAAAGGTGTACACGGTAAGATGTATAATATCATAAGAAATATGTACTCAAATGTATATGCTTCTGTACGATTTGGTAAATCCAGAACAGATTTCTTTACAACTAATAATGGTGTTCAACAGGGTTGTATGTTGAGCCAACTGCTCTTTATCATATGTATTAATAAACTTGCAGAAGATCTTCAGCACAGCAACGCTCATGGCATATTTGTAATTGAATAAGTTGAAATTATCAAAATATTATTGTTTGCGGATGATGTTGCACTCTTAGCAGATAGCATTGTTGATTTGCAAAGGAAATTAGACAACTTGATGCGTTTTGTACGTATGGAGGTTTGAAGTTAATCTTGATTAGTCAAGGGTGGTTGTCTTTAGAAATGGTGGATGTGTTAAAAGTGTGAAAAGTGGTTTTATAGAAAGATACCTGTAAAAGTAACATCTTACTATACATATTTAGGAATTGTATTTTCATCTCGTTTAAAATGGTCTAAAGCCTGTGAAACTCTATCTTTATAAGCTTAAAAGGCTTCTTTCCAGTGTTTCAACTTTTAGCAAGATACCAGTGTTTATCTTTATCTTTTGCTCAAAGTATATTTGTCAGTCAAAGACTTCCATTTGTAACGTACAGTTGTGCAGTTTTGGGCTACACTTATAGAACATACATCAACAAGGTTCAGAGTGAATATTTTAAAATGTTTCTATGTATTAGTAAGAACAGCATCATGTGCTGTACTTGGAGAAATTGGCATATGTAATTTGTGTGTGCATTATTATTCAAAGTGTATTAAATAGTGGTGCCTAATTGTCCGTATGGACCGAAATAGATACCCAAATGCAAGCTATAAGATGTTAAAAATTTATGATGAAAACGGTGGAAATAACTGGGTTTCACACGTTAGAATGCTTTCGTGTACTACAGATTTTTCTTATGTACGGATATCCCCAAACTGTAGCGATATAAATCGTTTTATGTTAGCTTTCAAACAACGTTTTATAGATCTATATATACAACACTGGAAAAGTTAAATTAGGAACTCATCATTTCTTGTGAATTATACTACCTTCAAGTCACTTTTAGAACCAGAAAAATATATTTCTAGTGGTACATTCAGTAACAAAAGCTATTGTCATAGTATATATGATATATAAACAGTGGATTTATAATGAATAACGAAGAAGGAGCATTGGGATTATGAAAATTAATCAATTGACAACTCGTATATTTCAAGCAAGTTTGATATCATCCAACCAGAATAATGTGGAAATAGAACTTACTTTTTTGAGGACTGGGGTCTACTTTATATTGTGGACGAAATGAAGTCAAAATTTTTTACATTGATTGTGTACTTTTAAAGAATGCCTATTTCGTGGAAATATACGAGGCTCCCACCACTGTTTGATCAATATCTTTACGGAGAACAGTGTCAGAAGCCAATCAATAAACGGGAAATCGTCATGTACACACGTGATCGTCATGTAACTATGAAAACACTAGTCGGTAGTCATAACAATAACATCTTTCTGGATGTAATCTCGATGGGGTCGTACTGGGAAGTAGCATTTGTTATTACAGTTAAAATCCTTTGATGTCAGTGGGAGGAAAGCGTGTGTTGTTACAATGGATTAACTCTCTGGGAAATACAAAATTCTGAACTCCATAACGAAACAGGAGCCAATTAAGTGAACGAAACAGTGAATACTAACTCACTCACTCAAAAAGTCAAAGAAATTATTAGACTGATTGACATTGATTAAGTGAACACCAAATCAAATATTTGATTAAGTGAACACACATTTCGTTCAGTTTCTGCTCCTTCCTGAAAAATGCCAACATCTCGAAGAGATTTGGATGGGCCTTAGAAATATAATAAATATGATAATATATTTAATATCATCATATTTATTGTGAGCGCCAGGACGTTTAGCGACAATGTCATCGACAGTGGAGACAGTCGCATTGCAGTCATTCTGTAAACATCTCCAAGATATCCAGTTTACAGCATTTCTCTTACGGTTTGTTCTTGTTCTATGTTCTATGAACTATGTCCATTCCTTCTCCATAACAAATGGTTGTCAAAATTGTTACATGTAAAAAGTGCTTGAATTAATTGTGGGACATTGTTTTCCATGAATAAATACAAACTTCTCTATATTCACTTATGTTTTTCGTTAGACCTTATCTTCCAATTTCGGTTCATTTCCAGTTGCGAATTTAGTGCTACCCGCATGCTTATCATCACAGATTATGCCCATTGTTTCCCAAATTCGGTCGACTAGAAAATTCCCACGTGCCGCCCTCACTTGTTGTTATAAACATCACAAATGTCTACTTCCAGGTACTGAACCATCTCGATCTATCGGGTGTACGTCGATGGTTGACCATTTAGTTGGTAAGTGAACTGTTTGTGTCCTTATTTAAATGCCTTTATCTTTACCCATCTATATAATTAGGTGGTTAGGAAGTATTGAAATGAATAATCGACTTCATAGGAATACAGTTATGTAATTTAGGAATTACTATGGCGTCAAAGTAGTTAAGAAACAGCACCACTTGGCACACTCTTTAAATCTGCATACTTAAAGGGAAGATTTGTTCACCTTTTTCCGTGTTAAATATATTTTTTTATATGATATTATATTGAATAGTTTTGAAACTGTTTTATATTTTATTGGAAAAAGGTGTACACGGTAAGATGTATAATATCACAAGAAATATGTACTCAAATGTATGTGCTTCTGTACGATTTTGTAAATCAGATTTCTTTACAACTAGTAATGGTGTTCGACAGGGTTGTATACTGATCTTTATCATATTTATCAATAAACTGACAGAAGATCTTCAGCATAGCAATGCCCATGGCATATTTGTAAAGGAATACATTGAAATTATTAAAATATTATTGTCTGCGGATGATGTTGCACTGTTGATTTGTAAAGGAAATTAGACAACTTCATGCGTTTTGTAGCAAATGGGGGTTTGAAATGAATCTTGATAAGTCAAGGGTGGTTGTCTTTAGAAATGGTGGATGTGTTAAGAGGTGTGAAAAGTGGTTTTATAGAAACATACCTGTAAAAGTAACACCTTACTCTAATTATTTAGGAATTTTATTTTCATCTCGTTTAATATGGTCTAAAGCCTGTGAAACTTTATCTTTACAAGCTAAAAAGGCATTGTTTTCAGTGTGTCAACTTTTCGCTAGATACAAGGGTTTATTTTTATCTATTGCTCAAAGTATATTTGTCAGTAAAATACTGCCCGTTGTAACGTATGGTTGTGCAATTTGGGGCTACACTTGTAGAACATGCATTGAAAAGGTTCAGAATGAATATTTTAAAAATGTTTCTATGCATCATGTGCTGTACTTGGAGAAATTGGCAGATGTAATTTGTGTGTGCATTATTATACAAAGTGTATTAGATAGTGGTGTCTAATTGTCCGTATGGACCGAAATAGATACCCAAATGCAAGCTATAAGATGTTAAAAATTTATGATGAAAACGGTGGAAATAACTGTGTTTCGCACGTTAGAATGCTTTTGTGTAATACAGGTTTTTCTTATGTATGGATAGTCTAAGACTGTTAGCCCAAGCTTTCAAACAACGTTGTATAGATATCGATATACAACACTGGAAAAGTAAAATTAAGAACTCATCATTTCTTGTTAATTATACTACCTTCAAGTTACTTTTAGAACCGCAAAAATATATTTCTAGTGGTATATTCAGTAAAGACTTAATGTGAATGTTAATTAAATTTCGATATCAATCACATAAGTTGAATATACAAAAACAGCTTTTTGTTAAAAGCAATTGTTCCTTATAATGAACTGGCTTGTAAAAAAATTGCTTTGGGCTGTGTGACGATGAATGTCATCTTTTGCATATTTGTCAATTTTTTATCCGATACAGATCTGAATGTATTCCAGCCATTTATTACAGCTATCCTTCTAATGTTAAATTGATAAGGTTACAAAATACAACTGTTCTCAAGAAGATATGTATATTTCTAAAGCTGAGCCTACGTTAACATAATTATTATTTCAATTACTCTACAATATATGATATCTGTTGTATTCTTGGCCATATGGCCTTCAATTCTGAATAAAGTGAAGAGATTGAATAGTTTTGAATTGAAGATGTTTTAAAAATTTCAATAAGAGTTGACAAAAGAGTAAACTGTGGCCTCAATCGATGTAATTTACATAGAAATGACTTAAATAGTTTTACCACAATATCATGAGTGTATATCTGTGATGAATCATTTACAATCCAGAAATTTGTCATTTCCACTTTGAAATCCATGGCATGTATTCTGTTTAAATCAGAAGGAATGAACACACAGTTGTACAAACTGTAAACACATTGCCACTTGAGGTGTTTAACTCAAACCCAAGCATTTAATTCTTACTCGAATTGACTAACTGTACACGAACTATTACGAACTAAAGAATTTTCAATTTTCAATACAATAACTTTGAATTTTGACAGTGACCCATCTAAACGGCATAGGTAACCTTTTCAACTATCCCGAAAACAAAATGTACCATAAATAGACATGTATTAGCAAATGTGTAAGATTTGCTTTTGCTGCTGCTTCAAGCTGGAACTCTCTCCCTCATATGATCCGACTTTCGGAAAATCTTCCAACCTTCAAACGAAGCCTTAAAACATTTCTCTTCAGAGAAGCTTATCTTCTCTAATTTGTGCGCTCAGAGCATGCATTGAGCATGAAATTAGCGCTTTATAAATGGACTGTTATGTTATTTGTAGTGGTGTTTGTAACTTTGCAGTCAGAGATTTAAACTCATGTCCAAAAGAAACGATACCAAGTTTTCAAAGTCGTCCGAAACGAAATTCTATAACCTGACAGAGTCGAATTTAAGTGTGTCTAACAGGCATATGTCTTGACAACTGAAACGAACAAGAAACCCTATGGAAACCAAAATATCCATTTGGTATCCGGACAGTTTTTGTTAGTTTCCTTATGGTTTCAATGCAAACTGAAACTCTCGTTTGCACCATTTTCCGTTTGGGATCATGTAACGCTCTTTACCCATACCTCCATAATGGATCCAGTTAGTTTCCATGCGAATGGTTTATTGTTGGTTTTGACCCAATTTCCATGTAAAGTTAACATTGGTTTCAACATGGTTTCCAGGTTTAGTTTATTATTGGTTTCCACTTGGTATCAATTGTTTAGTTTATTGTAGGTTTCCACTTGGTTTCAATGTTTTAGTTTAATGTAGGTTTCCAGTTAGTTTCAATGTTCTAGTTTATTGTAGGTTTCCACTTAGTTTCAATGTTCTAGTTTATTGTAGGTTTCCACGTGGTTTCAATGTTCTAGTTTATTGTAGGTTTCCCCTTGGTTTCAATGTTCTAGTTTGTTGTAGGTTTCCACGTGGTTTCAATGTTCTAGTTTAACGTAGGTTTCCACTTGGTTTCAATGTTCTAATTTATTGTAGGTTTCCACCTGGTTTCAATGTTCTAGTTTATTGTAGATTTCCACTTGGTTTCAATGTTCAAGTTTATTGTAGGTTTCCACTTGGTTTCAATGTTCCAGTTTATTGTAGGTTTCCACTTGGTTTCAATGTTCCAGTTTATTGTAGGTTTCCACTTGGTTTCAATGTTTTCGTTTATTGTAGGTTTCCCATTGGTTTCAATATATTCAATATAAATATCTAAACCAACAAATTACTCTCATAAAATTAACATTGCAAAAAAAACCCAAAAACATTGAAGTAGCATCACATGATTTATTCATGAACAAATCGAGACATGATTATCGTGTCCCTCGCAAAAGACAAATAACGTGATTTAACATACCAGTTCAACTCAACCTGCTTTCTTCTATGAATTGGTTACATTAAAAGTCAAATTTTTAAAATTTGATTACAAGTAACATTTGGAAACACAATTCAGCATAATTATTTCAATAAAAACAAAGACTATAGATTTATTAAAGGGACATTTAAATACGTCCCAGAATACCATAATAATATAAAAGTTCAAATTATTTCATTTTGCTTGCACTTGCATCGCCAAATGAAAAATATATGACAATAGTTTTCAATGAAAAAAAAACAAGGTTTAAACATATCCAAAAGTAGAAATAACACACCAAATTCGACCATGTAATAGTTATAGTACCTGTTAAAGACTATTAAACCAAATTTGTCTTTCTGTCAACTCTTAATAAGTTAACAAAACTACGTTTGACTCAAAACCACGGCCTTAATTTCGATATTGTCACGATACGCCAGGGATTAGCACTACAATTGTTATTTTCGGCAACAGTTAGTACTTCTCTATGACATAACACCATTTGCGATATTTGACATGTGACACCAGCAAAAGACTAAATGGCACTTTAAGGATCTGTGTCATGAGCATCGTTCACATTGGAAATGTCCAAATTTTCAACGTTTTTAACAGCCCAATTATGGACATCTATTGGGGCAGTCCCCTCGTAAACCGCCGTTTGGTGTCGACGCCATTCTTGGTGTTATATGGTGTTTGCCTCGAGGGGACGCCGCGTAGACTCGCATGTGATCCAGCTCCCTCTTTTAAGTGGCCAACTTCCGTGACTCCCATGTGAAGGGAGTGGACAGGAGCAGGTTCTGGTCCTCCTCGTCCGACACCAGTGGAGAGGTCAGCTTGGTCGTAAGCAGAGGTTACAACCTCTGCTTCCTCCTTTCTGGCCAGTAGATGGCTGCCAGTTAGCGTTTTCTGCTCGTCAGTTTCTAAAATATAAAAAGGAAGCATTCAGTAGAAATTCATTAAAAGACGACTGTCACTTGGCAGAATCCATTCAAGGATATTCTACCAAAACAAAGATCTGAACTTGATAATTCTAAAATATATAAACAACCTTAAACAACATTAATTAGACTTGCGTAATTAACCCTTTGAAAAAAACGTCAGAAGGGACCCAGGTTACAGTGTTTATGGCGACTACAAGTAAGAATATCGCTCGCTCGAATCATGTTAAGTGTTAAGTGTTAAAATCAAAATTATACGAGAGAAACGTGCCAAAAGGGACATGTCGCAAGTAGTTCGGCCTCGGTCAATGGTCGGTCCTTTCTGGCAAGAGATCCTGAAGACACCACTATTTAAATAATTTGAACCTTTATATCTTTATAGTGAGGCCTTCGGAATAAAATTTTTATAATCATAAAAAGTAAAATTCTATGGTGACTGTTTCACTAAATATACCACCCCTTTTACCTGTTAATGGGTAACAATCATGAGATAAATTATCCCATGACCCCTCTTTAATTTGTAAGCGACAGATCCGTCCATGTAATTAAATAAAATAATTCACTTAAAATTAAAAATTAAAAAGCACCACTTTAATAGGCAGGTAATACCCATGAAAAGTAATATGTTGGACTGCTCAAGATAAGTCAAGAAACAAACCTACCCAAGATTACCTCCAAATTCAATGGTTCAATGGTAATGGACAAAATTAAAATTTATAATTCTAAAATGATTAAAAGGCACCGTATCAGTAGTAGAACAACACATATGCTATGCTTCATAAAGATATTTTGAAAAGTTTATAGGTTTATATATAGATATCATCTTTTCCTGAACTAAGTCCAACTTTATTCCAAATAAACAATTTAAAAATCAGAAAATATCAAAGAAGGTGGATACTTCATACACAAAGTTACAGAAAGATCTACGGAAAAGTACAGTGTGCTTTACAGGTGGGATGAAGATAATTGATATGATTGACAGATAACTTCTGAAGTCCTGAGAATACAAAACCCAATTTAATATTCGATTTACTTAATGCTCCATCAATGCAATTACTGAATGCGCAGATGCTAACATCCATTCCTAAAACATTGTGACATCAGGCTGAGTTTTCATCATATTCTCCTGTGCCAATCAGTGTTTACCACTTCTAAAACCATGTAATTACCACTTCCGAAAATAAATGCAAATCTTGTATTCTTTTAGTCAATTATGTTTCTCAGAGTCAATGATTAGATCTAATATCATTAAGTCCCTTTGTTTACTAACATCGGTGTTTTAAATGTTTCAAATACAACACCAATTATATTTATCTAATATCCGAGGAGGTAAATTTTAAAACTGACATTTATGATAATAACTAGTTTACTGTTGTTAAATAAATTTATGGGTATATTTAGTTCCGGCTTAATGAAGGTAAGTGTACTCAACAGTATATAGACAGGCCCGGGAGACTCTAAGAAGGGTTCTACAGTTGTTTGTCTTCATGTCATCAATAATTTGTTTCAACACTCATAAACCAATTAAGGCTTCATGGTTGACATGGTTCTGGTATGCAAAGAGGGGTAGTTGGGACTAAGGGAGGTGGGAGGCACTACAGGGGGGTAGGGCAGACTGACCTGGTCAGTATTAGATGCCAGTAATCTGTATACCCAGGCTCATATTAAACAGAAGCATTGCAACTTTTCCCTTGGTTTAGACCTGTTCCATGACTCGATATGAAATAGGAGTCTTTGATACAGTCTAGTTTTCAGTCAGCAAGTCTATACTTACAAAATACATACATGAATTGAAATAGCAAGTCCAAGATAAAATATTTAGTGAAGTGTTTTAGTATATTCCATTGTCACGCTTGATATTACCGATATCAAAGACTTATATCTGTATTATAAGTTAAGGCTCTCCACTTGTAAATAGTAACATGTATTTATTACAAGTTTTACAAGCGAAGAATTAGTTATTCAACGGCGCTTCTTTCTTAATAAAGGAGAATTATAATATCTTAAGAATAAGATCAGAAACAAGAAAGTTCAGAATTCGTTGTTGTTTAGATTTCCCACACACAAGGAGATAATGTTCTTGTTAATATGTTTTTTCAGTAAGTTAAAGATAATTTTCTGCATAGGGCATATCCAAGAACACTTATATGTTTACTTTTTGTATTTTATGTAACAAAATATAAATGTGCGCATTTTTATATCATAATAACGCAAGAAACTTCAGACCCTGTTTGTAATGCTTTCTGTTGAGTTCAAAAAGTAATACACATTGAAAGAGGTTGATACAATTCTACTGAAACAAAGGACATAAAAGATGTGCAGCCTGAACTTAATCGAAAACACATATCTGGTTTGCCTTTTGTCCAGTTCATCGATTTCAGACGTTAAAGGGAGATTCAGTGTTTTTCGTGACCCATTTTTATGCTTCATGCTTTCATTATACCATATTTATTGACATAGATTCAAATCAACACCCAGATTCATCCTCAAATGCTAAATAAATGACAAATTGTAGTTTTTAATGAAATTCTAAAAACGACTTCATGGAAGTGCATAAGCCAAAATCACACGTTCCATTGTCAGCTTTAATGAATAGTCTGTCAATATTATTGAAAATAGCCTGTCGATAGATATCTAACCTCTTTTGAATTTGTTAGATTAGTATATTGCGCAATTAGTTGAAAAATTTCAACATAACTCACAAACGATCAATATTATTGTCTATCTCAAAAAGTGACAATAATATTGTCATTTATATTGATAGTGTGCAAGCCTTTTAAAGCACTCATTAAATTTATAGTTTGCTTTTCTCCCGAACTGGCTTGAGTAGGTTAAAAGAATTTTAATAAAACCAAGTATGGCCCATCTAGGCTTTTGTACAAATGAAATCTTCTTGAGTGAAAAGTGAACGCTACGAGATCCCCTTGATGCCTTGCTTGCTGCTTATTTACACTTACTTGGCATGGTTTTGGAACCAACAGCTTCGCCTTAGACGGGTTCGATGACCGAATCTTTTCTTCCAAAACACAAAGCCTTGTATCCATGCCTTCTAAGGAAACTCTCGTTGCCATTTTCTTGATTATACTGGGGATTAAACTTCTCGAGATAGCTACAAGTGTAGCTATCTCTCATTGTGCTGGAGTTCCTAAATAGTCTTCACTATCAAAACAACCCCGCTCAGCATGTGCTTTAAAATGGCGGCATTTCGTTGAAGAGAATTGTGGGTAATATATGACGAGTTTCAGTAAAAAGTCTTTTTAAATAATTCTGATAAAATGTCAGATCTATCTTTTCTGGTCAATTTAAAAAAAAAAATCCTAAACTTGAAGACGTGATTGAATAATAGGATCTGTTTTGATAACTCGCACAACATCCCATGATGAAATATCAACATGCATTCGGATTTCTACGGTACTCTTCGGTACAAGCTATTAGAGTCAGTTTCCGAAATTATCTGCCCTTTGCTCGTTAAGCAGTCGAGTGTGGCGGATGTCTTGCCTTGTTTGATGTTTGGCCCTCTTCCATGACCGTGGAAAAACAAGGATCCCTTAATACAGTCTAGCCCCTCGATTAGCAAGTCTAGAGTTTCCACAACTAAAATATGAAAAGCAAACAAAAAAAGCTAGGAAAAGCGTTCAATCATTTAAAAAATATCTAATAGAAATAATACATCTATGAGGGTGGTTTCTTCTACATCCCTGCAAGTAACAGAACCGTTATATTAGAACGTAGAAAATAAAAGATGTCAGATATTTCCAATTATTCATCGTGTATATCACGTGTCAAAAATACACTTAGAGATAACATTATGTTAAACTGTTTCAATATGTTTATTTTTAAAGTGGTAAGTATTGATTCTTGATAATCAACCAATGGTTGAACTTAATGTTATCCATTTCAAACCTGGGATATTATGTATCTGAATATATAATATAAATATTTCATACCTTGTGTAACATGTCAGTGTTGTGTCAGTAAATTATCTCTTTCAGTAATGCACTGACACATATGCATTTGATCAGTATGCCATTTCCAAACTTAAATTAGGTTTTGTATGATACAGAGCGCTTATGATGAGAGGGCTTTAGTCAACATTAATCTAGTGCATTTTAACTATAACAACGATTTAAAACGAAGAGAAGCATTAAATTAATAACCGGATTGAAATTGAAGAGTCCCAAATTGTACAAAGGTACAAACATATTTTTCTCAGAAATCGTTTTCAGGAGAAACGAATTTAAAAAAAACCCTGTCCAAACAATTTTATTAAAAAGAACACAAACGATATATCTGTAACTTTATACTAACCACATCTTCAGAGCTCTTATCACAAGCAATCTTGAATGTTGAAGTTCATGTCAGCTGTTATTGCTGTTTACATTGCCTCTCTTTCAGAAGGCATATTTATGACCCCTAGCAACCCCCTCCGACCTTTCCACTGGTACCACAATTGTCCTGGGTCAGCCTGACCTGAAAGTGGTTTATGGTTCCACGGTTTCTATTACTCATGTTTATATCATCATCATCATCATCATCATCATCATCATCATCATCATCATCATCATCATCATCATCATCATCATCATCTTTATTTCGCATGTAGGCCATAGGCCCAAATACATATTTACATACCTGTCATACAATATATACAGACAAAGAGGAGAGGTCTTGTAAATTATATATCAAACGTAAAGTCTCTTATATGTTGTCGAGGATATAATATCACTGCATATATCTGTGACATTCAATCATTAATATCATATTCATTAAGTAAACGTTTTCTTTCTTCAAACGCATGATAAAGATAGTAACTTAAATTTGTTACTGATATTGTTTTTGTCTCTAGGAAACTCTTAAATACAATCATACTCGTTCTCATGTTTGAAGTGAAATATAGTTTGCGAATAGTGGGATAAGCAGGACAAGTAACGGATCTATGCCTTGGCAGCGGCCTTCATTATATTCTAACTTTAACAAACCCGCTCTAAATGTAATGAGAATATTTGGGAATTTTAGAGGGAGATGTAATGATAGATATTTTTCTGGTTTGAAAGTATATTTGTATTCTTTGTAAAGCGTGTACCGTGAACTATTTTCTAGCGTATTTGACCAATGTTAATAAATCTATCTATTAAACGGTGTCTGAAAATTTGAATAAAAGAATCATGATTGTGAACAGTTTGCAACAACCAAACAAATCCAACCCGTTAGAAGTGGACAAAATGCGAATATCCGTAGCTTTGTTTATACCATTAAAGGGCCAGTAGCACGTTTTTTGAGAATTTTATATTTAAAAATTTTCACTGATAATTGTATGTTAACGCTAAATATATTACTTTGATAGTGTCAAAAATTTCATTACACAAGCCAATCATATTCATAGTCAGAGAACAAAGTATGAAGATTCACCTAAAATCCCTTGGCGGCCATTTTTTTTTAACACCTTTAATTCATTTTGAGTAAGAAAAGGAATCGCATGGCTAAACTTTACATTATATATTTGAATTATTACTGCCCCATTTGGTTTGAATACATTGCCTTTCAATTTGAACCATTAATTTTCATTTTCCTGACATCACCTTATATTCCCCCTAAAAACGTGCTACTGCCCCTTTAAAAGTTCTTTCAGTGATTGAACGGTAATGTCAGTGTTCATGTTATCATGTCATCAGTATGCCTTTCAAAGGCACACAGAGTTGAAATATAGCGACAACTTTTCTATTATGATATTTAACCTTTTTTAAGATGTTCAAGGCCATCTGATTCTGACAGTTATCTAACGTATTGAATTAAAGATAAAAAAGATGCACCCGACCATATATGCATATCTTATCCAGTAGGTATGAAGCAGGAGAAAAACATTACATTTGAAGCATTAAAGGGGCTGTAGCATGTTTTTGGCCAATTTTATTCTTTCAAATATACCATTTATAATAAAAGTTAGTGCAATTTAGAATTAGTTTAGAGAATACAAATTTTCATTATATGAACCATTTATCTGTAGTCGCAGAAAATTGTGTCACGGTTATAGTGAAAGCTACTGGCGTTCATTTAACACATTTAAATGTACTTGATTGTTCAGAACAGACGAGTGCTATGTTAAAACCTTTGTGCTGTCATTAATCGTAATTAACAATTAACCGTAATTAACAATGTACATGTATATGATATAGGCTCTCATATAATATCATTTGCTTTTTTATAAACGCACCTCTGCGACTCAGTGGATATCTTGTAGGTATACCGTTGCGTGCATGCATGAAGATTAAAATTTAAGGTTTTAATTGTCAATTTCATTATTGCCTAAACTCTTCCCAACGTTCATTTTGTCCTGTGATGAACTTATTAATTGTTGAAATAGTGGACCACATACAAAAACATATGCTTTGAATTATGTTTACTGGTTCACACGTTTGACAGCCTTTTGGTTACATCTACCTCGTCATGGTTAAATAATCGTTGGATTGCCAAAAACGAAGTTTGGCCCTGTACGGCATATCTGTGCACCCAATGACAGCACAATAACCGATCAATGGATGATGGTAATATCAACCAAGAATTAGAGCTGTTAAAACATTGCGTATGTAAGATGGCGGCTGTTGTACTGACAACAGAATCCTTAACTAGGACATGCATGTATATATCTGTAAATCATGGACGCAAGGGCACGGTAGATTTCACACTCTGTTAGAATAAAGATTCATTTTTATGAAATCTTTGATTGTTAGTTTCACGAAATGCTGAAACTTAAATTGATGATTTCATGTTGGTTTCCGTTTTATGGAATCTTTGATTGATAGTTTAACTACATGGAAAACGACATGAAACTATATGTAATGATTACCTATATTAGTTTCCATTTTGATGGAATCTGTTTTTGTCAGTTTCACGAAATAGAAACCGACCTGAAACCTAAATTGATGATTTCTTGTTGGTTTCCATTCCATTCATTGATCAGTTTCATAGAATGGAAACCGACATGAAACTACATTTCATTATTTCCTGTTGGTTTTCATTTGGATGGAATCTTTGATTGTCAGTTTCATGAAATAGAAACCGACCTGAAACTTAAACTAATGATTTATTGTTGGTTTCCATTTAGATGGAATCCGTAATGGTCAGTTTCATAGAATGGAAACATACATGAAACTACATTTCATTATTTCCTGTTGGTTTCCATTTGGATGGAATCTTTGATTGCCTGATGACCTGAAAGTACAATTCATTATTTCTTTTTGGTTTCCATTATATGGAATGTTTGCTTGTTAATTTCACAAAATGGAACCATACATGAAACTACACTTGATGGTTTTATGTTGATATCCATCAATGGGAAACTGTTATTGTTAGTTTCAGGCAATGGAAACTAACATGAAATAACTATTGCTGATTTCATGTTGGTTTCAGTTAAGGAAATAATAAAGTTCATAGAATCCAAAATGGATACTATTTGGAAACCAAGACACATGGTTTCCGTGAATGGATACCAAATGGATATCACCATTACACGGTTTCTAGTTGGTTTCCATACTTTCTATTGAAGTTTTCGAATACAGAGTTCTTCAAATATAAAATCTATCTTTTATTGGAATATACGAACGTACAAAACGCACTGCATATGCAGTAATCTGTAAATCAAAATTGGTGATACGCCCTTTTCCATGTGCGTCTCATACGCATCACATACCACATGAACGCTCATAGTTTGTACTTCAAATTACGAAACAAGTTAACAAATGCATTACATTTTTAAGCACAATGGTTACGTTTCAACGAGTTTCTATACAAAAGCCGCACGCAACGCTACACGCCTAAGTGTGATAGAAGAAAATCATTTTAAAAAATCATAAACAGCGTCAAAGGCTATATATTCACCTATGCATAGATACATAAACACGATGTTGACCTTTTTAAAATAATTCTAACATCAATTGTGTATTGAATTAACAATTCGGGAATACAGTCCAACCCCTTGAAAACGTCTAAGGATAAATAGACGTCAGAAAACTTCATTCGCCACATGAACGAGCGTATTCAAGTGTGACCTGAATGGTGCATGATTCACAAAATGAGTAACTTTCGTAGAAAGTTGTTTTCCAAGAAGATGATGACGTTTTACTCGAAAGATTTCGTCAAAAGCTATTCATAGAGAAGTGTCCTTAACCAATCCACTGCGAGAAAACATTAACACGTGATCGACAATGAACATATTAAAGCACGAACACGCCGCAAGTGACAACAGTTATAACTATTTTGCAAATCAGAAACTGCGTTCTTGTGTGAACATTTGAGTGGTAAGTGGAACATTGTTTGATTCTTGTTTCTTTCACTTCCATATACAGATTTTATCCGATGTGTCGTTATACATAAATCACATATCTTAAGACTTTGATTATTTTAGTTTTATTAGGATAAGGTTAGGGTAATTTGAAACAAGTAAGAAAGATAGGTTTATATCAAAAGCATGCTTATGTAAACTGAACTAAGGTAATCTTTGAAGGGTTGTAGTCACCATTATGATATTAAAATGATTTTGATGAAATTTATTTATATTAACAGGTTGCGATGTCAGAATACATCAATGTTTCTGGATTCAAGAAACACCTCACTGATTGTCCGATTTTTACCAGTGAATATGACGAGCTGGAGCATCTTCCCCGCCGTATGCCGTGTTGTGTGCAGGCCATCTGTCATCCCTGTCTTGAGAAGATCTGGAAGAACAACAAACTTCGTTGTCCTATTTGCCGACATAAACACACGCTTCCTGGTGGAGTTACCTCCCTTCCTATTGAGTCCCTTATGCTTAAAGTACTCGACCATCTGAAGATCCAGAAAGGGATACATCTACCATGTTCACACTGCCCAGATGGGAACGATGCTCGATATCGATGTGACGACTGTGCTCTGTTTCTGTGCGAAGAATGCCACAAAGAACATGCTCGCCTGCAAACAACACGTCATCACAGATTAGTGACCTTTGCAGATATGAAAGATCGACCAGTCAAAAGTTTCAGGAAAAATCACCAGTGCAAGGAACACCAGCAACCTCAACAGTTCTACTGTCGTACCTGTAAACTAATCATATGTGTGTCTTGCACTGTCGTGAACCATGACAAGACCAAAGACCATGATGTTGTTTCTGTGGCCGAAGTACACCATGATATGGCTGAGTCCACAGATAACGTCATCATCAACTTGGACCAAAAGGCTGTCAAGCTGGAAAAACAAGTCAAGAATCTGGAAAAGAAGAACATCAACATCCAGAGGTCAAGAGAGACGGCGACAGAAGATATAAACAGAACCACTGACAACCTGATAGAACTCTTGCAGACAAGAAGAGCCTCACTCCTGAGTGATGTAGACATGAAGGCAGACAACGAGCTCAAAGTCACTGACGAAGCCCTGGACATGACAAGGACTCTTCTTGCCAAGGTCAAATCCTCAACTGAATACATACGAAAGATGCGGGAGAGAGCAGACCAAGTGGAGGATCTTCAACTGATGGTGTCCTCAACTGACAGCCTGAACACCATGCTGCAGGAAGCTGCACAGGACGTCAAGTTCGACAGAACTGGAGTCACATTCGCTCCTGTCCAGGTCACGGAGACGAAGGCCCTGATTGATGTACTGGGATCAGTGAGATCGGTCACCTTCACTCCAGCAGACAAACCTTCATATGTACCAGCTGATGAATTCTACAACGCCATCACAATGGATCCTGCTGAACTTCCTCAAGGTAGATATGCTTTTTCTCTTAATGATGTTTAATACTGTCAGAGTAGCCCATTCCGGTCTATGTAACAAAGTTGTCCCCTATCAGCTAAAATAATACCCATCTAGTGTAACTAACTCCTTCCATAGTTCTCAGGCATAACCCTTTCATTGGTTTTAGATTGTTTTTGTATCTATCAGCTGATGCCTTCTACAACAATGTCACAATGATTCCTGCTAAACTTCCTCAGGGTAAATTAATGGCCGGAACGACAGGTATGCGATAGAATGAGCTCTCATGAGTCGATCAGACTAGAATGACAATTGAAATAAGGATATTTTTTCATGACCAATAGATTATCATGTATGTATGGCCTGATTGAAAATCCCCAGTTTCTGGTTTATCTATTTTGTTAATATGAATTAATTTTTGGATTTGAAATTGTCCTATAGAGACATATGTAAACAATGTTGTGTTTTGTGTAACTATTGCCATGTTTAGATGACTTGCAGTTGGTTGTGCTAGTTTGTTCATGTCAGGGTGTAAAATTTAAAGTGACACATATCACGGGTTAATCACTGTGATGACGTCACTCTCTTTTGAGTTTAGAGTAAATAATTTTTTAAGAATCCACTGCTCTTTGATTATCACGGCTATTGGGGTGTTTTTTTTTCATTTAAAAAAATATAGTCTTTCCTCGAATGTTTCAAGAGTAATAAACCTGAAACCTGTCAATTTTGAAATTAAACGCTTTGAAGGAGCCGATAGATTAAAACATGCATCACACCGAATAAGAATTTTATCAACTAGGCTATTTAGGATACACAGATCCCGACTGTTGTATGTCGGTATAAAACCCGTGTTGTTCATTTGACGGCTGAAGCGGCGACTGCACGTGGAGAAAATGTCTAGCACGTGCAACGCTAAGGGTCTGTCCCATAGCCGATGACTGAGCAACGAAACTTGCATTGTTTTGTAAATACATTGTTGGAATTGTTTTTAAAATGTGAAAAAAAACAACAATTTTTAGTTTCATGAAGTCATACATGGATTAAGCAGGAGAATGCATGCTATGTCGTGGATTGGTGAAAATAATAAAATCGCCCTTTCGGGGCTCGTGGATTAATCTACTCCACAATATGCATTCCAATTGCTAAAGCTCCATCCCCTTAAGTGATGATGTTTTTGGATTTACTCTTATTGCACTGTGAAATGAGTACATTTTCGTACCTAAGATAAGTAAGGCGGCCGCAATTTATTATTTTTCAAACATTCATAAGCAATATTCAATATTCAGTATTCAAAATCCTGTAGAACATTTTAAACCATTTACAAGGTGTCTGGTGCATGTAGAATCTTGTACTGATACTGTACTGATACATCAAACTATCGACTTGAAGCGATAGTTACTGTGTTCCGATCGTACATTATTGAACATCATTTTTTTAAAGTAACATTGACTGCAAACAGATCGATTAGAGATAAACATAGCAACCAGAAAATAAACGAGAAATAATTCCGGTTGTTGTAACGTCATGTTAAAAATGGCGACTTCCACGAGTTTGAATTCGTTACAAACAGAGCGACAAAAGCGTGTCTTTTATTTATTGGTAAACTATTGAAATAGTATCCCCTAATACAATATCGCTATCGCTTATCGTAATAGTCCCTTGGTGGTCAATAGTCACCCGTAATATAAATCTATATATAAAGACATGTATGCACTTAGGAATTACACTGCCTAAGGAGGAATTTTACGTTCGCTTCCTTCAGTGCACAAACACATGTATACATCCTAACGTATTTACTTCTATTTAAAATCTGCTTTGAGATCCACGTGTATCTAAATTTGAATATATGAAAAGAGTAAGTAAGGGAAGTTTTGCCTTGATGTCAAAATTTAAAAGTACGAAAACATATACCTGAGTGTTTATCAAATTAATTCTTATCAATTATTATTTTCAAAGTAAAGAATAAAACTACGGGGCAAGTGTAGTAGTCAAGTCAAGTCAAGTTGTTTATTCGTATGAAGGCCATCGGCCCATATATAAGGTTATATACATTTTCAACACAAATGAACATATGAAACAAAATTGCATAGTGAAAAAATTGATATATTGCTCACATATATTCTAAATATATCTAACTAATGATAGTGTTTTGTCTTAAGTCAAAACTCATACACAAATATTTACAAAGACCATTTAGTAATTCCGCAGATGAAGATGATAGTAATTGATTGAATTTATGAATGGATGGATTAATATAATAAAGCTGTGGTACATAACGGATTCTTATATCACGATAACATTCACATATCAATATAAAATGGAACTCATCCTCGAAGCCTTTACTGCACATAGGACATATACGGTCATTATAGTTTATTCCAAGCCACCGCCCCTCATTTACCTTTAATTTTGATATACCTGCTCTAATCCTTACAAAAAATATTTCTATGCTTTTTATTCGTTAGCAATGTAAGATATTTCTCAGGTTCAAGTAAACCTTTATAATGTTTATACAATCTATATCTTGAACTATCTTCGATTGTACTATTCCATGACTGAATATACATGTCAACTGCAACTCGTTTAAACATCTGAAGAAACAGTGATACATTACCAACACTTTGATATAACCACACATATCCAAATCCATATGAAAACAATAAATTGCGAACAGATGAAGCATAGTTGTCATAACCACAATTATCATAATATAATAACATATCATAAGCTTTTTTAGGTAATCGTTACTGGAACATAGTTACAATTTTAAGCCAGTATTTGATAAAACGACATTGTGCATTTATATACACAATGGGTAACGTCCACATTCACCATAAACAATGACATTTGGTGTTTGAGGACCAACATTTAAAAATTTCTTACAAGCTAACAAATGAATATATTCAAATTTTTTGAAAGACATATTACCTCGGCACCATATAAGAGAATTGGTTGGATTTGGCTATCAAAGTAGTAGTGTTTCAGTTATCTGACTTCTTATTCAAAGATAACGAACTACTGGGGGTGTGAGGCTCGACCAATTTATTACAGATGTAATATAGAAGAAAACCCTGCAAGACAGGAATACAACAGATTAAAACATGATCGTACACACATAATTGCAACACATCAATGTATCAAACAGACACATATAATTCACTCCAAATAGATATAAAGGAATGACATGATATAATTTAGCCATATGTATTACTCATAATACTTTATGTTAATCATTAATTCACATCATTTCTGTATGTTATGAACAATGACATCACACCATTATCATTAACTATCATCATTACATGTATCAAGATCATTAATTATATGCATACATGTACGAGGGGCGTTCAATAAGTGTTGCAACTTCAATATAAAACTCGCGTAGTCAATTTTTTACTTTTATTTTTCAATATAGTTACCCTTCACCTCAATACACTTATTCCATTTCTCTTTAAGAATTTTGATGCCGCTTTTGTAGAAGTCTTCCGTTTGCCCCCCTAACCACGCCTCTGTGGCAGCTTTGACGTCTTCGACATCCCGGAAGTGCCTTCCACGTAGGGCGGATTTCAGGTTTCTGAACAGGAAATAGTCACTCGGGGCTAGGTCTGGGCTGTAGGGTGGGTGGTTAAGCTGTTCGAATCCACAATCACGTATAGCGGCCTGTGCAACTCTTGACTTGTGGACTGGAGCGTTGACATGCAAAATAAGAACACCACGTGTCAACATTCCACGGCGTTTCTGTCGAATTGTCTTTCGCAATTCTTGCATTAGGTTGGCATAATATTGACCATTCATTGTAGTTTTGGTTGGCAAGTAATCAATTAATAATATGCCTTTTGCATCCCAAAAGATTGTCGCCATAATCTTGCCAGCTGATGGTTGAGTGCGAAACTTCAGGGGAGGCGGTGAACTCGGTTGCTTCCATTGCTTGGATTCCAGTTTAGTTTCCGGGTCCTAGTGGTGGATCCAGGTTTCGTCACCTGTCACCAGACGAGACAAAAACCTGGCTTCATCCGCATTAAACCGATCCAGGAGCTCCATGCAACTTTCGGTTCTTTTCTGGCGATCTTGTGCTGTGAGGTTTCTGGGTACCCATCTTGCAGATACCTTGGACATACCAAGATGGTCATGAATTATTTTTTCAACACTTCCAACTGATATCTGGAATTCCAAAGACAGTTCAGAAACTTTAACACGGCGGTCAGCTAAAATTCGTCTTTCGATAGCGGCAATAACTTCCGGTCGGGTGACTTCAGATGGCCTGCCTGACCGTGGGTCATCGTCTAAGGACTCCCTGCCCCGCTTAAACTGCAGAGACCAGCGACAAACTGTTGAAAAGTTAGGAGCTTCCTTACCCATCACATTACACATACGATTATGTATTTCTGTAGCTTTGCATCCCTCTTTAGTAAGGAACTTGATCACAGCGCGTTGTTCATGTTTGAGAGAATCCATGATTATGGAGACCCCTAGGTCAGCGCAGCTATTATATCTAAATAATTGTTATGTCTAGAAATTGTTTTGACATGTGTCAATGTTATGTTTTGACTATAGTAACACCTGCTATAAGCTGACACTGTTTATGTAAACACCAATGGCCCGCTTGCAACACTTATTGAACGCCCCTCGTACATATAAACAAAACCCGTAACATTACCTAATGATGCCAAATACATCATAAGTATAGACATAAACATATAATACATAAACGGGTTGAATACATATGCATATACATGATTTAAATAATACATAAAACCATGAAACTCACCGCTGCGTGACAGCAGGTTTTCGTTACAGGTAAGTCAGTAAGTGGTTGGGGGGATCACATGATTATCTCAAAGTAAATAATTAAAACTAATATAAAATCTCATTATGAAAACACTAGCACACTTTCAACAATCCCTCACCTCACACTCACACATTACTTTAAAGGGGCAGCAGCACGTTTTTTGATAATTTTATATTTTGAAATTTTCACTGATAATTGTTAGTTAAAGCTAAATGTATTATTTTGACAGTGTCAAAAATCAATTAGACAAGCCAATGATCCATATTAAGAGAACAAAGTATGTAGATTCGCATAAAATCCATTGGCGGCCATTTTGTGTGAACACCTTTAATTCATTTTGTGTAAGAAAAAGCAATCGCATGGCTAAACTTTACGTTATATATTTGAATTATTATTGCTCCATTTAGTTTAAAAACATTGTCTATCAATTGGAACCATTTAGTTTCATTTTCCTGACATCACTTTATATTCCCCCTAAAAACGTGCTACTGCCCCTTTAATGTATTACTTTAAAATGTTTAATGTATTTATGCCTTTAGTTATGATATATAAAGGATAGATAAAATGGATAGTTATGCATATAGAAATATGGTAATATGACCGAATGATTTCATTGGTCAATACTTTAATTTAGCATAAATATTACTTAATCTAAAGCATTGTCTTTAGACTAGAAATCCTATTTAGATATAAGATTAAAATATAATATTTACAACACACAATACAATAGGAGCACAAACTAACCTCATTATAAGAATCCCAAATCCTCGAATAACACATCCAAGAATGACAATCCTCCAAGAAATCTCAATTCTCAGAATCACAGAAGATAATCACAACATACGATCCAACCAGATATGACTGACTAACTTAAAAGTGTGAAACCTGAACCTTATAAACACCTCTAGACAATAGATAGTAAGCTAGGCTGTAAGAGAGAAGAGAGTTGAAAGGGAGACAGCTTGGGTATTGAGTGAAGTGCAGGTGACAGGCATGGCCTGGTGTGCAGTTGTTGTTGTTGTTGTTGGATTGGGGTTTAACGTCTTCCTCACAACACGGTGATGTCGCCGACGTGGGGTCTAAGTCTGAATTATTTCCAAAAAAGGGGGCATGAAATTTAGAATAGGTCTTAGACACCCAAGTAAAATTAATAAAAGTTCTAAAGTGGTTAAAATTAATTTAGAATTTGGAATAGAGTGAGGGGGGGGGGGGGGGGGCTGATTTTATGAATAGTAAGTAAATAAATAGTGGTGTTAAATGGCGTGGTACCTGAAAGAGATAGAAAGCATATATTATGTATGGGAAATTATATTGAGGTAAAAAGGTTTAAAGTAGTATTTGAGATGGTATTTTTAATTGTGATAAAATAAAATTGTAGTTGAATAATTGTGTTTGAATTATATTTATAGTTATTTGTAATTAGTAATGTTTTATAATTAAATTTATTGATAATTGAGTGAATGGAGTAATACTTATCTTTTTGGTTTGATATACTTAGTCTGTTATTTGCTGTTGTTTCCAGCGTTGGTATCTTCGCAATGTGCGTTTTTACTTTCTTGCAGGTCGTCTAACTGGTATTGTACCTATGTAAAGTGCAGGGGGTAGTCTAACCATACACTTAAGGTACAATACCTGTCCTCCCCACTGAACCCGATTAAGAACCAGGCAGTGAGGGTTTTGAGGTTTGCTACTGGGAAAATTACCAGTTATAATTTAGTAAAGTGCCGGGGGTAGCCACACCGTGCACTTTTAATGAAGAGTTTTAACCATTTTGCCCTGTGCCAAGTCCTACCAGTTATCCCAAATATGGGAGTGGTAAATATTATTTTAGGCATTAGGTGGAAATCTCCCGTCGGGAGCCTACGCGCCTGTTTGTATAGGCTTGTGCGAGTGGTCCCGAGGTAATGTATATCGTGAACCTATCTCACCAACCAGCTCTGGTCGTGGGTCGCCATGACCAACACTTACCAGAAGAAGGAGGTTTAAGAGATCAGTCTCGCTTCCGTAGGGTCCTTCTGGGAGTTTTTACCCGTAGGGTGGTTGTTAGGGTTTAGTGACCCTTAAATTGGGTAGGGGATGAGGGTTAGGTAATGGTTAGGAGTTTGGGTGTAAGGCTAGGTGGTTATTAATTATAATGTTTTATACAATTTGGTTTGTAGTAGGAATACTGAAAGGTACTGGTAATTTTTAGCATTGGCTAACAGTTCTTGTGGGTTGTTAGCGCTTACATTTTCAAGGAGTTGTCCCCTGTGTTTTTGGTATTTATCACATTGAAACAGAATGTGATGTATGGTGTCTTCGACATTACATTGATTGCATAGATTATTTGGTGCTTTCCCTATTTTGTGGAGATAAACCCCATTGCGAACATTGTTAAGCCTAAGTCTAGTTATGGCTACATCAACCCTTCTAAAGTTGTGGAAGTTTTTAACCTTTGTAACTTTTGTAGGTTGTACTTGATAGTACTGGGTATGTCCCCAGTTGCCTTTAAAGTTTGTGTTGTATTCATCCGTTCTAATTGATTTAACAATGCTCTTAATTTCTTTTTTAGTAAATGGTATGTTGACATTATTGCTGTGGGTTAGACCTGCTTTTGCTGCTCGGTCGGCTCTTTCGTTGCCTGTTAGGCCTATGTGGGAAGGCACCAATATAAATCTAACATTGTTGTTATCCTGAGTTAGATAATTATACCCCTGGTAAATTTGGTGTAGAAGTTCATGACTATTTTTTTCCATTTTGTTTTGTATAGCTTGCAGTGAGCTGAGTGAATCTGTAAATATAGCTATATTTTTGTGTTTGTAGCCTTTACTGATAATGAGTGCTTGTCGAATAGCTATAAGTTCAGCTGTGAAGATAGAGGTTTTGTCTGGTAGTTTAAGGGATATATCTTCATCACCTGTGTGAGTGAAGGCTATCCCAGAGCCGACTCTTCCTTTTTCATCTTTAGAACCGTCAGTAAAGATTTGAATGTAATCAGTTTGATTGTAGTTTTGTTCTATATAGACTTGAGTGTTACTGAGGTCACTAGGTTTTGGATTATTTTTGTCTATGAGGTCTTTCAATTTGATATCGACTTGGATATCGGGGACGTCTGGAGGTTTTAGGATATGCTTGGTATATGGGTCAGAAATAACGTCTATTGTATCAAGGTCATATTTGTCTATGTGTTTTTTCATGGTAACACCAAATGGTGTTGGTATTTTTTTTACTCTTTTAGTCATTATTTGCTTTTTTCGTGTGATAATATTTTGTAAACATGGCTTATGCTTTGATCTAACAATATAGTTGGTAATATTATCTTCCCATTCTTTTTCTAGCGAGAGTTCGCCTAGTTCATGTCTGACTAGTTCCATTGATGTGCCACTTAGGCATCCTGATATATATCTGTAAGCTTGATTTTGTATGGTTTTTAGCTTTTGTATGTTGGTTTGACTAGTGTCACACCAAGCTTCTGCTCCATAGTGCAGTTTGGATTTAATCAGAGATTTATATAGCAAGAGTAACATTTCCTTGCTGCTGCCCCACCTGGTGTGAGAAAGCATTCGTAATATATTGAGATCTTTTTTGCATCTTTGTGACAGTTCAACAATATGTTGATTCCATGTTAGATATTCATCAAAGATTATGCCTAAGAATTTGACATATTTAACTTGGTTTAATGGTTCTTCATTAATGTATAATTTCAGTGGTCTGCAATCGGCTCTGGGTGTTGGCCGAAAGAGAATTGATACAGTTTTGCTTGTTGATAATTTAAATCCCCAGTTTTGGGTCCATTCATTTACTTTGATTAAGGCTTTTTGTAATATTTCTGCAGCTACATGTTGATGTTTGTGACTGACCCAAAGGGCCCCATCATCAGCGAATTGTGAGGTGTTCACTTGTTTCGGTAGTTTGTGAAATAGATCATCTATCATGATATTGAACAATGTTGGTGATATGATACTACCTTGTGGGGTTCCATTTTCTAAATTGTAGTTGTCTGATATTTGATCATCTGTTTTAAGACGAAAAGTTCTGTCTGACATAAAGTCGTTTATAAAGTTTAGCATTTCCCCTTGTATGCCCTTTTTCTTAACTTTTTGTATCAAGCCTGTTTTCCAGACCATGTCAAATGCTTTACTAAAGTCTAGAAAGACTGCTGTAGTAAATTTATTATTATGTTGAGCTTGTCTGATAGAGTGTTGTAATCTAACAATATGATCAGTGGTGCTATAGGATTTTCTATATCCTGATTGATTCTGTGTTATCAATTCGTTAGTTTCTAGATAGTGTTGTAATCTTTTCGTTGCCATAGCTTCTAGTGTTTTACATAGATAAGATGTTAAGGAGACTGGTCTATATGAATCGGATTTGGTAGGGTCTTTTCCCTGTTTGTGTAATGGTATAATAAGACTTTCTTTCCAGTCTGTTGGTAATTTGCCGTCTTTCCATAATTTATTGTAGAAATCTAATAACACTTGTTTGCATTTATAGGGAAGACGTTTAAGCATTGTGTAACTGGTTTGATCAATACCAGAGGCTGTTCCTTTTTTATTATTTAAAACATTGTTAAGTTCTGATATTGTGAATGGCTTGTTGTATCATAAGTCTGACTTGTTTTTGTCCTTCGGACAAGGTTGTGTATTTTTTACTTTTTCTTGAAAAGCAGTTTTGTAGTTATTGGTTGAGCTTGCTTGTGAGAATTGTTTGCATAAATTGTCTATTTTTTCCAGTTTGTTTTTGCTGTTGTTGATACTTGGAATATGGGATTTAGTGCTTTTGCCTCTAAAGACATTAATCTTTTTCCAGACTTGCCTTGAGTTAGATTTGATATCTAATGTGCTACACATCTTTTTCCATGATTGGATTTTTGCCTTACTTATTAAAGTTTTCACCTTATTTCTAGCTGCTGCCGCTTGTTGTATTAACTTTTTATCCTTTTTAGCTTTTTTCCTGAGCAGTTTTCTTTCTTTTCTTGCTTGCATAATTTCTTCATTCCACCATGGTACAGGTATATGTTTGTGAGTTCTTTTGGTTGGAATGGCTAGGTTAGCAGCATTTATAATCACCTCGGTGATATTTTTGTTGTATATGTTAACATCTTCGTCTTTTACATCATTGTTTAGGTTTTGCTCACAAATATTTTGAAATATTCCCCAATTTGCTTTGTTAAAATTCCAGCTGTTATGGGTATTGTTTTTTTGTGCCTGTTGTGTATTGTTATTCTTTAATGTGGTGAATAGTGGGAAGTAATCACTTCCCCAACTGTCGTCATGAACATATAAACTAGCATCATTAACTAGGTCTGGTGTAATAATGCTAAGATCTATTGTGGTGTATATTCCTTGTGTTAGCCTGTGAAAAGTAGGTTCGCCATTGTTGAGAATAATAAGTTTGTTATCCTCTAACCATTTTTGTATGACTGTACCTCTTGTATCGGTTCTATCGTCTGCCTCCCAGAGGCTATGGTGTGCATTAAAATCGCCACCCAAATAGGCTGAGTTGGCGAGATAGGGTAATAATTTGTTGAGTATTTCAACTGTAATTTTTGTGCTGTGGGGTAAATAGACATTGATAACATTTGTTGGTTTATTACCATTTATGTTAACTGTTACGCCATTGATTTCTATGCCTTCAATGTTTATATCTAGGGGTTTGTAATCAATGCCATGTTTTATGGCAATTATGAGTCCACCTTGTGGACTTTTTTTTATTTCCGTAAAACGATCTTTTCTTAGTATGTTATAACCGGAGATTTTATAATCCCTTCTTTTTGATAATTTTGTTTCCTGTAGAATGATAACACTTGGTTGTATTGATTTATTTTGTATCAATACTTTGAGTTCAGCACCATTGGTGCCTAGCCCATTTTCGTTTTGTTGGAGTACAGTAAAGTCCGCCATTTTATAAGGAGGGATTTATGTTCAGGAAAGCTTAGGTTTAGTAGTAGCAGCTTCTATCTTGGTGGTGAGAAGTGGTATTGGGTGGGTTGTTTTGGTGGATCCTGTCAAAGAATTGTTCCAAGCTAATGCTGCATAGCCCCAATTTTGCTGCATTGGAGTATAGTCTCTTGACATTCCTATGATGTTCCCTGTCAGAGTGTGTTGGTGTTGAGTTTATGAAAGCTTGTGCTATAAATAGTATTATCCTATCAACGACACTGTTTTTGTTTTTTGGTTTGGGTTTGTCGTTGGTGTTTCTACGGTTGATTGTTTCCCTCAGATCTTTTTGTCTTTAGTGCTGTGTTTTTTTAGTGACATTGTTTTTATTAGTGTGAGAGTAGTTGAGCTTTCTCAACATTGGCGGTCTGTATTTATCACTATTTTGAGCTTTGCTTTGTTCTTTTGTTCTCTCATCTGTGTTTTGTGGTTTTGATTGTGATTTTCTTGCGGACCTGATATCTTCAAGAAGTCTGTGTTCAACACTTTCTAACATCTTCTCCATCTTTTTTTCCTCTGAGGAGCTTATTGGATGTCTAGGAACTACTTTCCTGGAGAAGAGCGTTTCTTCATTTGCTGGTGATTGTCTGGGTGATGAGTGGTTGGAGGGATTGAATGCAACTGATTGCTCTATGTTGATTTTGTTGTTTTTGATTTGAGCCGTTTGTTTAAAGTGGTGCTTATTTAGTTGTTCAATTTGTTTTTGTCTATATGGGCATTTTCTAGATAGGGCACTGTGACCTGTTTGTTTGCAGTTGCCGCAGTACATTTTGTTGCGACATGTGTCATAATCATGTCCTGAGTAGTGGCATCTTGAGCAGTGTTTAGCGTTGGGACAGTCAGTGGTAGTGTGATTATACCCGAAGCATTTTGTACAGAACATCGGTTGTTTAAGGTATGGTTGAACTACTGTGTTTGGTACACCAGCGAAAGTGATGTGTTTTGGGAGATTAGTACCCTCGAATGTAATGATAACTGAAGGTGTGTTTTGTTGTTGCTTCTTAATCCTTCTGGTTTGTAGGATAGGAGTCCTATTGTATTGGTTTGCTTTTGTGATACATTGTTGAAGTTGTTCATCTGTGAGTTTAGGGTTAACTTTGACGACTCCTTTTATTTGTTTTTCCCAATTTGGTGTGTCATATTTGACTTTTGTGCCATTTACTGTGGTGTAGCTTGTTATGCTGTCTAAGTAGTGCTTATTGTCCGTTGTAAGCAAAAAGCCTTTGCCACATTTGGTTATTGTTACTGGATGGGCCCCCAGGGAGCTTAGTTGAAATGCCATGTCTTGACAACTCATGATTTGGTTCAATTCAATTTTGTCTATGGCTGTCATAATCATTTGGTATTTGTTTTTCTTATCATTTGCCGGTGTGCTTTTATTGCTTATTGTTTCATTAGAGTTCTTGCATTTTTTGTTATTGTCTGGAGTTGATCCAGCGGAATCGGATGTGTCTGACAGGTTTCTTTGTCTTTGTCTTTTATTGTTCTTTTTCCTGTTACTGTACACTGTAAAACCGTCAGTTTCCATATTTGATGTTTCCTCTAATTCTATATCGCCGAATGCGATTTGAAAATTAGATGCACCAACTAGTTGGTTATGTTCTTTTTGTATTTCTAGGTGAGTTGGAGTACAGTCCAGAATAGAGTTTTGAAATAATTCTAGTGGATTATCCATGTCTTATGGTTAGTTGATTTTTGATTAAGAGAAAATAACCCTATAAGCGAAGTGTGTTACTATTTATGTATGCAGTTTGGTTCCTAGCGATAAGTAGAGCCTACAGCGAAGCCACCTAGAATAATATAAAAATATAGCCGCAAAGCGCCGACAAAAGGATTCAGCTGCAGTAATAACATCAACAAAGTATTAAAGGACCAGATACTCAAACGATTTTTACTAAATGAACTTACATGTAAAATCATGAATATCAAAGCAGGCTCAAAGCAAGTCTAGAGCACTCAAGCGCCGCATGCTGGGTCAAGCTACAATACACAGCCAGCTTGGCCTCTGCCTGACCTCGCACAGCTGTCACTAGAAAGCACTACTGCTGGCTTAATATTGAAAACTTAACTCACCTCAAACTCAAGATCTATGCTACCTTCAAATTTGTCACAACTAAATTTAGACTTTTTTTGCTTAAAATGTCATTGCGGTTCGTTTGGTACTCAGGAGCCTTTTTAGCATTTTTCTTTTTGTTTATACCTGTTTTTCTATCGAATTTGATCACAAATTCTGAACGCAATTGACTGTTTGTGAGCAATGTTTTGATAGATTCCTATTGTATGTATATTTGTCTTAAAATCCTGAAAAAAATTCATAATTCTGAGTCTGACTTTTTGAGTTATCGCCCTTTGAAAATGACACCTTGTACTAAGTCACCCAAATTTGAACGCTTATAGAAAAAAAAGTATTTGAGGTACGGTCTTCGAATTATTCAAATTTAATTCTCAATGCCTCAGCTACAACATACCAAAGTTGCAGCACTTTGGTGCAAGTATCTTCAGAGCAGAAGATCTTCAAAGGTGCATGGGGTCCGAAAATTCTGAAAAGTTGAAAAATCCAATATGGCGGCTAAACCACGTGACCTACGACTTCGTAAGGATAGTTTTTGTACGTAGAATTTCCTTGCGCACCCTCTCATACAAAAATTGTGAATTTTTTTGGTCACGTTTTTTATTTATCTGCATTTGAAGAAAATCATTTTTCTAAGACACAGCAAACTTTGAAGGAGTTGCTACCCATAAAATATGCATTATGCAGTATGCATTATTCATTGCATAGATTGACATGTCAGGAGTCAGTCCTGAAAAGTTCATCAAGTTCTGCTAACGCGTTAAGCTTCAGGAGCCTTTTTAGCATTTTTTTTCTTTTTCGACATTATTTCTATCGACTTTGATCAGAAATTCTGAACGCCAATGACTGTTTGCGATCGATAATTTGATAAATTCGTATTGTCTATATATTTGTCTTACACTCCTGAAAAAATTGCATAATTCTGAGTCCAACTTTTTGAGTTATTGCCCTTTGAAAATGGCACTGTGTAATAAATTTTTAGAAAATGTGAAATTTTGAAAGGATGCTGCGACAAAAGTATTTCGAATTTCTTAATTCTATAACAAACTTGTTAAAGGCCAATGACTTAGCTACATCGTGTGTAAATTTCAGCTATCTAGTATCATTAGTAGCCGAGTGGTGATTCACCAAGTGTGCACGGGGTCGGACTTTTGTAAAATGTGCTTAAATCCAATATTGCGGCCAAACCACGTGACCTACGATTGTCTTTTTTTCATCATTTTTCATTGCGCTTCTTTTAAAAAAAATTTCAAGTCTCTAAGTGCATTTTGAAAAAAATTCCCATGTTAAAATTTTAAACTTTACGCCTACATAGGCAAAATATGACTGAGCCGATTTGGCCCAAAAGCTTAACCACGCGATTCCAGGGTAAGGTCTACAAGTCTGTAAAATTTGGTATCGTTTGCTTGTGCCGTTTTGGCTAAAAACTGTGCTAAAGTTTCGTGGAATAAAAAAAAAAAAAAAAAAAAAAAAAAAAAAAAAAAAAAAAAATAATAAAACACGCCAATAACAATAAGGATTCAGCTTGAAAAGCTGAATCCTTAATTATTCTAAAACTCGTCACACCTCCAAGCCCAACCTTGTAGGTCACACCTGACCTTGTCCACGCTAAGGAACAAGGTGATTCACTTGGACGCCACGCCGGCAAGCCGGTTATGTAATCAAACAATGGACCTGAGCTACTTAAGCTAGACCTCTGCTGCTTGGGGTTGGGTATAGAACACACTTCTTAGTTAGATATAATTTATCTAATATTATATTAAATATAAATATAACTAGGACTGCCGCGGCAGTACTTAGGTCTTCAAGATTCGTGTTTGACCTTCACATACTGTTTGACCTTTACATGCACGTTTGACCTTCACATGCATGTTTGTTAAAGAGGGTTAAAACATACCCAGCAAAACACCACTTTTTAAAATGCAAAGTTTGACCCTTCCTCGTGACCGGAAGTCATTGTTCGCGAGCGATTGAAGACCTTGCTAATGTCTAGCCCTCATGCAAAAATCATTCAATTCTATGGTCTGGTTTTTGAGTTATCTGCCCTTGAAGTTTGCGATTTTGAGCAAAGTTTTAAAATTTAAAAAAAAAAAAGTATTTCGAATTTTTTAATTTCAAGCCAAACTTGTTATAGGCTAATGTATCAGCTACATTATGTGCAAGTTTCAACTTTCTGGTATCAGTAGTTGCCGAGTGGTGTTTCCTCAAAAGCGCATGGGGTCAGACCGGTGTTAAAAAGTCCTTGAAAAGTGCTTTAAATCAAGATGGCGGCCAAACCACGTGACCTAGGAATTCGTCATGATTTCGTTTTTTTCATTATTTTTCATTGCGCATCTTTTAAAAAAAATTTCAAGTCTCTAAGTGCATTTTGAAAAAAAAATCAATGTTAAAATTTCGAGTTTGGATTCGAACTGGACCTTTTACGTACGGGTCGATTGTGCTCAAAAGCTTAGCATGTCGATTCCAGGGTAAGGGGTATCTTCATGCCAAGGTTGGTCAAATTTGGAGCAGCCGTTTGAGCTGTAGCTCGTTCACAAAAAAAGTACAAATAATAATAATAATAACTAGGACTGCCGCGGCAGTACTTAGGTCTTCAAGATTCGTGTTTGACCTTCACATACTGTTTGACCTTTACATGCACGTTTGACCTTCACATGCATGTTTGTTAAAGAGGGTTAAAACATACCCAGCAAAACACCACTTTTTAAAATGCAAAGTTTTACCCTTCCTCGTGACCGGAAGTCATTGTTCGCGAGCGATTTTATTCTTTTATCTTGAAGACCTTGCTAATGTCTAGCCCTCATGCAAAAATCATTCAATTCTATGGTCTGGTTTTTGAGTTATCTGCCCTTGAAGTTTGCGATTTTGAGCAAAGTTTTAAAATTTAGGGAAAAAAAAGTATTTCGAATTTTTAAATTTCAAGCCTAACTTGTTATAGGCTAATGTATCAGTTACAATATGTGCAAGTTTCAACTTTCTGGTATCAGTAGTTGCCGAGTGGTGTTTCCTCAAAAGCGCATGGGGTCAGACCGGTGTTAAAAAGTCCTTGAAAAGTGCTTTAAATCAAGATGGCGGCCAAACCACGTGACCTAGGAATTCGTCATGATTTCGTTTTTTTCATTATTTTTCATTGCGCATCTTTTAAAAAAAAATTCAAGTCTCTAAGTGCATTTTGAAAAAAAAATCAATGTTAAAATTTCGAGTTTGGATTCGAACTGGACCTTTTACGTACGGGTCGATTGTGCTCAAAAGCTTAGCATGTCGATTCCAGGGTAAGGGGTATCTTCATGCCAAGTTTGATCAAATTTGGAGTAGCCGTTTGAGCTGTAGCTCGTTCACAAAAAAAGTACAAATAATAATAATAAATATAGTCGCAAAGCGACGACAAACGGATTCAGCGATGTATGGTGATGATATGTATGACAAATATATGCAATACATGTATGTATGAAGTCAATAGTTCGTTCAGACGAATTTTAAAAGTCACGATTTCAGTATTAACAAGGCCAAAAAGACTCTGTCAATTGCAAACGTAAATGTCATATTGAATAATTAGTGTATGTGCTTTGTTAAAAATACATTTCAAATCCAAATCCAAAATCATAATGCCAAAAATATGAGTTAATGCAATTAAATGTTCATGTTAGCAAAATATGTAAAACCTAAAGTAAAATGTAACAAATACAATCTGCAAAAGTTTCTTGACTCATCCTGGTTTTGAATCCTGTTTTCCGTTGTATTGTTGAAACATTAAGAGCCAAATTTATCAAAGCAAACCAATTTAAATATTATTCTGTTTTCAATTTCGCAAAGCAAAGCAAAGCCTAGCATTGTGAGCCGGAGCGCGTCAATGCCCGTGTTTTACGAGAAAAGCATGCATCCTGCTTTGCGATGTAACACTACAATCCATGAATGGACTCATTGAAGATTACATTAGGGAGAAGTGCGTGAATACAATCCTTATATTTTCAAAAAGAAGAATCTTAGCATAGAAATACTGAAGAGCGGTTCAGATGTTGGAAGAGACGTGCATGAACAATAATGAAATATTCTTTCTGAGATGTAATGATTGGGTTATTGGTTTGAAGCACACTAGAAAAGGGATGCACGGAGCCTCTCAATTTCGTTTACTATAAAAGTAAACAAACATAATAAGAGAGATTCAGAAGCTTGTAACATCACCCTTGCATGTAAAATACACTGACATTTTGATTCCTGGCACATGCCGGACAAAACAGGGCCTAGACCCATGGTTATTGAAAAATGGGAGGGGTGCTTTTTGAGAGCCATTCTCACGCGTAGTGATACAGAAAAGCGCCAAATTTGGAAAGACCAAATATGGTTGAGGCTACGATAACGTAGTAACTTGCTTACTATAAAAGTTGTGAAATCCCGCCCTTCTTTAGCACCATATTTCTCTTGAACGGGGTGGCGCGATTTCAAATGGTTTATATCATTGAAAAGCGCGAAGAACCAGCTTCAATTCAATGTGTCATTTGTGCATTTGAATGAAAAAGTAGAGAAACGATAAACGATGCGACACCTGTCTCAAATATCAAGTTTTATCTCGAGATGACTGAGGGTACTCGCCTTTCAGTTTTAATATAAACCGAACCAATAAAGATATGTTCATATTTTTTTCACCAGTGTGTAGAGGAGAGAATTGTCTTAATTTGCATTGATATTTTGTTTATGAGCATGAAAAAGTAAAGAAATTATAAGCGATGCGACATCTGTGGCAAATATCATTTTTTTTCCACCAAATTTGCCGACGGCCCCAACGTAAGCATCAATTGCTCCCGAACCATTGGATATATTTTCGGTCTGTTTTCTCCAATCGCATAGAAGAGAGAATTGTCTGTATCTTCATGTATAATTTGTGTATGTGCAAACAAGAATTAAGAAGCTGCAAGTGATGCGCAGCCAGGCTGGTGGAATAATCTGTAACCATTTTGGAGGTACAGACATTTGAAGTCTAAAATGTAAATATCCTTTGTCAACACTGGTCTAAGGGAGGTAATCAATCCATAAAAGACATCAAAACATCAAATAAGACAATTCCCAACTCAGGTGCGAATCTCGGAGTGGACCTATGATAAGAAGTTAAGTTCCAAAACCTTGAATTTTGCACTCGTTTATTGTTTTTAATTTGTTCAGATGAATCTAGATTTTAAATTTGACCTAAATCGGTCAAGAAATGAATAATTTAGCGCAATTTTGCATCTGTTATATAGAATAGCTCACGACCCATACAAGCAATTTATGAACTTCATACATTAATCGTTAAGATTGTGATTATAAGTTATCACACAAAGTATTTTTTTCTTTAAGTTAAGCGCATCCATTAATTTATAGTTTGTTTAGATAACTTAAATAGTAAAGGAGTAACGACTTTATTAACTTAATGTCCACATATTTCCTTTAATATCAACTTTCATATAATAATAATCTTTAGTGAATTTGTTAAAAAATCATTGTAGAACAGAATGCGTCAATGAAATAAAAAAAATTAATCATTCATATATCATAATCATTCAAAGCGAAAGTAGGATTGACCACATTTAAATGCTCCGAATTTCAATGTAATGTTTAGTCTAATTTCAATGAGATTTATCCAAGATTGTATGTTCCTTTAGCTTTCTAATGATATATACAAGAAGTATTTGTCATGTGTATTTGCTTAATAAGGATCATTTAAACATATCCAAGAAAACACCACATATTAAAAATGCAAAGTTTGACCCTTCCTCGTTACCGGAAGTGACTGTTCGCGAGCAATTTTATTCTTTTACCTTGAAGACCTGACAAAGTTAATGATTTCAGTCAAAAGCTTCTGGGTAATAGTCTTTTGTTGATGATTAATGCATTTTGCAAACATACAGGTATCAATTGCATTCAAAACGCATGCAGGGTTGACAATATTCAAAGGTCCGTAACTCAATGTAAATGAAGAAACTGAATTTATTGTTAATTTTTAATTAATTCTGCATTCTATTGGCTTTCTAATGATATATGGAACAATGATTTGCCGTCTATCACTGATGAGTAACGAATTTTTTAACATACCTTTATCCTATGCATTCAAAACGAAAGCAGAATTGACAATATTCAAAGGGCCGTAACTCAATGTAAAACAAATAAAGAAATTTACTGTCAAATTTTAAAAAAATCTATAGACTTTTGGCTTTCATATGATGTATAGAACAAAGCGTTATCGTACGTCGTTGATTCGCTACGATATTTCAAACATACCCACCAAAACACCAAATGTCCAAAATGCAAAGTTTGACCTCTGACCCTGACCGGAAATGACTGTTCGCGAGCGATTTTATTCTTTTATCTTAAAGACCTTGCCAATGTCTAGGTCTCATGCAAAAATCATCAAATTCTATGGTCGGGTTTTTGAGTTATCTGCCCTTGAATATTGCAAAATGTGCAAACTTTGAAATTTTTTATAAAAAAAACTATTTCGTTTTTTTAAATTTTGAAACAAACTTGTTATAGGCCAATGTCTCAGCTACATCACGTGTAAGTTTCAACTTTCTAGTATCAGCAGTTGCCGAGTGGTGATTCCTGAAATGTGCCTGGGGTCGGAATTTTGAAAAAAATGCACAAAATTCAAGATGGCGGCCAAACCACGTGATATACGAATTTGTCATGATTTCGTTTTTTGCAGCATTTTTTATTGCGCATCTTTTAAAAAAAAAATTAGGTCTCTAAGTGCATTTTGAAAAAAAAGTCAATGTTAAATTTTCGATTTTGGAATCGAACTGGACCTTTAATGTATGGGCCGAATTGTCCCAAAAGCTTATTGTCGCCATTCCTCAACAAGGTCTACCAGCCTGTGAAATTTGGCTTCAATAGCATCAGCCGTTTGGGCTGAATCCTGCTCACAAAATTCTGGGAACAATAAAAATAATAAACACGCCAATAACAATAAGGATTCAGCTTTTCAAGCTGAATCCTTAATAACTAGGACTGCCGCGGCAGTACTTAGGTCTTCAAGATTCCTGTTTGACCTTCACATACTGTTTGACCTTCACATGCATGTTTGACCTTCACATGCATGTTTGTTTGAAAGGTTTAAAACATACCGAGCAAAAGATCACTTTTGAAAATGCAAAGTTTGACCTTTCCTCCTGACCGGAAGTGACTGTTCGCGAGCGATGTTATTCTTTTATCTTGAAGACCTTGTCAATGTCTAACTCTCATGCAAAAATCATTGAATTCTATGGTCTGGTTTTTGAGTTATCTGCCATTGAATATTGCAATTTTGAGCAGAATTTGAAAAATTGTAAAAAAAAAAGTATTTCGAATTTTTTAATTTCAAGCCAAACTTGTTATAGGGTAATGTAACAGCTACATTATGTGTAAGTTTCAACTTTCTGGTATCAGTAGTTGCCGAGTGGTGTTTCCTCAAAAGTGCATGGGGTCAGACCAGTTGTTAAAAAGTCCTTGAAAAGTGCTTTAAATCAAGATGGCGGCCGAACCACGTGACCTAGGAATTCGTCATGATTTCGTTTTTTTCATTATTTTTCATTGCGCATCTTTTACAAAAAAATTCAAGTCTCTAAGTGCATTTTGAAAAAAAAATCAATGTTAAAATTTCAATTTTGGATTCGAACTGGACCTTTTACGTACGGGTCGATTTTGCCCAAAAGCTTAGCATGTCGATTCCAGGGTAAGGGGTATCTTCATGCCAAGTTTGGTCGAATTTGGAGCAGTCGTTTGATCTGCAGCTCGTTCACAAAAAAAGTACAAATAATAATAATAATAATAACTAGGACTGCCGCGGCAGTACTTAGGTCTTCAAGATTCGTGTTTGACCTTCACATACTGTTTGACCTTTACATGCACGTTTGACCTTCACATGCATGTTTGTTAAAGAGGGTTAAAACATACCCAGCAAAACACCACTTTTTAAAATGCAAAGTTTGACCCTTCCTCGTGACCGGAAGTCATTGTTCGCGAGCGATTTTATTCTTTTATCTTGAAGACCTTGCTAATGTCTAGCCCTCATGCAAAAATCATTCAATTCTATGGTCTGGTTTTTGAGTTATCTGCCCTTGAAGTTTGCGATTTTGAGCAAAGTTTTAAAATTTAAAAAAAAAAAAGTATTTCGAATTTTTAAATTTCAAGCCAAACTTGTTATAGGCTAATGTATCAGCTACATTATGTGCAAGTTTCAACTTTCTGGTACCAGTAGTTGCCGAGTGGTGTTTCCTCAAAAGCGCATGGGGTCAGACCGGTGTTAAAAAGTCCTTGAAAAGTGCTTTAAATCAAGATGGCGGACAAACCACGTGACCTACGAATTTGTCCTGATTCCCTTTTTTTCATCATTTTTCATTGCGCTTCTTTTAAAAAAAATTTCAAGTCTCTAAGTGCATTTTGAAAAAAAAATCAATGTTATATTTTCGACTTTGGATTCGAACTGGACCTTTAATGTACGAGCCGATTTTGCCCAAAAGCTTAGCATATCGATTCCAGGGTAAGGGCTCTCAGCATGACAAGTTTGGTCAAATTTGGCGAGGCCGTTTGAGCTGTAGCTCGTTCACAAAAATTGTACAAATAATAATAATAATAATAATAATAATAATAAGAACTTGAAGAAATCGGATAAAAACAATAGGTCTTCACGACTTTGTCTTGAAGACCTAATAATAAGAACTTGAAGAAATCGGATAAAAACAATAGGTCTTCACGACTTTGTCTTGAAGACCTAATAACTAGGACTGCCGCGGCAGTACTTAGGTCTTCAAGATTCGTGTTTGACCTTCACATACTGTTTGACCTTTACATGCACGTTTGACCTTCACATGCATGTTTGTTAAAGAGGGTTAAAACATACCCAGCAAAACACCACTTTTTAAAATGCAAAGTTTTTTAAAATGCAAAGTTTTACCCTTCCTCGTGACCGGAAGTCATTGTTCGCGAGCGATTTTATTATTTTATCTTGAAGACCTTGCTAGTGTCTAGCCCTCATGCAAAAATCATTCAATTCTATGGTCTGGTTTTTGAGTTATCTGCCCTTGAAGTTTGCGATTTTGAGCAAAGTTTTAAAATTTAGAAGAAAAAAAAGTATTTCGAATTTTTAAATTTCAAGCCAAACTTGTTATAGGCTAATGTATCAGGTACATTATGTGCAAGTTTCAACTTTCTGGTATCAGTAGTTGCCGAGTGGTGTTTCCTCAAAAGCGCATGGGGCCAGACCGGTGTTAAAAAGTCCTTGAAAAGTGCTTTAAATCAAGATGGCGGCCAAACCACGTGACCTAGGAATTCGTCATGATTTCGTTTTTTTCATTAATTTTCATTGCGCATCTTTTAAAAAAAAATTCAAGTCTCTAAGTGCATTTTGAAAAAAAAATCAATGTTAAAATTTCGAGTTTGGATTCGAACTGGACCTTTTACGTACGGGTCGATTGTGCTCAAAAGCTTAGCATGTCGATTCCAGGGTAAGGGGTATCTTCATGCCAAGTTTGGTCAAATTTGGAGCAGCCGTTTGAGCTGTAGCTCGTTCACAAAAAAAGTACAAATAATAATAATAATAAGAACTTGAAGAAATCGGATAAAAACAATAGGTCTTCCAGACTTTGTCTTGAAGACCTAACTAGGACTGCCGCGGCAGTACTTAGGTCTTCAAGATTCGTGTTTGACCTTCACATACTGTTTGACCTTTACATGCACGTTTGACCTTCACATGCATGTTTGTTAAAGAGGGTTAAAACATACCCAGCAAAACACCACTTTTTAAAATGCAAAGTTTGACCCTTCCTCGTGACCGGAAGTCATTGTTCGCGAGCGATTTTATTCTTTTATCTTGAAGACCTTGCTAATGTCTAGCCCTCATGCAAAAATCATTCAATTCTATGGTCTGGTTTTTGAGTTATCTGCCCTTGAAGTTTGCGATTTTGAGCAAAGTTTTAAAATTTAAAAAAAAAAAAGTATTTCGAATTTTTAAATTTCAAGCCAAACTTGTTATAGGCTAATGTATCAGCTACATTATGTGCAAGTTTCAACTTTCTGGTATCAGTAGTTGCCGAGTGGTGTTTCCTCAAAAGCGCATGGGGTCAGACCGGTGTTAAAAAGTCCTTGAAAAGTGCTTTAAATCAAGATGGCGGCCAAACCACGTGACCTAGGAATTCGTCATGATTTCGTTTTTTTCATTATTTTTCATTGCGCATCTTTTAAAAAAAAATTCAAGTCTCTAAGTGCATTTTGAAAAAAAAATCAATGTTAAAATTTCGAGTTTGGATTCGAACTGGACCTTTTACGTACGGGTCGATTGTGCTCAAAAGCTTAGCATGTCGATTCCAGGGTAAGGGGTATCTTCATGCCAAGGTTGGTCAAATTTGGAGCAGCCGTTTGAGCTGTAGCTCGTTCACAAAAAAAGTACAAATAATAATAATAATAATAACTAGGACTGCCGCGGCAGTACTTAGGTCTTCAAGATTCCTGTTTGACCTACACATACTGTTTGACCTTCACATGCATGTTTGACCTTCACATGCATGTTTGTTAAAGAGGGTTCAAACATACTAAGCAAAACACCACTTTTCCATATACAAAGTTTGACCCTTCCTCGTGACCGGAAATGACTGTTCGCGAGCGATTTTATTCTTTTAACTTAAAGACCTTGCTGATGTCTAACTCTTATGCAAAAATCATTAAGTTCTAAGGTCTGGTTTTTGAGTTATGTGCCCTTGAAAATTGATATTTTGGAAAATTGTCAAACTTTGAAAGATTATTACGCAAAAAGGATTTTGAATTTTTGAATTTTGAAAGAAACTTGTTATAGACCAGGGTCTTGGCTATATCATGTGGAAATTTCAGCTCTCTAGTACAAATATTAAAAAAGAACCGATTCGGCAAAGGTGCATGGGGTCGGACTGTTGTAAAAAGTGTTTAAAATCAAGATGGCGGCCAAATCACGTGACCTACAAATTTGTCCCGATATGCTTTTTTGCATTATTTTTGATTGCGCATCTTTTAAAAAAAGTTGTAGGTCTCTAAGTACATTTTGAAAAAAAAATCAATGTTAAATTTTGAATTTTGGAATCGAACTGGACCTTTAATGTACGAGCCGATTATGCCCAAAAGCTTAGTTTATCGATTCCAGGGTAAGGGGTACCTGCATGTCAAGTTTGGGCAAATTTGAACAAGCGGTTTGAGCTGTGGATCCGTCACAAAAATTGTACAAATAATAATAATAATAATAATAATAATAAGAAATCGGATAAAAACAATAGGTCTTCACGACTTTGTCTTGAAGACCTAATAAGAACTTGAAGAAATCGGATAAAAACAATAGGTCTTCCAGACTTTGTCTTGAAGACCTATCTGGTTTTTGAGTTATCTGCCCTTGAAGTTTGCGATTTTGAGCAAAGTTTTAAAATTTAAAAAAAAAAAAGTATTTCGAATTTTTAAATTTCAAGCCAAACTTGTTATAGGCTAATGTATCAGCTACATTATGTGCAAGTTTCAACTTTCTGGTATCAGTAGTTGCCGAGTGGTGTTTCCTCAAAAGCGCATGGGGTCAGACCGGTGTTAAAAAGTCCTTGAAAAGTGCTTTAAATCAAGATGGCGGCCAAACCACGTGACCTAGGAATTCGTCATGATTTCGTTTTTTTCATTATTTTTCATTGCGCATCTTTTAAAAAAAAATTCAAGTCTCTAAGTGCATTTTGAAAAAAAAATCAATGTTAAAATTTCGAGTTTGGATTCGAACTGGACCTTTTACGTACGGGTCGATTGTGCTCAAAAGCTTAGCATGTCGATTCCAGGGTAAGGGGTATCTTCATGCCAAGGTTGGTCAAATTTGGAGCAGCCGTTTGAGCTGTAGCTCGTTCACAAAAAAAGTACAAATAATAATAATAACTAGGACTGCCGCGGCAGTACTTAGGTCTTCAAGATTCGTGTTTGACCTTCACATACTGTTTGACCTTTACATGCACGTTTGACCTTCACATGCATGTTTGTTAAAGAGGGTTAAAACATACCCAGCAAAACACCACTTTTTAAAATGCAAAGTTTTTTAAAATGCAAAGTTTTACCCTTCCTCGTGACCGGAAGTCATTGTTCGCGAGCGATTTTATTATTTTATCTTGAAGACCTTGCTAGTGTCTAGCCCTCATGCAAAAATCATTCAATTCTATGGTCTGGTTTTTGAGTTATCTGCCCTTGAAGTTTGCGATTTTGAGCAAAGTTTTAAAATTTAGAAGAAAAAAAAGTATTTCGAATTTTTAAATTTCAAGCCAAACTTGTTATAGGCTAATGTATCAGGTACATTATGTGCAAGTTTCAACTTTCTGGTATCAGTAGTTGCCGAGTGGTGTTTCCTCAAAAGCGCATGGGGCCAGACCGGTGTTAAAAAGTCCTTGAAAAGTGCTTTAAATCAAGATGGCGGCCAAACCACGTGACCTAGGAATTCGTCATGATTTCGTTTTTTTCATTAATTTTCATTGCGCATCTTTTAAAAAAAAATTCAAGTCTCTAAGTGCATTTTGAAAAAAAAATCAATGTTAAAATTTCGAGTTTGGATTCGAACTGGACCTTTTACGTACGGGTCGATTGTGCTCAAAAGCTTAGCATGTCGATTCCAGGGTAAGGGGTATCTTCATGCCAAGTTTGGTCAAATTTGGAGCAGCCGTTTGAGCTGTAGCTCGTTCACAAAAAAAGTACAAATAATAATAATAATAAGAACTTGAAGAAATCGGATAAAAACAATAGGTCTTCCAGACTTTGTCTTGAAGACCTAATAACTAGGACTGCCGCGGCAGTACTTAGGTCTTCAAGATTCGTGTTTGACCTTCACATACTGTTTGACCTTTACATGCACGTTTGACCTTCACATGCATGTTTGTTAAAGAGGGTTAAAACATACCCAGCAAAACACCACTTTTTAAAATGCAAAGTTTTACCCTTCCTCGTGACCGGAAGTCATTGTTCGCGAGCGATTTTATTCTTTTATCTTGAAGACCTTGCTAATGTCTAGCCCTCATGCAAAAATCATTCAATTCTATGGTCTGGTTTTTGAGTTATCTGCCCTTGAAGTTTGCGATTTTGAGCAAAGTTTTAAAATTTAGAAGAAAAAAAAGTATTTCGAATTTTTATATTTCAAGCCAAACTTGTTATAGGCTAATGTATCAGCTACATTATGTGAAAGTTTCAACTTTCTGGTATCAGTAGTTGCCGAGTGGTGTTTCCTCAAAAGCGCATGGGGTCAGACCGGTGTTAAAAAGTCCTTGAAAAGTGCTTTAAATCAAGATGGCGGCCAAACCACGTGACCTAGGAATTCGTCATGATTTCGTTTTTTTCATTATAGTTCATTGCGCATCTTTTAAAAAAAATTTCAAGTCTCTAAGTGCATTTTGAAAAAAAAATCAATGTTAAAATTTTGAGTTTGGATTCGAACTGGACCTTTTACGTACGGGTCGATTGTGCTCAAAAGCTTAGCATGTCGATTCCAGGGTAAGGGGTATCTTCATGCCAAGTTTGGTCAAATTTGGAGCAGCCGTTTGAGCTGTAGCTCGTTCACAAAAAAAGTACAAATAACAATAATAATAAGAACTTGAAGAAATCGGATAAAAACAATAGGTCTTCCAGACTTTGTCTTGAAGACCTAATAATAATAAGAACTTGAAGAAATCGGATAAAAACAATAGGTCTTCACGACTTTGTCTTGAAGACCTAACTAGGACTGCCGCGGCAGTACTTAGGTCTTCAAGATTCCTGTTTGACCTTCATACACTGTTTGACCTTCACATGGCTTTTTGTCTAAGAGGTAAACAGTAACTAGTACATTATCAAATTAGCATATTTCACTTGATATTCAACGTTTAAGCCTTTACAGAAAATTCAACATGGCTGCAAACATGAATCATCTCAGGTTATAAAGTGTTGTTGCTGCCTGATGATAGATAAAACAATGCCTAGTGTTTTTATTGCAAATGAACTACAGTTTTTCAATCATAAATGTCTCATAATCATTCAAAACGAAAGTATGATTGACCACATTTAAATGCTCTGAATTTCAATGTTAATGATTAATCTAATTTTAATGAGATTTATCCAAGATTGTATGTTCTTTTGGCTTTCTAGTGACATATAGAACAATCAATTAACATTTGTCGTTGCTTAGCAATGAGTATTCAAACATACCCACCAAAACACCCGTTTTCCAAAATGCAAACTTTGACCCTTCCTCGTGACCGGAAGTCACTGTTCGCGAGCGATTTTATTCTTTTATCTTGAAGACCTTGCTAATGTCTAACTCTCATGCAAAAATAATCAAATTCGTCTGGGAGGTTTTTGAGTTATCTGCCCTTGAATATTGTAAAATGTGCAAACTTTGAAGATTTTTATAAAAAAAACTATTTCGAGTTTTTAAATTTTGAAACAAACTTGTTATAGGGCAATGTCTCAGCTACATTATGTGTAAGTTTCAGCTTTCTGGTATCGACAGTTGCCGAGTGGTGTTTCCTCAAAAGCGCATGGGGTCAGATCGGTGTTAAAAAGTCCTTGAAAAGTGCTTTAAATCAAGATGGCGGCCAAACCACGTGACCTATGAATTCGTCATGATTTCGTTTTTTTCATTATTTTTCATTGCGCATCTTATAAAAAAAAATTCAAGTCTCTAAGTGCATTTTGAAAAAAAAATCAATGTTAAAATTTCGATTTTGGATTCGAACTGGACCTTTTACGTACGGGTCAATTGTGCCCAAAAGCTTAGCATGTCGATTCCAGGGTAAGGGGTATCTTCATGCCAAGTTTGGTCGAATTTGGAGCAGACGTTTGAGCTGTAGCTCGTTCACAAAATTGTACAAATAATAATAATAACTAGGACTGCCGCGGCAGTACTTAGGTCTTCAAGATTCGTGTTTGACCTTCACATACTGTTTGACCTTTACATGCACGTTTGACCTTCACATGCATGTTTGTTAAAGAGGGTTAAAACATACCCAGCAAAACACCACTTTTTAAAATGCAAAGTTTGACCCTTCCTCGTGACCGGAAGTCATTGTTCGCGAGCGATTTTATTCTTTTATCTTGAAGACCTTGCTAATGTCTAGCCCTCATGCAAAAATCATTCAATTCTATGGTCTGGTTTTTGAGTTATCTGCCCTTGAAGTTTGCGATTTTGAGCAAAGTTTTAAAATTTAAAAAAAAAAAAGTATTTCGAATTTTTAAATTTCAAGCCAAACTTGTTATAGGCTAATGTATCAGCTACATTATGTGCAAGTTTCAACTTTCTGGTACCAGTAGTTGCCGAGTGGTGTTTCCTCAAAAGCGCATGGGGTCAGACCGGTGTTAAAAAGTCCTTGAAAAGTGCTTTAAATCAAGATGGCGGACAAACCACGTGACCTACGAATTTGTCCTGATTCCCTTTTTTTCATCATTTTTCATTGCGCTTCTTTTAAAAAAAATTTCAAGTCTCTAAGTGCATTTTGAAAAAAAAATCAATGTTATATTTTCGACTTTGGATTCGAACTGGACCTTTAATGTACGAGCCGATTTTGCCCAAAAGCTTAGCATATCGATTCCAGGGTAAGGGCTCTCAGCATGACAAGTTTGGTCAAATTTGGCGAGGCCGTTTGAGCTGTAGCTCGTTCACAAAAATTGTACAAATAATAATAATAATAATAATAATAATAATAAGAACTTGAAGAAATCGGATAAAAACAATAGGTCTTCACGACTTTGTCTTGAAGACCTAATAAGAAGAACTTGAAGAAATCGGATAAAAACAATAGGTCTTCCAGACTTTGTCTTGAAGACCTAACTAGGACTGCCGCGGCAGTACTTAGGTCTTCAAGATTCCCGTTTGACCTTCACACACTGTTTGACCTTTACATTGCTTTTTGTCTAAGAGGTAAACAGTAACTAATACATTATCAAATTAGCATATTTCACTTGATATTCAACGTTTAAGCCTTTACAGAAAATTCAACATGGCTGCAAACATGAATCAGCTCAGATTATAAAGTGTTATTGCTGTCTGATGATACATAAAACATTGCCTAGTGTTTTATTGCCAATGAACTACAGTTTTTCAATCATAAATGTCTCATAATCATTCAAAACGAAAGTAGGATTGACCACATTTAAATGCTCCGAATTTCAATGTTAATATTAAATCTAATTTTAATGAGATTTATTTAAGATTGTATGTTCTTTTGGCTTTCAAATGATATATAGAACAATCAATTATCATGTGTCGTTGCTTAGCAATGAGTATTCAAACATACCAACCAAAACACCCGTTTTCCAAAATGCAAACTTTGACCCTTCCTCGTGACCGGAAGTCACTGTTCGCGAGCGATTTTATTCTTTTATCTTGCAGACCTTGCTAATGTCTAACTGTCATGCAAAAATCATCAAATTCGTCTGGGAGGTTTTTGAGTAATCTGCCCTTGAATATTGCAAAATGTGCAAACTTTGAAGATTTTTATAAAAAAAACTATTTCGAGTTTTTAAATTTTGAAACAAACTTGTTATAGGGCAATGTCTCAGCTACATTATGTGTAAGTTTCAGCTTTCTGGTATCAGCAGTTGCCGAGTGGTGTTTCCTCAAAAGCGCATGGGGTCAGACAGTTGTTAAAAAGTCCTTGAAAAGTGCTTTTAATCAAGATGGCGGCCAAACCCCGTGACCTAGGCATTCGTCATGATTTACTTTTTTCCGTTAGTTTTCATTGCGCATCTTTTAAAAAAAAATTCAAGTCTCTAAGTGCATTTTGAAAAAAAAATCAATGTTAAATTTTCGATTTTGGATTCGAACTTGACCTTTTACGTACGAGTCAATTTTGCCCAAAAGCTTAGCATGTTGATTCCAGGGTAAGGGGAATCTTCATGCCAAGTTTGGTCGAATTTGGAGCAGACGTTTGAGCTGTAGCTCGTTCACAAATAAAGTACAAATAATAATAATAATAAGAACTTGAAGAAATCGGATAAAAACAATAGGTCTTCCAGACTTTGTCTTGAAGACCTAATAATAAGAACTTGAAGAAATCGGATAAAAACAATAGGTCTTCCAGACTTTGTCTTGAAGACCTAATAATAAGAACTTGAAGAAATCGGATAAAAACAATAGGTCTTCACGACTTTGTCTTGAAGACCTAATAAGGTGTATGCGCTGTGGTGCGTGAATGCGCTGTGGGGGTGCAGGGTTAGTGAGGGTTGTGGGTGGTGAGTACTCCTCGTACTCGAGTGATTAGCAAATGTGCTAATTGGTATGTTGTTGTTGTGCTTCAAGGGAGAATCTTAAAGAACTCACGTTGAAGACTTAAAGTCTATTTGGAATTCCTAATAACTGATCCGAATCGGTAAATCCGAATACTTCTTCCGATCTATGTGACCGGGTTGTAAGTCCGAATTGTTGATCCGGGTAGAGTCCAAATAGAATGTGAATACTCCTCGTATTCGAATGTTGAGCGTTGCTCAATGGGTTGTCTCACTGAATCTTGAATAATATCCGAACAGGGTAGTAATGTTCAAATAAATATCCTCAATCCAAGTAGAGACGCTGTGGGTAGAAAGGTAAGGTTGTTTCGTAGGTTGCGCGAGCGACTGACGATACGTCTGATCTCTCCGGTGTCCCAGAGAGAAGTGCAGTGGCTATTGTTAGTATTATATAAGAAAGCTAAGAACACATGATTTACTTTAGTAGTTGGCAATAATTAAACTTAAAACTAGAATGGAATGTTTATCCTTTAACCAGATAAATAACTTAATGTTAAAATACCTTGACTTAATGAAATACACTAACTTAATAAGCTAATGATAAAAGCTTATTCTAAAGACACTCAATAAAATATTGCTAAAATAATATATACAACACAACTCTAACTGTCTTAAATTAGAGTAACTAATCATAAAATATATATACAATTTCAACACTGCCACACAAGTTTCTGTAAGTGATTTTTACTAAATCTGCAATGTAAGAATTGTGCCACAAGGACAAAATCATAAACACACCAAGTGTAACAAAGTAAACATTTGATGAAGTTTAAGCATGTAGAGGGCCGCCCTTGAATAATTCCTTTTAGATGGTTTATATATAACATCATATATACTACGAATAATTTGTGTTATTGTTGTTATTTTGCTCTACTCATTACTTAAAAAGCTTGGCAGCAATTGACTTTTCACTAGTACTTTGAAGTATGTCTCCATTGGGATTATCTGATATCGTTGACTAGATTCGTTCAATATCTTGCAAACACTGTTCGATAAAAAAGATTACCTATTTTACTTTCTTTCCCAAAGTACACAGATATACGACAAAGTCTTTCTCCTCCATTTTATATCTTATGTACCATGTTTCATTTTAGCTTAATTTTCTACTTCAGTTCCAAGTTCTGATCACGTGTTCGCAGAAGGGGGAAGATTGTTCATCAGTAAGTTTAATTTCATCATTTAATTTTCAAACTATTTTTAAAATAAAGTGTAATGATATGTCAAATTATTACTTGTCAAGATAAAACATTTGTTGTTCTTTCACAATTTTTGTAGTGTTCACTTTTAGTTAATGTTTCCATTTAAGTCCATTTACTCTTTCAGAAGAACAATGCTGTTTTTCAGTAACGAAGTTTAGGATTCATAACTTACAAGTGTAATTAAAAAGTAAAATATCGTTTTTAAAGAAGTGAGATATTCATCTGCTTGACCTTAACTGCTATTGTAGGATTTCCTTTTTTGATAACTATTGTTACCAAAACACATATTTATCACTTATTGATATTTCAAAAAAGATAATGTAAAATATTACTTTGATTTACATACTAAAACAATTATATTTAATTTGTGAAACACATGACAATGGAATATGAAGGTCATTATTCCGTGGATAACTTTTATATTGTAATAATTTTGTTATTTTGTATAAATACTTAAACACATCATTATCTATATACAATACATATTACATTAAAAATATAATTTATGCCTACTTTATTTCAACATTTAAATGATGCACAGGTCCGAGCCTCGAGTTTGACACAAACACCGCCAGTGAGGATATACAAATATCCTCAGATGTTATCAACAACACCTGCCCACACCCTGCACCTCGAGACACGAGGTGTAGACTACAGAGACAGAGGGCAGCACTGACACTGCGACCCCTTCCCTTGAGGAGAGGTCAGGTGCTGGTGTTCTGTAGCAGAGCGGTGTTCACTGTCAAGCAGCTGACAGAGGAGAGGAAGATGCTGTGGGAGACATGCCTCACAAGTTCACCTGTAGATGTCAACAAGGCTCAGGCTAGTGGAGTGAGTGTGAGGGTTGTAACATGTGAAACCCAAAAGCATCAACTCTGTCTATGGGTGGAGTATGATGATAAGATTATCACTGACGTCCCTCTCTGCAAGTACCAGATTGGTGAATCAACAGAGCTTAGCCTCTGTTTCATGATTGACAGGGACGCCAGTAAGATACATGTTGTTGATATCAACACTGTCAAAGTTGTCACAACAATACCTGATGTAACATTAGACAGACCAATGTGGGTGGTAATGTATGTTGATGCTCCACACAGTAGTGAGATGAAAAGTCAGTTGATATCTGGCAGGGAGTTCACTGTTACACCAGAGATCAAACGGCTTCTCATCTCACTTACATAGTGCTTTGGTAGATTGCTTCATACTAGATATGATAAGGTTGAGATACGTTGAAAAGGTGAACATGATGAATAATGTCGAAAGGGAAAGGGAAACAAACTTAAATCTTATATTATAAGTTTTCAGTTGGATATCAAAATTTGTTAAATTTACGTTTTATTGAAAGTAAATAATGTTGCCGGAAAAATAACACTGTCAGTCACAAGTCATTCCCGGCTCAGAACATGAAACCAATCAGCATTTTCAATTTAATTTATTTCAATATGCAGAAATAAGTAATTTTGTTTCATGATTAAAATCTTTTATCACAAATGAAAAGTTAAGTAATAAGGTATTGATTGGTGAACAACTACGTCTTGTTCAGCTCATAGCCAAAAAATTTATCAAATTGTGGTTAAAAGATACATGTTTACATTAAAGAGTTTATTTCAATAATTTTGAAAGATATTTTGTAAAAGTATGCCTTATTTATTAATAAGTGACACTTTTAGGACGGAATGGATCATAAATTATTTTCTCGACTGGTTGATACTCAAATGTATAATGTAGAATATTATTTAATTCAATATGAAATACACTTCGCAGACATCTCTTTTGGGTATTGGTTTTTGTAACTAAAATTTATACTTAGTAAGGAAATTCATGTTATAAAGTCTTCTCTGACTTCGTTTATTCAGTATTTCAGGCCTAAAGGTATGTAGTACAAATATAGTTTATGTATTAAGTGGTACATGTTGCGGTGACTCTAACGTAATTATTAATTGAAACAGAATTGATTTGCTTGTTTTTTTCCAAATGAGGCTTAGAATGAGTCAGGACGAGGCTCGACACGACACGACACGACTTTGTAACATCAGATAGCACGACACTGCACGTACTGCACGCTGTTTGCGTGCAAAACTGAAGCTCCTAACCGTGCAGAAAATTGAGTAGCTGTGTTTATCTTAAAGAGTCACTTTATGAGTTGTTGGGTGTCACATATAACAATCATAATGACTTGTATGTCTATTTACTTTGCAAAGCAAACTTGACTCTTAAATTAATTTTCGGAATAAAAGATCAACGTTTCACTATCAGGTGTTCATCATGAACACCCGCCTTGTCTGATAAACACCTCGGGACGTGCATTTCCCAGACGACTCAGCGTTTGTGATCCACGTGCGCGAGGGTTCATCTAACTCGGTAACTATAACTCACTAAAATTGCAATATTCCAATACAAGACGTTTACAAAATGTGCACTTACCACACGGGTTCAAACCTGTGACCTGTTGATTTCAAGCCCAGTGACCTATCAATTAGACCACGGAGGCCAGTTGAAAATATATTATGTTTTTCAATAATCCCCCTCACACTGTTAATGAAAAATAAACATAAAGGCATGAAATTTTCCATGTCACGATACGACCGTTAGAATTCTCTTAGTCATGGGTATCTAAACGGTGTTTTCATAGGCTGCAAACAACGGAGATATATTGAGTTACAAGTTTTTGCCGATTGGGCAGTCTGCCAGAACCCCGGGATCTTGTCGTAATACCCGGTATAACAGAGGCTAGCTCGCACTGAGCTGTGGGGAGCGAATGAATGTTTATATGAAATATATAAAATAAAATTGTGAACTGTTCTCTGTTGAAAGTGTAATACATTAATTTGTACATACTGTCCAGTTTCCTTATTGCTTTTGTTCGTTTCGTTTGTTTCAATTTCACTTAACATGTGACTTTGCCTAAATATATGTTCTGTTCCTAACCTTACATGTAACTGAATGTACAACTCTCCTAATCATTGGTGGAAATAAAGAACATTCATTCATTCATTCCCGGTATAACAGAGGCTTGCTCGCACTGAGCTGTGGGGAGCGAATGAATGTTTATATGCATATTTAATAAAATAAAATTGTGAACTGTTCTCATAATCAATACGGACATACACTCTATTGTGGTAGCTTGTACGATTCCGCAGGAATTCCACGTGCAGAAGGTCATGCCAATGTCAGCTACTTGAAATAGACATTGTTCCTCCAGTTAAAGTCAATGTTTCATCTTCTTATTATATCTAAGAAAGATATGCATTACCCGTCCGCAATATCAAAACCCATGTCATGTTGAACTTGGATAAATAGCATTGAGCTAGTGTGTATAGAGAAATATAGACTGTTGCAAGAAAGTATAATTTTAATCGACCTTGTAGAATGACGATAGGATGGTGTCAGTCGATCGCGATAAGGATCAAACACCGGACAATGACGCGCGGTTGTATGTCCAATTCAACATACATTTTCTTAACTAGTTGAAGATGTCTGAACGACATCATAAAACCATTTCGATTCGTATTGGAAACGTTTGCTTTAAATACATTCCGCACATTGACACATTTACCAAAACGAATTCTACATCTGCCGTTAGATTTAGTCTCAGTAGCCTACATACTGTAGATGTTCGTTTTTGAGATGACGTTGTTCTTGTTATGTTGGCTAAACCAGTTTATACATATAATTATAGCGTTTTGTTAGGCAAACTAGTTTCTTGGCTTCGTTCAGCGTGCTCACCTCGTGATTCAAATTAACCAATAGATGTGCTATTAGATAATAAATCTGATTCTCATTGCAGTCTCCCGCTAAGCTTCAAATCGCGCTCTCTTAGATTTCCACGTGCGACATGACTAGACAACACTGTATGGAGTTCGAAATAGTTCGACTGAAAGCAGTCAGGCTATAAATAGCGCTGAGTAACCACCCGTCAGCGATACGACAGAAGACTATAGGAGGATATCAGGGGATAGGTTGTAGCATTACGCGGAGACATATACGCTGATGTAGCAGGATGAGTTTAGATATATGCATGAGTCAACATATATTCTGAAGACTCTTCTACATATCTGATTGGTTGATATGGATTTATGATCGTCAATTATGACACCACAAAATGTTTAATGTTGTCATTTCCTCTTTCTTGTAATCAGATGCGATTTTTAAATCAAAGAAAAAAACTTCTTGAGTAATTTGTCTGTTTAGCTTTCTCTCAAATAAACATTTTGAATTTTGCGTCTTGAATTTTCTTTTAATCGACAATCTGTAAAAGTGGCAATCTGTTTAATCATATATTGTAGATGCATAAATGATTTAAGCAGATACATTGAGCTTGAAAGTTGAACATGAATCTTAGGTCGTTTTGTCGCGGTGGATTCTGATTATAATCCACCGTAAGTAAGAATGTCACATTTTAAGGACTGTGGTTTGTAAAGCACCCTGCTCCCTAAATATTGAATTCACTTCTCAACGGTGGGCAAAATGATAACTGATGTATATATATATAAAAAGGGTTGCATGAAGATGCAAAAATATGATGAAATATTACATGAACCTTTGACAATAAGGGTGAACAAATACACGTGAAGATAGAGAGCTGACGGCCTAAGAGTAATTGAAGGGTCCGGATGACGGGGTGTCAAAAAGGACTGTTAAATGCAACCTAGCTCTTGAAAAATACTCAATTTGGAATTGTCTGAAAGCTGAGATAATTAAGGATTCAGCCATAAGGCTGAATCCTTATTGTTATTGGCGTGTTTCTTTTTTTTATTATTCCACGATTTTTGTGAACAGGATTCAGACCAAACGGCTGATGCTATCGAAACCAAATTTCACAGGCTGATAGACCTTGTTGAGGAATGGCGACAATAAGCTTTTGGGACAATTCGGCCCATACATTAAAGGTCCAGTTCGATTCCAAAATCGAAAATTTAACATTGACTTTTTTTTCAAAATGCACTTAGAGACCTGAATTTTTTTTAAAAGATGCGGAATAAAAAAAGCTGCAAAAAACGAAATCATGGCAAATTCGTAGGTCACGTGGTTTGGCCGCCATCTTGAATTTTCTGCATATTTTTCAAAAGTCCGACCCCAGGCACCTTTCAGGAATAACCACTCGGCAACTGCTGATACTAGAAAGCTGAAACTTACACATGATGTAGCTGAGACATTGGCCTATAACAAGTTTGTTTCAAAATTTTAAAAATCGAAATAGTTTTTTTTTTAAAAATCTTCAAAGATTGCACATTTTGCAATATTCAAGGGCAGATAACTCAAAAACCTCCCAGACGAATTTGATGATTTTTGCATGAGAGTTAGACATTAGCAAGGTCTTCAAGATAAAAGAATAAAATCGCTCGCGAACAGTCATTTCCGGTCACGCGGAAGGGTCAAAGTTTGCATTTTGGAAAACGGGTGTTTTGGTGGGTACGTTTGAATACTCATTGCTAATCAACGACGTACGATAACACATTGCTCTATATATCACATTATTATGATATATGAATGATTGAAAAATGTAGTTCATTAGCAATATAACATTAGGCAATGTTTTATCTATCATCAGGCAGCAACAAGACCGTTTAACCTGAAATGATTCATGTTTACAGCCATGATGAATTTTCTGTAAAGACTTAACGTTGAATATCAAGTGCAATGTGGTCATTTTCATAATGAATTAGTTACTGTTTACCTCTTGAGGTTTACTGTAATTTGATTGAAAACATGATATTTGTAACATGTGTCGCATCGCTCACCGTTTCTTTACTTTTTCATGCTCATTAACAAATAATACATCAAAATAAAACCATTCCTCTCCTCTACACGATGGTGAAAACAATTTTGAAGTGTCGCTAATGGTTCGGATGATAGGAATGCCGCACGGTGAGTGTCGTCAGTTAATTTGAGGGAAAAATATATAACTTTACACTGATAGATTTGGTTCATTGTAATAACACCAAAGATGATGCCTCGTTGCTACAGCTATGTTGAATAGCAGTGTATGCATAAATGAGGTCTTGCCATTAAGTACCGGACTGACAACCCTTGTCATTATTGTAAGCATTCTCGCTCAAGCTTTTTGACTTAGATAATTACCTCTGTTAATGAAAATTAACACCATACAGTGCTGAATCCGTTTGTCGTCGCTTGCGACTATATTTATCTTTACCATGATATATGGAATGACACCATTGAATTATTTTTTCAAGAAATTACACGTTTTTATTAAACAGAAGCACCTGGGCTTGACGAAGTTTGGTTGCAGATGGAATATCTGATGATTTGACAAATGTTGAACACTTACCTGGCTTTTATTTACATTTCAATGTCACATCAGCCACCAGTCTAAGTAAACCTAGCCTCACTATTATCCGTTACACTGCTATACTGAGTCTAGAAAGGTCTGGTTGAGGGTCGCGTCAGCCGACCTTTCTGCGACCTATGACCCTCCAACGTTATACTGTACGTGCGAAGGCAGACTATTGTGCCTTGGTAAGATCAGTTCTGATTGGTCAACTTGGTCACGTGGGCTGACGCTACTCTCAATCAAGCCTTTCTAGACTCAGTATAGCAGTGTAACGGATAATAGTGAGGCTAGGTTTACTTAGACTGCATCAGCCACTCGCTAACGAGTCCGGTTTTCGATCATGTCACATCAGGTTTTGAAATCGTTTCTGACATTATGGATAGAAATATTTCACTTACCTTACCTTACAGTTTCTATCATAAAGCATGTCATGGTAGGTACTTTTGACATTATTTGACCAAATAAATCCCTAAATTTCATTTCTGTGTTTCAACGTGCTCCCGTAGCTAATTCGATTTGTTGTCATATCTCAAAAAGATTCTCATTGGCTGTCAGGAATCCCTCTTATTGCAAAATGATTTTGATAGAAAATGAACATCGACAAATAGTTTCTATCCAAAAACAGAACAAAATCAATCATCAATCAATAAATAGGAAATTTGAAAAATTGTTGGAAATGTTTGAGATTGCATCAACCAATTGTAGGACACGTTACATAGGCTACCGCATGGCATTACGTCACCCACAGTGCGAGATGGAATCTGTCAAAATGGAACTGTTGATTTGTTTTTGTTTTCACGTCAAATAAGGTAAATTATAAAACTCTTGCAAGCAAACTTGCCTCTTTGCTATTCAACAAGCAACTAAAATCTCTGCAACCAAATTAGTGTCTGTCAAGACACGAACAATGATGGATATTTGCTTGAAAACAATCTGGTTGCATGCAGTGCAGTTGCAACCAAACTCGAAAACGCCTCGATTTCATTGCGATTATACATTCTGCAACTAAACTCAAGGCTTCAAGTAAATAATTGATTTATAGTAAATCATTTTAGCTGTCAGCATATCTTCATCTCAATCATTTTCAAGGAAAAGGTGGCATTTTATTGATGTTTTAGATATCCCGTCATTCGGACCCTTCAATTACTCTTAGTAGCTGATCATGGTACTCAAAAGAGCCATATCTTCTGTTGTTTATACACATTTGCCAAACTTAATGAATATATCCGCTCTTCTAACTATAGGCTTTCTAAGACTTATAATGAGAGAACAGACTTCCAAATTCCCTGATTACTGTATTCCCCTCCAATAAACGCCGGAGGTCATGGGTAGTTGAGAAAATAAGCGGTCTTAGTTGAGAAAATAAGAGGTCTTAACCATTGAATCCATGTCTCTAATACATTTTACTTCTATTCATATTAAAAGAAGACAAACTTCAAACAAGCGCTAAAAAATAAGGGCGTTAATTAGAGTGAAAACAGTAGTATCTCTCTAGCCCTTGTTGCAACAGTACCTGCTTAGGTCCCCTTTCATACATCTTCACAACGTCACGGGCGAAACGAAAAACTTTCTAAACTTTCCCACTCTAAAGCGAGGAGAGTTGCTCGATACGTTTTCACCTTGCCGTGGGAAGATGCCTTTCATAAAGCCCTAAGGTGATCGCAAGTCCTTAAGGTAGCCTTAGTGCAATGTTAAAGAGTGGGGTTTAAGTTCAGCCTTAGTAAAGGTTGTGAAAGGAGGCCTTGGAATACAACTTCCTGGATCGAAGGATACAGCGACATGTTTCCAGTTACGCTCCCTGCAAACTCCATTTACATTTCACATTTCCAGTCCATTGTTCCCTCATCCCTTCGATCCCTTTCTCCCTTATCTATCTACTCTCTTTTGGATGGCAACATCCATGTGTTTAAAAACTTAAATAATGTTAAAAACACGTTAAACACTAACTCACTCACTCACTCCAGTCTATTGCTAGTACGGGTCTCTCAGTTCATCTCAAGTCTTAGTTAACAAAATTTTAAACTTTGCGAGTAACATCGCTGGGGTCAAGATCGAGTATTTAACTGATATGAATGAGCGGCAAATCGTAAATCAAACTGTAAAAATCATTTCTGACCCGACTCACTACCTACATTAGGAATATCACCTTCTCCCTTCAGGCCGCCGCTACAAAGTTCAAGTTTTGTAAACTCAGAGGGCTCGTAGATTTTTTGTTCCATATACAATATCTCTCTAGAATAAATGTGAAAATGACTAAATCCATGTACATAAACGTTTCATATGATTGTTCCCTGTTAATGCTCTGTGCTTATGGTAAATTTCTGGAAAGGCAATGAAGTATTATTATTACCATTAATCATTATTATCATTAACCCCTGGAGGAAAACTACCGTGATGTGAAGTACGAAGCGTGGAGAGTTGGAAATCTTCTCGTTTGGGCCGTGATGTTGTGAAGATGAAGGTTATCAGGTAATTTTGGGATAATAAATATCATATATTAGGTATAATGTTGATTGAATTAAGTACTGTATTTTGGAACACATAATGCAGTATAGTTACAAGTCAAAGCAAACTCTCGAGATAGCTTCTGAGACATCACGATGAACAAACGATAATGAACGTCTAACTTAGGAAATACACCCCTTAAAGGGGCAGTAGCACGTTTTTCGATAATATAATATTTTAAATTTTTCACTGATAATTGTAAGTTAACGCTAAATGTATTATCTTGACAGTGTCAAAAATCTAATTAAACATGCCAATCATCCATGGTCAGAGGACAAAGTATGAGGATTCACATAAAATCCATTTGTGTGAACACCTTTAATTCATTTTGTGTAAGAAAAGGAATCGCATGGCTAAACTTAACGTTATATATTTGAATTATTACTGCTCCATTAAGTTTTAATACATTGTCTTTCAATTGGAACCATTAATTTTCATTTTCCTGACATCTCCTTATTATTCCCTCTACAAAACGTGCTACTGCCCCTTTGATGCAATTTAACTATCAGAAAATGACCACTGATCCCATTAACGTTTCAAATGTTGCTAACGTTACTTTGATTGGTTACTGTGCCTACTTGCATTAGTGCATGATATGAAGCAGTTGCGAGGATGTCGTATTTCATTCTGAGCTTGGAAAGTTGAATAGGTCAAAGCTATAGATAAAGTGAAATAAACTGAATACCAAAAGAAACTTTGCAATTTTAAAACAGAAATTTCGAAAACGATCTCATATTTACATTTTCATTTAAGGTGGTAATGAAATAGTTGAAACCCACACTTTCAAGATGAAAACTTTTAATTGAGCAATATTCATGCATTTTTGCAGAAATGGCAAAAATGTCATAATCATGTGAGGTTTCTGCTGAAACCAATTGACGTGACGAAAAAGTTTGATAACTGTCCATAATGAATGTTTGTCACTCCAAAAGTGAAAAAAACACCTTAAAAGCAGTAAACGGTAAAGCAAAAATATCGCAAATCCCCTCTGAAATTTACAAAATTGATCAAAAACAGCCCTTTTTACAAGAATCGGTAGTGTTCCTTCATTTCTAATGGTAACTTGATCCGGCTATACAGACATGTTGTGAGGATTGCTGACAACCCTGAAACACAAAAAACAGTTGTTTTTTCACTGCATGAGAGCCGATATCTGTGACGTTAGACCACCGCCAACGTTTTCTCTTAGTGACGTCAGAGATAGCAAACATCAAAGGTCGGCATGTTGTTATGTTCTCGTGCACTTTATGAACTTGGACAGATCTAATCAGAGCTCATCGACTGCTAAGTTGACAGCTATTGGTCACTAAACATCGAAACATGGCAATTTCATTCGAAGTTATAACGTCAGAATTGGCATGCAATAACATGATTTAATTGCGATTGTTGAGCTCTAAAGGCTAGTTACAATTTGTACGACTCAAAGATGTGTCAATATGACAAGTAAGACTTGTGTCCACACATTCCCATTCATGGAAAAGCTTCGATGCAGACAAAATGTAAAGTTGAACCTGCTGGCAGCAAACGTATTTTGACGTTTGACCTTTTTGGTTACTCATGGAAGATTCGGAACTTATAACACTCGGGCTGCTGAAACCTGGTACTTAAGTAGCACATTTTAGTACTTTAACGAAATTATTGCGAAAACATCATTTCAACGAACGTCTGAACAACCAAAATTTTGACCCCTGCCCACTTCAGATCAAATAAGTGCAAAACTGGGTTTCCCACCTTTAATTTGGATTCGCTGGTTGTTTAAACAAATGATTGATTATTAAGAGGTACTTTGTTTTAAATTTCTATCGTTTTTCATTCTTCAATCAGAATCATTACAAAATGGTGCAAAGTTTCTTTTGGTATTCAGTTTATAACTCTGTCAATAATTAACTTGGTATCAACTAGGTATTTACTTGTCCGTCTTCTAAGAAGTAGATATAGCTTTAGTGAAGTGAACACCGTCTATCTTTCTTCTTCTGCCAGTTTTAGAGTTCTTCTTCTAAGTAAGTGAGGTGGTATATTAGAAACTTTAGAAAATTTTATCAACATTAAGGTTACAATTCTAAATTTATCCAATTCAATGAAAGTGCATTAGAGAATGAATAACACCTGCCGTTTCAAGGTATCTTCGACATGTTCGATTCTTATTACTGACATTAGCATGTGAACATCAAATAAAAAGATTCATATTAAATCAGGGCGAAATATAATCAACCTAATTAATGTCCTATCTAATTACATGCAAATGTAATTTCATTATAAGAAGCCCATCATAATCAACGTGGGGATGATCACAGGATACATGTGTGGGTCTAATTTAGCACAACTGATTTGTCAAATACTTTCCCGTGTAAACAAATGCATTTGTGATACATTTATATATAATAAAGAAAGTTGGTTTCCCACCTGAAGAAAGATTGTATATAAGAAAGATTAAACATCGGATCTTTCGGACTGGATCAATTTGTTTTAATATACTGAATTCATTTCTACTTTTGTGATATATATACATATATTTGATTCACCTATTTAACACGTTATCCAATCAATAGTATTCATTGCATAATACAAGTTTCATTTACATGGCTTGTAGAAATTAAATCAAATATGTCCTGTCAGCAACATCAAAGCAAATATTTTCTGGTTGATAAGATCATCTTTTTTTCTTCTTTTTTTTCTGGTTGATATGATCATCTTGACAAATGTAGTATTATATCTGTTAAACCAACTCTAAGACATATAATTTGTTGTCCCATGACACAGAACAACAACATCGCTTAAAATGGATATGAATCAGGTAAGCATGAACAGTGGAATTTTGCGAAGCGTCCATAAAATCTCGAAAAAGGACGGAGATGCAAAGGGGCACATCAATTGTCTTACATGTACACCAAAACGAATAATTAAAAGTGTGAAAACGTAATGGAGCAAACACTATTCTTTGCTTCCCAAAGCTAAGACAAAGCATGAAACAGAAAATATACACTCAAGTTTCTCTCTATTTAGATTCTTACATTGTATTGCAAGTTTAATATCGCAAAATTGGGCTTTTGATGTTTAAAACACCTACTTGACGTTGGGTGTTGATAAATATTGTCATGGATCTTGATTTGACAACCTGTCAAACGTTATTAACTGGTATATACTTTATTTATTAAACGAGTTATTGATTGTGTATAAAACGAGCGAAAGCGAGTTTGATACCAAATCATTCACGAGTTTAATAAGAATAGTATTAAATGGAAGGGAGTTTGGTATTCTGTTTATTACGTGCCCTCAAAATCAAGCAAACCCGGCGACATTTTGCTGAAACGAACATTTCCGAAACTTGCAGCCATTGTGACGGCAGGCTTCCACAATGACGTCACAACCATACATTGACATCACAACTACTGTGACGTCATACTTGCACTGTGGTATTACACTAGTTTAATATTACCGTATAAATATTACACTACGGTATCTTACACGGGCGAGTAATAATATGACATATCTATATATCACCATAACCTTATATACATGAACAAACTCTATATCTCTCTATTCATGTTATACAGAGACTGTCAACTTCAAATGAAAACATTTGAATATTAATGGAAATGAAAACTTTAGCATACAATCTTGTTTGTCGTTTACTTTTACATGTACAAGAAATCTAATTTCAAAGAATGGAAGTCATAAATTTCCCGTTGCTATTTTGCTATGACAAATAAATTAAGCCTTCTTAAATCGAATCATTAACCGCAAGTTTGATTCGAAAATCATGCAAGCTTTAATTATGATTGTATATGTTCATTTAACTGTTCGTACATGAAACAATGATAACATGATGTAAATCTGATTTGAAGCAATACGAAATTCCAATTATGCAGTTTACACAACAACAATAACAAATACAGACCAAATGACACAGACCTAAAATTGAATTTTATTAACATTTGTCAGAAAATGTAATATTTGAGTACGATCGACGTCTTGAACTTGACTTTGTTCAGATAAGTTTGTTTTCTGTGACGGAAAAGTTCTTACTGAAAATTCGTATGATCATTCCAAAAGTTATAAACTCGAATTACATTTTATGCCAATCGGAATCAATTACAGTTTTAAATACTCCTTAATTGAATTAACCTATAATATTTAAGCTTAAACGTATCTGATGAGAAATGACAATGGCAAATTGAATGACTTAATTGAATTAACAAATCTTCCCTCCGCAGTGTTTAAAACTTGCTACTGAGAGTATAGAACTGATCATTCATGCCACGATGCTGTGGTAGGTAGACATAACATCTACAGTCAGCAGTAAATAGCAGGGCACAGTGACATGCTTCCTATTTATATCCAGTGATTGAAAAAACACGAGGAACTCGCTGTGCAACATTTTCATACTTTTTATGAAGATTGTTAGCTATGGTGAGAAGCTACAACTGCAAGTGTAATGCCAGTTATCCCCAAAAGAGATTGACAATTTATTCGGTGCATTGCACGTGCTAGGCATGTTCTCAACGTGAGCTCTCCGCTTCACTCGTAAAATTAACAACGCAGGATTCATATTGACGAAAATCATAAACTGAACACTGAAAGAAACACGACTAATTTCTTGTTGTTGAAATCAATAAAAGAATAATTCATTGCATTAACAAAGTGACACTCCTCTAGCCATCTTCCCTGTCAATCACCACGTGACCACGTGACCACGTGACCACGCTGAAGTCAACTACTGTGTTGACGAAGCTCAATACGTCTCATTGATACACTTGAAACGGACTGTCTTTGAGAGGAGTGATTGGACTGTAATCTGGGAAATTAAGGAAATTTTTTGGGGAGAAGAATATTAATGTCGTTTTTAATTATATTTTAATCAAGGAATCATTATGCTATAGCTATATGCTTAGGGGAGACCAGGGCAAAGCGCGCCCCCGGGGCAAAGTGACCACGCGTTATTTCTTCAAAACTATCGACAAATGGAGTAATTTGTCATTATCAACGAATGAATGTAACTGTAATAAAGCGTTGTGAACCATGCTGGAATAATTTGCCTGAGTTGTGCACACAGAATTTCAAATATTCGAAAAAACCCGATTTTACTATAAGGAACGGATATGTCTCAAATTCAAATATTTAACAAAATACAAAACGAAACATTAAATTCTCGTGCACATGTAACACGAATTGGTATCATTAATTCATTGAAGAATGAAATTTGTAATTACTCGCTTTAATGATTTTCTGTGATTTACACAACGAACGCTGCCCTTGATGGGGCAAAACGTGCCGGGGGGAGCGCTTTGCCCCATGTGTTATAAAATACACCTTTTTGGTTAACATATTGGTGTAAAGGTTATTAATTTTCATTTCTTAAGCAAATACTGTAAAGGTGAACTATCATTTTCATATCAGCATTCTGCTGTATTCTATAAAAATGAAATATACCATTTTACTTAAAGGGCTTAGTTTTGTTAAAGAAGGACGACAAGTAACAGTCACAAAAACATATTTTTCTGTTGTTTTTTAAATCATGAAAATATAATTTATTGTATATAACTGTTCAACCCTAAACGATAAGCAAGTTTATGCCGTTATGCCAAGTTCGACACAAAATAAATGATGTTAATTCTTTAATTCGTCCATATAACCAATTCAATTCTTATTTTCTTTTATTTATTACTGGTTTTGATAGTCAATGACCTACATTATCAACACTTTCGTAGTTAAAAGAAATGTACATCTACCAACCATAATAATATTTGGTCATTGAGAATATTGAACATGTAGGTCCATGACATGTTAAGGAACATTTTGAACATCCTTGCATATATTGCTTTTATATTAATTCTACCCTTTATATTAGTTAGATAGTTGCCTTGCTTTATCAAGATGATAGCTTTTGATTAGTATTGGCGGATTTAAGGTGTGTAGTATCTATTACATTCTGTATTGTTTTTCACATGGGGCAAAGTGCCCAGGGGATTGGGCACTTTGCCCCAAACTACAGGGCAAAGCGCGCCCCCTTAATCAAAATACATTTACGTAAATATATCCATATTCCGACGTGGTAGATTAAAAATGCATATGCCATGTAACAGTCTATCTGACAAGTATTAGAGATATGGTTCAAGCTGCATTCTGTACATATCGGGGTGCCCACTAGACGCACTTTTATGTAAGGGGGCGCGCTTTGCCCTGGTCTCCCCTATATATTATGATTAAGCCATTCTTATGATTATGATTACATTTTCATTTTTGTTGGTAAAATATCCTCCTGCTTTTGGATTCAAAATCTGAAGGATATTTAACAAAACAACTGAAAGAAAAGTTTTGATTTGAATTTGATTAAAGATCTTTGCTGTGTTATCAAACTATCTAATGTTTAGAAACCGGGTTTGGCACGAGTGTTAATTTCAGTCTGATTTCAATGTGATTAATGTACAACATCTTTCTATGCAAAGCCTAAAGCCCCAGTTGCCGAACTGTCAGTTTTATGCCTTGCTGCTGATCCTTGAATTCTCTGTACTGATATCAGCGCTCAAACAGGCGATTGTTGGCATCCTCCAGTTACTTTCTGATTGGGCTATTTTTTCTCTCATAGTAAGCTAGAGAGCAAGCAAAGAAAGTTCAAGGGTCTGCAGCAAGGCCATTCTCTCCCCACAGAGGCAGATCTAGTCATGTTGCTTTTGCCTTGATTCAGTAGCCTAAACGATGATTTAAGAACAGCGTCGCTGATTGCACAACTAGCTTTGATTGCCTCCAATCAGGCATCTCCCATGCTATCCCACAAAGTCGGCGTAATAGAACAGATGCTAAATCAACATCTGCCTCTGTGGCGAGAGAATGGCATAAAAGATGATACTTTGCATTTCTCGCAGTGATCAGAGGAGGATTTTAGAAACCTCATACACACTCGCATCTCAGACAAGACTATTAGAATAAATGGTTTCTCAAGAATGTTTGAAGTAGGAACGAACTTTTAGAAAACATGTACACATGCTTAACCTTTGAAAGGACTTTCTGTATCAATGGTATGTAAGATGTAAAATGTAAGATTAAACTAGGACAAAATGGATGTTTTACGTAAGGGAATTACTTTTTTACCATATGGAATTTGGAAGTAGCATCATTGTCATTTTGAAATTATGTCTTGTGGAAATACGTTATATAGAGAACTTTTGCGAAGTTTCACTGAATTCTTTTAATTTTTTCAAACGCATTCTCTCCCCACAAAGGAAGCTCAGTCACAACCGAAGAAGGTCTGACTGAGCTGCTTCTGGGGAGAGAATATGTTTCAACCCTTGCGACACAGAATACTTGATGCAACGTTTAATCAACTATCTGAGACAAGATTTATGTGTAAGCATAGGATACATAAATCTCAGACATTTTCTGAAATCTCCACATTCCTTATCCTTTCTTTAACTGCAGGTGGTAGATACAGTGTGTGCTTATGTAGTGTACGAAGTAATCTTTCCACTGCGGCTGTATGTAGGCAAATATTTGTTTGCATGTCAAAGTACATCCTGCTACATCAGCGTATATGTCTCCGCTAATGCTACAACCTATCCCCTGATATCCTCCTATGGTCTTCTGTCGTATCGCTGACGGGTGGTTGCTCAGCGCTATTTATAGCCTGTCTTTTTCAGCGGAGACATATACGCTGATGTAGCAGGATGGTCAAAGTACAAATTGTGTTTACCTAAAATCTCGCACGACATAATGTCTCAACTCCTTTTCACTCCTGTGCTCATTTTCTAAGTATACGCAAAGAACTTAATATAGCACCGCTCATTTTTCAAACAGAAAAAGGACGCTGATAATAAGCAATACAAATATTCAGCCAACAATTAAGGTTCTCAATAAAATGATAATCTCCCAGTGCGGAAACGAAAGCTTCACTCGATTAACGATTCGCTGTCTCTGGTTTACTGGTTTTATAACAGCTTGATATCAAATACATACCATATTTATTCTCATATGGTATAGGTAGACGTGAAATGACTTGGAAACAACAAACAACTATTAGAACGGTAATTACCCAAGCGGACCATTCCATTCAATAACTGACACATTTCGCTAGTTTTTTGTAGCCTTGTAATTCAAAGTAACGTTATAATATTAGATAACAAGATGAAAACATAACAGAATAGCAGAAGAAAATAGAGAACATCTACCTCAAGAAAGTTATATTTTACAAAATGAAAATTACTTTCTATTGAAAGACATTTAAAGAGCTCTGAAGGGCATAGTACATGTATTTCTATCAAGAACGTTCATCAAAGACTGTCAAAAGTGTCTATTCAGGCATTCCAAATTATGTTATTGATGATATGCACCTGCTCTTTTCTATTTTTGTTTGTATATCTAGAAGGGAGAAGCACTTATATAACAGATTGTAACACAGAAAGGTTCCCAACACGCTTGTCAAGCTATTACCAACGGTAAAGAAATGTTTCGTTTTGGTTGCAACACAAGGTGAGTGACAGATCGAAATGATTTATTGGGCTTCGGTTATCCCATTGCATGTCTCGGATAAACATTTGGCAATAGGTTTATGCATGTTGTTGTCACAAATGATTACCTCCAAATTACCAGGCGAAGAAATCGTAAATCTTTTACTTTTCTGTGCACGAAGGTTGTCCTTTAAAAGTGTAATACAAGAGGAAACATTTTTTTGTGAAAAAATCCAAAAATATGACCGATGAGGGCTATTCTTTGATGTTGCCAAGGGAAGATATTCCCTGCTATCGTGAGGAAACTATGGGCAAAAGATGACTCTCATTTAAAAAACGTATAGCGTAAGACGACTGAAATAAAGTCAGTCAATTAATCAACCAAACTCAAAATGATTGAAAGTAAAATGATATTTGACATAATCCGTTGTGCGCTGCAAACATTTCAAGTGAGAAAAGATCAAAACAAATTACAGACTCTTAGTGTTATAAACTTTACACACATGATATAATATCATGAATATTGAAACAAAAGTTCAGACCTAAATGTGCTCAAGACGACTGTTAGAAAACATTGCATGAGCACAAATGATAAGGATTTGTGACATGGCCCTTTCAATATTTCTGTTTAACCTTAATCGTGGCTTGTTCATAAATTTGAAGATCAGGTTAAACGTAAGCATGTTTTTGTGAAGAATTAGTGTTCTCAAATCAGTGACAATGTCTAATGCAAATGTGACCTTTACAAGTAAAAATACACAACCTTAGGGTTAATGTGCTTTTGATACGATGTTTCCTATCAATATCTTTATATCATATTTATTTCACGATTTCACTTCAAAGTGATAACTTGTTTTTGCCGATGAGTTTATTATGATGACCCTTTAAGATATTGTTCATGAGTCAAAATATAAAGGATGATATGAGCCGTGTCTCACGTGAAGATTGCCATTTGTGCCTAAACAAACAGTATTGATCTCTTTTCAAGATTTTATATTTCCGTTGCAATTGTAAAGAAACTGCACTTCTCAATGCTCATCCGACTCTAACTTAAACGTTCGCAGCACATATAAACATGTTAGCACATTTCAGATGCCTCTATATATATTCACGTCGAACTACTCGCCTACAGTTCTTATATGTAATGTGTCGTTCAGAGGACAAAACTTGAGAAAAAGTGATAATGTATGTACAAGTATCCTATACACCTATCTGACAAGATCATTAATAAATAATTAAAAAAATTAAAAAGTCAGTTTAATGTTTTACGCAATGAAGAAGATTTTTAAGTTAATTAGTCAAAATTGCAAAAAAATCCACATAGTACCATACTTCTGAACAGTCGACCACTACAGACTGTTATATAAGCCTTGACAACGTCATCAAAATTACCATCTTCCTGTGAACTTTCGAATATCTAACTTGAAACCCTACTCCGTGCTGCAACAGCATGATACAACACTGCACTCAGACTTAACGAACGATCCAATAATGGAAAGCCGAAACTCCCAGAAATAGCATCGTAACAGCTATTCCTAGTATGCTCTTCGTGATCAATGAAATGATGACATTTGACATTTTCTCACCGAGGAAGAATCTACAGAGTTCTATAAATGATTTGTATCATTTTGATTGGACTTGGTAAACTCTAAGTTAGGTGTGGAAGGCCAATCAGTGGACAATTGAACTTTTTAGCTGAACGTTATACTATTGACATTGAAAATGATTTTAAATATTATTTCACCTTATCTATGTCTTTAAAAGAGACAAAGAATAGGCATCATGTCAATGAATAAAGTTAGATCGTTAGGTTTTTATGTAAGGTAATAATGTTGATCTAACGTTGACATTACGCCTCTAAGCCAATCAGAAAAGTTGATGGACGCGCAGGTGCTCAAGGCAGTGTTTTCGCAGTTGATGAGGTATTGAGTTCATCTTAGCTAAGCTACCATCTCAATGAATAATAAATGCTATGATGTATTTATAGATAATATATTTACACTTTCAAGTGGTTTAATGTAGTTGTCAAAGACGTATACTGATTGCACATCGCACTCAAACTTACGTGGCGAATAATAATAACACAGTAAGAGCATGCTTCCTGTCAATAATTTTTTATCAAAAATCGTTTGTACCAATTTCTTCTAATCCTATTCAAAGAATTGAACATTAACATTTTCCATCTTGTATTCTACAAATAAATGAAATTTCTTGTGATTAATCATTATTTTTATGTTATCTACTTCTCTTAAGTTCTGCGTATTATTACTTATTATTTTTGTATATGAAATATGTGTTTACATGTACCTGTATTTGGGCCCAGGGGCCTTTATACTTGAATAAAGTTGATGAAATGGTTTACTGTTGGCCTAATGGTCATTTACACGAAATATATGAATCTATATAAAAGTATGAATCAAACGAAAAGAGTAGATGATTTAATCATGAACAAAAACCATTTAATACAACCAAAATACAATTATCTTAATGATATTTTGTTATCAGAAACAAAATCGAGAAAGGTTTTTTAATTTTTTCATCAGCCGGCACGTTGTTATTAGAAACAGGATATACGATAATAAGATACGTTTCTCTCGTTCACACGATACATTTGCGAGTTTCGAACTGTTTGTGAACTCCGAATTTGAATCAATTCGCGGTTGCCTTGTTTACACACGAAAGGTTCTCGATACGACATCTCATACGGGTCAATGTTAGATCGATAGCATTAACAAATATTGAACTGGCGATCTCAATTCATTTAGACCGGCTTCTTTTACTGGAATGTGATTTTGATTAATATCATTTAAGCTTCTTTTCAAATTATATCATTTCACTTAACATCACTATGCTACAATCCCTAATGCAACATTAACTACTGTCCAATGATAAGCAGCGTTTAATGAAGACTGGATATCTCGTCCCATTTTGCATAGAACCGTACAAACCATACAAACGAAAATATAATTTTGTCTGCTATTACATCAATAACGTTTGACTTATTGGCGCGCTTTATCAGATATTTGATCACAAATCACCGTATTAACATTAATACTGTCATATAACTGCAGTGACTTTGCATTAAAGTGATAAAACAACATTTCGAGCAATCGTACCTTTTGAAGAAATTAGAAAGTTTGAATTAAGTGACTCAAATATCATACTTAATGCATGTCCCTGTGAATCGCCCTCTCCTGTTAATGTATTACTGCATGTTTTCGACGATGCCGTGGTAGGTAAACATAACATCTACAGTCAACTATAAATATAGCAGGGCACATAAACTTGCTTCCTATTCATATCCGGTGATTGAAGAAACGTGTGGAACTTGAAGTGCACCATTTTTCACAATTTGTTGTACAATGTCAACTTCCGATTCATTTGTCCATGTTTCTCAGTCAGTTACTAAGCGGTTCTACCTAAAATTCAACACGAACACAAACTTAAAATGAATTGATAAAGTGTTGGAACAATTTGTCAGAGAACGTCACAAAAACAATGTTTGACGACAAAGGATGTGTTATTTTCTGAAACATCAGCCACTATTCCGTCCGTGAAATGACAGTATCTTAAAGTGACACAGAGTATCTTTCTTAAAAATTTATTTGGTTTTGATAAACTACAAAATATCTAATATGCTGATTAAAGTTCATATCGCATCACTGGATTTGCAAATATATCCATTTATGCAGAATATCTCTAAAAATTTTATGGAAAAATCAAGAAAACATCTCAAATACGTTTAATATTCGAAATTACGCATCCAATTGATCTACCTATTAGTTACAATACCTAATAAACACTATCAAATCGAATATATCTTCCTGTAAGCTTATGACAAGGTTTCAAAATTACGTTTGGCGAATTTGCGCGCGCCACTCGAGCCACATTGTCCGGTTTTCGATCAAAATCCCGACTTTGAATGGCCGTAATTTCGCGCTAATGTACTGATTGATCTTTAACTTGTTATTTTCAGTAACAATTAGTGGTTCCCGGTGTAATAACATCGATTTCAAAATTTGACATATGTGATCCTATCAACATACTCTGTGTCTCTTTAACAAGCAAAAGGGCGGATCATGTCCATTTCAGCATGCGAAGCACGGACAAACAATCGATGAAGGAGGTGAGATAGGGTGAGATGATGTGGGGTATAACGCTATTTTAAAGAGTATTTTATTTGAATCAGGGCTACTAGTATTATTCCAGGGAGAAAACTCGCAACACTATTGTGATTACGGATTGTGATGAAACCTGCTTGAACTAGCGAACCATTGGTGGAACTGCGCTGAAATTCAGTGTATCATTGCACCCAAACCTCACTGCGTGTAGAACAGTTATCTGCTCAGACAAAGTTGCGGACCCCCTGGCGGAATTCGAACCACGGACCTCTCGATCCGCAGCCGAGCGCGCTAACCAATGAGCTATTCCGCCTCGGAAGGAGTTAGAAAGAATGGAGTGGTCTATTGCTTCAAGCCGTATTTTAATGTGTTTTCTGGAGGAGATTAAGGTGAGTTGCATCGACAAGTTTATTCAAGGCGTTGCCATTTAATCGTAGTTATTTCTACGTTCATTATGTAATATGTTATTGAATATTTACGAAGCATTTAATGAGCTATCAACATGTATGTTCTACTCTAATGTGTTGCCTGTAATCTATTTTAATTTGTTTGTAGGGAACTTTCGTCACATAGACCTGTTTACAATACCAGAATGGGTAATTTTACCATTCTAATTTTTATATCAATCGAGATTATATCCTACAATAATCAAATCACATGTTTATAATAGCACTGACGTAACAATCAACCTGGGTGCTTAAATTCATAATGACCCTGTCCATCAAGCGGTAAAAATGGGTACCTGGTAAAATTTGTGTTGGAACTGACCCTTTAGCGATCATACATGCATGTCAGCCAGGTGTCAAAAAGAAACGCCAAAGAGACCGTACGATGTGTTTACAAACTCAGTGGTTACGATTCAGTACAAGGACTTTTCAAAATATGACAAGAAAGCTAAAGGTATATTATCTTTTGTAATGATGAGATTTGCTTTCTGGTAATGTTGTGGAATATTTCGGTTAATTTTGTCATCTTGATAAACATATTTTAACTCCGTTTCAATACAATGCTCATTATACTTTTAAATATCAAACTCCTTATGCGGTTTTTAATTTGCCAATGTGTAATGTGACCGGAAATGTCTTTTCACATCTATTTTCTTGCAGAATCAAGTTAATAAGATAAAGAAAATCTCATTTCCTGATAATCAAAAAACATATTTGATAACGTTATGTATTTTCCATCTCAATGTAAAGCTTAAAACTGCTGACAAACCAAACCTTTATACAAACTATGATCTAGAATATGTCAAGGAGTTGTATTCAGGCCTACCTTTTGTGAAGTGATAATGCTAAAAAGAAAATTGAATTTCAACATAGTAGCCTTTATTTTAAAAAAATACATAAAGATACATTATTAATCTAAGCATTTTGGACGAACAGTCAAACTCTGCAATACTAATCTCCCCCCACAAACCCATTCTCGATAATCCAGAGCTTACTTTCCGATAATATCTCCACTAAGCTCTGGAACTAAATAGGGCTCAATGCGATTCATTAATTACCTCCCCTTAGTTGCATTACTGTCTTTTAGTAGCAAATCAGATAGGTCTTAAGACAGAGTCAGAAATAGGATAGACATCATATACATGTAGGCAGCTAAACGTTTAGGGAGTGAGTTGGGGTTTAACGTACTATCAGCATTTTTTTCAGCTATTTAAACATGTGGATGTTGCCATCCAAAATAGAGAAGATCGGAGAGAAAGAAGTTTGACAGGATGAGAGAACAAACACAAAAGGCATAGTGAGGGATAGCAAGCAGGTTTTAGAACGACACAAATTTGGTCATGTCTGTACCCGTGGACCATGAAAGCTTCGGTGACCCTACCAGGAGCATGTGAGCTCCATCTGGCATAGCTCCCGTGGTCGTGAAGCACGCCATACCGCCACACCGCCACACCGCAATAAGGTTTTGAGTCAAGTGGGATGGCATATAATCAAGAAACATTCCTAAAATAACAAAGTTCATTTAAATTGAGAATATTTGGAATATTCACATTTATTATAACATTATCTTGAATTCATTGGAAAATATTATGAAACAAAATATATTCAATACCTTACATTCCATATCTAAAGAGACATCAAAAGTAAGTTATGTTTTTTGTTGGCAAGGTTTAATGTTTCAATGTCATAATGCCTCTACATATTATTGCATATTCATGTATATGTTCCGACCAAAGCTGTTAATATTAATATGGAACATGATTTAATCCAGGTTTCCAAAAAGGACAGCTTTTTATAAACAAACTGCAACAACTTCAGCCTGGTTGCTTTATCAAAAATGAATTCCAAATTACTAAAAATACTAATAACTTTTGTTATAGATTGCTATGCATCCAAGCATATCACGTCCAACAGAGAGCAGCGTGATAGTTATATATGACTTTCAGCTGTCGTCCTCCCATGCATAAAAGCAAATTCGATAGGGATAATCATTCATATATGATGGCTATGTACGCTTAAGTCAACATGATTGATATAGAATTTGCTTCATGAAGTACCCTTTTGGCTCGAACACAATTTTATGACAAATTAAAAAGAAACAAGTTGGGACAAGTGACAAGTGAGCCTGGAACATCAGTCAACGGTTAGGTTTACACTTCCTGATGATTTATCTTGATCTTTTTCTTTAAAGGGGCAATAGCACGTATTGGGGGGGATTTTATGTGATGTCAGGAAAATGAGAATAAATGGTTCCAATTGGAAGACAATGTAATGAAGCAGTAATAAATCAAATATAATGCAAAGTGCAGTCATGCGATTCCTTTTTCTTGCACAAATGAATTACAGGTGTTCACACAAAAATGACCCTCAGTGGATTTTAAGTGAATCTTTTCAAATTGATCTCTGACTATGGATGATTGGTTTGTGTAATGAGATTTTGGACACTATAAAAAAAACCTGTAATACATTTAGCATTGACATAAAATTATCAGTTTAAAAAATTGAGAATATAAAATAACAAAAGCGTGCTACTTCCCCTCTAAGACAATGTGGAAATGATGTAAGGTGAACCTGGCTATCTCCAAAATCGTAAATAATAATGATAATGAAAAACAAACAATTACATATTAGACTCACATAACAGCAGTTCTCCAAGACCTTCACTGGCTTCCTGTACGCCAAAGAATTCAGTACAAGATTCTGTGCCATACATTTTATTGCATAGAAGGATCTGCGCCAAAATATCTGAAAGACTTGCTCCATCATAAGGTTCCACTTCGATCTGAATCCCAAAACCACCTAGAGGTTCCAAGAATCAAAATGGCTGGCTACGGAGCGAGATCCTTCTCATATGCTGCAGCCACCCACTGGAACAATCTTCCTGCTCACCTCCGCTCCTGCTCTAACTTCAACCCTTTCAAGACCTAACTAAATTCAAACCTCTTTAGAGAATCATTCCCATACACTGTGCAGTGACCATACCGCTTTGAGAATGTTACCAAACCTGGAAGGGCGCTTTAGAACTATTCATAGTTATCATTATATTCCATTTGAACTTTATCATTCTCAGCACTGACTGATCAATTAAAAGGCTATTTTGTTATAATGATGCAATCAACACTTGGCAAAGAAACACTAACAAACATTACTTATGCAACAAATCGATGGCAATGAAACTCAAACATCAACATTGTATAATAATGTGTGTAATTTGAATTTTGTAAATATGTGTGTTTTTTAATATATTTAATTATCAAAATGAATGACAACTTTATATGGAAATGATTTTGCATTTAGTAGTTCATTCAATTTGGAATCCTCCAAGTATTGATGCACTACTTAAAGAGCCACTCCGTGAGTTGTTTTGGTCACTTATGGCGACTTTATAAATAGTGTCATTTTATCAAAAAGTATCGACTGTCGCAAGAAAGTATAATTTTATAGCTAATAGATGTTGTAGTGATAAAAAGAAGGTTTTAATTGTGATCATAAACTAGACAATGACGCGTGTCTATCAGTCAAACGTTATTTCGGAAATTTATCGAAAATAATTAGATGACAGTTACGACTTGATTCTGTTCGCTAAGGTATATTACTGGTATCAATGTTAATTTGACGTGTAAAGCTGACTTCCTCTAACATAAACTTTCAATGATACTTTTTTGTCATATGATTGTTTTTAGTTATGAATGTGTGGGATTTATTGAATTCATATAATGAATCATGCCATTTAAGTTCGCATCAAAGCAAAAATGGTAAACATATGTGATGAAAACAACAGAGTGGCACTTTAATGTATTCCCGTCTTGAGTCTTATGCATCATTAGGGAGAACAACTGACGGTATGCACATGACATACACACACTTAGATCTAATGACAGCATCGATAGTCCCTTTCAAATCTTCTAGAAATAGCAACAAAACTGCTTCCTGTGTATTGCTCTCTTTGATCATATATTGAAATCCAAAACATGTTTCTAAATTTGACTCTAGCAGACAAAGAAGCACACTTACAAATTCGTACCACATTAACATGACTACTTGCAAATATGTTAGTCGTCGGATAAAAAAACCCATTAAAAACAAAAAACTAGGATGAAATAATCATATCACATACTCATAAAAAATCCCTTTTGGGTTTATCAAAGAGAGAGATAAAGCATATGTAATCGCCACATCACAATGCTTTATAATAAATCGCTCAAAACACAGTCATGCTGTAGAACTATGAACGGGAGTAAATGTATTTACAAATTTTCGTCAACATAAACAGAAAGTAAGCACAAGCAATTGATAAAACGTAGTTGACTTATAACGTACAGGTTTACGAAGATTCATTAATCTTAGATTTTTTTCTGAATTCTGAATTTCTGTGAAATTTATTGAAATTATACTGCAGGTGATTTACTCTTTTCACCTATCCATGTTAAACGCTACACCTAGGTGACATGTTATTAAGAATAATTGTAAAACGTGTTCTTTGTGGACACTAACTATAAACATATTTGTAATTGTTGACAACATATCCATTTTAGACGGTTTCAGATTTGCAGATGTTGAACCCTTTGAATTGTACAATATCCGTTTTTCAAATATTTGAACGTTTCATGTTTGTTGTTTATTTCCGCTGTATATACATAAGAAACATTTACATGCACTACCAAACAGTGGCAGCCATAGCTGTGAAATATATCTGATTCAATATTCACAGTCAACCCATACATTGGAGAGCCGATTGTTTTTAAAAATTTCCAAGACCATTTTAGGGTAGCAATATAGAAAAAACATAGCCAACTGAAATAATTTTTGTTATATAAGTCACAATCAGATTGAGAATGACCAATAACTGCAAATCAGATATGTCATTTGTCGAATTTTAGTAATGCATGACTATTAGAAAGCAATATAATATTTATTATACATATGCTTTTCGACTTATTCCATCTGTTGTTTCTTAACATGAAAACAGGCACAAACGATCTAAAGTGAAATTGACGCATGCAAGGGCAGTAGCACGTATTTGGGAGAATGAAAGATGTTGTCAGGGAATTGAATATAAATGGTTCCAACTGAAAGAAAAGGTATCTAAACTAAAGGAAGCAATACTAAATCAAATACATAATCTATAATGTAACGTTTAGCCATTTGATTCCTTTTTTTTACAGAAAATGAATAAAAGATGTTCATAAAAAATGGCCGCCAATGGATTTGTATGTGAATCTTCATACTTTGTCCTCTGTCTTTGGCTGATTGGCTTGTGCAATGAGATTTGTGACACTATCATAATAATACATTTTGCATTAACATACAATTATCAGTGAAAATTTTAATATATAAGATTATCAAAAAACGTGCTACTGCCTCTTTAAGGGAAATTGACGCATGCAATTGTGTCTCCTTTAAAAGGGCAGTAGCACGTTTTTGGGAGAATGAAAGATGCTGTCAGTGAATTGAATATAAATGGTTCCAATTGAAAGAAAAGGTATCTAAACTAAAGGAAGCAGTACTAAATCAAATACATAATGTATAATGTAACGTTTAGCCATGTAATTCCCTTTTCTTACATAAAATGAATTAAAGGTGTTTACTGAAAAATGACCGCCTATGGACTTTATAAGAATCTCCATATTTTGTCCTCTTACTGTGATTGATTGGCTTGTGTAATGATAAAATTGACGCAATAAAAATAATACAATGAGCATTGGCGTAGAATGATCGGTGAAAATTGAAAATATGAATTTAAAAAAAAAACCATAACTTTTCCTAAAATTACACCTCAAATATTGTTATATCAAAAATGATCAAGACTCATTGTCAAGATTACATCAGATTCGTGCCGTAATATACATAGCCATCATATCCATATGGTTATCATTATAATGACACATGTCAATAACAGTCAGCTTTTGTTTTGGAAAAAAAGTTTGGCTTAAATACTCTAACAACTCACAGAGTGCCGTTTTACGAAGTTGTGTTCAGACAGAGAGGTGCATGATTGTTGTTTATGGCTTGCAGGTGTTACTTCCCATGGATAATGGCATATTTGATAGCCATAATCATATTCTTATGATATCCGTGGGCGCCTAGGTCAACATAATAAAACTTAAAATAGCTTAATGAAGTATGTTTGTATACCAGAGGCTCTTAATGACTACTTTGTATGACATATATGATTAAGGGGAGACTTGTCAGGGTATCATTTTGTATCATGAATAGGAATTTTATGATAAAGATGTCTCATTGCTCCTACATGTATAAGATGCTTGAAAAACATTTATCAAAGACTGGTGTATTGTTTGTAGAATTAAAGTTAAATCATGATAGGTTTCTGTAGACATTTATAAATCAAGGAGACGTTGTCGTTTGATGTGATAATAGGAAGAAAGGAAATATGCATATTAACATGTACCCAACATGGCTCCTTCATGTATGAGATAGTTCTAACACCTTTTATTAAAGGGGCAGTGGCACGTTTTTTTATCATTTTATATTTTTAAATTTACACTGATAATTGTAAGTTAATGCTAAGTGAATTATTTTGACAGTGTCAAAAATCTCATTACACATGCCAATCATCCATAGTGGCAAGGTACCAACCACTGCTTGTTAAGTTGTTTTTTCAACGGACCTGAAATATTTGTTTTTGGTCCCTATTTTATATAAGTGACAGATGCTATGATTCATGAAGTCTGGTTATCGCCTTGCATACTTGAAGAGAAATATGTGTTTTGGACATGGTTTGAGACGAAATCAGTGAAAGATATGCATTGTTTGTAATTCATATCATACTTTATCTTCATCTACAATATTAATGGTGACCTGTAACCACGCACTGCACAGTTAGTTTGTAATTAGCTACATTAATGTGATATACATACGATGTCCTTTTTATGCCCCCGAATCGGAGATTCCGGGGGTATATTGTTTTTCACCTGTCCGTCTGTCCGTCCGTCTGTCTGTCTGTCCGTCTGTCTGTCCGTTTGTCCACAAAAACTTTAACCTTGGTCATAACTTTTGATTGGTCGGAGCTAGGTCTTTGATACTTGACATATGCATCTGGGGGCATTCGTGTTTCACAAACACATCTTGTTTTATTTTAAAAAATGGTACAATTGTAAAAATACATTCCAATCACTGTAATGTTTCGCGTTTTTAGTTTTTGTTTACAAAATGAATATAGAAATATCTCATTTCCTGCAATTTGTCAATGCCAAGATAAGATAAGTTTGATAATTTGCCTTTCAATTAATTTGAGTGGTAACGAAAGTCTCTCAGGTTTTGCTGGTAATTATTGCTAAGCGGATGGTAATTAAGATTACCTTGCCTTGGCCTGGGAAATGCAGGCAAGTTTCTGTCTCGATGGAAGTGGTAAGAGGACGATACACCTCTACAATAAGACCTAACGATCGAATCAATAGCGACGGTCGCAGTTCCCTGAAATAGCATCAACACTGCTATTCATACATGTAGTATGCTCACCGTGGTCAAAAATAAACGGACATTTGACATTTGGTCACTGACGGCGTATCAGTAGAAAGTGTTACATAAATAGTCAATTTGGCTTTTGAAAATATTTGACATTTGGATATCATTAATACCTTTTTAAAAATAACTTATTTCAGAGTTGCAGTTGTCTTACTTCAGGATATCTCTAATGAAGAATTTGCCATACGTCTGATCTTGGTATGGTTTATTATCCATATGTGTTGAAATAAGTCATGACATGGATATCCTGTTATAGTTGCTCTTGTTGTAAAAAAATATATTTCCGCTTCTATATCAATCTATATTTACAAAGTCAGACATTTCTTACATAAAGTATAAACGAACTATTTGAGTATTGTCACATTTTGACAATATCTTAATAGAGCATACTTACCAATATCCAATTAAGTTTAGATAAAGTGAAACGAGGTCAGAAATGTGGTAGAGTCAAACTAAATTCGATTTCATGACTTTGACACACAAATAGTTCTAATTCAATCTAACAGATCCCAAGCCAGATGTAAGATACATGTAAGTAGTTATAAACCCAATATATGCATATTCCCCTGAGCTGACGTTTTTATGATTTTGCACATTGTTATCCACAGTACAAGTATTTTGCCAAAGAAAACGTGTCCTGGCGTAAGTCCCCTATCATAAAGAACCCTGATTATATTCCAAAGTTGAATGCCATTTTGCCGCAAAATATCAGTATTTATTGCCCATAAGCAGATATAGCGTCCATTAAGCAAAAAAGCCTATGCTTAACATTTTGGTTTTGTTTCTTCTTTCGGAGAGAAGTAACTACCATCATTCATGAAATATATTAGAACAAAATCTCACAAGTTTATCTCAAATTACTATTATAATACTTGTTTCTTATTAAAATCAGTAAAACAGTGCTAAACTTCTTGGAAGTCAAATTCACACGTCCAATTGTATCAACATGGATACTAGTTGCACAATCTATCAAACACTATCAACTCAATTCTTACTGTTCTCATAAAGTTTCCAATATTACGTTTGACTAATTTACTGATTACTTTCCTTTTTGCACTATACAACGTTGATTAGCTTAAAATGTTACTTTACCGCAACCCTCAATATTTGTTGACCACATTACAAAGTTTTGCATTTGTGACCCTGAACTAGGCACGGAGTGTGTTTGTTAAAAAACAATGGAACTTATTCTGGTTAATGCCTCTTAACTTGCATTTCACATGTACCTTAAATATGTCAAATACATATTTCTTGATGTTATTCATACACCACAATAATTTATAACATACACTATTTAGAAAAAGATTCAAGTTGTTTCAAATGTGCACGAAAGATAATCATGTTTAGGTCTTCAGATATCAACATTACAGATTGTATCTCATTGACTCAACTGGAGAAGACATCCATATTATAAACACAGATCCATGTTATTCAAACAAAGCTACCGAGTACAGACTTTCAAATTATACCTGTTTACCTGTTTTGATGTATACGTTGTTCCTATAAACAGAGGCAATTGAACCTTAAAGGGGCAGTAGCACGTTTTTATGGGGATTATGAGGTGATGTCAGGAAAATAAAAATTAATGGTTCCAATTGAAAGAGAATATATTTAAAATAAATGGAGCAGAAATAATTCAAATATATAATGTAAAATTTAGCCATGTGATTCCTTCTTCTTGCGCAAAATGAATTAAAGGTGTTCACACAAAAAAAGGCCACCAATGGATTTTATGTGAAGCTTCATATTTTGTCCTCTGACTATGGATGATTGGCTTGTGTAATGAGATTTTTGACACTATCAAAATAAAACATTAAACATAAATTGGCCAATTATCAGTGAAAATTTTAAAATATATAATTTTCAAAGATCGTGCTACTGCCCCTTTTAACTAAGGGGTACATTTTCATATTATTCTTTATCAATAGATAAAAATGGATTGACTGAAACATGTCACTTTTTGACACCTTAAAGCATCACGAGAATCGATTTAAGTAAAAACTCTACAGAAATGTCAGGCAAGTTTCAAACAACCATAAGCACATTTTATCATATTAAGTTAATCAACGAATTTCATTAGGCAAATATAATTGTTAAATGAAGTAAGTCAAAAAATGAATTAACAAACCTTGTGTCAAACTAATGAGGTCGAAAAGGATTTGAAACACTCCAATGCAATTTCAAATAATTGTTTATAAAAATTCTACTTATTTGACATCATTTACATTGAAATAGACAATTTTCGTTTCTTTCATGTAGTCTACGCCAATTTCTGGGTTGTCTCCTTTGATACATTTTAATTTGTAATTGAAACTCATAACCTTACTCTTCAATCATTTAAACAGAGAGCTGAAACAGGTTTTATAAACAGGTTTCACATATCTTTAACACTTTTTCGTAAGCTTTATAATGGCGATAGCTAAATTGAGAGATTGAAAGTTTAAATAGGTTGTTAAACCAAAAAGACGAACTGTGTGATAAAGTGTGCTTTCTTCCAGAAGGTCACAAGGTCGTTAAACTAAAATATATCTGTACACACCAGTTCACAGGATTGAAGTGTAATTCTCCAGTAGTATATATTCTAAACGCTAACATGATGATCCTGATATTGATATTGGTTTATCTCCTCATCAATATAAACAAGTGTCATTCATAATATACACACATAAGACTACTTTAATTAGTATCCTGTATTATTACCCACGTGGTACTTCGTAAAGGGGTTTCATAACAATTTGTTATGACACATATGGGTCATAACACCTCAAAGTGATTTGATTGGCTTGCGGTGAACTTTGACATAGTCCGGACTACTTTATTCATTCATAAAACGAACGTGTTTTCATTCACAAATTCGAATGGAACTGAGTGAGTCGGAGTCATTCTTCAAACTTTCAGTTTATTTTTTTAATCGTCCTTACCGAATTGTTAAGGAATAAATCGGAGGACTCCCAAAAGAATTACAATAAAACATCTTACTGATATCTCAAGGCTCATATAAACACAAAAGGGTTTAAATTCAGCACAATATTTGATCACCGAATTTCATTAATTTGATCCATGTCGCTCCAAAATGACACAGACAGACATTGCTTGTTATCTATAGAATATAAAGACAACTGAATATTCTTTAGACAACATTCCTTCAAAACAAAACGCGTTTGAACAATGATAAGCATCTTAAACTTACTTTGAAGGCGGTTGTTAACACAATTTGACGAAAAGATACAGGCAAATGGCGGCCGTCATGACATGCCGTCGATCAAAGAAAGCTAACTCTGACTGTTCTCGCGCAGTGAGATTTTATTTTCACGTACGCTTCGTTCATGACTAAAGTGCTTATTACTTACATTTCACCAGACACTATGAATTAACGTAGGGTAGAATTTAGAAATGTGAATATTTGACGTCGTAATAGTATAATATTTGAGGCTGTGACGTGGTTTGATATTCATCCGCCGTTTCGTCTCTGTATAGGCATAATAAAAAGTTATTTAAAAAAGCAATAAATCGTCTGAAATGCAAGTTGGTAATAAATAGGATACATAACTCGTTCCCCTTTCATATCAAGTTTATGTCCCTCGTGAAATAATTTGTTTTGTCCCTCGCCAAGGCTCGTGACAAAGCAAAATTATTTCACTAGGGACATAAACTTGATATGAAAGGGGAAGCTCGTTAGATATCCTATAATTCATTTTACATAACATATGCATGCAATCCATGCATGTTGTCCATGAATAGTTTAAGCAAAAGTAATACGTTTCAGATAAATTCATTTCGACATGCTTGCTCGAAATTATTAAGTTAATGGCACGTTTTGTGTTCACGATCATATAACGATGACATTTTAACATCATAATATACTTATAATGTACATGTTCTTTCGATTTGTCAAGTGCAATATGAGCAAAGCCTTTCTGAATCTCTTTTTGACAGTATAGTACATGTGGCTACATGTTATCCTAATCATATATTTCAAATCAAATTAAATTTTATATGCTTGCAGCTATTGATATATCGGAAATTTAAGTTTATACTTATACCTTTTTACGCTGAAGCTGGAAATAATCACACAGATATGACATATTTAAAGTAAACATAATAGCTCCATATTTTAATACCCCCGCCTTACAGGGGTATATTGCGTTCATTCTGTCCGTCCGTCTGTCCGTCTGTCCTTCCGTGACAAAAGTTTGTCCGGAGCATATCTCCTAAACTATACATGCTAACTTCACCAAACTTCATACAATTATCAACCGTGATCCTTATATGAAGGTTAGACCAACATATTATTTTTATTGTTTGCAATTTCCATGGATATAACATGACTAAATGACCAAAAAGTGAATGTATGATAAATTACTTTGTCCAAAACATATATCCTGAAGTATACAATTCAGCTTTACCAAATTTGCTACATATGTCAATGTGATTGCTCGATATGCCTTGTGAGAGTGATATATGTTTTTTCTTTTCTGTGGTTTTCCAAATACCAGGTTTATTTCATCTCGTGACATTGGTAAAGTTTTATTATTTGTTTTTATTTGTTCTTTAATTGTAAACCTATTAATGAATTTAGGATTTCAGTGGAAAGAAGACTTACACAAAGACTTACTGTATATTCAACTATTATACAATTTTAACCAATATTAATCAGTTTTACTATTTGAAATTCGTTGAACAAAGTGGGAAGCGGGGATATGTGAGCTCTGCTCGCTTCTTCACTTGTTTATTTTTATGATACTGTACGTGTATGTTTTTTCTTACACTTTATTAGATATTCTGTATACATATTGTGTGTCAGGGATATTAAACTTTGTATGATTCATGTCTCATCAGGTGGAATACAAAGACATACATTATCTACTTCAACTTGATTTAAGTTTAAATATATATCTTAGATCAAATTCAATTTGACATATATAAAGTACATAAAATAGTTGTAAAGTACTTAGAAAATATGTATTCCTATTTTTTGCTTACACTTTGTTAAATATGGTAATATACTGTGTATGATGTTGGTTATTTAGATTTGTGTGATTTTTCTCTTCAGGCGGTATATAAAAAATACATTATTATTTATACTTTCAACTTGATTTAACTGGCTCTGTCCAGTTTTTCTATATCCATACCATATACATGTATTTATCCTTACATTGTACCTATTTTTGTCAAGTATATTTTATTCATATCATACATGTTTCAAAATTAATTTAGCTTGACATGATAGGGTCACTCAAGGCTATAACAAAGCCAAGCCTCAGACTATGAGGCATATCGAGGACAGGCTTGTTGTCATGGATTAGAGAGTTGTGCTTCCTCTCCCTTTCAACTTGGGATTCCGTCCGGAAATTAGCTCCAACGGCTTTCAACACATCAAACAGATTTGCGTTGACTTTTATAAATCAAATAACAACATCTCATCTCACATCCATATATGAATTATTAACATTTAGAAGGGTTAACCTTTACTTTATTCTTTATGGACACAAATAATTATTTTTGTCATACATGAAAAACAAAATATTGATATTTCATATTAGATCTTATGAACATGATTCAAGTAATACAGGTACATGTAGCTGACCCTCCTGTTTGATTCATATATACATAAAGTTGAATTTGGAAGTGATTTTTATGTATTTTTTAAGTTGTTGTCTGTCATCGATTGAAGTATATTGTCATTTATTCAGGTAAGAAATTTCCTCTCCCAACAAACAAAGCTCAAGTTATAAACTCATGATGAATCAATATCTATCCTTACAGACTGCCAAAGCACAGACACGTCAAACAGATTTGATTTGATTTTTATAAATCGAATAATAACATCTCATCTCACATCCATATATGAATTATTAACACTTAGAAGGATCAACCTTTACTTGAAACTTTTAAGAAATCAAATGATGTATTTTCCTTCTCCTCCTCCGCCTTCTACACGCCTCAGCAAGTTGGGCATTTTCTCGCGACCTTGACCTGTGACACCTACATGTATGGACAAACAATCAATGAACACATTTCATTTAGTATAACAGTCATGTAATGAATAAAAGGGTTTATATTAAAATTAAAACGTTTTTGTTTATCATGTTGAAAGTCACGAAGTTGCTGTGACCTTGACATCCTGTAAACGTTATGACGATCAAATGTCATACTCACCTGTTGAAACATAAACAAAATATGAGGATACATTAGTGGGTATCATTACCTCTGTAATAGACGTTCTGCTTTCTTTCATCTCTCATATAACTCATTTTGCTTCTTAACTAGAATGCTTCAAAGAAGCTTAAGAACAAGTCATATGGACATCATGATCAAAGTATCTCACTTTTGATTTAAAATAATTTTGGAAATACTTATATTTATGTCATTTGAAATGAGATGCTAATGTAGGAATAATGACCGAGGAAATACAGAAAAGTCACTAATAGGAAAAACATTTCACAACAGACACATTAAGAACACATTAAGGAGCTTTGAAAAGGGAATGACATGATTATAAGTAATCATTTTTCGAAAATGTATTTACTGATTAGTGTATTAACTCTACCTTTGTCATACATTTACTTCTTTTATAAATTCCCAATAGACATGGAAATGAGAAAATCGTGTAGGCAACTGACGAAATCGCTGATATGAAAATTGTTTTTATGGACACATTGTGAATACATGAAACAACATTAAAAAGTTGACGATGTATCAAAGTAATCTTCTATAAGACAAATATTAACAGAAAAGGAACAAACATTCTCATTTGCTTGATCATGTAGTTTCGATGTCGGTAAATTGGTTGTTAATCAAATACTTAACTTTTAGAATATATTGTCCAGATGTAAAGTGCCTTGACATTTATACTTTTTTATAAAAAGACCAATATTCAAAATGTTAAAAGATTAAACATTGTTTAGAAAACTAGAAGCTGTCAGGAGTCGAAGTTCGTGTAATCAATAAATCAAATTCAATTAAAATTTAAAACTTTAACAGACATGAATGCTTGCATTTATTGCGCCGTTAAAAATAGCTGAATTGTTTAACAAGGACTTCAGATCATTGCCACTCATCAATAAAAAGTAAAAAGTAAACCTTTTAATTGTAAAAACATCATATCATTTTATGAATAAATTCTCCCACATTAAAACACTTGCTTGATAACAGTGTTAGTATCTACACCGAAAAGTTGCATTCCATGCAATAATAATTTGATTATCCATAAGAACTTGTTCTTCTTCAAGGAAGACTATAGCTTTATTAAACTGCTACTATGGTAATTTTGATACATTCTGGTAAAAATAATTGAGGATGTAATGAATTTTAAATTTATGACATAATTGCCCTGTGATGCAAACACATTGTATACAAATTGTAATGTAAAAATATAAAAAAGGATTTAGTTTTCAACATCAATATGTTTGTGGACTTGAAGGCAGTTAGGCGCTTTTGTGTCTCTAGCAAATGTTTTGAAACCATGCTGTTGACTTCTTCATTACACAGTCTCGACGCTTGGAAGACTTGAAACATTAAACAATTTGGTTCAATCTGTGACTCGGCAAGTAAGCACCAAATCTGGCAATTACCGATGAACTCGGATGAACACCCCCTGAGAAAGGCAAGTATGAACGATTTAGGGATCGATCAGTGAACATGTCATATACATGTAGACGACTAGAAATCGTTCTCCAAGTTTAAAAACATTTTTTAAAGTCATATATCTTCATCTGCCAATTTCAGAGACAGATAACTTCCTGGTAAAGTCTGTGAAAGAGTGACTCTTGAAAACCGCAAGTAAAGTGAAATAACAAAACTGTAGGAACTTCCTTATCTTTTCATTCAAAATGTAAGAAATATGATGTTGTGTACCTATGAAACACTATGAAACCCTCCTACTTATCTCAGATGTGGAAACGTCTCTAGAAGAAATGAGACTGCAAGATGTAAGAGCACTGGGTTGATAATCGACTGAAGCTTAACAATCTAGACTCTTTTGAAGATGAAACACCTTTTGAATTTTCTTGTTATAGACATTTTCATTGACATTCTCTCAGAGTAGATCAAGTAAATAAACTTCCCGTTCCAACTTCTGTAGTAATAGTATATGAGTATAGTATATGAGTGTCCCGACAAAACAGGAGACATTGTTTGCATAGGTATGTTGTATGTTGTATGCTGATCCGTTTTTAGATGAAAGGCCAAGGCTGTTTGTAATTTCACTGTTCCATAAGAAATATTATACGATTTTCAGAATATCTAATATATAGTTAATACATGCTCATGTGCTTATTGCAATTGCTAGCCATCCCTTATATGTAAAAAATAAGAGAAGCCCATAATTCCTTTTGAATGGCTTTAAAAATTTTACCACAAAAACAATTTACATGCTTTAAGAAAAGTGTCCAAAGTAAAAACCTTAGTTTTTCACCAATCCCTTTGGATCATTTGCTTGTTTACCTTGGATGATTTTATCAAATTGAAACAAGAACAGGAATAATGTAAATGGCCTAAAATCATCTAAATGATTGTCGACAAATACAAATACATTGTACGTACATGTACTTGATTCCCCAGATTATGTAATAACAATTTCTAAAAAATTCATCAAAAACTGGTGAATTTTGGCATTTAATATCTATTAATATTATTACTTATAAATATGATTGTAACTTAATAAACACAAACACAATTTGCGATTTCCCTTGTTCATGCTCAGAATATGCATCAATGTTAAAACAAATTATGGGAAAAGAAACATCCTCTTTCACAAAATTTTACGGTGGGTACACATGAAGTAGACCTTTCGATATCCTAACTAACACATGAGGCAGACCTTTTTTTCCCATTTCACAGATGTATGATTTAGTGTGGTTGTTTATTGAAATGTCAAGATGATATTGGGAAGGTTATGCCATGTTGCTAATTGTTAAAACCAAAGTGCCTGCCAAAGGAAACAAAACTGAATTTGTCACAGCAAAAAGAGAATTTTTTGGGATTCTTTTAATGTCATGTTTTCCAAATGTTATGTAACTACAAATAATGAACAAAAACTTGTTTCATTACCTCAAATCTTGCCAACATCACGTTTCAACAATTCGAATGTTTGAGTAGATGAAGAAGTTGAAAGAAGAAAATCTAATCAAATGTCATGTTGTCTTAGGGGCTCAGCGTTTAAAACATATAGGTAATGGGACAAAAGCACATTTTGTTTTTTTTTCTTGCGGAGCATTCCAGATTATTGTATATAAGTTAATGTCATACATGATGCTGGATAGTTTAAACATCACAACAATCAACCTTAAATCCTGCAGTTGAATCAAGATTATGAAGCATCAAGCTAAAGTTACTGACTGTCATTTCAGTTTGAACATATCATTTGCGTCAGGGAAGTGGATTCGTCCTGCTTAACTAAACTGTTTATGTTTTGAGACACGTATCAGTTGAAAAATAGATTGTGTTAACATTGTGTTACTTGCAGTGATATAAATCCCTTTCCACTCTCTCTTTAAACACATAACAATTCAAAACTTATATACACATGCCATACATGTGCAACTATTTATGGTTATCACCTTCGACAACATAACATTTGCATTAAAATATTGTCACACTATGCTCTTTTATTTTGAATATTGAAAATACAAAAACATTAAGTCAATTTATGTTAATCATGTTTGATTTGCATTTAATATTAAAATATGTATGTAAATAGCAAGTCCACTGGGACAACGAGCCCTGGTTCCACTGACAGCAATTATGTTATGAATAAATCATGTTCTCACCCTGCCATTTTTGTTAGGTGGCATCAACCTGAATTTCTAATAGAGACATGTTAACGTATTAGCAAAGATACAATATCAGCATATTCACCAACACCTTGATAAATTGCATCAAATAACGAATTTGAAAGCAAAATCATTTGTGCTTCAAAACTTTTAACTATTACTCAACTATATTACCATTACGTTTCCTATTGTAAGTAGGTCACAGGCACTTCAATACAGAGGCGTTAAAAGTATTGGGATGGTACAATTGGGACAATTTCACCTTTTAACTCTTATTGGACGGCCCCTTTAACAAATCATTATTCGACAAATCCTAAAGGAAGGGGAGGTGCAGGTGCTGTGGTCATGTCGAACTTCTTCGCCCCCTTTCCCCCTGGATTCGCCACTATTCTTTGCTAGCTGAGGTACGAATCAGAGCCTTTGGTGAAAATAAATCTTAAATATTGTAAGTAAATCACAGGCACTTCAATAAAGTGGTGTCAAGGTATTGTGATAGAAAATGTATGAGCGACCCTCAAAAGTACATGGTGCTCGTTCACCCTTTAACTCTTGTGTGGGACCTGTTTACAAAGAATGGGGATATTAAGTCAAGAAAGTACACACATCAATAACAACACCCTGTTTTAAGGAATGCATATTTCTCCTTAATTGTCAGCCCCTTTTCCGATTATACACCTTACCAAAACACTTCTTTAAGACATGTCATAAGTTTGTTCATACGTATGGTAGGTGCCAAAGATGTATAAGTGACACAAAGCTTTCAATTTGAAGAAAATCCCAGAGCTTAATTTGTTTCATGCCAACAGTAGAGGTGTTGGTAAATCCTACACGGTGTAAGTAATTGCCTGCACACAGAATCTGGAAAATTGATTTGACAAAGCGAAAGATTGGCGGGGATTTGGATCTGACGTTTCCTCTTCCTCCAAACTTAGAAATTGGTCCGGAAATTATCCGAATGTCTCCCACACATCAAACAGGCTTTGCTAAACACAGCGAGGTCGACTGTAATGATCAGGATCTCCCACCGTGGACTAGGACTGATCTCTGATCAATACACAGGCTTGTTCAAGGAATATTGGCGTGAAAGCAGGTTTTGATGGTACAAGTCAATTAGTCATCATATTTGGAATATTGAGACAGGGATTGTTGATGCAGGTCGGTAACCAAACACACACATGGCCAAAAAGAAACGACACCATCTTAACTTTAAGATAGTCTAAGCCCTGAGTTTTAAATATGAATTAAACATTGTCACTTTATGCCTTCATCAGTAAACTGACATAATTTATGGATTCTAAAACATTTTTTGTTAACGTTTTCTATAAAAACATGTTAACTAGACGGTACAGATTAGTGAAAAATAAATTTGTATTTTTTTCTTACACACTCCAATAAAATGCATTAGAAAGTTAACCAATGAAGGTTATTTATATTGATTAAACCTAATATTCATATCATACCTTTATATTTCAAAGTTCTTTTTCAATTCCTAGCATCATGATATATTTTAAAATGTTGTTTAGCACCCCAAGCGAATTTGAACAGATATACAACTGAATGTATCATATTTCAATAAAATTGCATATGTATACTGTGTGTTCAAATTCATCGAAAACTCTACACATAGGTGAACTGTGATTACAAATTGTAAAATGTGTCATCTATGATCTAATTCAATATCCATTGTGAAAACATATGTTGGAGAGATGATACACATTTAGATTCAAACGTGCAAAGACCATTTAAGTTATAGTAACCCTTGTGACGTTTAGCTCTTTTAATGTCATGCTATTGGAAGGTATCCAAATTGTACAATCTTTATGATCCAAGCAATAAAATGTTTTGTGTTTATAGTTTATGTTTTCAAAATGAAAATTTTTCCATAACAAGATAAGATAAGGTTGATGAGTTGCCTGTGAATTCATTTGAGCGGCAACAAAAGTCTCTCAGGTCCGGCTGGTAATTGTTGCTATTTGGTAGGTAATTAAGATTACCTTGCCTTGGGTAATGCAGGCAAGTTTCCATCTTGGTGGAAGTTGTAAGAGGATGATACAACCCCACAATGAGATCTAACGATCGAATCCATAGCGACGACTGAAGTTTCCTGAAATAGCATCAACACTGCTATTCATAGTATGCTCTCTGTGGTCAAAGAATAAATGAACATTTGACATTTGATCACTGACGGTGTATCAGTAGAAAGGGTTCCACGAATAGTTTTTCAGTTTTAATCTGGCTTTTGGAAATATTGGAGATATGGGACTGTACTAGATTAATAATCTCTTTTTATTAAAACATTTTAAAGGGGCAGTAGCACGTTTTTTGGTAATTTTATATTTTAAATATTTCACTTGTAATTTTAAGTAAATGCTAAATGTATTAATATGGTGTCAGTGTCAACAATCTCATTACACAAGCCGATCACACATAGTCAGAGGACAAAGTATGAGGATTCACATAAAATCCATTGGTGGCCATTTTTTTGTGAACACCTTAAATTCATTTTTGTAAGAAAAAGGAATCGCATGGCTGAACTTTAAGTTATATATTCAAATTATAACTGCTTCATTTAGTTTTAATACATTGTCTTTCAATTGAAACCATTTATTTTCATTTTCCTGACATCACCTTATATTCCCCCTAAAAACGTGCTACTGCCCCTTTAAAGATCATTATATTTCTTAGTTTAAAAACTACACTTCATGAGTTGTACAATATGTTTTCAACTGCAGTCGACTAACTTTAAGATATCTCTTATGATATCTCCTTATGATCGCCTTGGTAAGGTTTATCATCCATACGTGTTGAATGAAGTCCTCACATAAATACCATGTTAAAGTTGCTTGTGTTGCAGAACAAGTACATCTCCGCTTTTATATAATCTCCATTTACACAGTCACCTTTTTTACATCCCGTAGATTATATAAAGAAGAAAATTATGATTATTGTCACATTTTGACACACGCCTAATATAGCATACTTACCACTATTCAATTAACCTGATATAAAGTGCGACAAGGTATGAGATGTAGTAAAGTTCCACTGATTTTAACTTCATCACCATAATACCAAAGAAGTTCTCATATTAACAGATTCTAAGTCGGTCAAATGTTTGATCAGTAGTAATAAGCCCATGCACCCATGCACGCTTCTCGCCTTTATGATTGTGCACATTTTCATCCACATTACAAGTATTTTGTACAAAAACGTGCCCAGGCGTGAGTCACCTATCATAAGGAATCCAGATCATAATCCTTGGTTGAATTCCATTTTGACGCAAAATATCAGTATATATTGCCCATTACAAGATATGGCCTTTGTAGCTATTAAGCAGAAAGCCCTGTACTTAACAACTTGTTTTTTTGGTTCTGCTTTCGGACAAAAGTAAATGCCATCATTAATGAAATAAATTAGAGACATATTTCATGATTTCACACGTCCAATTGTTTTAACATGGACACTAGTTGTACAATCTATGAAACACCATCAACTCGGAACTGTCATTCTGACCGTTTTCATAAAATTTCCAATATTACGTTTGACTGTGTTTGCCACGCTGCATTGTCCGGTTTTGAATCACTTTCCTTTTGTCACTTTTTTCTACTGCATTGATTAGCTTTAAAAAGATACTTTCCCTGCAACAGTCAATATTTGTTGACCACATTACACCATTTATAAAGTTTTGCATTTGTGACCCCGAACTACACACTGTGCGTGCTTGTTAAAAAAACACTACAACTTATCCTGTTAATACCTCTAAACTTTCATTTTCACATGTACTATAATATGTCAAATACATATGTCTGGATGTTATTCCTACAACACAATCATTTATAACATCCACTATTTTACAAAACGATTCAAGTTGTTTCAAATGTGCACGAAAGATAATCATGTTCAGGTCTTCAGATATCAACATTACAGATTGTATCTCATTGACTCAACTGGAGTAGACATCCATACAGATCCATGTTATTCAAACAAAGTTACCGAGTACAGACTTTCAAATTATACCTGTTTACCTGTTCTGCTGTATATGTTGTTCCTATAAACAGAGGCACTTGAGCGTTAAAAGGGCAGTAGCATGTTTTTATGGGGACTACAAGGTGATGTCAGGAAAATGAAAATTAATGGTTCCAATTGAAAGACAATGTATTTATACTAAATGAAGCAGTAATAATTCCAATATTTAATGTTATGTTTAACCATGTGATTAATTTATCTTATACAAAATGAATTAAAGGTGTTCACACAAAATGGCCGCCAATGGAATTTATATGAATCTTCATACGTCGTCCTCTGACTATGGATGATTGGCATGTGTAATGAGATTTTGGACACTGTCAAAATAATGCACTTAGCATTAACTTACAATTATCAGTGTAAACTTAAAAATATAAAATAACGTGCCACTGCCCCTTAAATAAAAGGTGTTACAACTATCTCATACATGAAGGAGCCATGTTGGGTACATGTTAATATACATATTTCCTTTCTTCCTATTATCACATCAAACGACAACGTTTCCTTGATTTATAACTGTCTACAGAAACCTATCATGATTTAACTTTAATTCTACAAACAATACACCAGTCTTTGATAAAAAAATTTCAAGCATCTTATACATGTAGGAGCAATGAGACATCTTTATCATAAAATACTTTGACTTCTGACTATGGATGATTGGCTTGTGTAATGAGATGTTTGACACTTTCAAAATATTACATTAAGCATGAAAATAATATTATCAGTGAAAACTTTAAAATATAAATTTATCAAAAATCGTGCTACTGCCCCTTTAAGTTATCCGGAAACAAGGTGTAATCGAAGATATACATTCATGCTGCTAACAACTCATACATTTACATTTAAATATATAAACTTCAATCAAGATAAATGGTAGTAATACAGTATTCAGTAGAGGATTTGATTATAAACCAATTTATTAGAGGATACAAAACGACCTTCCATTTAATACTATTTTTATCAAACGAGTTAATGATTGTGTATAAAACGAGCGAAAGCGATACAAATAGTATTAAATGGAAGAGAGTTTAGTATTCTGTTTTATTACTTAATTGCCCTCAAAATCAAGCAAAACCGGCGACAGTTGTGACGGCGCGCTTCCACAATGACGTCACAACCACACACAATACTGTGACGACATACTTCAATTGTGTTATTTCACTAGTTTAATATTGCCATATAAATATTATACTGCAATATCTTACACGGGCGAGTAATAAAGAAAAGTATTATCCTTATTTAAATTTATTGAATCTTTATAGGATCGTCCTCTTCAAATAAGTGTAAACGTATCATATTTTCAAATGTTCACAATTCATCCTCACATAAAGTAATCTTGTTTATCTGATATATACTTCACCTGAGAGAAATATCCCGCAAATGTTCCACAAGCAAAAACCTGCTCATATAAATACACATCATTGTATACTTTTTGTAACATATGCTTGAACTTCTGAAGATGATTATAATTGATCTTCGCGAAACTATAATGCAGCTCTGATCATAGTATTTGCTTCCTGTTGTTGTTTACTGCTCCATTTAGTTTAAATACATTGTCTTTCAATTGGAATCATTAATTTTCATTTTCTTGACATTACCTTATATTCTCCCTAAAAACGTGCTACTGCAATTGGTATCCTGTATTCCCCCATTATACACAACACCCATGCATACCTGTACGTGTCTATGACCAGTAAAAATCCTAATTGACTTATTATTTTGATTACAGAATGGTCTTGTTACCATTAATTTTCTCCTAAAACAGGTCTCAATCAAATGTTTTTAAACAATATGATAAAAGAAGTCCAAATAGATAGCCATATTTGACAATATATATAAAGTAATGATATTTAAAGATTTTCAATTTTATAATCAAGAACAATTTCACCATTCATATCGTTCATATCTATATATAAGCTTTCATTTGCTTTGGTTGAAATTATCACAAATATGTAAAACTCAATGCTTTTTTAGCAGATTTATGAAAACTTCAGAAATAGAAATTTCACTTAATTCATGTCACATATAGAATTGTTACAAAGTTTTCTCATATTATGATTTGCTGTTAAAAGATATCAGATTAGACTAGTTTTGTAGATGGATAAAATATTTCTCTTTATGTATATCCTTAAACATTTTTATCAAGAATATTTTATCATATCACATATGCATGTTTCAATTAAATTTAGCCTGACATGCCTGTATCACTCAAGGCTATAAGAAGCCAAGCGTCAGACTATGAGGCATATTGCGGACAGGCTTGTTGTCATGGATTAGAGAGTTGTGCTTCCTCTCCCTTTCAACTTTGGATTCCGTCCGGAAATTAGCTCAAACGGCTTTCAACACATCAAACAGTTTTGCAATGACTTTTATAAATCAAATAACAACATCTCATCTCACATCCATATATGAATTATTAACACTTAGAAGGGTTAACCTTTACTTTATCCTTTACGGACACAAATATATTTTTTATTTCATATTAGATCTTATGGGCATGGTTCAAGTAATACAGGTACATGTAGCTGACACTCCTCTTTGATTCATACATACATGAAGCTGAATTTGAAAGTGATTTTTATGTATTTTTTAAGTTGTTGTCTGTCATCAATTGAAGTTTCTTTTCTTTTATTCGGGTAAGATATTCCCTCTCCCAACAAACGAAGCTTAAGTAATTCAATTATTTTATTTCGGTTTGTAGGCCATGGGCCCATGTACAATATTTAGATAAGCTTAAGTAATAAACTCATGATGAATCAATATCTATCCTAACAGACTGCCAAAGCACAGACACGTCAAACAGATTTGATTTGATTTTTATAAATCGAATAATAACATCTCATCTCACATCCATATATCAATTATTAACACTTAGATGGATTAACCTTTACTTGAAACAAATGATGTATTTTCTTTCTCCTCCTCCGCCTTCTACACGCCTTAGCAAGTTTTGCATTTTCTCGTGACCTTGACCTGTGACACTTACATGTATGGACAAACAATCAATGAACACATTTCATTTAGTATAACAGTCATGTAATGAATAAAACGGTTAATATTAAAATTAAAACGTTTTTGTTTATCATGTTGAAAGTCACGAAGTTGCTGTGACCTTGACATCCTGTAAACGTTATGATGATCAAATATCAAACTCACCTGTTGAAACATACAAAAATATGAGGATACATTAGTGGATATCATTAACTCTGTAATAGACTTTCTGCTTTCTTTCATCTCTCATATAACCCTTTCTCATTTTGCTTCTTAACTAGAATGCTTCATAGAAGTTTAGGAACAAGTCATATGGACTTCATGATCAAAGTATCTCACATTTGACATAAAATACTTGTGGAAATACTTACATTTATGTCATTTGAAATGAGATGTTAATGTAGTAATAATGACTGAAGAAATACAGAAAAGTCACTAATAGGAAAACATTTCACAACAGACACATTAAGAACACATAAAGGAGCTTTGAAAAGGGAATGACATGATTATAAGTAATCATTTTTCGAAAATGTATTTACTGATCAGTGTATTAACTCTACCTTTGTCATACATTTACTTTTTTTATAAATTCCCAATAGACATGGAAATGAGAAAATCGTGTAGGCAACTGAATAAATCACTGATATGAAAATTGTTTTTATGGACACATTGTGAATACATGAAACAACATTAAAAAGTTGATGATGCATCAAAGTTATCATCTATAAAACAAACATTAGCTGAACAGGAACATCCATTCTCATTTACTTGATCATAAAGTTTTGGTGTCGCTAAATTGGTTGTTAAACAGATATGTGAAATGCTTAACATTTATACTTTTTCATAAAAAGACCAATATTCAAAATGTGACAAGATTAAAAAATGTTTCTAAAAGAAGTAGCTGTCATTAGTCGAAGTTCCTGTAATCAATAAATGAAATTCAATTAAAATTGCAAACTTTAACAGACATGAAATGCTTGCATTTATTGCGCTGTTGAAAATTAGCAGAATCATTTAACAAGGACATCAGATCATAGCCACTCATCACTAAAAAGTAAAAAGAAACGATGAACTACATGTATGCTAGAACAACCATATATTTGTGTTTCTGGAGAGAATGGTGTACAATTTGACAATGACAATAACTCTTGAAATTGACAATTTCCCTGTCTAGGCTTGGTATATATATTTAGTATTGTTGCAGTTTGAGGAAAACCTTTTGGTTATCCTTCAGTTATCTCAACCAATCATGACCTTGTACATCAACCACGTTCCTTGTATCAAGTACTCACATCTTATCTAAACAATATGTACATCAAACCTTTTAATTGTGAGAACATCATATCATTTTATGTATTAATTCTCCTAAATTAAATTACTTGAATTGCTTTCTCGATAACGGTGTTAGTGTCTGCACCGAAACGTCGCATCCCATGCAATAAGAATTTGATTATCCATAAGAACTTGTTCTTCTTCAAGTAAGACTATAGCTTTATTAAACTGCTACTATGGTAATTTTGATACATTCTGGTAAAAATAATTGAGGATGTAATGAATTTTAAATTTATGACATGATTGCCCTGTGATGCAAACCCACTGTGTACAAATTGTGATGTAAAAATGGAATACAGGATTTAGTTTTCAATCTCAATATGTATCATATATAATATAAACAGTTGATCACTATCATTGTGGACTTGAGGGCAGTAAGCGCTTTTGAACCTCTTTTTTAAAACCATGCTGTTGACGACTTTATTACACAGTCTCGAACTGACGCTTGGACGACTTGAAACATAAAGCAATTTGGTTCAATCTGTGACTCGGCAAGTACATGTAAGCACCAAATCTGGCAATTACCGATGAACTCGGATGAACACCCCCTGAGTAAGGCAAGTATGAACGATTTAGGGATCGATCAGTAAACTCGTCATATACATGTAGTACTCCACTGGTTAAACCTGGAAACAGTTACATCTGTTAATTTCAGAGACAGATTTTATCCTGGTAAAGTCTGTGAAAGAGTGCCTCTTGAAAATCGCAAGTAAAGTGAAAACAACAAAACTGTAGGAACTTCCTTATCTTTTCATTCAAAATGTAAGAAATATGATGTTGTGTACCTATGAAACACTCTTACTTATCTCAGATGTTGAAACGTCCCTAGAAGAAATGAGACTGCAAGATGTAAGAGCACTGGGTTGATAATCGACTGAAGCTTAACAATCTAGACTATTTTGAAGATGAAACGCCTTTTGAATTTTCTTGTCACAGTTATTTTCATCTACATTCTTTTAGAGTAGTTCAAGTCATAACATTCCCTTTTCAACTTCTGTAATAATAAGCATGGTTCTCTGGCTATAGGAAGGGAGATTTGATCAAATAATTGTGATAGCCTCTGTCACTTTCTTACACTTCGTATATGACTGTCTCGATAAAACAGGACACAGTGCATAACAGAATGCATAAGTATGTTGTATGTTGTATGCTGATCCGTGTTTTGATGAAAGGCCAAGGCTGTTTGTAATTTCATTTTTCCATAAGAAACATAATACGATTTTCAGAATATCTAATATGCAGTTAATACATGCGCATGTGTTTATTGCAATTGTTAGCCATCCCTTATATGTAAAGAATAAGAGAAGCCCATAATTCCCTTTGAACGGCTTTACAGATTTTACCACAGAAAACAATTTACATGCTTTAAGAAAAGTGTCCAAAGTAAAAACCTTAGTTCTTCACCAATCCCTTTACATCATTTGCTTGTATATCGTGGACGATTTTATCAAATTTAAACAAGAACAGGAATAATTTAAATGGCCTAAAATCATCTAAATGATTTTCGACAAATACAAATACGTACATGTACTTGATTCCCCAGTTTACATAATAAGAATTTCTAAAAATTCATCAAAAACTGATGAACTTTGGCATTTAATATCTATTAATATTATTACTTATAAATATGATTGTAACTTAATTAACACAAACACAATTTGCGATTTCCCTTGTTCTTGCTCAGAATATGCATCAATGTTAAAACGATTATGGGAAAAAAACATCCTGTTTCACTAAATTTTACGGTGGGTACACATGAAGTAGACCTTTCGATATCCTAACTAACACATGAGGCAGACCTTTTTTTCCCATTTCACAGATGTATGATTTAGTGTGGTTAGTGTTATTGAAATGTCAAGATGATATTGGGAAGGTTATGCCATGTTGCTAATTGTTAAAACCCAATTGCCTGCCAACGGAAACCAAAACTGAATTGGTCACAGCAAAAAGAGAATCTTTTTTGATTCTTTTAATGTCATGTTTTCTTAATGTTATGTAACTACAAATATTGAACAAAAACTTGTTTCATTACCTCAAATCTTGCCAACATCATGTTTCAACAATTCGAATGTTTGAGTAGATGAAGAAGTTGAAAGAAGAAAATCTTATCAAATGTCATGTTGTCTTAGGGGCTCAGCGTTTAAAACATATAGGTAACGGGACAATAGCACATTTTGTTTTTCTTGCGAAGCATTCCAGATTATTGTATATAAGTTAATGTCATACGTGATGCTAGATAATTTGAAACATCACAACAATCAACCTTAAATCCTGTAGTTGAATCCAGATTGTGAAGCATCAAGCGAAAGCTACTTGCTGTCATTTTAGTTTGAACATATCATTTGCGTCAGGGAAGTGTATTCGTCCTGCTTAACTAAACTTTGCACATTTTTTTACGACACGCTTTTGTTTAAAATAGATTGTGTTTACGTTGTGTTATTTGTGGTGATATAACCCTTAACCCCCCAATTTTTTGTCACTCTTTCTTTAATTATGTAATTAACAATTTAAACTTATATACACAGGACCTACATGTGCAGCTATGTATCGTTATCACCTTCGACAAGATAACATTTTCATTCAAATATTGTCACACTATGGTCTTTTATATTAAATAATGAAAATACGAAAACATTAAGTCAATTTATGTTAATTATGTTTGATCTGCATTTGATATTAAAACATGTATGTTAATGTGTGGAGCATCCATGGAAATAGCAAGTCCACTGGGACAACGAGCCCTGGTTTCACTGACAGCGATTATGTAATGAATAAATCATGTTCTCATCCTGCCATTTTTGTTAGCGTGGCATCACCTGAATTTCTTATACAGACATGTTAACGTATTAGCAAAAGATAAAATATCAGCACATTCACTAACACCTTGATAAATTGCATCAAAAAACACTTGCTCAACTATTATTTAAAGTAAAATCATTGCTGATGGTAAACTATATTTGTGCTTAAAAGTTTTAACTATTCCTCAAATATATTTTAATAACCTTTCCTAATGTAAATAGGTCACAGGCATTTCAATACAGTGGTTCAAAGAAGTTAAACCTATTGGGGTGGGAAACCTTCAAAAGAAGTTGGGACTCCTTCACCATTTAACTCTTGTTTGGTGACCCCTTTAACAAATCATTATTCGACAAATCCTGAAGGATTCGGGAGGTGCAGGTGCTGTGGTCATGTCGAACTTCTTCACCCCCTTTCCCCCTGGATTCGCCACTATAGTATCTATGATAGCCTTTGCTAGCTGAGGTACGAATCAGAGCCTTTGGTGAAAGTAAGTCTTAAATATTGTAAGTAAATCACAGGCTCTTCAAAAAAGTGGTGGCATTTTGATAGAAACTGTATGAGCGACCCTCAAAAGTACTTGGTGCTCGTTCACCCTTGTGCTCGTTCACCAACTCTTGTGGGGGACCTTTTTACAAAGAATGGGGATATTAAGTCAAGAAAGTACACATATCAATATCAACACCCTGTTTTAAAGGAACGTATATTTCTCCTTAATTGTCGGCCCCTTTTCCGATTTACCACCTTACCAAAACACTTCTTTAAGACATGTCATAAGTTTTTCATATGTATGGTAGGTGCCAAAGATGTATAAATGACACAAAACTTTCAATTCGAAGAAAAACCCTGAGCTTAAATTGTTTCATGCCAACAGTAGAGGTGTTGGTAAATCCTACACGGTGTTAGTAACTGCCCGCACACGCAATCTGGAAAATTGATTTGACAAAGCGAAAGATTGGCGGGGATTTGGATCTGACGTTTCCTCTTCCTCGAAACTAAGAAATTGGTCCGGAAATTATCCGAATGTCTCCAACACATCAAACAGGCTTTACTAAACACAGCGAGGACGACTGTAATGATCAGGATCTCCCACCGTGGACTAGGACTGATCTCTGATCAAAACACAGGCTTGTTCAAGGAATATTGGCGTGAAAGCAGGTTTTGATGGTACAAGTCAATTAGTCATCATATTTGGAATATTGAGACAGGTCGGTAAGCATATACTCTCATGGCCAAAAGAAACGATAGCATATTAACTGCAAGTTTAAGCCCTGAGTTATAAAAATGACTGGCACAATGTCATGCCCTCATCAGCAAAATGACCTACGTTATGGATTTTAACACATTTTCTGTTAACATTCATTTTGAAAAACAGGCCTTTTATAAATGGCGCTTTAAAAATGTATATGAAACTATATTTAATTATTTCCTATTTTTATTTCAAAACATCATGGCCAAAACATTAAACAGACATGAAACTAAAATTATCATAATTTGATGAATAAAAGTGTAAGTTCTTTCTCAAAACACTTGTGCCAAATTTCACTGACTACTGATATAATATTTACCCTCTTGAAAAATTGGTATCATTTCTTTATTAGTGTGAAAGCGTAGGAAGGGATGTAATGACATGGCTAGCAGCATGTATGAACTGACACTTCTGGAATATTGAAGTAGAGGTGAAATCTCTTAGAATAAAGTAAGATCATATGGAATGGAACAGAGTGTTTGTACGTTAAAGAACGTCATGTGTTGATTATTTTCTTAACATTCATTTTGAACGTATTTGACAACAGTAAACACTAAACAGTTTGCTTGATCACTATAGAAACGTCACTATAGAATAATATTGTTGATCTTCATTTGAAACGTCACTATAGAATAATATTGTTGATCTTCATTTAATCATAACATCCGGCCAACTGCTTCAAAACAACATATATATCTTCAACGTCTTACATCACAGAAAAGAGAAGTTCATTGATGTATATGAAACATAGTAAACCCAATACAAAACCATTGTCATTCAAATACAAAGAAATTATCACCTGATTAAGGGTTGATTATAATCGAAAATTACATTCTTAACTTCAGAAAAACATGCCTTTGCATATTCATAATGTGAGTGAGATGGAGGTTACAAAGAAAGGAATACTTTCTCTTTCCGCTTTCATATATCTGCAAGGAAATGACTTTCATTTCAAAGGATCTCACTCTTAATATAGTAGCTAACATAAACATCAAAAGTGTTGGTTACCTTACAAAGTTTTGTGATATGTAATTTCCGTTGTGAATCATCATATCCGATTGCTAAATGTAGTCAGCTTAAAATACTGAAATATGTTTGAAGGGTTGGAATACACCCGAGAAGTGTACTGTAAGTACATGAATACATCCTGTTCGAAACAGTCAATTGTAAATGGCATGTGTCGGATGGAATTCCATTAGATTTTTGATATGACAAGTTGTAAGAAACGTTATAAGGGTTCTTTTGCTTGAAATTCATTGTGGAAATCTAGGAAACACACAAATCTTAGATGAAAGAAGTGACTAGCTATTTTTTCTTACGTATATTTAAGGGTCTTCAAAAGACACACTTCGTGATTTTGTTGTTAGTCCATTTCTCTTCCATATGTTTACCAATTATCACGTTTTGCATTCATAATCAAATTACTTATCTAAACTCAAATTTACTGATTTACTGACAAAGGTAACTTTCATATTTGAGGACCAACATCAATATAAACTCTCTCAAAAAAGAAACGCAACCCCTCTCTCAATATCTGACAACAACCTCTGAACAAAAATGATGAATGTGAATTGGATTTTTTTGTCATGTATTCTTAATATGTTCTTGTTTGATTAGTAATAGCTCCCAAAGGCAGCCCTTTTAACGCACGCTGACTTTTTATCCGATTTTTTTCGAGAATGTGCGAAACAGTCATGTGCATTATGCTGAAAGTGAACTGCACGTACAATTCAAGGAAATCACAGTTTAAGCCAATGTATAAAAAAGGAAAGGTAGTTTGGCAATATACTCAATTTGTTTACTCCGAAAATCAAGGTCGAAAATGCCCCGTTTGAATATTGCAGATCGAAATATTGCCATTGGTCAGATTCAGGCCGGGCAAAGTTTTGGAACAGTTGCCTGCCAGCTAAATGTTCATAAAACAACAATCTCCCTACTTTGGAATCGCTACAGATAGTTCCATGCAACCGAAAACCGTCCTCGGAGTGGTTAACCAAGGATCACCACAACGGCTCAGGATCGTTTCATCCGGGTCACCAACCTATGAAATCGGCAAGCCACACCAACCCTCAATGCAACACAAGTGTCTAGTTTGAGGAGATTGTCGGCCCAAACCTTTAGGAACCGTTTACGTGAGGCTAATATTCACGCATGACGACCATTTGTCAGACCTGTTCTGAGACGCCAACATCTACGTCAACGTCTCAGATGGTATACATACGTGAGGATATGGACCCTAAGGAACGGGATAGGTGTCTGGTTCAGTGACGAGTCCCGTTTCCTACTTCACAGACGTGACGTCAAAAAACGTGTATAAGGACAAGGAAATGAACGTTTCGCACCGAACTGCGTTCAACAGGTCGACAGATTTGGAGGAGGGAGCGTCATGGTGTGGGGAGCAATGTCTTACAACGGACGATCACACCTGGTCATCATTTCCGGCAATTTGACGGCCCAACGCTACATCAATGATGTTTTACAGCCACACCTCCTTTCGATAATCGACCAAAAGAGGGAGCTGTTTCAACAGGACAATGCCCGCCATCGCACAGCTCGTGCAACAGTGGATTTTCTACGGAATTCCAATGTCGAATCCTTGCCATGACCCTCTAGGTCGCCCGACATCAACCCCATCGAAAGTCTTTGGGACTATCTTTATCGTCGTATCCGTGCACGTACACTACCACCGTAGACGTTAGATGCACTGGCCACAGAACTACAGGATGAGTACTGAGCAATACCACAGGAAAGGATTTGTCGTCTGATCCGTTCTGTTCCGAGGAGGTGCAATACTGTAATTACAGCTCGTGGCCCTCATACTAGATACTGAAGAAAGCGCCCCCTAGTTTCAGTCGAATGTATAATATAGACCTATGAAATTGAGACCTTATACTACACATACATTTGTTTCACCACGTAGAATTTCATTGTGTTATCTTTGGTAATCTATGTGTTATAAAAAGTTAAAGACTGAAATCAACACTGCATAAAATCAGGGGTTGAGTTTCTTTTTTGAGAGAGTTTATATTAAATGAGGCTTACATATTTTCCAACTATAACAACTATAAAACTTACACCTCAAATTTTGTTTCGTTACAGAATTATCAAGAAGCATTGTTGAAGATTACATCAGATAAATGCCGTAATATTTATAGTCACACTATTCATATACGAATCAGTATAATGACACTACAATAACAATCAGTTTTTTTTTAAAATCACCATTGATAAAGTTTTGCTAATGTTCCCTTCAATGGCAATGCACAGTAGGTTTGTCATGTGTTACATCGTTATTAGTTCTAACATATTGCCAATGCCGTTTTAATGGTATAAATGGACAATCTTTATGATGCAACCACTGAGTTGTTTTGCGTTTTAGTTTTTGGTTTCTCATTTTTATGCAATTTGTCCATGCCAAGATAAAATAAGTTCGATGAGGTGAATTCATTTGAACAAAAGTCTCTCAGGTCCTATTGGCAATTGTTGCTAATTGGTGGGTAATTAGGATTACCTTGCCTCGGGTAATGCCGGCAAGATTCCATCTACAATAAGACCTAACCATAGAATCAATAGTGACGGCTGAAGTTCCCTGAAATAGCATCAACACTGCTATTCATAGTATGCTCTCTGTGGTCAAAGAATAAATGAACATTTGACATTTGATCACTGACGGTGTATCAGTAGAAAGGGTTCAACGAATAGTTTTTCAGTTTTAATTTGGCTTTTGGACTGCACTTTATTTATAAACTTCTTTTTTTTAAACACTTTTAACATCTTTTATCTTATTTTAGAAACGACACTTCCTAAGTTAGTGGACTTAATTTAGAATATCTCTTATGATATCCGTTTATGTTCCATGTTAAAGTCGCTGTTTACATCTCTGCTTCTATATCAATCTCTATTTACACAGTCACCTACATGTATATGACATCTATTATATCATGGATAATAAAACTGTTATGATTATTGTCACATTTTTAGTGAATTCAATTTCTTTCCTGAAATGCCGAGATAGTTCTCATATAACAGATCACAAGTCGGTCAGATGAATAACAAAATTCATGCAAATTTCTCTGAGCTAACGCCTTTATGACAGTGCACATTTTTATCAACAGTATGAGTATGTTGCCCAAGAAAAAGTGTCTGGCGTGAGTCCGCTTTCAAAAGGGATCCAGATCTTAAGTTGAATGCCATTTTGCCACAACATATAATAAAATATGAGTAATTATTGCACATTACCAGATATAACCTATGTATCCATTAAGCAGAATTCTTCATGCAAAACTATTAAGAGCCACCCTGTGCTTTACATCTTTTTTTGGTTCTGTTTTTGTACAAAAGTTAATGCCATCATTCATCAATTAAATTAACACATGATTTCCCAAATTGCTATGTTATGACAAATACTTGGAATCCCTAAAAAGTCCTATAATTCGTGGGAGCCACATTCACACTTCCAATTGTTATAACATGGATACTAGTTGTACAATCTATCAAACACCATCAACTGTTATTCTGACTGTATGCATTTAGTTTCCAAAATAACAATTGACTGATTGACACGCTCCATTGGAAGTTTTTCGATCATAATCCCGTCTTCAAACTTTCCTTTTGTCACTACACAACGTCGATTTGCTTTAAAGGGGCAGTAGCATGTTTTTAGGGGGGATAAAAGGTGATGTCAGGAAAATGAAAATTAATGGTTCAAATTGAAAAACAATGTATTTAAACTAAATGGAGCAGTAATAATTCAAATATATAACGTAAAGTTTAGCCATGCCATTCCCGTTTCTTACACAAAATGAATTAAAGGTGTTCACACATAATGGCCGCCAATGGATTTCATGTGAAACTTCATACTTTGTCCTCTGACTATGGATGATTGGTTTGTGTCATGAGAGTTTTGACAATGTCAAAATAATACATTTAGTATTACCATACAATTATCAGTGCAAATTTTAAAATGTAAAATTATCAAAAAACGTGCTACTGCCCCTTTAAAGAGATCATTTCCAGCAACAGACGATATTTGTTGATTACATTCAACAATTTATAAAGTTTTGCATTTTTGACCCAAACTACGCATTGAGTTTGTTTGTTAAAACAACAATGAAATTTATCCTGGTTAATGCCTCTAAATTTTCACTTCACATGTGCTATAATATGTCAAATACGTATATCTGGATGTTATACCTTACCACCAAAATCATTTATATATACACTATTTTACAAAAAGGTTCAAGTTGTGGGATAAAAGGTGATGTCAGGAAAATGAAAATTAATGGTTCAAATTGAAAAACAATGTATTTAAACTAAATGGAGCAGTAATAATTCAAATATATAACGTAAAGTTTAGCCATGCCATTCCCGTTTCTTACACAAAATGAATTAAAGGTGTTCACACATAATGGCCGCCAATGGATTTCATGTGAAACTTCATACTTTGTCCTCTGACTATGGATGATTGGTTTGTGTCATGAGAGTTTTGACAATGTCAAAATAATACATTTAGTATTACCATACAATTATCAGTGCAAATTTTAAAATGTAAAATTATCAAAAAACGTGCTACTGCCCCTTTAAAGAGATCATTTCCAGCAACAGACGATATTTGTTGATTACATTCAACAATTTATAAAGTTTTGCATTTTTGACCCAAACTACGCATTGAGTTTGTTTGTTAAAACAACAATGAAATTTATCCTGGTTAATGCCTCTAAATTTTCACTTCACATGTGCTATAATATGTCAAATACGTATATCTGGATGTTATACCTTACCACCATAATCATTTATATATACACTATTTTACAAAAAGGTTCAAGTTGTTACACATGTGCGCGAAAGATAATCATGTTTAGGTCTACAGATATCAACATTACAGACTGTATCGCATTGACTCAACTGGAGTAGACATCCATATTACAAACACAAATCCATGTTTTTCAAACAAAACTGCCGAGTACAGATTTTCAAATAATACTTATTTACCTGTTCTGCTGCACATGATGTTCGTACCTTAGTCTTAAATAATCCGGAAACAAGGTTTGAAGATACACATTCATTCTGATCAAAACTCATTCTTTTGCATTTGCATACATCTAGCTTCGATCAAGATAAATGGAAGTAAAAGAGTATTCAGTAGAGATTTGATAATGAATCAAGTTTTAGAAAATGAAAACCCTTATTCAACTTGCCACAGGAATATAGGTCTTAAACTTTCTACTTAAGATAAAGATATGTTTTAGTCCAATACTCAAGATATTTAGTTATGTAATATCAGAAATGAAAGTTTACGCTAGATTTTCGAAATAAATACGTTTCTTAACTGTTAGAATTTAACAAACGTTATTCTAAATTGTTTATCTTTGATGGCTGGTTTTGACTGTTATGTAGATATTAAATTGATCATTTGTATTATCATTGAATATACACACATAAGACTTCTTTAATTAATATCCTGTAATCATTTACATAACATACACACATGCAAACGTACATGTATACGTGTTGTCCATATGTAACTTTGATGTCAATCTAAAGAGTTATTTAAGCAAAAGTAATATGTTTCAGATAAATTCAATGTGAAATGCCTAATAAAAAAATAAAGTTTAAAATGTCACACTGTTAACGATCATCCAGCGATGACATTTTAAAATCATAATTTTCATCCAAAATTGTGTTCCACAGGAGATATCGCTTGTGGGAGATGAAGTGATATATACTAGGAGCTATTGCTTTGGCAGAAGATTTTTTACAATGCCCTGTAATTAGAAAATACATGATATCACAAACGTTTTACATCATCAGTAATGACGTCACAATGCTATGAAGTCATACACACAATGGCGTTACAATGCTATGACATCACAGGTTTAGCAGTTTTAGGGCTATGCAGTCTTCAACGATGTCCATTTTTCATGCTAATGTGACAAAAAAAATATTTTGGATGATAAATAGAATCTCACCCCCTGTCTTCTGATATCAAATATATCAACACTCGTTGATAAAAGTAAAAAATCCTCGGCAAGCCTCGGCTATTTCTTACTTTTATCAACTTGTGTTGTATATTTGATATCAGAAGATATTTTGGGTGAGATTCTATATATACTTATAATGTTATTTCGATTTTCAAGTCGAATATGAGCAAATCCCTTCTGAATCTTTTTTTCGACGGTATATTACATGTGGTTACATGTTATCCTTATCATATATTTCAAAGCCACTTAAATTTGATATTTTTACAGTAAATATAATAACTGTATAGTTTTTTCGTTATCAATATTCCTGTATTGTTTTTCTTAAACTTTATCAAATATGGTAATATATTGTATGAAAATTTGTGTCAGGGATATTCAAATCTGTATGATTTATGTCTCATCAGGTGGTATATAAAGCAATTCCTTATTAATATTAAATTGATTTAACTGGCTCTGTCCCGTATTTTAAATTCATACCATGCATGTTACAAAAGGTATTTAGTTTTACATGCCAGGGTCACTCAAGGCTATAACGGCTTTTTCAAACTATGAGGCATATTGAGGACAGGCTTGTTGTCATGGATGAGAGAGTTGTGCTTCCTCTCCATTTCAACTTGGGATTCTGTCCGGAAATTAGCTCCAACGGCTTTCAACACATCAAACAAATTTCTGTTGACTTTTATAAATCAAATAATAACATGTCATCTCACATCCATATATAAATTATTAACACAGAAGGGTTAAACCTTTACTTTATTCTTTACCGAGACAAATAATGTAACTTATTTTCATACGACACGAAAAACAAAATATTGATATTTCACATTAGATCTTATGGACATGGTTCAAGTAGCGTACACTCCTGTTGGATTCATATATACTTGAAGCTGAAATTGAAAGTGATTTTTATGTATATTAAATAGTCGGCTGTCATCAATTGAAGTTTATTTCTATGTTTTCATATCAGAATTTATTCAGGTAAAATAGTGTCTCTCTCATCATACGAAGCTCAAGTTATAAACTCCTGATGAACCAATTGCTATCCTTACAGATTGCAAAAAGACTGAGTTCATTTTGAAATCGTCAGAAAGGAAAAGTTTCTTAATCTTTTGTGTATGCTCCACCCATTTTTCTGTTGTTTGTTATGTGTTGGCCTGCCGCTAATGTTTTAAAACATTATAATGTGTGAAGAATGTAGGAACTGCAAAGGCATACATTTCTTTACTATTTTGTTCTTCCATGTTAAATGTCCCCTTAAGCCTTTAAGACTGACCCTTTAAAGGGGCAGTAGCATGGTTTTTGGGGGAATAAAGGGGATGTCAGGAAAATGAAAATTAATGGTTCCAATTGATAAACAAGGTATTTAAACTACATGAAGCAATAATACTTCAAATATATAATGTAAAGTTTAGCCATGCGGTTTCTTGTTCTTACACAAAATGAATTAAAGGTGTTCACACAAAATGGCCGCCAATGGATTTGATGTGAATCTTGATCCTTTGTCCTCTGACTATGGATGAATGATTCGTGTTATGAGATTTTTGACATTATCAAAATAATTCATTAAGCATTGACGTACAATTATCAGCGAAAATTTAAAAATATGAAATTGTCAAAAAACGTGCTACTGCCCCTTTAAGGCACTACACTTGACACTCACACATCAGATAGACTGGTTATTGTTCAGCTGCAACCACTGCAGCGTTAAGAAAAACCTCCTTTGTATTGCCTCTTTAACGTCGAATATTTTTTACCATCACAACATTGGCGTCGACTTTGAAAATCCCTTTTTTTAATTTCAAACATAAAAAATTAACCGTTTCATTTATTAAGATTTAAATATACCTACATCAAAAAAGTTTTTTGCCAAGAAAGAAACTTGCTTTATATAAAAACTCGTGATTAAATAATCTTCAGTTTTTGATTTAACACTCCTGCTCGTCGAATGAGTTCATTGGAAAAATTTGTTTGAATTAACGGATTCAATAATTTATGATTTTAAGATTCATACTACTTTAACGGGCATAGATAAGTCGTTCAATAACATTAAATCACTTCAATTGCAAAAGTGAAATAAATTGCATTATCATATAATGGGCAGTGTTATCTGTGCAATAAACCCATCTTGTAATCATGTTATCAGATCCCTGATAACAATGCAAATGAGGTCAAAACCCGAACTATTTTCTGAAAACTCCATGCATGTCATGCGAGTCCTAAACCGGTCTCTAAACATTGATAACGTCGTCGGGAGTTTTCAGCTTTTGTGGGTTCTTTTATCGAATAAACTATCGTAAACAAAATCTGTCAAAACTTATCACGCATTCGTATTTTAGAAATAGCTTGGTTATTGAAGCATTTCAAGTTGTTTTCATTGTGCGTGTAAAAATAAAACGATATGCAGCTAACAATATCGGCTATCGAAAAAATAGGTGCTTCAATTTTCGTGCATAACATAGGTCTAGATCGCTTTGGTCGTGTCGGTTACCAACTTACCAGCATAAACAAATCATAGTCTAGTGATAGTACAGATTATCTAGTAGCGTAGTTACAAACGCAACAACCTCACCTTCGCAAATAGTCGACGTTTAGTCTAAGCATACCGTAACTGAACTGGCGTAACAACAATGACAATGCAGCTTTTCAAAATGCAGTTAGAGTAACTTCCCCTGTTGTAGCGACGTTGACAACTGGTTCTTACACATTGTGTGTTATTTAAAAATGCAATGTTTACTCGTGCATTGGAAATCAGGAAATCAGACTGAAAATGTTCATAGATTGAAGGAGACGTTTCTATCACTGTGAAAAAAAATCATTTCATGAAGGAATATTTCTAGACTGTTCACAACTGTACATCGCCGACAATATGACCTTCACCTTGGTTTATTGTGAAAGCAATTATTCCGCGAAATCTAGGTCAAACATATTTTTAGAAGGTATCATATTTTCGTTTAAATCCTTTTTTTCAAAATGACATTATATGATAAAGAAATTATTAACCTCGTGTGTTTCCGTATCATTAATATCATATAATAGGAATAAAAATATATGTATTATGCTCGCCAAAGGCTCGCATAATACAAATTTTATTCCTATTATATGATATTAATGATACGGAAACACACTCGGTTAATAATCTCTATTTACAGCACCAAACTTTTATTTCAATTTTTAGTTTTTTTTTCTATTTTATTTTATATTTATTTCTATTGTAAAAGTAGGTGTCAAAAAACAATGAAACTCGAGTAGAATTAGGTTTGGGTTCAAAACTGTTGGAAAAAAATTCAATCTTGTAATAAAACTTGTTTCACTGACACGATAAATTTTTCTGTTAAAATATAAATTAATACTAAAAAAAATTTTTTCTGATTATTTCACTTATTTAAATGTGTTATTTCTCATTAAAGCAGGTTTTGATGGTACAACTCGAAAGTTATTTATTTAACAGCAAGTTTCAGTAAAAATTAATGTTCATTACAGAATCACAAATAATGTTTAAACCTTGTGTCTAAATAACAAGGTTTCGGTCAGAACATGCAGTGACATCTTGTAATCGTTGTTAAGGTCAACTTTGCAAATGTCATACTGTTCTGCAGAAACATATAAAAGTATGTTACTAGGTATCATTAATTCTGAAATAAACTTTCTACTTTCTATCATTTTGACATAACTCATTCTCATTTTACTCTTTAACTAGAATGTTTTATGGAAGCTTAGGAAGTCATATGGACATCACGATCAAAGTATTTCACTTTTGACAAAACGTAATTTTGGGAATACTTATATTAATGTCAGTTGCAATGAGATGTTAATGTAGGAATAATGACTGAAGAAATACAGAGAAATTTGCAATACGCAAAACATTGCCTAAGAGACACATTAGGAACACATTAAGGAGCTCTGAAAAAGAAATGACATAATTATAAGTAATCATTTTACGAAATTCATTTACTGATTAGTGTATCAACTCTACCTTTGTCATACATTTACTTTTTAAACATTCCAAATGGTCATTGAAATGAGAAAATTGTGTAAGGAACTCATATGAAAACTGTTTTTTACGGACACATTTTATGAAGACAAGTAACAACATTTAAAACTTTCTGATGTACATGTATCAAATATAAGTCATCTATAAGAAAAACAATTGCTGATTAAGAATAAGAAATATCTATTTTCATTAAAAGGATCACTTTCTTAATCGTTTGTTAAACAGATGATATTGTTTTAGAATAAATTTCAGACAAAATGTAAGAATAGAATAGAAGGATTACTCTAGTGGTCAAACCAAGAAGAAGTTACAAAACTTATATTTAAAAGATTTTAAACAGTTCTTAACAGCCAACTCATATCATACATCGTCTTCAGATTTGACACCAGAGTAACGGCTTTTTACTATAGAAAAGGATATATCATTATAAGCAATTTCATATTTAAGACAGCAAGTTCAGACACATACTTTACATATTATCATGTGATGACCCAAATCCCTTATTGATAGTTATATAAGTAATTCGCTTTTAAATCATTTGTTCGGTTATCTTCAATCCTTTTTTCACAATTTTAAACAAGAAACAACAGCACTGACCACGTTTCTAGGCCCATTACATTCTGTAAGACCTTCAAAGACTGAAAATATGGAAATAAACATATAACTGCATTTAACGAGATGGACATATGACTTCATCATAACTTCAAAGCGATATATGATAAAAGGCATTTATGATATACAAGAACATGTTTCTATAAGAGCTGTAACGACTTCAATTAAGGTTTCTCTTTAATTGTAATCTATGTTTGGTAATGTGTAATATTGTGTCACAACGCAATGACCAAATACCAGAAACGATGATTACAGCACTTATGGTTTAACGTAAAGAAACTTTGTAACATGTGGTTGTATGAAAAAGACCATTTAACTCTCGAAACAAGTATACATCTCCTCAACGAAATTATGTATTAATGCTATTTGTCAGCAAAATGTTTTTCATTCTAAAAGATAGGAGAAATTCATATAGAATAATAAAGAAAGAGAACCACTTGAACACAACCACCCTAAAATAATTTAATTGTGTTAACATGCAAGTGTTCCAAATTTTGCACATTGTTTAATATTTTGTGAGGTGTATAATTTTAGAGAGCTAGAGTCACATACATTGTCACGAGTTAAAGACGAAATGCAAATGGCCTAAAATCAGCCTGAAAAAAAACCCCACTTGATTCGCCAGATTACAACACGTTGAGCTTTAGCATTTAACATTTATCAGTATCATAGTTTGAACGGATAAATTTGATTATTACTTAATTAACAAAGGTGGGTTTGAAGAACTGTGACGATTTCGCTTGTGTTTGCATATAACATACATCATGTTCACGATGTTTAGACAACTATACTGTATGGGAAAAGAAACATCATCTTTCACAAATTATTACAGACTATGATGTAATGTGTTAGTTTATAGAAATGTCAAGCTGCTAAAGGAAGGTAATGCCATGTCCAAATTTTTAAAACTCTATTGCTTGCCAACGAAAACCAAAAACTTAATTGATCACTACAAAAAAGAGTTTCTTAATGTCATTGTTTTCTTAATGCTATGTAATCAGAACTTAACAAAAACTGGTTTCGTTACCTTGAATTTTTCTCAACATCATTTTATGTTGACCCCTTATGTTTCAACTCATCAATCAGTATCATACCACTCGTTATGAATGTTCGAGTAGATGAAGAAGTTGAAAGAAGAAAATCTAATCAAATGTGATGTTGTATTAGGGCCCCAGGTTTTAAAGCAATATGTTAATGGGACGAATTGATTTTTTTGTGTGACTTTCTGCAGCATTTCCAGATTAGTATATATAAGTTGATGTCATGCGCTTGATCGCATCTAACATCACAATAATTAACCCTTAAGCATGTAGTCTGATTGTCAAGTGTTTAGCGGAAGCTACCGGTTGCCCTTTTACTGTGATCAGATCATTTGCGTTAGGGAAGTGGGTTCATCCAGCTTAACCAAAATTTGCATTTTACGACACTTTTTGGTTTAAAATAGATTATGTTAACATCGTGTTACTTGTCATGATATAATCTTTTTCTCCCAAAATATGTGTCACCCTTTATTTAATGACGTAGCAATTTAAAACTTATATACACATGACATACATCTGCAGCTATGTATGGTTATCACCTTCGACCACATAACATTTTCATTAATATATTGTCACACTATGTTCTTTTATGTTGAATAATGATAACTCGAAAACATTAAGTCAAAACAATTTTTATATCATGTTTGATCTGCATTCGATATTAAAACATGTATGTAAATGAGTGGAGCATCCATGCTAATAGCAAGTCCACTGGGACAACGAGCCCTGGTTCCACTGACAGCGATTATGTTATGAATAAATCATGTGCATGTACATATTCTGCTCTTTTTGTTATCATGTCCTCAACATGAATTTCTAATACAGACTTGTTAACATATACTCCAGAAAGTACGCACTTCAACAACAACACCCTGTTTTCAAGAAACGTATATTTCTCCTTAATCATCAGCCCCTATTCTGATATTGCACCTTATTCTACCATTAACACTTCTTTAAGACATGCGTTTTTCATGCGTATGGTAGGTGCCAAAGATGTATAAGTGACACAATGCTTACAATTTGAAGAAAACCCTGAGTTTAATTTGTTTCATGCCAACAGTAGAAGCGTTGGTAAATCCTACACGGTGTAAGTAATTGCCCGCACACGGAATCTGGAAAATTGATTTGACAAAGCGAAAGATTGGTGGGGATTTGGATCTGACGTTTCCTCTTCCTCCAAACTTAGAAATTGGTCCGGAAATTATCCGAATGTCTCCCACACATCAAACAGGCTTTACTAAACACAGCGAGGTCGACTGTAATGATCAGGATCTCCCACCATGGACTAGGACTGATCTCTGATCAATACACAGGCTTGTTCAAGGAATATTGGTGAGAAAGCAGGTTTTGATGGTACAAGTCAATTAGTCATCATATTTGGAATATTGAGACAGGGTTTGTTGATCCAGGTCGGCAACCATATACATCCACGGCCAAACTAAAAGATACCATCTTAATTGCAAGATATTTTAAGCCCTGAATTATAAATATAAATGAAACAATGTCATGGGGCTTTAAAATCTTTAATAGCCAGATAAAATTGTCAAAAATGAACTTGTGCTTGTTTTCTGGCACACTCAAGTAAACTTCGTTTAAAACTAAACCAGTGATGATAATCTATATTGATAAGTTCTTATATATATGGAACTTTTATATTTCGTTTTTTTTTTGTGCCTATCGCGGGAATTCCACTGACAATAGATATGGCGTTTACCCTCTTGAAAAGTTGGTATCATTTCTGTTTCCCCTAAGTGAACCTTCATGTCTGAATCTGAAAGCGCAGGAAAGGGTGTAATGATTAGCCGATTGTATGAACTGACACTTCTGGAATATTGAAGTAAAGGTGAAATACAGTAAGATCAAATGGAATGGAACAGTGTTTGTACCTTAAAAAACGTCATGTGTTGATCATTTGCAGAACATTCGTTTTGAAAGTGCTTGGCAACAGTAAACAATTTGCTTGATCATTATAGACACGTTACTATGGAATAATATTGTTGATTTTCAGTTAATTCATACATCCCCTGCTTCAAAACATATAATTGTTTATTGATACAACTTAATACAAAACCTAAGTCATTCAAATACTAAAATTGTTTTATATAATATATAAACACTATTAATATGCAAATCAGTATAATGACACTTCAATAACAGTTATTTTTTTTGTAAAATCACCATTGATAAAGTTTTGCTTATGTACCCAGCAATGGCAATACACATTAGGTTTGTCTTTTGTTACATTATAAGTTCTAAAATTAACATATTGCCAATGCTGTTTTAATGGTATAATTGGACTATCTCTATGATGCAACCACTGACATGTTTTGCGTTTTTTAGTTTTTGTTTTCTAAATGGAAAAAAACAAAGATCTCATTTTTATGCAATTTGTCCATGCCAAGATAAGATAAGTGTGATGAGTTGCCTTTGAATCCATTTGAGCGGCAGCGAAAGTCTCTCAGGTCCTATTGGTAATTGTTGCTAATTGGTGGCTAATTAGGATTACCTTGCCTCGGGTAATGCCGGCAAGATTCCATCTTGAGAGAAGTGGTAAGAGGATGATACAACTCTACAATGAGACCTAACGATAGAATCAATAGTGACGACTGAAGTTCCCTGAAATAGCATCAACACTGCTATTCATAGTATGCTCGCTGTGGTCAAAGAATAAACCAACATTTGACATTTGATCACTGACAGTGTATCAGTAGAAAGTGTTCCACAAATAGTTTTTCCATTTTGATTTGGCTTTTGGAAATATTGGAGATATGGGACTGTACTACATTTATAAATTCTATTTATTGAAATATTTTGAAGATAATTATATTTCTAAGTCTAGAAACGACACTTCATGAGTTGTACAATATGTTTTCAACTACAGTCAACGAACTTTAAGATATCTATTATGATATCTCCTTATGATTTCCTTGGTACGGATTAATACGTTGTGAATTTAGTCCCATGTTAAAGTCGCTTGTGTGTAAAGGCAGTTACATCTCTGCTTCTATACAGATCTCTATTTACACAGATACCTATATGACATATCTTACATTATGCCATCATTCATTCAAAAAATCAACACATGTTTATCCCAAATTGCCATTTTATGACAAATATTTGAAATCCTGAAAAAGTCCTATAATTCGTGGGAGCCACATTCACACGTCCAATACTGTTAACATGGATACTAGTTGTACAATCTATCAAACACTATCAACTGTTATTCTGACTCTCTGCATTTAGTTTCCAAAATAACAATTGACTGATTGATCCGTTGTTCGGTTTTCGATCATAACCCCGACTTCAAACTTTCTTTTTGTCACCATACAACATTAATTAGCTTTAAAGAGATAATTTCCAGCAACAGTCAATATTTGTTGACCACATTACACCATTTATAAAATTTTGCATTTGTGACCTCGAACTACACACTGAGTGTGTTTGTTAACAAAATAATACAACTTTTCCGGTTAATGCCTCAAACATTTCATTGCACGTGTACTATAATATGTCAAATACATATGTCTCGATTTTATTCCAAAAACACAATCATTTAAAACATCCATTATTTTACAAAACGATTCAAGTTGTTACAAATGTGCACAAAAGATAATCATGTTTAGGTGTACAACTATCAACATTACAGACTGGAGTAGACATCCATATTATAAACACAGATCCATGTTATTTAAACAAAGCTGCCGAGTACAGACTTTCAAATTATACCTGTTTACCTGTTCTGCTTTATATGTGGTTCCTATAAACAGAGGCACTTGAGCCTTAAATAATCCGGAAACAAGGTGTGAATCGAAGATATACATTCATGCTGCTAAAAACTGCTTTTGCATACAACTAGCTTTCAATCAAGATAAATAGTAGTGTTACAGTAATCAGTAGAGGATTAAAGATTGTAACCCAAGAAAAGTATTACCCTTATTTAAATTACCACAGGTAATCTAGAACAAAGCATCGATGGTCTTAAAGTTTCTACTTAAGATAAATATATGTTTTAGTCTAATACTTAAGATATTTAGTTATGTATTATCAAAAATGATAGTTAATGTTAGATTTTTTAAGTAAATGAGTTTCTTAACTGTTTGAATTTTACAAGCGTAAGTATATTCATTAAACGATGCAGCCCCAAGATTAATCGTGATCAAGGTGTTTTCTTACCCAACGCATGGTGCATTGATCAACAGTAGTTCAGTGTTGGCTTCCACTCACTCTATATAACTCTATCAGTTGTATAAACACTGTATGCCACTATGTAAACACATCTATTACACTCATTGTCAATGTCAATCTTTTTTAAATACATGTATGTCCATCTGATTAACTGGCTTCTTGTACATATATACTATATATTCTGCTTGTAACTGTCATTGTCACTTACCTGATGAAGGGGCACGGAGTTGCCTTGAAACGTCGTATGCAAATACAATAAAGAAGTTGTAATCCATCCTACTCTTTGTCATATTAACTACCAACTTCTATATGCCTCTCAAGAATTTGATTAATGTAATACATAGAGATTATTAACAGAGTGTGTTTCCGTATCATTAATATCATATAATAGGAATAAAATTTGTATTATGCGAGCCTTTGGCTCGCATAATACATATATTTTTTTCCTATTATATGATATTAATGATACGGAAACACACGAGGTTAATAATTTCTTTAACATATAATGTCATTTTGAAATAAACGAGTTTAAACGAAAATATGATTGCTTCTAAAAAAATGTTTGACCTAGATTTCGCGGAGTAATTGCTTTCACAATAAACCAAGGTAAAGGTCATATTGTCGGCGATGTATAGTTGTGAACAGTCTAGAAATATTCCTTCATGAAATGATTTTTTTCACAGTGTTAGAAACGTCTTCTACAACCTATCGATATTTTCAGTCTGATTCCCAGTGCACGAGTAAACATTGTATCTTTTTATAACACAAAATGTGTAAGAACCACTTGTCAAAGTCGCTACAACAGTGGAAGTAACTCTAACTGCATTTTGAAAAGCTGCATTGTCATTGTTGTTACGCCAGTTCAGTTACGGTAACCAAACGCCGACTATTTGTGAAGGTGAGGTTTTTGCGTTTGTTACTCCGCTACTAGATAATCTATACTATCACTAGAATATGATTTATTTTTGCTGATAAGTTGGTAACTGACACGGTCAAAGCGATCTAGCCCTATGTTATTCACGAAAAAATTGAAGCAGATATTTTTTTCGATATTGTTAGCTGCATATCGTTATATTTTTTAAACGAACGATGAAAACAATTTGAAATGATTCGATAACTTAGCTATAATTTCTAAAATACGAATGCGTGATAAGTTTACCCTGAAGGCTTTTGTACGATATTTTATTCGATAAAAAACACAAAACCTGGAAACTCCCGACGACGTTATCAATGGTTAGTGACCGGTTTAGGACTCGCATGAAATGCATGGAGTTTTGAGAAAATAGTTCGGGTTTTGACCTAATTTGCATCTCTATCATATTTTGAGCAAATCCGATACCAAGTTTATCCGATAGCTTTATTGCATCGATAACACCCTCCATTATATGATAAATGTAAATACTAAATTGATCATTCGTATTTTAAACTAATGGGTATATTTTCATATTATTCTTAAAAAAGTAGATTAAAAATGGATTGACATATGAATATGACTGAAACATGACGCTTTTTGACACTTTACAGCATCACGAGAATCCATTCAAGTAAAACCTGTACAGAAATTTCAAACAAGAAGTTTCAAACAATCATAAGCACATTTTATCACTTTAAACGAATTCATTGGGAAAATATAATTGTTAAATGAAGTAAGTTCATTAAGCATCATAAATGAGGTCGAAAGAGATTGATTCACTCCCATACAATTTCAAATAAATGTTCTTAAAAATGTTACTTATTTGACATCACTTACCTGAAAGAGACAATTTGCGTTTCTTTCATGTAGTGCATCTGGGTTGTCTCCTTTGTTACATTTTAAGTTGTAATTGAAATTCAAAAACTTAAAATTAAGTCATTTAAAAATAAAGCTTTAACAGGTTTTAACTTAAATCATTTAAAAATAGAGCTTCAACAGGTTTTACAATACCATTTATCTATATTTCACATCTCTTTAACACATTTTCGTAAGCTCTATATGGGCAATAGATAAATTGAGAGATTGAAAGTTTGAAGAGGTTGTTAAACCAAAAAGATGAACGGTGTGGTAAAGTGGGCTAACTTTCAGGAGGTGACGAGGTCGTAAAACTAAAAGATATCTGCACACACCAGTTCACAGGATTGAAATGTAATCCTGAAGCACTATATATTCTAAACGCAAACATGATTATCCTGATATTGATATTGGTATATCTCATCATCAATATAAACAAGTGTCATTCATAGTATACACACATAAGACGACTACTTTAATTAGTATCCTGTATTCATTTTACATAACATATGCATGCATGTTGTCCATGAGTACTTTAAGCAAAAGTAATATTTTCAGATAAATTCATTTCGACATGCTTTCTCGAAGTTATTAAGAAAATAATATAACATAAAATAAAACTTATCTTTTTAGAATGGCATGTTTTGTGTTAACGATCATACAACGATGTCATTTTAAAATCAAAATAAACTATTAATGTTCTTTCGATTTATCAAGTCCAATATGAGCAAAGCCCTTCTGAATTTTTTTTTTTGACAGTATATCACATGTGGCTACATGTAACCTTACCATTTATTTCAAATCAAGTTCAATTTGAAATGCTTGCAACAATTGATATAATGGAAATTTATGTTTATATGCATACGTTGTTGCGCTGAATCTGTTAATAATAACAGATATGACATATTTAAAATATATATAATAGTTGTATAGTTCTCTCAATATTGATTTTCGGTAAGTTTTTTCTTACATTATATTAAATAGGGTAATAAACTGTATATAATGTGTTAGTGATATTAAAATGTGTATGATTTATTCCTCATCAGGTGGTCAATAAAGAATTCCACCCTAATAATTTCAACTTTATACATCCTTAACTATGTTTGACAAGTATATTTTTATTCATATCACACATGCATGTTTCAATGAAATTCAGCTTGACATGCTAGGGTCACTCAAGGCAAAAACGAAGCCAAGCCTCAAACTATGAGGCATATTGAGGACAGGCTTGTTGTCATGGATTAGAGAGTTGTGCTTCCTCTCCCTTTCAACTTGGGATTCCGTCCGGAAATTAGCTCCAACGGCTTTCAACACATCAAACAGATTTGTGTTGACTTTTATAAATCAAATAACTACATCTCATCTCACATCCATATATGTATCATTGACACTTAGAAGGGTTAAACTTTATTTTTACCGTTACGGACGCAAATAATGTATTTTACTTTCAGAGGTTTCAATGCCAGCTTTATTTTAACATACATTATAATGTTTCGAAAAATACGACATGAAAAACAAAATATTGATATTTCACATAAGATCTTATGGGCATGGTTCAAGTAATACAGGTACATGTAGCTAACACTCCTGTTTGATTCATACATACATGAAGCTGAATTTGAAAGTGATTTTTATGTATTTTTTAAGTTGTTGTCTGTCATCAATTGAAGTATCTTTTCTTTTATTCAGGTAAGATATTCCCTCTCCCAACAAACGAAGCTTAAGTAATTCAATTCTTTTATTTCGGTTTGTAGGCCATAGGCCCATGTACAATATTTAGATAAGCTTAAGTAATAAACTCATGATGAATCAATATCTATCCTAACAGACTGCCAAAGCACAGACACGTTAAACAGATTTGATTTGATTTTTATAAATCGAATAATAACATCTCATCTCACATCCATGTATGAATTATTAACACTTAGATGGATTAAATTTTACTTGAAACCTTTTAAAAAATCAAATGATGTATTTTCCTTCTCCTCCGCCGTCTACACGCATCAGCAAGTTGTGCATTTTCTCGTGACCTTGACCTGTGACACTTACATGTATGGACAAACAATCAATGAACACATTTCATTTAGTATAACAGTCATGTAATGAATAAAAGGGTTAGTATTAAAATTAAAACGTTTTTGTTTATCATGTTAAAAGTCACAAAGTTGCTGTGACCTTGACATCCTGTAAACGTTATGATGATCAAATGGCAAACTCACCTGTTGAAACATTAAACAAAAAATGAGGATACATTAGTGGATATCATTAACTCTGTAATAGACTTTCTGCTTTCTTTCATCTCTCATATAACTCATTTTGCTTCTTAACTAGAATGCTTCATAGAAGTTTAAGAACAAGTCATATGGACATCATGATCAAAGTATCTCACTTTTGACATTAAATAGTTTTGGAAATACTTATATTTATGTCATTTGAAATGAGATGTTAATGTAGGAATAATGACTGAAGAAATACAGAAAAGTCACTAATAGGAAAAACATTTCACAACAGACACATTAAGAACACATTAAGGAGCTTTGAAAAGGGAATGACATGATTATAAGTAATCATTTTTCGAAAATATATTTACTGATCAGTGTATTAACTCTACCTTTGTCATACATTTACTTTTTTTATAAATTCCCAATAGACATGGAAATGAGAAAATCGTGTAGGCAACTGAATAAATCACTGATATGAAAATTGTTTTTATGGACACATTGTGAATACATGAAACAACATTAAAAAGTTGACGATGTATCAAAGTAATCTTCTGTAAGACAAATATTAACAGAAAAGGAACATACATTCTCATTTGCTTGATCATGTAGTTTCGATGTCGGTAAATTGATTGTTAAACACATACTTATTTTTAGAATATATTGTCCAGATGTAAAGTGCCTTAACATTTTTACTTTTTCATAAAAAGACCAATATTCAAAATGTTACAAGATTAAACATTGTTTAGAAAACTAGAAGCTGTCAGGAGTCGAAGTTCCTGTAATCAATAAATCAAGTTCAATTAAAATTGCAAACTTTAACAGACATGGATGCTTGCATTTATTGCGCCGTTAAAAATAGCAGAATCGTTTAATTGTTAAGGACTTCCGATCATTGCCACTCATCACTAAAAAGTAAAAAGTAAACCTTTTAATTGTAAAAACATCATATCATTTTATGAATAAATTCTCCCACATTAAAACTCTTGCTTGATAACAGTGTTAGTATCTACACCGAAACGTTGCATTCCATGCAATAAGAATTTGATTATCCATAAGAACTTGTTCTCCTTCAAGTAAGACTATAGCTTTATTAAACTGCTACTGTGGTAATTTTGATACATTTTGGTAAAAATAATTGAGGATGTAATGAATTTTAAATTTATGACATAATTGCCCTGAGATGCAAACACACTGTATACAAATTGTGATATAAAAATATAAAAAAGGATTTAGTTTTCAACATCAATATGTTTTATATATAATATTAACAGTTGATCACTACCATTGTGGACTTGAAGGAAGTTAGGCACATTTTTGTGTCTCTAGCAAATTTTTTAAAACCATGCTGTTGACAACTTCATTCCGCAGTCTCGAATTGACGTTCGAAGACTTGAAATATAAAGCAATTTGGTTCAATCTGTGACTCGGCAAGTAAGCACCAAATTTGACAATTACGGATGAACTCGGATGAACACCCCCTGAGTAAGGCAAGTATGAATGATTTAGGGATCAATCAGTGAACACGTCATATACATGTAGACGACTAGAAATCGAACTCCAAGTTTATAAACATTTTTTAAAAGTCATCTATCATCATCTGCCAATTTCAGAGACAGATAACTTCCTGGTAAAGTCTGTGAAAGAGTGATTCTTGAAAACCGCAAGTAAAGTGAAAACAACAAAACTGTAGGAACTTCCTTATCTTTTCATTCAAAATGTAAGAAATATGATGTTGTGTGCCTATATAAACACTATGAAACCCTCCTATTATCTCAGATGTGGAAACGTCCCTAGAAGAAATGAGACTGCAAGATGTAAGAGCACTGGGTTGATAATCGACTGAAGCTTAACAATCTAGACTCTTTTGAAGATGAAACGCCTTTTGAATTTTCTTGTTATAGACATTTTCATTGACATTCTCTCAGAGTAGATCAAGTAAATAAAATTCCCGTTCCAACTTCCGTAGTAATAGTATACATGTATGAGTATAGTATATGAGTGTCTTGACAAAACAGGAGACAGTATTTGCATACATGTAAGTATGTTGTATGCTGATCCGTTTTTAGATGAAAGGCCAATACTGTTTATAATTTCATTTTTCAATAAGAAATAGAAAATCAAATATACAGTTAGTACATGGGCATGTGTTTATTGCAATTGGTAGCCTTCCCTTATATGCAAAGAATAAGAGAAGCCCATAATTCCTTTCGAACGGCTTTACAGCTTTGTATAACAGAAAACAATTTACGTGCTATAAGAAAAGTGTTTATATTGTAATTTTTTAGGGATTCTGGGATTTCCTAAGATAAACGATCTTAAAGTAAAAACCTCAATGTTCACAATGTTCACAATGTTAAAACAAATAATACTGTATGGGAAAAGAAACATCCGCTTTCACAAAATATTACAGATGTATGATGTAGTGTGGTAGTTTATTGAAATGTCAAGATGATATTGGGAAGGTTCTGCCATGTTGCTACTTGTTAAAACCAATTTTCTTGCCAACGGAAACCAAAAACTAAATTGGTCACAGCAAAAAGAGACACATTTGGATTCTTTAAATGTCATTTTGTTTCTTAATGTAATGTAACTACAAAAAATGAACAAAAACTTGTTTCATAACCTCAAATCTTGCCAACATCATGTTTCAACGTTTTGAATGTTTGAGTAGATGAAGAAGTTGAAAGAAGAAAATCTTATCAAATGTCATGTTGTCTTAGGGGCTCAGCGTTTAAAACATATAGGTAATGGGACAAAAGCACATTTTGTTTGTTTTCTTGCGCAGTATTTCCAGATTATTATATATAAGTGATGCTAGATAGTTTTAAACATCACAACAATGATATAATGTCACTCTTTCTTTAATCATGTAACAATTTAAAACGTACATACACAGGACATACATGTGCAGCTATGTATCGTTATCACCTTCGACAACATAACATTTTCATTCAAATATTGTCACACTATGGTCTTTTATATTGAATAATGAAAATACGAAAACATTAAGTCAATTTATGTTAATCATGTTTGATCTGCATTTGATATTAAAGCATGTATGTAAATGTGTGGAGCATCCATGCTAATAGCAAGTCCACTGGGACAACGAGCCCTGGTTCCACTGACAGCGATTATGTTATGAATAAATCATGTTCTCATCCTGCCATTTTTGTTAGCGTGTCATCACCTGAATTTCTTATGCAAGCATGTTAACGTATTAGCAAAAGTTAAAATATCAGCACATTCACGAACACCTTGATAAATTGCATCAAAAAACACTTGCTTAACTATTATTTAAAGCAAAATCATTGCTGATGGTAAACTATATTTGTGCTTCAAAAGTTTTAACTATTCCTCAAATATATTTTAATAACCGTTCCTAATGTAAATAGGTCACAGGCATTTCAATACAGTGGTTCAAAGAAGTTAAACCTATTTGGGTGGGAAACCTTCAAAAGAAGTTGGGACTCCTTCACCATTTAACTCTTGTTTGGCGACCCCTTTAGCAAATCATTATTCGACAAATCCTAATGGATGGGGGAGGTGCAAGTGCTGTGGTCATGTTGAATTTCTTCACCCCCTTTCCCCCTGGATTCGCCACTACAGTATCTACGTCAGTCTTTGCTAGCTGAGGTACGAATCAGAGCCTTTGGTGAAAATAAGTCTTACATATTGTAAGTAAATCACAGGCACTTCAAGAAAGTGGTGTCAAGGTATTTTGATAGAAACTGTATGAGCTACCCTCAAAAGTACTTGGTGCTCGTTCACCCTTTAACTCTTGTGGGGGACCTTTTTACAAAGAATGGGGATATTAAGTCAAGAAAGTATACACATCAATATCAACACCCTGTTTTAAAGGAATGCATATTTCTCCTTAATTGTCAGCCCCTTTTCCGATTTAACACCTTACCAAAACACTTTTTTAAGACATGTCATAAGTTTTTCATACGTGTGGTAGGTGCCAAAGATGTATAAGTGACACAAAGATTTCAATTTGAAGAAAAACCCTGAGGCTAATTTGTTTCATGCCAACAGTAGAGGTGTTGGTAAATCCTACACGGTGTAAGTAATTGCCCGCACACGGAATCTGGAAAATTGATTTGACAAAGCGAAAGATTGGCGGGGATTTGGATCTGACGTTTCCTCTTCCTCCAAACTTAGAAATTGGTCCGGAAATTATCCGAATGTCTCCCACACATCAAACAGGCTTTGCTTAACACAGCGAGGTCGACTGTAATGATCAGGATCTCCCACCGTGGACTAGGACTGAATTCTGATCAATACACAGGCTAGTTTAAGGAATATTGGTGTGAAAGCAGGTTTTGATGGTATAAGTCAATTATTCATCATATTTGGAATATTGAGACAGGGTTTGTTGATGCAGGTCGGCAACCATATACATCCACGGCCAAACTAAAAGATACCATCTTAATTGCAAGATAGTTTAAGCCCTGAATTATAAATATAAATGAAACAATGTCATGGCGCTTTAAAATCTTTAATAGCCAGATAAAATTGTCAAAACTGAACTTGTGCTTGTTTTCTGGCACACTCAAGTAAACTACGTTTAAAACTAAACCATAATCTATATCGATAAGTTCTCATATTTATGGAACTTTTATATTTCGTTTTTTTTTTGTGCCTATCGCGGGAATTCCACTGACAATAGATATGGCGGTTACCCTCTTGAAAAGTTGGCATCATTTCTGTATCCCCTAAGTGAACCTTCATGTCTGAATCTGAAAGCGCAGGAAAGGGCGTAATGATTAGCCGATTGTATGAACTGACACTTCTGGAATATTGAAGTAAAGGTGAAATACAGTAAGATCAAATGGAATGGAACAGAGTGTTTGTACCTTAAAAAGCGTCATGTGTTGATCATTTGCAGTACATTAGTTTTGAAAGTCCTTGGCAACCGTAAACAGTTTGCTTGATCATTATAGACAAGTTACTATGGAATAATATTGTTGATTTTCAGTTAATTCATACATCCCCTGCTTCAAAACATATAATTGTTTAACGTCTTACCTCAAAGAAAACTGAAGTTTATTGATATAACTTAATACAAAACCTAAGTCATTCAAATACTAAAAAAATTATATATAATATATAAACAATATTCATATGCAAATCAGTATAATGACATTTCAATAACAGTCAGTTTTTTTTAAAATCACCATTGATAAAGTTTGGCTAATGTACCCAGCAATGGCAATGTACAGTAGATTTGTCTTTTGTTACATTATAAGTTCTAAAATTAACATATTGCCAATGCCGTTTTAATGGTATAATTGGACTATCTCTATGATGCAACCACTGACATGTTTTGCGTTTTTTAGTTTTTGTTTTCTAAATGGAAAAAAACAAAGATCTCATTTTTATGCAATTTGTCCATGCCAAGATAAGATAAGTGTGATGAGTTGCCTTTGAATCCATTTGAGCGGCAGCGAAAGTCTCTCAGGTTCTGCTGGTAGGTGTTGCTAATTGGTTGGTAATTAAGATTACCTTGCCTGGGGTAATGCAGGCAAATTTTCATCTTGGTGGAAGAGGTAAAAGGATGATACAACTCTACAATGAGACCTAACGATAGAATCAATAGTGACGACTGAAGTTTCCTGAAATAGCATCAACACTGCTATTCATAGTATGCTCTCTGTGGTCAAACAATAGATGAACCAACATTTGACATTTGATCACTGACGGTGTATCAGTAGAAAGGGTTCCACAAATAGTTTTTCAGTTTTAATCTGGCTTTTGGAAATATTGGAGATATGGGACTGTACTACATTTATAAATTCTATTTATTGAAATATTTTAAAGATAATTATATTTCTAAGTTTAGAAACGACACTTCACGAGTTGTACAATATGTTTTCAACTACAGTCGACGAACTTTAAGATATCTCTTATGATATCTCCTTATGATTTCCTTGGTACGGATTAATACGTTGTGAATTTAGTATAAAACAACATTTGACATTTGATCACTGACGGTGTATCAGTAGAAAGTGTTCCACAAATAGTTTTTCCATTTTGATTTGGCTTTTGGAAATATTGGAGATATGGGACTGTACTACATTTATAAATTATATTTATTGAAATATTTTAAAGATAATTATATTTCTAAGTTTAGAAACGACACTTCACGAGTTGTACAATATGTTTTCAACTACAGTCGACGAACTTTAAGATATCCCTTATGATATCTCCTTATGATTTCCTTGGTACGGATTAATACGTTGTGAATTTAGAAAATGTTAAAGTCGCTTGTGTGTAAAGGCAGTTACATCTCTGCTTCTATACAGATCACTATTTACACAGATACCTATATGACATATCTTACATTATGCAATCATTCATTCAAAAAATTAACACATGTTTATCCCAAATTGCCATTTTATAACAAATATTTGAAATCCTGAAAAAGTCCTATAATTCGTGGGAGCCACATTCACACGTCCAATACTATTAACATGGATACTAGTTGTACAATCTATCTAACACTATCAACTGTTATTCTGACTGTATACATTTAGTTTCCAAAATAACAATTGACAGATTGATCCGTTGTCCGGTTTTCAAACTTTCTTTTTGTCACCATACAACATTGATTAGCTTTAAAGAGATAATTTCCAGCAACAGTCAATATTTATTGACCACATTACACCATTTATAAAATTTTGCATTTGTGACCCCGAATTACACACTGAGTGTGTTTGTTAACTAAATAATAAACTTTTCCGGTTAATGCCTCTAAACTTTCATTGCACGTGTACTATAATATGTCAAATACATATGTTTGATGTTATTCCAAAAACACAATCATTTATAACATCCATTATTTTACAAAACGATTCAAGTTGTTACAAATGTGCACAAAAGATAATCATGTTTAGGTGTACAGATATCAACATTACAGATTGTATCTCATTGACTCAACTGGAGTAGACATCCATATTATAAACACAGATCCATGTTATTTAAACAAAGCTGCCGAGTACAGACTTTCCAATTATACCTGTTTACCTGTTCTGCTTTATATGTGGTTCCTATAAACAGAGGCACTTGAGCCTTAAATAATCCGGAAACAAGGTGTGAATCGAAGATATACATTTATGCTCCTAAAAACTCATACATTTGCATTTGAATACAATAACTTCAATCAAGATAAATGGTAGTAATACAGTATTCAGTAGCGGATTAGATTATAAACCAAGTTATAGAAAAGTATTACCCTTATTTAAATTACCACAGGCAATCTAGAATAAAGCATCAAGGGTCTTAAAGTTTCTACCTTTCTAAGATAAAGATATGTTTTAGTCTAATGCTTAAGATATTTAGTTATGTAATATCAGAAATAATAGTTAATGTTAGATTTTCGAATTAAATTAGTTTCTTTAATGTTTGAATTTTACAAGCGTTATTCTAAATTGTTTTTAATTTTAATGGCCGGTTTTGACTATACTGTAATACATATTCAAATGATCATTTGTAATTAAAGCTAATTGGTACATTTTCATATTATTCTTTACAAATAGATTTTAAATTGATTAGCATATGAATATGACTGAAACATGACACTTGTTGACACTTTGAAGCATCACGAGAATCGATTTAACTAAAACTCTATAGAAAAATCAAGCAAGTTTCAAACAATCATAGCACATTTGATCATTTTAAGATAATCAAAGAATTTCATTAGCCAAATGCAATTGTTAAATGAAGTAAATTCATTAAACATCCAAAAATGAATTAACATACCTTGTGTCAAACTGATGAGATCGAAAAAGATTTGAATCACTCCAATGCAATTTCAAATAAATGTACTTTAAAATTGTACTTATTTGACATCATTTACACTGAAATAAACAATTTGCGTTTCTTTCATGTAGTGTACGCCAATTTCTGGGTTGTCTCCTAAAATACATTTTAAGTTGCAATTGAAACTCATAAATTTACTCTTCAATCATTCAAAATTAGTGCTGAAACAGGTTTCATAATACCATTTATCTAAGTTTCACATCTCTTTAACACTTTTACATAAGCTTTATATGGGCAATAAATAAACTGAGAGATTGAAAGTTTAAAGAGGTTGTTAACCGAACAAGATGAACTGTGTGGTAAAGTGTGTTACCTAATTGTATAAGATATCTGTGCACTCTAGTTCACAGGATTAAAATGTAATCCTCAAACAGTATGTTGTTCTAAACGCAAACTTGATATTGATAAATCTCATCATCAATATAAACAAGCGTCATTCATTACATACACACATAAGACTTTAATTAGTATCCTGTATTCATTTTACATAACATATGCATTCAAACATATGCAGGTTGTCCATGAGAAGTATAAAAAAACTAATTCGTTTCAGATAAATTCATTTCGACATGCTTGCTCGCAGTTATTAAGAAAAAAATACCTTTTTTTTAATTGGCACGTTTTGGCCCTGTACGTGTTAACGATCATACAACAATGACATTTTAAAATCATAATATACTTATAATGTTCTTTCGGTTTGTCATGTCCAATATGAGAAAATCCCTTCTGAATCTTTGTTTTGACAGTATAGTACATGTACATGTGGCTACATGTTATCCTTATCATATATATCAAATCAAATTCATTTTGATATGCTTGCAGCAATTGAAATGTCGGAAATTTAAGATTATACTTATACATTTTTGCGCTGAATCTTTTAATAATCATACAGATATGACATACAGTAGAACACGGATATAGCGAACACGGATATAGCGAAAACTCGGATATAGCGAACAAATTTTCAAGTAAATATAATAGTTGTATAGTTCTTTTGATATTTTTGTTTCCGTATGTGTATGTTTTTTTCTTACACTTCATATTTTAATATGGCGATATACTGTATATTGAATGTTAGGGATATTAAAATTTGTATGATTTATGTCTCATCAGGTGGTAAATAAAGAAATACATCATTATTAATAATTTCAACTTTATATATATCCTAATTATAACATTTTTATGAAGAATATTATATCATATCAATCAAATTCAGCTTGACATGCTAGGGTCACTCAAGGCTACAACGAAGCCAAGCCTCAGACTAGGAGGCATATTGGGGACAGGCTTGTTGTCATGGATTAGAGAGTTGTGCTTCCTTTCCCTTTCAACTTGGGATTCCGTCCGGAAATTAGCTCCAACAGCTTTCAACACATCAAACAGATTTGTGTTGACTTTTATAAATCAAATAATAACATCTCATCTCACATCTATATATGGATTATTATCATTAAGAAGGGTTAACCTTTACTTTGTCCTTTATGGACACAAATATATTTTTTATTTCATATTAGATCTTATGGGCATGGTTCAAGTAATACAGGTACATGTAGCTAACACTCCTGTTTGATTCATACATACATGAAGCTGAATTTGAAAGTGATTTTTATGTATTTTTTAAGTTGTTGTCTGTCATCAATTGAAGTATCTTTTCTTTTATTCAGGTAAGATATTCCCTCTCCCAACAAACGAAGCTTCAGTAATTCAATTCTTTTATTTCGGTTTGTAGGCCATAGGCCCATGTAAAATATTTAGATAAGCTTAAGTAATAAACTCATGATGAATCAATATCTATCCTAACAGACTGCCAAAGCACAGACACGTTAAACAGATTTGATTTGATTTTTATAAATCGAATAATAACATCTCACCTCACATCCATATATGAATTATTAACACTTAGATGGATTAACTTTTACTTGAAACCTTTTAAAAAATCAAAAAATGTATTTTCCTTCTCCTCCTCCGCCTTCTACACGCATCAGCAAGTTGTGCATTTTCTCATGACCTTGACCTGTGACACTTACATGTATGGACAAACAATCAATGAACACATTTCATTTAGTATAACAGTCATGTAATAAATAAAAGGGTTAATATTGAAATTAAAACGTTTTTAGTTTATCATGTTGAAAGTCACGAAGTTGCTGTGACCTTGGCATCCTGTAAACGTTATGATGATCAAATGTCAAACTCACCTGTTGAAACATAAAAGAAATATGAGGATACATTAGTGGATATCATTAACTCTGTAATAGACTTTCTGCTTTCTTTCATCTCTCATATAACCCTTTCTCATTTTACTTCTTAACTAGAATGCTTCATAGAAGTTTAAGAACAAGTCATATAGACATCATGATCAAAGTATCTCACTTTTGACATAAAATAATTTTGGAAATACTTATATTTATGTCATTTGAAATGAGATGTTAATGTAGGAATAATGACTGAAGAAATACAGAAAAGTCACTAATAGGAAAAACATTTCACAACAGACACATTAAGAACACATTAAGGAGCTTTGAAAAGGGAATGACATGATTATAAGTAATCATTTTTCGAAAATGTATTTACTGATCAGTGTATTAACTCTACCTTTGTCATCGTTTACTTTTTTTTATAAATTCCCAATAGACACGAAATGAGAAAATCTTGTAGGCAACTGACGAAATCACTGATATGAAAAATGTTATTATGGACACATTGTGAATACATGAAACAACATTAAAAAGTTGACGATGCATCAAAGTAATCATCTATAAGACAACCATTAGCTGAACAGGAACATCCATTCTCATTTACTTGATCATGTAGTTTCGGTGTCGGTAAATTGGTTGTTAAACAGATACTAATGGTTAAGAATATATTGTGCAACAACATGTAAAATGCTAAACATTTATACTTTTTCAAAAAAAAAACACTATTCAAAATGTGACAAGACTAAAAAATGTCTGGAAAAGAAATAGCTGTCATGAGTCGAAGTTCCTGTAATCAATAATAAAAAATTGCAAACTTTAACAGACATGAAATGCTTGCATTTATTGCGCCGTTGAAAATAAGCAGAATTGTTTAACAAGGACATCAGATCATTGCCACTCATCACTAAAAGTAAAAAGAAATGATGAACTACAGAATGAGAGAATGGTGTAGAATTAGAAAATAACAATAACTCTTGAAGTTATCAATTTCCCTGTCTTTGCTTGGTATATAAATTTAGTATAGTTGCAGAGAAATAACTTTTGGTTATCCATATGTTATCTCAACCAATCATGATCTTGTACATCAACCCTGTTCCTTGCATCAACTACTCACGTCTTATCTAAACAATGTGTACATCAAACCTTTTAATTGTAAAAACATTATATCATTTTATGTATAAATTCTCCTTCTTAAATCACGGTGTAGGTATTTACACCAAAACGTCGCATTTCATGCAATAAGAATTTGATTATCCATTAGAACTTGTTCTTCAAGGAAGACTATAGCTTTATTAAACTGCTAATATGGTAATTTTGATACATTCTTGTAAAAATAATTGAAGATGTAATGAATTTTAAATTTATGACATAATTGCCCTGTGATGCAAACACACTGTATACAAATTGTAATGTAAAAATATAAAAAAGGATTTAGTTTTCAATATCAATATGTTTCATGTATATAACATGAATAATTGATTACTACCATTTGTGGCATTGTGAAGCAGGTGGGTGTCTCTAGCACATTTTTGAAACCATGTTGTTGAGCACTTAATTATATCAAACTGATGCTTGAATTGCTTGAAAGAAAGCAATTTGGTTCAATCTGTGACTAGGCACGAAAGCACCAAATCTGGCAACCACCGGTGAACTCGGATGAACACCCTCTGAGTTAGGCAAGTATAAACGATTTAGGGATCGATCAGTGAACACGTCATATAGAAGACTAGAAAGAGTACTCCATTGGTCAAACCTAGAAACAGTTACAAAAATTAAACATGAAAGTTTATAGACATTTCTTAAAAGTCATCTATTATCATCTGTTAATTTCAGAGACAAATTATTTCCTGGTAAAGTCTGTAAAAGAGTGACTCTTGAAAAACGCAAGTTAAGATAAAACACGTTGAAAAGTGAAAACAACAAGGCTGTAGGTACTTTCATATCTTCGATCAGTGAACATGTCATATACATGTAGACGACTAGAAATCGTACACCAAGTTTATAAAGATTTTTTAAAAGTCATCTATCATCATCTGCCAATTTCAGAGACAGATAACTTCCTGGTAAAGTCTGTGAAAGAGTGACTCTTGAAAACCGCAAGTAAAGTGAAAACAACAAAACTGTAGGAACTTCCTTATCTTTTCATTCAAAATGTAAGAAATATGATGTTGTGTGCCTATATAAACACTATGAAACCCTCCTATTATCTCAGATATGGTTACGTTCCTAGAAGAAATGAGACTGCAAGATGTAAGAGCACTGGGTTGATAATCGACTGAAGCTTAACAATCTAGATTCTTTTGAAGATGAAACACCCTTTGAATTTTCTTGTTATAGACATTTTCATTAACATTCTCTCAGAGTAGATCAAGTAAATAACATTCCCGTTCCAACTTCTGTAGTAATAGTATATGAGTATAGTATATGAGTGTCTCGACAAAACAGGAGACATTGTTTGCATAAGTATGTTGTATGTTGTATGCTGATCCGTTTTTAGATGAAAGGCCAAGACTGTTTATAATTTCATTTTCAATAAGAAATCGAATACAATTTTTAGAATATCTAATATACAGTAATTACATGCGCATGTGTTTATTGCAATTGCTAGCCATCCCTTGTATGTAAAGAATAAGAGAAGAACAAAATTCCTTTGAACGGCTTTACACCTTTTTACCACAGAAAACAATTTACGTGCTATAAGAAAGGTGTTTATATTGGGATTTTTTTAGGGATTTTGGGATATTCCTTAGATATACAAACGACCTCAAAGTAAAAACCACAATGTTCACAATGTTAAAACAAATAATACTGTATGGGAACAGAAACATCCTCTTTCACAAAATATTATGTATGATGTAGTGTGGTCGTTGAAATGTCAAGCTGATATTGGGAAGGCCATGTTGCTAATTGTTAAACCCACCGTGCTTGCCAACGGCCACCAAAAGCTAAATTGGTCACAGCGAAAAGAGACACATTTGGATTCTTTTAATGTCATTTTGTTTTGTTCAATGTTATGTAAATACAGCTACTGAGCAAAAACTTGTTTCATTACCTCAAATCTTGCCAACATCATGTTTCAACGTTTCGAATGTTTGAGTAGATGAAGAAGTTGAAAGAAGAAACTCTAATCAAATGTCATGTTGTCTTAGGGGCTCAGCGTTTAAAACATAGAGGGAATGGGACAAAAGCACATTTTGGTTTTCTTGCGAAGCATTCCAGATTATTGTATATAAGTTAATGTCATACGTGATGCTAGATAATTTGAAACATCACAACAATCAACCTTAAATCCTGTAGTTGAATCCAGATTGTGAAGCATCAAGCGAAAGCTACTTGCTGTCATTTTAGTTTGAACATATCATTTGCGTCAGGGAAGTGTATTCGTCCTGCTTAACTAAACTTTGCACATTTTTACGACACGTTTTGTTTAAAATAGATTGTGTTTACATTGTATTATTTGTGGTGATATAACCCTTAACTCCCAAAATTTTTGTCACTCTTTCTTAAATCATGTAATTAACAATTTAAAACTTATATACACAGGACATACATGTGCAGCTATGTGTCGTTATCACCTTCGACAACATAACATTTTCATTCAAATATTGTCACACTATGGTCTTTTATATTGAATAATGAAAATACGAAAACATTAAGTCAATTTATGTTAATCATGTTTGATCTGCATTTGATATTAAAGCATGTATGTAAATGTGTGGAGCATCCATGCTAATAGCAAGTCCACTGGGACAACGAGCCCTGGTTCCACTGACAGCGATTATGTTATGAATAAATCATGTTCTCATCCTGCCATTTTTGTTAGCGTGTCATCACCTGAATTTCTTATGCAAGCATGTTAACGTATTAGCAAAAGTTAAAATATCAGCACATTCACGAACACCTTGATAAATTGCATCAAAAAACACTTGCTTAACTATTATTTAAAGCAAAATCATTGCTGATGGTAAACTATATTTGTGCTTCAAAAGTTTTAACTATTCCTCAAATATATTTTAATAACCGTTCCTAATGTAAATAGGTCACAGGCATTTCAATACAGTGGTTCAAAGAAGTTAAACCTATTTGGGTGGGAAACCTTCAAAAGAAGTTGGGACTCCTTCACCATTTAACTCTTGTTTGGCGACCCCTTTAGCAAATCATTATTCGACAAATCCTAATGGATGGGGGAGGTGCAGGTGCTGTGGTCATGTTGAATTTCTTCACCCCCTTTCCCCCTGGATTCGCCACTACAGTATCTACGTCAGTCTTTGCTAGCTGAGGTACGAATCAGAGCCTTTGGTGAAAATAAGTCTTACATATTGTAAGTAAATCACAGGCACTTCAAGAAAGTGGTGTCAAGGTATTTTGATAGAAACTGTATGAGCTACCCTCAAAAGTACTTGGTGCTCGTTCACCCTTTAACTCTTGTGGGGGACCTTTTTACAAAGAATGGGGATATTAAGTCAAGAAAGTATACACATCAATATCAACACCCTGTTTTAAAGGAATGCATATTTCTCCTTAATTGTCAGCCCCTTTTCCGATTTAACACCTTACCAAAACACTTTTTTAAGACATGTCATTAGTTTTTCATACGTGTGGTAGGTGCCAAAGATGTATAAGTGACACAAAGATTTCAATTTGAAGAAAAACCCTGAGGCTAATTTGTTTCATGCCAACAGTAGAGGTGTTGGTAAATCCTACACGGTGTAAGTAATTGCCCGCACACGGAATCTGGAAAATTGATTTGACAAAGCGAAAGATTGGCGGGGATTTGGATCTGACGTTTCCTCTTCCTCCAAACTTAGAAATTGGTCCGGAAATTATCCGAATGTCTCCCACACATCAAACAGGCTTTGCTTAACACAGCGAGGTCGACTGTAATGATCAGGATCTCCCACCGTGGACTAGGACTGAATTCTGATCAATACACAGGCTAGTTTAAGGAATATTGGTGTGAAAGCAGGTTTTGATGGTATAAGTCAATTAGTCATCATATTTGGAATATTGAGACAGGGTTTGTTGATGCAGGTCGGCAACCATATACATCCACGGCCAAACTAAAAGATACCATCTTAATTGCAAGATAGTTTAAGCCCTGAATTATAAATATAAATGAAACAATGTCATGGCGCTTTAAAATCTTTAATAGCCAGATAAAATTGTCAAAACTGAACTTGTGCTTGTTTTCTGGCACACTCAAGTAAACTACGTTTAAAACTAAACCATAATCTATATCGATAAGTTCTCATATTTATGGAACTTTTATATTTCGTTTTTTTTTTTTGCCTATCGCGGGAATTCCACTGACAATAGATATGGCGGTTACCCTCTTGAAAAGTTGGCATCATTTCTGTATCCCCTAAGTGAACCTTCATGTCTGAATCTGAAAGCGCAGGAAAGGGCGTAATGATTAGCCGATTGTATGAACTGACACTTCTGGAATATTGAAGTAAAGGTGAAATACAGTAAGATCAAATGGAATGGAACAGAGTGTTTGTACCTTAAAAAGCGTCATGTGTTGATCATTTGCAGTACATTAGTTTTGAAAGTCCTTGGCAACCGTAAACAGTTTGCTTGATCATTATAGACAAGTTACTATGGAATAATATTGTTGATTTTCAGTTAATTCATACATCCCCTGCTTCAAAACATATAATTGTTTAACGTCTTACCTCAAAGAAAACTGAAGTTTATTGATATAACTTAATACAAAACCTAAGTCATTCAAATACTAAAAAAATTATACATAATATATAAACAATATTCATATGCAAATCAGTATAATGACATTTCAATAACAGTCAGTTTTTTTTTAAATCACCATTGATAAAGTTTGGCTAATGTACCCAGCAATGGCAATGTACAGTAGATTTGTCTTTTGTTACATTATAAGTTCTAAAATTAACATATTGCCAATGCCGTTTTAATGGTATAATTGGACTATCTCTATGATGCAACCACTGACATGTTTTGCGTTTTTTAGTTTTTGTTTTCTAAATGGAAAAAAACAAAGATCTCATTTTTATGCAATTTGTCCATGCCAAGATAAGATAAGTGTGATGAGTTGCCTTTGAATCCATTTGAGCGGCAGCGAAAGTCTCTCAGGTTCTGCTGGTAGGTGTTGCTAATTGGTTGGTAATTAAGATTACCTTGCCTGGGGAAATGCCGGCAAGTTTTCATCTTGGTGGAAGAGGCAAAAGGATGATATAACAATAAGACCTAACGATCGAATCAATAGCAAAGACTGAAGTTCCCTGAAATAGCATCAACACTGCTATTCATAGTATGCTCTCTGTGGTCAAAAAATAAATGAACATTTGACATTTGATCACTGACGGTGTATCAGTAGAAAGTGTTCCACAAATAGTTTTTCCATTTTGATTTGGCTTTTGGAAATATTGGAGATATGGAACTGCACTACATTAATAAACTCTATTTATCAAAACATTTTAATAAGCATTATGTTTCTTATTTTAGAAACGACACTTTCTGGGTTGTACAGTATGTTGGTCAACAACAGTTGACTTACTTTAACGTATGATATCTCCTTATGATCTCCTTAGCATGGTTCATCATCCATATGTGTTGAATTAAGTCCTCACATATATACCATGTTTAATTTGCTCGTGTTGCAAAAGCAATTACATCTCCGCTTCTATATTAATCTCTATTTACATAGCCACTTGTTAACATGTCTAGGCGTGAGTCACCTATCATAAGGAATCCAGATTATATTCCTAAGTTGAATGCCATTTAGACACAAAATATCAGTATTTATTGCCCATGACCAGATATAACCTGTGTATAAATTAAGCAGAAAACCCTGTGCTCAACATCTTGTTTTTGGTTCTGCTTTTGGACAAAAGTAAATGCCATCATTCATGAATTAAATTAGAAAAACTCTCACAAGTTTATTCTAAATTTACTATTTCATGACAGACACACGTCCAATTGTTTTAACATGGATACTAGCTGTACAATCTATGAAACACTATCAACTCGGAACTGTCATTCTGACCGTTTTCATAAAGTTTCGAATATTACGATTGACTGATTTACACACCACATTGTCTGGTTTTCGATCATAACCCCGACTTCAAACTTTCCTTTTGTCGTCTCTGTCTACTGCATTGTTTAGCTTTAAAAAGATACTTTCCCCGCAACAGTCAATATTTGGTGACCACGTTACACCATTTATAAAGTTTTGCATTTGTGACCCCGAACTACACACTGAGTGTGTTTGTTAAAAAACTAATAAAACTTATCCGGTTAATGCCTCTAAACTTTCATTGCACATGTACTATAATATATCAAATACATATGTTTGGATGTTATTCCTACAACACAATCATTTATAACATCCACTATTTTACAAAACGATTTAAGTTGTTTCAAATGTGCATGAAAGATAATCATGTTTAGATCTTCAGATATCAACATTACAGATTGTATCGCATTGACTCAACTGGAGTAGACATCCATATTACCAACACAGATTCATGTTATTTAAACAAAGCTGCCGAGTACAGACTTTAAAACTATACCTGTATACCTGTTCTGCTGTATATGTGGTTCATATAAACAGAGGCACTTGAGCCTTAAATGATTCGGAAACAAGGTGTGAATCGAAGATATACATTCATGCTGCTAAAAACTCATACATTTGCATTTGAATACAATAACTTCAATCAAGATAAATGGTAGTAATACAGTATTCAGGAGCGGATTAGATTATAAACCAAGTTATAGAAAAGTATTACCCTTATTTAAATTACCACAGGCAATCTAGAATAAAGCATCAAGGGTCTTAAAGTTTCTACCTAAGATAAAGATATGTTTTAGTCTAATGCTTAAGATATTTAGTTATGTAATATCAGAAATAATAGTAATTGAAACTCATAAATTTACTCTTCAATCATTCAAAATTAGTGCTGAAACAGGTTTCATAAAACCAGTATCTAAGTTTCACATCTCTTTAACATTTTTACATAAGCTTTATATGGGCAATAAATAAACTGTGAGATTGAAAGTTTAAAGAGGTTGTTAAACGAACAAGATGAACTGTGTGGTAAAGTGTGTTACCTAATTGTATAAGATATCTGTGCACTCTAGTTCACAGGATTGAAATGTAATCCTCAAACAGTATGTTGTTCTAAACGCAAACTTGATATTGGTAAATCTCATCATCAATATAAACAAGCGTCATTCATTACATACACACATAAGACTTTAATTAGTATCCTGTATTCATTTTACATAACATATGCATTCAAACCTATGCATGTTGTCCATGAGAAGTATAAAAAAAACTAATACGTTTCAGATAAATTCATTTCGACATGCTTGCTCGCAGTTATTAAGAAAAAAATACCTTTTTTTAATTGGCACGTTTTGGCCCTGTACGTGTTAACGATCATACAACAATGAAATTTTAAAATCATAATAAACTTATAATGTTCTTTCGGTTTGTCATGTTCAATATGAGCAAATCCCTTCTGAATCTTTTTTTTGACAGTATAGTACATGTACATGTTGCTACATGTTATCCTTATCATATATATCAAATCAAATTCATTTTGATATGCTTGCAGCAATTGATATGTCGGAAATTTAAGATTATACTTATACATTTTTGCGCTGAATCTGTTAATAATCATACAAATATGACATACAGTAGAACACGGATATAGCGAACACGGATATAGCGAACAAATTTTCAAGTAAATATAATAGTTGTATAGTTCTTTTGATATTTTTGTTACCGTATGTGTATGTTTTTTTCTTACACTTCATATTTTAATATGGCGATATACTGTATATTGAGTGTTAGGGATATTGAAATGTGTATGATTTATGTCTCATCAGGTGATAAATAAAGAAATACATCATTATTAATAATTTCAACTTTATATATATCTTTAAATATTTTTATCAAGAATATTTTAGCATATCACATATGCATGTTTCAATTAAATTTAGCCTGACATGCCTGTATCACTCAAGGCTACAACGAAGCCAAGCCTCAGACTGTGAGGCATATTGAGGACAGGCTTGTTGTCATGGATTAGAGAGTTGTACTTCCTCTCCCTTTCAACTTGGATTCCGTCCGGAAATTAGCTCCAACGGCTTTCAACACATCAAACAGATTTGCAATGACTTTTAGAAATCATATAACAACATCTTATCTCACATCCATATATGAATTATTAACACTTAGAAGGGTTAACCTTTACTTTATCCTTTACGGACACAAATATATTTTTTATTTCATATAAGATCTTATGGGCATGGTTTAAGTAATACAGGTACATGTAGCTGACACTCCTGTTTGATTCATACATACATGAAGCTGAATTTGAAAGTGATTTTTATGTATGTTTTAAGTTGTTGTCTGTCATCAATTGAAGTATCTTTTCTTTTATTCGGGTAAGATATTCCCTCTCCCAACAAACGAAGCTTAAGTAATTCAATTATTTTATTTCGGTTTGTAGGCCATGGGCTCATGTACAATATTTAGATAAGCTTAAGTAATAAACTCATGATGAATCAATATCTATCCTAACAGACTGCCAAAGCACAGACACGTCAAACAGATTTGATTTGATTTTTATAAATCGAATAATAACATCTCATCTCACATCCATATATCAATTATTAACACTAAGATGGATTAACCTTTACTTGAAACCTTTTAAAACATCAAATGATGTATTTTCTTTCTCCTCCTCCGCCTTCTACACGCATCAGCAAGTTGTGCATTTTCTTGTGACCTTGACCTGTGACACTTACATGTATTGACAAACAATCAATGAACACATTTCATTTAGTATAACAGTCATGTAATAAATAAAAGGGTTAATATAGAAATTAAAACGTTTTTAGTTTATCATGTTGAAAGGCACGAAGTTGCTGTGACCTTGGCATCCTGTAAACGTTATGATGATCAAATGTCAAACTCACCTGTTGAAACATATGAGGATACATTAGTGGGTATCATTAACTCTGTAATAGACTTTCTGCTTTCTTTCATCTCTCATATAACCCTTTCTCATTTTGCTTCTTAACTAGAATGCTTCATAGAAGTTTAGGAACAAGTCATATGGACATCATGATCAAAGTATCTCACTTTTGACATAAAATACTTTTGGAAATACTTACATTTATGTCATTTGAAATGAGATGTTAATGTAGGAATAATGACTGAAGAAATACAGAAAAGTCACTAATAGGAAAACATTTCACAACAGACACATTAAGATCACATTAAGGAGCTTTGAAAAAAGTAATGACATGATTATAAGTAATCATTTTTCGAAAATGTATTTACTGATCAGTGTATTAACTCTACCTTTGTCATACATTTACTTTTTTTATAAATTCCAATTAGACATTCAAATGAGAAAATCGTGTAGGCAACTTATACTGAAAAATCACTGATATGAAAATTGTTTTTATGGACACATTGCGAATACATGAAACAACATTAAAAAGTTGACGATGTATCAAAGTAATCTTCTATAAGACAAATATTAACAGAAAAGGAACATACATTCTCATTTGCTTGATCATGTAGTTTCGATGTCGGTAAATTGGTTGTTAAACAAATACTTATTTTTAGAATATATTGTCCAGATGTAAAGTGCCTTGACATTTATACTTTTTCATAAAAAGACCAATATTCAAAATGTTAAAAGATTAAAAATTGTTTAGAAAACTAGAAGCTGTCAGGGGTCGAAGTTCCTGTAATCAATAAATCAAATTCAATTAAAATTTAAAACTTTAACAGACATGAATGCTTGCATTTTATGCGCCGTTAAAAATAGCTGAATTGTTTTACAAGGACTTCAAATCATTGCCACGCATCATTAAAGTAAAAAGTAAATCTTTTAATTGTAAAAACATCATATCATTTTATGTATAAATTCTCCCACATTAAAACACTTGCTTGATAACAGTGTTAGTATCTACACCGAAACGTTGCATTCCATGCAATAATAATTTGATTATCCATAAGAACTTGTTCTTCTTCAAGGAAGACTATAGCTTTATTAAACTGCTACTATGGTAATTTTGATACATTCTGGTATAATAATTGAGGATGTAATGAATTTTAAATTTATGACATAACTGCCCTGTGATGTAAACACACTGTAAACAAATTGTGATGTAAAAATGGAAAAAAAGGATTTAGTTTTCAACATCCATATGTTTCATATATAATATAAACAGTTGATCACTACCATTGTGGACTTGAAGGAAGTTAGGCGCTTTTGTGTCTCTAGCAAATTTGTTTAAACCATGCTGTTGACTACTTCATTCCGCAGTCTCGAATTGACGTTCGAAGACTTGAAATATAAAGCAATTTGGTTCAATCTGTGACTCGGCAAGTAAGCACCAAATCTGACAATTACCGATGAACTCGGATGAACACCCCCTGAGTAAGGCAAGTATGAACGATTTAGGCATCGATCAGTGAACACGTCATACACATGTAGACGACTAGATATCGAACTCCAAGTTTATAAACATTTTTTAAAAGTTATCTATCATCAATTGCAGAGACAGATAACTTCCTGGTAAAGTCTGTGAAAAAGTGACTCTTGAAAACCGCAAGTAAAGTGAAAACAACAAAACTGTAGGAACTTCCTTATCTTTTCATTCAAAATGTAAGAAATATGATGTTGTGTGCCTATATAAACACTATGAAACCCTCCTACTTATCTCAGATGTGGAAACGTCCCTAGAAGAAATGAGACTGCAAGATGTAAGAGCACTGGGTTGAAAATCGACTGAAGCTTAACAATCTAGACTCTTTTGATGAAACGCCTTTTGAATTTTCTTGTTATATACATTTTCATTGACATTCTCTCAGAGTAGATCTAGTAAAAAAAATTCCTGTATAGTATATGAGTATAGTATATGAGTGTCTCGACAAAACAGGAGACAGTGTTTGCATAAGTATGGTGTATGTTGTATGCTGATCCGTTTTTAGATGAAAGGCCAAGACTGTTTATAATTTCATTTTTCAATAAGAAATCGAATACGATTTTTAGAATATCTAATATACAGTAATTACATGCGCATATGTTTATTGCAATTGCTAGCCATCACTTGTATGTAAAGAATAAATGGCTTGATAGCTTTTTACCACAGAAAACAATTTACGTGATATAAGAAAAGTGTTTATATTGGGATTTTTTAGGGATTCTGGGATATTTCTTAGATATACAAACGACCTTAAAGTAAAAACCACAATGTTCACAATGTTAAAACAAATAATACTGAATGGGAAAAGAAACATCCTCTTTCACAAAATATTAGTGTGGTCGTTGATATGTCAAGCTGATATTGGGAAGGCCATGTTGCTAATTGTGAAAACCAATTTTCTTGCCAACGGAAACCCAAAACTAAATTGTCACAGCGAAAAGAGAAAATTTTTGGATTCTTTTAATGTCATGTTTTCTTAATGTTATTCAACTACAAATAATGAACAAAAACCTATTCCATTACCTCAAATCTTGACAACATCATGTTTCAACGTTTCGAATGTTTGAGTAGATGAAGAAGTTGAAAGAAGAAAATCTAATCAAATGTCATGTTGTCTTCGGGGCTCAGCGTTTAAAACATAGAGGTAATGGGACAAAAGCACATTTTGTTTTTCTTGCGAAGCATTCCAGATTATTGTATATAAGTTAATGTCATACGTGATGCCAGATAATTTGAAACATCACAACAATAAACCTTAAATCCTGTAGTTCAATCCAGATTGTGAAGCATCAAGCAAAAGCTACTTGCTGTCATTTTAGTTTGAACATATCATTTGCGTCAGGGAAGTGTATTCGTCCTGCTTAACTAAACTTTGCACATTTTTTTACGACACGTTTTTGTTTAAAATAGATTGTGTTTACGTTGTGTTATTTGTGGTGATATAACCCTTAACCCCCCAATTTTTTGTCACTCTTTCTTTAATTATGTAATTAACAATTTAAACTTATATACACAGGACATACATGTGCAGCTATGTATCGTTATCACCTTCGACAAGATAACATTTTCATTCAAATATTGTCACACTATGGTCTTTTATATTAAATAATGAAAATACGAAAACATTAAGTCAATTTATGTTTATCATGTTTGATCTGCATTTGATATTAAAACATGTATGTAAATGTGTGGAGCATCCATGGAAATAGCAAGTCCACTGGGACAACGAGCCCTGGTTTCACTGACAGCGATTATGTAATGAATAAATCATGTTCTCATCCTGCCATTTTTGTTAGCGTGGCATCACCTGAATTTCTTATACAGACATGTTAACGTATTAGCAAAAGATAAAATATCAGCACATTCACTAACACCTTGATAAATTGCATAAAAAAACACTTGCTCAACTATTATTTAAAGTAAAATCATTGCTGATGGTAATCTATATTTGTGCTTCAAAAGTTTTAACTATTCCTCAAATATATTTTAATAACCTTTCCTAATGTAAATAGGTCACAGGCATTTCAATACAGTGGTTCAAAGAAGTTAAACCTATTGGGGTGGGAAACCTTCAAAAGAAGTTGGGACTCCTTCACCATTTAACCCTTGTTTGGTGACCCCTTTAACAAATCATTATTCGACAAATCCTGAAGGATGTGGGAGGTGCAGGTGCTGTGGTCATGTCGAACTTCTTCACCCCCTTTTCCCCTGGATTCGCCACTACAGTATCTATGTCAGTCTTTGCTAGCTGAGGTACGAATCAGAGCCTTTGGTGAAAATAAGTCTTAAATATTGTAAGTAAATCACAGGCTCTTCAAAAAAGTGGTGGCATTTTGATAGAAACTGTATGAGCGACCCTCAAAAGTACTTGGTGCTCGTTCACCCTTGTGCTCGTTCACCAACTCTTGTGGGGGACCTTTTTTACAAAGAATGGGGATATTAAGTCAAGAAAGTATACACATCAATATCAACACCCTGTTTTAAAGGGATGCATATTTCTCCTTAATTGTCAGCCCCTTTTTCAATTTAACACCTTACCAAAATACTCCTTTAAGACATGTCATAAGTTTTTCATACGTATGGTAGGTGCCACAGATGTATACGTGACACAAAGCTTTCAGTTTGAAGAAAACCCCAGAGCATAATTTGTTTCATGCCAACAGTAGAGGTGTTGGTAAATCCTACACAGTGTAAGTAATTGCCCCGCACACTGAATCTGAAAAATTGATTTGACAAAGCGAAAGATTGGCGGGGATTTGGATCTTACGTTTCCTCTACCTCCAAACTTAGAAATTGGTCCGGAAATTATCGGAATGTCTCCCACACATCAAACAGGCTTTGCTAAACACAGCAAGGTCGACTGTAATGATCAGGATCTCCCACCGTGGACTAGGACTGATATCTGATCAATACACAGGCTAGTTTCAGGGAATATTGGTGCGAAAGCAGGTTTTGATGGTACAAGTCAATTAGTCATCATATTTGGAATATTGAGACAGGGTTTGTTGTTGCAGGTCGGTAAGCATATACTCTCATGGCCACAAGAAACGATAGCATATTAACTGCAAGTTTAAGCCCTGAGTTATAAAAATGACTGGCACAATGTCATGCCCTCATCAGCAAAATGACCTACGTTATGGATTTTAACACATTTTCTGTTAATGTTCATTTTGAAAAACAAGGCCTTTTATAAATGACGCTTTAAAAATGTATATGAAACTTCTATATTTAATTATTTCTTTTTTTAATTTCAAAACATCATGGCCAAAACAACAGACATTAAACTAAAATTATCATAATTTGATGAATAAAATTGCAAGTTCTTTCTCAAAACACATGTGCCAAATTTCACTGTCTACTGATATAGTTTTTACCCTCTTGAAAAATTGGTATCATTTCTTTATTAATGGGAAAGCGTAGGAAGGGATGTAATGATAAGACATGACTAGCAGCATGTATGAACTTCTGGAACATTGAAGTAAAGGTGAAATCTCTTAGAATAAAGTAAGATCATATGGAATGGAACTGAGTGTTTGTACGTTAAAGAACGTCATGTGTTGATTATTTTCATAACATTCATTTTGAACGTATTTGACAACAGTAAACACTAAACAGTTTGCTTGATAACTATAGAAATGTCACTATAGAATAATATTGTTGATCTTCATTTAATCATTACATCCGGCCAACTGCTTCAAAAAAACATATATATCTTCAACGTCTTACATCACAGAAAAGAGAAGTTCGTAGTAAACCTAATACAAAACCATTGTCATTCAAATACCAAAAAATTATCAACTATTCACGCATGCGACCACTTTTCGGACCTGACTAAGGAACGGGATACGTGTCTGGTTCAGTGACGAGTCCCGTTCCCTACTTCACAGACGTGACGTCAAGAAACGTGTATACGGACGAGGAAATAAACATTTCGCATCGAACTGCGTTCAACAGGTCGACAGATTTGGAGGAGGGAGCGTCATGGTGTGGGGAGCAATGTCTTACAACAAACGATCACACCTGGTCATCATTTCCGGCAATGTGACGGCCCAACGCTACATCAATGATGTTTTACAGCCACACCTCCTTTCGATAATCGACCAATAGAGGGAGCTGTTACAACAGGACAATGCCCGCCATCGCACAGCTCGTGCAACAGTGGATTTTCTACGGAATTCCAATGTCGACTCCTTGCCATGGCCCTCCAGGTCGCCCGACATCAACCCCATCGAAAATCTTTGGGACTATCTTGATCGTCGTATCCGTGCACGTACACTACCACCGTTAGATGCACTGGCCACAGAACTACGGGATGAGTACTGAGCAATATCACAGGAAAAGGATTTGTCGTCTGTTACGTTCTGTTCCGAGGAGGTGCAATACTGTAATTACAGCTCGTGGCCCTCATACTAGATACTGAAGAAAGCGCCCCCTAGTTTCTGTCGAATGTATAATGGAGACCTATGAAATTGAGACCTTATACTACACATACATTTGTTTCACCACGTAGAATTTCATTGTGTTATCTTTGGTAATCTATATATGTGTTATAAAAAGTTAAAGACTGATGTCAACACTGCATAAAATCAGGGGTTGCGTTCTTTTTTGAGAGAGTTTATATTAAACGAGGCTTACATATTTTCCAACTATAACAACTGTAAAACTTACACCTCAAATTTTGTAACGTTACAGAATTATCAAGAAGCATTGTTGAAGATTACATCAGATAAATGCCGTAATATATATAGTCACACTATTCATATACGAATCAGTATAATGACACTTCAATAACAGTCAGTTTTATTTAAAAATCACTATTGATAAAGTTATGCTATTGTACTCAGCAATGGCAATGCACAGTAGGTTTGTCATGTGTTACATCATTATTAGTTCTAAAATTAACATATTGCCAATGCCGTTTTAATGGTATAAATGGCCAATCTCTATGATGCAACCACTGAGTTGTTTTGCGTGTTTAGTTTTTGTTTTCAAAATGGAAAAACACAAAGACATAATTTTTATGAAATTTGTCCATGCCAAGATAACATAAGTTCGATAAGGTGAATTCATTTGAACGAAAGTCTCTCAGGCAATTGTTGCTAATTGGTAGGTAATTAGGATTACCTTGCCTCGGGTAATGCCGGCAAGTTTCCATCAAGGTTGAATTGGTAAGAGGATGATACAACAATAAGACCTAACGATCGAACCAATAGTGATGACTGAAGTTCCCCGAAAAAGCCTCAACACTGCTATTCATAGTATGCTCTCTGTGGTCAAAGAATAAACCAACATTTGACATTTGATCACTGACGGTGTATCAGTAGAAAGTGTTCCACAAATAGTTTTTCCATTTTGATTTGGTTTTTGAAATATTGGAGATATGGGACTGTACTACATTTATAAGTTCTATTTATTGAACTATTGTTAAGATAATTATATTTTTAAGTTTAGAAACGACACTTCCCGAGTTGTACAATTTGTTTATGTTGAACTTTAAGATGTCTCTTATGATATCTCCTTATGGTTTCCTTGGCACGGATTAATACGTTGTGAATTTAGTCCCATGTTAAAGTCGCTTGTGTGTTAAGGCAGTTACATCTCTGCTTCTATACAGATCTCTATTTACACAGATACCTATATGACATATCTTACATTATGCAATCATTCATTCAAAAAATTAACACATGTTTATCCCAAATTGCCAGTTTATGACAAATATTTGAAATCCTGAAAAAGTCCTATTATTCGTGGGAGCCACATTCACACGTCCAATACTATTAACATGGATACTAGTTGTACAATCTATCTAACACTATCAACTGTTATTCTGACTGTATACATTTAGTTTCCAAAATAACAATTGACAGATTGATCCGTTGTCCGGTTTTCAAACTTTCTTTTTGTCACCATACAACATTGATTAGCTTTAAAGAGATAATTTCCAGCAACAGTCAATATTTATTGACCACATTACACCATTTATAAAATTTTGCATTTGTGACCCCGAATAACACACTGAGTGTGTTTGTTAACTAAATAATAAACTTTTCCGGTTAATGCCTCTAAACTTTCATTGCACGTGTACTATAATATGTCAAATACATATGTTTGATGTTATTCCAAAAACACAATCATTTATAACATCCATTATTTTACAAAACGATTCAAGTTGTTACAAATGTGCACAAAAGATAATCATGTTTAGGTGTACAGATATCAACATTACAGACTGTATCGCATTGACTCAACTGGAGTAGACATCCATATTATAAACACAGATTCATGTTATTTAAACAAAGCTGCCGAGTACCGACTTTCAAATTATACCTGTTTACCTGTTCTGCTTTATATGTGGTTCCTATAAACAGAGGCACTTGAGCCTTAAATAATCCGGAAACAAGGTGTGAATCGAAGATATACATTCATGCTCCTAAAAGCTCATACATTTGCATTTGAATACAATAACTTCAATCAAGATAAATGGTAGTAATACAGTATTCAGTAGCGGATTAGATTATAAACCAAGTTATAGAAAAGTATTACCCTTATTTAAATTACCACAGGCAATCTAGAATAAAGCATCAAGGGTCTTAAAGTTTCTACCTTTCTAAGATAAAGATATGTTTTAATCTAATGCTTAAGATATTTAGTTATGTAATATCAGAAATAATAGTTAATGTTAGATTTTCGAATTAAATTAGTTTCTTTAATGTTTGAATTTTACAAACGTTATTCTAAATTGTTTTTAATTTTAATGGCCGGTTTTGACTATAATGTAATACATATTCAAATGATCATTTGTAATTAAAGCTAATGGGTACATTTTCATATTATTCTTTACAAATAGATTTTAAATTGATTAGCGTATGAATATGACTGAAACATGACACTTGTTGACACTTTGAAGCATCACGAGAATCGATTTAAGTAAAACTCTATAGAAATTTCAAGCAAGTTTCAAACAATCATAAGCACATTTGATCATTTTAAGATAATCAAAGAATTTCATTAGCCAAATGCAATTGTTAAATGAAGTAAATTCATTAAACATCCAAAAATGAATTAACATACCTTGTGTCAAAGTGATGAGATCGAAAAAGATTTGAATCACTCCAATGCAATTTCAAATAAATGTACTTTAAAATTGTACTTATTTGACATCATTTACACTGAAATGAACAATTTGCGTTTCTTTCATGTAGTGTACGCCAATTTCTGGGTTGTCTCCTAAGATACATTTTAAGTTGCAATTGAAACTCATAAATTTACTCTTCAATCATTCAAAATTAGTGCTGAAACAGGTTTCATAATACCATTTATCTAAGTTTCACATCTCTTTAAAGTGTGTTTCCTAATTGTATAATATATCTGTGCGCTCTAGTTCACAGGATTAAAATGTAATCCTCAAACAGTATGTTGTTCTAAACGCAAACTTAATATTGATAAATCTCATCATCAATTTAAACAAGCGTCATTCATTACATACACACATAAGACTTTAATTAGTATCCTGTATTCATTTTACATAACATATGCATTCAAACCTATGCATTTGTCCATGAAAAGTATAAAAAAAACTAATACGTTTCAGATAAATTCATTTCGACATGCTTGCTCGCAGTTATTAAGAAAAAAATACCTTTTTTTTAATTGGCACGTTTTGGCCCTGTACGTGTTAACGATCATACAACAATGAAATTTTAAAATCATAATATACTTATAATGTTCTTTCTGTTTGTCATGTTCAATATGAGCAAATCCCTTCTGAATCTTTTTTTTGACAGTATAGTACATGTACATGTGGCTACATGTTATCCTTATCATATATATCAAATCAAATTCATTTTGATATGCTTGCAGCAATTGATATGTCGGATATTTAAGATTATACTTATACATTTTTGCGCTGAATCTGTTAATAATCATACAAATATGACATACAGTAGAACACGGATATAGCGAACACGGATATAGCGAACAAATTTTCAAGTAAATATAATAGTTGTATAGTTCTTTTGATATTTTTGTTACCGTATGTGTATGTTTTTTTCTTACACTTCATATTTTAATATGGCGATATACTGTATATTGAGTGTTAGGGATATTGAAATGTGTATGATTTATGTCTCATCAGGTGATAAATAAAGAAATACATCATTATTAATAATTTCAACTTTATATATATCTTTAAATATTTTTATCAAGAATATTTTAGCATATCACATATGCATGTTTCAATTAAATTTAGCCTGACATGCCTGTATCACTCAAGGCTACAACGAAGCCAAGCCTCAGACTGTGAGGCATATTGAGGACAGGCTTGTTGTCATGGATTAGAGAGTTGTACTTCCTCTCCCTTTCAACTTGGATTCCGTCCGGAAAATAGCTCCAACGGCTTTCAACACATCAAACAGATTTGCAATGACTTTTAGAAATCATATAACAACATCTTATCTCACATCCATATATGAATTATTAACACTTAGAAGGGTTAACCTTTACTTTATCCTTTACGGACACAAATATATTTTTTATTTCATATAAGATCTTATGGGCATGGTTTAAGTAATACAGGTACATGTAGCTGACACTCCTGTTTGATTCATACATACATGAAGCTGAATTTGAAAGTGATTTTTATGTATTTTTTAAGTTGTTGTCTGTCATCAATTGAAGTTTCTTTTCTTTTATTCGGGTAAGATATTCCCTCTCCCAACAAACGAAGCTTAAGTAATTCAATTATTTTATTTCGGTTTGTAGGCCATGGGCCCATGTACAATATTTAGATAAGCTTAAGTAATAAACTCATGATGAATCAATATCTATCCTAACAGACTGCCAAAGCACAGACACGTCAAACAGATTTGATTTGATTTTTATAAATAGAATAATAACATCTCATCTCACATCCATATATCAATTATTAACACTTAGATGGATTAACCTTTACTTGAAACCTTTTAAAAAATCAAATGATGTATTTTCTTTCTCCTCCTCCGCCTTCTACACGCATCAGCAAGTTGTGCATTTTCTTGTGACCTTGACCTGTGACACTTACATGTATGGACAAACAATCAATGAACACATTTCATTTAGTATAACAGTCATGTAATAAATAAAAGGGTTAATATAGAAATTAAAACGTTTTTAGTTTATCATGTTGAAAGGCACGAAGTTGCTGTGACCTTGGCATCCTGTAAACGTTATGATGATCAAATGTCAAACTCACCTGTTGAAACATATGAGGATACATTAGTGGGTATCATTAACTCTGTAATAGACTTTCTGCTTTCTTTCATCTCTCATATAGCCCTTTCTCATTTTGTTTCTTAACTAGAACGCTTTATAGAAGTCTGGGAACAAGTCATATGGACATCATGATCAAAGTATCTCACTTTTGACATAAAATAATTTTGGAAATACTTACATTTATGTCATTTGAAATGAGATGTTAATGTAGGAATAATGACTGAAGAAATACATCACTAATAGGAAAACATTTCGCAACAGACACATTAAGATCACATTAAGGAGCTTTGAAAAAAGTAATGACATGATTATAAGTAATCATTTTTCGAAAATGTATTTACTGATCAGTGTATTAACTCTACCTTTGTCATACATTTACTTTTTTTATAAATTCCAATTAGACATTCAAATGAGAAAATCGTGTAGGCAACTTATACTGAAAAATCACTGATATGAAAATTGTTTTTATGGACACATTGCGAATACATGAAACAACATTAAAAAGTTGACGATGTATCAAAGTAATCTTCTATAAGACAAATATTAACAGAAAAGGAACATACATTCTCATTTGCTTGATCATGTAGTTTCGATGTCGGTAAATTAGTTGTTAAACAAATACTTATTTTTAGAATATATTGTCCAGATGTAAAGTGCCTTGACATTTATACTTTTTCATAAAAAGACCAATATTCAAAATGTTAAAAGATTAAAAATTGTTTAGAAAACTAGAAGCTGTCAGGGGTCGAAGTTCCTGTAATCAATAAATCAAATTCAATTAAAATTTAAAACTTTAACAGACATGAATGCTTGCATTTATTGCACCGTTAAAAATAGCTGAATTGTTTAACAAGGACTTCAGATCATTGCCACTCATCAATAAAAAGTAAAAAGTAAACCTTTTAATTGTAAAAACATCATATCATTTTATGAATAAATTCTCCCACATTAAAACACTTGCTTGATAACAGTGTTAGTATCTACACCGAAACGTTGCATTCCATGCAATAATAATTTGATTATCCATAAGAACTTGTTCTTCTTCAAGGAAGACTATAGCTTTATTAAACTGCTACTATGGTAATTTTGATACATTCTGGTAAAAATAATTGAGGATGTAATGAATTTTAAATTTATGACATAATTGCCCTGTGATGCAAACACACTGTATACAAATTGTAATGTAAAAATATAACAAAGGATTTAGTTTTCAACATCAATATGTTTGTGGACTTGAAGGCAGTTAGGCGCTTTTGTGTCTCTAGCAAATGTTTTGAAACCATGCTGTTGACTTCTTCATTACACAGTCTCGAACTGACGCTTGGAAGACTTGAAACATTAAACAATTTGGTTCAATCTGTGACTCGGCAAGTAGGCACCAAATCTGGCAATTACCGATGAACTCGGATGAACACCCCCTGAGTAAGGCAAGTATGAATGATTTAGGCATCAATCAGTGAACACGTCATATACATGTAGACGACTAGAAATCGAACTCCAAGTTTATAAACATTTTTTAAAAGTCATCTATCATCATCTGCCAATTTCAGAGACAGATAACTTCCTGGTAAAGTCTGTGAAAGAGTGACTCTTGAAAACCGCAAGTAAAGTGAAATAACAAAACTGTAGGAACTTTCTTATCTTTTCATTCAAAATGTAAGAAATATGATGTTGTGTGCCTATATAAACACTATGAAAACCTCCTATTATCTCAGATGTGGAAACGTCCCTAGAAGAAATGAGACTGCAAGATGTAAGAGCACTTGGTTGATAATCGACTGAAGCTAACAATCTAGACTCTTTTGAAGATGAAACGCCCTTTGAATTTTCTTGTTATAGACATTTTCATTGACATTCTCTCAGAGTAGATCAAGTAAATAAAATTCCCGTTCCAACTTCCGTAGTAATAGTATATAAGTATAGTATATGAGTGTCTCGACAAAACAGGAGACAGTGTTTGCATAAGTATGTTGTATGTTGTATGTTGTATGCTGATCCGTTTTAGATGAAAGGCCAAGGCTGTTTGTAATTTCACTGTTCCATAAGAAATATTATACGATTTTCAGAATATCTAATATATAGTTAATACATGCTCATGTGCTTTTTGCAATTGCTAGCCATCCCTTATATGTAAAGAATAAGAGAAGCCCATAATTCCTTTTGAACGGCTTTAAAAAATTTACCACAAAAACAATTTACATGCTTTAAGAAAAGTGTCCAAAGTAAAAACCTTAGTTTTTCACCAATCCCTTTGCATCATTTGCTTGTTTACCTTGGATGATTTTATCAAATTGAAACAAGAACAGGAATAATGTAAATGGCCTAAAATCATCTAAATGATTGTCGACAAATACAAATACATTGTACGTACATGTACTTGATTCCCCAGATTACGTAATAACAATTTCTAAAAATTCATCAAAAACTGGTGAATTTTGGCATTTAATATCTATTAATATTATTACTTATAAATATGATTGTAACTTAATTAACACAAACACAATTTGCGATTTCCCTTGTTCTTGCTCAGAACATGCATCAATGTTAAAACAAATTATGGGAAAAGAAACATCCTCTTTCACAAAATTTTACGGTGGGTACACATGAAGTAGACCTTTCGATATCCTAACTAACACATGAGGCAGACCTTTTTTTCCCATTTCACAGATGTATGATTTAGTGTGGTTGTTTATTGAAATGTCAAGATGATATTGGGAAGGTTATGCCATGTTGCTAATTGTTAAAACCCAAGTGCCTGCCAACGGAAACCAAAACTGAATTTGTCACAGCAAAAAGAGAATTTTTTGGGATTCTTTTAATGTCATGATTTCCAAATGTTATGTAACTACAAATAATGAACAAAAACTTGTTTCATTACCTCAAATCTTGCCAACATCACGTTTCAACAATTCGAATGTTTGAGTAGATGAAGAAGTTGAAAGAAGAAAATCTAATCAAATGTCATGTTGTCTTAGGGGCTCAGCGTTTAAAACATATAGGTAATGGGACAAAAGCACATTTTTTTTTTCTTGCGTAGCTTTCCAGATTATTGTATATAAGTTAATGTCATACATGATGCTGGATAGTTTAAACATCACAACAATCAACCTTAAATCCTGCAGTTGAATCCAGATTATGAAGCATCAAGCTAAAGCTACTGACTGTCATTTCAGTTTGAACATATCATTTGCGTCAGGGAAGTGGATTCGTCCTGCTTAACTAAACTGTTTATGTTTTGAGACACGTATCAGTTGAAAAATAGATTGTGTTAACATTGTGTTACTTGCAGTGATATAAATCCCTTTCCACTCTCTCTTTAAACACATAACAATTCAAAACTTATATACACATGCCATACATGTGCAACTATTTATGGTTATCACCTTCGACAACATAACATTTGCATTAAAATATTGTCACACTATGCTCTTTTATTTTGAATATTGAAAATACAAAAACATTAAGTCAATTTATGTTAATCATGTTTGATTTGCATTTGATATTAAAATATGTATGTAAATAGCAAGTCCACTGGGACAACGAGCCCTGGTTCCACTGACAGCAATTATGTTATGAATAAATCATGTTCTCACCCTGCCATTTTTGTTAGGTGGCATCAACCTGAATTTCTAATAGAGACATGTTAACGTATTAGCAAAGATACAATATCAGCATATTCACCAACACCTTGATAAATTGCATCAAATAACGAATTTGAAAGCAAAATCATTTGTGCTTCAAAACTTTTAACTATTACTCAACTATATTACCATTACGTTTCCTATTGTAAGTAGGTCACAGGCACTTCAATACAGAGGCGTTAAAAGTATTGGGATGGTACAATTGGGACAATTTCACCTTTTAACTCTTGTTGGACGGCCCCTTGAACAAATCATTATTCGACAAATCCTAAAGGAAGGGGAGGTGCAGGTGCTGTGGTCATGTCGAACTTCTTCGCCCCCTTTCCCCCTGGATTCGCCACTATTCTTTGCTAGCTGAGGTACGAATCAGAGCCTTTGGTGAAAATAAATCTTAAATATTGTAAGTAAATCACAGGCACTTCAATAAAGTGGTGTAAAGGTATTTTGATAGAAACTGTATGAGCGACCCTCAAAAGTACTTGGTGCTCGTTCACCCTTTAACTCTTGTGGGGGACCTGTTTACAAAGAATGGGGATATTAAGTCAAGAAAGTACACACATCAATATCAACACCCTGTTTTAAGGAATGCATATTTCTCCTTAATTGTCAGCCCCTTTTCCGATTAAACACCTTACCAAAACACTTCTTTAAGACATGTCATAAGTTTGTTCATACGTATGGTAGGTGCCAAAGATGTATAAGTGACACAAAGCTTTCAATTTGAAGAAAATCCCAGAGCTTAATTTGTTTCATGCCAACAGTAGAGGTGTTGGTAAATCCTACACGGTGTAAGTAATTGCCTGCACACAGAATCTGGAAAATTGATTTGACAAAGCGAAAGATTGGCGGGGATTTGGATCTGACGTTTCCTCTTCCTCCAAACTTAGAAATTGGTCCGGAAATTATCCCAATGTCTCCCACACATCAAACAGGCTTTGCTAAACACAGCGAGGTCGACTGTGATGATCAGGATCTCCCACCGTGGACTAGGACTGATCTCTGATCAATACACAGGCTAGTTTCAGGGAATATTGGCGTGAAAGCAGGTTTTGATGGTACAAGTCAATTAGTCATCATATTTGGAATATTGAGACAGGGATTGTTGATGCAGGTCGGTAACCAAACACACACATGGCCAAAAAGAAACGACACCATCTTAACTTTAAGATAGTCTAAGCCCTGAGTTTTAAATATGAATTAAACATTGTCACTTTATGCCTTCATCAGTAAACTGACATAATTTATGGATTCTAAAACATTTTTTGTTAACGTTTTTCTATAAAAACATGTTAACTAGACGGTACAGATTAGTGAAAAATAAATTTGTATTTTTTTCTTACACACTCCAATAAAATGCATTAGAAAGTAAACCAATGAAGGTTATTTATATTGATTAAACCTAATATTCATATCATACCTTTATATTTCAAAGTTCTTTTTCAATTCCTAGCATCATGATATATTTTAAAATGTTGTTTAGCACCCCAAGCGAATTTGAACAGATATACAACTGAATGTATCATATTTCAATAAAATTGCATATGTATACTGTGTGTTCAAATTCATCGAAAACTCTACACATAGGTGAACTGTGATTACAAATTGAAAATGTGTCATCTATGATCTAATTCAATATCCATTGTGAAAACATATGTTGGAGAGATGATACACATTTAGATTCAAATGTGCAAAGACCATTTAAGTTATAGTAACCCTTGTGACGTTTAGCTCTTTTAATGTCATGCTATTGGAAGGTATCCAAATTGTACAATCTTTATGATCCAAGCAATGAAATGTTTTGTGTTTATAGTTTATGTTTTCAAAATGAAAATTTGTCCATAACAAGATAAGATAAGGTTGATGAGTTGCCTGTGAATTCATTTGAGCGGCAACAAAAGTCTCTCAGGTCCGGCTGGTAATTGTTGCTATTTGGTAGGTAATTAAGATTACCTTGCCTTGGGTAATGCAGGCAAGTTTCCATCTTGGTGGAAGTTGTAAGAGGATGATACAACCCCACAATGAGATCTAACGATCGAATCCATAGCGACGACTGAAGTTTCCTGAAATAGCATCAACACTGCTATTCATAGTATGCTCTCTGTGGTCAAAGAATAAATGAACATTTGACATTTGATCACTGACGGTGTATCAGTAGAAAGGGTTCCACGAATAGTTTTTCAGTTTTAATCTGGCTTTTGGAAATATTGGAGATATGGGACTGTACTAGATTAATAATCTCTTTTTATTAAAACATTTTAAAGGGGCAGTAGCACGTTTTTTGGTAATTTTATATTTTAAATATTTCACTTGTAATTTTAAGTAAATGCTAAATGTATTAATATGTTGTCAGTGTCAACAATCTCATTACACAAGCCGATCACACATAGTCAGAGGACAAAGTATGAGGATTCACATAAAATCCATTGGTGGCCATTTTTTCTGAACACCTTTAATTCATTTTTGTAAGAAAAAGGAATCGCATGGCTGAACTTTAAGTTATATATTCAAATTATAACTGCTTCATTTAGTTTTAATACATTGTCTTTCAATTGAAACCATTTATTTTCATTTTCCTGACATCACCTTATATTCCCCCTAAAAACGTGCTACTGCCCCTTTAAAGATCATTATATTTCTTAGTTTAAAAACTACACTTCATGAGTTGTACAATATGTTTTCAACTGCAGTCGACTAACTTTAAGATATCTCTTATGATATCTCCTTATGATCGCCTTGGTAAGGTTTATCATCCATACGTGTTGAATGAAGTCCTCACATAAATACCATGTTAAAGTTGCTTGTGTTGCAGAACAAGTACATCTCCGCTTTTATATAATCTCCATTTACACAGTCACCTTTTTTACATCCCGTAGATTATATAAAGAAGAAAATTATGATTATTGTCACATTTTGACACACGCCTAATATAGCATACTTACCACTATTCAATTAACCTGATATAAAGTGCGACAAGGTATGAGATGTAGTAAAGTTCCACTGATTTTAACTTCATCACCATAATACCAAAGAAGTTCTCATATTAACAGATTCTAAGTCGGTCAAATGTTTGATCAGTAGTAATAAGCCCATGCACCCATGCACGCTTCTCGCCTTTATGATTGTGCACATTTTCATCCACATTACAAGTATTTTGTACAAAAACGTGCCCAGGCGTGAGTCACCTATCATAAGGAATCCAGATCATAATCCTTGGTTGAATTCCATTTTGACGCAAAATATCAGTATATATTGCCCATTACCAGATATGGCCTTTGTAGCTATTAAGCAGAAAGCCCTGTACTTAACAACTTGTTTTTTTGGTTCTGCTTTCGGACAAAAGTAAATGCCATCATTAATGAAATAAATTAGAGACATATTTCATGATAAATACTTGTTTCTAATCAAAATCAGTTAAAAAGATCTCTAGTTCGTGGAAGCCAAATTCACACGTCCAATTGTTTTAACATGGACACTAGTTGTACAATCTATGAAACACCATCAACTCGGAACTGTCATTCTGACCGTTTTCATAAAGTTTCCAATATTACGTTTGACTGTGTTTGCCACGCTGCATTGTCCGGTTTTGAATCACTTTCCTTTTGTCACTTTTTTCTACTGCATTGATTAGCTTTAAAAAGATACTTTCCCTGAAACAGTCAATATTTGTTGACCACATTACACCATTTATAAAGTTTTGCATTTGTGACCCCGAACTACACACTGTGCGTGCTTGTTAAAAAAACACTACAACTTATCCTGTTAATACCTCTAAACTTTCATTTTCACATGTACTATAATATGTCAAATACATTTGTCTGGATGTTATTCCTACAACACAATCATTTATAACATCCACTATTTTACAAAACGATTCAAGTTGTTTCAAATGTGCACGAAAGATAATCATGTTCAGGTCTTCAGATATCAACATTACAGATTGTATCTCATTGACTCAACTGGAGTAGATATCCATACAGATCCATGTTATTCAAACAAAGTTACCGAGTACAGACTTTCAAATTATACCTGTTTACCTGTTCTGCTGTATATGTTGTTCCTATAAACAGAGGCACTTGAGCGTTAAAAGGGCAGTAGCATGTTTTTATGGGGACTACAAGGTGATGTCAGGAAAATTAAAATTAATGGTTCCAATTGAAAGACAATGTATTTATACTAAATGAAGCAGTAATAATTCAAATATATAATGTTATGTTTAACCATGTGATTAATTTATCTTATACAAAATGAATTAAAGGTGTTCACACAAAATGGCCGCCAATGGAATTTATATGAATCTTCATACGTCGTCCTCTGACTATGGATGATTGGCATGTGTAATGAGATTTTGGACACTGTCAAAATAATGCACTTAGCATTAACTTACAATTATCAGTGTAAATTTAAAAATATGAAATACCATGCCACTGCCCCTTAAATAAAAGGTGTTACAACTATCTCATACATGAAGGAGCCATGTTTGGTACATGTTAATATACATATTTCCTTTCTTCCTATTATCACATCAAACGACAACGTTTCCTTGATTTATAACTGTCTACAGAAACCAATCATGATTTAACTTTAATTCTACAAACAATACACCAGTCTTTGATAAATGTTTTTCAAGCATCTTATACATGTAGGAGCAATGAGACATCTTTATCATAAAATACTTTGACTTCTGACTATGGATGATTGGCTTGTGTAATGAGATTTTTGACACTTTCAAAATATTACATTAAGCATGAAAATAATATTATCAGTGAAAACTTTAAAATATAAATTTATCAAAAATCGTGCTACTGCCCCTTTAAGTTATCCGGAAACAAGGTGTAATCGAAGATATACATTCATGCTGCTAACAACTCATACATTTACATTTAAATATATAAACTTCAATCAAGATAAATGGTAGTAATACAGTATTCAGTAGAGGATTTGATTATAAACCAAGTTATATAGAGGATACAAAACGACCTTCCATTTAATACTATTTTTATCAAACGAGTTAATGATTGTGTATACAACGAGCGAAAGCGATAAAAATAGTATTAAATGGAAGAGAGTTTAGTATTCTGTTTTATTACTTAATTGCCCTCAAAATCAAGCAAAACCGGCGACAGTTGTGACGGCGCGCTTCCACAATGACGTCACAACCACACACAATACTGTGACGACATACTTCAATTGTGTTATTTCACTAGTTTAATATTGCCATATAAATATTATACTGCAATATCTTACACGGGCGAGTAATAAAGAAAAGTATTATCCTTATTTAAATTTATTGAACCTTTATAGGATCGTCCTCTTCAAATAAGTGTAAACGTATCATATTTTGGAATGTTCACAATTCATCCTCACATAAAGTAATCTTGTTTATCTGATATATACTTCACCTGAGAGAAATATCCCGCAAATGTTCCACAAGCAAAAACCTGCTCATATAAATACACATCATGGTATACTTTTTGTAACATATGCTTGAACTTCTGAAGATGATTATAATTGATCTTCGCGAAACTATAATGCAGCTCTGATCATAGTATTTGCTTCCTGTTGTTGTTTACTGCTCCATTTAGTTTAAATACATTGTCTTTCAATTGGAATCATTAATTTTCATTTTCTTGACATTACCTTATATTCTCCCTAAAAACGTGCTACTGCAATTGGTATCCTGTATTCCCCCATTATACACAACACCCATGCATACCTGTACGTGTCTATGACCAGTAAAAATCCTAATTGACTTATTATTTTGATTACTGAATGGTCTTGTTACCATTAATTTTCTCCTAAAACAGGTCTCAATCAAATGTTTTTAAACAATATGATAAAAGAAGTCCAAATAGATAGCCATATTTGACAATATATATAAAGTAATGATATTTAAAGATTTTCAATTTTATAATCAAGAACAATTTCACCATTCATATCGTTCATATCTATATATAAGCTTTCATTTGCTTTGGTTGAAATTATCACAAATATGTAAAACTCAATGCTTTTTTAGCAGATTTATGAAAACTTCAGAAATAGAAATTTCACTTAATTCATGTCACATATAGAATTGTTACAAAGTTTTCTCATATTTTATTTGCTGTTAAAAGATATCAGATTAGACTAGTTTTGTAGATGGATAAAATATTTCTCGAAATTATTTATGAGTGTATGAACATCAATTATAAGTATAAAATACCTTGAGAATTATTGTTGAATGATGTACCCAAACTTTTAAGATTTCAATATTGTTTAATAAAAACTTTTGAATTATGTTTTGGATGAGTATTGATTTTTTAAACTTAAAACACGTTTCAAATGCTAAAGAATATGCTTAAATTACCAGCTGGTTGCAAAAAAGGTAGGCTTGCTAAACTTTCCCTTTGAAATCTTTAGACTTCTTGTTACGCCCCAGTGACCTGAAGTTTTATTATACAACTGGTCAGTGACTTATGACTTCAGTTGAGGCTCAAAATCACTGAGTCCATATGTAATTTTGATGTCAATTCAAATAGTGATTTTAGCAAAGTGTTAAGTTTTAGAAAAAAATGTTTTCAGAACAAATTAAATTTGACATCTTTACAATAAATAAAATATTTGTATAGCTTTTTCAACATTTCTATTCCCGTTTATGTTTTTTTCTTACACTTTATTAGATATGGTTATACTATATACAATGTGTCAGGGATATTCAGATGTGTATGATTTATTACTCATCAGGTGGTCGATAAAGAAATACATCATTATTAATAATTTCAACTTTATGTATATCCTTAAACATTTTTATCAAGAATATTTTATCATATCACATATGCATGTTTCAATTAAATTTAGCCTGACATGCCTGTATCACTCAAGGCTATAAGAAGCCAAGCGTCAGACTATGAGGCATATTGAGGACAGGCTTGTTGTCATGGATTAGAGAGTTGTGCTTCCTCTCCCTTTCAACTTTGGATTCCGTCCGGAAATTAGCTCAAACGGCTTTCAACACATCAAACAGTTTTGCAATGACTTTTATAAATCAAATAACAACATCTCATCTCACATCCATATATGAATTATTAACACTTAGAAGGGTTAACCTTTACTTTATCCTTTACGGACACAAATATATTTTTTATTTCATATTAGATCTTATGGGCATGGTTCAAGTAATACAGGTACATGTAGCTGACACTCCTGTTTGATTCATACATACATGAAGCTGAATTTGAAAGTGATTTTTATGTATTTTCTAAGTTGTTGTCTGTCATCAATTGAAGTATCTTTTCTTTTATACAGGTAAGATATTCCCTCTCCCAACAAACGAAGCTTAAGTAATTCAATTATTTTATTTCGGTTTGTAGGCCATAGGCCCATGTACAATATTTAGATAAGCTTAAGTAATAAACTCATGATGAATCAATATCTATCCTAACAGACTGCCAAAGCACAGACACGTCAACCAGATTTGATTTGATTTTTATAAATCGAATAATAACATCTCATCTCACATCCATATATGAATTATTAACACTTAGATGGATTAACCTTTACTTGAAACAAATGATGTATTTTCTTTCTCCTCCTCCGCCTTCTACACGCCTTAGCAAGTTGTGCATTTTCTCGTGACCTTGACCTGTGACACTTACATGTATGGACAAACAATCAATGAACACATTTCATTTAGTATAACAGTCATGTAATGAATAAAACGGTTAATATTAAAATTAAAACGTTTTTGTTTATCATGTTGAAAGTCACGAAGTTGCTGTGACCTTGACATCCTGTAAACGTTATGATGATCAAATATCAAACTCACCTGTTGAAACATAAAAAAATATGAGGATACATTAGTGGATATCATTAACTCTGTAATAGACTTTCTGCTTTCCTTCATCTCTCATATAACCCTTTCTCATTTTGCTTCTTAACTAGAATGCTTCATAGAAGTTTAGGAACAAGTCATATGGACATCATGATCAAAGTATCTCACATTTGACATAAAATACTTGTGGAAATACTTACATTTATGTCATTTGAAATGAGATGTTAATGTAGGAATAATGACTGAAGAAATACAGAAAAGTCACTAATAGGAAAACATTTCACAACAGACACATTAAGAACACATAAAGGAGCTTTGAAAAGGGAATGACATGATTATAAGTAATCATTTTTCGAAAATGTATTTACTGATCAGTGTATTAACTCTACCTTTGTCATACATTTACTTTTTTTATAAATTCCCAATAGACATGGAAATGAGAAAATCGTGTAGGCAACTGAATAAATCACTGATATGAAAATTGTTTTTATGGACACATTGTGAATACATGAAACAACATTAAAAAGTTAATGATGCATCAAAGTTATCATCTATAAAACAAACATTAGCTGAACAGGAACATCCATTCTCATTTACTTGATCATGTAGTTTTGGTGTCGCTAAATTGGTTGTTAAACAGATATGTGAAATGCTTAACATTTATACTTTTTCATAAAAAGACCAATATTCAAAATGTGACAAGATTAAAAAATGTTTCTAAAAGAAGTAGCTGTCATTAGTCGAAGTTCCTGTAATCAATAAATGAAATTCAATTAAAATTGCAAACTTTAACAGACATGAAATGCTTGCATTTATTGCGCCGTTGAAAATTAGCAGAATCATTTAACAAGGACATCAGATCATAGCCACTCATCACTAAAAAATAAAGAAACGATGAACTACATGTATGCTAGAACAACCATATATTTGTGTTTCTGGAGAGAATGGTGTACAATTTGACAATGACAATAACTCTTGAAATTGACAATTTCCCTGTCTAGGCTTGGTATATATATTTAGTATTGTTGCAGTTTGAGGAAAACCTTTTGGTTATCCTTCAGTTATCTCAACCAATCATGACCTTGTACATCAACCACGTTCCTTGTATCAAGTACTCACATCTTATCTAAACAATATGTACATCAAACCTTTTAATTGTGAGAACATCATATCATTTTATGTATTAATTCTCCTAAATTAAATTACTTGAATTGCTTTCTCGATAACGGTGTTAGTGTCTGCACCGAAACGTCGCATCCCATGCAATAAGAATTTGATTTACCATAAGAACTTGTTCTTCTTCAAGTAAGACTATAGCTTTATTAAACTGCTACTATGGTAATTTTGATACATTCTGGTAAAAATAATTGAGGATGTAATGAATTTTAAATTTATGACATGATTGCCCTGTGATGCAAACACACTGTGTACAAATTGTGATGTAAAAATGGAATACAGGATTGAGTTTTCAATCTCAATATGTATCATATATAATATAAACAGTTGATCACTATCATTGTGGACTTGAGGGCAGTAAGCGCTTTTGAACCTCTAGCCAATTTTTTAAAACCATGCTGTTGACGACTTTATTACACAGTCTCGAACTGACGCTTAGACGACTTGAAACATAAAGCAATTTGGTTCAATCTGTGACTCGGGAAGTACATGTAAGCACCAAATCTGGCAATTACCGATGAACTCGGATGAACACCCCCTGAGTAAGGCAAGTATGAACGATTTAGGGATCGATCAGTAAACTCGTCATATACATGTAGTACTCCACTGGTTAAACCTGGAAACAGTTACATCTGTTAATTTCAGAGACAGATTTTATCCTGGTAAAGTCTGTGAAAGAGTGCCTCCAATTAACCCTCCAATTTGGTGTCACTCTTTCTTTAATCATGTAATTAACAATTTAAACTTATATACACAGGACATACATGTGCAGCTATGTATCGTTATCACCTTTGACAAGATAACATTTTCATTCAAATATTGTCACACTATGGTCTTTAATATTGAATAATGAAAATACGAAAACATTAAGTCAATTTATGTTAATCATGTTTGATCTGCATTCGATATTAAAACATGTATGTAAATGTGTGGAGCCTCCATGCTAATAGCAAGTCCACTGGGACGACGAGCCCTGGTTCCACTGACAGCGATTATGTTATGAATAAATCATGTTCTCATCCTGCCATTTTTGTTAGCGTGTCATCACCTGAATTTCTTATGCAAGCATGTTAACGTATTAGCAAAAGTTAAAATATCAGCACATTCACGAACACCTTGATAAATTGCATAAAAAAAACACTTGCTTAACTATTTTTTAAAGCAAAATCATTGCTGATGGTAAACTATATTTGTGCTTCAAAAGTTTTAACTATTCCTCAAATATATTTTAATAACCGTTCCTAATGTAAATAGGTCACAGGCATTTCAATACAGTGGTTCAAAGAAGTTAAACCTATTGGGGTGGGAAACCTTCAAAAGATGTTGGGACTCCTTCACCATTTAACTCTTGTTTGCCGACCCCTTTAACAAATCATTATTCGGCAAATCCTAAAGGATGGGGGAGGTGCAGGTGCTGTGGTCATGTCGAATTTCTTCACCCCATTTCCCCCTGGATTCGCCACTACAGTATCTATGTCAGTCTTTGCTAGCTGAGGTACGAATCAGAGCCTTTGGTGAAAATAAGTCTTACATATTGTAAGTAAATCACAGGCACTTCAATAAAGTGGTGTCAAGGTATTTTGATAGAAACTGTATGAGCTACCCTCAAAAGTACTTGGTGCTCGTTCACCCTTTACCTCTTGTGGGGGACCTTTTTACAAAGAATGGGGATATTAAGTCAAGAAAGTATACACATCAATATCAACACCCTGTTTTAAAGGAATGCATATTTCGCCTTAATTGTCAGCCCCTTTTCCGATTTAACACCTTACCAAAACACTTTTTTCAAGTTTTTCATACGTATGGCAGGTGCCAAAGATGTATAAGTGACACAAAGATTTCAATTTGAAAAAAAAGCCTGAGGTTAATTTGTTTCATGCCAACAGTAGAGGTGTTGGTAAATCCTACATGGTGTAAGTAATTGCCCGCACACGGAATCTGGAAAATTGATTTGACAAAGCGAAAGATTGGCGGGGATTTGGATCTGACGTTTCCTCTTCCTCCAAACTTAGAAATTGGTCCGGAAATTATCCGAATGTCTCCCACACATCAAACAGGCTTTACTAAACACAGCGAGGTCGACTGTAATGATCAGGATCTCCCACCGTGGACTAGGACTGATCTCTGATCAATACACAGGCTAGTTTAAGGAATATTGGCGTGAAAGCAGGTTTTGATGGTACAAGGTGGTAAGTCAATTAGTCATCATATTTGGAATATTGAGACAGGGTTTGTTGATGCAGGTCGGCAACCATATACATCCACGGCCAAACTAAAAGATACCATCTTAATTGCAAGATAGTTTTAGCCCTGAGTTATAAATATAAATGAAACAATGTCATTGCGCTTTAAAATCTTTAATAGCCAGATAAAATTGTCAAAAATGAACTTGTGCTTGTTTTCTGGCACACTCAAGTAAACTCCGTTTAAAACTAAACCAGTGGTGATAATCTATATTGATAAGCTCTTATATATATGGAACTTTCATATTTAGTTTTTGTTTTGCCTATCGCGGGAATTCCACTGACAATAGATATGGCGTTTACCCTCTTGAAACGTTGGTATCATTTCTGTATCCCCTAAGTAAAACCTTCATGTCTAAATCTGAAAGCGCAGGAAAGGGTGTTATGATTAGCCGATTGTATGAACTGACACTTCTGGAATATTGAAGTAAAGGTGAAATACAGTTAGATCAAATGGAATGGAACAGAGTGTTCGTACCTTAAAAAACGTCATGTGTTGATCATTTGCAGAACATTCGTTTTGAAAGTGCTTGGCAACAGTAAACAATTTGCTTGATCATTATAGACACGTTACTATGGAATAATATTGTTGATTTTCAGTTAATTCATACATCCCCTGCTTCAAAACATATAATTGTTTAACGTCTTACCTCAAAGAAAACAGAAGTTTATTGATATAACTTAATACAAAACCTAAGTCATTCAAATACTAAAAAAATTATATATAATATATAAACAATATTCATATGCAAATCAGTATAATGACACTTCAATAACAGTCATTTTTTTTGTAAAATCACCATTGATAAAGTTTGGCTAATGTACCCAGCAATGGCAATGCACAGTAGGTTTGTCATTTGTTACATTATAAGTTCTAAAATTAACATATTGCCAATGCCGTTTTAATGGTATAATTGGACTATCTCTATGATGCATCCACTGACATGTTTTGCGTTTTTTAGTTTTTGTTTTCTAAATGGAAAAAAGAAAGATCTCATTTTTATGCAATTTGTCCATGCCAAGATAAGATACATGTGAGTGTTATGAGTTGCCCCTGAATCCATTTGAACGTCAGCGAAAGTCACTCGGGTCCTGCTGGTAGGTGTTGCTAATTGGTTGGTAATTAAGATTACCTTGCCTGGGGTAATGCAGGCAAGTTTTCATCTTGGTGGAAGAGGTAAAAGGATGATACAACTCTACAATGAGACCTAACGATAGAATCAATAGTGACGACTGAAGTTTCCTGAAATAGCATCAACACTGCTATTCATAGTATGCTCTCTGTGGTCAAAGAATAGATGAACCAACATTGACATTTGATCACTGACGGTGTATCAGTAGAAAGGGTTCCACAAATAGTTTTTCAGTTTTAATCTGGCTTTTGGAAATATTGGAGATATGGGACTCTACTACATTTATAAATTATATTTATTGAAATATTTTAAAGATAATTATATTTCTAAGTTTAGAAACGACACTTCACGAGTTGTACAATATGTTTTCAACTACAGTCGACGAACTTTAAGATATCTCTTATGATATCTCCTTATGATTTCCTTGGTACGGATTAATACGTTGTGAATTTAGTATAAAACAACATTTGACATTTGATCACTGACGGTGTATCAGTAGAAAGTGTTCAACAAATAGTTTTTCCATTTTGATTTGGCTTTTGGAAATATTGGAGATATGGGACTGTACTACATTTATAAATTATATTTATTGAAATATTTTAAAGATAATTATATTTCTAAGTTTAGAAACGACACTTCACGAGTTGTACAATATGTTTTCAACTACAGTCGACGAACTTTAAGATATCCCTTATGATATCTCCTTATGATTTCCTTGGTACGGATTAATACGTTGTGAATTTAGAAAATGTTAAAGTCGCTTGTGTGTAAAGGCAGTTACATCTCTGCTTCTATACAGATCACTATTTACACAGATACCTATATGACATATCTTACATTATGCAATCATTCATTCAAAAAATTAACACATGTTTATCCCAAATTGCCATTTTATGACAAATATTTGAAATCCTGAAAAAGTCCTATAATTCGTGGGAGCCACATTCACACATCCAATACTATTAACATGGATACTAGTTGTACAATCTATCTAACACTATCAACTGTTATTCTGACTGTATACATTTAGTTTCCAAAATAACAATTGACTGATTGATCCGTTGTTCGGTTTTTTGATCATAACCCCAACTTCAAACTTTCTTTTTGTCACCATACAACATTGATTAGCTTTAAAGAGATAATTTCCAGCAACAGTCAATATTTATTGACCACATTACACCATTTATAAAATTTTGCATTTGTGACCCCGAACTACACACTGAGTGTGTTTGTTAACAAAATAATAAAACTTTTCTGGTTAATGCCTCTAAACTTTCAATGCACATGTTCTATAATATGTCAAATACATATGTCTCGATGTTATTCCAAAAACACAATTATTTATAACATCTATTATTTTACAAAACGATTCAAGTTGTTACAAATGTGCACAAAAGATAATCATGTTTAGGTGTACAGATATCAACATTACAGACTGTATCGCATTGACTCAACTGGAGTAGACATCCATATTATAAACACAGATCCATGTTATTTAAACAAAGTTACCGAGTACAGACTTTCAAATTATACCTGTTTACCTGTTCTGCTTTATATGTGGTTCCTATAAACAGAGGCACTTGAGCCTTAAATAATCCGGAAACAAGGTGTGAATCGAAGATATACATTCATGCTGCTAAAAACTGCTTTTGCATACAACTAGCTTCAATCAAGATAAATAGTAGTGTTACAGTAATCAGTAGAGGATTAGATTGTTACCCAAGAAAAGTATTACCCTTATTTAAATTACCACAGGTAATCTAGAACAAAGCATCGATGGTCTTAAAGTTTCTACCTTTCTAAGATAAAGATATGTTTTAGTCTAATGCTTAAGATATTTAGTTATGTAATATCAGAAATAATAGTTAATGTTAGATTTTCAAATTAAATTAGTTTCTTTAATGTTTGAATTTTACAAGCGTTATTCTAAATTGTTTTTAATTTTAATGGCCGGTTTTGACTATAATGTAATACATATTCAAATGATCATTTGTACTTAAAGCTAATTGGTACATTTTCATATTATTCTTTACAAATAGATTTTAAATGGATTAGCATATGAATATGACTGAAACATGACACTTGTTGACACTTTGAAGCATCACGAGAATCGATTTAAGTAAAACTCTATAGAAATTTCAAGCAAGTTTCAAACAATCATAAGCACATTTGATCATTTTAAGATAATCAAAGAATTTCATTAGCCAAATGCAATTGTTAAATGAAGTAAATTCATTAAACATCCAACAATGAATTAACATACCTTGTGTCAAACTGATGAGATCGAAAAAGATTTGAATCACTCCAATGCAATTTCAAATAAATGTACTTTAAAATTGTACTTATTTGACATCATTTACACTAAAATGAACAATTTGCGTTTCTTTCATGTAGTGTACGCCAATTTCTGGGTTGTCTCCTAAGATACATTTTACGTTGCAATTGAAACTCATAAATTTACTCTTCAATCATTCAAAATTAGTGCTGAAACAGGTTTCATAATACCATTTATCTAAGTTTCACATCTCTTTAACACTTTTACATAAGATTTATATGGGCAATAAATACACTGAGAGATTGAAAGTTTAAAGAGGTTGTTAAACGAACAAGATGAACTGTGTGGTAAAGTGTGTTACCTAATTGTATAATATATCTGTGCACTCTAGTTCACAGGATTAAAATGTAATCCTCAAACAGTGTTTGCATAAGTATGTTGTATGTTGAATGCTGATCCGTTTTTAGATGAAAGGCCAAGACTGTTTATAGTTTCATTTTCAATAAGAAATCGAATACGATTTTTGGAATATCTAATATACAGTTAACACATGCTCATGTGTTTATTGCAATTGCTAGCCATTCCTTATTTTTAAAGAATAAGAGAAGACCATTATTCCTTTTGAACGGCTTTACAGCTTTTTACCACAGAAAACAATTTACATGATATAAGAAAAGTGTTTATATTGGGATTGTTTTAGGGGTTCTGGGATTTTCCTTAGATATACAAACGACCTTAAAGTAAAAACCACAATGTTCACAATGTTAAAACAAATAATACTGAATGGGAAAAGAAACATCCTCTTTCACAAAATATTATGTATGATGTAGTGTGGTCGTTGAAATGTCAAGCTGATATTGGGAAGGCCATGTTGCTAATTTTTAAAACCGACGTGCTTGCCAACGGCCACCAAAAACTAAATTGGTCACAGCGAAAAGAGACACATTTGGGTTCTTTTAATGTCATTTTGTTTTGTTCAATGTTATGTAAATACAGCTATTGAGCAAAAACTTGTTTCATTGCCTCAAATCTTGCCAACATCATGTTTCAACGTTTCGAATGTTTGAGTAGATGAAGAAGTTGAAAGATGAAATTCTAGAGGTACTGGGACAAAAGCACATTTTGTTTTTCTTGCGAAGCATTCCAGATTATTGTATATAAGTTAATGTCATACGTGATGCTAGATAATTTGAAACATCACAACAATCAACCTTAAATCCTGTAGTTGAATCCAGATTGTGAAGCATCAAGCGAAAGCTACTTGCTTTCATTTTAGTTTGAACAGATCATTTGCGTCAGGGAAGTGTATTCGTCCTGCTTAACTAAACTTTGCACATTTTTTTACGACACGTTTTTGTTTAAATAGATTGTGTTTACATTGTGTTATTTGTTGTGATATAACCCTTAACCCCCCAATTTTTTGTCACTCTTTCTTTAATCATGTAATTAACAATTTAAACTTATATACACAGGACATACATGTGCAGCTATGTATTGTTATCACCTTCGACAAGATAACATTTTCATTCACATATTGTCACACTATGGTCTTTTATATTGAATAATGAAAACACGAAAACATTAAGTCAATTTATGTTAATCATGTTTGATCTGCATTTGATATTAAAACATGTATGTAAATGTGTGGAGCATCCATGCTAATAGCAAGTCCACTGGGACGACGAGCCCTGGTTCCACTATTTCATTTATAAACGATGGCCTCATCCTGCCATTTTTGAATTTCTAATAGAGACATGTTAACGTATTAACAAATGATCAGAAATATCAGCACATTCACAAACACCTTGATAAATTGCATCAAATAACACATCCTTAACTGAGCTAATGTCGAATTTAAAAGCAAAATCATGGCTGATAATCAACCATCTTTGTGCTTCAAAAGTTTTAACTAATGCTCAACTATATTACATAACATTTCCTATTGTAAAAGGATTGGGATGGGAAACCTTCAAAAGAAGTTGGGACTCCTTCACCCTTTAACTCTTGTTTGGCAACCCCTTTAACAAATCATTATTCGACAAATCCTAAAGGATGTGGGAGGTGCAGGTGCTGTGGTCATGTCGAACTTCTTCACCCCCTTTCCCCCTGGATTCGCCACTACAGTATCTATGTCAGTCTTTGCTAACTCAGCTATAGATCAGAGCCTTTGGTGAACATTAGTCTTAAACATTGTAAGGAAATCACTGGCACTTCAATACAGTGGCATCAAGGATTTTTATTAGAAATTGAAAGGGGACCTTCAAAAGAAGTTGGTGCTCTTAGGTCCTTTTACTCTTATGGGGGAATCATTTTACAAAGAATGGTGATAATAAGTCCAAAAAGTACACACATCAACATCAACCCACAAGGAATATATATTTCTCTTTAATTATCAGCTACTTTTCCGATTTAACAGCTTACCAAAACACTTTTTTAAGACATGTCATAAGTTTTTCATAGGTATGGTAGAAAGATGCCAAAGATGCCAAAGATGTATAAGTGACACAAAGATTTCAATTTGAAGAAAAACCCTGAGGATCTCCCACCGTGGACTAGGACTGATCTCTGATCAATACACAGGCTAGTTTAAGGAATATTGGTGTGAAAGCAGGTTTTGATGGTATAAGTCAATTAGTCATCATATTTGGAATATTGAGACAGGGTTTGTTGATGCAGGTCGGCAACCATATACATCCACGGCCAAACTAAAAGATACCATCTTAATTGCAAGATAGTTTAAGCCCTGAATTATAAATATAAATGAAACAATGCCATGGCGCTTTAAAATCATTAATAGCCAGATAAAAATGTCAAAAATAGACTTGTGCTTGTTTTCTGGCACACTCAAGAAAACTTCATTTAAAACTAAAACAGTGATGATAATCTATATTGATAAGTTCTCATATAAATGGAACTTTTATATTTCGTTTTTTTTGCCTATCGCGGGAATTCCACTGACAATAGATATGGCGTTTACCCTCTTGAAAAGTTGGTATCATTTCTGTATCCCCTAAGTGAACCTTCATGTCTGAATCTGAAAGCGCAGGAAAGGGTGTAATGATTAGCGGATTGTATGAACTGACAGTTCTGGAATATTGAAGTAAAGGTGAAATACAGTAAGATCAAATGGAATGGAACAGTGTTTGTACCTTAAAAAGCGTCATGTGTTGATCATTTGCAGTACATTAGTTTTGAAAGTGCTTGGCAACAGTAAACAGATTGCTTGATTATTATAGACAAGTTACTATGGAATAATATTGTTGATTTTCAGTTAATTCATACATCCCCTGCTTCAAAACATATAATTGTTTAACGTCTTACCTCAAAGAAAACAGAAGTTTATTGATATAACTTAATACAAAACCTAAGTCATTCAAATACCAAAATAATTATATATAATATATAAACAATATTCATATGCAAATCAGTATAATGACACTTCAATAACAGTCAGTTTTTTTGTAAAATCACCATTGATAAAGTTTGGCTAATGTACCCAGCAATGGCAATGCACAGTAGGTTTGTCTTTTGTTACATTATAAGTTCTAAAATTAACATATTGCCAATGCCGTTTTAATGGTATAATTGGACTATCTCTATGATGCAACCACGGACATGTTTTGCGTTTTTTAGTTTTTGTTTTCTTAATGGAAAAAAACAAAGATCTCATTTTTATGCAATTTGTCCATGCTAAGATAAGATACATGTAAGTGTGATGAGTTGCCCCTGAATCCATTTGAACGGCAGCGAAAGTCACTCGGGTCCTGCTGGTAGGTGTTGCTAATTGGTTGGTAATTAAGATTACCTTGCCTCGGGTAATGCAGGCAAGTTTTCATCTTGGTGGAAGTGGTAAAAGGATGATACAACTCTACAATGAGACCTAACGATCGAATCAATAGTGACGACTGAAGTTCCCTGAAATAGCATCAACACTGCTATTCATAGTATGCTCTCTGTGGTCAAAGAATAAATGAACATTTGACATTTGATCACTGACGGTGTATCAGTAGAAAGGGTTCCATAAATAGTTTTTCAGTTTTAATTTGGCTTTTGGTAATATTGGAGATATGCGACTGCACTATATTTATAAACTTCTTTTTTAAAACATTTTTAAAATCTTTATATTTCTTATTTTAGAAACGGCACTTCCTATGTTATACAATATGTTGTCAAGTACAGTTGACTTAATTTAGAATATCTCTTATGATATCCGTTTATGCTCTCCTTGGTGTGGATTATTATCCATACATGTTGAATTTAGTCCCATATTAAAGTCACTTGTTTACATCTCTGCTTCTATATCAATCTATATTTACACAGTCACCTACATGTATATGACATCTCTTATATCATAGATAATAAAACTGTTATGATTATTGTCACATTTTCACTGAATTCAATTTCATTCCTGAAATGCCAAGATAGTTTTCATATAACAGATCACAAGTCGGTCAGATGTAAGATAATAACCAAATACATGCAAATTCCTCTGAGCTAACGCCTTTATGATATTTTTATCCACAGTATAAGTATGTTGCCAAAGATAAAGTGTTCTGGCGTGAGTCCGCTTTTAAAAGGGATCCAGATCTGAAGTTGAATGCCATTTTGCCACAACATATAATAAAATATTAGTATTTATTGCACATTACCAGATATAACCTATGTATCAATTAAGCAGAATTTCTCTTGCAAAACTATTAAGAGCCACCCTGTGCTTTACATCTTTTTTGGGTTCTGTTTTTGTACAAAAGTTAATGTCATCATTCATCTAATAAATGAACACATGATTTCCCAAATTGCTATTTTATGACAAACACTTGGAATCCCTAAAAAGTCCTATAATTCGTGGGAGCCACATTCACACGTCCAATTGTTATAACATAAATACTAGTTGTACAATCTATCAAACACTATCAACTCGGAACTGTTATTCTGACTGTATACATTTAGTTTCCAAAATAACAATTGACTGATTGACACGCTCCATTGGAAGTTTTTCGATCATAATCCCGTCTTCAAACTTTCCTTTTGTCACTACACAACGTCGATTTGCTTTAAAGGGGCAGTAGCATGTTTTTAGGGGGGATAAATGGTGATGTCAGGAAAATGAAAATTAATGGTTCCAATTGAAAGACAATGTATTTAAACTAAATGGAGCAGTAATAATTCAAATATATAACGTAAAGTTTAGCCATGCCATTCCCGTTTCTTACACAAAATGAATTAAAGGTGTTCACACATAATTGCCGCCAATGGATTTCATGTGAAACTTCATACTTTGTCCTCTGACTATGGATGATTGGTTTGTGTCATGAGATTTTTGACAATGTCAAAATAATACATTTAGTATTACCATACAATTATCAGTGCAAATTTTAAAATGTAAAATTATCACAAAACGTGCTACTGCCCCTTTAAAGAGATCATTTCCAGCAACAGACGATATTTGTTGATTACATTCAGCAATTTATAAAGTTTTGCATTTTTGACCAAAACTACGCATTGAGTTTGTTTGTTAAAACAACAAAGAAATTTATCCTGGTTAATGCCTCTAAACTTTCACTTCACATGTGCTATAATATGTCAAATACATATATCTGGATGTTATACCTACACCACCACCACAATCATTTATATATACACTATTTTACAAAAAGGTTCAAGTTGTTACACATGTGCACGAAAGATAATCATGTTTAGGTCTACAGATATCAACATTACAGATTATATCCCATTGACTCAACTGGAGTAGACATCCATATTACAAACACAAATCCATGTTTTTCAAACAAAACTGCCGAGTACAGATTTTCAAATTATATTTATTTACCTGTTCTGCTGCACATGATGTTCGTACCTTAGTCTTAAATAATCCGGAAACAAGGTTTGAAGATACACATTCATTTGATCAAAACTCATTCTTTTGCATTTGCATACATCTAGCGTCGATCAAGATAAATGGTAGTGAAAGAGTATTCATTAGAGATTTGATAATGAAACAAGTTTTAGAAAATGAAAACCCTTATTCAAATTACCACAGGAATATAGGTCTTAAACTTTCTACTTAAGATAAAGATATGTTTTAGTCCAATACTCAAGATATTTAGTTATGTAATATCAGAAATGAAAGTTTACGCTAGATTTTCGAAATAAATAAGTTTCTTAACTGTTAGAATTTAACAAACGTTATTCTAAATTGTTTATCTTTGATGGCTGGTTTTGACTGTTATGTAGATATTAAATTGATCATTTGTATTATCATTGAATATAAACACATAAGACTTCTTTAATAAATATCCTGTAATCATTTACATAACAAATGCATGCAAACGTACATGTATACGTGTTGTTCATATGTAACTTTGATGTCAATCTAATGAGAAGTTTAAGAAAAAGTAATATGTTCCAGATAAATTCAATTTGAAATGCCTAATACAAAAATAAAGTTTAAAATGGCACACTGTTTACGATCATCCAGCGATGACATTTTAAAATCATAATTTTCATCCAAAATTGTGTTCCACAGAAGTTATTGCTTGAGGGAGATGAAGTGAAATATACTAGTAAATATTGCTTTGACAGAAGATTTTGAACAATGCACTGTAATTAGAAAATACTTGACATCACAAACGTTTTACATCATCAGTAATGACGTCATACACACAATGTTACAATGCTATGACATCACAGGTTTAGCAGTTTTAGGGTTATGCAGTCTTCAACGATGTCCATTTTTCATGCTAATGTGACCAAAAAAATATTTTGGATGATAAATAGAATCTCACCCTCGTGTCTTCTGATATCAAATATATCAACACTCGTTGATAAAAGTAAAAAATCCTCGGCAAGCATCGGATATTTCTTACTTTTATCAACTCGTGTTGTATATTTGATATCAGAAGATATTTTGGGTGAGATTCTATATATACATGTACTTATAATGTTCTTTCGATTTTCAAGTCGAATATGAGCAAATCCCTTCTGAATCTTTTTTTCGACGATATATTACATGTGGTTACATGTTATCCTTATCATATATTTCAAAGCCAATTAAATTTGATATTTTTACAGTTAATATAATAACTGTATAGTTTTTTCGTTATTAATATTCCTGTATTGTTTTTCTGAAACTTTACCAAATATGGTAATATATTGTATGAAATGTGTCAGGGATATTCAAATGTGTATGATTTATGTCTCATCAGGTGGTATGTAAAGCAATTCCTTATTAATATTAAATTGATTTAACTGGCTCTGTCCCGTATTTTAAATCCATACCATGCATGTTACAAAATGTATTTAGTTTTACATGCCAGGGTCACTCAAGGCTATAACGACTTCTTAATTCAAACTATGAGGCATATTGAGGACAGGCTTGTTGTCATGGATTAGAGAGTTGTGCTTCCTCTCCCTTTCAACTTGGGATTCCGACAGGAAATTAGCTCCAACAGCTTTCAACATATCAAACAGATTTTTATAAATCAAATAACAACATCTCATCTCACATCCATATATAAATTATTAACACAGAAGGGTTAAACCTTTACTTTATTCTTTACGGAGACAAATAATGTAACTTATTTTCATACGACACGAAAAACAAAATATTAAATATATAGTATAAATGTATATTAAATAGTTGGCTGTCATCAATTGAAGTTTATTTCTATGTTTTCATATCAGAATTTATTCAGGTAAAATAGTGTCTCTCCCATCATACGAAGCTCAAGTTATAAACTCCTGATGAACCAATTGCTATCCTCACTGACTGAGTTCATTTTGAAATCGTCAGAAAGGAAAAGTTTCTTAATGAATTGTGTATGCTCCACTCATTTTTCTGTTGTTTGTTATTTGTTGGCCTGCGCTTGTTTTAAAACATTATAATGTGTGAAGAATGTAGGAACTGCAAAGGCATACATTTCTTTACTATTTTGTTCTTCCATGTTAAATATCCTCTTCAGCCTTTAAGATTGCCTCTTTAAAGGGGCAGTAGCACGTTTTGGGGGGGAATATAAGGGGATGTCAGAAACATGAAAATTAATGGTTCCAATTGATAAACAAGGTATTTAAACTACATGAAGCAGTAATACTTCAAATATATAATATAAAGTTTAGCCATGCGATTCCTTGTTCTTACACAAAAAGGTGTTCACACAAAATGATCGCCAATGGATTTTATGTGAATCTTGATACTTTGTCCTCTGACTATGGATGATTGATTTGTGTTATGAGATTTTCGACAGTATCAAAATAATTCATTAAGCATTGACGTACAATTAGCAGCGAAAATTTAAAAATATAAAATTGTCAAAAAACGTGCTACTGCCCCTATTCTCTATTCTCATTAAAAGGATCACTTACTTAATCGGTTGTTAAACAGATAATAATGTTTTAGAATAAATTTCAGACAAGATGTAAGTGAAAGAACGAATAGAAGGATGACTCTAGTGGTCAACCCAAGAAGAAGTTACAAAATTTATATTTAAAGATTTAAACATTTCTTAACAGCCAACTCATATCATACATCGTCTTCAGATTTGACACCAGAGTAACGGCTTTTTACTATAGAAAAGGATATATCATTATAAGCAATTTCATATGTAGGACAGAAAGTTCAGACACAAACTGTACATATTATCATGTGATGACCCAAATCCCTTATTAATAGTTTTATAAGTAATTCGCTTTTAAATCATTTGTTCGTTCATCTTCAATCCTTTTTTCACAATTTTAGACAAGAAAAAACAGCACTGACCACGTTTCTAGGCCCATAACATTCTGTAAGACCTTCAAAGACTGAACATATCGAAATAAACATATAACTGCATTTAACGAGATGGACATATGACTTCATCATAACTTCAAAGCGATTTATGATAAAAGACGTTTATGATATACAAGAACATGGTTCCATAAGAGCTGTAACGACTTCAATTAAGGTTTCTCTATAATTGTAATCTATTTTTGGTAATGTGTAATATTGTGTTACAACGCTAGGCAATGAGGCAATGACCAACTAACAGAAACGATGATTACAGCACTTATGGTTTAACGTAAAGAAACTTTGTACCATGTGGTTGTGTGTATACATCTCCTCAACGAAATTATGCATTAATGCTATTTGTTAGCAAAATGTTTTTCATTCTAATAGAGAGGAGAAATTCATCTCGAATAATAAAGGGAGGAAACCATTTGAACACAACCAACTCAAAACATTCAAATTTGTTAACATGCATGTGTTCAAAATTTTGCATCTTGTATAATATTTTGTGAGGTGTATAATTTTAGAGAGCTAGAGTCACATATATTGTCACGAGTTCAAGTAGTAATGAAATTGCCTAAAATCAACCTGAAAAAAACAAAACAAAATTGATTCGCCAGATTACAGCACCTTGTGCTTTGGCATTTAACATTTATCAATATCATCGTTTGAACTGATAAATTTGATTATAACTTAATTAACAAATGTGGGTTTGAAAAACTGTTGCGATTTCTAAAACTCTATTGCTTGCCAACGAAAACCAAAAACGTAATTGTTCACTACAAAAAGGAAAACATTTTAGAGTCAATGTCATTTTCTTTCTTAATGCTATGTAATCGGAACTTAACAAAAACTGGTTTCGTTACCTTGAATCTTTCTCAACATCATTTTATGTTGACCGCTTATGTTTCAACTCATCAATCAGTATCATACCACTCGTTATGAATGTTCGAGTAGATGAAGAGGTTGAAATAAGAAAATCTAATCAAATGTCCTGTTGTATTAGGGCCCAGGTTTTAAAGCATAATGTTAATGGGACGAATTGATTTTTATTTTTTTCTCTTTCTGCAGCATTTCCAGATTAGTATATATAAGTTGTTGTCATGCGCTTGATAGCATCTAACATCACAATAATTAACCCTTAAGCATGTAGTCTGATTGTCAAGTGTTTACGCGAAAGCTACCGGCTGCCATTTTACTGTGATCAGATCATTTGCGTTAGGGAAGTGGATTCATCCAGCTAAACCAAACTTCGCATTTTACGACACTTTTTGGTTTAAAATAGATTATGTTAACATCGTGTTACTTGTCATGATATAATCTTTTTCTCCCAATATATGTGTCACTCTTTCTTTAATCACGTAACAATTTACAACTTATATACACATGACATACATGTGCAGCTATGTATGGTTATCACCTTCGACAAGATAACATTTTCATTCAAATATTGTCACACTATGTTCTTTTATGTTGAATAATGATAACTCGAAAACATTATGTCAAAACAATTTTTACATCATGTTTGATCTGCATTTGATATTAAAACATGTATGTAAATGTGTGAAGCATCCATGCTAATAAGTCCACTGGGACAACGAGCCCTGGTTCCACTGACAGCGATTATGTTATGAATAAATCATGTACATGTACATGTTCTGCTCTTTTTGTTATCATGTCCTCAACATGAATTTCTAATACAGACTTGTTAACTTATTACTCCAGAAAGTACGCACATCAACATCAACACCCTGTTTTCAAGGAACGTATATTTTTCCTTAATCATCAGTCCCTATTCTGATATTGCACCTTATTCTACCATTAACACTTCTTTAAGACATGCGTTTTTCATGCGTATGGTAGGTGCCAAAGATGTATAAGTGACACAATGCTTACAATTTGAAGAAAACCCTGAGTTTAATTTGTTTCATGCCAACAGTAGAAGCGTTGGTAAATCCTACACGGTGTAAGTAATTGCCCGCACACGGAATCTGGAAAATTGATTTGACAAAGCGAAAGATTGGCTGGGATTTGGATCTGACGTTTCCTCTTCCTCCAAACTTAGAAATTGGTCCGGAAATTATCCGAATGTCTCCCACACATCAAACAGGCTTTACTAAACACAGCGAGGTCGACTGTAATGATCAGGATCTCCCACCGTGGACTAGGACTGATCTCTGATCAATACACAGGCTAGTTTCAGGGAATATTGGCGTGAAAGCAGGTTTTGATGGTACAAGGTGGTAAGTCAATTAGTCATCATATGTGGAATATGGAGACAAGGTTTACTGATGCAGGTCGATAACTATACATGTACATGTATACACTCACGGCCAAAAGAAACTATACCATATAAACTGCAAGATAGTTTAAGCCACGAGTTATGAATACGACGAAACAGGGTTAGTTCATGTCTTCAACAGCCAATTGAATTAAAGATATGGATTTTAGAACATTTTCGGTTATCGTTTGTGTCGGACGGAATTCCGTGAGACTATTGATGTGACAAATGGTTTGAAACTAAATAATGGTTCTATTGCTTGAAATTCAATATATAATGCTAGGAAACACACAATCCTTTAAACAAATATTACATAATTGAGATGAACGAAGTGATGAATTTTATTTCTGACGTAATTATAAGGAACTTTCGCCACTAAGCATCAAGGCCTAATTGACCGATCTAAATGGCTATCGATGAAGCATTCAGACAATTTTGTACACGAGTAGATAATTGACAACTGGACCATAGACGTGCTGCCTTGTCTACAGATTAATGGTTTGTACCTTAACATAATTGAGGAACCAGTCCCATTGACCATCTATGCGACTGCGGCTGATTTGGACTCTAGTGGAACCGTATAGCTTTAGTAAACAATTGTTAGCTTTAATTACTATTCTATACTAATTGGGTAGGCAATTTAATCGAAATCCTGACAACGTACATTGACCGTTGTGAGCCAATCACGATATCTTAAGAGCTTTTCTAACTTGTTTAAAACTCTGATGTAAGTTGTTATTGCTGGATGGGTCTTTCTAACAAATCATATATATATATATTTTGAACGTAGAATTTATCTAGTCTGATTATAATTGACCTTGTTCCGAGGAAGAAAATATACGAAATAATAACTCTACTGAGAAGTGAAACCCTCCACACGAGCAGAGGAAAGCTATCGAATATTAAGTTCGATTCTAGATATCGTTGTGTTTTCCCACGAAACTAGACCGATTTCAATTAGACTGGAATTAGCAATCCAAATATATACATGACTTGTGTAATGAAACATGAAAATGTGAGTGTCTAAGAACGTCTAGAAGTGAAACCAGTATTAACATATCTTGAACGAACGAGCACGTAGCAAATCCCAAAGGGAATTTTAAGTAACATACTTTCTGTCACGAATTATGCCAAATGTTTGGTCAGTGTTCTCAATAATCATGTCGTGCACTTCCTTCATTATTGCCTTGTTATGTTTTGGGTGTTAGGTTAGATTTGGGTGTATTGGTGGATTTCAAATGTGAATTGAAGGAATGAAAATAACTTGATAGAATGGATAACCTAATAAATGTTCCTGTTGAAGAAGGAAATGTATACATGACTCCCGTTGTTATTAATTCAGGACGCACAAGTTAATTCAAAATTGTATTATAAACATTTGATAATAAGGATCACTTAAGGACTTTAATATCACGACGACTACAATATTTCTAATTGACGAATATATGAATTATAGAACAATAGTTTAAGAATAGTCCAGTCAATAACGTCAGATATCCATAACCCAGTCAGATATTCGATGAACATCATATATATTCATCAAACAATTTGTATATCTAACATATCCCATGACATTTGACATTTACACCATTTTGAAAATGTTGTGACATCAACATGGGACTCTGAGATGTCTGTCGACATTTATACAAAGGTTTAGTGCTCTAGAGCTAACTGAGTTTGGCACATAAGCTATTGTTATATGAGGTGTTAATGTCCTTCGTGAATAATTCATGGCCGTTGATACCTACAGCAAACACATGTTACAGACTGACCTGAACCATCGTCCTGGCTTGTTCAGTTGTGTCTCAATGCATCATTGGGAATAGACCAAACCCTGAAGCTTGAACTGTGGTGATAGATATGAATTAGGGTCTCATTGATTGTGATGAATTTTGTTTGCAAGGTCAAATGAAACATTGCTTGTTGAAAGGAAATGCTTTGAAATGATTTGCACTGTCTCCTGTTGTGTAACAAGTATACGTAAACGTATATATCCCGATGGTGAACATTATCAATTAAGCGGTCTATTAAGTATGTTACACAACAACATTTGGATCCAAGTGGTTTGATATTGGTGTATTTATAATATTGTAAACATTAAACCATACCACTGAAAACAGACATTTTCCCATCACTTATAGCCGAAGGATTAAATGTCAATAAAAGGGGTTAACTCTTCATTGTTTGTGAAACAGGAGTTCTGTGGTTGTTAATTAGGACCATTTTTGCCGACAGCATTTGGAATGTGTCAATACTCTTACCAAATTTCTATATACAGTCAATAACTACATGATCGGTCACTTCGTAAAAAATCATTGACAATTGTTTTACAATTTTGATCATTTTCTTTCTTAATGGTTTGTTAAGCTTTGTGATCGAGTTCTTTGTAACAAGAATCAATTTGCAAGTAAGTATCAAAATATCCCTTTGTAGTGTTATATTTCATTAAAAGTGTTATTTGCAAGTAACTATCAAAATTTCCCTTTGTAGTGTTATATTTCATTAAAAGTGTTATTTGCAAGTAACTATCAAAATTTCCCTTTGTAGTGTTATATTTCATTAAAAGTGTTATTTGCAAGTAACTATCCAAATTTCCCTTTGTAGTGTTATATTTCATTAAACGTGATATTTGCAAGTAACTATCAAAATTTCCCTTTGTAGTGTTATATTTCATTAAACGTGTTATTTGCAAGTAACTATCAAAATTTCCCTTTGTAGTGTTATATTTCATTAAACGTGTTATTTGCAAGTAACTATCAAAATTTCCCTTTGTAGTGTTATTATTTCATTAAACGTGTTATTTGCAAGTAAGTATCAAACTTTCCCTTTGTAGTGTTATATTTCATTAAACGTGTTATTGTCTACTGTTTGACCTCCCTAATGACTTTCACTATAGCATGCATAGTTGATATATCCACACAAATTGGGTATAACGCGTTGTAAGGGGTCGTCTTTATTTTTAATTATGTACGTGACAATTCTCCATTGATACATTAATGAAGTCGTAATTACTCTTGAAGCTTAATTACCTGATTAACACATATATTAGACGTCAACGTTGTTTTCATAAACTTCCGTGAGTGCAAATTTCCCATATCGTATTTAACTGGCTAATCGATTCCGGTTATTATTACTTCTATATTCGGCTCGCGTAAACATGTTGTTACCTTAAGAATAACTGGGTTAATTGTTTTTAATTTAATAACTGTTGTCGTATTGTATATATCTTCATAAATTTGCATCGGTTCAGTTTGACAAACAGTACCTACATGTACAAAATTATGAAGGACAGACGAGAGAAAATGTTTTTTTCAATCCTATAACAAAATATTAAGGTTTAAATGATTACAATGTTTCACTCGTATAGTTATTCAAGATTGTATTATGATTATGTTTATAATTCAAACGAAAAGACATCGTTGATATGTTAAGTATCACGTTCCTATTGCCTAAAATTGGAAACAAAAACTCGAAAAAAGTAATGGTATTTGCTACAAATCTATTTCAGTTCATGTTGAATTTCATGAAGAAAAAGTATGGAATTTTCTTAGAAGCGATGTGTATTCAATACGTAAAATTGACATAATTTCGATGATTTGACTGTATTTATTTATTACGTATATATTGTGTTAAAAGGGCAATAGCAAGTTTTTAGGGGGAATATAAGGTGATGTGAGGAAAATGAAAATTAATGGTTCGAATTGAAAGACAATGTATTTTAAGTAAATGAAGCTGTAATGAATAAAATATATAATGTAAAGTTCAGTCATGCGATTCCGTTTTCTTAAAAAATGAATTAAAGGTGTTCACACAAAAATGGCTGTCGATGGACTTTATGTGAGTCGTTATAATTTGTTCACTGACTATGGATGATTGGTTTGCGTAATGAGATTTTGGACACTATCAAGATAATACATTTAGCATTAACGTGCATATATCAGTGAAATTAGGAAAATTGAAAATTTTCTTAAAACGTACTACTGCCCATTTCGTGTACTCATTTAAACAGCTGGATGGACTGCGTCGGAGTGCCTCACATTGTGACAAAGTACAGCGAGAGACCCAATATTATGACAACATTAATTAGTGAAATAAATTGATAAATAAATAAAATGATAATGATCTTGATGATAATATGTATTAATTTTTATGTCGGACTTTAAAACTCATACATATGTCACATCATATATTGATGATCATGAATATTTATGTGTTACAGGTATATGCACAACCATAAAGAAAAATGAAATATATCTCTCACGGTATTTTATGTGAAATATCTTATAACAAAAATCGATGTACGACGTTATACATGTTATAACAATATACTCACAAAGTCTCAATTCAGACTTATTTATGACTCATTGATATACAATAAACGATTCAGCAGCTTTCAAATTCAAATGCATATTCATGTACACATTAAAGGGGCAGTAGCACGTTTTTAGAGGGAATATAAGGTGATGTCAGGAAAATGAAAGTACATGGTTTCAATTGAAAGACACTGTATTTAAACTAAATGGAGCAGTAATAATTCAAATATATAATGTTTAGTTTAGCCATGCGATAACTTTTTCTTACACAAAATGAATTAAAGGTGTTCACTCAAAATGGCAACCAATGGATTTTAAGTAAATCTTCATACTTTGTCCTCTGACTGTGGAGGATTGGCTTGTGTAACGAGATTTTTGGCGCTATCAATATAATACATTTAGCATTAACTTGAAATGATCAGTGAAAATTTTGAAATATAAAATTATCAAAAAACGTGCTACTGCCCCTTTGAGGAGCAATGTTAAATATTTGTAGTGAAACAAAAAGAACGAAGGTAAATTTTCGATTGTAGTATTATAATAATTATGCTAGAAAAACGGCATCGAGGAAATATTGCAACTTTGGCAACTCGTGCACAAATGGAGGGGGATAATACCCCCCCCCCCCCCCCTCGCCGAATCTCCTGCATATTTTACGATTTCAGAAGTTAATGTACGTTTACAGCTTTGAAATAACAAGTATACTTACCAAAATGAGTTCCCGCGAGCTTTGATAATGCAGACTACTGATAATACCTCCATAATGAAAAAATGTGTTTAAGCACCATCAATTGATCATATATTAATCATAATTTACCTTTCTAAAATAGCAAACTGCCTTTGTAGTGTATAAATTAGAAAGAATCCTTAGATATATCTGTTCTCTGTTTCCAATAAAGTTGTGTTATTCATAATGTTTAAACTTAACCAAAGTAACGTCTTGGTTAATCCCGGTTTATTTTCTATCCATTAAAAATGTATTGAATGGAAGTATTTAATTTAAGTATTTTACATGAACATGAAAAAAAGTTAAGTACATGTTTATTAATTTTTACGAACCGATATGTAGGGCAAGCTAATGTGTTCAGAGCCCACTTTCCAAAATGTTAGTGATTAAATATTAATATGCTTTGCCATGTACTTGCTAAGAGAGACTGGGCATTTGGCAGTCCATCTATTACTTGCCTAGAAATGCTACTGTATTATCTCTTGTCGCTTCAAATCACCTTTGCGCTGTCAGGGATGTCACGAGTATGGACATTAACTGCAAAATCAATAATGGGGTTCGCATGGAACTGGAATATTTCTCATTTTGATTATAATGGATATATTTCCAGCATGTTTATGTAGTTTAATTGGTTTACAAAGAACAAAATTAGCTTTAAGCTTGTGATGTCAGTGTTCTGATTGGCTGCTTGAAGCCGCGATATTGTATTTGTGTCGACAAACTGGCCGGTTGAGCGTTCTAGCTGTCACTTGATGGATTCGACTAATACACAAGAGAGACCTGTGTCTGCGACTTTGACTAATTTCTCTGATTCAACACCGGTCTCGGCGGTCACTTCACGGCTACGGTGTCCCTTGGTCACCTTGTAAATACCAGCGGTCATTTGTCTGAAGAATAAACTCTGTGGCCATAGATATCTGTCTTCACAACTCGCTCTCCACAACAGGGATCCATTAAATCCCGTATGAGGAGAACTGTACTTTCAAGTACTTAACCAATTTGGCATCATTTGTAATCCTCCTAGAGAAGTGGAATAATAGTCCCACAAGAGCTCCGCTTAGAATCATCGCTTCCTGACACAAGACCGCTGGTTTGAGATCACTGCTAACTTCTTGTGTTACCTTCTGACTTCTTGTATGTGTGAACCATTTGGGAAGAAAAAAGGAAATTCACTTCACAGGCGTTTATCGAATCAGTGGTGAGGATTGTTGGAGTGAGTGTCAAAACCAATCCCGGTAGCTGAGTTGTTTCCGTATTCCCACCTTGCACCATAATGAGTCGGTGATTTGCACAGATCTACTGGTGCAGTGAGTCTGCCTGTCTCCCCTACACAGACTAGAGAGAACCCGGGACGAGAACACCACGTCTCTACAAATAGACGGGACTCTGTGGGGTGCCGTGGGGGTATCAAGTTACAAGTCTTAAGCTTAGATTGAGAGGACGGGCCTATACTACGTATACTACACTGTCTGTAGTAGGGACGGGCAGTGTTGGTCGGTACAGATGACTGATTGATGGTGAAGCATAGACAATGCATTAGCCAGTTCGAGAACAAGCCACGTGAGTTCAGCCAGTGATTTGGATTACTTGCCGAGTGTATTCGAGAGATATAAATGAGATCGTGCCGGCAGTGATTGAAGACGGAAGGTTTCGTCTTGGTGGTGAAGACGGGAGAGGATGCGGAAGATAAGAGAAATTGGTTATTCCGGTCTCGTCCTGTGAATCAGTGGTACATGTGGACATGCTACTTAATGCGAGCGAAGGCAAGTACAATCTGGCGTTAATACTTAAAAATGGAACGCAGGAAAACATAGCGAACTTGTGGTATCCCAACACTCTATATCTCCTCAGGGGAGTTTTTCTAACGATCGTCTGCATACTTGGAACAGTGTTTAATGCTTATATGATCATTGCTATCGTTCCGAACAGGCGACTTAGAAATGTTCGAAACATATTACTTGTCCATCTGGGAGCAGTGGGACTGGCCGCGTCATTAACTACAACCTTATATTCCGCCGTTGTTATCTTCCAGAAACGATGGCTTGGTGGCGATGTCATTTGTCAGATTTACGCATTTCTCAATTCTGTGTTTACATGTGTGATTGTGTGGACTATCACCGCTTTAAGCTGGGATAAGTACCAAACCATTGCCTCGCCCTTGCACCATTCGCTTACGGCTACCTTCGTGAAGATGTCAACGTGTTTTTCAGTGTTTTGGTTGTCAAGCTTAACCCTTTCTCTGCCTCCACTGTTCGGAGTTAACGAGTTCACCCTGCATCCAGCAATGGGATTATGCGCCGTTAACCCATCCCATGTTCCTGGAAGGTGGTATTCGTCAGTTTATGTATGTGCTGTGTTTTTTGTTCCGTTCTGTATTATGATTTATTGCTATGCTCACATATTCCAAATAGCAAGAACACAAAGCAGCCGCATTGCCGCCACCATGTTGCGTATGGTAAGTGTTATACAGGCCCCGATTGCGCCAACAAACGCAACAACTTCATTATCTTTACGAGGAACCAAAGCTATGGGCACCATATTACAGCTTGTGGGTTCTTTTGTACTTACATATATTCCATACGCCGTGGTTCTCACGTACGCCATCATAACTGGTAAAATGGCGGAAAGTACGTTCATATCAGTAGCAACAACATTATTTCAAGCTTCACCCTGTACAAACGCTTCAGTGTATGGCCTTCGGAATAAAATCTTGCGTGAATCTTTTTATCGCTATGTGAGACGGAAGGTACAGAGGGCGTGCTATAAGGACAGACGGAGGGGAAGTGTAAAGTCACTCACACGGAAATCTTCATCAACACAAAAACTTACGAATCTAAACCGGAAGTGTCAAAACGGAGTACGGGCACCAATCCGGCGCACGCACAGTTTTCAAGTGGCCTCGACCCGGTATCAAGGGAGTCCCATGATAAATGTGAAAAAGGGACTACCGAGACCTCATTCGCTGTCCGTGATGGCCGTTAACGGACAACCGGTGAGTTGTCTGGAGGAGGAGATTCAAGAGTGTTTGTAGTGGGTAAAATAATACCTATATCTATATCTATTATATATTTATATGGATGAGAAGGGGAACACGAGTATTATCTGAAATATGCCTTTGTGATATCAGAGTTTCCATTTCAAGGTTGTTATATTTCCCTAAGTCATTTGTCACCTTGTTGTGATATTTAAAATGTGGATGTTTTGTTATTTTGTTTAGGTGTTGTTTTTTCAAATTGTTATTTGCTCACTTAGATATCAATCAGATTTTAGCAGAAATAGTGGAAGAAGATTATGTTTTTCTCATATAGTTTGCAATAATAATTTTATAATCATTATTATAATTTTAAAACACTTTTTAATCATATCATATACGATTCTTTACAAAGTGTTTGAATTTGCCTAGTTGTTGTAAGCCTATATTTACTTTCACGTTTTCAAACAAATATATATTTTATACTTATCTGAGAGAGAACAGGTCATTCTCATCGTAACTAAGTACCATCTAAACGTTAACAATAAATAGTTTCGACTGATGAAGAAAGACAGGGTAGTTTTTTCTTAAATGGAAGCAAATCACGCTAAAATAATGGCAAAATGAAAGTAACAAATCTCCATATCCTAAATGCTCGTTTTACTACCATTAAAAATGACTAGGTCCCACCTTAATGAAGGTTCCACACGTGAAAACAGGTGTATCTGTGAAAATGATTTCCGTCAGAACCCATGTAAATTGCATAGATCGATAAGTCAGCCAGGATGGGTTGCTATAGACGCAGGTCAATGGGTATATTTCGCATAGCGGGCCAAGCTCAAACAAACTGGGGAGGGTAATAGGGTAATGAAGCAGCTGTCTTATAATCGCAGCAGTGGCAGGCTTTGATGATTCTCCTGTTTATTCTGTCTTAGACTGGCACACGGGCTCTGAAAGACAAATATATCAATCAATCATCCTTGAAAGTAGACTAAGAGAACTAGAAATAAGGATGTGTAAACGAGAAATATTAAACTGTTATTCTGTATTTGACTGGCACAAAATGCCAAATATTTTACCTATAAGATGAATAAATTATCCAACGTTTATGTTATGTTTTGCAAATAGGTTCACATAATGTAGTGAAGAAAACGATTTGGCAAATTCCACCATTCGAAATTCTCACTACAAGATTTTGATAAATCATAATTCTGAAATGGTGGTAATTGAATAGAAATAAATGGAGAAAATACAAAAGAGCTTAAAATGAATGCATTATCTGTAACTCAGCAACTAAGAAAACGATTTGGCAAATTAGAGAGAATAAGATGTCACTCTGTTTTAGACTGGCACATAGGTCCTAAAACATAAATATATTAATCAATTATCTCTGTTATTTTTGAAAGAAGCCTGAGAAATTTGGTATAAAAGGATTATAAAATAAAAGCTAGACGCAAAATCTCATTAGAAAATGGATTAAATTCTCAATACGTAAATGACGGAGCTGTCATATAACATAACTGTCATTGTATCCTGTTAATTCTTGAAGCTTTAAAATGATGATCTGAAGAATGGATGAATACATGTTTTTTTATGAATATCTGTAGCATTTTCACTAAATCTTCTCGATTCGTCTTCACGTTAAAATAGCTGTATAACAAATAAAAAAAATTGAATTAAAAAATTCATTAAAACTATCACTATTTGCAGACTGAAATAAGATTTTGATAAACCATTATTCTAAAATGATGGTAATTGAATAGAAATAAAAGTGGAAAATACAAATTAGCTTGAAATGAATGCATTATCTGTAGCTCAGCAACTACGTCTTGCTGATGTTTACGAGATTTGTTTTAAATTCGATGTTGCTTCGGGGACGCATTATAAGGTAACTGGAATAACAAAGATAAAAACTGGATGAAATATGAACAATGAATCTTTCAGAGAATACAAAGCTTTAATTGACTGTTAAGGTTATGTTCTATGCATTATATCGGTGAATTGGAAAGTCACAAAACTGTATACAGCTCTGGTTACCAATTGGAATGTAATCCTACATAATTTGTAAGTAGATATCATATAAAATTATGTCATAACTTAATCCGACTTAAATTCCTTCTTGATTTTTTACCAGAGAACTACAACAATGTCATTTTTGTGTAAATTTAAAACATTTATATAAATGCACTGGAACCTCCCTGTATCAATTATATTACGTAGCAGGAAAGTTCGTGATCATACATTTTAGAAGGTATTACAATCTTCCTGTTCATTTCTCAATATATGATAAGGATTAAGGAACATATTTTTAAAATGTGAGTGTAGTCTATTCCTCCAGTCCTTAAAGAGGCCCAGCTGTTATCGCTTGAAACGAGTCAGCTGTTAATCTTCACATCCAAGGAGTTAGTTCATAATTCTCTCCCCTATGTGTTGGCGTCGAGTAGATATTTGTTTACTCTTACCTAAGTAAATATACCGCTGCTATTTATCAAATACACGTAGCTCATCGTAGCAGAACCTTGGTTACAGAGGAAATAGGATATACAAACATAAAGCCCGGAAACTCATTAACATCTAGAAGATTTAGATACATTCTTGTGTATTTCTTCAACAATGAAACGATGTGACCTAACAACGTTACAGTCATTATGGATTATTGACACAGAAATCTATACTTTTGAGGTTAACTCCACTCTTAAAACATTAGTAAGTTTAAAGCAATAAACGAAGGTCCATAATAACTAAACAATCATCATTTAAACATTATACAAGGATAACCTTTCCTTTGGAGATTTTAACAACCCCGTTTCTTGAGAAATGGAAATGGTTTAAGACATATATTGCTTACTTGACGAAAATTAGATGAGTCATTTTGATAGTTTTTATTTTGAGAAAATGTAATTTCCATTTCCCATCGTTGAGTAGAGTATAAGCCGGCTATCGCCTAGATGTTCATTAGTTGATAAGGCGAGCTTTAGTGCGGAGTGTCTGGAGCGCAATACTGCCTCTCCCCTCACGTCATAAAGCTTCCCTTTCCTACTCCTCGATAAGAAAACTGATAATGGCTTGTAGAATAGTTGGCTTTCCATTGCTGTTGAAGAACCGAGCTGCCAGTTGTCGTAATTCTACTCTAGCGAAATCGTGAAGCCCTTGTTAATTCTGATAACGTTGAATTAAGCGTGTATATTATTCCTTTGGGTGTCTAGGTAATAAGCTACCTCTCAAACTTGGAATATGATCGGGCCTTAAATCATGATAAGTCACTTCTGGGACAAGTCTGAGCTCAAAATAGCATGTACAATGTCTAATTTATGAAATCATATGTACGTGGTTTTAAATTTCTGTGGATGTATTGATGCCAGACTTCGTAATTCACCTATTGGAATGAAGTTTGTCTCACTATTAGTATAACGGGTATCAAATTCTTTGACATTACTCAAGCCTTTACCGAGTTACCACAGTCTCCTTTTGGCTATATGAAAACTGATAATTATTTTACATAAACAAATTTGAGCTATCTGTATTCTAGACCCAAAAATGAGACTACGATAATATGTAAAAAGATAGATTTTGAAACTGGAGAAATATAAGAATCACATTAAATGTCAGTTTTTCTTCTTCAAATTTTAGATATCTTGACCCCATTTCATGTCAGACACTAAAGGATAGTGTAGAATAAGACTTAGTATCAAGTCATACAGTTTTCAAGATGACCTGTTTGAAAAATTCACTTCTAAAATACAATGTATGCCATAAAGCTACTTACTTATCAAATTTATTTTTTCAAACTATTGATCGTGTAAGTATACAAAATTACCTAGATGAAAGTTTGTTTGATAAGTAAAGCCTGTTCCTGCTCGACCTCACAGAAATAATCACCATATGTTATAGTTGAAACCCTAAACAGATGAAAGCTTGCCGCTCTCTATCCCTACTGTGCGGCGAGCTAAAGTTAATTAATGCCATAGCATCATTACCATGGACCGCAGGCTGCTTTACGCTTGATTCAATGTGTATTCAAGTATGCTTTTCTTACACTCTTGTATAAGCGTTGGATGTCTCTTGAATTATGTATGCGACACTTTGAGGTTAGAGAGTTTAGGAAGCTTCTTATTAGTCACAGATAATAACGTTAACTTCAAAGTTAAAGCATATTGAACGTCAAACCATTTTTTTCCGTTTGGTGTGCCACTCAAGTCGCAAGCTTTATTTTTTTGTTTGGTTACATTATCAGAGCAGAACAAGTGTACATTTAGTCAAAGATAGCATGTGGAAGCAATGGGATATGGAGATTTTAGTGCGGACCCTTTAATGGTATTGAGTCTGCAAAAAATAACCTTTAAAGTGACACAGAGTATCTTTCTTAAATTTTTATTTGGTTTTCAAATACGTTTAATATTCGAAATTATGCATCCAATTAATCTACCTATTAGTTACAATACCTAATAAACACTATCGAATCGAATATATTTTCCTGTCAGCTTATGACAAGGTTTCAAAATTACGTTTGGCGAATTTGCGAGCGTCACTCGAGCCACATTTTCCGGTTTTCGATCAAAATCCCGACTTTGAATGGCCGTATGTTTGCTCTAATGTACTGATTGACCTTTAACTTGTTATTTTCAGTAACAGTTAGTGGTTTCCGATGTTATAACATCGATTTCAAAATTTGACATATTTGATCCTATCAACATACCCTGTGTCTCTTTAATTAACATTCTACTTATGCAGGTCATGAGCCGAAAAAGTAAATATTGTTCAATAGTTATGCAAACTTCAAAGGTAGAAACAAGGATATTGTTTTTGTACTAATGCTAATACTACATGATTTTTAGTATTAAGCTTATGGTGGAAATATTTTGATGGAATAATTGTCCAAGCTATGAAATATAGAAAGGCTGCATTTGCAATCTTCATGAGCCGCTCCGTGAGGGGTGGGTTTCACCTTTATATTGTACCAAATTCTATAGATTGTGTCATTTATTCTCGAAGTATTGACTGTTGATAAAAGTATACTTTAAAGATGATCAAATTTGTACGGTGGTGATGTGAGAATATAAAGCTGAGATTATGAGCGAAAACCGGACAGTTGCGCGTGCCAAATTGTCAAACGCAATTTTGAAAGTAATCAAAGGCAACCAGAAAGAAACTTAGGAGTTGATAATGTTTTATAGGTAATTTATGTAGCACAACAGCACACAAATCCAAGAAGAAGGCCATGTCTGGATTTTACAAATTGGTTTATTATCGGATGGCACATTACTCTCCAGGCCGGTGTTACATTCACATCTAGCGGGTCCACAACAGAGTCATACCCAAGACCCCGTTGTGCTACCCCCAGTGTGACCAGGCCTGGAGTCTTGAACAAGTCTTTCGCCAATCTCCTCCTGAACTGAGGTTTCAATCCTTTTTATGCATCATACATGGCAACAATTACATGGCAACACAATACCAACATACAACATAGGTAATCTGACAGGTTTATACATTAATAGGTTACAGATTTAATCCTGGACAACCGGAGAGTCCGGACTATATGGTCCGCTTATAGCTTATAGAGTTAATGACATAATTACTGACCATGTCTAAGGCTATTTAGAAGCATAACATAGAAACCATAGTGTTTCACTCGTATCCCCCAATCTTCGGAATATATCTTATACAGTATAAGACAGATTCCGCTGGTTTCATACATAGGCACACGAGAGGAACGAAGAGGAACACTAAATATTCATGATTTAAAATGAATTCATCAACATTTGTTTTTAAACATCGTGCACTTTATCAATTATACACCAAACATGATTAGCATCTAATAATAATCTATTTGTGCAGCGCATTTCATCACACAGCATGCTTCAAGTGCACAGTTACAGCTTTTAACGTTCACCATATACATTATATCAATTGAACTGATCACAATAAGCTTTCAATTAATATGTCATAAACATAAAAATTATATCATGGTTTATAGTCATCAACGTGCGATTAGAATTTAATTATTACAAAATATATATCAATGGTCAGAGTCAGTTTCACTTTCACTTCTGGTTAATCCAGACCGCAGCCGCCGTAGACTGGTCCCCATTGCCTTGCTGTCCACGACCCACTATCCGGGCTCTTCTTTCTGAGAACACCAGGGTCGCTCCTCCAGCTGACGGATTCCAGCAGTCATTCCGGAAACATTGGTGATCCCTACATGAGGTGCAGATCAATCCGATCTACTGACGATCTCCACGTCCCCTGCTTCAACAGACACCGTCATGTCCCTGGAATCACCAAATGCTGTTTCAACACCCTTATGTTACCAAGGGTGCACTGCTCCGTCGATCAGATCCCGGGGTCGAGTCTACAGGTGCAAACTTCCACTGCTCTCTGGAAACTTGGTGTGTTAGCGCACGGGGGTACAGATATAGCATATCTGCCGACGACGTCCACGTCTTCTGCATTAGTAGAAACCACCTGGTGGCTCTGAATTCACCAATTGCCGTTTCCCTACCTGACCATTTTTCGGATATCATCTGTCCTTAACTTACAGTAACCTTATCCTAAACACAACAATACTATGATCACTAAATCACTTGCAGCATATAGATCCCAAACTACATTCCCTGTCACTACCGTATTGTGTTGCCATGTAAATCTCCCAATAGAACAAATGCACCTGACCGTCCACACTATTCCTGAATATACTACATATTTTCATTCTTAGAAAATATAAGCATATTTTCACCAGACTGTATTTACTCTTAAGATTATATCTCTTAAACCCAAGAGATAGAAGCCTGCAGTAAATTCCTACTTTGCGTTGTGTCTTTTTTTTTTAAACTTCATAATTCTAACAGTTGATTTCCATGTCCTAATCCCTAGAACTACCCTTTGCACAACATTATGCTTGGTTGGATTTAGTAGGGCTAATCTCTAGCCTTCAGACCCGGGAATAATCCACCAAAGGCCTGTAAATCAAGGCTATTCAAGTCAATGGACGGCTCATGAGCTAGTCTCGAGTTCCCAAAGTTATATTCCCGCCAGCTCGTCTGAGCAATCCCACATGGACATACCGCGGGCTTACCATATAACTTACTCTAACTACTCGTCAACACCTCCACTCCAGACCTTAGAGAAGCCTTACACCAATATCAAGTCATATCAAGCATTTCATCAGCCCTTGTCTTCTTCCTCATTCGATTAATTTAAGCCCTAATTTCTATATTCAAAATTCGCCCCATTCTTAACATACTTGATTGAATTTAGCTAGTAATCCCTGGTCTCCAGACTTGAGATTAATCCACCAAAGATTATCCCACGTACCCGTCTGTAATAAAGACCATTCAAATCAATGGAGGGTCCGTGTTTTCATCCCGAGTTAACAGTATTACCCAAACCAGTAATACACCCGCATTACACATCCACCCCGTCCACTCCAGATCCTAGGAAAACCTAACTTCAAACAATATCAAGCCATATCAAGCATTCTGACCCAGGACTAATCAAACAAAAGCATGCCTCATTTTTTTTATAGATTACACCTGCTCTATACCTAATTCTCCCTTCACATCATACTACCTTCTTAGCCCTGACTTTATGATTATCTACAGGCAATACCCCAAAAGAGTTCACAATCTCTTCCTAATCACCTGTAATACCATCTATAATGCCTTCTCGTACACCTTGTTAAGTATTTGAACACATTTCTCCCATTCCCCATATTTACTGACCGTGGTAATTCAATTAATGATTTACACCCCTAACATCTGACATATTCTCAGTTCTACTTGTGCCGTTTCTATTACTAATCTTCACTGCTACGTTAACCACCTTACACTATCAATAACGTTTCAATGAAAACACTTTGGATACCCCAGAGGAGACGGGACAGAGTTGACAACAATCAGCACTCCTATCCACTCTAACCTGTCCAATTTATTTATATTTGATACTTTGAACAAAGATGGCCAGATGATAGAAAATTGAGCAGGAGTTCCACGAGCAAAGGGCACTCACCAAAGCCACCAGACAGTCCCGCCTTTTCATTGGATCCGGGTCACGGCACCAAAAGATATCCCCGTGTAGCACAACAGCACACAAATCCAAGAAGAAGGCCATGTCTGGATTTTACAAATTGGTTTATTATCGGATGGCACATTACTCTCCAGGCCGGTGTTACATTCACATCTAGCGGGTCCACAACAGAGTCATACCCAAGACCCCGTTGTGCTACCCCCAGTGTGACCAGGCCTGGAGTCTTGAACAAGTCTTTCGCCAATCTCCTCCTGAACTGAGGTTTCAATCCTTTTTATGCATCATACATGGCAACAATTACATGGCAACACAATACCAACATACAACATAGGTAATCTGACAGGTTTATACATTAATAGGTTACAGATTTAATCCTGGACAACCGGAGAGTCCGGACTATATGGTCCGCTTATAGCTTATAGAGTTAATGACATAATTACTGACCATGTCTAAGGCTATTTAGAAGCATAACATAGAAACCATAGTGTTTCACTTATCTAGTGTCCATATAACATTGACGTGTGTATCTGTGAAAACATAAGTTTGTTTGTAGATTATCATGGGGAATTTTCATAGATTTGTCTTTTACTAAGAAACATCTAGACCTTTTAAATTTATATCGTATCGCGAAAAAAATTTGTTATGAAAAGGATAGTGTGGCTCTTTTATTACCCTTGAATGTGCTTACGGCATCAGTTGTCTTTGTAACTCTGATAGAAAGATGAAAAGTTCAGTGTGCAGCAGTAAACGAAGTTAACTTCAAAGCTTTGAAACAAAAAGATGTGCCGTGCACAATCACGAGATGGATAATTCACATAACAGCCATAATCACTGAGTTGAAAAGCAGCTATCACGCGTGAAAAGCCTCTGAATTCTGCTATAACCAGTGTGAAAATAAAGCATAATCTACGCTTATACCTTCGATTAAACTTAGTCTACTACAATTAAAAGATACAAAAAATAGTTATTGTATCCTCATCCTTTTAGGTTACCAAGTTTTGGAAAGGTACAATATGCTTAGGCTTTCTCGGTGAAAACGCTTCAGTAAAAGAAATTATCTCTTCTATGCAAATCTTTGCCATAAGTGCAACCTATATCAGGTAAAGCATAATCTTCGCTTAAACCTACGATAAAGCATTATCTACGCTTAAACCTACAATTGAACTTAGTCTACTACAATTTAAAACAATTATTGTACCTAAATAGGTCCATATGTGTTACCAGGTATAGCATAACATTACGCTTTCTCGGTGAACATGCCTCTCTAAGAGAAATAATCTCTTCTCTACAAAACGTTGACACTAGCAAATGAGAATATCCACGAAGCATGAGCATTATTCTTTCATTAGTTAGCAAAGCTTAGTGTGCCAGGAATAGACGGTAATGAGGCATACACATAGGAGATGTTCTCACCTTACAGTAGCATCTAAACAAAACTTTCCAACTGTTGATTCTCTCTATCCCTTTATTCACTCATGCAGAAGTAGTTCAGACAAGACTATGATCAAGGTGAAATAAAATATCCCAAGGCGCCTATTTCTTGTAGAACTTAATTAACCTCATTTTCTATTTATTTATCTTTTTATATCTTGCATATCAGTGTCTGGGACATTTTATTAACTATATTATTAGAGATTGTAATAAGTGTGTCAAATGACTAATGGTATACGAGTGTCAATTTCTGTATTACCCGAGCGAGAGCAAGGGTGAAATCATATTTTACCAAGGTTCATTAAAGGGGCAGTAGCACGATTTTTGATAATTTTATATTTCAAATGTTTCACTGATGATTGTAAGTTAATTATAAATGTATTATTTGAAAGTGTCAGAAATCTCATTACACAAGCCAATCACCCATAGTCAGAGGACAAAGTATGAAGATTCACATAAAATCCATTGGCGGCCATTTTTTGTGAACACCTTTAATTCATTTTCTGTAGAAAAAGGACTCGCATGGCTAAACTTTACATTAAATATTTGAATTATTACTGCTCCATTTGGTTTTATACATTGTCTTTCAATTGGAACCATTAATTTTTATTTTCCTGACATCACCTTATATTCCCCCTAAAAACGTGCTACTGCCCCTTTAAAGTCATATTATCATATTACGTCTTGGACTACGCCATTGGAAAATCATGTTCACATAATCATCGCTGGCAAACGTAATAGTAAAAATAAAGTTAAACTTGTCTTTCACAAAATTCATTAAAAAAGCTGTACATTAGCATTATTTTAAAATTCCACAGACAACATAGGGGAAATAAGCGAAAAGCTTGATTATGAAAAATAACGTCAGTACTATTAGCATTGAAAATCCTTTATCAATTTTAATGTAAAGATCGCCTGTTTTACTTGTTCGACCGGTTTTACATATTCTAGAAAATAACATCGATGTTCTGCTAGAAACATGGAAAATTACAGTTGATAATCGTTAATAATCACAGCTTGTTTTTTTATTATCATAACATACCGAATATCCTTTGATATTTGAAACACTGTATGTACATGTATATGAAGAAATATATTTTGCGTACATAAGTAGAAGAGGATATTTCCCGCAAGTGCTAAAAACTCAATCAACATCACATTTTAATTCAAAGTTTTGCCATAACAAATCATCCAACTATTTTACTACCAATTTCATTATTCTTAAATCAACTGTTTTGAATGTGTCTTGATTTCAAAAATGAAAACAATTACAATCAGCATTATTGTATTAATCCAAATAATTGCTTCTACTAATCAAACGACTTCCACCTATTTTATTTCATGTACATTTGTCAGTTGTCGTAATGTATTTTCTATACTTTTTAATGTTTGTGACATAAGCAAACCAAGGGACCAAGTCCAATGTATACTATCGGACTCTCTAAGTTTCGTTAACTCTTTTAGAATATTTCAGTTTTGTTGCTCAATACCTTGCTCAAAGCTATCTTTTGAATACATTGACAGAACAGAACATATTGTAAACACTGATTCAATGTAATGCTGTTGTATCTTTGTGTATTGTTTTGTTTGCGAATACTGTGATAAAAGAATGTGTATCTACTTTTACAACTGATAATATTGCTCATTGAAAGGGTTTTATGACTTGTGGCTTAACAATTACCCCGTTTAATCGCGTTGTGAAAAGTACGTTTCATTGGGAAAGTTAGATTTTAAAGATATTCGAAGTGATGTTAGATGTTCTTTCCAAAAGTAAACTTGTACTCTTGAGTCTTTTAGACATGAAGGGGCGTTTTTTTGGATACTATACATTAAAAAATAAGTTTTTTATAATTCGATGTTATGGATAGTGTACATTAAAAAATAAGTCTTTTCGAAAAGTCAGCTTTTGTAAATGTCTTCAAAAACAAAGACGTTGTGTAATTGATCGGTTGTGTATTGATGGGTATATATTTATTGAATGATATAACTTCAAAGGCAAAATGTGCCTCTGCTGCATTCCTTAAGTTTGTTCACCAATTGTCGCATATGACGAGTAGGACGTTATCCGTCGAGTGTATGAATTGTCAAATCAAGAACAATATTTCTGTACAATTTGATTATTTTGTTATGACTTGATGACTAACGGTATAATCTTTCTTTATACAGATAGAACATCTTTTGCTATAATCCAAACCATAAGGCAGTCATCTTCATGTATTCAAATTGACCTTACTTCTTAAATGTCTTAAATCTTTTCTTATATTTGAGATGAGCTAGATCATGTTTGATAAAGTGTATTCATTATCATAGAAGGGGATATCATATGAACAATTCAATGTGCAAATGGGCAAACTTTTGGGATGCAGCTCTAGTTATTTATGTATATATGTTCACTATTCCAGATAACATATTTATGCACCATTTTATGTATGAAAAAGGTTGTACTAAATGTATGAAATAAATATCAAATGTTGTACATCTATTTTTAAATAAGGTAACATCGAATGATTCATAAAGAATTGTCTTTGTATAAATGATATTGTGAAGCACAGTGAAACTTGTTTTTAAAGAAAAAGATACAAAGGTGACTTGAACTCTATATTACGTCAATGCATATTTATTTTTATAACCAACGTTGATGTGTAAATGAACCGAGCTAGCAAATGTGATTTTATTGTTGATGGTTTATGTTTTTGTTATAATTGTTCATGTTTTGTTTACTGCTTTAATCTAACGCGGTGTTCTATATTGTGTGCGTGTCACGACCAGCCTAAAGTGACAAATCACGAAAGCCATGTTAAAATTGGTTGTGTAATATACACTGAAATCAATAAAGACTAAAAATTGTCAAAAGGTGTTTGTGTTTGTTCAGAGTTGAAGAATGAATGACAAAACAGAAAAGGTAGAACACAAGTAAAGGAAAAGTTGTTTTTATATTCAGATGGTAATTATATCTTAATTTTCCCTCTTTAATCTTTTTTGGGTGAAAATGGGCATATCTTTATTAATGCTGAGGAATATATGGATGCTTGAGAACGACACAAGAATCTGTGTCGAAACGTCGCATACAATGAACAAAGAAATTGTCATCCATATATTCCTCAGCATTATTGTCATTCCAACTTTTAAAATTCCCCTCAAAGAACTTATCTTTATTATTGAGTTGTAACATAAAATTATTTCATTAATTTAGTTATTTCATTATGTTAATGATATGAACAAATTCATAGTTTTCGTTTGTGAGAGTTCAGTGTAAATCGGGAAAGATGGTCTTCTGAATGAATAGAAAATTCGAAACTTTTGCTCGAAAAATGGCATATCATGAACATTGATAATACTTGACGTGGGTGTTTAAGAACATTTTGATGAAACATTCGATTGCTTAGAAACACATAAATATGTGTGACGAGACTGATTTTAGGGTTAATTATTTCTTGCTGGATACACCGCAAAAGTTAGAACGCTAAAATAATGACGTCATCCTTTACAATGATGACGCGATTCTGATGCCATGTTATTAGCTTAGCGCGCGATGTTATCTGTAGCGTGTCATTTTTAAAGGTTTATTAAAGAGCGGTATCTTCAACGGGCAAGCTTTGTAAACTACCCCAGTCCATAAACTGAGAACAAAGCAGCAACTCAATTACTAAGATTTTTTTCTAAATGACTTGATAGACACGCTTGGTGTGCAACTATAGTGACATAATAATAATAATAATAGTTCACTTATAGAACGCCTTTCCAGGATAAATATCATGCTCTAAGCGCTGAGAAAGAGAAGCAAAATATGTTTGATCTTCTGAAAAGAAGACATTTGCATGAAGTTGTATTTATTTGAATTTTTTTTTAAGAAGTGATACCCCCAAACCTTACGACAGTGGCTTTAATCAATATAATTAATTCAGTCTTCCATTTAACTGTTGCCTGCGATGACACACGCTAATTAGGCAGTAGAGAATCGATTGTTCAGTTCATAACACTAATTACATTTGACACCTCCACACACGAACAATGAAATGTGCAAAATAAGCAAAAGGGTCAGTAACCATGTCAATAAGATGACCTGACACAATTAACAACATTATATTGGAACCATTTCGTAAAGTAATACAGATCCACAAAACATATGTGGTTAAAATTCCCGAAGAATCTCACAATATCATTTGAGGTAAAGCATTATTGAATTATGAAGTGCATGAGATTTGCCTGTAGGAGAGTTACGGGCTTGTTTGTGAGACAGACAGACTATTTACATACCTCTTATGTTGTACAACACGACATAGCAGTAACGTAAACAAAGCCACTTATGAGAACCCCAATGCACTAACAATGTCGCTCATAGTAAGTGAGACTTGCTGTAGTGAATGATTTCCTATCAACACTTTTACTCAGATTGTGGACATTTTCTGTTGAATTTAAAAATGCGTTGGTTAGTTTAAACATATTTTATTCACAAACAAAGGATTGGGGACAAGTTGTTCTCCTAGTATGTACAAAACTGATTTACATGAAACACAGTGACCACAGATAGCAGACAGTGAACAAGAGTACAGTAAGAGTATTAGGATAGAACAAATATTGTTAATGATGTTAAACAAATCGCTTTGTATAAGTGCAATCTTCTTCAGAGAAAATTAAAGTTTTGCATGCGTGATTTACCACTTAAAATTCTTTCAAATTTATAATAGGTATGTTGGTAAAACATGCTTAACAAAACGTAAACAGACAATGTGACCTACTACACTGCAATGCAGTTTGTCACTCGTATCTATATGTGTACGGAAATGGTTTTGCTATTTTACTAGGAATCCATTTCCGTGTACATATGCGTTATGATTGAATGCCTGATTAACATGTTTAAAACTCATCAGCTATAACCTAAATATGAGCCAGCTCTTTGGTTTCCCAGAAAATATTTTACGGAATGCATGTCTAAATTCATTCTCTCCCAACAGAGGCAGATCAAGTCAGGTTGATTTAGCCTTTGTTCTATTACGCCAAGTTTGTGGTATGAAATGGGAGATGCCTGATTGGAGGCAATCAAAGTTAGTGGTGCAATCAGCGACGCTGTTCTTAAACCATCATTTTGGCTACTGAATCAAGGCAAAGGCATTATGATATGAACCACCCTTTCCATGCGAGAAGCGTTATCATTTTATAAAGAAATTCAAACGGATTGTGATGCGGGTTTTATTCCGCCAGGGAAAAAACTGCCGGAACCCACTGATTTCGGCGTAATAGAACAGAGGCTAAATCAACATGACTTGATCTGCCTCTGTGGGGAGAGAATGGTCTAAATTAAACATAGGTTTTTAATTTCTTTATATTTTATTCGCTTTACTACATTTAGTCAATCGTTTAATCAATATCTAAACATTTTTGTAAATTGAAAAACAAGGTCAACGCAAATTTAGATATTTTCTTATCTAAAAACATATAAAGAATTCATCAGCAGTGATGATACTATTCTCTTACTGTTCAGTCATACAATCCCTGACATACATGAACCAAAACAATAAACACATAGCAGGTGTACAACATCAATTCTTCCACAAGGTCACGTTTGAAGTTGAAAAACAAATTTCATTACTAAACAAATAAAGCACTAATCGGCCAACCATGACGAGACCTACTAAGTACATGCAGATCTGTCTTCGCTATGAATTCCACTTATTTTTTCAGAATCGTGCCGAGCTTATTTTCTTGCTGGAACTTTCATCGCTTTAAACTAGGAAAACAGAGCAAATGGTAATTAGGTGCGCGAGGTGTATAACATTTCCATCCAAAGCTTAACCCTCTGTACGTCGTTGGCACAGACAGACCATCTTATTGGTTGCCAAGGCGGAAGCTCCTAAGCCTTGCTAATCTCAATCAAAGGCTTGCCTGTGGCTGTCAATCAAACATCGATTTCAAGTCCGAGTCTGGCCATCAAGTATGCCCCCTATTGCGTATGGAAAGTGTCGTATCGTTCACATTTAGCCTGAAGGTGTTGATAATTTCTGTCATTAACTCCTGATCGAATTATTCCGCTCACATCAGAGACTATTGGACACTGATTGTTTGCTATAAATGCTGTTATGAGTTAAGTTTTTAGAGAACACAATAAGGTCATATTATTTTTAATCAAATCTTTCAATTCTTAATTCAAACGGTGAAGTAATAATACTCAAATCGGTGATCATTGCTTGTCAAACCAACATTATTGTGTTTTAGCAAGGTTGCAATATCAAATATAAACACTTCAGATGTACTTTTAAGGATATATTTTCATTTTTATGCAATATACTAGTTTATTCTTATCTTACTCTATGATATATTATGCAATTACACTAACCTTTATTACAAGAACTATATAGCATGAATGTGAAGATAAGGATTTTCATATCCATACATGATTTGCGTAAGTAAGTAAAAAGCTGCATCATCTAGATTCATAGAATCTCTCTTGTTCGTATACATTGAAGTTACCTCCCACACATCACAAAACATACAATTTCTTGGATTAGCAACTATGAATAATAAACCCTTTTACAATTTAAACAAAATCCTCCACGCATATTTATGAGGAGGACACCAAGGGCCGATGCATCTTATTAAATCAAATAACGTGACATTTCTAAGCCCTTTTCTCAAAAGGTTAGGTTAAAAAAGAAACGTAAAAAGGTGTTCTTTGAAACATCTTAAAGTAATGTCATTCCGTTTCCATGGAAATTTCGTTGATGGCAAATTGGTGCATTGTCCTTTGTTTCGTAATGTCGTCATTAAGGACTGAAATGAAGTCCTTAGAGGTGAAGGTGCCACTCTCATCAAGTAAGCCGATTGTAAGATTAAATTATGAAGAATCTCGGAGGTAATGGCATGCATGTCTTCAATTTCAATGTATACTGAGCGACAACATAACGCAACTGGTATTTGATGTCACAGAAGTCGTCTTAGTCACCAAATGACATTAATTGACAAGGGAGTGAATGATTTATGTGGAGTTCTAATCAAAGACAATTTTTTCCACAGGGACACTGTTCAGTTTTGCATGCCGCGTAAACGAAACCACGAGCATGAAACACAATCAAGTCTTTTATTTTCTATAATTGTCTAACGAAGCGAACACCCTGCAGCTTATTATACGTTAATTGTCAAATCTGAGAATCTCCGGCCTTATCTTATCACGCAAATATAGCAATACTATAGCAATACGGAAATTGAAACGCAATAACAACATGATGAAAAACAACTAGAAATTTGGACATTTGTGATTATATCCGAAAAGAAATGTTGGACTGTCATCAACATCTTTGACGTCACAACAAAGACTAGCACAGAAGGGGTAGTTTTGATTAAGTTCCTTCTGTGTCCACCTGGTAATCTCGGACATATCACCTGTCGGTGGTGCTTCGAAAGGCACATAAGTTGCAGTAAGTTGAAAGTGTTTATCTAACATGACAAGAAAACTAGTTTGAAAATACTGCCTTCTGATTGGTCCCTTTTATTAAAAAATGGCGTAATTATTTCGTCAATAATCACCTCTAGATATTTACGACCGCTTCACATTCCTCCGCCTACGTATATAAACTATGAACTCGGTGACTGTTTAAAATAGACTTGCAGGCGACGACAATATTAATTTCAATATCGGATGTTTACCGACATTCATGAAACATGAAACTCTTACTAAATTACAAATTTAGTACTCCTTTCTACCTGTCTCTATGAAGAAATAAATACTGTTTTCGGAGATATTAAATCAGAGACAAAACAATCAACAATATCGTACATGTGCTGAAAGTGTTGCGTCAAATGAACAGAAGCAACCTTATTCTTTAATTTGGGAAAATTCTGCCCATGCCCCTGCCTCTTACTCAGAAGGGATCGCATTCCTTATTAGTGTCCTCAATCATGACACGAAATAAAGCTTTCTTGACCGGCACTAAGTTAAAAACTAGCGGACAACTACTTTTAGAGTAACGTCCCTTGATTGGGCCGTTCCTTGTCGGTCTTGTAGGGGTGATAGGTCGACCGAAGTGTTTACGTCAAACATCGTGATTCTGACGACATTGCAAATCTGTCTTCTATAGATGTAATGCTCAATCAGATAAAGAATAGTTGTATTTAAATAGGTTTTGGTGTATGTTTTGACATGTTCATTGTAGGGTGTTCCTAATATGAATATGGACTGTACCGTAGTTTTGCAAGGGAATGGAACCGGTCTGCACTTATTTGACATAATCACATTGCTTTTGCGCGTTTAAAATAGTTCCTCATTATTTTACTTATTAGTCATATAAGAATGGAGATAAATCAATTGCGAGGTTTGAAATGTTTGATTTAGTGGTAAAGGGGTAAAGAAAGCACAACATATGACCCACAAATAAAAAACAGAAATGATTTATCTCCTTAGTGTTAGTACGAGTGTCCCCGATACGACTTGTTTTGTGTACAATGTGTACAGAGAATACAGTACTTTTTCAAAATACGCTGATGTTTTAATATACAATCAGAAAATACCTGCTGTTATATTCAATCCCCTCCCAAGAAATTTCCAATAAGGATAAATATTTGAGTTGTATTTTGAATTCATTATGGAAATATGTATTGAAATTATTAGGGATCTGGCGCAAATTCGAATTCTATAATCCAGAGTAAAAACTCCGACAGTTGTATTGTAGAGACCCAAGGGAGGCCCCCTATGCAAACGGAAATCCTGTATCCTCCCCTTGCAAGAAGTGAAAGGAGTAATTTATAACTTCTATAGGGAGAGAACGTTAACGAAAACAAAATCTTAAAATGTGCTACTATTACATGTGCAAACACGTGTTTCACGGAAAGGACACTTCCGATATCATTAATCAGTGCGTAACGTAACATGGGGCTGTCAGTATTTAGTCCTGTAAATACCTTAAACTTACAGTTTTACCTTTTCACAAAGCTAGTGTTTTCACTCGCACGGAACTATAGTGGAAGTGGTAGAATGTTAATGATAAGAATCCGTTCTGGTCAGGTGTGACCCAACCAAACATGGAATCTGTCACTATCTGGTTCTTCTGGATTCATCATTGCCAAGGTTGTACTGTTTTTAGCAAAGCTGTACCATAGTACATATGGTAAAATTCCAACGCATCTGTGTTGTGCTTACGAGGTTGTTTTCTAAAAACCTAGTTTTATACAGGGAGATACAACTAGACGGCCAGAGCGTTTAAAATCCCAGAAGTGACCTTATTATGAAAACAATCATAATTGAAAAGAGGTAAAACATACACTCACGGTCAAAATAAACGATACCATATAAATTGCAGGATAGATGTAGGTAAAAAGCTAGATAACCACAAATGATAGATACGACTTAAAAAGGGTTACTGCATGTTTTCACAAGTCAACTGAGCCAACTTATGCATTTTAAACAATATTAAAACAATAACACGCCTATTAATATAAACAGGAGATAACCAATAAGAAAAAATATTTAATTGATAATCAACTTCTTTATTCGTATGGGTATCAATTGAAAATAAGTCCTTATTGATCATCACATCAACTTCAAGAATGTCAATTATTGGAGGTAATAAGGTACTCAAAACATGCTTGTTTGCTAGGCTCCTACAGTAAAATATGAAATCTAATTAATTTCTATAAAGGTTATTTATGTCGATTAAATCTTTTTTAAATATTTTTCTTAACATTTTGAAATATTTTGATTTCAATTCCAAACATTCTTAAGAAATAAGAAATAGGATGACAAGTGTTTTAAAATTAAATATGTTTAAATCAAATAAAATCAGATATAAAAAAAAGAATGACAATGTTCCAAAACATCAATTTAAAAAATATGTTTCACAGTATTGTTTCAAATTAGCCTTTAGTTTAAAATATAAAATGCACGACTAAACAGAAAAAACAGTTTGTATTAGTATATTACTCCGTTCAAATCTCAAAAGAGGGGTCTTATTTTTTTTAATAACACATTAAACGTCCTAAAGATGTTTTATATATGTATATATAACGGTTTTTGTATCATTTATAGATTTATACAAATTTCTAAGTATTAAAATTTAAATAAAAAATAATATATATATACTTTTAACAACTATCTCTATGAGCTATAACGTGTCAGGTTGACTATATTAAAACAAGCTATTTGATATTCAAGAATTATTCCATCAAGAGTCGACATTATCAAATTTACTGTCTAAAAGATCTGTTTTGCCTTAGAACTTACATCCCCCCCCCCCTTTCGTGTATTTAGCACTGATAAGCTTGTAAATGATAAGTTCCCAGCACCCCCCACCTCCCCTCACTTAGCACTCATCGAATAAAACATTTCTTTTTTACTTTCCATATCCATTTCAAGTCAAAATTAATTCCTAGTATTAGATTATAAATCAGAATGTATGTGGGATGTGGGAATTGGGATCCTTATGTTTGTAACCGATTAGGTTGATTTGATTTTCTTGATAACGAAAATTAATACTTTAAATAAATACTTTATTTATGAGAACACTGTATTTCATCCTTGACAAATGGAATTCTTTTTGACACAAGGCACAATCAATTACCGGAAATGAAATAGAACAGCACGACATTTACCACGGCAAATTGGTCAGTAATGGCTCAGTCATGATCTGAGTGCAAGCAACTAGACACATAGAGGATAAAACTACTGTGTTGATGGCCAGCTTCTTTCATTTGACTCAACGGGTTTTTTGTTTTTGTTTTTGTTTTTGTGTGTTTTTCTGGGGTTTTTTTTTGGGGGGGGGCGGGGGGCGGTGGGATTGGACTCTTTGGCCTAGCGGGTTTTGAAAATTGAATAACAAAACTGATACGTTGACATTGTATAATTGGGGAAGTTGACAATGTATGACATTCTTGTTATCCTATAGTTACTACTAATTTATTAAAAACTCGTCCTCATGAGCTGATACTTTCTGCTTAATGAATTGACAATGAAAGTTAGATGTCTTGTATTGTTTCTAAGTGTTGATAGGACAGCCATGTTGTTTTCGTTCTTTTGAAACATTACTGACAGTAAACTTCACTTTAAGATCAGTTTAAACAGATTTATTAACTGTTTAATGATTTTCGTTAATAACATGACAATAATAGTATCACAAAACTCGTGAGAGTTGAATATCGAAAATATTTCTACTCAACATTTCGTTTTCGCTCATGAATAAATCAAACCATTTGAAAATATCACATTGAAATATATTCGACATTCAACACTCACTCGTTATGTAATATCTATTTAACCGTCAAGTCTAAGGAGTTTCCTTTTTATTGGCCAAATTATGTCTTTCAATGTAATATATCCATTATATCCAATGTGAAAGAGGTTTTACAAAATACTACTTTTTCGCGATGTACTTAAAAGTTCTAGTTAACATACAGCCACAAGTTGTTGGCATGTCAAGAATAGTTCACAGCGATTGAATTATGTTCCTGGTGTGGAATGTTGAACACGCCCTTGTAAATTTTTAGGTAAGTAAGAAACCGTACTTCCGAGATGCAGTTAAACACGACAAAAAACCACCAATCCCTCTATCTTTTGAAACTTCTTATCAGTTTGAGCAGTTTTGTTTGGTGAGTTGAGGTTATTTGGCGTTTTACGACGCTTTCAAGAGCATTTCACATATATCACGGCTGCTAGTATTATTGCAAGGAGAAAACTGCAATACTATTGTGTCTATGCATTGCGATCAAAACTGCGACAGCTTTGACGAGTTAAGGAACTTTGTATCTTTTGATACAACTCTACATATTTTATCTGACTTGTAGTTTACTAAATGAATTAACACATTTGGAATAAGGTAAATTTCATGATTACAATGAATTACCATGAAATTGAATAATTTCCGAGTTCGGTTGCCGACTTCACAGGCAATTGTTGTGAAATTATTCAAACATTTATAAAAACACATTTCCATCAAACAGAATCGTGACAAAATGAACTTTGTTGCAGAAAGAATTTATCACAAACCATACCTCGCCTTTTATGTACAGGCCATTCGCACTTTGGCAACTCAACGTTATTGTTTAATCATGTTCCGGTTTGTTTGATCGACTATTTTTACTTCGATTCATGTCTTTGTGTGGACTATTTACACAGTTAAGCGCATTAATTTCTTAATTACCGTTTTATTTTCAACTTACTAAAAATAAGAATCCAAAAGTCAAATCTCAACACAATGGTGCATCAGAATGCAAATGATTTTGATAATGTAAAATCAGTCGTTTACTGTGACGATCAGAACCTGTTATCACACAAAGCATATATATTTTTTATAAATATATGGGAACCTTGCAATGTGTGCAATGTTTGATACAGATTTAGTCTGAATGACAACTTACATTGTACCTCTGCTAAACATTGTTTGGGATCATCTACGCAAACTTCTATGTTAACGTCGATTTTGTCACCTTTTCAGAACAGAACACAGGCAATCCATTTGATTAAATAGGTGAAGATTCAATATCGTCATTTATACATACAAAGTACAGATATGTGGGTCTTCGGGACCACTTATTTCATTCATCTAATAAAATCTTACTAATTACTTTAAAAGGGTTTGACAAAATATGCTTATTTACCCTGATGTCTAATCCATGAAATTGCAACCTGACCCTTCCAGCTTTCTGTAATAATGTTTGTCAAATACAATGTTTGAATCAAATAACTTACTGTTTATGAGTTGTTTAACCTAGTTGGAAATTAAGTATTCTTTCTTAATGTGATAGGACTAAGAACTTTTGGACGTATTTTCAGTATAAATGGATCCCCAGTGTCTCTAATGGGATGATATACCAAGAGGTATAAGTACGTGATTGAACAAATATGCAATTTTCGAGCCACATACTATTTGTAATAAATGTAATGTCAAATTGCAAATTGCTTTATCCATCAGATGCGGTTGCTTTCAGAAAACCAAATGTGTTAACAAAAGGAGAAAAACATATAAAGGAGGTTTATTGTATCAAATGTTTAAAGAGAAGACAATATTTTAATCTTTATATGACATAATATTATCTAGGGTTATTTTTACATTTTCTTAAAAGACATTGATAAAGCGACTCGTAACTAACCCCTGGGCACCGTGACTTTTACCAAGGGAAAATTTCGCTGAGCTTTTCTTCAACCAAATTATTTTTGGAAGTTAACCAAACTATTTGACATAGAAATTAAAAAATAAGTCAAAGATTAATCATGGTCGTCTGACATAGATAGATGGTTGGATACTCTACTCAAGTAAACACTTATATAAGTCGATTACATAATTAGATAATTCTGATTAACTGACGAAGCTCTTAGGTCATACCGAGTTTGAGCTCAACATTAAACAAACGTTCAATTTTGTAATTCAACTTCGTTTGGTGGTCCTCATGTGTATAGTAACGGAATTCATTGCTTGAGTGCTATTAGGAGATTATCCTTGATTAGTTGGACAAAACAAACTCTATTGCTAGGACATTCATTAGCTTAAAATGTTTTTTCCTTTTGTTGACAGTCCTCCCTAATGTTAAATACTCTTTTCTAAGTAAGGTATGTTGGGAATGACATTTCCCTAAGTCAGAATATCTAAGTACACATTTTTCAAATACTTCTCGTACGGAATGTTTTTCTACATATCTTCTTGTGCAAATATTGTGAAATAGTTTATGCGTTTGAGTAATCAAAGCCTTGGAAAAACAGCATCGGAGGATTTTAAATCTTCACTGCAGAACATTTAAATGTGAATAAATAAAACATTCGAAAATATCTCGTTGAAATATTTTCGATATTCAACTCTCACTCGTTTTGTAATCTCCATATAGTACCTGATGAAATATTCATGACGACATGTATAGATCAGATATGTAAGTTTTTTTATAGTGAAATGAAAGCTTTACATTGAGTAGACACCAGGGTTTATCTAAGTTCAACAAGTACACTTTACATCAAAGTGCCGGCAAAACACTTGTGATCTAATGATCACGTAATAAAACTTCCAGAGATATCTGACCTATTTCCTCCAACTGGCGTTCTCCAAACCGTATGGGGCTAAGTTCATGCTCCAACTTCATTTATCGACATTATTAATCAACTTCTTTTGGCATCTCTTAATACATCTTGTTGGTGATTTCAATGATGAAGATTAATAACAGTGAGTGAGTAAGCTACTATTGATGGACAATCCTACAGTCATCTATGGTGCCTTTTTTAGACAAATATTATGTAGAGGGGCAGGCTTATTCAAAAGTCATTTACTAAATGAGAGCATGTATCTCAAAACCCTTATGTGTAGGAGAATGTTCGAAACCTGGCCATTAGTTTTGCACGTGGAGCATGTTTGAGGACATTCTCCTACTTAAAACAAAGTTTAAGTAAACGAGTTCCTGCTGCAAGAATGATCGCCACAACGCAACTTTTCATGTGCAAAACTAATTGCGACTTATGCTCTATATGTATTTCATGATCTTTTTGACTGTTAGTTTCAAACACTCCCCTGTCAAGTAAACATCCATACAGAATAAGTTTGCCTAGTTAAAGTAAGTACACATTAGTTCAATATAATTTACATTAATTTACTTCGTCGACACTATAATGCATTTTACACATTTTACATTTAATGTATATTTTTTTATTTCATTTGATATATTTCTTATATTTTAAAAGTTTAATTATATCATTTGTTTGCAATAAATAGAGCAAACTTTTTTGTGTGTGTGAATAATAAACATCAGAACTAAGAAAGGATAATTTTATTGGGGAAATGGACATCTAGTAATCCACAGTTAAATAGGTATATATATATATATATATCCTTAATTGGAAGTAGTACGCTTAAATAAAAGAAACAAGAACATCCTTAATCGTAATTACAAATACGAAACAAATAGCGTGTATTATATCCTATTTTTGAATTATCATTCATGAGAAAAATCGAAATTAAAAGGGGCAGTAGCACGTTTTAAGGGAGAAAATAAGGTGATGTCAGGAAATGAAAATTAATGGTTCCAATTAAAAGACAATACATTTAAACTAAATGGAGCAGTAATAATTCAAATATGTAACGTAAAGTTTAGCCATGCGATTCCTTTTTTCTACACAAACTGAATTAAAGGTGTTCACACAAAATGGCCGCCAATTGATTTCATGTGAATCTTCATACTTTGTTCTCTGACTATGGATTATTGGCTTGTGTAATGAGATTTTTGACACTGTCAAAATAATATATTAAACATTAACTTACAATTATCAGTGGGAAAAAAATCAAAATTGTCAAAAAACGTGCTGCTGCCCCTTTCAGAAATGAATTAAAAGATAATACGTAATGACGTAAGAATTCATATGTAGTACTTACTAAGTAATAATTGAATACCTAGCATTCAGTTAAGGCATAAATAGACATTTGAATTTGGTGATTAAAAATTCATTCAATGGAGATAATATCCAAATATATTTATTATATATGATATAATCTCGTTATTAGGTATTAATAGTATAATCGTATATCAACTTAACGATATCATTACATAAGCATTTCATATCAGGAGAAAATCATATCCAATAATCAGGACATATGTCCATCAATTAGTATATATTCTTCTGCTTATAAAGATGTTTTTAGTCGTTTTATAATGTTTCAATAAACATCCATGAACTTTTATGTCTGTTTAACTTATTTGTACTATGCATTGTACATTCTAAATACTGTTTCAGATAGGATGTTTTCGCAAAACAGGCGTTTTATTTCCAGTTTCTTGCGTTTGAAATACTTTATTTTCGTTTTTGTTAGATAACTCTATTTTCCTAAAATAAACCGTGCACACGTCTCTTTAAACTTTAATAAAATTTTGCGATGCTTGTTGGCCGGTTACGTCCAAGTCGCCATTAGTTTTGCACGCACTTTTGGATTTCAGCACTTTTCTCGGGATTCAGGCAGTTGCGTTCGAGCGCATTGATTTCGACGGCAACATTCTTGGCATCGGTCCAACAAACTATTTGAGACCTTCCATAAATTAGTCAACTATTGGAGACTTTCACCAGCGAAGTACGAAAACAAAACTTTACTAATGTTTACGTAACTTTGTTTTAACAATGAAGATTTAGTCATCAGTGCCAACATTTTAATCTTTGACTTATACATTATAAACGAAAAACTTTATAACTTATCATTAAAAAGAGATTGGATACAAACTCGAGTCCTGTGTATAATGAGAAAATAAGTATCAATTAGTCAGGCTTGTGGTTTGGATGAAAAGACAATTCAGAATTGTCCAGGTGTCAACAAGTAGTTGTTTTTGGTAATAAACTCTTATCTCCTAAAGACAATATATAAATCTCAACCTAGCACCTTCGAAATTTTGCATTCATCGGAAGTGAAGCAATTGAGCAAGAACAAACTTGTCCATGTCATTGTATATTTAATGTGGCGTTTCTGTCTCTAAATAGCTGAAGCGATAAGGTAAGTCTGGTAATGAGGAAAGAGGAACGCCTACCTGGCTGTGTGATCATTATGAGAGAAAGATATTGGGGTGCCACATAAAAGTGTTTGAACAATTACAATACTCTATAAACATCGAGATAAATCTCCAAACCAGACAAAAGTGAGTGAAGGTAGAGTAACCTATGTTGACCTCTACAAGGTTACAAAAGCAAAGGTGAATGCTCTCGTTTGTAAATATTTTGATCACAGGTAAATGTGTAAATCAACTGTTTTGTCTTTGCATATGTTAATATTACGATAACATGAAGGAGCATGTGTTAACTTATAACTTTACCGACAACTTAACAAAGCCTTCTCAATAAATGATCAGGCAAGTACTTATAGTAATACAATAATATATTAGCCATTTATATAGCGCCTTATTCAAGTAAGCTGCTCAAATACGTTGAGTCATATGCTCTCCTGATTATCACTTGCTTTGATCAGGAAACTTAGTGCATCTTAGAATGAGATAAACACGGCAAGAATTAGAATTAGGAATTTAACTACTTTGCTTCTCTCGTTAGGGCAGGCGTCTAACAATTAAAAATCCAGCTGAACTAATGCCTTCCTGGTTTACAGCAAAGCACACAATAACAACGAGGAGTTAAACGTTACAAAAACAATATTGACACAAGTAAACAATAAACCATTGAAAATTAATACATTAGTATAAACTTATCTACATTTCAAAAGGGATTTCATAAATTATGAAAATTGTATGAGAAGAATTTGTACATTTGAAAAAATTCTACCTTTCATTTAATGAAAAATAAGAAAATTCTATTTCTTTCCCTCACTCAAACGCATTGTAAAAAAAATAACCAACTCGATCCTCAGAATTACGTGTAACAATCCTTTTTTCAGACAGATAGTTCATAATTCAGCACGACTCCTTGATTATTATTCTACACACATCTAATTCGACGTATACTTGCTAGCAACTTCATTTGCCAGATCTTCATTACAGAAAATCTAATAAACAAATACATACACCAGCCCTTACTTAACCGACGTGTATGTTACTCAAAGGGAGCATGGGCTTGAGGATATGATAAAAAGGATCTTCTATTTTTGTGACAACATCAAAGAGTTTCCTGCATATCATATGTCATTTTATTACTGGTAATAGAGTTATAACATGATATGTATGTATGTCTGCAACAAATAGAATTGCTTCTATCAGTCAGATGAGAAGATTGGATAGTTCTTGATCAGGAATATTAACTAAATTATTGTTTTTGCCCTGCAAGGTAAATTTTTATATGCAAACCAAACACTATTTCAACTGGATGTTTAACATGTGATAAACCAAAGATGATGACACTCACACTGTGATTCTATGCACTGTTCAGATTAATTAACCTTCTTGTACTATGTCTTATTTTCAGAAGAGGATAATCAGACTAATTAATTGAATTGTCTTAGTAGGTTAATGAATGTTGAAGGCACACGCATTGCTTCTTATGGATACGGCTGGAGGAATATATCAATGATCATCTAGTTAGAAAATAATTATAAGTCATTCTAGGTGGACATGTTGTGATAAAGCATTATGGGATATATATTGATATCCATTCGAATATTGAAAGCAGGACTTTTTGATGGAAGTTGTATGTATGCCATGATAGGTAAGGCCTCAAATGAATGCATCTCTTTTCTTGACCACAAAAGAGTGATTATTGAATTGGGAAATACAGTTTATTAATCTTGCATTCCTTTAAAAGTTCAGAGAGATTATTCATTTTACAGAAAATATCAGATAGCTAAATAACTACTGTGTATAGTCACAAACATTTGGTAAAACTTTCATTTATTTCAACATATTGTTTAAGAATATGGCTCAAAATGAAATTAGTTTGGTTTAAGTAGATTTAACAACTTGGTTTGTTGTAATTTATTTATTCGTATCGAGAAATATATCTGCCATTGTATAAGAAACTTTTAAATCTTCCATACTTCTGACAATTTAATGTTTCACATATCTTTAATTTCAAATGTCATACTAAAATAATGACAAATTCAACAATTTATATGACCATCCGTGCACGGTTCAGAAAGGGATAATTGCTCAGTTTGATCATCTCACATGGATTGTAACCAATAACACATTGTTCCCAGCAATACATGTCTTCCACTTAGAACACACACTTGTAGAAACGGGGTCGGAAAGAATGTCACCTTACATGTAATTATTTCTTACAATTGCTACCAAGTCCATATCTTCACGCAGTAAGAGACGACTTCCGAGATTCTATGACAATTTGTTTAACACTGGCAATCTGTCACGAGTTTAATTAGGTCCATGTAATGTCCATAACTTAGCAGGTAACTTTCAAAAGGTTTCCTTTTTCAAATAAAAACTTTGGAAATGTGACAATAGCAAGGCCACAAAGCCTTCCTGGCCAGATGTGACTGGACTGTTGTTGGAATCTGTCACAACCCTTTCCAGAGTGATGCTTCATTCAGAGCTGTTCTCTTTAAAGACCAGACGTATGTGGTTAAACCGGCATATTTAGCTATGTGTTTTCCTGGATGTTACATGGATTCTGTCACTGGCTGCTTCTGTGTGATGCTTCAATTCCAAGGCCAAGACCAGGTGTTTCTTCTTACAAACCACAAATAAGTTATGACATTCTCACCTGCTCTAACTATTCTTTATCAAAACCTAACTTTGCATTTGAAAAAGGCGGAAAACGGCAAACAGAATGCTCAAGAAAAGAAGTATCATAACATAGCGTATTGCCGAAATTTATTTTGAAAATGTCATTTGCATTTTTAATTTGAAGCGATTTGTAATAAATGTAAATATGTTGATTAATGAAATATATGTAGGATACTTGATATTTCTCGTTAAACACAACAGCAACATAATAGTATAACATAATGTTCATGCAATGTTATTTACATGGTAAAGGATAAGAACTGTTTTTCAATTTAATATCTTAATATAATTTCGTTGATAGTTCGATGATAATCACAGATATTCACTCAGTCATCAATCATTTTTTTCGACCATAATAACATCATTAAAAAGAATGTTCAATAATTCAGACACATTTTCATATTCAAACGTGATAAGACATGATAACGTGATGGACATATCATTTTGTCGCACATACTTTATAAGCCTATGTACATGTAGTCATATCATAAAATTCCTAAACATCATTGATGATTTTCAAAATAAGAAACCTTATTCAAAACTACAAAACACATCCCACAACTAAGAAAAAACTCTGTTGTTTGTCTATGTTGCACAACGTTCTGGGCACTACATGCTATATGATAATAATCATAATTGAAAGCAGTTAAAACATAGCTAACGCCCAGAAGAGAGCAGTTTGGTATGTATAAATCTAGATAGGCTGTTGGCTTACAAGATTAGTCAGGACATTGAAAAACAATCAGAATATTTTGAATTACCGTCCTCCTGGCTTCATTAATTGTCCCACTTGAATGGATAAGCCTCTATGTTAATGAATTACATTGTAACATTCACTCAGTATAAATAAACTTGTTGATAAGTTACATTGGAATTAATCAATGCAGATTAATTTGGGAAATTGACCATGTAAAATGCAAATGATTATATATTATGTTATCAACATCATTTGTCTGGAGAAATTGAGCAAATGTTTCTTCATTAGATAATTACAATTTCGATGTCTAACAGTGCATTGTAACTCAATGCTATTTAAATAAAGACATTTCATACCAATATTCATAAAACATATGGTATCAAACCTATTTATCTTTTACATGTAGTTTAGAAATATCATGTCTGTCAGTAAAACATTTATAATTTCTTTCAAACGTTTTAAGTGGTCCATTATTATTGATAAAAAAATACCATGATTTCTAAAGGCAAGAAAATTACTGCTTTTCTCATCTCATTTACTCATCTGTGATTCGAAAATCTATTGTCTTTCCGTAAATAACATTTATACACAATAAATCGAATAAATGTCTTAAAAGTGATAGTTAAATGTCCGATTGTCTGTGTTATTACATTTCATTTGATATTTAATATGTCAATCAAGTCTCATAATTTGAAGTGTCTGGCATTAAGCATATTTAAATATAATCTCAGCCAATTTTTTTATAATAAAGTTCGCTGTCTGAACAAAATATTGGATCATTTGATATTCATCAATAATAAAGTAGAAAAAAACAATCAACATAATCTTAATCATATCTGAAACAATCAATGTGATTTCTTTTTATCTAATGAAAATTATTCTATGAAATTCCTTGCCTTTTGTTTATTTTATGTGGTATCAAATATTCTGTAAAAAAACCCTTCAACTTCAACAGTGAACGTAGATTAAACATATTTCCAAAAGTGAATATAATATGCTATCAATGTTAATAACACAAAACATTTTGAATTGAAAACGACAATCATTGAGACAGATTTCGATTATCTTGCACAGCATGAGTTTCCTGCATTGACAACTGACGTGCTTCTTGTTTGTGAAAAACAAAAATAATATACAAATTCTTAAACATTTTAAACTAATTAACTGTAATTGGATGCGTTATCATTATTTTAAGAACGTGAACATTAAATAAACCTTTAACCTGAAATAAACACAACTTGTTTCAAGCAGCTAACTTCCATCAGCAAGTCTAAAGAGTTTTCAAAATCTTGGTGTTCATAATATTCTAAAATAACTTTCGTGTTATATTTACCACAGACATATTTTACAATTTAATGCGGACAAGACTATGATTGTATATACAATATGTTTTAAAGTATATTTTTCGACAATTTTCATTAAATTTACTTTGATAAGTAAAAAAATAATCCGCTGTAACATTACTATTTGAAGGACATTTTACTATTTCGGTTTCATAGAAGGAGGATGCAGATGTACGATGTATGCTGTAAAAAGATAATGTATGCTGTCAAAAGATTTCACCTTAATTTTGCTGATGGTATTGTAGACGTGGATGTATGTATAATATACATTTTAAGTGTATCTGAAGTGCATCGTTTTAAGACGTTTGATATAGTAACAAATATTTCGGAAAGGAAAGATTCCATTTTCCGTGCTATATATTAATTAATCTGACAATGCACACACACAGCTTGTTTAGTTTTGCACAGCATATTTTGAAATCAATGAAATATTCTTGATACAACCGTTCGACATCAAAACAGGCAACATACATTTAACAAACAAACAGACAAACAAATTAGTTCAGTACAAGCCTGGGCCCAATTTATAACTGTTTGCCTAATTCATAGCCTGGTCCACAGACTGACTTAGAACAATTCTAATATGCTAACATACATAGTACAACAATTTCATCTACTTCTATCTTTAGTAAGATACCGAGTTTAGAAAATAAATTAAAACTAGTATACAATCAGATTATCCTTTAGATATTTCTGTTAACAACTCAACCTTAATTCTTAGAAACGTCTACACTTCATGTATATATGAAAGTCATCTTTAACAATGTCTATGACATTCAATTTACAAAAACTTAGCAATTAGTATAATGTGTTTTGTTGAGGTGATACACTCATGTGAATAACTGAGTGATTGAACAAATACTACAAGACCGAGACCATACACAAGGGTAATAAAGTGATTTTACAGCTATCAGAAATGTCAAACCAGGCAAGTGTCTGACAAACAATAGCAAATTATAACTCAGTTTCGCTTCATATTAGGTAAATGCTGTTACGACTGAGGTGATGTAAATAGTGAAAACAGTAAGTATAATGGTTAAGAGGCGGTATTTAAGAAATGTTATATATAAACAGTAAACAAATACAAGAATGTAATTGCTTAACAGAGTTACTAACAATAGATATAAATGTAATTGCAAACTCGTCTTATATCGGATAATGTTTTGTCATTTTGACTTTATTCTTTCTTTTGAGCATTATGTTTCTATTTATTCTTCTTTAAGGCCGGATTTTTATTTCTAAAACTTTTTAGATATCCACGTATACGTTTCTCATTGCAAATCATTGTAAATAAACAAATTTGCTGTTTGAAAACGTTTTATGACCACATTGCATTGACTTCTAATTCAAAAACTTTCGGATTGTTATTGGTATTATTATAAACTGCTACAAACTCGTCTTAACTGTCAGCAAGGGTACAAAGCATTATCTCACGAGAATTCATTGTTTTTGAAAGTTTTATGTTTCTGTTTATTCTTCTTTAAGGCCTGGGTTTGTTTTCAGAAACGTTCTTGATATACAATAATAAGAAAAAAATGATTTTACTCAGTGCAAAACATTGTAAATAAACAAAAAAATACAGGGAAAGCTGGTTATAGTACCTTTTTATTGACGTAAGTTATCCACAGTTGCACTGTTTGTAAAGCGCAGGATTGAAGTTGCAGATATTAAACTGTCAGTTAAGTGAAAAGCTCTTTTAAAAAAAAATAGGTAGTTCAAATTGAAAGCACTCTCTCAATTTAATGCTTATGTCAATTATGAACGTGTAGAAGGTTACAGATTACCACAAGTTAAGAAACAAGTGTTCTTTGTACATCTTTCACATATTACAAAGGTAAATTTATCTAAGTGATATAACAATTTCAACTGATTAACACATTGAACAGCTACATACAATATTGCTTGGGCAATATTTCAGTCATTAGCGACGTTACACACAGTATATTCTTGAATAATAACATTATCATAAATGTTTTTGCCACTGTAGCCAGCGTTTATTTCACTAATAAAATAGAGTGTCTTACCGTACCTTCAATCATATAATAATTCACGATATTAGTATTTGCAATACCCTGAATTCATCAAAGCAAAGAATCGTTCCTATTTGTATATATTTGTTTTTCCCTTGAAACATACAGTAGCCACTGGCAAAACATTTGACCTATATATAATCTGTGCATACACTAACCCTTTCTAACCCAAGAATCAGTACATTCAAGTACTCAATTTAAACATAATCATGTAGATATGAAAAGAAGAGTGAGTACGTTTGTAACGATATCAAAGCAATCCCAAAACATCATATGTAATGCAAATACAGGTAAAGTCAACAAGACTTAATGATAGCTCCTAGCCATAGTGCCTTATCAGATGATGGTTTGATGTAGGATTTATTAAAGGGACGTTAGCTTGTTATTGAAATTGTATTCCTTAAACTTAATCTCATTAGGTATAAGTTTCTGTAAAATTAGGTATGAGCATTATTCACACTTTTTATTTCTCACACTAATTATCGGTTAAAGGGGCAGTAGCACGTTTCTTGATAATTTTATATTTCAAATATTTCACTGATAATTGTAAGTTAATGCTAAATGTATTACATTGACAGTGTCCAAAATCTCATTACACACATCAGTCATTCATACATGTAGTCAGAGGACAAAGTATGAAGATTCACATTAAATCCATTGGCGGCCGTTTTTTGTGAACAACTTTAATTCATTTTGTGTAAGAAAAATGAATTGCATGGCTAAACTTTATGTTATATGTTTGAATTCTTACTGCTCAATTTAGTTTTAATACATAGTCTTTCAACTGGAACCATTTATTTTCATTTTCCTGGCATCACCTTGTATTCCCCCTAAAAACGTGCTACTGCCCCTTTAAAGCTTAACAAAAATTATCAAAAATCAAGGGAAATTGCTTGCGGATATTAACTATGAAAAGTTCTTCATCATTTGCATCAGAGATTGGATTCCCATAGCTCAATAACTTTTCATGTTCATTATTGTTCAGAAGAGAATATCTTACAACTGATAACGAGTTCATTAACAATTTTAATTGTATTAAAAAGCTTGCATCATCAGTTGAATACACTTAAACGTAGATGCACTGTTTACTATCAATCTCGGATGATGGCACATTGAAAATTATCAATCTGTTGTTGAATGCAAAACAATTGGTTCAAAAGTAATTCAAGTAATTGCTTCAATGTCAAAAAGTCATATCAAGAGGATTTATTTGATTGCTAGCTGATATTCCTGTTCAGTGATTAAGAACTTAACCTTTAGCAAATGCTCGTTTTTTGTGACTTTAACGGAAAATACTCATCTAATGGTCACCGAGGGTACATTAATGACATTTGTAAATGTCAATGTGAATAATCTGAAGAAAAAGGAAGTGCATTAAGATTTAATGATTATATTTTCTTAAAACAATTACTTAACGTAACGATAAAAACATGTTTTCAGGATCGTTCATCAGAAATAGCATATCCAGTGTAAGAGTAATTTGTGGTTCTAACAATATCATAAAAGATGTAGATATTTACTTTATATATGACGCCTTTTTCAAGTCCTAAGACATGCTCAAAGCGCTCGATCCCTTCATTATTGATTAAAAGAATTGTACTTTTAAAGCTGCTACTCGGTGTTATTCGTGACAAATTAAAGCTTGGTTCAAGGAACCACTATTAGCAGTTGGATGGACTGGTTGCAATGTGGACGAAGTGTCTTGGCCAGACACACTTGATGAAACAGGTTACAAATATTTGGTTAAACCATCGGGATTCGAACGCAGGTCCCTGACGCAAGAAGCCACCATACTTATCACTTCACAACTGTTCCAATCTTCTGCATTTCATTTCTTGAAGATTAATGGCAGTATGGTTGAAGGCATATTTCTTTCCAAATTTGGGAAATATAATGTTCATAAAATAACTTGTTCAGAGTTGAATTCAGTTAAAAGATTTCAAGGGAGTCAAAAAGAAAAATGCATGTTTCATCATACATGCTTGCTATGATAACTTCTTCCTTGTGAAAGTGGAAAATGTGACTTTGAGTCTGGTTACAAAGCGGGAGCGATCGGTGCTGTTATTACATCTTCATGAATCAGGTGAAACCGTCCTTTATTTTCAAAATCAAAAATGTGAAGAAGAATACACTTACAGCAAAATAGTTAGTTAAAAGACATGACTGAACCCATATAAATGAGGGCCAATTCTACTTCATCGGAAATATTAGCAGTGAAGGTACTATTATAACTACACTATCTAAATCGAGAGTAAGTAAATGCTAACTATACTAGCTAAAGCCAAAAGAAATTTAGAGAAGAGATCATCAGAGTTCAACGGGTACACATAACAGTGCAGTGCCAGCATCAAATTTGTAACATTCCCATCATGCATTAAACTTTAAGAAGTAATTGACCCAGTTCCTTTTGAGTTTCTTTCCACCTAGAGCTTATATAACATGCTGCTAGTATCACCAAGAAAGATAGATTGAAGGGGGGAAGCAATAAATTAAAGTCTTTCTCGAATCTGCTGTCTTTCTCTCATTCAGACTTTCTTATCATTTGAACAAAATATTATTAAAAGTAGAGGCAAATTTCCCCTCTGGCTCTCTTCATGAATCAAGTTTTATTTACTTGAAGTCCTTGAAATGAAAATTTGAAATTTGATGTATAGCACTAAAGTATGCAGTTTGTTCCATCTTCTTGAAAGGAAGCAGCTTGCGTTTCACCTACATAATAATGATATTCCAGCTGTTTGATTCTGGCTTCCTGCCAAAACTATCATAATCACATACAAGCCATCAAGGAGAACGGAAGATTTAATGCTCGTTTGGAAAATTCGCAGTAATTATGCTTTTATCACACAGACATTTCAAATGCTTTTGATAAATATGCCTATTCCATGTTTATTCAGGCATTTATCAAAAATAACATTCAGATGAAATAATTTGAAATTCACAGAAACAACTAATTCTTTCTATTGGATCTAGTTATTGGACAGACAAATCAACAGATTAACCATAATGCTTTTAAACCGTTGACGAAGTTCACATAATTATTTTGTCATCACAGATAAAATTTCTTTTGGTTCTATGTTTTCTAGATCGAAAGATATAAACAAATCTAGGGGTGTAACATAGTAACTGCTAATCCCATAAACCACAAGAATGACTGCTGGACTAATACGGATTACAGTTGCTAGCTAGCAGTTACTATGTGTTTCTATTGTCATGGGAGCGTCATTGGTATAAAGCCAAGTGATCCACTCCCCAACAGCAGAGAGCGCCAGACAGCACCACAGCAAAGACATGTGAGACCATGGCAGCCAGCGGTTTGGGAACCCGGAGGGGACTGGCAAAGTTGGGCAACAATATATGTACTTAGAAGTTTAGTAAAGTTAATAAACCAAGAATAATCCGACCTCGTCTTGTTCGAATCATTGCGAAGTGTGGCCTGCTGATTGTGCTACACAGGGGAACGTTTGGTGCCGTGACCCGGATTCGTCAAGGCAGAGGGATTTGGACTTGGTGTTTGGTGAGTACTGATTGTTGTCAACTTTGTCCCGTCTCCTCTGGGGTATCCAAAGTGTTTGCTTTGAAACGTTATTGATAGTGTAAGGTGGTTAACGTAGCAGTGAAGATAAGTAGTAGAAACGGCATAAGTAGAACTGAGAATATGTCAGACGTTAGGGGTGTAAACCATTAATTAAATTACCACGGTCAATGAATATGGAGAATGGGAGAAATGTGTTCAAATACTGAACAGGGTGTGCGAGAAGGCATTATAGATGGTATTACAGGTGATAAGGAAGAGATTGTGAACTCTTATGGGGTATTGCCTGTAGATAACCATAAAGTCAGGGCTAAGAAGGTGTTATGATGTGAAGGGAGAATTATGTATAGAGCAGGTGTAATCCAATCAAAATGAGGCATGCTTTTGTTGGATTAGTCCTGAGTCTAAGTGCTTGATATGGCTTGATATTGTTTGAAGTTAGGTTTTCCTAGGATCTGGAGTGGACGGGGTAGATGTGTAATGCGGGTGTATTACTGGTTTGGGTAATACTGTTAACTCGGGATGAAAACACGGACCCTCCATTGATTTGAATGGTCTTTATTACAGACGGGTACGTGGGATAATCTTTGATGGATTAATCTTAAGTTTGGAGACCAGGGATTACTAGCTAAATTCAATCAAGTATGTTAAGAATGGGGCGAATTTTGAATATAGAAATTAGGGCTTAAATTAATCGAATGAGGAAGAAGACAATGGCTGATGAAATGCTTGATATGACTTGATATGGGATCATGGCTTCCCTAAGGTCTGGAGTGGAGGTGTTGACGAGTAGTTAGAGTTTGTTATATGGTAAGCCCGCGGTATGTCCATGTGGGATTGCTCAGACGAGCTGGCGGGAATATTGGGAACTCAAGACTAGCTCATGAGCCGTCCATTGACTTGAATAGCCTTGATTTACAGACTTCTTGTGGATTATTCCCGGGTTTGAAGGCTAGGGATTAACCCCACATAATCCAATCAAGCATATTGTTAGACAAAGGGTAGTTCTAGATCTAAGGAACGGATATGAAAACGTTAAGGTTGATTGACAGGGACGAGGTATGTGCATCTGGCAAGTATGATTACGTAATTAAGGAAAATCGGGAGGGCTTGAATTTAGATGAAGTTGAGAAATCCTAAAGTCTGAGTGAGTGGTAGATTGAGTGGACGGGTTTGTTATATGTTAAGACCTGTGATGTCATCCAATGAGATGATGCTCATATATACTGAGACGGCAGGCATATAACCTTGAGAACTCAAGACGAAGCTCCTGTCCTCAGCTTGACTTGACTGGAATGGACTTGAGTTACAGGCCAAATTGGCGGGATATAGAAGATAAGCCCGGGGTCTGAAGTCCAGGGATAGACTATCTAAATCTAATCAAGCAGAAAGTTAGACATTTTGAGTTTAAATGTTTTCTGTGTCGTTTAATGTAACCCTTGGGTAGTCATTTAGAGAAAGACACAACGCAAAGTCAGAGTATGAATTTATTTGGGGCTTTCAATCTTTTTGACTTAAGAGATTAGAGCATTAGGACGCTTGGATGGACTCTTAGGTAGTCAATAGGATACGGCATATGGGAAATGTAGTTTTCCGGGATCTATATGTTGCAAGTAAATTTAGTGATTAGAGTACTGTCAGAGTTAGTTTAAGCATGTTGTAAGGTTAGGATAGGAGAACCCAGGGGAGATAGGGTGGGGAAACGACAGTTGGTGCCTCCATTCACCTATGGGAGTCCAAGGAAGCTGACATCCAGCTTGTCGGTGCATCACGAAATCCGGACAATAGTGGGAGTTCATCGGTTTGGACCTGGGACATCGGACAACCCATGGAGAACGTCGGTGTGGAAATAACAGTTGGTCATCCAGTGACTAGGCTGGTGTCTGCTTAAGCAGGGGGCGTGGGGAACGTCAGAAGGTGGAAATGCATCTGCACCCCTATGTAGGATGGCCAATGTTTCCTGGAGAAACAGCGGGATTTCAGCTGTACCCGACGGTGGGCAAGGACCAGGACTGAACCGAACTGAACTCCTTGTGTTATCATGTGATGATCATGTGTGTGGATCAACTATCCTATCTCACCTTGTGGTGATTTGTGTCCACATAGAGTGAAATAAATGTTTGACATGTATTTTGATGTATTGTATTATTTTATTGTATTATTGACGTTATGTATCTGTGCGTATTTGACATCTAGGCCATGTACAGCATATACATGTTCTTAAACGAATGTAAGAAGTACGTAAAGACCCTTAACTGCAAATGATTTTTGTAAATCTATCATAATTGTATTGCTAACATCATCTGTAACAGGGAAGTAAAGAAATCTTAATATTATTTTATAATCTCAATATTTCTTGTTGGTTATGGAGTAATGTAACATAGTAACTGCTAATCCCATAAACCACAAGAATGACTGCTGGACTAATACGGATTACAGTTGCTAGCTAGCAGTTACTATGTGTTTCTATTGTCATGGGAGCGTCATTGGTATAAAGCCAAGTGATCCACTCCCCAACAGCAGAGAGCGCCAGACAGCACCACAGCAAAGACATGTGAGACCATGGCAGCCAGCGGTTTGGGAACCCGGAGGGGACTGGCAAAGTTGGGCAACAATATATGTACTTAGAAGTTTAGTAAAGTTAATAAACCAAGAATAATCCGACCTCGTCTTGTTCGAATCATTGCGAAGTGTGGCCTGCTGATTGTGCTACAGGGGTTACCTGACAGTTACATATATACTTCATCATGCTTTTGTTGGACATCAATTGCCATAAAAGGTTTTTCTTATATCTCAGGACCTAATGTAAGAGCTATTTATGACAGGTCTGTACACGTCAATGAATCCCAACTGTCCAGATTCGTAGAATGTGATATTCCCTGCAACTCTCCATAGAAAATAAGCAGTGTTGTTTTAGTTCCTTGTTTAAAAAAACTGCATTCATTATCTCTCTATGACCCACATATGCTTGCTGAAGGACTTTTCATTTACAAGTGTTTCTAGGTGCACATATCATATAGTTTCCTTTTACTCAAAACAACTTACCTGAGTAGGGATCACTAAAGAACCTTATCTGCAAAATACAAATTGCTAAATTTATAAATTTTTAAATATGGAAATGAGAGATTTTTAAAGTTCCAATTTCCTCAAATTTTGATTAAAATCTTCCATATACATGTAAACTCATTAAGAAAATGATTAACGCAAATACGATGACTTTGTGCATCAAAACGCTTTTGTTAAAAGTTGTTAATCACTTATGATAGATGTTGTAGAGACAAATGCAGTGTTTTCGATATTTTGATTTCTTTAGTCTTAAATGACCTGCCAAAAGTGTTATGGTTAACTGTGAGGTATGATGTACATTTATGTCTTGTATATGTTTATTATCATGCACCATCCGCGTTTGTGTCTCCTCGTGAGCTCCAACACAACATGCAAAACGCATTTTCATTTCACAATACATAAGTATCATTTAAAGATACATTATCAGAGTTCAATAATATAAAAAGTAATTTTACTGTTTTCCTTGTATTTTTTGCAAAATTTTGCGACCAACATAAGGAAAAGATGAACTTGTGATCGCATGAAGTAGGGAAAGCTATATCTACCAGACTGATAAATGATAATAGCAATAATGCTATGTATTTACTATTCAGGATGTATGCACTATTTTGAACCATTATATTGGGTGTATCTTGCATTAGTAATATATTTTTTTATTTTGGTTTATTGATCACACTATTTTAGAAAATATGAACATACAATTTAGTTTCAATCCAATGACATCGCATATAATTGTAACAGCGCAACATCAAAGGATACCATTACTAAGAACGCTTGTATGTCGAGATGATGTAATAACTGCACATGCAACAAACATACATTTTTGTCTGTCAGGTAAGTAAGTTGGATGTTAAGATGTATATGAGTAGTAAATATATGCCTTATATATAATCACGAAACACTAAAATACACTGATTTTTCAATGTCCCATCATCTTCTTATTGATATACAATATATTTGATATACATGGGGGTAGTGAATGATTAAAACATAGATAAATTCTCGTAGAGATTGATAAGGGATTGTAAAATAATCTTAAAGAAAGTAATTTTTGAATTTTATGACTTTTCAAATTAATGTTGGCTAACAGTTGACAAACAAAACATTAACATTTTTTACGGAAGCTAATGTGACAGAAGTACTTCATAAAAACGAATTTGAATACATCTCCTATCGAAAGTATTGCAGTATCATTAAATGCATGACGATGTTTCAGCATTTCACATTATACATTTACAAGTACATACAAAAGATGATATTATATTTCTTTTCCTTTTAATTGAGTAGCACAAGGCGTTTGAGAGATTTTATCATTTTTAGTACATGGAGAAGACAAAGGCAATTCTTTATATGAACAACTTCTTTATTTTTACAATAGCAACGTTTCACTTTGCTTGGAATTTAGTTTGTCTTACTCATACTTACAGCTTCTAGAATGCCACTAAGACAGTCAATGTTGATGTTACTTTACAATCACTACTATGAATTATTATGTTTTTTTGATCTGGGTACCAGACGTTTCATTAGTTTTATGATGTAAAACTCACAGAATATAGCATTTGCAAAGGACAAAATGGTGTTACAGTTGAATGAAAATTAACAACCACTCTTGGTTCTAAATAGCCAACATTGACCAATTGATAAAAAGAAAATATTGATACACTTGATATAGCTTATTAGATAACATTGACCAATTGATAAGAAGAAAGTATTGATACCTTTGATACCACTACATGTAATTAGACAACATTGACCAAATGATAGAAAGAAAGTATTGATACCTTTGAATCATTAATTAACTAGGGCTATTTACAATGGGGTTGATTGATGACTGAGGAATACAAATTATCCTAAGTAACAGATAAGGATCGAATTTCTCCGTATCTTATATCATTTATCCTATGTGATTGAAGATACATGATATAAAAAATTTACCTTGAACCCTTTTTTTCAACGATGTTTTGGAAACGTATAATATTTATGTCTATATTTTGTTTTCAGAAAAATAATATATAGAAATATAGGAAATATTTATACTCAAAGCCTCAGTAAGTATTGCATAAGGGAAATTGTGGAGGCGTAAAATAACAAAGTAGCAAAGAAGTGAAGAAGCGAAATAGGGAATTACTTAAATAGCAAAGAAGTACAGTAGCAAAATAACGAAATAGTGATGTGAAATAGCAATATGGCGGTGCGAAATAGCGAAATGGCGATGTGAAAAAACAAAATTTCTTTCTCTCAAAACGTCTTAGCATTTCACATTGCTACTTTTCATTGCTCCTTTGCTACTTTGCATAGTCTTTCATTATTTCGCATTGCTTGTACGCTGTTTCGCCCAAGATTAGAGGAGCAAAATAACAAAGACATGAATGTCAGAATTTAGCCACCATCAAGTAGTATCCAAACATCAATCTTCTATCAAAATATTGTACCGTAAACTTTTACAGCAGGACATTTAATGTTTCTATTGTTGATTGATGTTGAAACCTTCGATTTCCTTATTAAATGTATCTTTGCTTTGTGTCATCAATAGCTTTAGTAAAACGAGACTTTGTCAGTATCATGTGATTCATTTGACATTTTAAACTCAATGTATTAGAAAAAGATCACATATTAATCTTACTGCATATATAATTTGATATAAGATTCGGATCTGTCCCTCAATCTCAGAATCTATGAGGATATTTTTCACAATAACCGTACTCATTTACAATATTATTTACATTATACCTTAGTCTACAGTTACGATCGTGGTTTCAATGAAATAATCAAATATATCATTACTGCAATCGAAACAATTCCAAGAAAAACTGTTTTACTTTTACCTTGAAAATATCCAAAGATGGTCGGCCTACAAATTCTCCTCGTGTGTGTATCAATAAATGGACTCGAAGTTCTTGCAGACAAGGATCTTCAGCCGTATGGTCCTAAAATGTGCAAATCACTTTGTTCCAGAATGAAATGCTCAGATTCAATCTTTTACGAAGTGAAGTTGATATGCAAACTTCATTTTCCAACAGAACCGAGAGAAGTAGCCCTCTCCAAATTCAACAACTCCAAAGCAACCACAGCTGGTAAGTATGAATATGGTTGATTTCTCAATCATAATAACATAATTGGTCATAAAGAACCCACTTCTCTGAATGCATTTAAAAATTTTGCTCATACATTACGACCAGAAAGTAGACATTTTCTAAACACGATAGTTACCTTACATCATGACTTATCAAAGGAAACACAACAGTGTTAAAGGGGCTGTAGCACGTTTTTATGGGGAATATAAGGTGATGACAGGAAAACGAAAATTAATGGTTCCAATTGAAAGACAATGTATTTAAACTAAAGGACGCAGTACTAATTCAACTACAAAACGTAAAGTTTAGCCATGCGATTCCCTTTACTTACACAAAATGAACTAAAGGTGTTCACACAAAATGGCCGCCAATGGATTTTATGTGAATCTCCATACTTTGTCCTCTGACTATGGATGATTGACTCGGGATTTTTGACACTGTCAATTAAAATATTAAATACATTTAGCATTAACTTACATTTATCAGTGAAATATTTGAATATATAAAATTATCAAGAAAACGTGCTACTGCCCCTTTAAGTGCTGTAAAGGAAACATATCAGTGTTGTGCGCTGTAAAGGAAACATATCAGTGTGTTGTGAGCTGTAAATGAAACATATCAGTGTGTTGTGCGCTGTAAATGAAACATAACAGTGTGTTGTGCGCTGTAAATGAAACCATATCAGTGTGTTGTGCGCTGTAATGGAAACATATCAGTGTTGTGCGCTGTAAAGGAAACATATCAGTGTTGTGCGCTGTAAATGAAACATATCAGTGTTGTGCGCTGTAAAGGAAACATATCAGTGTGTTGTGAGCTGTAAATGAAACATATCAGTGTGTTGTTCGCTGTAAATGAAACATATCAGTGTGTTGTGCGCTGTAAATGAAACATATCAGTGTGTTGTTCGCTGTAATGGAAACATATCAGTGTGTTGTGCGCTGTAAAGGAAACATATCAGTGTTGTGCGCTGTAAAGGAAACATATCAGTGTTGTGCGCTGTAACAGACACAAAGTGACGAGACTACAACTGATTATTTACAGAAACATATATTATGACTTCAAATTTATTACAATTAGTACTCTACTGTAAACTCATGTTAATTTGTTAGCCAATTTTAAAAAAACTGATCGAACAAAAGCGGGGAAAACGATGGCAAATTAACATTTGCATTCAAATTTTTATTTAGTACCATTCTAAGAGAAGAAGCATTTTTGTTTTATTCTGAAAGTGCTAAAATTGTAATATTTACTCAATTGTTTTCTATTTTTAAGGCTTTTTTGTACAGACAAAGAAGAGGCTGTATTATTTTGACAACTCCCTTAAAATACACATGATGACACTTACAGGATTGCCGAGACTGAAGCTACCTAATGTGATTTTTGGATATGAAAAACGGTCTTTGTATGTCTTCGCCAAAGGAATATTATATATTGCAGCCTTCAAAAAGTACACAGCTTACTTTCCCAAAAAAAAAATCTATATAAAAGGTAAATAAGTTTTCAATTATTTATTATCAGTTGATATCAGCGCTGCTCTATTACTCGATTAAACCTTCCCAGACTGAATAATATAAATGCACACAAAAACAATAGCTAGTTTTACAGACAATTGCGTATGAAGACATCAGACATCAAGAACAGACTTTCAATAAATGTAAAACCGTACTGTATCATTGTTTTTTTAGTTCATTTGGCGTGTAAGGCCCGATTGGCTTATGGCATGGCATGGCCTTTGGCGTCCGTCCATACGTAAACTTTGTGGAATTTCGAATCCTTCTCCAGAACCTTAAGCCCTAGAAATCTGAAACTTTGTGAATAAACTCCTTGGCTAGTGAGGATTATAAATTGTAGCTCTGGTGGCATTGTGGCCCATAATAAGGGTCACAGGGGCAAAGCCTTAAACCTAAATTCATTTTTTTCCAGAAGCATAAACCTTGTGTACAGACTCTTTGACTAGTGAGGTATAACAAATTGTAGCTTTGGTGTCCCCGAGTCTTATTACTTATAAAAGATTGTTAATTTTGGAAGTGCTACGTTTAGTTTAGTAAATTGTCATTTTAATGAAGTGAAGAAGAATTTTTAATTGTTGATACATTGTAGTTATTACTATCTGGGTTTGATTTTCACTTAAAAAAGAAACCTGACTGAAAGGGTTCGCCATGAAAGCCAAGAAATGTATATTTGCATCATTGAAAATGACAAGAACAATTAACCTCTCGGTTGTGGTATCAAAGCGTTTGATGTGGTGATGATTCTACCTATCAATTGATCTAAAATATTGGGTTAAGTTACATTTGGCATCCATTAAAGAAGTCACACTTAATTATTATAAAGTTCTTTTGGGAAGGTATCCCATTAGCCTTTATGCATGTGAACTTATTCATGTTTATAAATTTCCTAGTAATAACAGACAAATAAGGCTTATTGATCAAAGGTCAGTTCTTTCTTTTACCGATAATGGAGGTAAATATCAATAAAAATAAAACAAAATATGAAATAGAAGGAAAGACTTCAAATACCATCATCAATTGCTTCTAATATGTAACACCATTGAACCTTTCTATCAAACTGTCAATTATCACTGTGCTGGATCTGGGCCAGTCCATTGTATTGTGAGTGGTAAAAGACTGATTAGCAGTGCGATGGATTGTAGGGGAAATGGGATGTATGGTGTTTGAGAGATTACACATGGAAGAATAATACTTGGTAATTGTAAGACTTTGCTTGGTTTGAATTAGATAAGTTTAATTAAATTTCACTTTATTCAGGCTATCACACCCTAGAAGCTAGATTCCTATGACTTAAAATGTTCCCTAAAGCATATACAGTAGAACTCGGATATAACAAACTCCAAGAGACCAAAGAATTCAGTTCGCTATATCCGGCGTTCGCTATACGCATGTAATTTTAATGATATTATATAGGGACTGGACTTGAAAATGTGTACGCTATATCCGAGTGTTCGCTATATCCGTGTTCTAAGGTCTGTACATGTATTCTCTCGGTAAGGAGGGCCATATTACTTTAGAATTGGACATGTGACCTTTCTTAAAAAAATCCATTTCTTTTCTCAGTGCTAAAGAACAAACCTATTGAAACCTTAGCACTTGATCAGAAGAACAAAATCTTAGCAACAATATACTCAACGTCTGGAATTTATATGACATTAGGACTTTTCTCCCTGGAGCGTTCACACCTGTTCAAGACCTTAGTGAAGAAGCCTACAAAAGTTACCAACTTGTGCATTGACAAACAGAACAGGTAAGTACGAACCTTAGCATTCGTTTTACTTTTATTTTGTATTTTATGACCATGACATTAGTTCGGACAGTTTTGACCATGGTTTGGACACTTATAAATCATCTTTAGCAAACTTAAAAATATACAAATTCTCTGACAACTGCTAAGGAAACAGAAAGAAACATTCATTCAATACATATGACAAAATCATTACACAGAAATCATTTTGTTTAGCCTGTACAATGTTTTAGCTTCAATGCATGCAAATGCCATTGTGACGTCATCAAATTCTAGCGGCGGATCCGAGAGTTGCTGAGAACTTTATCATCAGAAAGGAGACTGTTTATTATTAAGATATTGATTCATATTAGCAAATAACGTGATATATTCGTATACATAGACGACGTAATGCGTGTTTGGTGATAATAGGACCCATTTTTGAGTAATGAATTAAAGCTGTAATGTATACAATAACATTGAGTGGTACTGTCCGATGTTGAGTCAAGACCTTTTGAACCTTAGGCAAGTTGATATACACAACCATGACGATATTTTCAGTCGAAATACAAGTATTTCTACAAATATGTATCATAGTCAAATACAAAGGTGTATTCCTAATGGAAAAATGTGTTTTACTTCAAATGGTTCCGGTAACAATTTGAAATACAATCTTTGAAAATATTTTGAGTGGATCAACGTCCGGATTCGGTAACGTTGTCATTTGTAGAATGTGAAAAACAACAGTTGTATCAGATGGAGCTCGTTGATTATTTTCAGGAATCAACTCCGCCTCATGCATTTTCCTTTACATTATAATGACAAATGTCAGTTTTGTTTTCAGGCTTGTATTCTACATAAACAGAAATGGATACATCAGCTCCATCGACTACAAAGGTCAAACCACCACAAAATATGGGAGAGTAATACAAGATCTTGTGATCCAAATTGAAGTTAAAGGTAAACAGTATCGGTATTCAACTTTGAGCATTAGTATATAGCATAAAGGAAGGTGCGTCTCTCTATCAGGACAAATTTGTTCAAGTTTTATTTTTGTTTGATTGCATATATGAATCTTCATTCATTACCAAAATCGAGCGACGAGCGATAAGAAATGATCCCTAGATTTATCATCCTCGATAACCCAGCTCTTTCGTTCCGATAAATCAACACTACAAGCTCTGGGAAACTTTACGGAGGTTTACCTCAAACCCAATTACCTCCCTTTACGTACATGTTATCCAATCACCAAGTGCGTAAACAACTCAACCATTCGCAACATCAAGTGAGTGAGTGAGTTGGGGTTTAACGTGTTGTCAGCAATTTTTCAGCTATTTAACACGTGGATGGTGCCATCCAAAATAGAGTAGACAGATCACGAAGACACGGAACGAATATGATGAGGGAAAAGAGGGAAAGAAAGGCATAGTGAGAGATAGAAAATTGGGTTTGAGGTAAAACCCCGTTAAGTTTTCCAGGGCTTGTAGTGTAGATTTACCAGAACTAAAGCGCTGGATTATCGAGTATGTAGATTTATTGGCCTTTTTGTAAAATTATCAATATCCTCAGAATGTCTGTAAGACGAAATGCTAAAAGACCTGCCCGACCCATGTCTGTCTGCATACACAATGACCACAGGTTTTCACCCCTGAAGACGTGAGTTTCAGTATGCATTTATAGATGGACTGGTCGTCATTTGACTTTAATGTCCCTGTGAGGACGGGGACTGTCTGTTGTTCTCCGATTTACGTTACAAAATCCTTTTCAATCATTTTAATCGCTGGCTCTGGTTGATGCAATGTCAATCATTCTTTTCTTCAAGACTTTTAAAGATTGGATTGTATTTGTTTCATGAAAGTTGTGCATTGGATGTTTTTGTTATGGCTAAATTTTGAAAACCAATATTCGACTAAAGTAAGATTAGCATATTTTGGTTGTCACATTTAAAAAAAAAACACACATTTGTGTCCGGTCTATTTGTATAAAAATCACTAGGGGTTTTCATATATCTTAGTCTTTAATTATAGTATAGTATTAAATTAGTATGACGTGGCATGGCAAAACCTGATAGGTACATGTGGTCTAGAAACTTAAAGAGTGAAAATTGCTTGAATATTTTTTCGCTTTTTTAAGATTATATATTTGTGTTATAAGCATTCACTCTGTCTTACAGGTGAGACAATCACGTGGTACACCTGTTTTGGGAGTCAACCAGTAAGATACCGGTATGATATGAGATCAAAGAAGACAACGAGGAAGAAATTTGATATGCTTCGACCTTGTCTCTCAAGTACATACCTCATTATAGTTGGAGATAAGATTGTCAAAGCTACAGAAATAAGGTAGGTAATTGCAAACGCCCTTTATTCATTTCTTGCAATACCGCATTAACTTTTGTGTTCAAACATACTGATCCGTCCCTCAATTCCAATATCACTAAGGACAAGAGAAAAAATGACAATTTTGTGTATGAAGCTATAGACAGGTATCAATATTGAGGTAAAGTACCATAATGTTCAGTTTAGGAATCTCGCTGATACAAACATGATAATGTTCTGTTAAGAGCTCGCAGATTCAGATACGATGCTGTTCTGTTTGGAGCTTCACAAATACAAATACCACGCGGTTCTGTTAAGAAGCTTCGAAGATACGAATACAATGATCTTCTGTATAGGAGCTTCGATTGTAAAAATACGATGATATTCAGTTTAGAAACCCCGCTTATACAAACATGATGATGTTCAGTAAAGGAGTTTACCCTGATGTTCAGTGTATGACAAATACTAATTACACTGTTGCAATACTTATTTGACCTGTATCTATGTTGAATGAAGATTTTATCAGCACATTATCCCTTATTTCAGAACTTTCGTTGAGATTAAGTCTTTTGGTAACAGTATGGGAATTAGTTATCCCCTGTATGAGTCTATCGATCGCATCATACAGTTGCATAGAGCATGTTGTTAGAGTCACATGTGCATGTGTCAAACGTTGTCAATGGTGACATATAATGAACTTATCATATAAGAAGAGATGAGATCATCTGTTTTGGAATATAACAAATTCAATCTTTTCACTTTATATATAATTGGTATTATGACAAATTGAATATAACAATTGTGATATTTTATCCACAACTCGACAATGTAAAGTCAATATTGCTCGGCAATGTATCATACGTAATAAATAGACACATAGAAAAATAAAGAAATGTTTGTATTGAATACGTAACTTGATTAAGATATGAGGTATTTGTTTCGCAAAACTTTGGCTTCTAAACGTTATGTTTGGCGTTTTTGCAATTATTAATAAAAATGTTAATGTCATTTTTCGGGAAATTTAGGGAATGATATATATGTTGCGCTACTTGATGTGAATTCAATTCAGTTACTGTGATAGGTCTGAGCGTAACAAAACCGAGTTCGATTTTATAAAACATTCTTTAGCTCATTTTAAGATGAGGAAGATTTCGTGTCCATTCTTCTTGCTAACTTTTCCTAGATAGAATAGTAAACAAAATTTAAGACAGTTTGTTCAAGGTTTGTGTTAATTCCTTTTTCTTGATTTAAGATAAATATCACCTTAAAAAACTATCATTTACGACAAAATTAAATCAGTCAAATCTAAGGTCACAACAATATGTACATACATTCTTTTCTACTTAGACTGATTTGCTTTTACTTTGCAGTGGCATTATCGTCAAGGGAAGAAGGAGCAGAAAAACCTTTTTACAAACTCAGGTGATAGTGCGCATGTTTAAACTTATCTAATCCCATCAGCACTGCTCAAGAGCTGACATCATTGCATTGTACATCCCTTGGGAAGTTTTTCCCTTTGGGGAGTTGGAGGTTTTATGTCGTAACCATGATATCTGTGAAGGTTTGTTATCTCATAACCTTGGTCGGTGGCAAAATTTGGAAATTTAATTAATTTAGAAAATCCAAGATTTAAGACATCTTAATAGAATTGAATCTGGAACCTCACGTTGCCACTTGAGCTACTGAGGATCCATAACGACTGATGTTTATTCAGAGGCGTAGGAACAGGGGGGCACAATCCCCATCGCCCCCTCCCTTCCCCAACTTCTGCCTCTCACCACCCTCCCCCCCCACACCTTTCATGGAATTTTTATGTATAAAAAGTCACTTTAACTCTGTATTATAAGGGGAAGGAAAATTAAACTAACGCACCCAAAACATTATTTGATTTTAAACATCCTTTTTTGTAAAAAAGAGACTTTGAACTATTCATTTTGTTCACCCTGTAAAATAATATGGCTTTTGAAGGATAATATTTTTACTGCAACATATCTATCATACTGGTCTTTTCATTAGCAATATGGTTAATAACAAACTGTGTCTATCTGTCTGCCTGCCTGACTGCCTGTCTGTTTGTCAGTATCTTATTTATCCGATTTGATTTGGGAAAAAAATAACCCCCTATACCCCCCAACCCCCTCACCCCTTCCCGCCCTCAAACTATTTGTACGCCTTGAAACTTGATAGAAGAACTTGATATTACACTATTTGGACAAAGTTAGGTGAATGTTCACGTGTTGCCCAAATTGCTCCAACGGCATTTAAACGCAAAAGAAAGTTGTCACAAATTGAATTGACTCTCATTAAATAACGAAAAATAAGTAAGTATAGAATATCAGCAAATCTACAATACACTGTTCAAGGAAAAGGTTTTTTGGCATCAAAGGTTGTCCCCTACATTTGGTGATAATTTTGCGAAGATCACAAGGATTTGATGACGTCATTATATGGCTTAAAACCTAAATCGAGGACTGTTTATAGATAGGAGGAGGTGGTTTGAATTAAACATCTGGATTTTAAAATTTAAGTGTTTTTCAATCAGTGCCAAGCTTTATTACATTCAAAATTACATTCCTGAAGGACCTTTATCACAGGATTCGTGGTCAATGGGAAGTGTTTGACGCTGAAGATGCTCTATAGTATATGTCTCAAGAGATTCAGTTGGTAAAACAGGACACCAATGTTTTAGGGATTTATAAAGTGTCTTTTCAAAAGAGCTTTGTTGGATATGTTTTGACATTTGAAACAGGATTTGTGGGTTTAGAACAGTTTGTAAAATTGGTCGGACATACCATGAAGCATTATAATGTCCTTCAACTGTGTCCCTATGTTGCCACCACGTGGTCCATGTCCCGTTAATGATCATAATGCTTTGTCAATAAAGAGTCAGTTTCTCTGTGCATATCTTGCTAACCGTTTAACATGCCGTTTGCTGACACAAGCAAAACCATCAGTAATGATCATTTGCAACGTCCGTTCACGAATGAAATGAGTTATCCACAAATTTCATGGCTGGTAATAAACAAAATGTTCGGAAGTTAATATTTATTCAGCACAAAATAGAATAATTGGCCCCATACAATGATCTCCGTTAATGACACAAAGAATGATAAGAACAAATGACAGTTCATTGATAGTTATATCATAAATGCGACGTTGTATCAGATTTTTTTACTATGAATTTCAAAATGTTCTCATTAATTTTTTTTATGAAAAATAGATTTTTCTGAGATGGAAACATAGGCTACCACGATTATCCGTATTCAAATAAATATCAATTGATAACTACATTTAACAACTTTAAATCATAACATAAGGAGACATGGGTTTGTGTTGCTTACATAACATCGTGTATTCATCAAATTATTTTATTGATTAAAAACATTGCCGTTTGTTTTCTTTTTGGAGAAAAGCGATGTAGGGGTAAGCATTCAGGTCTCACATGCACGGGTTCAAATCCCAGTGCAGACAGCAAACATGCGTACTTGCTTCGCTTCCTGTGTTGTGTTCCGGGCAAGGCACTTCATCCACATTGCACTCAGTCCATATACCCTTCAAAATTGCCACCTGAAAACTGGATGTACAGACCTTAGTTGTCGTGATTAGCACTTAAAAAGGAGCTGTGAGAGTTCACTCCTTCAGGGTAATAATGTTACACTTTTGGCATGTCTAAAGATGTAGAAAGGCGCCATAAGGTACATGTATGCACATTCTTATTATTTTTGTAAAATCCCATTTTAATAAAACCTTGTTAACACATGCAATTCTCTCTGTCTCTTTTGTCATTTCATACAGGAAATGCAAGTGGTGTTTAAAATATTACAACTCTTCAACAACAAGCCGATTTTGACTCTCAAAGATGTCCAAATTTAATGGACATACATGTTGGTATAAATTTGCTATATTCGTCCAGCTTGCTGTAAAAAATGGTATTTTGCCTCGAGAATTGCAATGAAAAGACAACAAACTTATATTTCATGTCTCTGTGTAACGTAGGGATTAATCCTGAATGAACTGAACCCACAGATCATCGAGTCATGAAACAGGAGATCATTGGGCGACCCGCATTGATTGCTGCAGTCAGCAGAGAGGTAAGAGAGGTGACAAGAAAAACGATGTCTAATGTCGACTTTTGGATGTATTGTTTTCTAACAGAAGCTTGATATGATGCGCGTTGTACATGGCATCAGCGTTTCCCATTGCCTAAAAAGTTGGCAGGAAATTATGTAGGAGTAAGAAGTGATAAGGCGGCGTTATCAGACCTTGTGCATCATGTTCCAAATGTTGCCAGTAAGTGCATCTTAATAGCCTCTTGAAATTATTTTAAATAATTCAACTGTTATCTTTTCATTGATAAATGGGCTTATTTGGTTATAGGAATAAAAGCAAGCTTCAGTTCGTTAGTATTAACTTGTTATACAATGTTATCTTAATCATAATAAATACGCCTGCAAGCAGAACAAAATGTGATAAATTTTGATGAACTTTATGAAGCAAGAAAGGCCATTAAAAGTTTGAAATGAAATTACTTCTGTATACAACCATTGTCAATACATAAACATATTAATGACATAAATAGTTGTGCTCTTCAAAAATGATAAATCAGAAGAGAAAGAAGTTACAATATTAGTTTTACATCTTTTATTCTCCACATTAAACACGATCTTCATGAGGAACAAAAATGTTAAACGATAATCAATTAGATTTAGTACACTATCTTAGGGAAAATGGCGTCATTATATCACAGCATTAATGGTAAACTAAATTTATTTTTTAATTTTATTTTTTTGTAAACTAAAGCTTGTTTCTAAATCACGGGATGTGCTACCATTATGTTTTTGAACAAATGAGAATGTTTATTCAATGAACAGCAATATGAGCTTTAGTTGTAATGAACAGTTGTATGGGTACTGTGAAGGTCACGCAATTGACATTTTTTGCATATTTTCCCCTAAGATTGTGAATTCATGTGTAAAAAGTTAAAAACATAACTTTCGGATTTAGTTAATTTGAATGAAATGTTTACGTGCAATATTAATATTAGGTGTTTTTCGTTTCAATTCAAGTTTCTCTTTGCCGATGCGTTTACGGATATATGACAGCTGTCACGGGAAAAGTTTAAATCATTAATAGAAGCAGAAGATGAATAGCCCACAGGAATAATTCATAATTCAAATTGCTTCGCAGCTGATAAGTTGAATGTCAATAAAAATAGATACACTGTCTACATAATCAACAGTGTGTTTTTCATATTTGAACTTCACGTCGTTTCCTGTAACCAAATTTAAATGCCTCATTCAATTTATCATAGATAACATCACTTTTGGAAGTTTAGTTTGGACCTTAACAGAAACAGATACACTTCTTTCATAATCTTATGTGGAATTCAAATAGTTACCTGTTAACTTAAGTTAACTTAACCAGTGCATCTCGGCTAATATTGCGGCAGCTTAAATATCATAATATATAGATACATGTTTCGCCTAATGAAGCTTGTTTTTTCAGCTTAAAATTTCTTCTTTTCAAATACTTTCAGCATATCTCCAGATTAATGGATAAGTGAAGGGATCGGTTTCTATTAATATCGAACTAGTTCTTATAAAGGTCAATGTTCTAAATGTGAATTACTGACATTATTTAAGCCAAAGATTTTCACACATCATATTTTCAGTTCAGTTGTTTATCATATGAACGCAAGATATTTAGACTTTAGTGTCATATATCTACATATTAGTATCAACTTTTAAATCGTCTTTCGCCAAGATTCATAATGCAAAATAATTTTAATTTCATACAATGTGCATCATTTGGAGAATAAAGAGGTTTCGTCCAACAAAACTATTTTTGGAAGTTGAACAAACTATTTGACATAAAAACTACAAAAAAAAATGTGTTAGTCAAATATACATGTAAGCCATTGTAGTCTGACATAGATATGGTTGGATATCATACTCAAGTAAACACATTATATCAGTCGATTACAGAATAAGATAATTCTGATCAATTGACCAAGCTCTTTGATCATTCCGGGGTTCAGCTCAACATTAAATAAACGTTCAATTTTGTAAATCAAATAAAATATATTTGTTTGATGGTCCTCATGGGTATAGTAAGTGCATTCATTGCTGGAGTGTCATTATGAGATTATCCTTGTTTATTTGGACAAAACAAACTTGATTGCTAAGACATTCATTAGCTGAAAATGTTTCTTCCATTTCTTGACATTCCTCCCTAATGTTAAATCCTCTTTTCTAAGTAAGGTACAATGTATGTTGGTAATGACATTCCCAAAGTCAGAATATCTAAGTACATATTTTTCAAATACTTCACGTACAGAATGTTTTTCTACATATCTCCTTGTGCAAATATTGTGTAAAAGTGGATGCATTTAAGCAATCAAAGCGTTGCAAAAACAGAAACGGAGCATTTTTAGACTTCACTGCAGAACATTTAAATGGAATAAAAACATTTTGATTACTTTATCGCTTCACATATAAATGATCTTCTTATCTATCCATGCACATATTTCTCTGTTATCTATTGCTTTTGTGTTCGGTACAATTCTGTGCTAAGAGATAAGGTTTCTTTATTTGTTCTAAATTGAATATGTCTGTAAATATTGTTTTATCCATTTGATTGTCAAATATGTAACAAAATAACCAACTAAATATTTTTGATATACTAATCCCATTTAGAAAATAGTTAGTGAGTAATTGCATATCTAACACCAATTGAGCAGTGTTGTAGCCCTTACCAATTGTCAAAAAAGAGATATCACTAAATGCAAACACTGTTGAGAGTCACAAGCTTCACTGTAATGGAAAAAACATTGCAATCTGCATATGCCGTTATGCTACAACAGTATCTTTTCAGTCCCACATTAAACAGCTATTCCCCGAGTTGTTTGACGTTACATATCTCAAACTAGAGCTAAAGAATATCTGATGAAAATCTTTAGAATCTGAACTACTCCCCTCTGTATATGCGGATATTCTATAACAGTCTCAAATCTCTATCTGAACTACAACCGATTGATGCTATAACATGAATGACAATCATATATTATATATGATAATCAACTGTAAAAGCAAAACAGTGTATCTCATTACAACTTTAAAACCTTTGAAACCACTGACATTATACTGATTACATGAAATCAGTGTTTGGTTTGATTATTAGGTGAACTTTTACATACTTATGCTTCAAACCTGGTTCTAATTGGAAAAAATGGAAGCCGTCAAGTTGGTGTGATTTTAAGAGAAAATCTTCCCCAGGTGAAATAGGGGACAACATAGTAGCCCAGCAACCTCATGTGAAATCATTTTCGCCAGCAACATCGTTTCACCCTCAGCATAATGATGCCCCAATGCTCTGTAGAGTTTATTTATTTTAATCATTGAACAAATTTAGCAAGATATACTACCTGATGAAATATTCATGAATACATGTATAGATAAGATATGTAAGTTTTTATAGTGAAATGAAAGCTTTACATTGAGTAGACACCATATCCAGGGTTTATCTAAGTTCAACAAGTACACTTAACATCAAAGTGCCGGCAATACACTTGTGACCTAATGATCACGTAATAAAACTTCCAGTGATATCTGACCCATTTCCACCAACTGGCGTTCTCCAAACTGCATGAAACTAAGTTCATCCTCAGACTTCATTTCTGAACATTATTCATCAGTCTCTTCTGGCATCTCTTAATACATCTTGCAGGCGATTTCAATGCTGTAGATGAAGAAAGGTGAGTGAGTAAGCTACTATTGATGGACAATGCCCAGTCATTGCGATTTTACAGACAAACATAAACATAAACCTCTGGTGACGTCATCCCTTTGTTTAGCACCGTTCCGTAACCTGGAGGTAGGACCTTGGCTACATCAAGTCAGGTCTATCTGTAACTTACGGACCTCGTTTGAGGTCTATCTGTGATTTAGAGACTTCATATGAGGTCTATCTAGGATTTAAAGACCTCAACATTAGATTTTAAACAAATTTCTTTTCAAATCTCAATGTAGCAATATGTTTTATGTGCAAAAGGTCTTGTAACTATTGAAATTGTGTTGTGTTTGGGATAACTTTGCTCATGTTGTCATTGGTCGAGCAGTTTAGTGTGCAAGCGTGTACATTTCAGCATTAAGCACAAGTGTCACGAAATGCACGGGCACAATGTCACGTGATCGGCTGCGTCGCCTGATGATGACACTAGTATTAACTGTCAACTTTTTGTTTGTAATGTTAAAGGAAAACATTTTCTTCAGCTTTTGATTACTTAACACATAACTAAAATTCGTTTTTAAAACGATTGTTATTAATGGTTTCCAAATCCTGTCACAAACCTATGAAGTCATTTGGACCAGTTCATTTTCATAGAGGGGTGTGAGTATGTTTGAACTGCTATATTTTTGTTTTATTTTTTAAATGCAATCTTCCCTCAGTTCATAAGCCGGTTAAGGTACTCAGACTCGGTCTTGGTGCCTGTAGATAGACCGCAGGGGCAGTCAGGTAGAACAGATAGACCTTGGCCTTCGGCCGCGGTCTATCTGTCCTACCCGACTCCCCCTGCGGTCTATCTACAGGCACCAAGACCTCGTCTTCGTACCTTAACCTTTACTTAATGATCGTTAGTGCGAACATTTATGTAGCTGACTTATAAATCCGTAAATGAAAAACTTGATAGCCTATCATTAAAAAGAGCTTGATATACAATGTAAGTAAATGAATAGATACTTGACCCCTGTGTATAATGTGAAATGTGTTTTGGATGAAGAGACAATTGTCCAGGTGTCAACTAATAGTTGTTTTCGGTAACAAACTCTTAACTCCAAAAGACAATATGTCAATCTCAACCTAGCACCTTCAAAATGTTGCGTTCACCGGAAGTGAAGCAATTCAGCAAGAACAAACTTGTCCATGTCATTGTTTATTTAATGTGGCGTTCCTGGCTCTAAATGCCTGAAGCGATAAGGTAAGTCTGGTAATGAGGAAAGGGGAACGCCTACCTGGCTGTGTGATCATTATGAGAGAAAGATATTAGGGGAGCCACATAAAAGTGTTTGAACAATTACAATACTCTATAAACATCGAGATACAATATCACAACCAGACAAAAGTCAGTGAAGGTAGAGTAACCTATTTTGACCTCTACAAGGTTACAAAAGCAAAGGTGAATGCTCTCTTATGTAAATATTTTGATCACAGGTAAATGTGTAAATCAACTGTTTTGTCTTTGCATATGTTAATATTACGATAACATGAAGGAGCATGTGTTAACTTATAACTTTACTGACAACTTCACAAAGCCTTCTCAATCAGAAGATCAGGCAATTACTTATAGTAATATAATGATATATTAGCCATTTATATAGCGCCTGATTCAAGTAAGCTGCTCAATTATTTTAGTTCTATGCTCTCCTGATTATCACTTGCTTTGATCAGGAAACTTAGTGCATCTTAGAATAAGATAAACACGGCAAGAATTAGATAAGGAATTTAATTACCTTGCTTCTCTCGTCACGGCAGGCGTCTAACAATTAAACATCCAGCTGAACTAATGCCTTCCTGGTTTGCAGCAAAGCACACAATAACAACAAGGAGTTAAACCTTTCAAAAAACAATATTGACACAAGTAAACAATAAACCATTGAAAATTAATACCTTAGTATCAAATTATCTAGATTCCAAAAGAGATTTCATAAATTATGAAAATTGTATGAGAAGAATTTGTACATCGTTTGAACATGTTTTTTAAAATTCTACATTCACTTCAATGAAAGATTAGAAAATTCTATTTCTTTCCCTCAATCAAACGCATTGTAAGAAAAAATAACCAACTCGATCCTCAGAATTACGTGTAACAATCCTTTTTTCAGACAGATAGTTCATAATTCATCGCGACTCCTTGATTATTATTCTACACACATCTAATTCGACGTATACTTGCTAGCAACTTCATTTGCCAGATCTTCATTACAGAAAATCTAATAAACAAATACATACACCAGCCCTTACTTAACCGACGTGTCTGTTACTCAAAGAAAACATGTGCTTGAGGATATAATAAATAGGATCTTCTATTTTTGTGACAACATCAAAGAGTTTCCTGCATATCATATACCATTTTATTACTGGTAATAGAGTTATAACATGATATGAATATATGTCTGCAACAAATAGAATTGCTTCTATCAGTCAGATGAGAAGGTTGGATAGTCCTTGATCAGGAATATTAAATAAATTATTGTTTTTGCCCGGCAAGGTTAAATTTTTATATGAACAACCAAACACTATTTCAACTGGATGTTTAACATGTGATAAACCAAAGATGATGACACTCACACTGTGATTCTATGCACTGTTTTGATTCATTAACCTTCTTGTACTATGTCTTTATTTCAGAAGGAGATAATCAGACTAATCAATTGAATTGTCTTAGTAGGTTAATGAATGTTAACGACACACGCATTGCTTCTTATGGATACGGTTGGAGAAATATATCAATGATCATCTAGTCACAAAATCATTCTGGGTGGACATGTTGTGATATAGCATTATGTGGTATATATTGATATCCATTCGAATATTGAAAGCAGGACTTTTTGATGGAGGTTATAGGTATGTTATGATAGGTAAGGCCTCAAATGAATGCATCTCTTTTTTTGACCACAATAGAGTGATTATTGAATTCGGAAATAAAGGTCATTATCCTTTAATTATCTCAGGTACGATGTTCAGAGATCATTCATTTAACCGAAAATATAAGTGAATTTACCAACTTGCTTTGTTTTAATTTCCTTATTTGTATCGAACAATATATATGCCATCATAGAATAAACTTAAATCATTTTTTGTCTTTCATACTTCTGATATTTTAATATTTCACATATCTTTAATTTCCTATGTCATACTGAAATGATGACATCGTATTTAACATTCTATATGACCATCCTTGTATGGTTCAGAACGGGATAATTGCTCAGTTTGATCAACTCACACAGATTGCAACCAATAACTACACACTGTTTCTTGTGTAGAACACACATATTCGTTGAAACGGACTCGGAAAGAATGTCACCTCACATGCAATTAATTCTTACAATTGCTACCAAGACCAAATCTTCATGCTTTAACAGGTATTTCATTAAGAGAAGACTTCTGAGATTCTATGTCAATTTGTTGACACACTGGCAATCTGTCAGGAGTTTAATTAGGTCGATGTAATGTCCATAGAAGGTTACTTCCAAAAAGGTTTCCTTTGTCAAATAAAAACCTTGGAAGTATGAGAATAGCAAGGCCTTCCTGGCCAGATGTGACTGGACCGTTGTTGGAATCTGTCACAACCCTTTCAAGAGTGATGCTTCATTCACAAAGTTGTTCTCTTTAAGGACCAGGTGTATGTGCTTAAACCGATATATCTTGTTATGTGCTTTTCCTATCCATGTGTGAGAGGGTCTTACATGGATTCTGTCACTGGCTGCGATTGTGTGATGCTTCAATTCCAAGACTGTCCTCTTTAAATACCAGGTGTTTTTTCTTACAAATCACAAACACGCTACCGACATTCTCACCTGCTCTAACTCTAAATACCTATTCTTTATCAAATCCTAACTTTTCGAAAATGGCAAACAGAATGCTCAAGAAAGGAAGTATCATAACATAGTGTTTTGCCGAAATGAATTTTGAAAATGTCATTTGCATATTTATCTTGAAGCGTTTGTTCTAGATGTAAATATATTGATTAATGAAATGGTATATGAAAGATACTTGATATTCCCCGTCAAACGCAACATAATTATGATGTTCCAGCTCATGCAATGATACGTACACGGTATAGGATTAGGACTGTTTTTTAATTTAATATTTAGATATAATTTCGCTGAAAGCTCGATGACAAAAGATATTCACTCAGTCATCAGTCAAAAAACCTCAAAATTAAAAAAAATAAATCAATAATTCAGACACCTTTTGATGCTGCAAGGTAGCATAATTATTTCTACAAGTTTAACGCTCTTGTCAGGAAAATTATTATCTTAAAGTTTTGTAAATATGTATTGAAACAAATAATAATGATAACGCGATGGACACATCATTATGTCACACATACTTTATTAGCCTACTTATACATATCATAAAATTCCTAAACATCATTGGTGATTTTCGAAATTAGAAACCTTAATCGAAACTACAAAACACATTCCACAACTAAGATAAACTCAGTTATTATCTGTCGTTTTTTTCAAAACGTTCTCGGCACTAAATGTTAGATGATAGCAATCATAATTGAAAACAGGTAAAACATAGCTAACGCCCAGAAGAGAGCAGTTTGGTATGTACAAATCTAAATAGGCTGTTGGCTTACATGATTAGTCAGGTCTTTGCAAAACCTTTTGAACATTTTAAATTACAGATTTTTGGGCTTAAGTAATGGTCCTTCTTTAATGGATATGCCTAAATGTAAATGAATTGCATTGTAACATTCAGTCAGTAGAAATATACCAACGAATAAGGTTATTATAATTAATCAAAGCAGATAAGTATGAGAAAGTGACCATTTAAAATGGAAGCTAAGTTATATAATACGTTATCAACTTATCTCCTTCTCATGTCTCGAGAATCTGAGTAATAGTTTCTTCATTCACACGATTAGATAATTAATTGGTCACAGTGCATTGTCACTCAATGCTATTTCAATGAAGAAATTATATACATCTATTCATAAATCAGATGGTATCCAACCTTTTTATCTTTAGGTTTAGAAATATCATGTCTGCCAATAACAAATTTGTAATTTCTTTCAAACATATTAATTGGTCATTAACTACTGAGAAAGAGGCAAGAAAATTATTGTTTTTCTCATCTTTTTTACTCCTCTGTGTTTATCCAAAAATATGTTCTTTCCGTAAATAGCTTTATACCCAATTAATCGAATAATGACTTCAAACTGTCAGTTTCATGTCTGGTTGTCTGTTATTTCATTTGATGTTTCATATGTCAATCAAGTGTCATAATTTAAAGTGTATGACATTAAGCATATTTTAAATATAATCTCAGCCATTTTTTCATAATAAAGTTCGCTGTCTGAACAAAATATTTGATGGTATTCAACAAAAATAAAGTATGACAAAACAATCAACTTAATCTTTATAATATCTGAAACAATCATTGTGATTTCTTTATATCTAGTGAAAATTGTTCTATAAAATACCTTGCCTTTTGTTTATTCCATGTGCTAGCAAATATTCCCTTGCCAAAAAACCCTGCAACTTTAACTTCAAAAGTGAATGTCGATTACAAAATATTTCCAAAAGAGAATATAATATGCTATCAATGTTAAAAACACAAACCATTTTTAAATTGAAAAACGACAATCATTGAGACAAATTTCGATTATCTTGCACAGCATTAGTTTCCTGCATTGACAACTGACGTGCTTCTTGTTTTTGTTTGTACAGGAGTGACAAACAACAATAATATACAAACAAAATGTGAAATATTTCAATCTAATTTATTATAAGCAGGTAAGAGGTATTGGATGCGTATCATTACTTTAAAAACGAGAACATTAAATAAACCCTTAACCTAAATTAACACAACTTGTTTCGATTTTTTGTTACTGGCAAGCAGCTAACTTCATCAGCAAATCTAAAGAGTTTTCAAAATCTTGGTGTTCGTAACATTCTGAAATACCTTTTATGTTATATTAGCACAGAAATATTTTACAATTTAATGCGGACAAGGCTATGACTCAATATACAAGGTGTTTTAAAGTATATTTTTCAGACAATTTTCATTAAATTTACTTTGTTAAGTAAAAAAATAATCCGCTGTAAAAGACATTTTACTATTTCGGAGGATGCAGATGTAAGATGTATGCTGTGAACAGATTATGTATGCTGTTAAAGATTTCACCTTTATTTTGCTGATGGCATTGTAGACGTGGATGTATGTATAATATACATTTTAAATCTTTCTGAAGTGCATCGTTTTAAGACGTTTGATATAGTAAAAAATATTTCGGAAAGGAAAGATTCCATTTTCCGTGCTATATATTAATTAATCTGACAATGCACACACACAACTTGTTTAGTTTTGCACAGCATATTTTGAAATCAATGAAATATTCTTGATACAAGCGCTCGACATCAAAACAGGCAACGTACATTTAACAAACAAACAGACAAACAGATTAATTCAGTTAACACCTGGGCCCAATTTATAACTGTTTGCCTAATTCATAGCCTGGTCCACAGGCTGATTGGGAACATTTCTAATATGGTTTCATACATAGTACAGCAATTTCATCTACTTCTATCATTAATAAGATACCGATTTTATAATATTGATGAAATACTAGTATACAATCGGATTATCCTTTAAATATTTATGTTAACATCTCAACCTTCTTAGAAACGTCTACACTTTGCGGATATTTGAAAGTCATATTTTACAATGTCTATGACGTTCAATTTACAAAACCTTAGCAATCATTATAATGTGTTTTGTCGAGGTGTCAATAAAACATGTATTGATACACCCTAAGGAATAACTGAGTGATTGAACAAATACTACAAGACCGAGACCATACACAAGGGTAATAAAGTGATTTTACAGCTATCAGAAATGTCAAACCAGGCAAGTGTCTGCCAAACAATAGCAAATAATAACTCAGTTTCGCTTTTTATTAGGTAAATGCTCTTACGACTGAGGTGATGTAAATAGTGAAAACAGTAAGTATAATGGTTAGGAGGTGGTATTTAAGAAATGTTATCTATAAACAGTAAACAAATACAAAAAAATAAATTGCTTAACAGAGTTACTAACAATACGATATAAATGTAATTGCAAACTCGTCTTTTATCAGATAATGTTATGTCATTTTGACTTTATTCTTTCTTTTGAGCATTATGTTTCTATTTATTCTTCTCTAAGGCCGGATTTTTATTTCTAAAACTCTTTAGATATCCAAGTAAACGTTTCTCATTGCAAATCATTGTAAATAAACAAAAATCAAGGGAAAAGCTGGATATAGTACCTTTTTATTGACGTAAGTTATCCACATTTGCACTGTTTGTAAAGCATAGGATTGAAGTTGCAGATATTGAACTGTCAGTTATTAAGTGAAAAGCTCATTTTCCAAAAAATGGTAGTTCAAATTGAAATCACTCTCTCATCAATTTAATGCTTATGTCAATTATGAACCTGTTGAACGGTTACATATTACCACAAGTCAAGAAACAAGTGTTCACAATGTTACATCTTTCACATATTACAAAGGTAAATTTATCTAAATGATATAACAATTTCAACTGATAAACACATTGTATAGCTACATACAGTATAGCGAGTGAGTGAGTTATTGTTTTACGCCGCTTGGGCAATATTTCAGTCATTAGCGACGTTACACACAGTATATTCTTGAATAATAACGTTATCAAAAAGGTTTTTGTCACTGTAGCCAGCGTTTATTTCACTGATAAAATAGAGTGTCTTACCGTACCTTCAATCATATAATAATTCACGATAATAGTATTTGCAATACCCTGAATTCATCAAAGCAAAGAATCATTCTTATTTGTACATATATGTTTTCCCCTTGAAACATACAGTAGCCACTGGCAAAACATTTGACCTATATATAATCTGTGCATACACTTACCCTTTCTAACCCAAGAATCTGTACATTCGAGTCATCAATGGAAACATAAGTATGTAGATATAAAAAGAGTGAGTATGTTTGATATGAGATCAAAACATTTCCAGAAAATCCTATGTAATGCAAATACAGGTAAAGTCAACAAGACTTAATGATAGCTCATAGCCATAGTGCCTTATCAGATGATGGTTTGATGTAGGATTTATTAAAGGGACGTTAGCTTGTTATTGAAATTGTATTCCTTAAAATTAGTCTCATTAGGTATAAGTTTCTGTAAAATTAGGTATGAGCATTATTCACACTTTTTATTTCTCAAACTAATTATCGGTTAAAGGGCCAGTAGCACGTTTTTTGATAATTTTATATTTTAAATATTTCACTGATAATTGTAAGTTAATGCTAAATGTATTATATTGACAGTGTCAAAAATCTCATTACACAAACCAGTCATCCATACATGTAGTCAGAGGACAAAGTATGAAGATTCACATTAAATCCATTGGTGGCCGTTTTTTGTGAACAACTTTAATTCATTTTGTGTAAGAGAAATGAATTGCATGGCTAAACTTTATGTTATATGTTTGAATTCTTACTGCTCAATTTAGTTTCAATACATAGTCTTTCAACTTGAACCATTTATTTTCATATTCCTGACATCACCTTATATTCCCCCTTAAAACGTGCTACTGCCCCTTTAAAGCTTAACAAAAATTATCAAAAATCAAGGGGAAGAAAGTTCTTCATCATTTGCATCTGAGATTGGATTCCCATAGCTCAATAACTTTTCACGTTCATTATAGGATCTTGTTATTGTTCAGAAGAGAATATCTTACAACTGATAAGGAGTTCATTAACAATTTTAATTGTATTAAAAAGCTTGCATCATCAGTTGAATACACTTAAATGTAGATGCACTGTTTACTATCAATCTCGGATGATGGGACATTTTATATTATCAATTTGTTGTTGAGTGCAAAACAATTGGTTGAAATGTAATTCAAGTAATTGCTTCAATGTCAAAAAGTCATATCAAGAGGATTTATTTGATTGTTAGCTGATATTCCTGTTCAGTGATTAAGAGCTTAACCTTTCCCAAATGCTCGTTTTTGTGATTTTAACGGAAAATACTCATCTAATGGTCAACGAGGGTACATTAATGACATTTGTAAATGTCAATGTGAATAATCTGAAGAAAAGGGAAGTGCATTAAGATTTAATGATTATATTTTCTTAAAACAATTACTTAACGTAACGACAAAAACATGTTTTCAGGATCATTCATTAGAAATAGCATCTCCAGTGTAAGAGTAATTTGTGGTTCTAACAATATCATAAAAGATGTGGATATTTACTTTATATATGACGCCTTTTCAAGTTCTAAGACATGTGCAAAGCGCTCCATACATAATTAATTATAAGAATTACTTTCAAAGCTGCTACTCACTGCTTATCGTGACAAATTATGTCTTGGTTCAAGGAACAACTGTTAGCAGCTGGATGGACTGGTTGCAATGTGGACGAAGTGTCTTGGCCAGACACACTTGATGAAACAGGTTACAAATATTTGGCTAAACCATCGGGATTCGAACGCAGGTCCCTGATGCAAGAAGCCACCATACTTATCACTTCACAACTGTTCCAATCATCTGCATTTCATTTCTTGAAGATTAATGGCAGTATGGTTGATGGTTTTAGCATAAATGGATTTTGTAGGCATATTTCTTTCCAAATTTGGGAAATATAATGTTCATAAAATAACTTGTTCACAGTTGAATTCAGTTAAAAGATTTCAAGGGAGTCAAAAAGAAAAACGCATGTTTCATCATACATGCTTGCTATGATAACGTCTTCCTTGTGAAAGTGGAAAATGTGACTTTGAGTCTGTTTACAAAGCGGGCAGCGATCGGTGCTGTTATTACATCTTCATGAATCAGGTTAAACCGTCCTTTATTTTCAAAATCGAAAATGTGAAGAATACACTCATAGCAATATAGTTAGTTGAAAGACACGATTGAACCCATATAAACGAGGGCCATGGCCAATTCTACTTCATCGGAAATATTAGCAGTGAAGATACTTTTATAACTACACTATCTAAATCGAGAGTAAGTAAATGCTAACTATACTAGCTAAAGCCAAAAGAAATTTAGAGAAGAGATCATCAGAGGTCAACGGGTACACATAACAGTGAAGTGCCAGCATCAAATTTGTAACATTCCCATCATGCATTAGACTTGCAGAAGTAATTGACCCAGTTACTTTTGAGTTTCTTTCCACCTAGAGCTTATATTACATGCTGCTAGTATCACCAAGAAAGATAGATTGAAGGGGGGAAGCAATAAATTAAAGTATTTTTCACATCTGCTGTCTTTCTCTAATTCAGACTTTTGAACAAACTATTATTAAAAGTAGAGGCATATTTCCCCTCTGGCTCTCTTCATGAATCAAGTTTTATTTACTCGTAGTCCTTGAAATGAAAATTAGAAATTTGATGTATAGCACTAAAGTATGCAGTTTGTTCCATCTTCTTGAAAGCAAGCGGCTTGCGTTTGACCTACATAATAATGACATTCCAGCTGTTTGATTCTGGCTTCCTGCCAAAATTATCATAATCACATACAAGAAGGGAAGATTTACCGCTCGTTTGGTAAATTCGCAGTTATCATGCTTTTATCACAAAGATATTTCAAATGCTTTTGATAGACATGTTTATTCGGTGTTTATGCAGGCATTTATCTAAAAATAACATTCAGATTAAATAATTTGAATCCCACAGAAACAAATTATTTGTTCTATTGGATCTAGCTCTTGTACAGACAAATCATCAAATTAATCATAATGTTTTCAGAACGTTGACGAAGTTGACATAATTATTTTATCATCACATACAAAATTTCTTTCGGTTTTATGTTTTCTAGATCTAAAGATATGAACAAATCTAGGGGTTACCTGACAGTAACATGTATACTTCATCATGCTTTTGTTGGACATCAATTGTGACAAAAGTTTGATTCCCATTATCTCAGGATCTAATGTAAGAGCTATTTATGACAGGTTTGTACACGTAAATGAATCCCAAATGTCCAGATTCGTAGATTGTGATATTACTTTTAACTCTTTATAGAAAATGAGCAGTGTTGTTTTAGTTCCGTGTTTAAAAACTGCATTCATTATCTCTCTATGACACAAATATGCATGCTGATGGGTTTTTCATTCACATGTGTTTCTAAGTGCACATATTATATCTGCAAAAGACAAATTGCTAAATTTAGAGATTTTGAAATATGAAAATGGGAGATTTTTAAAGTTCCAATTTCCTCAAATTTTGAATAAAATCTTCCATATAAACTCATTAAGAAAATGATTAACGCAAATACGATGACTTTGTGCATCAAAACGCTTTTGTTAAAAGTTGTTAATCACTTATAAAAGATGTTGTAAAGACAAAGGCAGTGTTTTCGATATTATGATTTCTTTAGTCTTAAATGACCTGCCAAAACTGTCATGGTTAACTGTGAGGTATGATGTACATTTATGTCTTGTATATGCTTATTATCATGCACCATCCGCGTTTATGTCTCCTCGTGAGCTCCAACACATCATGCAAAACGCATTTTCATTTCACAATACATCATCATATCATTTAAAGATACATTATCAGAGTTCAATAATTTAAAAAGTAATTTAACTGTTTTCCTTGTATTTTTTGCAAAATTTTGCGACCAACATAAGGAAAAGATGAATATGTTATCACATAAAGTAGGGTAAGCTATATCTACCGGACTGATAAATGATAATAGCAATAATGCTATGTATTTACTATTCAGGACGTCTGCACTATTTTGAACCATTATATTGGGTGTATCTTGCATTAGTAATATATTTTTTATTTTGGTTTATTGATTACACTCTATTAGAAAATATGAACATACAATTTAATTGTAATCCCATGACATCGCATATAATTGTAACAGCGCTACATCAAAGGATCCCATTACTAATAACGCTCGTATGTCGAAAAAAAATATTTGTTTCTTGTCATGTAAGAACGTTGGATGTTAAGATGTATATGAGTAGTAAATATATGCCTTATATATAATCACGAAACACTAAAATACACGGATTTTTCAATGTCCCATCATCTTCTTATTGATATACAATATATTTGATATACATTGGGGTAGTGAATGATTAAAACATCCAGATAAATTCTCGTAGAGATTGATAAGGGATTGTAAAATAATCTTAAAAAAGTAATTTTTGAATTTTATGACTTTTCAAATTAATGTTGGCTAACAGTTGACAAACAAAACATTAAAACATTTTACCAAACTAATGAGACAGAAGTACTTCTTAAAAACGAATTTGAATACATCTCCTATCGAAAGTATTGCAGTATCATTAAATGCATGACGATGTTTCTGCATTTCACATTACACATTTACAATGACATACAAAAGATCATATTACTTTTCTTTTCCTTTTAATTGAGTAGCACAAGACGTTTGAGAGATTTTATCATGTTTAAGTACATGGAGAAGACAAAGGCAGTTCTTTATATGAACAACTTCTTTATTTTTACAATAGCAACGTTTCACTTTGCTTGGAATTTAGTTTGTCTTACTCATACTTACAGCTTCTAGAATGCCACTAAGACAGTCAATGTTGATGTTACTTCACAATCACTACTATGAATTATTATGTTTTATTGATGTGGGTACCAGACGTTTCATAAGTTTTATGATGTAAAACTCACAGAATATATGATTTGCAAAGGAACAAATGGTGTTACAGTTGAATGAAAATTACCAACCACTCTTGGTTCTAAATAGCCAACATTGACCAATTGATAAACAAAAATATTGATACACTTGATATAGCTTATTAGACAACATTGACCAATTGATAAGAAGAAAGTATTGATACCTTTGATACCACTACATGTAATTAGACAACATTGACCAATTGATAAAAAAAGTATTGATACCTTTGAATCATTAATTAACTACGGCTATTTACAATGGGGTTGATTGATGACTAAGGAATACAAATTATCCTAAGTAACAGATAAGGATCGAATTTCTCCGTTTTTACTTAAGTATTTTATATCATTTATCCTATGTGATTGAAGATACATGATATCAAATATTTACCTTGAACCCTTTTTTCAACGATGTTTTGGAAACGTATAATATTTATGTCTATATTTTGTTTTTAGAAAAATAATATATAAAAATATAGGAAATATGAAGACTCAAAGCCTCAGTAAGTATTGCATAAGGGAAATTGTGGAGGCGTAAAATAACAAAGTAGCAAAGAAGTGAAGAAGCGAAATAGGGAATTACTTAAATAGCAAAGAAGTACAGTAGCAAAATAACGAAATAGTGATGTGAAATAGCAATATGGCGATGCGAAATAACGAAATGGCGATGTGAAAAAACAACATTTCTTTCTCTCAAAACGTCTTAGCATTTCACATTGCTACTTTTCATTGCTCCTTTGCTACTTTGCATCGTCTTTCATTATTTCGCATTGCTGGTACGCTGTTTCGCCCAAGATTAGAGGAGCAAAATAACAAAGACATGAATGTCACATGAAATTAGCCACCATCAAGTAGTATCCAAACATCAATCTTCTATCAAAATATTGTACCGTAAACTTTTACAGCAGGACATTTAATGTATCTATTGTTGATTGATGTTGAAACCTTCAATTTTCTTATTAAATGTATCTTTGCTTTGTGTCATCAATAGCTTTAGTAAAACGAGACTTTGTCATTATCATGTGATTCATTTGACATTTTAAACTCAATTTATTAGAAAAAGATCACATATTAATCTTACTGCATATATAATTTGATATAAGATTCGGATCTGTCCCTCATCAATCTCAGAATCTATGAGGATATTTTTCACAATAACCGTACTGATTTACAATATTATTTACATTATACCTTAGTCTACAGTTACGATCGTGGTTTCAATGAAATAATCAAATATATCATTACTGCAATCGAAACAATTCCAAGAAAAACTGTTTTACTTTTACCTTGAAAGGATCCAAACATGGTCGGTCTACAAATTCTCCTCGTGTGTGTATCAATAAACGGACTCGAAGTTCTTGCAGACAAGGATCTTCAGCCGTATGGTCCTAAAATGTGCAAATCACTTTGTTCCAGAATGAAATGCTCAGATTCAATCTTTTACGAAGTGAAGTTGATATGCAAACTTCATTTTCCAACAGAACCGAGAGAAGTAGCCCTCTCCAAATTCAACAACTCCAAAGCAACCACAGCTGGTAAGTATGAATATGGTTGGTTTCACAATCATTATAACATAATTGGTCATAAAGAACCCACTTCTCTGAATGCATTTTAAAAGTTTGCTCATACATTACGACCAGAAAGTATACGTTTTCTAAACACGATAGTTACCTTACATCATGACTTATCAAAGGAAACACAACAGTGTTAAAGGGGCAGTAGCACGTTTTTTATTGGGAATATAAGGTGATGACAGGAATATGAAAAATTAATGGTTCCAATTGAAAGACAATGTATTTAAACTAAATGACGCAGTACTTATTCAACTATAAAACGTAAAGTTTAGCCATGCGATTCCCTTTACTTACACAAAATGAATTAAAGGTGTTCACACAAAATGGCCGCCAATGGATTTTATGTGAATATCCATACTGTCAATCTCCTCTGACTATGGATGACTCGTGTAATGTGATTTTTGACACTGTCAATATAATACATTTAGCTTTTACTTATATTTATCAGTGAAATATTTGAATATATAAAATTATCAAAAAAACTTGCTACTGCCCCTTTAAGTGCTGTAAAGGAAACAAATCATCGCTGTGCGCTGTAAAGGAAACATATCAGCGTTGTGCGCTGTAAATGAAACATATCAGTGTGTTGTGCGCTGTAAATGAAACATATCAGTGTGTTGTGCGCTGTAAATGAAACATATCATCGTTGTGTGCTGTAAAGGAAACATATCATCGTTGTGCGCTGTAAAGGAAACATATCAGTGTTGTGCGCTGTAACAGACACAAAGTGACGAGACTACAACTAATTATTTACAGAAACATATATTATGACTTTAAATTTATTACAATTAGTACTCTACTGTAAACTCATGTTAATTTGTTAGCGAATTTAAAAAAAAAAGATCGAACAAAAGCGGGGAAAACGATGGCAAATGAACATTTGCATTCAAATTTTTATTTAGTACCATTTTAAGAGAAGAAGCATTTTTGTTTTATTCTGAAAGTGCCAAAATTGTAATATTTACTCAATTGTTTTTTATTTTTAAGGCTTTTTTGTACAGACAAAGAAGAGGCTGTATTATTTGACAACTCCCTTAAAATACACATGATGACACTTAGAGGATTGCCGAGACTGAAGCTACCTAATGTGATTTTTGGTTATGAAAAACAGTCTTTGTATGTCTTCGCCAAAGGAATATTATATATTGCAGCCTTCAAAAAGTACACAGCTTACTTACCCCCCAAAAAAAAATCTATATAAAAGGTAAATAAGTTTTTAATTATTTATTATCAATTGATATCAGCGCTGCTCTATTACTCGATTAAACCTTCCTAGACTGAATAATACAAATGCACACAAAAACAATAGCTAGTTTTACAGAAGACTGCGTATCAAGACTCCTTCTCCCGAACCTTAAGCCCTAGAAATCTGAAACTTTGTGTATAGACTCCTTGGCTAGTGAGGATTATAAATTGTAGCTCTGGTGGCAATATGGCCCATAATAAGGGTCACAGGGGCCAAGCCTAAAACCTAAATTCATTTTTTTCCAAAAGCATAAGGCCTAGAAAGTTGAAACCTTGTGTACAGACTCTTTGACTAGTGAGGTATCAAACATTGTAGCTTTGGTGGCCCCGAGTCTTATTACTAATAAAAGAATGTTAATTTTGGAAGTGCTACGTTTAGTTTAGTAAATTGTCATTTTAATGAAGCGAAGAAGAATTTGTAATTGTTGATACATTGTAGTTATTACTATCTGGGTTTGATTTTCACTTAAAAAAGAAACCTGACTGAAAGAGTTCGCCATGAAAGCCAAGGAATGTATATTTGCATAATTGAAAATGACAAGAACAAGTAACCTCTCGGTTGTGGTATCAAAGCGTTTGATGTGGTGATGATTCTACCTATCAATTGATTCAAAATATTGGGTTAAGTTACATTTGTCATCCATTAAAGAAGTCACACTAAATTATTCTAAAGTTCTTTTGGGACGGTATCCAGTCAGCCTTATACATGTGAACTTATTCATGTTTATAAATTTCCTTGTAATTACAGACAAATAAGGCTTATTGATAAGGTGAAAGGTCAGTTCTTTCTTTTACCGATAATGGAGGTAAACATCAATAAAAATAAAACAAAATATGAAATAGAAGGAAAGACTTCAAATATCATCAGCAATTGTTTCTAATATGTAACACCATTGAACCTTTCTATCAAACTGTCAATTATCACTGTGCTGGATCTGGGCCAGTCCATTGTATTGTGAGTGGTAAAGACTGATTAGCAGTGCGATGGATTGTAGGGGAAATGAGATGTATGGTGTTTGAGAGATTACACATGGAAGAATAATACTTGGTAATTGTAAGACTTTGCTTGGTTTGAATTAGATGAGTTTAATTAAATTTCACTTTATTCAGGCTATCAAACCCTTGAAGCTAGATTCCTATGACTTAAAATGTTCCCTAAAGCATATACAGCAGAACTCGGATATAACAAACTCCAAGGGACCAAATAATTCAGTTCGCTATATCCGTTGTTCGCTATACGCATATAATTTTAATGATATTATATAGGGACGGGACTTGAAAATGTGGTCGCTATATCCGAGTGTTCGCCATATCCGTGTTCGCTATATCCGTGTTCTACTGTACATGTATACTCTCGGTAAGGAGGGCCATATTACTTTAGAATTGGACATGTGATCTTTCTTAAACAAAAATCTATTGTTTTTTCTCAGTGCTAAAGAACAAACCCATTGAAAACTTAGCACTTGATCAGAAGAATAAAATCTTAGCAACAATATACACAACGTCTGGATTTTATATGACACTAGGACTTTTCTCCCTGGAGCCTTCACACCTGTTCAAGACCTTAGTGAAGAAGCCTACAAAAGTTACCAACTTGTGCATTGACAAACAGAACAGGTTAGTACAAAATTTAGCATTCGTTTTACTTTATTTTGTATTTAATGGCCATGACATTACTTAGGACAGTTTTGACCATGGTTCGGACACTTATAAATCATCTTTAGCAAACTTAAAAATATACAAATTCTGTGACAACTGCTAAGGAAACATAAAGAAACATTCATTCAATACATATGACAAAATCATTACACAGAAATCATTTTGTTTAGCCTGTACAATGTTTGAGCTTCAATGCATGCAAATGCCATTGTGACGTCATCAAATTCTAGCGGCGGATCCGAGAGTTGCTGAGAACTTTATCATCAGAAAGGAGACTGTGTATTATTAAGATATTGATTCATATTATCAAATAACGTGATATATTCTTATACATAGACGACTTAATGCGTGTTTGGTGATAATAGGAACCATTTTTGAGTAATGAATTAAAGCTGTGATGTAAACAATAACATTAATTGGTACGGTCCGATGTTGAGTCAAGACCTTTTGAACCTTAGGCAAGTTGATATACACAACCATGACGATATTTTCAGTCGAAATACAAGTATTTCTACAAATATGTATCATAGTCAAATACAAAGGTGTATTCCTAATGGAAAAAACAAATTACTTTAAATGGTTCCGGTACCAATTTGAAATACAATCTTTGAAAATATTTTGAGTGGATCTAGGTCCGGATTCGGTAACGTTGTCATTTGTAGAATGTGAAAAACAACAGTTGTATCAGATGGAGCTCGTTGATTATTTTCAGGAATCCACTCCACCTCATGCATTTTCCTTTACATTATAATGACAAATGTCAGTTTTTGTATTATTTCAGGCTTGTCTTCTACATAAACAGAAATGGATACATCAGCTCCATCGACTACAAAGGTCAAACCACCACAAAATATGGGAGAGTAATACAAGATCTTGTGATCCAAATTGAAGTTAAAGGTAAACAGTATCGGTATTCACCTTTGAGCATTAGTATATAGCATAAAGGAAGGTGCGTCTCTCTATCAGGACAAATTTGTTCAAGTTTTATTTTTGTTTGATTGCATATATGAATCTTCATTCATTACCAAAATCGAGCGACGAGCGATAAGAAATGATCCCTAGATTTATTGGCCTTTTTGTAAAATTATCAATATCCTCAGAATGTCTGTAAGACGAAATGCTAAAAGACCTGCCCGACCATTGTCTGTCTGCATACACAATGACCACAGGTTTTCACCCCTGAAGACGTGAGTTTCAGCATGCGTTTATAGATGGACTGGTCGTCATTTGACTTTAATGTCCCTGTGAGGACGGGGGCTGTCTGTTGTTCTCCGATTTACGTTACAAAATCCCTTTCAATCATTTTAATCGCTGGCTCTCGTTGATGCAATGTCAATCATTCTTTTCTTCAAGACTTTTAAAGATTGGATTGTATTTGTTTCATGAAAGTTGTGCATTGGATGTTTTGTTATGGCTAAATTTTGAAAACCAATATTCAACTAAAGTAAGTTTAGCATATTTTGGTTGTCACATTAAAAAAGAAAACACACATTTGTTTCCGGTCTATTTGAAAAAAAATCACTAGGGGTTTTCATATATCTTAGTCTTTGAATATAGTATGATTAAATTAGTATGACGTGGCATGGCAAAACCTGATAGGTACTTGTGGTCTAGAAACTTAAAAAGTGAAAATTGCTTGAATATTTTTTCGCTTTTTTAAGATTATATATTTGTGTTATAAGCATTCACTCTGTCTTACAGGTGAGACCATCACGTGGTACACCTGTTTTGGGAGTCAACCAGTGAGATACCGGTATGATATGAGATCAAAGAAGACAACGAGGAAGAAATTTAATATGCTTCGACCTTGTCTCTCAAGTACATACCTCATTATAGTTGGAGATAAGATTGTCAAAGCTACAGAAATAAGGTAGGTAATTGCAAACGCCCTTTATTCATTTCTTGCAATACCGCATGATTAACTTTTGTGTTCAAACATACTGATCCGTCCCTCAATACCAATATCACTAAGGACAAGAGAAAAAAATGACAATGTTTTACTTAAATATACATTGCTGTATGAAGCTATATACATTTTACAGGTATCAATATTGAGGTAAAGTGTTCAGTTTAGGAATCTCGCTGATACAAACATGATGATGTTCTGTTAAGAGCTCGGAGATACAGATATGATGCTGTTCTGTTTGGAGCTTCGCAATACAAATACGTTGATGTTCTGTATAGGAGCTTCGATTGTAAAAATACAATGATATTCAGTTTAGAAACCCCGCTTATACAAACATGATGATGTTCAATAAAGGAGTTTACCCTGATGTTCAGTTGATGACAAATACTAAATACACTGTTGCAATACTTATTTGATCTCTATCTATATTGAATGAAGATTTTATCTGCACATTATCCCTTATTTCAGAACTTTTGGTGAGATTTCATCTTTTGGTAACAGTATGGGAATTAGTTATCCCCTGTAAGAGTCTATCGCATCATACAGTTGCATAGAGCATGCTGTTAGAGTCACATGTGCATGTGTCAAACGTTGTCAATGGTGAGATTTTATAATGAACTTATCATATAAGAAGAGATGAGATCATTTGTTTTGGAATATAACAAATTTTATCTTCTCACTTTATAAATAATTGGTATTATGACAAATTGAATATAACAATTGTGATATTTTATCCACAACTCGACAATGTTAAGTCAATATTGCTCGCCAATGTATCATACCTAATAAATAGACACATAGAAAAATAAAGAAATGTTTGTATTGAATACGTAACTTGATAAAGATATGAGGTATTTGTTTCGAAAAACTTTGGCTTCTAAACGTTATGTTTGGCGTTTTTGCAAGTATTAATAAAAATGTTAATGTCATTTTTCGGGAAATTTAGGGAATGATATATATGTTGTGCTATTTGATGTGAATTTAATTCAGTTACTGTGATAGGTCTGAGCGTAACAAGACCGAGTTCGATTTTATAAAACATTCTTCAGCTCATTTTAAGATGAGGAAGATTTCGTGTCCATTCTTCTTGCTAACTTTTCCTAGATAGAATAGTAAACAAAATTTAAGACAGTCTGTTCAAGGTTTGTGTTTATTCCTTTTTCTTGATTTAAGATAAACATCATCTTAAAAAACTATCGTTTACGACAAAATTAAATCAGTCAAATCTAAGGTCACAACAATATGTACATACATTCTTTTCTACTTAGACTGATTTGCTTCTACTTTGCAGTGGCATTATCGTCAAGGGAAGAAGGAGCAGTAAAACCTTTTTACAAACTCAGGTGATAGTGCGCATGTTTAAACGTTTCTAATCTCATCAGCACTGCTCAAAAGCTGACATCATTACATTTACATCCCTTGGGAAGTTTTTTCCCTTTGGGGAGTTGGAGGTTTTATGCCATAACCATGATATCTGTGAAGGTTTGTTATCTCATAACCTTGGTCGGTGGCAAAATTTTAAAATTTAATTGATTTAGAAAATCCAAGATTTAAGACATCTTAATAGAATTGAATCTGGAACCTCACGTTGCCACTTGAGCTACTGAGGATCCATAACGACTGATGTTTATTCAGAGGCGTAGGAATAGGGGGCACAATCCCCATCGCCCCCTCCCTTCCCCTCCTTCTGCCTCTCACCACCCTCCGCCCCCACACCTTTCATGAAATTTTTATGTATAAAAAGTCTCTTTATTATAAGGGGAAGGAAAATTAAACTAACGCACCAAAAAAATCATTTGATTTTAAACATCCTTTTTTGTAAAAAAGAGACTTTAAACTATTCATTTCGCTCACCCTGTAAAATAATATGGCTTTTGAAGGATAATATTTTTACTGCAACATCTCTATCATACTGGTCTTTTAAATAGCAACATGGTTAATAACAAACTGTGTCTATCTGTCTGCCTGACTGCCTGTCTGTTTGTCAGTATCTTATATATCCGATATGTTTTGGAAACAAAATCACCCCCTGTACCACCACCCCTCCTCCACCTTCAACTGTGCCTCCCTGTTGCCACCACGTGGTCCATGTCCTGTTAATGATCATAATGCTTTGTCAATAAAGAGTCAGTTTCTTTGTGCATATCTTGCTATCATGCCGTTTGATGGCACATGCCAAACCGTTAGTAATGATCATTTGCAACGTCTTTTTACGAATGAAATGAGGTATCCACAAATTTCATGGCTGGTAACAAATAAAATGTTCCGAAGTTACTACATGTACATATTCTGCACAAAATAGAATAATTGGTTCCATGCAATGATCTCCGTAAATGACAAAAAGAATGATAAGAACAAATGACAGTTCATTGATAGTTATATTATAAATGCGGCATTGTATCAAAATATTTTACTTTGTTTAAAATGTTCCAATTAAAGCTTTTTTATGAAAATAGATTTTTCTGAGATGTCAACATTGGCAATTAGGAGCATCCGTAGTCAAATAAATATCAATTGACAACTGTATGTTACAACTCTGAATCATAACATAAGGGGACATGGGTTTGCTTTGCTTACAGAAAATTGTGTATTCATTAAATTATTTTATTGATTAAAAATGATGACATTTGTTTTCTTTTTGGAGAAATGTGTTGTAGTGATTAGCATTCACGTCTCTCACGCAGCAGGCCCGGGTTCGAATCCCGATGTAGACAACAAATGTTTGTGACTTGCTTCTCATCCTGTGTTGAGTTCCTGGGCAAGGCACTTAATCCACATAACAGTCCATCCAACTGTCAAAATGGCTACCTAAAAACTGGATTGTAGTGCTAAGCGCTTAATGGCAGCTTTGAGAGTTCACTCCTTCAGGGGAGTAATGTAACACTTTAAGCATGACGTGGAAAAGGCGCACTATAAGTATGCACATTCTTATTATTATTGTAAAATCCCATTTGTTTCTATAAAACCTTGTTAAAGGCATGCAATTCTTTCTGTCTCTATTTTTTACTTAATACAAGAAACCCTAGTCGTGTTTAATATATCAGGACACTTCAACAAGGACGCTTCAACAACAAGCCGTCTTGTATGAATAGGAATAACAAGTTTTTCGAATTAAGTGACAATGTGAGAAAAACTTCTCCCTATGCTCTATGGATTTTTCAACTTCTTTATTGCATTAGCGCGACGTTTTGTTGTAGATACAAACTCCTTTAGCTAGCAGATGATACTGGATATGAATGACAGAGATATATATATATATATACAGGAATGTAGAATAAGTTTGTAGTTTGAGCTCCTGAGTCAGAAGTAAGAAAACCCAATAGAACTCTTCTTTCTTCTAACTACTAAATGCCTCTTCAAGATGTCAAAAGTTAATGGACATACATGATAGTATAATTATTGGTCCTGCTGGTTGTACATATAGGTATTTTGACTCGTAAATTGCCATGAAAACACCACAAACTTTACATTTCATGTCGGCAGACAGACAAATAGTTTATTAATGTCTCACCTCAACATAATACAAACATATATATTCATTCATTAAGATACAAAATCAATGTATAAAAATGTCGAGCCATTCTCTAAAGAACTACAAGAGACACTTATCAATTATAATAGCAACAAGGTTATGATGTTCAAACTATATTATTTGGAAACTACTCTTTTACTGAGGATATCAACCTAAAAAATTTAGAATCTGTTCATGACTATCTTACCCTTACAAACCGCTTTTCTAGTTAAATATCATTACTGGTTCTGTTTAATTGTGTTTTGTCTGTTAATGATAAATGAACGTATGTTGTATATATATTTATTTTGTATAGGAGAGGTATTCAGATAGGCTTTATAGCCTGTTTACCAATCCCTTTCTTTTGAAATAAATATTGTTTAAACCATTATATTAGCCATTTAAAGTAATTAAAAGTACGACAGTTCTGTACCAGTTGTAACTAATATTAAGATATATACACATTTGCAGTGATTTTGTAAGAATATTAAAACAGGTTTTGGCAGATAAAAACGATAACCCAGGGGAGGCCAAAATAACAATAATTTCTTCTTGTCACTAACATTTATAAAACCAGAAAAAAGATCGAAAAGATTTTGATAAGAGTAGCCATCGTTCACCATCATACAGAGCACAATACAATAATACATGTTGTTCATCTTCGATAAAGCCTTTGCGAAAAAAAAAGGACAGCAAACATAACGGCCAGTTTCTACTCTTAGCCGAGCAACATCCTATTTAAACATAACTAGCGACCTTCTAAAAGAACGCGACATATAACAATTGACATAAATTTCACAGCCAAATTTGATTTAAAAGTACTATATGTATGCAACTATTTTCCTCCTCTACCACTTATGCTATCAACTTTTAAAAGACCATGTTTCCATTTCTCAGCAAACTGACTTTCGAGACCAAGTAAGGTAAATGATACACAACGTTAATATTACTAAAATGACCAAGATTAAAAATAGATAACTTTCAACAACACTAAAATTTTAATTCCTCTTTTTACTCAAAGATAAAACATGACTCCATCTAAAAATCTTACTTGTATCTCTGCTGTGATTTAAATGGCTAAGACGTCTAAAGAATCTCACCACAGTGCTCCATTGATTCCATGTCTCCCTGTAAGGTCATTGGGCGACCAGCATTCATTGCTGCAGTTAATACTTGCAGGCTACTAAACACTACTGTGGACATTGTAAAAAAGGTGACAAGAAAGACGACGTCTAATGTCGACTTTTGGAGGTATTACTTCTAACCGAAGCTTGCTTTTATGCACTCTGTACATGGCATCAACGTTACCCATTACCTATATTATATATCCGATATGATTTAAACAACTAAAAATCGTACTTGTAACTCTGCTGTGATTTAAATGGCTAAGACCTCTAAAGAATCGCAACACAGTGCTCCTTTGCTTTCATATATCAGTGTAAGGTCATTGGGCGATCAGCATTCATTGCTGCAGTCATTACTTGCAGGCTACACCTTGATATAATGAAAATCGTAAGAGAGGTGCCAAGAAAAACGACGTCTAATATCGACCTTTGGATGTATTACTTCTAAAGGAAGCTTTATATAATGCATGCTGTACATGGCATCAACGTTACCTAAACAGTTAGCAGAAAATTATATAGGAGTAAGAATAGATAAGGCAGCGTTATCAGACCTTGTGCATAATATGACATGTATTCATTGCACATTCCAAATGATGTCAGTAAGTCCACTTTAATAGCCTCTTGATAAATAATTTCAACATTCAATTTTTCATTGATAAATTGGCAAATTTGTGTATGGGAATAAAAGTCAACTTTAGTTCGTTAGAATGAACTTCTTATACAATGTTATTTTAATCATTATAAACTCGTCTGCAAGAAGAATATAAAATTGTAATGACATTTATGGATTAAGGAAGACCATTAACAGTTTAAAATGAATTTACTTATTTAAACAAGACATTGTCAACACATTAAAACACATGAAACTATTAAGTGACATAAACAGTTGTTCTCTTCAAAATGATAAATCAGAAGAGAAAAAAGTAACTTTTTATCATTTCTTTTATTCTTCATATTAAGAATATTTGCATGAGAACCAAAATTATTAAAGCGATAATCAATAGATATAGTGTACACTATCTTAGATAAAATAAGAAACCTTTAATGGTAACCTAAATCGATGCTTGTTTCTAAATGGCAGGATGTGCTACTACTCCTTTTTGTGTTTTTGAACTACTGAGGTATTTCTATTCAATAAAAAGCAATATTAGCTTTAGTTGTAATGAGCAGTTGTTGGAATTTGGTATCATACGACTTTGCATAACTAGCAAGGTCACGCAATTCACAACTATTTGCATATTTTTCACCAAAATTGTGAAATTCGTTTTCTGTAACCGAATCGCAATGCCTGAATCAGTTTATCATAGATTACATCACCTTTGGTAGTTTGGATCCTAACAGAAACAGATACACTTCCATCATTATCGACAGCATGTGCATTCTATGTGAAATTCAAATAGCGAACTGTTAACTAAAGATAACTTTACTAGTGTATCTCAGATAATGTCTCGCCCAATGAAGGTTGTTTTTTCGGCATCTTTGCCAAAATTTTCAGTATCTCCAGAGTTATGCATACATGTAAGTGAAGGTATCGGTTTTCTGTTACTGTCGAACTAGTTCTTGTAATTTCATTCAGTTCAAAGGTCGATGTTCTAAATGTGAATTACTGGCATTATTTTAGTCAAAGCATTTTCACACATCATATTTTCAGTTCAGTTGTGCATCATATGAACGCAAGATTTTGAGACTTTAGTGTCATATATCTACATATTAGTATCAACTTTTAAATCGGTGTTCACAAAGACTCATAATGAAGATAATTCGCATTTCATACAATGTGCATCATTGAGAATAAAGAGGTTTCGTCCAACAAAATTATTTTTGGAAGTTGCACAAACTATTTGACATAGAAACTACAGAAAAATAAATATTTGCAAGTCAAATATACATGTAAGTTATGGTAGTCTGACATAGATAGATGGTTGGATATCCTACTCCAGTAAACACATTGTATCAGTCGATTACATAATTAGATAATTCTGATCAATTGACCAAGCTCTTAGGTCATACCGGGTTTGAGCTCAACATTAAACAAACGTTCAAATTTGTAATTCATTGTTTGATGGTCCTTATGGGTATAGAAAGTGACTTCATTGCTGGAGTGTCATTATCAGATTATCCTTGTTTATTTGGACAAAACAAACTTTATTGCTAAGACATTCATTAGCTGAAAATGTTTTTTTCCATTTCTTGACATTCCTCCTTCATGTCAAATACTCTATTCTTAGTAAGGTATGTTGGGAAATGACATTTCCCAAATTCAGAATATCAATATCTAAGTTGACATTTTTTAAATACTGCTCGTACCGAAAGTTTTTATACGTCTCCTTGTGCAAATATTGTGTAATTGTGGATACGTTTGAGGTACATGTTTCAATGTGTTGCAAAAACAGAAACGGATAATGTTGGAGAAATGACACATTTAGAAATGAACACTTACATATTCTTATTACCTTATCGCTTCACATAAGAATGTTCTTCTTAATATTCATGCACGTATTTCTCTCTTACCTAATGCTTATCCTTCAGTACAATTCAATGGTAGGAGATATATGTTCTCAATTTAATATGTCTATAAATGTAAATACTTTATTACCCATTTGATTGCCAAATATTAATTTTAACAAAATAACTAGTTAGGTATATTTCTGTTCTTTTAATCCCGTTTTAGATAACAATGAGTGAGTAATCAAAGATCTAAAACCCCTCAAGCAATATCGGAGCCATTTGCAACTGTCAAGACAGAGATAAGAATAACTGCAAACAGTTTTGAGCGCATAAGCTTCTACTGTAATGAAAACAAAGCATTGCAATCTGCATATGCGATTATTCAAAAGTATGCTTTCAGTCACACAGTAAACAGTGATTATTATACATCAGTGTGTCTTCAGTTGCACATTAAACAGCTATTCCAAGAGTTGTTTGGGGTCACATATCTCAAACTATAGGTAAACGATATATAATGGAAATCTTAAAGATCTGAACTACAACCTCTGCATATGCATTTAATCTACAGTCAGACATCTCATCTGAAATACAACCAATTGACACTATGACATGTGTATGATAATCTCCAGTCCATCTCATTACAGCTTTAAAACCTTTGAAATCACTGACATCATACTGATCAAATGAAATCAGTGTTTGGTTTGATTATAAGGCAATATTTTAGATAGTGATGCTTCAAACCTGATTCTAATTGTAACAAGCAGCTGACATGGTCAAGCTATATCCCCCGCAAATTGCACAATATGTATAGGTTTTCCTTATCATATTGCTGATTAATTTTTGTCGCACAAAATAACACAATTTTTCCAGGATATGAAAGAAACTATTCCAATAAAAAACTAACTCATACCAACTTTATGTTCACTGTTGGGCATAATTTGAGTTAACAGACAAAATAAAAATCAAACGAATGAATTTATGTATTATGTATTTGGATCTCCAAGATCAATTTGATCATATTTAAATAAACATATCTTCAAAACTGTTCTTCATGACACACCAACATAAGATTTTGTATCTCCATAACAAATTTGATTAAAATGTGATGTTGAGTTAAGTTGTGAGATAGACAGGACTTGTAACAGATTTCCAACAGAGTCCTCATTTTTTGCCAAAAAAGGCAAAATTTTATAAAAACATTTTCAAAATTGTTCTTCATGACACACCTTCAGATGATTATGTATCTCCATATCAAATTTGATCAATATGTGATGATTAGTTTAGAAGTTATGAGCCGGACAGGACTTGTAACAGTTTTCCAACAGAGTCCCCATTTTTTGCCAAAAAAGGCAAATTTTATAAAAATATTTTCAAAATTGTTCTTCATGACACACCTTCAGATGATTATGTATCTCCATGTCAAATTTGATCAATATGTGATGATTAGTTTAGAAGTTATGAGCCGGACAGGACTTGTAACAGTTATCCAACAGAGTCCCCATTTTTTGCCAAAAAAGGCAAAATTTTATAAAAATATTTTCAAAATTGTTCTTCATGACACACCTTCAGATGATTATGTATCTCCATGTCAAATTTGATCAATATGTGATGATTAGTTTAGAAGTTATGAGCCGGACAGGACTTGTAACAGTTTTCCAACAGAGTCCCCATTTTTTGCCAAAAAAGGCAAAATTTTATAAAAACATTTTCAAAATTGTTCTTCATGACACACCTTCAGATGATTATGTATCTACATATCAAATTTGATCAATATGTGATGATTAGTTTAGAAGTTATGAGCCGGACAGGATTTGTAACAGTTTTCCAACAGAGTCCCCATTTTTTGCCAAAAAAGGCAAAATTTTATAAAAATATTTTCAAAATTGTTCTTCATGACACACCTTCAGATGATTATGTATCTCCATGTCAAATTTGATCAATATGTGATGATTAGTTTAGAAGTTATGAGCCGGACAGGACTTGTAACAGTTTTCCAACAGAGTCCTCATTTTTTGCCAAAAAAGGCAAAATTTTATAAAAATATTTTCAAAATTGTTCTTCATGACACACCTTTAGATGATTATGTATCTTCATATCAAATTTGATCAATATGTGATGATTAGTTTAGAAGTTGTGAGCCGGACGGGACTTGTAACTGATTTCTTACAAAATTTACCACTTTTTCTCCAAAATCCTAATATTTTATGTAGATTTTCAGAAAATTGTTTCTCATGACACATTATTACATGTTTCTTCATGTCCATAACGAATTTGAATTGAAATGGTTGATTAGTTAGAAAGTTATGAGCCGGACACAAAGTGTAACGGACGGACGGACGGACGGACGGACGGACGGACGGTACCCATTTTAATACCCCCCGCAACTTCGTTGTTGCGGGGGATAAAAATGAAAATCGTCAAGATGGTGTGATTTTAAAAGAAAAACCTTAAGTCCCTTAAGCTGTTCCATCCTCAGCATAATGATGCCCCAATGACCTGTAGAGTGTATTTATTTTGATCATTGAATAATGATAGCAGGATAAACTACCTGATGAAATATTCAAGACGACGTCTTTAGATAAGATATGTAAGCTTCTTACAGTGAAATGTAAGATTTACATAGAGTAGACACTCTGAACCAGGGTTTATCTAAGTTCAACAAGTACACTTAACATCAAAGTGCGGGCAATACACTTGTGATATAATGTTCACGTAATAAAACTTCAAGAGATAGCTGACCCATTTCCTCCTTCTGTGCTCTACCACTGGTATAAAACTGAGTTCATGCTCCGACTTCCTTTCTGAAAATTATTCATCAGTTTCCTTTAACATATCATACATCTCGTTGGTGATTTCAACGATGACGATTAAGAAAAGTGATTGAGTAAGTAAGCTACTTTTGATCGGAAATGCAGCAGTTATTCACGGTGCTTTTTTTAAGCCAAACATATATACTGGGGAAGGCTTATTCAAATGTCCGGGCATGTATCTCAAAACCCTAATCGATTTAGGATATAGTCGTTAATATTTGACCCATAAATCCATAAAAGAAACATTTGACAACTTATCATTAAAAAAGATTGGTATGCAATGGAATAAAAACTTGACCACTGTTTATATGACAAAATAGGTATCAATTATTCAGGCCTGTGGTTTGGATGAAGAGACAATTCAGAATTGTCCAGGTGTCAATGAATAGTGTTTTTGGTTACAAGACAATTTGTTAATCCTAGCATTTCAAAATATAGCGTTCATCAAAAGTGAAGCAATTGAGCAAGAACAAACTTGTCCATGTCATTGTTTATTTAATGTGGCGTTTCTGGCTCTAAATCCCTGAAGCGATAAGGTAAGTCTGGTAATGAGGAAAGAGGAACGTCTACCTGGCTGTGTGATCATAATGAGAGAAAGATATTAGGGTGCCACATAAAAGTGTTTGAACAATTATTATACTCTATAAACTTACAGAGGGAAAACTGTGTGAAAGTACAGTCAGCTATGTTGACCTTTACAAGGTTACAGTAGCCGAGGTGAATGTTCTCATATGTAAATATTTTGATCAAAATAAAAATACACGTGTTAGGATCTTGTCTTTTCGTATGTCTATATTTGAATATGTGAACGTATTACTTTGCAGACAACTTCACAAAGCATTTTCAATAAATGATCCAGCACAACTACTGATTAGAAAGTAGGTGTTTTTGTTCCATGGGGAGAGCAAGAATTGGATAAGGGATTAAATAACCTTTGATCGTCTCGTTACAGCTCACTCGTTTAATAATTTATCACAAAGAATCATCGTTTGAAACACCTACATAAAGTCTGCAAATATACTGCTATTCGGGGCTGAATAAGTAAATAATGTACGGTAGGCATATACTCTGAACATGTAATTAATAATAAAAACTTTTCCAGTAAAGAGTGATTGATGAAAAATTACTGAAACAAATTGAGTGAAATTTGGACATAAAAAGATAAAAAAATGTAAAAAATATATAAGACCCCAGTTCTGTCTCACCACATTTTGAGGGAACGGACATCAACAACACTAGCAAGGTGTTTACTCTCAATCAATCTGATTTCTTTTAGTCCAGCAGATATGTGAAGAATATACACAATTGTGCCTTTAATGATACAAGTATGAAATTTGGTACACATTTAGGGGGTACCCTTAGGGTTAAATTTGGATATAAGGACATTCCAGATTCCCTCTTAGATTTAAATGGCGGCTACAAATTAATGAATAAAATTAGTTAATGAATTATACCAACCAGTTCAAATCCTTATCACGTGTGTTTGGTGTAAAACACAATTTAGGTATTATGTAATTACTTGTTGTGCATATGCTATCAGGTTAAGTAAACCTAGCCTCAATAATACTCATTTCACTCCGCTATTGAGTCTAGTAAGATGAAGTAGAAGGTCACGTTAGTCAATCTTTGCAACTGACCATCAGGGATCGTCTTACCAAGCCGCAATAGTATGCATTCGCCCATATAACGTTGAAGAGTCATAGGTCGGCGAAAGGTTGGCTGACGAGACAGGTCTGCTACTACATCTTGCTAGACTCAATATCGGAGTGAAGCGAGTATCATTGAAGCTAGGTTTACTTTGACTGATATGCTATGCAATTATTTCATATTGAGCTAAAAAAAAGCATCTTCTCTGCAATTTTTAATTGCTATTGCAGAATTTGGCCCGCCGATTAGATATCTGACTCGACAGGACTTCAGTCTTTGCTTGTTGAAAAAACATTTGTTCAACAATTATCAGTTTCAAAATATTTTCCACTCCAAAACAGCATTAGTGGTTCTTCATATTGCGTGACCGAAAATGGCTTATAAACAATTCAAGCTTTCGAATTGACAGCCTAGAATGCTACTCGTCTACTCTGACTGATTGGAATAAGTGCGTTTAATTTTCAGGAAGAAACAGAAGAGGCTATTTCTTGTCCCGCTGATTTCAAGCGAAATATAGGTTCTGAATAGGCGGAGATATGAAATGGGCTCCAGCTCTCTACCATGCGGTTCGTTCACTCCCAAGAAGAGTAGAGGGTTAGGTCAGCCTACCCCTTCTAGACAGGAGGCGTGCCTGTGTCATATCGGGGTTCTTGGTGTATTGGCATCAGCTGGGACTGGACCCTTTTGTGTGTCACTTTCTGAAGCGGGGGTTCCAGATACCAGTTTCGTCTCTGCCCACCTCTCACCTGCGACTCAAAGTTACGTTTGAACACATGGAGATTCCTATAATCAACGAGGCAGTGGAGGAAATCCCGGTCCCAAAACTCAAGTCGGGGTTCTACTCCCCTACGTTCGTTCCACCCAAGAGAGGCAGCATAACATAGCAGCTGATTAACGAGATTTCGAAGTTAACCCTCCTTCCTAGTACTGCTGCCATATCGTGGTCATTTGTTTTTGTCATCAGTCATGCGGTTGCTGGGGCCCTGGAACTGGAGAACGCATGCTTGCACATTCCCATTTCCGAGACCACCGCAAGTACCTCAGTTTCGTTCTGGCGGTGCGCCATTCTCAGTGGAATGTGCTCCCATTTGAAATATAATTCGCTTTGTGGCTTTTTACCAGGGTGACTCAACAATAGTTAACTTTCTTCTCGCTCACAATGTCCAGTTCATCCCATTCGTGGACGACGGGTTCGATACCCATCACTGATCGCTTTGGGGTTTGGGTTGTGACAAATCTGTCCAAGTCAGACCTTAAGCCAACCACCTCGCTCACCTTCCTGGGCGCTATTGTGGACACTGCTCAGTCCCAAGCTAACGCATGGAGCAAATAGGATTCTTGCTCCGCTAGGTCCAACAGATCATTGGGTTGCTCACCAAAGTGCAGGACCTAACTAGGAGGGGCGAGCTAGAGTTGAAACGATTTCAGGTCTTCCTAAAAGTACCCGTCAGGGAAAAGGTGTCCAGATATGAGTTACTGTTTCGCCATGACCTCAAGGAGGAGGCGAACGTCTTTAGAGGTGTCCTGCTCCACCCATTAAAGGTGATGGTAAGCGTAGCTTGGGATAGAACACACGGTGGTTATCTGGTCTCAGATTCAGTGGGATCTGAGCACTTACACTCGGATGTCTGGAAGCCCTTATTAGAAATGATCATCCTACGCCTGAAAGTTAAGACAATTTATTGGTTGTGATGGCTTTCGGCTGCCAGGATTTTGGAGCTGCATGCTTTGCAGGCTGATTTGTTTCACTTTGAAGTGAGGGATGAGGGAAGAGCAACAAAGGATCTTGCACCGGACTTTGTGTGTAAGATCCAGAGGTCTGATGAGTGAGGCAGGGTGTTTCACATTCACGCCCTTGCATGATCGGCATTCCCTACGGATGAAGAGTGCAGTTTCTCTGTCCTGTTCCAGCTCTCCGTATCTACTAGGAACGCACACATTCCTGCTGGCAGGGGAATAGGAGGCCTTCCCCATTTGCAAAGGGGTACAAAGGAGACAGACAGTGCCTTCAGTGTCTATCTGCGGTCTGCTATCCTCGAGGCTTACAAAGCTGTGGGTTGACCACGACCAGCTCTTTCAAACTTTAACGAGATCCATGCAGTCTCTGCCACCATAGCGTTTCACATCAACATTGCTGTGGCGGACATCCCGTCGGGCTGTTTTTGGAAGTCATGCACAGTCTTTGCAAACCACTACTACGGAAGACGGATATTGCAAGGATGGTTACGCAGGTATTCGTTTAGCAACGCACTTCAGGTCTTGCTACCCCAGAGGGATTGCTGCTCACCGTTAGATCGCATTCACATGTTGTTGTTTTTAAAAAACTTCGCATCGCTTTTTCCGTTGTGTTGGTTGTGGTTCTTCCTGGTTGGGGGCTTGTTACAACCTTTTACCGGGGGCCCGGACCCCCCCTACCATAAGTTTGACTGTTGGGGTGGTTACCTTTCTGCTTGGGTCTTGCAGCCCTTTACCAGAGTTGAATTGTAATCTTGGAGATGGTAATGGTAAGGTAAAAAATGGTATGTTTTTTAGTAAATGTCATTATTTTTATTTTCCGTTGACAACTCACCGATCTTCATTTCCACTCTTGCCTCCCCTCCTGCGAGTAGGTTGGCTCTGGTGACCGTTCTCTGAGGCTTGGTCACCAGACCAAAGCCAGCACAGAGACAGATAACTCCCGTCTTCTTTGATCTGCTTAATCTTGTTGAGAGATAATTAGAAATTTCTAAAATCTTGATATTTAGTGAAAATAAACACCATATAATGAATGTTGAGTCTTTTGACTTAATTATCATCATAAACACAAAAATCCTTGGTGTTCTTCTCCAAGTACTATGACTTAGATAATGTTATCTTACTACCAGAAAGCCGCCATTAAAAAATGGCCGCCATTTTTGTTTAGGGAATAAATTTAAATGTCCCTATATCTCAAAATCTTTATAAAAGTATGCTCTATCAGTATACCAAATTTCATGCTTGTATCACAAAAAGCACAATTTTCCCACTTCTCTGCTGGACTATTTTTATTACTCTCCCATTGAAGATATTGCTGTTTAATAATTCAACCATGTTATTACACTATGTATCATAACATCGCTCGCTGACCGAATGACGTGACATAACGATGACGTCACAATTGTTAAGTATGACGTCATAATGTCAGCGGGCCGGCCGCGACAGTCATGTTGGCGACTTTCTTTGTATTTTTACGATGTTATTAAGCAAGTAATAAATAAAATACTAAACTCAGTCCCGTTTCATAACATTTTTATGAAACTCGGGAATGATATAGGTATTTAACTCGTTTTCGCTCGTTAAATACCAACCCATTCACTCGTTTCATAAATATGTTATGAAACGGGACATCGTTTAGTATTCTCTATATATCTAATGAAAAGTGTTCTGTTGAATACCTTGCCTTTGTTTATTCTAGTGCTCCCTATGCGAATGCATTACATTGTAACATTCAGTCAGTATGAAATTTAAGAAGGATCATTACTTAAGCCCAAAATAATATAATTAAAAATGTACAAATTGTTTTGAAAAGACCTGACTAATCGAGTAAGCCAATATCCTATTTGATTTGTACATACCAAACTGCTTTCTTCTGGGCGTTTGCTATGTTTTAACTGTTTTCAATTATGATTGTTATCATTTAGCATGTAGTGCCGGGAACGTTGTGAAAAAGACAACAGATAAACAACAGAGTTTCTATTAGTTGTGGAATGTGTTTTGTAGTTTCGAATAAGGTTTCTACTTTCGAAAATCATTAATGATCTTTAGGAATTTATATATGACTACATAGGCTTATAAAGTATGTGCGACATAATGATATGTCAATTGCCTTATCATATAATAATTTACCTGACAAGAGCTTTAAACTTATGATTATGCTAGGTTGTATTATCAAAATGTGTCTGAATTATTAATTAAACTTTTTAACGATGTTATTATGGTCGAAAAAATTACTGATGACTGAGGGAATATCTGTTATTATCATCGAGCTATCAGCGAAATTATATTAAGATATTAAATTGAAAAACAGTTCTAATCCTATAACATGTAAATAGCATTGCATGAAGTGGAACATCATAATTATGTTTTACTCGTGGCTGTTGTTTTTGGCGAGAAATGTCAAGTATCCGTCATATATTTCATTAATCAACATATTTACATTTGGAATAAATCACTTGAAGATAAATATGCAAATAACATTTTAAAAATTCACCTGGCAATACGCTATGATATGATACTTCCTTTTCTTGAGCATTCTGATTGCCGCTTCCGCCCTTTTTCTAATGCAATGTTAGGTTTTGATTAAGAGTAGGTATGTAGAGTTAGAGCAGGTGAGAAGGTCGGTAGCGTATTTGTGGTTTGTAACAAGAAACACCTGGTCTTTAAAGGGAACAGCCTTGAAATTGAAGCATCACACAGAAGCTGCCAGTGACAGAATCCATGTAAGACCCTCTAACACCTGGACAGGAAAAACCACATACACCTGGTTCATAAAGAGAACAGCTTTAGGAATGAAGCATCGCTCTGGAAAGGGTTGTAATAGACGGTCCAGTCACATCTGGCCAGGAAGGCTTTGTGGCCTTGCTATTCTCACACTTCCAAAGTTTTTATGTGACAAAGGAAACCTTTTAAAAGTTATTCTCTTGGTTATGAACATTACATGGACCTAACGAAACTCCTGACAGTGTATAACAAATTGACATAGAATTTTCCCCATCCATATCCATAAGAAGAAATGCGTGGGCCTTTAACATTCATTAATCTACTAAGACAATTCAATTGATTAGTCCGATTATCCCCTCTCACGGTGTGAGAGTAATCATCTTTGGTTTCACAAATGTTAAACATCCTGTTCAAAAAGAGATCGGTTGTTCATATAAAAAAATTACCTTGGCGAGCTATTACAAAAAATCCGGAACATTTACCATACAACCTTCTCAGCTGACTAATAGAAGAAATCAATTTACTGCAGAATTACATTCATATTATCTTATAACAGTATTACCAGTTATACAATGACATATGATATACAGGAAAACCTTTGATGTTGTCGCAAGAATAGACGATTCGACTTTTTTAATCCTTATGCTCACAACCTCTCCGAGTACCAGACACTTCGTTTAAGTAAGAGCCAGTGTATATTTTTGTTTATTAGATTTTCTGTTATTAAGATATGGAAGATGGATTTAGCAAGTTTACATCTAGGTAAATGTGTGTAGAAGAATAATCAACGAGGTGCGAGGAAATACGGACTGTCTGTCTTAAATAAACATGATTAATAAACTCCAGACCATTGTGTAATTCTGTAATTCCGAGCACTGTGTTGGTTATTGTTTTCTTAAGCAATGTTATTTCGACTCGTTAAAATGAACAGAGAGATTAAATCAAAAAGTACTTTAAAACGGCTTTGTTAAAACCAACGTCTTATTGGCTTGATAACCAGGCCATGTGAACTATTATACATTAGGAACAGGTTTGTTTTCTTCACTAGCACTGTACGAGTTTATACAAGAAATAGATTGAAGAATTCTTAAAAACTTTTTTACATTCCGTGCTTGATACAACAAGACATTATTATAAGTTGATTTATTTGGCAATCATATATTGGTAGGTCATATATAATGTTTGATCTTAATGACTTACAATTTGTTCATTATTACATTTATTACACCCAATAAACCAAGAAAATATCAAACTGGTTAGTGGAATAATTTCAAACACATACCATGTCAGTGTTGATGATGTCTGTTCCCTCAAAATGTGGTTAGATAGAACTGGGGTATTTTAAGTTTTTAACTTTTTATGTCTAGATTTCAGTCAATTTATTTCAGTTTTTTTTCTTCAATCCCTCTTGAAGGTATTTATAATCATTTACATGTTCAGAGTATACATGTATGCCTATCGTGTTTTACTACATGTATTATTCAGTCCACAATAGCAGTATAATTGCAGACTTTATGTAGGTGTTTCAAACGATGATTGTTTTTTTATAAAGTTTAAATAAGTGAGCTTTAACGAGAGGAGCAAAGGTTATTAAAGCCCTTATCTCATTCTTGCTGTGTTCATTTCATTCCAAGATGCAGTTTCCCCAAAAAAATAACCTTACTTTCTAATCAGTTTTTGCTGGATCATTTATTGAAAATGCGTTGTGGAGTTGTCTGCAAAGTAATAAGTTCACATATTTATCTTCATTTCATCCAAATATTGATAATGCAAAGACAAGATCCTTACACGTGTATTTTTATTTTGATAAAATATTTACATATAAGAGCATTCACCTCGGCTATTGTAACCTTGTAGAGGTCAGCAAAGGTAACTCTACCTTCACACATTTCTACCTGATTGAGAGATTGTCCCTCGATGTTAAATTTATAGAGTATTGTAATTGATCAATCACTTTTATGTGGCACCCCTAATATCTTTCTCTCATAATGAAAATACAGCCAGGTAGGCGTTCCTCTTTCCTCATTACCAGACTTACCTTATCCCTTCAGGCATTTAGAGCCAGAAACGTCACATTAAATTAACAATAAATGTACAAGTTTGTTGTGTTCAATTGCTTAACTTTCGATGAACGCAATATTTTAAAGGTGCTAGGTTGAGGTTAACATATTGTCTTTACCAGAGAAGTGTTTGTTGCCAAAAACACAATTCATTGACACCTGGACAATTCTGAATTGTCTCTACACCCAAACGACAAGCCTGACTCATTGATACCTATTTTGTCATGTAAACAACTGTCACGTTTTTATTCATTTAATTCCATTGCATACCAAGCTTTTTTAATGATAAGTTGTCAAATGTTTCTTTTATGGATTTATAGGTCAAAGATTAAAATGTTGGTAAGAACGGCTATATCCTACATTGATTTGGGTTTTGAAATACACGCCTGGACATTTGAATAAGCATTCTCTAGTATGTATGTTTGGCTTTAAAAAAGGCAGCGAGAATAACTGCTGCACAGGAAAAAAATCCAAAAAGACCATATATATTTACCAGTTTTAGTGGTAATTGTATTGTTTTGTTATTGAGTGTTTTTGTGCTGCATTTCAACATTTTGTTCCACATAAGGCTTATTCTGACTGTTATAATGGCATTACTGCAGTAACTGACAGCTGTATCAAATACAGAAATCCCAAATGTCAGGTTGTCAGTGAGGAAAGATGTCAAGTAAAGAGGTTCTTGTTTGTTAGAGATAGGCTATTAAGCGAGTGTGATATGGGACGGTCACCAAGTGTTTTTAGATTTACACAACAAATGGTACTAATTTAGTACCTACTGAAAGAAAATGATTATTCTTATAACATGAACATGACAGACTCGATCTTCATCCTAAACGGTAATCTGATATTGTTATCATGTTATGCATAATCTAAATAAAACAATAACTTACATAACATAATTGCATCAAATGCACCAATATTTGTGAAAGAAATTGCAAATAAATTATACCTCATTCATATTTAAGTCAATAGATATTAAAATGAGTATGCATTTTTATACTCTCAGATTTGTACAACTGTTTCTGTCGGACGTTTTTCTGACTTTTTCGAAATTGCATTGAAATCAGTATGAAAATCATTCACCTGCGCAAAAATTACCATTCCAATATGTTCAGAATATTAAATTACTTTTGCTGATAGCGGTATCTTCATATTTTTAAATAATGAATAAAGAGATCGAATATATCCCCCCATGTTCAAGAAACAAGGAAAGTTATCATGGCTAGAATATCGGACTGGTAGTTTTGGGCCTTAAAGAATTGAATTGTACATTAATTTAAAACAGTTCCTAAACATTTCGTAACGATGAAAAATATTTCAGTTCATTAAATGGTGCATATCATAAGATCCAGGAATGACATACATGTACATAATGAATACAATTTCTCCAGTACAACATCCTTGTCAAAAGTGGCAATCAGCTTTTCTTGGAATATGAATCTGATTCAACAGTCATTGAGTTCCAGTTAAATAAAAAAAATACATAAAGTTTGGGAACACGACCTTGATGTTGTCATGAATTGAAGTGAGTAAGGGTTACGTTTTAAAATAGAACAAATCTAACTTTTGTAGACCCTAACGAAGAAAAGTCTAATCAATACCACATTGTTGAACAATGTAAGTGACAAGTGCATCATCCTGATTCAATATTCTCCCAGCTTCGGAGTAATATTGTCTGGTGACTTTTGCATATTGACTTAATTTTGTTTTGATTGACCTTCTCTTTTATATGTTGTTCATTCAATACCTATGATAATGTCTGTCAGAGATACGGACAGTGAGACACATACACTGCTAAATACTAACTTAGGTAGAATATAAATGAATACTATTCTGAATGACTCATTAACTCTGGTGTCGAAGTATGTTAACCAATTTTAGTGATAATAATTCATCTAATGGAGTGTTATCGTGCTTCTGTTTGACAGATAAGGCTTGTTCACACTGCCAATAACCTCATTACTGAATATATTGGCGGATTTATCAAATATGTAAATCTCACATGTCTGATCTGTAGCTTGGAATGTACAGTCATATCCTGTTTTCAAAATAAACATTGTATTTTTGCAAGCTTTCTACTTTCTAAATACTAGGATAAAGTGAAGTAAATTAGTTGGAGTGAGTGAGTGAGTGAGAAAGATGGTGTTTAACGTGTTTTGAACAATATTTCAGTTATTAAACACGTGGATGTTTCCATCCAAAAGAGAGTAGACAGATCAGGGAGAAAGGGATCGAAAGGATGAGGGAAAAGACGAAAAGAAAGACATAGTAAGAGATAGAATGCAGGTTTAAGAAGGACTCAAATTTGGTCTAGCTTCTACCCGTCGACCTGTCCAGCTTGGGTGACCCTACCAGGAGCATGTAAGCATGGTCGTCGAAGCACACAAACCACCACACCAGGATAAGGTAATGAGTTTGTTGGAACTATCTGTCTCGATATTGTGAATCAAGTCAATCCATAGTAACAAGTGCATCATTTGGATTCAATATACTCTTTTCCTCTAGGCATTTCTGTCTGGGGCCTTTTACATAAAGACGATGGACTCATAGCAATAGTATCATTGTCTCAATTGTTGTAAGTATATTTCGTGTTTGTCTTGATCTATTTCAAACTGACACACGTAATTGTTATCAGTCTCTTTCTGAATGTAAAGTCGTTATGTTGAATTCTTATCCTAATGGGCAAGGATATGCCGGGTATTAAAGTTTTCATAATGGGAATTACAGTTTTTCTAAAAATAACTCGCATTTTGATTGGTTGATGGATCTTTTACACAGGTCACTACAACATTTTAGGTATGGAAATCAATCCCTACTGATTTTTTCTTTGCTGTAAATAAAATATCATATCCTTAAGGCAGAATTGATCTAAAGTCATAGCTCTATGACGTCATTAAACATGACGTCAAACAGTGTCGTGAAAAAATTCCATTCTTGTCAAACGCATCAAAAGCTAGTGATGTCTTACTTTATCGTTCTGGTTTCGTGAAAGTGCATAAATGATGGTGATTTTTTATTTTACAAAATAATTTTGGCGATAAAAAAAATCAATTAACTATTTCAAATTAGTAATACTTAGAGTCGCCCATTCAGAAGTAGTGAGAAAAAACATGAGTGGCCTATGAGTGCAATATGTACTTTATATTTTTTTTAAATGTTGCCCTTTTAATAACTTGCTTTGAATAACAGATTATTTGTCCCTCGTGAATCTCGTTTATCACAACAACACAGGACAGACATTCCGTAATTTCTTGCAACTCGTTGATTATTCTTATATTCATGTTTCCGTTTTATGAATAAATATAAGATATATGCATCTTTCAATATTTGGTTGGTTAAAATGTCATAGAATGTCAGTAACTTAAATGAGCTAAACATGAAATGTTTCCCATCAGATGAAGGAAACAAGGTTAGAAGTACTTCCCTAACAATGCTAAGAAGTTGTCAGAAAACAAAGTGATTTTGAAAAGATGGCTATAAACATTTAAAACAAATCAATTCAATCCCGAGAAATTATTTTGGCTTTATCAAATTCCTTCTGTTATCAAAGCCCTTCCAACGAATACTATGACATTTGTATGCAATGATAGAGTAGTTTTAGGATAGTTTGTGACATTAATAGTCAAATAGAGCTGGTTTAGACTACGCCGAATCTCATTACAAAGATATTGACAGCTGTACTGAATATAGAATTCCATCACGTCATATTGTCAAATAAATTGTCTATCATTTCTAACAATGTCTCCCACAACCATGAATTTTCGGATTTTTATATCCGTTTAAAATATGTTATTTTCAACTGTTCCGTTGAACATGGAGCTGATTCATTCATCACAAACATCAATATTTATTAAAGTATTGTTACTTTATTAAATGAAAATATTAAATTTAAAGAAATCATGATGAACATTTTAAAAGTGGTATTATGCTTTTTTATCTGATATCATAGAAAAGATGTACCAGTAAAGTGCTGGTGCGAATGCATTACATATTTTAATTGTATATTGGAAAATATCTTATTTTGAAGAAATTGGCACATGCATATTTTCTATGATAATATCTCTGTAAACAAAGTGAAACACAAGAACATTGAATATACGAAACACGCGAACATAAACGATCATATACTTGTCTTGCAATATCTTCAAAGGATTTCTCGCTCATCATATTTGAGTTTATTACCGGTGAAACGGCCATAAAGTGTCATGATAAATCTACATGTACAGGGATAGCAAATAACATTGCATTTTCAGGCAAAGATGTTGCAAGCAAGATTCATTTTAGTTACTTTTGGTTTATGAATGCAATTCTTATCACACATTAAATGTCGTTTATCTAATGACATTTTCATACTTTTTGAGAGTAATAGAGTTTGTAAGCAAAGAATGTTTTTATATGTTTGTAGACAATTTGGGTAAAAATTCTAAATGATTTTTAGATACATATATCGCCTGAAGGCCACGAAGGGAGTATCATAGAAGCCTATTTTGCTTATAGTAAATAGTATCAGATCTATTTTACCAATTGTATTTTTTTAATCTAATGGGTAAGAAGGAAGAATTATAAGTTTTGGCAATTTCAATAAAAATAGAAAAAGCGGATATTGATTCTGAAGGAAAAAAGACAAATCACATTATGGAAATCCAGCAAACTCGATAGATTTAAATTGACAGTTAACAGGATGCCCTATTGTAAAAGGCTGTTGATCTAAATTTAGTTAGATTGTAAATCTTGTAAAAAACTCTCTTTTCTGTATTGAATTGTGTAAACTTGTAGTTTACTATAAAAATTATCCTATTTCTATACTCTGAAAAGGATAAATCGTTCACCAATTAAACAAAATATCACTGACCCCATACCATTGTCAGATTCTTTTAAAGACGGTTTTAAAGGTAACATACCAACTATAAATCAATACATTAAAAAGTTTATCTAGCCGCTCTCTACCCTCATACCTTTTATAAGAATAAATCAGTTTTTGTAATTAAACATATAAAAATGTGCAGTTTTGATTTCTCGGGCCAACGAGTTATGTAAACCGTATATTTGAAAATGAAAATGATTTCTTTGATAGGCATTTAGATGTTTTCAGATATATAATAAAGGATTGTGATGTTTTAGTCAGATACTAACACTGTTATCAAGCACATTGGAATTATTTATTTACTCAGTGAAAAGAAATATTAATCATACTTGACATGAAAAATAAATAAGAAACATTACTAATTCAACACTTAAGATATCTTATCAACAAAAGCTCCTTTTCACTCACTTCATATCAATCATCATTATGATCATACAGTGCAGGTGTTTTTACTTTCTTCATAGAAGCACTAAAGAGTCTTCAACTATGTTAAGAAATAGTCACTGCTTGTACATTACTTGAGAATGGCCGATACTCCTGAAACGTACCAACGTAGAAAAGTGCAGCATGATTTTTTAACTAACAAATGTTTTGATCCATATCGTATATGTTAACAAAAACATACTCAAAGCACTAAAATACAACTGAATGCTTATTCAGGTTTTCATAATGAAGGGAAAGTGAGTATATGTGTGTGTTGGTATTGACATTGCCAAGCCATTTATAACAATGTAGTGCTGTTAGTTTAAAGGAATATTTGTGTTTTAAAAAAAATAGTTTAGTGTACCTTTAGACTTTAAGACACAAAACCGATTCTTGTAATTCTTTGCTTAAAATTGCGAATTTTACAAGAATCATCATTACAGATATTTGACAAACGAAGTATTTGTTTCTTGTTCTGGTAAGTGTTTTGGATTGAACATACAATTTTCCTGCTGTCTGAGGAAAATACGATATAAAAGCACATTGTTTATTGGAAATATAACATGGGATGACATAAGAAAGTTAAAAAATTAAATGTATTATTGTAAATACATTTATGGTTGCTAATACAGCCAATTTTTCGAGGATAACATTACATTTGCACAATCACCAGCAATGCTGGTTACATTAATAGGCATAGTGTATCAAGATAATATGAGAAATGTAGCAAATAGTATTAATATATTGTTTATCCTCCAATTTATTCAGTAAGAAGAAAACAATAAATAAGAAGGAAACACGTCATGGTACGTCCTTGGGAGACACTGCAGCGTACAAAGCAAATAAACTACTTACCTTCAGCTATATTACAGGTACTGAACCCAAACAAGCAAGCATCCTGCGTAGGCAGATATGTAACCAAAAATAACCATGAGATATTCTTAGAAGCATAATTGTTTGCAGATAATACCAGATAGACTGGTGCGTACAATCAATTCATAATATGTAATAATATCAACAATTTAAATGAAATCAATACATTTCTACGCAATGACTACGCAAATATTTCGGTTGAATTTGAATTTGATGATTTACTGAAAGCTCATTAGCAATGTTCATGAATGATATTAACTGTTTTATGAAGCTTTCATGAGTGGATACAGTTTTTCGTAACCTTATTATACTGAACGTTGATTTCAAAGTAATGCTTGTGTGTATAACAAAATATATCAATTGAATGTCTTTTCTTGTTCACTTTTATAGTAGAGTTTACATGTTTTTCTTAACTACAGGTATACAAATCAAATAAATCAATTCAAAATACTAAAGAAAAATTCTGTTTTCTATTCTTTTCAATGCAAGTTAAGCAGTTAGTGCATGTACATAAGTAATAAAATCATTTCTTAAACCATTGAGATGAGAATATAAAGTTAACAACCAACTTAAATCAGTTTGCAATCCATCAGACTAACCATCATTGAACTTCAACTAAAGGTCAACAAGGTGCATATTTTGTTAAATATAATCACCCTTATACATGGCATAAGTATGACCGATTGGTTAAAGAAGGATTCTGTAATGGAAAACTCATAACACATGCACGTCTAACTGATTGTAGGTAGATGCCACTTGCATGGTTTGTGATAAATGAGGTAAAGAGACCTCCTTGCTTCTTCCCATCAAGAGTGTCAGAGATAAGATTGGTACAGACTCCAGTGGTTCACTGACCTTGTTGTGGCATCTCATAGAGGTAAGTACTTGTCAGTAAGAACCACAAAAATAGTGAGCTGGCAAATAGTGAAGGAGAGGTGAAAGATACCAAATTAGATCTGGGCATGAATGTTGGAAGCACATCTTTCTCCATGGAGGATAAATGAAACTTTATATGAGTTCACTCTTACTGTCTAAGAATAGAAGTAAAAACAAGAGTCAAGTACGCTTTTAAGATATTCACATTGTTTTCTCAATGAGAGAAACAATGAAAATTCGTGTTCGTTCGTGCTTTGGTTATTCCATTATTTCGTAATTCCAAACGGCTTTTGTTTCCAGGTAATATCTCAAAAAGCATTCAATATTGTTTAAAGAGCTTGGTAAGTGTTTTAACATTGTGTTTAAGTGAAGCCTTTTGCTGTTTTGGTTAATCTGAATTTAATTTCAGGTTTCCATGGAAACAATTTGAATTATCAAGGGTAGGGTAGGCTTAAAACTATTAAATATATATTTTTACAAAACTTGGTATGAAATTAGAGCAATAGGTGAAGTGGTGATTTTTGAAAGCTATTTTCTAATTTTGCATTTTTCTGTTTCCATGAAAACTAAGTACATAGCGGGTAGGGTTTTCTGATTAAAAGTTTATGTAAATTTTCTAGTTGGTAAATGCAGTGATATCATTAATAAGAAGATAAATATTTGGTCTTGCATGTTTTGAAATAAAATGAAGCAGTTCTAAAACGAGTGTATCATGTTCAGTTAGGCTCCCTGAAATCATCTCCAAAAACCCAAGAGTATTAAAAGTTTTAACATAAACATGGACGCCACCGGTTTGTAGTGAATATTCTTCAACGACCAAAGTGATTGGTTGAGATCTCTGAAATCTCTCTTTTATTTCAATTCATATATAAAAATTTCTTTTTATACACAAATGCCTTTGATGTTATGACAAAGCTTGATAATACAAAATGAGTCCAAAATTGGTTTCTATAAAAAGAAAAATATATACTTTGCATTCTCACACTGAAAATCATGTTTTGATACCTTTTTCTACTTTTAAACATACAGATTTAAATCATGTAACTGATTGGAACATAATTGAAATAATAATATTAGAACATTTTGAATACAGGTTTTTGACAGCCATTTCAAAACTTCCAAACCTAATAGTGACAGTTAAAACGATTTCCCATTATTTGACTCCATAGATTCCAATATATCGGTTTAACTGTCAGTTGCAGTAGCATATTCAGTATCTCCTGGCTATGATTCTGTTATGCGTTTCGTTTCTACATTCCCTGTTTTTATGAAGGATCTCACCTTCTTGAAGAGTTGATTTTCTGCATATAAAACATATGTATGTTTGAAACAAAATGTTCAGTACATGTTTTTTTACTTTTACACATTGCTATTGCATTGCATGCATCTTGCAAAAAAAACCAGTTGATTAAGAAGGGGTTGGATGCTTCTTCTGAATATTTGAATAATTTGCTTATAAAAAGGTCAGTAGACAACCTCTTTGTTTAGAATTGATCTATATCTTGCCTAAGTGTATCGAGCCATTATGTACAGGTTGGTATTAAGGCCAATCATCCAGAGAGGAGAACCTGATATATAATGTATTCGTCTGTTGGTTCTACAAGATATAACTCAGACTGTTTAGTAGTAAAAGGGGACGATTTCCGCACAGGATAAAATTATGGAGAAAGAGCGAATAGCTCGCTAAATTCTTGATAATCTAGACATGACAGATTCATTGTCAATTGTCAAAAATGTGCCAAATATATACAAGCTATAGTTCGAATGATTTTTTTTAACTGAGTGTTTAGATTATATCTTACTTTAACCAATGTAATATGAGGTTTGAAAATAGTTAAACAAACAATTAGAATAATGAAACAAGATGGCGATAATGTTTTCTCATGGTATTTTTACTTGACTCATGGGAATTCTATATCTCTTGTCAACGTTTTATCCCTTTACGTCATTGTAGCATGATTTTAAAATGATTTTAAAATCTAATAAAACGTTAGTAAATTGTTTTAATTCCAGAGGGTAAACAACTTGTAGATTAACACATTAGGGGTTATTATGCTTGTTGAAGATATCATTTGATTGATAATGATACGAGAAATAATTTTTGTTTAACAGTGCCTTTAATGTTTGTTATTTTCAAATTTGTTTGATATGATCATGCAAGTAACTCATGAGCGAATCATATTTTGGAGATGAAGTTGAAGTGCCTTATTTTGACTTACCCAATCGGAAACCTTCTGCTATCTCTCAATATTGGCGATAGCTAAAATTTTTATATTCCAAATGTAAAGTATGCTCTGATATTATGATATTTCAAGTACAAAAGCTTTTCTGTATTCGAAATAGACATGAATAGAAATGCAACATTCCACCAACTCATGCATCACCGATGATTCCACATTGTGTATCAATCAAGGTTAATCCATAGCAATTTAACACTATTCTGAAATATGCAGTATTATACAACACAAGTTTAGAACAGAGCACTCGCACGAGCTACAACTATCATTATTATACCCCCGCTACGACGTAGTCGGGGGTATATAGCGCTCCGTGTGTCCGTCCGTGCGTGCGTCCGTCCGTCCGTCTGTCCGTCCGTGCGTCCGTCCGAAATCGTTTCCGGAGCATTACTCAAAAACTATACCACTTAGAAACTTCAAATTTGGTATGGAAGTAGCCTATATGGTGCTGTGGTGCCTTTGAGGGGTTTCAGCTCAATGGTCCAAATAATTTTAGAAATTTTGACCAAAAACGGTCCGATTTTAGGACTTTGTCTCGTTTCCGGAGCATAACTCAAAAACTATACCACTTACAAACTACATATTTGGTATGGAAGTAGCCTATATGGTGCTGTGGTGCCTTTTAACGGTTTCAGCTCAATGGTCCAAATAATTTTAGAAATTTTGAACCAAAACACTCTGAAAACAGTACTAAAAATTATATGACTTGGAAACTTCCATCATGAATTGATTTTACTTGTATCATATGGTAAAAGGTCATGAAGACCAATTTATTTTGCATTGATAATTATTCTAATTATTGCTGAATATTGCTTTTTTCATTCCCACAACTTGTAAACATTTTAAATATTTCTCATTGTTTGCATTAATTTCTGCTATTGCTGAATAATGTTTTATATTAACAGAACTTTTAAACATTTTAAATCTTTGCTATTGGAATGGAGTATTATGGAACATTACAGGTAAGTTATTTTGTTCCAATTATCCTTTTCTCATGGTGGCAACATATTTCAGAAACATTTTTGATAATGAAGCCTGATGAGCTACAGAGCCAATGGCTCTATTTTTGAAATTTTGAACCAAAACAGTCCGAAAACAGTACTTAAAATTATATGACCTTGAAACTTCAATCATGAATTGATTTTGCTTGTATCATATGGTAAAAGGTCATGAAGACCAATTTATTTTGCATTGATAATCATCTTCATTATTGCTGAATATTGCTTTTTTATTATCTATATCATGTGATGGAAAAATACGGTAACAATCCTATGACATATAAGAACAAATGACTTTTCACTATTTTCATCAAAGAAAGGCGGTCAAACAACAGGCGGGGGTATGTGAGCTGCGCTCACTTTTGCCTTGTTTACACATAAATGAGCCTGGTAACTTCCTAAGGCATGATAAAATTCAACACATTGATGGTTTACATTCTAAATTCATTTTTCGAAAGGAAATACAGTTAAGACCTAGTTTTTGCACCAGTTTAAAACTGTAATGTTATTGATAGGACTTTATTCAATATAATACTTCTGTGATAATAACTATTATGGCAGCAAATACTTTAACAAACAATGACAAACACAAATTGACGTGGTTTTTTTAGGGAAATTCTACAAAAATCAAAGTTACAGTTTCTTGATTAGAATAACATAGGAAAGGATTTATTCACAAAATGATAATTTTGACCTATGAAACGGAAAGGTATTTGAAGTGATTCTTACAGTCCGAAATGATTTTCCCGACCAAAAGCTATAACATTTCGATTGGACCCAAGATTCTCCCCACTAATAACAAAGAAAATGCTTAGATAAATAGTCTGTCTGTAGCCTGGCTGCATACCCAATGGAATATTTGCAATGTGAATTGAATCAACTTCTAGATATACTGGATGTAAGCAACGTAAACAAACCCATGTTAAGACATAGCAGGTTGTATTTATATGATTATTGATTCCTTTGTTCTTTTAAGAAGAAAGTATAACCTCACATTTGTTTTCTCAAAAGTAATGAAGGACAACGACTGTCATATTGTCACTCCCTATTTTTCTTCATGTCATTTATTTGACAACGCAATCTTATACCCCATTTATATGACAACATTTACTTACATGTGAATCTGTTGCATGTACGCAAATTGTACTTACGTATGTATATGTAGACGTATTAACGCTTTTGCAAATTTTCGGGTAGCTGCAAATTCATTTGCTACGGGTAAGTAAAAACAATTTTATGAAACCCTTAGCAGATCTGTTGTATATACAATCAGCGAGTTCTCTTGTGTTTGTTATACCATGAGAATTTCCTGAAACTGCAAAGTCTTCTGAGTCTTATCCCATCCATGGCTATTGATCAAGGCAGCTTATGTCTCTTTGCTAAGGATATACTTAGGTTCTGTAAACGAACCATATACGCATAGCAAGTTGCATTTACTCCTATGAGCAAATTTGCATATGAACTAATGTTTCACTTATAAGTGGGGTAATAGTAATAAAATGGTCTCATAAATAATCCATTTAGCAATATTATATTAAGCAATGTCAAATATAATTTACTACTGTCAGATATATTAAAAATTTAATAAAACTAAATCAATTGAAAGTTACTTTACACTATGACATAGACCACTGTTTTAAAATTTAGATGAAATGCAAAAAAAAACGTTTATTAAAAGTGTTTCAAAATTACATGATTGTATATACCAATCTTGCTCTATTTAAGATGTTGCAAATAAATATAGTCAAATTATCTTAAAGCTTAAAACACCAAGAAATATTGACTAAAATGAAACTGTCTATAATCCAAATCTGTCAGTTTTAGAACAAACATGTATTTTCAGTGGCTATTCATACTGTATAATATAGAAAGATAGTCAGCTAAGATTTTTTTTAACCGACTCTTCTTCCTATTTTAGAAAGTTCATTTAAATTCAGAAGGAGATAATGTTGCCCTGAATTCCACGTATTGATGGAGAAGATAACACTAAATCTAGAATATCTTAAGAGATTAAAGTGAAAACCCTGTCAACAGGTCTGTGGTTGAAGAATATCAATTTCTCTTCAAATTGAACAATAATTTCCCTTAAGAGTAATCATTTAAGCAGTGCCGTGACAGGCCGAATAATGAATAATCTTGGTATTTTGACAAGTAAATCGTCTTGTCACATTCAATTAAACAGTTTTAACAGAGGAATAGGGCTCTAGCAGTATTGCACCTCTTTACCACAGAAATTTAAACAGTCATAGCACTACTCACAACTTTCAATTTTACTCACACATTTAACAACTACTCCTGTTATTTAAATTTCATATATTAATTAACGTACATACAATAACCACAGAATATTTGTTTATAAACCTTGGTAAATTTTATGTGTCATGAAGCTTAAGTCACATAAGAAAATAATCAATAAAACAGGTTGTCAATAATAACATAAAATACATCATGACAATAAACATAGATTTTATTGAGAATTGAGTATTTGCTTTTCTGAACTCTTCTAAACATCGATATTTTCTAGAGGCTTCTTTGTACATACTTGATGGGTGGTGAGAGGAAGCAGAGTTGCAACGTGGAAATTAACCACTGTGGTTATAAGTTTGCTGTAAGGTTACTGGTTCGGACTTTAAGGTTTGTTTCTATTGAATATTGTTAATATGATTTACTTTTAAACACCATAGCTTCACTTTATTGATGCTGAAAATACTGAAATAATGACAATATTTGCCTATTCATGAAAAATGTACAAAGTAAGAACTCGAAAATATTACATAGATAGAACCTTCAAAACTGCAACATATCTCATGTGTTTTTAAGCGATTTCAAAATACTGTGTCAATTAAACAATTCTAGGGAATTCGTTTTCTGAACATTGTCGCAAATAAATAATAGTTTCAGAAAAATATAAATCATCTTTTTATCAAGTTTTTAACAAATCATTTACCAAATTGTAGAAGAAATCCTCACGTATCAAGTGATAAAAATCTGGAAATAATTTTCTTGTGGGAAAACTTGTATCCTTTGGGGTAAAGAAATTTATCTCAACAACTGAACATACATGTTGACTTTACTCCTCATTCTACGACTACCCTCATCAGAGTAGATTGGTGATATGGTGGAATCCCTTAAGAAGATATAGCTCACGTAAATTTATATTCATGGAGTAGAGGTTGAACAAAATAACAATAAAATGTGTTAAAGTGCCTTCAAGATATACAACAATGCTGAAGATTGACTGAATTTAGTTTTCCTAGGAGTGTCAAACATGGAAAGACATATATTGTCACTGAGAAGATAAAATCATAAGCTATCATGCTAATGAGGTTTATCGCATTTCACAAAAACATATCAATAGCTCACTTTTAAAATGGAAGCATGTTATGAATGAAACATGATGATCAAAAACATTAATTATTGATTTGCCGAATCTGCTAAGTACATCAAGACATTTTAATGCCATGTCAACCATTAGCGCAACTTCCTGACCGGAAGTTTAAGCATTACACCTTGACTGTTATTATTTATAGAACTGTTTCTTGACTTATCCGCAGTAATAGTTTCAGGGTTCAAATGAATTTCTTGGGGAGTTTGTAATCGTTTTGAACAAAGCTATTCCGAGGTCAATAAACTATTTGATTCACCTCAACTGAAGTCAATAATTATATTCATCACCTACGAGGGCAGTCTTATCGAGGTTCATATTATTCATATGTTGCCCTAGGACAAAATATCACTTTTTCATTGTGACGTCGCGTTATAAACAATGTGTTGACGTCACAGTTCACCTATGACGTCACAATCTATACGAGCAGCCGACGGCTAGTCCGCCTATGCTGAGAAGTAGGTTTTGAGTATCTTCTTTAATTTTTGGACCACGGTAATAAACAGAATATTAAATTCGTTTCCATGACATACTATTTACGACACTCGTGCCTAAATATAAGTATATCAATCGCTCTCGCTCGGGAAATACTAATATTTAGCCACTTGTGTCGTAAACATAGTATGTCATGGACACTCATATAATATCCTCTATATTGTCAACATTTTGACATACCTGATATCTAAATTAACTTATTTACTGAAAAAACTGTAATCATATGTGTAAACGTTCTGTGAGTCAATCAGTAAGTGTTTACATGATTATCACATTGCAATGTTGACCTCTTCATGACTCTGCATAGCTTGAAAACAGAATTATAACCATCACATGGAACGTTGATTAGAGAATTCACTGTCACAGATAAGAGGATTATTCATTCTTCTTCCTGTCATGCTATCATTAGGCAGAATATCTTAGCGTCAATCATGCTTTACCAAGAGAAAAACTGACAACGTTATCATTCCTAAAGAAGAAGTGGATAATCTGGATGAAAAAGTATAACAATCTATTAGAAAGACTGTTTCAGTTCAGACAAACAAAAAACTAACAGAGATAATGTAACATACAAACAAACAACAATTTGCTATCACCTGAACTCTCAAAAGCGGTTTCTACTGTTTGTGGCCACTTGTTGATGATTAATAAAGGATCTATCTCACAAATCTGATATCAAATATATTAAATGTAACAGTATTCAAAGCTTGTCAGATAAATGTTAATTTTAAATCAATGCGTGTTGATATACTCAATAAAAGATACGATTGAGAGATTACACATGGTGCATATCATCTATAACATTGAGTTTATGGGTACCCTCAAACAATATTTGCATTACATTATTAAAAATCGTCAAACAAATGGTATATAACTTATGGAATTTAGTTAGCTATACAGTGTTTATCTATGTCATGATAAAGGATGTGTTGAATGTTAACTTAAAAATATTGAACAAACATACCAGGCATTACAGTTGGCATTACACGTGTGTCATGTATTATGAAGACATAACCTAAAATGGGTTTTAACTAAAGAATTGTAGCAGTGGATTTTCATTTTATTTATTGTTCTGAAAAGTCTCCAGATTTAAATCATTTATAAGGAATACCACTCCAATCCTATCTTATATATTTAGTTATCGTTAATCTGAGGTTTGAACACTCGATTTAGAAAGAGGTATTTATTTGGAATTAAAACTCAAGAAAATCCATTACAATGATTAGAATACAAAACATCTGGCGCCAACAGTGAGACAAATAGCTTCGTTAATATCCATTCTTAGAATAACTTCCTTTATGAGACTTAACAATGATTATGAATAAGGAGTTTCAAAGCTCTTCTATTTGTCTAAATTAATTACATCAAACTACTTTTGAATAATAATCTGTCTACCGTGGGTCAAATATTATTACTATTGTTTGAACACAAATGATTGGTAAACATTTTAGACCACTCATATAAGTGTATTGAAAAGATTAAAAAGGTTGTTGGAGTTTTAATAGCATTAAACTAAATAATGGTTTCCTGTAGATATGCACGATATATTCGGTTGACGTACAAGGATAATATATAATGAAAATACCATTTTGGAACTGACTAATTAAGATAAGTGTTAACTTCAAGGGAGTTTATGAGCACTCTTAAATCGTTTCACAATGTTTGCTGTTGTCATCCATAACTATACATCATCGCATCATGCATATATATACTGGTATGTACATGTCTGTTGAAAATAACTCCAGCAAAATACGTTTACAGCTGTGCATTGTCTACATATTGGGGACTACTATTGTTTGCATATTTTGCGCTTTAAAAGTATCTTAGCTAAACTACAACTACTTGTTTTATTGTAGGCGAAAAGCCTGAACAAAATTGTGGGTATGCATTGTGCTGAAGCCTACAAACATCGGCTGGAATTAGCATTTTAGTTCTCTATTGAAGACAAATTTACCTTCTGAATCAAAGACAAAGACAGACCACTTTTCTAACGTCGGGATCCCGGTAATGAACTGCAATTATTCGATAGACGAAAGTAACATTGCTAATTACTTCTGCAGTTGTCTATATTTGTGAGACGTTGTACCATGCTTTATTTACATTAACTTTTTAAAGAGAAAACAAAATGTATTTCTTGTTAATCAAAGCCATTAAAGAAAACTTTAATTAAACGTTTAGGAATTGATAAATTGATTACTGGTTTTATTTTGATTCATTGTATCACTGTAAAGGACACACATTGAAACTCTTATGCAGCAAATCTCATAATTCTGATTTTTACCCTTTAGGGTAATTGTCTAAAGGTTTCCAGAAGTAAAAATAAGATACCATACCTTCAAATGAGATTGATTAAGAATGCATATTACGTTTAATTAACTAATATCAGAACGATTTTTATAGACAAGAGGTATTGTCTCCAAGATTATGTCTGCAATCACTCCCAAAACAAACAATCATTCAACAGTCTTTGGAATTTGACAAACAAATAAATCGATACCTTGATTATCTTGTTACCTTGTGTACATTGAAATTGATAACACATTATTGATGATAGCTGCTGATCAATAACCTAATGTATATATTAATTATATACACATACATAACTATACACTGATTTATCGTATCTCAAGGTATATAATTCACGATTCTTAACTCAGGAAAGACTGGCTAATCTTTGCCAAAACGTTTTAGAATAATCATTTAAAACAGCACCACCTTTTGGCTACAGTTTATATATATATTCCGAACATAATGTATATTAATTTGTTAAATTGAAACCAAGATATATACATAGACCAAGCAATGGAAACCAATCTAACGCACTTAGTTCAGTGTCCTCCAGGAAAACTATCCAGACAGGAAAGTCCTGAGGGAGACATCATATTGGTTCCAGACAGTGCTGTTGTCCCTTGTCACTATGTATTGATTGGCTCGGTCAACAGTTCGGTACAGCTAGATATTGTGACGTTGTTTGATTAATCAAGGACAACTGTTTCCATGTATAAATAGATTGTGGAATTGTGTCAAAAAGTGTACAGTGTTTATTTAAGTCAAAACTGATATAATATTTTATAAATGACATAGTGTAACTGTACTAACTACTAAAGATATTCATAGATCAGTTAACTACCTACATTTATAACAATTCCATGGAACATATGACAGTTTAAAAATTTCTACATTAGCATAGACAAAGTAAACAATGGGACACGAAAACGTTGAAAGCTAATGAATCCATACTTTACCTAGAACTTGATAGCAATAACAACTGTGTGACCTGTAGTATCTTTTTTTATAATATAGTTGATCCCTCTAAAATAGGTACAAGTTGGTGAATGATTGTAATGAACTTTTAGATTCAAAATTATAAAAATGCGAAAACAGATAAAAAGGACTACTGAAATGTTGCGGCCGTGAAATACCCTCAATGACAAAGAAGTAAGGCTGCGGGTTGTGAGTTGTACTCGTTTATTCCAAAGGAATAATGTGTAGATACGAGAAACACTCTGTAACACAATAGTAAAATAATAAGTACAATATCATCAGGGGTAACATATAAACATATTACATCACAGTATATTACAATTCATTACATAAATCAGCATTTGCATACACATTCAAATATGCCATTTATCAGTTATGATATGCATCAGTCATTATCAAGAAATATACATATCATATATATTCCATAAACAGGTGATTACCATTTAGTGATATGATATCATGTTATTATTAACATAATACAACGCAATAGGTTGAATACATCACAATAAGCAAATACATCACTTATTCACGAATTATGATACAGACTATAAAACAATGCATACCCTGTGGGTGACACGGGAGTGTGAAGATCTACCAGAGGTCAACCCTCCGCATTATGGTACAGGATAGACATACCTGAGCCAAGCAAAATGGTACACATAAACATATATACAATATATAACATGACTGGAAATAGTTCAGTCATATTAACTGACCAATGCAAATCATAAGACTACAAGGAAAGTATTCCTTCAATGTCTGATTTATATAATTATACACAATCCAATCACACTTATAGATGATATAGATGTACTTATAAAATCAACTTCCATACATACATTCTTGCATACGTTAGTTCACACCATTACTAATTACACTTATGGTAATTACTTTACTGGAAAATGCTTAGTTATACTTATTTATAGTATTTATGCAGTAATTAAAGGTTTATGGTTATAATGCTATTTAATTACTAACGTCTGATGGGGAATATGACTTGTAAAGGTGTGCACTTCAGGTGTGGGTGACAGGTACAGTGCAAGTGAAATATGGCTGTGACCTAGAGATTTGAAATAAGCCAATCCTGATCAGCTTGGGTGATCAAAACAATAGATAATGGACTGATCCAAAGCAATCAGTGAACTGAACTAAACCATTAAAATACTATATGCCGACAACTATTCATTGCCAAACCAATGAACTTCGGTTGGATCCAAAACATAAACGCCTCTATATTCACTTAATTAAATCACAGAACACATGTTAAAATATATTTTAGTTTTCGTAACATTTCTCATTTACTCATTAAAAAAACCAGTAACTGTTCCTTTAACATGTAACTTTTCACAACGTTGTCTTGAGAGCTAAATATAAATGTTCAATCTAATAGAGCATTGATAAAACGAATTATTACGTGTATCAGATATAACAAGCTAAAACAATTTTTCTTATCATAATGTGTTTACCAGCCCTTTCATCTAAGCTTTACTGCTGTGAAGGCTAACTTCGGCTAACAGTTAGGCACTTGTTTCGATTCTGCATTCCATCCTGCACTGTAGATGTTTGATATGTACATGTTTATGTAAGTCAACTACTACGAGGCTCTGCAGTTGAATTCTTAATGAATGCCAATCTTGTAGATATTATATTATATATTATATATATTATATGTATCTCATGGTATGAGAAACACATGTTATACCTGTCATGCATGTGTTTTAACAATATTACGAAATTGATGAAAAGATATCCGATTTTGGAGGCCATGAATCGTAAAAATGGCAACTGTAATGATTTTCACCAAGACGTGACGAAGATTGCTTTTATAAGGTATTTTCAATTGAGCAAAATCAATATTGCCAATAGTCTTCACATAACTTGACCATGTCATATGCTTCATTCGATTTCTTTAAAAATCGAAAAGTCATTAAAGCAATGTGTTGTGTATTTCTTGGAGTTTGTAGTAGTACATTACAGCATTTGTGTCTTTAAATCTTACTGCAGTGTTCACGACAGAATTCACAATATCTTTATCCTCAATAGCTGAAGAATTGTACATGTACATGATTATGTTTCTATTGGCAGTAAGCCAGAATACAGCAGCAGTAAGGTTATCATAATCAGATCAGACCCATGCTGGGCGCTGTCAAGTTGCTGAGTTGTACGATTCTAAAGTTATGTGTATGGATCTTAATAGCTTCTCCTTAATGCTCTGTGGATGGCAGTTTATAGAAATCTTCACCTTATTGCGCTATAGACGATTTTTTCCTGGACATGGTAACATAACGGTATGTACATGCAGTTAGGCCAACAGAATGTGATGTAAAATCAACATGGTACGCAACTGTTCAACTTTCAGGATTGATAGATTACAGCTGAAAAAGCTTGATATGTTATTTCATTCAAAGCAGAATATAAGTATCCTCTTTTTCACAAACAATTTAATGATTTTATGAGTTGACAATCCATATTGACAAATATTGATTTTTAATACTTATCAATGTAAATACTTTATCGAATTTTATTTTATAAAATGAGATCAGGAGAAAAAAATATACAATTCATTTATTAGTGTTTACCACTGATATCAAACGAAGAAATAAACAATAAAACGCTATTGTTGTTTAGATACTAATAGGAATTTTTCTTGTGATGACTTCAAAGTATTAAGGCTTTGACCGTTGATTCATAATGTTTGAAAGAGAATCCAACATAGTGTAACAAGAATGTTGTTTTATCAGAACCAAAGCGCCTTTACTCCACAGAATGTTTTCACAGCCTTCATCTCTACTGTGTAATGTGCCGTGTTAGGCAAATTTGCATGGTTGAAGATATACGTAGAAACAAATCTGCTATGTAACAGTTTGGTTTAGATTGGTAACAGACTGGCTCTGTTAATTGTGCGAAGGAAATGAATGTTGATTTAACACACGTGTGTCATAACTTTGGCTTACACCTACACAAAGTGACATCAGATAGTTTCATTGCCTTTTAAGTTAGTTATCAAATCAACGATAAAACCGTTTCTGATATGATAAATAATTTCATAGAAAATGAGATTCTGATTTACATTTACAATTGTAAAATAACTTATGTTTCTACTTTCAAAAACATTTGATTATTGCAAATTCTCAAATATGTCTAAATTGGTTTCTTTCAAAGACAACAACTATTTTGCTATTTCAATACTTGAAAAGACGTCATGACATTTATGGAATCGTTAGCTTAAATCACAAAGCAATTGTTAAATGTTAAAGAGACTTTGTGGGGTCATTGCAATAATAATATTTTCTCTATAGGTTTCTCTAATCTAATGTCCATATACATTTAGTAAGAATTAGTTGTTTGAATTCTTGTTTAAAGGTTATGGATCTGTTATTGGCCATTGCGCATTAACATTTTGTTTAAATGCCTAGAGGTGAGGGGATGAGAGATTTGTATTTTATGCTGCTGTCAAGAGTATTACACTTTAATAACGGCTGCTACCATTTTGCATAGAGATCATGGCTATGTATTGCTAAAAACCTGCAAGCATTGGTTAGAACTAGCGAACCATGGGTGTAACTGGTCTGAAAATCAGTGTAGCCTTGCACGCACACTAATGCTTGTAAAACAGTTCTCGACTGTAGACAAAGTTGTTGAGTTCCTGGCTGGATTCAAACCTTGGACCTCTTGATACGAGGCAGATGCCTTGATGAGTGTGATATTCTGCGAAGGACGAGCTTTGCATCGCTAGCTTACAGTTGGTTGGATAAAGTTAAGTTTTTCGATTGCATGACTATATAAAGTCATAATGTTGTTATAGCCTCTGTCCATATAGTCACATTATCCATTTGTAATCCATTTTCAAAACATAATAGTCGTGCTGTAAATCTGTTGAACAGTCACTACAATCATATTTAGCTACATAAGTTCATTCCATTATATAATAGTAAGGACATTTTGACCAGAGTGCAAAAAATAGTTATTTTCCTAATAAGATACATGAACTCATAATCTCTTTTATCAAGTTTCCTCACTATTATTTGTGGTTTGGTCTCTTTGCTACATTACATCATTTTATTGTCATTCTATCTGATGATGAGGTAAGCATGTATTTCGGGATATTGTGATTTCAACGTTATAGAAGTTTCCATCCAAAAAATCTAACACATGATGAAGCTTCCATTTCTTTTTCAGATATCTCCATGTCAGCAACAAGTATCCACAAACATTATTAAAAGCACCCAAAGACAGAGAATTGAATCAAGCAAATATCTCAATATGTCCGTTTGGACAGGTCACCAGACATTCGAGGTGACTGGATAAAATGATATTGGACGAGAGAATGCACTTGGTTAATAGCCTTGGTGTACAGAAATATTGATTTGTTTGTCTCCGCTGTCAAAATGTGAATTAAAACTGCTCTCTATTGGATGGCATTAAATAATATAATTTGTCATACCCCAAACGATAGTGTAAATATTTATACCTTCTTTATGCTTAGTAACAGTGGCGGTATAAATTAAAATGAAAAACGTTGCCAGGTCCCTAATTTGGATAGATGACAAAAGCTAAAGATTATTCCAAGTCAAAATTTCACAGAACATATCATAGTCCAATAGTCATATTTTCTCACACAGCACAGACCATTGGTTAAAGCGGTTGATGGTTGCATACTGTTATGTGTCTTGCTTAGATCATTTACAAACAAACGCTTCTCCTTGGATTTTATGATTATGATAACTTATCATAACCGTTAACATGACCGTTTATTTTATCAAGGTTCAAAGAGAGTATTAGGAAGCACTTAATGAAAGCACTTAAAACGTGTAACGTTGAGAGTTTAAATGAGGCACAAGGTCTGATAACACTGTTTTATCTCTACTCACTCCCACTCCATATTCTCTAATCTATTTCGGTGATGAGTGAAGAGAATTCTAAAAGGTGCAAGCATATTTGGTTCATTTTTTTAGGGTTAAAATGCCGGTTATTAAAGTGAAAAGCCTCTTCACTTACATGCATTCGTAACTGACCGAGATTCTACTTACTTGTGAAATATATAACGTCACATTTAATGATAATGTATGAAGGGAGTGACAAGTATTGTACTAAATGAGTGAAAGCAAGAAAGAACAATTTAATTCTATTCAATGTGTGAATAAAACAGCATATTTTTTATGATCAACGGTATAACAGCATGCCATCTTGAATCAATTATATTTCCTTTTTTTGGTAAAGCACAATTCCTGACAATGGGGTAGACTTTAGATTTTATTTTGGATCATAAATGAATTATCCTTGCCGATGTCAAGAAAAGAAACTTATCACTTTACAACTTAGTAGATGGTTTCACAGGTTAACATTGAGTTGTTTATTTCTTAATGTACATGTTAGAAAATTGATTACATCAACTGTACACGGTGACGGAAAACAGGACAGGAACATAATGTACATATTTGCTGTTGAGATGTTTAAAATATTCCTCATTTAGTTCTGAGTTAATCACTGGATGCTGATAAAATATTCAGGAAATACCAGTACCTCAAGGAAATATGTTGAAATGCCTATCTTGTCAGATTTATGAGGTCAGTTACCTTGTAATGAGGTCGGTCACAGCAGGAGTTTGTTATGATATGTGATCTTGAAATGTACATTATGTTATAGTCCCTTATGAAAGGTGTATTATGAGAGTATCTTATATACCTGGGAGGAGAAACAGGATATCAGTTGGGGGTTGGGGGCGTGCCATAGGTGTTACAACATTAAAGTGTAACTATTTATTTCTTTGAATATAAAAAATGTGTTTTTGTAAAAGTTTCCTGTCTTACACTCTCAACATTTAAGTTATTTTGAACTATCTTAGGAGCGGACCAGTTTTATACACTTTGCTATATCAGTGATCATGCATCATGAATTAGTGCCAACCACAAAATGTTGACATCATAACTGATTTTAAACTTTATAAACGTATTTTGGTTAGGATACTTTATAAGTACCATAGAATCAACAACCTTTCTGTTAGCTTACTTATCAATACCTTGTCGTCTGCGTCGATCATAGATTATTAATAACTTTAGATAAGAAGTGACACAGAAAGTTAATTCAACCACGGTTTGCAATATAAGTTTCCCTTATCTAGTGCTCACGAAAGAACACGCTATATAATGAGTAAATTTAATTCTTTTGACCATCGAATATGATATTTTTGTCTACAGAACAACACAAAACTTACTTTTATTTATGATACAATGTTAATGTAATTAAGGGAAACCAAGTGTTTGTTGATCAGTGAAGTCGGATCCTGCAATGATGGTTATAAATTCTTGATGTCTACAAAATGATTTAAAACGTGTTTGCAAAAAACTTGTACAGGAAAAATTCAAACAATGGAATGATTTTCCAGAGCTCTGTAATAGATGCTTCTTGAATGCTAGCAAACATATTTGAATTCATACATATATGTCAAGTATTTTGGAAATTTTCCAAAACTGTGTTTGCTTTGGAGGAAACCTCAGCTGTGTCCTCTCATAGTGAACTCATTTGCCTTTATATTTAAGAAGACATCATTTATGATTCTCAGGAGGTTATTAAGTATACTGAAAAGCACGCTTACAGCTTTTTGATAAAATAATTTCTGTACACATGCAGTGTGAAGCAATGAATATAAGTAGGTGTATTTGATTAAAATTTCATTCAAGACATTGTTGAACATTGTCTAAGGATAATTAAGAGTAGTCACAAAAATGAATACAAATGGATAAAGATCATTTGCAAGAAAACTTTTTTTAAAAATCAACAGTGTTCGATCAGGTCAATCGTCGATAATCCATGGTTAATGTTCCGATGTATTAAGTCTCCACAATATGTTGGGTTCTTGGCAGAATCGACTCAATGAATAAATATCTTAGTTTGGCTTTTATCCAATCAACTGTCTACGCTGGCATACTAAGCATACCAATAAAACCCAAACCGTGGCATGCCTCCACTTCGTCATTACCAAGTTTTGATGTCGATGGAAATGGCCTTTGATAGTGTATGTTATGAGTTATGTTTCATGTATCACAAAAAGTACTCATGTTCAGAAATAAATAAAGATAAATTTTCCCTTAGTATAAGTAGTGTCGCTTTTTTCTGCTCATTCCCTTTCTTTGGTGTCTTTGGATTTCAGAAACTTGATCATGTCATGTTTTTCTGTCCTTAACATGTTCATAAGTGCTCAAAAACACTCGAAATCCACAAATTTATCTTAATTTTGAGGAAGGTCATATCCTAAGACTTATCTTTTCAAAAATAAGTCACCACACCAACATATTTAAAGGACTCAAAATGCTTGTCTTATGAAGATAACCTAAATTAGTAAGAGATTTACGTCATATTAAAATAAATCCACACAGTTATAATGCAGTCGACCACAATAGGTAGCATGCAAATCAAAGACACGAATTAAACTGTTTCAACAAATGTATTTCATGCCTGAATAATTGAAATAGACGACATTTACGAGTACAATACCTTCCATTGATATAAACATCATCTGAACTGGTTTTGAATAATATCAGTTCTAATGTAGAGGTAGACGTCAAACTATTTATTGACTGACCGATATTCTATTTAAGTATAGTATAACTGAAAATTGACATTAATTGTCTGTCATTTACGTGTATAGAAGTCTGGTTGATATCACATGTCTCGTGTTGTCAGTTGTTAGGGTTTTTCTCTTTCATGTTGGTATAAATACATACAAAAGGTATTCCTTTTTTATTTCTCATCGGTTGATATATATCACTCTTTGGAGCAAAGTAAAGAATTTGTGACGTTTATTTAATTGTATCATGGTTATAAAATTTACATAAGAGTATACATAATTATGGAATCTGAATTTCAGCAGTTTGCTGATGTGTATTGCCTTGTTATCATTAACGTTGTTTGCAAAAAGAATAATGAAGAATGGACCCAAGCGTCTGTTTTAAGACTAAATAACATCAATAACTTAAGCACCAGGAAACTTTTTCTTTAACGTTTTTTTTCTTCAAAAGTTGCATAAGGAGTACTGTCCAATTTTTCCTTTCAGCTGAGATACGATAACAACTGTTAATTACATCAATTGAGGCTTATACAAACCTTTCCATAGTAATATTGTTATAAATCTAACAAAAGTTTTGCTTATCTTAGTCATTTGAGTTAACATTCCATTTTTAGTAAGCTTACATTATAAAGCTATGATGAATAAGGTTTAAAACATCATGAATAATGACTGTTACCTAAATTTGTTTGTAAACTTGGATTTAACAATTTAATCTCCTAGAAACGACGTGACCATCACAAGGCTTTGATTCATAGTTTGAAATCTCAATTAGATTATTGAATCGAAGGAATTTAAGTCAAAACGTCTTACAATGGTTGAAAAAAGCTTAATTTATACAACAAACTAGACATATAACCTGTTTATGTTTCATTATATAAATGAGATAAGTTGGAAATTTGTGCAATGAATGAAAGTGCAAAACATTTTGCAGTATGAATCTTGGTGAAAGACGACATAAAAATTGATGCTCATACATGTATGTAGAAATAGAACACTAATCTCAAAACCATTCAAATATCTAAACATATTGACATAATATGATGAACAACTGAAATATAATGTGTTAAAATGCTTTAAAAGGTAAGGGGTCAAACACTGTGGCTAGAAAATTAATGAATGCAGAACAATGAATTTCTAGCTGAATGAAATGGCAAGAACTAGTTAGATCTTAACATTAAACTTCATTTATCCATTAGTTTTAAGATGTTTTGAAGGTAATGGCAGAGACAACAATGTTAAGGTGAGCATTAGGGAAGCACATATTTCTGTATATCTGTAGATATCCAACCTGAATTGCCACGACATTATCTAAGATACACTCATTAAGTTACAGGTAACTTCACATAAGACTCACATGCTGTCGATTATGAAGGGAGCGTATCTGTTTCTGTTAAGATCCAAACTAAAGACCCAAAGGTGATATTATCTCTGATAAAATGACTGTGGCTGTTAGATTTGGTTACAGGTAACAACGTGAACTTGATATACGTGAATATAGGAACAACAGGCTGTTTATTATGTAGACAGTGTACCTATTTCTCTTGTCATCCAACCTATCAATCGTAAAGCAATTGAATTATGACACCCGTGTGAGCTATTCTTCTGCTATTATTTTGACTGTTAATGGTTTCCATTTTTCACTTGTCAGCTGTCATATATTCGTAAACTCAGCAAAAGAGACTTGAATTGAAACGAAAAACACCTTATAAGGTGTATGTAAAACATTGCATTCATTTCTCGAAAAGAAACACTTAAGACCTAGTGTTTGCACCATTTTAAAACTGTTATGTTATTGATAAGACTTTATTCAATACAATACTTCTGTGATTATAATTATTATGGCAGCAATTTGCCAGCAAACGGAAAGGTGTTTGAAGTGATTCTTACAGTCAGAAACGATTTTTGTGACCAAAAACTATAACATTCCGATTCGACCCAAGATTCTCCCCATGAATAACAAAGATTGTCTTGATTAATAGCCTGTCTGTAGTCTGTCTGCATAGCCAATGGAATATTTCCAATGTACATTGAATCAACTTCTAGATATACTGGATGCAATGTAAGCAAACCCATGTTAAGACATAGCAGGTTGTAATTTATATGATTATTGATTCATTTGTACTTTTAAGAAGAAAGTATATATTTAGTGACAAAAACTCACATTTATGTTCTGATGAAGGAAAACGACTGTCACATTGTCACTCCCTATTTTTCTTTATGTCATGTATTTGACAACGCAATCTTATACCCCATTTACAAAGCAACATTTACTTACATGTGAATATTTGGCATGTCCGCAAATTGTACTTACGAATGTATATGTAGACGTATTAACGCTTGTGTAAATTTTCGGGTAGCTGCAAATTCATTTGCTACGGGTAAGAAAAAACATTTTTATGAAACCCTTTACAGATCTGTATAAACACTCAGTGAGTTCTCTTGTGTTTGATGTGTCAAGTGAAACACCCAAATTAAGAAATATGAGAATTTCCTGAAACTGCGAAGTCTTCTGATTTTTATCCCATCCATGGCTATTGATTAAGGCAGATAATGTGTGTTTGCTACGGATATACTAACATTCTGTAACCGAACCATATACACATAGCAAGATTGCATTAACTCATATGAGCATATTTGCATATGAACTTATGTTTGACTTATAAGTAGGGTATAAGTAATAAAATGGTCTCATAAATAATCCATTAAGCAATATTAAGAAAAAGCGACAATATCAAATAAAACTTACTTATGTCAGATGTATACATAATAAAAATAAATCAATTTATAGTTACTTTACAATATGGCATACACCACTGTTTTAAAATTGAGACGAAATGTAAACAAACGTTAATTCAAAAGTGTTTATAAATTACTAAATTGTACTACCAATCTTGCTTTATTAAAGCTTTTGCAAATAAATCAATTCAAATTATCTTATAACTTAAAACACCAAGGAAAGTTGATTAAAATGAAACCGTCTTTAATCCAAATCTGTCAGTTTTAAAATAAACATGTATTTTCAGTGGCTATTCCTACTGTATAATAGGGAAAGATATTCAGCTGACAATTTTGTTTAAACCGACTCTTCTTCCTATTTTAGAAAATTCATTTAAATTCAGAAGGAGATAATGTTGCCCTGAATTCCACGTATTGATGAAGCAGATAACACTGAATCCAGAATATCTTAATAGATTAAAGTGAAAACCCTGTCAACAGCTTTGTGGTTGAAGAATATCAATTTCTCTTCAAATTGAACAATAATTTCCCTTAAGAATAATCATTTAAGCAGTGCCGTGACAGGCCGAATATTGAATAATCTTGGTATTTTGACAAGTAAATCGTCTTGTCACATTCAATTAAACAGTTTTAACTGAGGAATATGGCTCTGTCATAATTGCACCTCTTTACCACAGAAACTTAAACATTCATAGCACTACTCATAACTTAATTAAACACACACACTTAACAACTACTCCTGTTATTTAAATTTCACATATTAATTAACGTACATACAATAACCACAGAATATTTGTTTATAAACCTTGATAAATTTTATGTGCCTTGAAGCTTACTGCAAATAAAACAATTAATAATAAAACGGCTTGTCAATAATAACATAAAATACATCATGACAATACAAATAGATTTTATTGAGAATTGAGAATTTGCTATTCTGAACTCTTCAAAAAATCTATATTTTCTAGAGGCTTCTTTGTACAGACTTGATGGGTGGTGAGAGGAAGCAGAGTTGCAGCGTGGAAATTAACCACTGTGGTTATAAGTTTGCTGTAAGGTTACTGGTTCGGACTTTAAGGTTTGTTTCTATTGAATATTGTTAAAATGATTTACTTTTAAACACCATAGCTTCACTTTATTGATGCTGAAAATACTGAAATAAGGACAATATTTGCCTATTCATGAAAAATGTACAAAGTAATGAACTCGAATATATTACATAGATAGAACCTTCAAAACTGCAACATATGTCATGTGTTTTTAAGCGATTTCAAAATACTGTGTCAATAAAACCATTCTCGGTAATTCGTTTTCAGAACATTGTCGCAAACAAATAATAGTTCAGAAAAATATATATCATCTTTGAAGTTTTTAACAAATCATTTACCAAATTGTAGAAGAAATCCTCACGTATCAAGTGATAAAAATCTGGAAATAATTTTCTTGTGGGGAAACTTGTATCATTTGGGGTAAAGAAATTGATCTCCACAACTGAACATACATGTTGACTTTAATCCTCATTCTACGACTACCCTCATCAGAGTAGATTAGTGATATGTTGTAATCCCTTAAGAAGATATAGCTCACGTGAATTTATATTCAAGGAGTAGAGGTTGAACAAAATAACAATAAAATGTGTTAAAGTGCCTTCAAGATGTACAACAAGACTGAATTTAGTTTTCCTAGGAGTGTCAAACATGGAAAGACATCTATTGTCACTGAGAAGATAAAATCATAAGCTATCATACTAATGAGGTTTATCGCATTTCACAAAAACATATCATTAGCTCACTTTTAAAATGGAAGCATGTTATGAATGAAACATGATGATCAAAAACATTAATTATTGATTTGCCGAATCTGCTAAGTACATCAAGACATTTTAATGCCATGTCAACCATTAGCGCAACTTCCGGACCGGAAGTTGAAGCATTACACCTTGACTGTTGCTATTTATAGGACTATTTCTTGACTTATCTGCAGTACCGGTTTCAGGGTTAAATGGATTTCTTGGGGAGTTTGAAATCGTTTGTTTTTCCGCTTTCACGTTGGTGAACAAAGCTATTCCGAGGTCAATAAACTATTATATTCACCTCAACTGAAGTCAATAATTATATTTATTACCTACGAGGGCAGTCAAATCGAGGTTCATATTATTCATATGTTGCCCTAGGACAAAATATCACTTTTTCATTGTGACGTCGCGTTATAAACAATGTGTTGACGTCACAGTTCACCTATGACGTCACAATCTATACGGGCCGCCGACGGCGAGTCCGCCTATGCTGAGAAGTAGGTTTTGAGTATTTTCTTTAATTTTTGGACCACGGTAATAAACAGTATATTAAACTCGTGTCCATGTACGACACTCGTGCCTCAATATCAGTATATCCATCGCTCTCGCTCGGGAAATACTAATATTTAGCCACTTGTGTAATAAACATAGTATGTCATGGACATTCATATAATATCCTCTATATTGTCAACATTTTCACATACCTGATATCTAAATTAACTTATTTACTGAAAAAAACTGTAATCATATATGTAAACGTTCTGTGAGTCAATCAGTAAGTGTTTACATGATTATCACATTGCAATGTTGACCTCTTCATGACTCTGCAAAGCTTGAAAACAGAATTATAACCATCACACGGAACCTTGCATAGAGAATTCACTGTCAAAGATAAGAGGATTATTCATTCTTCTTCCTGTCATGTTATCATAAAGCAGAATATCTTAGCGTCAATCATGCTTTACAAAGAGAAAAACTGACAACGTCATGGAGTTCATTATCATTCCTAAAGAAGAAGTGGATAACCTGGATGAAAAAGTGATAACAATCTATTAGAAAGCTTGTTTCAGTTCAGACGAACAAAATACTAACAGAGATAATGTTACATACAAACAACCAACAATTTGCTATCACCTGAACTCTCAAAAGCGGTTTCTACTGTTTGTGGCCACTTGTCGATGATTAATAAAGGATCTATCTCACAAATCTGATGTCAAATATATTAAGTTGTTAAATGTAACAGTATCCAAAGCTTGTCAGATATATGTTTATATTAAATCAATGCGTGTTGATATATTCAATAAAAGATACAATTGAGAGATTACACATGGTGCAAATCATCTATAACATTGTGTTTGTGGGTACCCTCAAACAATATTTGCATCAAATTATAAAAAATCGTCAAACAAATGATATATAACTTATGGAATTTAGTAAGGCATACAGTTTTTATCTATGTCATGATAAAGGGTGTGTTGAATATTAACTTATAAATATTGAACAAAGATACCATGCATTACAGTTGACATTACACGTGTGTCATATATTATGAAGACATAACCTAAAATGGGTTTTAACTAAAGAATTGTAGCAGTGGATTTTCATTTTATTTATTGTTCTGAAAAGTCTTCAGATTTAAATCATTTATAAGGAATACCAATCCAATCCTATCTTATATATTTAGTTATCGTTAATCTGAGGTTTGAACACTCGATTTGGAAAGAGGTATTTATTTGGAATTAAAACTCAAGAAAATCCATTACAATGATTAGAATACAAAACATCTGGCGCCAAAAGTGAGACAAATAGCTTCGTTAATATCCATTCTTAGAATAACTTCCTTTATGAGACTTAACAATGATTATGAATAAGGAGTTTCAAAGCTCTTCTATATGTCTAAATTAATTATATCAAACTACTTTTGAATAATAATCTGTCTACCGTGGGTCAAATATTATTTCTATTGTTTGAACACAAATGATTGGTAAACATTTTAGACCACTCATATAAGTGTATTGAAAAGATTAAAAAAGGTTGTTGGAGTTTTAATAGCATTAAACTAAATAATGGTTTCCTGTAGATATGCACGATATATTCAGTTGACGTACAAGGATAATATATAATGAAAATACCATTTTGGAACTGACTAATTAAGATAAGTGTTAACTTCAAGGGAGTTTATGAGCACTCTTAAATCGTTTCACAATGTTTGCTGTTGTCATCCGTAACTATACATCATCGCATCATGCACTTATATATATATATATATATATATATACATGTACTGGTATGTACATGTCTGTTGAAACTAACTCCAGCAAAATACTTTTACAGCTGTGCATCGTTTGCATATGTTGCGCTCCAAAAGTAATTTAGCTAAACCACAACTACTTGTTTCATTGTAGGCGAAAAGCCTGAACACAATTGTGGTTCTGCATTGTGCTGAAGCCTACAATCATCGGCTGGAATCAGCATTGTAGTTTTCTATTGAAGACAAAGTTACCTTCTGAATCAAAGACAAAGCGCTTACCACTTTTCTAACGTCGGGATCCCGGAAATGAACTGCAATTATTCGATAGACGAAAGTAACATTGCTACTTACTTCTGCAGTTGTCTATTTTTGTGACATGTTGTACCATGCTTTATTTCATGAAAATATAATTGAAAAAGTAAAACGTCAATGTGTAGGCATTTAAAGTAATTACTAACTCTGTAAAGAGATAATAAAAGGTATGTTTTGTTAATCCAAGTCATTAAAGAAAACTTTAATTAAACGTTAAGGAATTGATAAATTGATTACTGATTTTATTTTGATTCAATGTATCACTGTAAAGAACACACATTGAACCTCTTATGCAGCAAATTTCATAATTCTGATGTTTACCCTTTAGGGTACATGTCTAAAGGTTTCAAGAAGTAAAAATATATACCAGAAGCCAGACCAAATTTGAGTCCTTCTAAAACCTGCTTTCTATCTCTTACTATTCCTTTCTTCCGTCTTTTCCCTCAACCTTTCGATCCCTTTCTCCCTGATATGTCTACTCTCTTTTGGATGGTAACATTCACGTGTTTAATAACTGAAATATTGTTCAAAACACCTTAAACACCATCTCACTCACTCACTCACTCAAATGAGATTGACTAACAATGCATATGACGTTTAATACATTAATATCAGACAGATTTTCCTAGAGAAGAGGTATTGTCTCCAAGATTATGTCTGCAATCACTCCCAAAACAGTCTTGGTACTTTGACAAACAAATAAATCGATACCTTGATTATCTTGTTACCTTGTGTACATTGAAATTGATTACACATTATTGATGATAGCTGCTGATCAATAACCTAATGTATATATTAGTTATATACGCATACTTAACTATACACTGATTTATGGTATCTCAAGGTATATAATTCACGATTCTTAACTCAGGAAAGACTGGCTCATCTTTGTCAAAACGTTTTAGAATAATCATTTAGAACTACACCACCTTATGGCTACAGTTTCATATTTGGCATATTCCGAACATAATGTATATTAATTTGTTAAATTGAAACCAAGATATATACATAGACCAAGCAATGGAAACCAATCTAACGCACTTAGTTCAGTGTCCTCCAGGAAAACTACCCAGACAGGAAAGTCCTGAGGGAGACCTCATATTGGCTCCAGACAGTGCTGTTGTCCCTTGTCACTATGTATTGATTGGCTCGGTCAACAGTTCGGTACAGCTAGATATTGAGACGTTGTTTGATTAATCAAAGACTACTGCTTCCAAGTATAAATAAATTGTGGAATAATGTCAAAAAGAGTACAATGTTTATTAAAGTCAAAACTGATGAAATATTTTATAAATGATATAATGTAACTTTACTAACTACTAAAGATATTCATAGGTCAGTGAACTAGCTACATTTATAACAATTCCATGGAACATATGACAGTTTTAAAATTTCTATATTAGCATAGACAAAGTAGACATTAGGACACGAAAACGTTGAAAGCTAATGAATCCATACTTTAACCAGGACTTGATAGCAATAACAACTGTGTGACCTGTAGTATACTTTTTTATAATATAGTTGAACCCTCTAAAATAGGTACAAGAGATGACAAAAGTTCTTTCCTTCGTTTATCTAGATCATATGTTTTCGTCATTTGTTTGTTTACCAATTGTGAAGTTGAGACGTCTAATAAAATATGTTCTATAACATCTGACGTCGTGCCATTTCCATGTATATACATATTTTTGGTGAATTATTGTAATGAACTTTTAGATTCAAAACTTTAAAAAATTCGAAAACAGATAAAAAGGACTACTGAAATAAGTTATTACTAGAATAATCTCTTTCCCAAACAGCTAAATGTAAATCAAACAACATGTCTGTAACTGAATGATTTGTACTATCCTGTTAATTATACATCGGAATGAACTGATATTATATTAACATTCTTGAATATTTAAACTGTTTAAACAAAGTTGTTGGACTGTAAAGCTGTTTGTCTTTGACTCATAGATTCAGAAAAAGAATCCATTAATGAAAATGAGAATTTATTCTTGTTGAAGTATAAAATACATCAACAATATTAATGAAAGTGGACTTTAACCTCTTCATGCTATTGTAACGTAAAGGGGCAGTATCACTTTTTGTTTAAAGTTTACCAATTAAACATTATTGTGTAAAGTGTTTCATCTATAAAGGATCTAACATCATATTACCAAAACTTGTCATTCCAAGTAAAAGAATCAACTAACAAATATCATTGCATAACCACAGACAGTCATTTTTGTGCGAACTCCCTTTGAGTCAGCGTAATGGATTTGTTCAGCTTTAATGAAAATTACAGATTCGTTCTAGAACTGTATTCTTTGATTTAAAGATGTCGTCATAACAAATGTAACATATATTTTAGTTTTCGTAACATTTCTCATTTACTCATTCAAAAAACAGTAACTGTTCCTTTAACATACAACTTTTCACAACGTTGTCTTGAGTGCTAAATATAAATGTTCAATCTAATAGAGCATTGATAAAACGAAGTATTACGTGTATCAGATATAACAAGCTAAAACAACTTTTCTTATCATAATGTGTTCACCAGCCCTTTCATCTAAGCTTTACTGCTGGGAAGGCTACGATCGGCTAATAGTTAGGCACTTGTTTCGATTCTGCATTCCATCCTGCAGTGTAGATGTTTCATATGTACATGTTTATGTTATTCATGTACAATGAAGGCTCTGCAGTTGAATTCTTAATGAATGCCAATCATGAAGATGATATTATATGTATCTCATGGTATGAGAAACATATGTTATACCTGTCATGCATGTGTTTTAACAATATTCCGAAATTGATGAAAAGATATCCGATTTTGGAGGCCATGAATCTTAAAAATGGCAACTGGATTTTCACCGAGTCGTGACGAAGATTGCTTTGACAAGGTATTTTCAATGGAACATAACCCATTTTGCCAATTGTCTTAACATAACTTGACCATATCATACGCTTCATTCGATTTCTGTAAACATCGAAAAGTCATAAATGCAATGTTTTGTGTATTTCTTGGAGTTTGTAGTGGTACATTACAACATATGCGTCTTTAAATCTTACTGCAATCTTCACGACAGAATTCACAATATCTTCTTCTTCACTAGCTGAAGACTTGGACATCTACATGATTATGTTTCAATTGGCAATAAGCCAGAATATAGCAGCAGTAAGGTTATCATAATCAGATCAGACTCAAGCTGAGTGCTGTCAAGTTGCTGAGTTGTACGATTCTAAAGTTATTTGTATGGATCGTAATAGCTTCTCCTTAATGCTCTGTGGATGCGCTATAGACGATTCTCTCCTGGACATGATACCATAACGGTATGTATATGCACTTAGGCCAACAGAATGCGAAATAAAATCAACATGTTAACCAACGTTAACTGTTCAACTTTCAGGATTTATAGTTTAAAGTTGAAAAGGCTGGATATGTTATTCCATTCAAAGCAGACTATAAGTATCCTCCTGCCACAAAATATCAAATGATTTAATGAGTTGACAATTCTTATTGACAAATATTGATTTTAATACTTATTGATGTAACAACATTATGGAATTTTGATTTCATCAAATGGGATCAGGAGACAAAAATGATACAATTCATCTATTAGTGTTACCACTGATATCAAACGATAAACAATAAAACGCTATTGTTGTTTAGATACTAATAGGAATTTTTATTGTGATGACTTCAAATTATTTAGGCTTTGACCGTTGATTCATAATGTTTGAAAGAGAATCCAACATAGTGTAACAAGAATGTTTTTTTTTATCAGAACCAAAGCGCCTTTACTCCACAGAATGTTTTCACAGCCTTCATCTCTACTGTGTAATGTGCCGTGTTAGGCATATTGGCATGGTTGAAGATACGTAAAAACATATATGCTATGTAACAGTTTGGTTTAGATTGTTAATTGTGCGAAGGAAATGAATGTTGACTTAACACACGTGTGTCATAACTTTAGCTTACACCTACACAAAGTGACATCAGTTACCTTTTAAGTTAGTTATCAAATCGACGAGAAAACCGTTTCTGAAATAGCCTTTAAGAATATTTTGTTAAGAATATAAAAAGTAGTGGACGCATAGAAGTGTGTTCAGTGTTTGGTCTGTTAGTAACAACAGGATGTAACATCATTATTTGCTTATGTGCAAAGTCAGGGAGATAAAAATAATATACAATGCTATTCAAATGTGAATAATATCTATCGATCAATAAATGTATCAGATTGTATATAAGAGTCAGTTATGGGTGGAAAGAATTTTCGAAATATTGAAGATTTTTTGAATTCTTAAATAGTTAATCAGCAGAGACTCTAAATCTACAAACGTAAATGAAAACATCTGTAATGATAAATAATGTCATAGGAAATGAGATTTTGATAAATAAGAAACATTAACAATTTTTTTAAAAACCCTTATGTTTCTTCTTTGAGAAACACTTGATTATTGCAATTATCTTATGTCTAAATTGGTTTATTTCAAAGACAACAACTATTTTGCTATTTCAATGCTTGAAAAGACGTCATGATATTTATGAAATCGTTAGCTTAAATCACACAGAGTAGCAATTGTTAAATGTTAAAGAGACTTTGTGGGGTCATTGCAATAATGATATTTACTCTATAGGTTTCTCTAATCTAATGGCCATATACATTTAGTAAGAATTAGTTGTTTGTGTTCTTTTTTTAAAGGTTATAGATCTGCAGTTGGCCTTTGAGCATTGACATTTTGTTTTACATGCCTGGAGGTGAGGGGATGAAAAATTTGTATTTTATACTGCTGTCAAGAGTATTTCACTTTAATAACGGCTGCTACCATTTTGCAAAGAGATCATGGCTATGTATTGCTAGAAACCTGCAAGCATTGGTTAGAACTAGCGAACCATGGGTGTAACTGGTCTGAAAATCAGTGTAGCCTTGCACGCAAACTAATGCTGTAAAACAGTTCTCGACTGTAGACAAAGTTGTTGAGTTCCTGGCTGGATTCGAACCTAGGACTTCTTGATACGAGGCAGATGCCTTGATGAATGTGATATTCTGCAAAGGGCGAGCTTTGCATCGCTAGCTTACAGTTGGTTGGATAAAGTTAAGTTTTCCGATTGCATGACTATATAAAGTCATAATGTTGTTATAGCCTCTGTCCATATAGTCACACTATCCATTTGAAATCCATTTTCAAAACATAATAGTCGTGCTGTAAATCTGTTAAACAGTCACTACAATCATATTTAGCTACATAAGTTCTTCCATTATATAATAGTAAGGACATTTTGACCAGAGTGCAAACAATAGTTATTTTCCTAATAAGATACATGAACTCATAATCTCTCTTATCAAGTTTCCTCACTATTATTTGTGGTTTGGTCTCTTTGCTACATTACACCATTTTATTGTCATTCTATCTGATGATAAGGTAAGCATATATTGCGGGATATTGTGATTTCAACGTTGTAGAAGTTTCTATCCAAAAAATCTATGATGAAGCTTCCATTTCTTTTTCAGATATTTCCATGTCAGCAACAATTATCCACACACATTATTGAAAGCACCAAAGGACAGAGAATTGAATACTGCAAATATCTCAATATGTCCGTTTGGACAGGTCACCAGTCATTCGAGTACACCATATGAAATGATATTGGACGAGAGAATGCACTTGGTTTATAGCCTTGGTGTACAGAAATATTGATTTGTTTGTCTCCGCTGTCAAAATGTGAATTAAAACTGCTCTCTATTGGATGATATTAAATAATATAATTTGTCATACCCCAAACGATAGTGTACATATTTATACCTTATCTATGCTTAGTAACAGTGCCTCTATAAATTAAAATGAAAACAATTGCCAGGTCCCTAATTTGGATAGATGACAAAAACTAAAGATTATTCCAAGTCAAAATTTCACACAACATAGTCCAATAGTCATATTTTCTCACACAACACAGACCATTGGTTAAAGCGGTTGATGGTTGCATATTTTATGTGTCTTGCTTAGATCATTTACAAACAAATGCTTCTCCTTGGATTTTATGATTATGATAACTTATCATAACCGTTAACATGACTGTTTATTTTATCAAGGTTCAAAGAGAGTATTAGAAAGCACTTAATGAAAGCACTTAAACGTGTAACGTTGAGAGTTTAAATGAGGCACAAGGTCTGATAACACTGTTTTATCTCTACTCACTCCCACTCCACATTCTCTAATCTATTTCGGTGATGAGTGAAGAGAATTCTAAAAGGTGCAAGCATATTTGGTTCATTTTTTAGGGTTAAAATGCCGGTTATTAAAGTGAAAAGCCTCGTCACTTACATGCATTTATAACTGACTGAGATTCTGCTTACTTGTGAAATACGTGTATATAAATACATAAATAACGTCAAATTTAATGATAAATGTATGAAGGGAGTGAGCAATATTGTACTACGCGAAAGCAAGACAGAAAAAAATGAATTATATTCAATGTGTGAATAAAACAGCATATTTTTCATGATCAACTGTATAACAGCATGCCATCTTGAATCAATTATATTTCCTTTTTTTGGTAAAACACAATTCCTTTCAATGGGGTAAACTTTAGATTTTATTTTGGATCATAAATGAAATTTGTTTGCCGATGTCAAACAAAGAAACTTATCATTTTACAACTTAGTAGATGGTTTCGATAGTAAACAATGGGTGGTTTATTTCTTAATGTACATGTTAGACAATTGATTGAATAAACTGTACACGGTGGCGGAAAACAAGACAGGAACATAATGTACATATTTGCTGTTGAGATGTTTAAAATATTCCTCATTTAGTTCTGAGTTAATCACTCGATGCTGATAAAATATTCAGGAAATACCAGTACCTCAAGGAAATATGTTGAAATGCTTATCTTGTCAGATTTATGAGGTCAGCTACCTTGTAATGAGGTCGGTCACAGCAGGAGTTTGTTATGATATGTGATCTTGAAAATGTACATTATGTTATAGTCCTTTCTGAAAGGTGTATTATGAGAGTATCTCATATACCTGGGGGAGGGGGGGGGGGGGGGGGGGGGGAGATACAGGACATCAGCTAGGGGTAGGGGGCGTGCCATGGGTGTAACAACATTAAAGTGTAACTATTTATTCCTTTGAATATAAAAAATGTGTTTTTGTAAAAGTTTCCTGTCTTACACTCTCAACATTTAAGTTATTTTGAACTATCTTAGGAGCGGACCAGTTTTATACACTTTGCTACATCAGTGATCATGCATCATGAATTAGTGCCAACCAAAAATGTTGACATCATAACTGATTTTAAACTATATAAACGTATTTTGGTGAGGATGCTTTATAACAGTATCATAGAATCAACAACCTTTCTGTTAGCTCACTTATCAATACCTTGTCGTCTGCGTCGATCATGGATTATTACTAATTTTAGATAAGAAGTGACACAGAAAGTTAATTCAACCACGGTTTGCATTATAAGTTTCCTTTTCCTAGTGCTCACGAAAGAACACTCTACATAATGAGTAAATTTAAATCTTTTGACCATCGAATATGATATTTGTGTCTACAGAACAACACAAAACTTACTTTTATTCATGATACAATGTTAATGTAATTAAGGGAAACCAAGTGTTTGTTGATCAGTGAAGTCGGATCCTGCAATAATGGTTATAAATTCTTGATGTCTACAAAATGATTTAAAACGTGTTTGCAAAAGCTTGTACAGGAAAAATTCAAACGATGGAATGATTTTCCAGAGCTCTGTAATAGATGCTTCTTGAATGCTGGCAAAAATATTTGAATTCATACATGTATGTTAAGTATTTTGGAAATCTTCCAAAACTGTGTTTGCTTTGGAGGAAACCTCAGCTGTATCCTCTCATAGTGAACTCATTTGCCTTTAAGAAGACATCATTCATGGTTCTCAGGAGGTTATTAAGTATACTGAAAAGCACGCTTACAACTTTTTGATAAAATAGTTACTGTACACATGCAGTGTGAAGCAATGAATATAAGTAGGAGTATTTTATTCAAATTTCATTCAAGACATTGTTGAACATTGTCTAAGGATAATTAAGAGTAGTCACAAAAATGAATACAAATGGATAAAGATCATTTGCAAGAAAACTTTTTTTAAAAATCAACAGTGTTCGGTCAGGTCAATCGTCGATAATCCATGGTTAATGTTCCGATGTATTAAGTCTCCACAATATGTTGGGTCCTTGGCAGAATCGACTCAATGAATAAATATCTTAGTTGGGCTTTTATCCAATCAACTGTCTACGCTGGCATACTAAGCATACCAATAAAACCCAAACCGTGGCATGCCTCCACTTCGTCATTACCAAGTTTTGATGTCGATGGAAATGGCCTTTGATAGTGTATGTTATGAGTTATGTTTCATGTATCACAAAAAGTACGCATGTTCAGAAATAAATAAAGATAAATTTTCCCTTAGTATAAGTAGTGTCGCTTTTTTCTGCTCATTCCCTTTCTTTGGTGTCTTTGGATTTCAGAAACTTGATCATGTCATGTTTTTCTGTCCTTAACATGTTCATAAGTGCTCAAAAACACTCGAAATCCACAAATTTATCTTAATTTTGAGGAAGGTCATATCCTAAGACTTATCTTTTCAAAAATAAGTCACCACACCAACATATCTAAAGGACTCAAAATGCTTGTCTTATGAAGATAACCTAAATTAGTAAGAGATTTACGTCATATTAAAATAAATCCACACAGTTATAATGCAGTCGACCACAATAGGTAGCATGCAAATCAAAGACACGAATTAAACTGTTTCAACAAATGTATTTCATGCCTGAATAATTGAAATAGACGACATTTACGAGTACAATACCTTCCATTGATATAAACATCAACTGAACTGGTTTTGAATAATATCAGTTCTAATGTAGAGGTAGACGTCAAACTATTTATTGATTGACCGATATTCTATTTAAGTATAGTATAACTGAAAATTGACATTAATTGTCTGTCATTTACGTGTATAGAAGTCTGGTTGTTATCACATGTCTCGTGTTGTCAGTTGTTAGGGTTTTTCTCTTTCATGTTGGTATAAATACATACAAAAGGTATTCCTTTTTTATTTCTCATCGGTTGATATATATCACTCTTTGGAGCAAAGTAAAGAATTTGTGACGTTTATTTAATTATATCATGGTTATAAAATTTACATAAGAGTATACAGAATTGTGAATCTGAATTTCAGCAGTTTGCTGATGTGTATTGCCTTGTTATCATTAACGTTGTTTGCAAAAAGAATAATGAAGAATGGACCCAAGCGTCTGTTTTAAGACTAAATAACATCAATAACTTAAGCACCAGGAAACTTTTTCTTTAACGTTTTTTTTCTTCAAAAGTTGCATAAGGAGTACTGTCCAATTTTTCCTTTCAGCTGAGATACCATAACAACTGTTAATTACATCAATTGAAGCTTATACAAACCTTCCCATAGTAATATTGTTATAAATCTAACAAAAGTTTTGCTTATCTTAGTCATTTGAGTTAGCATTCCATTTTTAGTAAGCTTACATTATAAAGCTATGACGAATAAGGTTTAAAACATCATGAATAATGACTGTTACCTAAATTTGTTTGTAAACTTGGATTCAACAATTTAATCTCCTAGAAACGACGTGACCATCACAAGGCTTTGATTCATAGTTTGAAATCTCAATTAGATTATTGAATCGAAGGAACTTAAGTCAAAAAGTCTTACAATGGTTGAACAATGCTTAATTACTTCAACAAATTAGACATTTAACCTGTTAATGTTTCAATATATAAGTGAGATGAGTTGGAAATTTGTGCAATTAATGAAAGTCCAAAACATTTTGCAGTATGAATCTTGGTAAAAGACGACTTAAAATGTGTACTCATATGTAGAAAGAGAACACTAATCTTAAAACTATTCAAATATCAAAATATCTTGATATCATATGATGCACAACTGAAATGGTATGTGTTAAAATGCTTTTAGAAAGTAAGGGGTCAAATACTTTGGCTAGAAAATTAATGAATGCAGAACAATGAATTTCTAGCTGAATGAAATGGCAAGAACTAGTTAGATCTTGACACTAAACCGATTGCTTCATTTATCCATTAGTTTTAAGATGTTTGAAAGGTAATGGCAGAGAAAACAATGTTTAGGTGAGCATAAGGAAGCACGTGTTTCTTTATATATGTAGATATCCAACCTGAATTGCCACGATATTATATAGGATATATTCATTAAGTTACAGGTAACTCACATGCTGTCGATTTTGAAGGAAGCGTATCTGTTTCTGTTAAGATCCAAACTAAACACCCAAAGGTGATGTAATCTGATAAAGTGACTGTGGCTAACAGATTTGGTTACAGGTAACAACGTTAATTTGATAAACGTGAATAGGGGAACAACACGCTGTTTATTATGTAGACAGTGTATCTATTTCTCTTGACGCCCAACCTATCAATCGTAAAGCAATTGATTTATGACACCCGTGTGAGCTATGCTTCTGCTATTTATACCCCCGCTACGAAATAAATAACACCTAATAAGAATATTGCAAGTAAAACATTGCCTCCAAATTGTTTTTATTCGAAATGTGTGCTTTTTAAGGATTGTTTTACATGTTTCTGCCTCTATCAATCTATTGATTATCCGTTAAAGCATTTTCGGTCCTCGTGCAAATCGTTTTAATGTGAAGAATAAAACAAAAATGGGACTTTTTTCCTCTTCTGATTTATCATTTTGAAGAACACAACTATCTATATAATCAATATGACCGTGTATTGACATTTGTATGTATACAGAAGTAATTTCATTTCAAACTTTAAATGGTCTTCATAAAGGTCATTACAATTTATTCTATTTCGTTCTGCTTGCAAACGTATTTATTATGATTAAGAAAACATTGTATAAAAAGTTATTACTAACGAACTGAAGCTGGCTTTTATTCCTACATCAAAATTAGCCAATTAATCAATGAAAAAATAACCGTTGCATTAATCAAAATTATTTCAAGAGGCTATTAAGATGAATTAACAAGGTCTGATAACGCCGGCCTATATCTTCTTACTCCGACATAATTTCCTTCCAACTGTTTAGGCAATGGGGACCGTATGTTCTTTTCACAGACGAGTTTATTATGATAAAAAAAACATTGAATCAAAAGTAAATGAATTGACTTCAGTTCCTATTAGCAAATTTGATCATTTATAAATGTAAAGATGATTGTTAAAAGTTTTATTTCAAGAGACTATAAAAGTGTACTTACTGACATCATTTCAAATGTGCAATGAATACAGGTCATATGATGCACAAGATCTGATAATACTGCCTTACATGTATCTATTCTTAGTCCTATATAATTTCCTGCCAATAGTTTAGGCATTGGGTAACGCAGATGCCATGTACAGGGTGCATTATATCAACCTTCCGTTAGAAGTAATACATGAACAAAGTCAACATCATCGTTTTTCTGTTCACCTTTCTTACAATTCCATTATAGCAGGGTGCTGAGTTAGCTACAATTATTGACTGCAACAATAAATGCGGGTATCCCATCTTCTGTTTCATGTCTCGATCTATGGGTTCAGTTCACTTTGTAAGGTTCCCTACCTTACACAGAAACATGAAATTTGTGATGTTTTCATTGAAATTTAGGAGTCAAAATCACCATTTCTTCAACCAGCAGGACGTCATTTTTGACATCATGTTGAAGTTGTGATAGGATTAAGAAGAGTTCTATTGGTTTTTCTTACATATGTCTCAGTACATCAAACTACTCAGTTTAAACTTTTCTATATTTATTTATATAACATATTTCTCCATCAATCATATCAAGTATTATTTGTTTGATAACGGTGTCTGTATCTACACAAAAACGTCACCATCCTGCAATAAAGAAGTTGAACAATCCATTGAACGTCACCTTATTCATTAATCTCGTTTCATATGTCTCAGTACATCAAACTACTCGGTTGTATAAACTTTTCTACATTAATTTAAACGTTGTAACACGGTTTTATAACAATGATTAAATGTTACAATATTATTTATAATGTGCATACTTAAATGGCGCCTTATTGATGTCCACAAATTTGTTGTGTCTCAAACGGGATTCGATCACGGGTCTCTGACATAAGAGGCCAGCATGCTAACTACTACACCACTGTGCTCCAAAAGGAAAACTGATGGCATTGTTTTTAATCAATGAAACAATTTCCAAAATTTATACATTGTTAGTAAGTAAGTTTATTTCAGTAGGAGGGTCATTTGCACGTGTACAATCAATACAAACGAAATATAACATTCAGACAATATGTTTTGAATAATAAAAAAAATTATGAATGAAATAATATTCATATGTTGCTAACATTTAACAGAAATCCTTTCAGAAAGTGCATTTTTGATAAATAAGGCTAATTTCATAAGTAATATTTTATCTTTACATATCAATACCTTTTAAAATTTGCTGAGGGCTGATTTGCAATTAATACATTTTACATAAAAATGAATATTAAGATGACAAACTAACAATAAAAACATTGATACAAAAATTTTTTTATACATCAGTCGATATGGATCCTCAGTAGCTCAAGTGGTGACGTGCGACGTGCAATGAGATTCCGGATTCGAATTCCAGTTAGATGTTTTTAATCGTGGATTTTCTTGATAACAAACCTTCACAGATATGTTGGTTACAGCATACAACCTCCAAAGGAAAAAACTTCCCAAGGGTTGTACAATGCAACAATGTCAGCACTTAAGCGGTGCTGATGAGATATGTTAAGTTAAAACATGCGCAGTGCCATCTCTGTTTGTAAAAAGGTTTTTCTGCTCCCTCTTTCCTTGACGATAATGCCACTGTAAAGTAAAAGAAAATCAATTTAAGAATAAAGGAACACCCTGTATGTACATATTGTTGTGACCTCAATTTTGTCATACATTTTTAGGGTAAATTATTTCAAAATCAAGAAGAAGGGATAAACACTAACCTTGAACCCACTGTTTAAAACAAAAATTGATGCCTAGGAATAGTTAGAAAGAAGATCTTCCTCATCTTAAAGTGACCTGGAGAATGTTTAAATAAAATCTAACTCGGTTCTGATACGTTTAGACATATCACAGTTACTGAATTTAATTCAAATCAAGTCGCTCAATTTATAATTATCAATCCCTAAATTGCCCGAACAATAACATTAAATTTTTTATTGATAAGTGCAAAACATAATGTTCAGAAGTCAAATTATTCAACCCATATAACGTATATCATGTTACGTTTTCAATACAAACATTCCATTATTTGTCTATGTGTCTATTTAATATGTATGATACATAGGTGAATACTATTGACTCTACATTGTCCAGTTTTGGATAACATATCATTTGACATGCAGGATACAAATGTGTAATGTGAAATGCAGAAACGTTAACGTAAACGAAATTATTATTATCATTATTATTATTATCATTACAAAAAGATCTTCTTTAAGATTATCTTATGAATCTTTACGAATTCAAGAAAATAATAAAGTGTCCTTATCTGATTTTTTTACTTATTCAATTCCACATTTATATAAAACCTATTGAAACCGATAAATAGAGTATGGGACTATGAACAATCATTGTTTTTTGGTGTTTGATGATTATATATAAGGTATATTTTTCCAATTCATAAACATACTACCATCCATCTTGATAACTTGACAAGAAAAAGTATATTTGCAGTAAAAACATCATCTTGATATAGGAGAGTTGTTGGTAATGGGATCCATTGATGTTTTGCTTTTACAGCTATATAGGATGCAATTCCCTTACACCTTAATTTCATGCTCATATTTCCTGACATGATTGAATTGATGCATGTACATCAACATAAACAGACTGTAATCAACATACTGATACAAGATACACCAATACAAACCAAGATGTTTTTCATACCAAGATATTTATGATATGATGTTTGAGAATCAAATAAGTGAGGACCACCTGACCGAGATACATTCTCCTTTTTAATAATAAGTTAACAAGAAAAGTATATTTGCAGTAATTACATCATCTTGATGTTTTTGGTAATGGGATCCTTAGATGTTTTGCTTTTACAGCTATGAGAGATGCAATTCCCGTACACCTTAATTTCATGCTCATATTTTCTGATATGATCGAATTAATACTACTATTAATAATAATTATGATATAATGTTTGAGAATCAAATAAGTGAGGACCACCTCACTGAGATACATTCTCCTTTTTGGTCTGGTAAATATAACTTACCAAGATATCGCAAAGCCCCCTTCAGTAACACTTATTTATTACCTACGAGGGCAGTCATGTTTCCCTAGGGCAAAATATCACTTTCATTGTGACGTCACGTTAAAAACAGTGCTTTGACGTCACGGTTCACCTATGATGTCACAATCTATACGGGTCGGCAGCGGCTAGTCCACCTATGCTGATAAGTAGGTTTTGAGTATTTTCTTCACATTTTGGGACTATGGTAATAAACAGTCTACTATTTCATGATATACACTGTGAAATCTGCTTAAACCATTTTTTAAATCCTCTGTTGGTTCTGAAAGAAACTTGTGCAAAGTTAAATGAACCTTTAGCTTCAAATTTGCAACATATTTTGATTCTAATATTACAAATATACACTTTCATTCGCTAAACAACTTTAGTTGTGTCTTAATCTTTTAAAACGAAAAAAAAATCCATAATATGGATGTGAACGCAAGGAAGTCATTTTTTCGGCTTTTTAATGTGTAAATTTGGTCTTCAGTCTGTTGCAAAACAAAAACATTTACTATTGTCTTATATTTGTGTTCAGCAACCTATCACATAAAAACCAAGAGCGTTTACTTGAATAAATGAAACCCATGTATACCCTTTATTTCCAACAATTTCATATCTCCTTACCACCCTGCATAATAAAAAACGCGAAGTCTTTGTTTTGCTTTGTTTTTCTGCAATGCGGCGGGCACGTGACCCGACCTAATGACAGGGTAGATAATGCACAGAACATCAAAGAAATGTCACAGCTGCTAAAAATTTCCAAAGCATGTCCGAAATTTCCGAGTTGCAACCGAAAAACAAATTTTTACAATTGTCTCATTTTTTTAGCTTCGGAGTTTTAACCAAATCATTTACCAAGTCGTAGAAGAAATCCTCACGTATCAAGTGATACAAATCTGAAAGTAATTTTTCTTGTGGGCACACTTTTATCATTTGAGGTAAGGAAATTAATTTCCACAACCAAACATGTTGACTTTACTCCTCATTCTACGACTACCCTCATCAGAGTAGATTACTGATATGTTGTAATCTCTTATGAAGATATAGCTCACTTAAACCTATATTCAAGGAGTAGAGGTTGAACAAAATAACAAGAAAATGTGTTACAGTGCCTTCAAAATGCTGAGGATTTACTGAGTTTAGTTTCCTAGGAGCGTCAAACAACATCTATTGTCACTGAGAAGATAAAATCATAAGCTATCATGCTAATGAGGTTTATCGCACTTCACAAAAACATATCAATAGCTCACTTTTAAAATGGAAGCATGTTATGAATGAAACATGATGATCAAAAACCATTAATTAATAATCTGCCAAGTACATCAAGACATTTGTATGTCACGTCAACCATTAGCGCAACTTCCGGGCCGGAAGTTGAAGCAAGACTCCTTGACTATTTCTTGACGAAACTGAAGTAACAGTTTTAGGGTTAAATGGATTTCTTGGTGAGGTTGTTTATCTGCTTTTGCCTCGGTGAACATAGCTGTTCCAAGGTTAATAAACCATTTGATTCACCTCAACTGAAGTCTATAATTATATATTTTCAACATTTTCACTTACCTGATATCTAAATTAACTTATTTACTGAAAAAAACTGTAATCATATGTGTAAACGTTCTGTGAATCAGTAAGTGTTTACATGATTATCACATTGCAATGTTGACCTCTTCGTGACTCTTCAAAGCTTGAAAACAGAATTATAACCATCACTTGGAACCTGGCATAGAGGATTCACTGTCAAAGATAAGATGATTATTCATTCTTCTTCCTGTCATGTTATCATTAGGCAGAATATCTTAGCGTCAATCATGCTTTACCAAGAGAAAAACTGACAACGTCATGGAGTTCATTATCATTCCTAAAGAAGAAGTGGATAATCTGGACGCAAAAGTGAAAACAAACTATTAGAAGGACTGTTTCGGTTCAGAGGAACAAAAATAATAGATAATGTTACATACAAACAACCAACAATTTGCTATCAACTGATCTCTCAAAAGCGGTCTCTACTGTTTTTGGCCACTTGTGGATGATTAATAAAGGATCTATCACACCAATCTGATATCAAATATATTAAGTTGATAAATGTAACAGTATTCAAAGCTTGTCAGATATATCTTAATTTTAAATCAATGCATGTTGATATGCTCAATCAAAGATACGATTGAGAGATAACACATGGTGCATATCATCTATACCATTGAGTTGATGGGTACCCTCAAACAATATTTGCATTAAATTATTAAAAATCGTCAAACAAATGGAATATAACTTATGGAATTTAGTTAGACATACAATTTTTATCTATGTCATGATAAAGGATGTGTTGAATGTTAATTTATAAATATTGAACCAAGATACCATGCATTGCAGTTGACATTACACGTGTGTCATATATTATGAAGACATTACCTAAAATAGTTTTTAACTAAGGAATTGTAGCAGTGGATTTTCCTTATTTAAATCATTTATAAGGAATACCATTCCAATCCTATCTTATATATTTAGTTATCGTTAATCTGAGGTTTGAACACTCGATTTGGAAAGAAGTATTTATTTGGAATTAAAACTCAAGAAAATCCATTACAATGTTTAGAATACAAAACATCTGGCGCCAACAGTGAGACAATTAGTTTGGTTAATATACTTTCTTAGAATAACTTCCTTTATAAGAGTTTACAATGATTATGAATAAGGAGTTTCAAAGCTGTTCTATTTGTCTAAATCAATTACATCAAACTACTTTTTAATAATAATCGGTCTACCGTGGATCACAATTATTTACTATTGTTTGAAAACAAATTATTAGTAAACATTTTAGACCACTCATATAAGTGTATTGAAAAGATTAAAAAGGTTGTTGGAGTTTTAATAGCATTAAACTAAATAATGGTTTCCTGTAGATATGCACGATATATTCGGTTGACGTACAAGGATAATATATAATGAAAATACCATTTTGGAACTGACTAATTAAGATAAGTGTTAACTTCAAGGGAATTTATGAGCACTTTTAAATCGTTTCACAATGTTTGCTGTTGTCATCCGTAACTATACATCATCGCATCATGCACTTATATATATATTTATACATGTACTGGTATGTACATGTCTGTTGAAAATAACTCCAGCAAAATACTTTTACAGCTGTGCATCGTTTGCATATTATGCGCTCCAAAAGTAATTTAGCTAAACCACAACTACTTGTTTTATTGTAGGCGAAAAGCCTGCACACAATTGTGGGTATGCATTGTGCTGAAGCCTACAAACATCTGCTGGAATCAGCATTGTAGTTCTCTATTGTTTTACCATGTTTTATTTACATTAAAATATCATTGGAAAAGTAAAACGTCAATGTGTAGGCATTTAAAGTAATTACTAACTCTTTAAAGAGATAACAAAATGTATTTCTTGTTAATCAAAGCCATTAAAGAAAACTTTAATTAAACGTTTAGGAATTGATAAATTGATTACTGGTTTTATTTTGATTCAATGTATCACTGTAAAGAAAACACACATTGAAACTCTTATGCAGCAAATCTCATAATTCTGATTTTTACCCTTTAGGTACCAAAAGTAAACATATATACCATACCTTCAAATGAGATTGATTAACAATGCATTTGACGTTTAATTAACTAATATCAGACAGATTTTTCAAGAGAAGAGGTATTGTCTCCAAGATTATGTCTTCAATCTCTCCCAAAACAGTCTTGGTACTTTGACAAACACATTAATCGATACCTTGATTATCTTGTTACCTTGTGTACATTGAAATTGATTACACATTATTGATGATAGCTGCTGATCAATAACCTAATGTATATATATTAGTTATATGCACATACAGAAAAATACACTGCTATATCGTATCTCAAGTTCACTGTTTGAAATAAGCGTAGGCCCGTAGGCCAAACGTCGACAGTTATTCACAAAGGCCGACCCTTTTCAATATCTTCAGGTCCTTACAGGCTCACAGCTTTTTAATATGATAGTGTTCCTTCAATACTTGCAGTAAGACATATCTCCTTGCCAAACCTTCATAACTACAACTCTAAACTGACAACAGTGTTGAATATGTATAACATACTGATATCAAAATTATTTTTTTTTAGTTTAGAATAAGTCAAATCAGTACTGATAATGAGTGCCGACATTTTCAGATTTGGGCCCACAGTTTTTCCTCTCTTCGGGTCCTTATTGACAAGTAGTTTTTGGAGGCTTATTTCAAACACTGCTCAAGTTATATAACTCACGATTCGTAACTCAGGAGAGACTGGCTCATTTTTGGCAAAACGATTTAGAATAATCATTTAGAACAGCACCACCTTTTGCCTACAGCTTCATATTTGGCATATTCCGAGCATAATGTATGTTAATTTGTTAATTGAAACCAAGATATATACATAGACCAAGCAATGGAAACAAATCTAACGCACTTAGTTCAGTGTCCTCCAGGAAAACTATCCAGACAGGAAAGTCCTGAGGGAGACATCATATTGGCTCCAAACAGTGCTGTTGTCCCTTGTCACTATGTATTGATTGGCTCGGTCAACAGTTCGGTACAGCTAGATATTGAGACACTGTTTGATCAATCAAAGAATCAAAGTATAAATAAAGTTTGCAATATTGTCAAAAAGTGTACAATGTTTATTTAAGTCAAAACTGATATAATATTTTATAAATGACATAATGTAACTGTACTAACTACTTAAGATATTCAAAGGTCAGTGAACCAACTACAGTTATAACAATTCCATGAATATATGACAGTTTTTAAATTTCTATATTAGCATAAACAAAGTAGACAATGGGACACGAAAACGTTGAAAGCTAATGAATCAATACTTTACCCAGGACTTGATAGCAATAACAACTGTGTGACCTGTAGTATCTTTTTTTATAATATAGTTGATCCCTCTTAAATAGATACAAGAGTTGACAAAAGTTCTTTCCTTCAAACCACGTTCATCTAGATCATATGTTTTCGTCATTTGTTTGTTTACCAATTGTGAAGTTGAGAGTCTAATAAAATATGTTCTATAACATCTGACGTCGTGCCATTTCCGTGTACAGTACAACTCGGGTATAACGAACTCCAAGGGACCAAAGAATTTAGTTCGCTATATCCGGTGTTCGCTATACGCATATAGTTTTAATGATATTATATAGGGACGGGACTTAAAAATGTGTCAGAGTGTTCGCTATATCCGTGTTCTACTGTATATAAATATTTTTGGTGAATGATTGTAATGAACTTTTAGATTCAAAATTTTAAAAATGCGAAAACAGTTAAAAAGTACTACTGAAATAAGTTATTACTAGAAGAATCTATTTCCCAAACAGCTAAATGTAAACCAAACAACATGTCTGTAACTGAATGATTTGTACTATCCTGTTAATTATACATTGGAATGAACTGATATTATATTAACATTCTTGAATATTTAAACTGTTTAAACAAAGTTGTTGGACTGTAAAGCTGTTTGTCTTTGACTCATAGATTCAGAAAAAGAAGCCATTTATGCAAATGAGAATTTATTCTTGTTGAAGTATAAAATACATCAACAATATTAATGAAAGGGGACTTTAACCTTTTCATGCTATTGTAACGTAAAGGGGCAGTATCACTTTTTGTTTCAATTTTACCAATTAAACATTATTGTGTAAAGTTTTTTATCTATAAAGGATCTAACATCATATTACCAAACCTTGTCATTTGTAGTAAAAGAATCAACTAACAAATATCATTGCATAACCACAGACAGTCATTTTTTGTGGGAACTCCCTTCGAGTCAGCGAAATGGATTTGTTCAGCTATAATGAAAGTTACAGATTCGTTTTTGAACTGTATTCTTTGATTTAAAAATATCGCCATAACAAATGTAACATATATTTTAGTTTTCGTAACATTTCTAAGTTACTCATTGAAAAAACAGTAACTTCTCCTTTTACATACAACTTTTCACAAAGTTATCTTGAGTGCTAAATATAAATGTTCAATCTAATGGAGCATTGATAATACGAATTATTACCTGTATCAGATATAACAAGCTAAAACAATTTTTCTTATCATAATGTGTTACCAGCCCTTTCATCTAAGCTTTACTGCTGTGAAGGCTAACTTCGGCTGACAGTTAGGCACTTGTTTCGATTCTACATTCCATCCTGCACTGTATATGTTTGATATGTACGTGTTTATGTAATTCAACTACTACGAAGGCTCTGCAGTTGAATCTTAATGAATGCCAGTCATGTAGATGATATTATATGTATCTCATGGTATGAGAAACACATGTTATACCGGTCATGCACGTGTTTTAACAATATTCCGAAATTGATGAAAAGATTTTGGAGGCCATGAATCTTTAAAAAGGCAACTGTATTGATTTTCACCGAGTCGTGACGAAAATTGCTTTCATATTATTATAAGGTATTTTCAATGGAGCAAAACCCATTTTGCCAATTGTCTTCACATAACTTGACCATATCATACGCTTCATTCGATTTCTGTAAACATCAAAAAGTCATAAAAGCAATGTTTTATGTATTTCTTGGAATTTGTAGTAGTACATTACAACATTTGCATCTTTAAATCTTACTGCAATGTTCACGACAGAATTCACAATACAATGTATGTTTATCCTCAATAGCTGAAGACTTGTACATGTACATGATTATGTTTCTATTGGCAGTAAGCCAGAATATAGCAGCAGTAAGGTTATCATAATCAGATCAGACCCATGCTGGGCGCTGTCAAGTTGCTGAGTTGTACGTTTCTAAAGTTATGTGTACGGATCTTAATAGCTTCTCCTTAATGCTCTGTGGATGGCGGTTTATATAAATCTTCCCCTTAAAGTACTATAGACGATTCTCTCCTGGACATGGTAACATAACGGTCTGTGCATGCACTTAGGCCAACAGAATGTGATGTAAAATCAATATGTTAAGCAACTGTTCAACTTTCAGGATTGATAGATTACAGTTGAAAAACCTTGATATGTTATTTCATTCAAAGCAGAATATAAGTATTCTCTTGTCACAAACAATCTAATGATTTAATGAGTTGACAATCCTTATTGACAAATATCGATGTAACAACTTTATGGAATTTTGATTTCATCAAATGGGATCAGGAGAAAAATGATACAATTCATCTATTAGTGTTTACCACTGATATCAAACGAAGAAATAAACAATAAAACGCTATTGTTGTTTAGATACTAAACGGATTTTTTTCTTGTGATAACTTCAAAGTATTTAGGCTTAGATCGTTGATTCATAATGGTTGAAAGAGAATCCAACATAGTGTAACAAGAATTTTTTTTATCAGAACCAAAGCGCCTTTACTCCACAGAATGTTTTCACAGCCTTCATCTCTACTGTGTGATGTGCCGTGTTAGACAAATTGGCATGGTTGAAGATACGTAAAACATCTATGCTATGTAACAGTTGGGTTTAGATTGATAACAGACTGGCTCTGTTTATTGTGCGAAGGAAATAAATGTTGATTTAACACACGTGTGTCATAACTTTGGCTTACACCTACACATAGTGACATCAGATAGTTTCATTGCCTTTTAGTTAGTTATCAAATCGACGATAAAACCGTTTCTGATATGATAAATAATTTCATAGGAAATGAGATTGTGACAGATACGAAACATTTACAATTGCAAAAACCCTTTTGTTTCTACTTTGAAAAACATCTGATTATTGCAAATTCTCAAATATGTCTAAATTGGTTTCTTTCAAAGGCAAAACCTATTTTACTATTTCAATATTTGAAAAGAAGTCATGATATTTATGGAATCGTTAGCATAAATCACACAGAGAAGCAATTGTTAAAGAGACTATGTGCGGTCATTGCAATAATGATATTTTCTCTATAGGTTTCTCTAATCTAATGTCCATATACATTTAGTAAGAATTAGTTGTTTGTGTTCTTTTTTTAAGGTTATAGCTCTTAATTGGCATTTGAACATTTACATTTTGTTTTTTTGGAGGTGAGAGATTGGTATTTTATGCTGCTGTCAAGAGTATTTCACTTTAATAACGGCTGCTACCATTTTGCAAAGAGATCATGGCTATGTATTGCTAGAAACCTGCAAGCATTGGCTAGAACTAGCGAACCATGGGTGTAACTGGTCTTAAAATCAGTGTAGCCTTGCACGCAAACTAATGCTTGTAAAACAGTTCTCGACTGTAGACAAAGTTGTTGAGTTCCTGGCTGGATTCGAACCTAGGACTTCTTGATACGAGGCAGATGCCTCTATGAGTGTGATATTCTGCGAAGGACGAGCTTTGCATCGCTAGCTTACAGTTGGTTGGATAAAGTTAAGTTTTCCAATTGCATGATTATATAAAGTCATAATGTTGTTTTCGCCTCTGTCCATATGGTCACATTATCCATTTGTAATCCATTTTCAAAACAAAACAGTCGGAGTGCTGTAAATATGTTAAACAGTCACTACAATCAGATTTAGCTACATAAGTTCATTCCATTATATAATAGAAAGGAAATTTTGACCAGAGTGCAAAAAATAGTTATTTTCCTAATAAGATACATGGACTCATAATCTCTCTTATCAAGTTTCCTCACTATTATTTGTGGTTTGGTCTCTTTGCTACATTACATCATGCTATTGTCATTCTATCTGACGATGAGGTAAAAATATATTTCGAGATATTGTGATTTCAACGTTGTAGAAGTTTCTATCCAAAAAATCTAACACATGATGAAGCTTTCATTACTTTTTCTGAAATTTCCATGTCAGCAACAATTATCCACAAACATTATTGAAAGCACCCTAGGACAGAGAATTGAATATTGCAAATATCTCAATATGTCCGTTTGGACAGGTCACCAGACATTCGAGTACACCATATGAAATGATATTGGACCAGAGAATGCACTTGGTTAATAGCCTTGATGTACAGAAATATTGATTTGTTTGTCTCCCATGTCAAAATGTAAATTACAACTGCTCTCTATTGGATGGCATTAAATAATATAATTTGTCATACCCCAAACGATAGTGTACATATTTATACCTTCTTTATGCTTAGTAACAGTGCCACTATTAATTAAAAAGAAGAAAGGGTTCCAATTTGAAACACTGACCAGGTCACTAATTGCTGGATAGATGACAAAAGCTAAAGATTATTCCAAGTCAAAATTTCACTCAACATATCATAGTCCAATAGTGATATTTCCTCACACAGACAATTGGTTATAGCGGTTGATGGCTGCATACTTTTATATGTTAGATCATTTACAAACAAACGCTACTCCTTGGATTTTATGATTATGATAACTTATCATAACCGTTAACATGACCGTTTAATTTATCAAGGTTCAAAGAGACTATTAAGATGCACTTAATGAAAGCACTTAAAACGTGTAACGTTTAAAGTTTAAATGAGGCACAAGGTCTGATAACACTGTCTTATCTCTACTAACTCCCACTCCATATTCTCTAATCTATTTCGGTGATGAGTGAAGAGAATTCTAAAAGGTACAAGCATATTTGGTTCATTTTTTTAGGGTTAAAATGCCGGTTATTAAAGTGAAAAGCCTCGTCACTTACATGCATTCATAACTGACTGAGATTCTACTTACTTGTGAAATATATAACGTCACATTTAATGATAATGTATGAAGGGAGTGACAAGTATTGTACTAAATGAGCGAAAGCAAGACAGAACAATTTAATTCTATTCAATGTGTGAATAAATCAGCATATTTTTCACGATCAACAGTATAACAGCATGCCATCTTGAATCAATTATATTTCCTTTTTTTGGTAAAACACAATTCCTGACAATGGGGTAGACTTTAGATTTTATTTTGGATCATAAATGAATTATCCTTGCCGATGTCAAGAAAAGAAACTTATCACTTTACAACTTAGTAGATGGTTTCAAAGGTTAACATTGCGTTGTTTATTTCTTAATGTACATGTTAGAAAATTGATTACATCAACTGTACACAGTGACGGAAAACAGGACAGGAACATAATGTACATATTTGCTGTTGAGATGTTTAGAATATTCCTCATTTAGTTATGTGTTTAATCACTGGATGCTGACAAAATATTCAGGAAATACCAGTACCTCAAGGCAATATGTTGAAATGCCTGTCTTGTCAGATTTATGAGGTCAGTTACCTTGTTATGAGGTCGGTCACAGCAGGAGTTTGTTATGATATGTGATCTTGAAATGTACATTATGTTATAGTCCTTTCTGAAAGGTGTATTATGAGAGTATCTTATATACCTGGGGGAAGATACAGGATATCAATTGGGGCTTGGAGGCGTGCCATGGGTGGTACAACATTAAAGTGAAACTATTTATTACTTTGAATATAACATATGTGTCTTTTGTAAAAAAAATAGTTTCCTATAGATATCTTAAACTCTCAACGTTTAACATATTTTGAACTATCTTACGAGAGGACCAGTTTCATACACTTTAATTTGCTATATGAGTTCAAAATAATCATGAATCAGTGCCAACCGCAAAATTTTGACATTATAACTGTATGTAGGTAATGATCAACATACCGTATTTTAAACTTTATAAACGTATTTTGGTTAGGATGTTTCATAACAGTACCATAGAATCAACAACCTTTTTGTTAGCTCACTTATCAATAAATGGCCTTTACTTCGAAATGTCATCTGCGTCGATCATGGATTATTAATCATTTAAGATAAAAGTGACACAGAAAGTTAATTCTACGACGGTTTGCAATATATAAGTTTCCTTGTCCTAGATCTCACGAAAGAACACTCTACATAATGAGTAAATTTCATTCTTTTGACCATTGAATATGATATTTTTGTCTACAGAACAACACACAACTTACTTTTATTTATGATACAATGTTAATGTAATTAAGGGAAACCAAGTGTTTGTTGATCAGTGAAGTCGGATCCTGCAATGATGGTTATAAATTCTTGATGTTTACAAAATGATTTAAAACATGTTTGCAAAAGCTTGTACAGGAAAAATTCAAACGATGGAATGATTTTCCAGAGCTCTGTAATAGATGCTTCTTGAATGCTAGCAAAAATATTTGAATTCATACATGTATGTCAAGTATTTTGGAAATTTTCCAAAACTGTATTTGCTTTGGAGGAAACCTCAGCTGTATCCTCTCATAGTGAACTCATTTGCCTTTAAAAAGACATCATTCATGATTCTCAGGAGGTTATTAAGTATACTGAAAAGCACGCTTACAACTTTTTTTATAAAATAGTTTCTGTATGCATGCAGTGTGAAGCAATGAATATAAGTAGGTGTTTTTGATTAAAATTTCATTCAAGACATTGTTGAACCGTGTCTAAGGATAATTAAGAGTAGTCACAAAAATTAATACAAATGGACATAGATCATTTGCAAGAAAACCGTTTTCATCAACAGTGTTCGGTCAGGTCAATCGTCGATAATCCATGGTTAATGTTCCGATGTATTAAGTCTCCACAATATGTTGGGTCCTTGGCAGAATCGACTCAATGAATAAATATCTTAGTTGGGCTTTTATCCAATCAACCACACCAAGCATACCAATAAAACCCAAACCGTTCCATGCCTCCACATAGTCATTACAAAGTTTTGATGTCCATGGAAATGGCCTTTGATAGTGAATGTTATAAGTTATGTTATCACAAAAAGTACTCATGTTCAGGAATAAATCAGTCTAGGTAAACCTAACCTCAATATTATCCGTTTCACTCCTACACTGAGTCTAGAAAGGCCTAGTAGAGCCAGCCCACATATCGAATTGACCAATCAAAATCCATCTTGCCAACCACAATAGTCTGCCGCCGCACGTATAACGTTGGAGGGTCATAGGTCGCAGAAAGGTCGACTGACACAACTCTCTACTAGGCCTTGCTAGACTCAGTATAGGAGTGAGGCTAGGTTTACTTAGGCTGGGAATAAATATTGATAAGTTTTCCCTTAGTTTAAGTAGTGTCGTTTTTTCTGCTCATTCCCTGTCTTTGGTGTCTTTGGATTTCAGAAATTTGATCATGTCATGCATTTCTGTCCTTAACATTTTCATACGCGCTCAAAAACACTTGAAATCCACAAGTTTATCATTTGAGGAAAATCATGCAATATAAGAGTACTCTTTTAAAAAATAAGTCACCACACCAAAATAGTTAAAGGACTCAAAATATTTATTTGTTTCAGTGCTTGTCTTATGTAGATAACCTAAACTAGTCAGAGATTTACGTCATATTAAAATACATAAACACAGTTATAATGCAGTCGACCACATGGTAGCATGCAAACCAAAGACACGAATTAAACTGTTTCAACAAATGTATTTCATGCCTGAATAATTGAAATAGACGAATTTTACGAGTACAATACCTTCCATTGATAAAAAACATCAACTGAACTGGTTTCGAATAATATCAGTTCTAATGTAGAGGTAGACGTCAAATTAAATATTGACTGACCAATATTCCATTTAAGTATAGTATAACTGAATATTGACATTAATTGTCTGTCATTTACGTGTATAGACATCTGGTTGATATCACATGTCTCGTGTTGTCAGTTGTTAGGGTTTGTCATGTTGGTTTAAATACATACAAAAGGCATTCCTATTTCATTTCTCATCGGTTGATATATATATCACTCTTTGGAGCATAGTAAAGAATTTGTGACTTTTATTTGATTGTATCATGGTCATAAAATTTACATAAGAGTATACCGAATTATGGAATCTGAATTTCAGCAGTTTGCTGATGTGTATTGCCATGTTATCATTAACGTTGTTTGAAAAAAGAATAATGAAGAAATGTTTTGGACCCAAGTGTCTGTTTTACGACTAAATAACATCAATAACTTCAGCACCAGCAAACTTTTTCTTTAACGTTTTTTTCTTCAAAAGTTGCATAAGGAGTTTTACTGTCCAATTGTTCCTTTCAGCACAGATACGATAAGAACTGTTAATTACATCAATTGAGGCTTTTAAAAACCTTTCCATAGTAATATTGTTATTAATCTAACACAAGTTTTGCTTATCTTAGTAATTTGAGATAGCATTCCATTTTTAGTAAGCTTACATTATAACAAGCAAACCCATGTTATGACATAGCAGGTTGTGATTTATATGATTACTGAATCCATTGTACTATTAAGAAGAAAATATATATTTAGTGACAAAAACTCCAAGAAAAATTCTGATGAAGGAAACGATTGTCATATTGTCACTCCCTATCTTCAAGTCATGTATTTGACAACACAATCTTATATCCCATTTACAAAGCAACAGTTACTTACATGTGAACATTTTGCATTTACGCAAATTGTACTTATGTATGTAGATGTAGACGTATTAACGCTTGTGCAAAGTTTCAGGTAGCTGCAAATTCATTTGCTACGGGTAAGTAAAAACATTTTTATGAAACCCTTAGCAGATATGTTGTTTAATCAATCAGTGAGCTCTCTTGTGGTTGAAATGCCACGTGAAACACCCAAAATAAAGAAATATGAAGTTTTCGAGTCTTATCCCATCCATCGCTATTGATTAAGGCATGTTACGACGTAAGATGTAATAAACGCGGTAAGATGTAATAACTGCGGTAAATTGTAATAAAAACGCGGTAAGATGTAATACTGCGGTAAATTGTAATACAAATGCGGTAAAATGTAATAAACACAGGTGCGGTAAATTGTAATAGGGGGTGCGGTAAAATGTTAGCACTCAGTGTGCGGTAAATTGTAATGTGATGCGCGGTAAATTGTAATAACATTGGTTCATATAAACCATAGAAAATGATTATGAGTATGATTCGCCAAACATGTTATAATCATTATGCTAAGGTATGTATACAATAATTATGACAATGATAGGCCGCTTATGATGCGCATTTATCATCTGCTTCGCAGTTGCACAAAGCGTTACATATTAATACCCTGACGGTAATTGTACTATGCCGAAGGAGCAAGGAATCAACATACACCCGTTATTTCAGGCTTCACTCAGTGCATTGTGGATAAAGTGCCTTGCCAAGGGACACAAAATAAATAAAAGCACTCTTGTTCGTCATACATGTATGTTTTAGAAATACAAAAAGACACCGATTAGTAAGCAACAAGGATATATTTTAGATCACACAGGACAAAGCGCTCCCCCGGCTTATTTTGCCCCATTGAGGTTAGTATTCGATATGTAAATAATAGGAACTTAAGGCAAATAGTTACGAATTTCTTTAGTCATTGAAAACATGATACCAATGTGCATCATAGGTGCATTAGATTCAAACTTCCCTTTTGTGTTTTTTTATGGTATATCTAGTCACATCCATTCCTTAAAGCAAAACCATGTTTTTTAGAATAATTGATATCATACATCCCCAACCACCGCAAACGATTCAAGCATGTGTCACAGTGCTTCATGCCGTTTACTTTCATTGGTTGGCCATAACAAATTACGCAATTTGTCGATCATTAAGAAGAAATAGTGCTTGGTCATTTTGCCCCGAGGGCGCGCTTTGCCCGGGTCTACCCTATATCAACTGATAAAATCCCACTGGTCACATGTGTATATTCTCAACCTTCTAATGTTCAGCAGCATTTGTTTGCTTCTTGCATGTTCAGCAGCATTTGTTTGCTTCTTGCACACGCATACCAAACTTAAACTTTAAACAGACATCGTGCATGCTTGACATGTCTCTTGGTTGACGTTTGATGCATAATCTAAAAACGAAACTACCAGAGTAGTTTTTTACTAATGAACAATGATGATTTTATATTGCATATCACTGTACGAACGAGCAATGATTATGCGTTTTCATTTTGTTATCGTCATTTCTTTTGTATATATACATGCGCATTATCATAAATATCTTCTAATTCCATATATTTCTCTTACTACTATCTACTTTTGACTGCATATACTCCTCTTGTTTCGCACGAATATGATTTTCTGATCCTGCAACGTATGTACATACTGCCTTGGTTGTGATTCCAGCTTTATTCAAGACCCTTTCCCAATCTCTTCCTTTGGTATGTACCTATTTGAAATATAACGTTTGTATGCAGATTAGTTCGTAAGATATTGCATATATATGTCTGTGGTCACTGCAAATTGGTGTACTCCTTTACGTCATGTTCATAAGCCATGTTAAGCTGGTATAAGGCCGAGGTATTTAAAAAAAAAATAAAGTGACTTTAAGACGAACAAAGACAAAGCAATTGTTTTATGATTTATCTCTGATTTATCTGTGGGTTTACTTCAAGACGACTTATTAAGTTACTCGGACAGTCCAATGGATAGACTTAAACTTCTGATGAAGAGACGAAGTGTGTATTTTCGATATACATTTAAATCTCAAAAATTGACAAACTGTGCAATAGGAATAAAGACGTTTGGTATAAATCTTCTTTTGTTACTTTCGTTTGTGTTCACTGCAACTATTTACAATTCTTCAAATGAAATATTCAAAACTGATATAAACCGCACGCTATAAACTAAGAAAAATTGAATTTTAAAAATACATTACGACGCTTGTCAGGTATGCAGTACGTTTTTAAATTCAATTAATACGACCTTGTGTGTAATATATGTCCTATTAGCCGACAGCCGATGGGCTTATGGCTTGGTTTGGTGTCCGGCGTCTGTCCATCCATCCGTCAGTCAGTCAGTCCATCTGTTAATTGTTGTCCATTTTGGACATATTTTTATTTAAAAAAAGAAGCATTGAAGACTGAAACTTGCTGTACAAACTCCTTGACTAATGAGGATTATTATTTATAGCTTTGGTGACCCTGAGTACCCTAATAAGGGTCATAGGGACCATGCCACTAAAGGGGCAGTAGCACGTTTTAGGGGGAATATAATATGATGTCAGGAAAATGAAAATTAATGGTTCCAATCGAAAGACAATGTATTAAACTAAATGAATAAGTAATAATTAAAATAGATAACGTAAAGTTTAGCCATGCAATTCCAAATTCTTACAAAAAATGAATTAAAGGTGTTCACATAAAATGGCCGCCAATGGATTTATGTGAATCTTTATGCTTTGTCCTCTGACTATAGATGATTGGCTTGTGTTATGAATTTTTTGACACTGCCAAAATAATACATTTAGCATTAACTTACACTTATCAGTGAAATTTTAAAATATAAAATTATTAAAAAACGTGCTACTGTCCCTTTAAAACCTATTTACGTCTTTTACTTAAACAAACATGAGGTCCAGAAAGCTGAAACCTTGTAGACACAATCTTTATGCAATGGGGACTAATTTATCTCTTTCTAAGATCCTGTGGCCTGTAATAGGCATCGGTGAACCTTTGGAACTTAAGCCTTAAATTATTTTAAAGCATTTTAAGTCCTACTCAATTGAAGGTCACTCCGTTTACCCTTTTTACATTTCCTTGAATGTTTGAACAAATCTATTTTTGAATTGATACATACTAAACTTTAGCATTTCTGATCTTGTGGCCCCTACTAAAGCCTTTTTGTCCTCTTCTTCTCCAACACCACAAGGTATAGAATGATACAATATTGTCTATAGACTCATAAGATAATTAGAAATTTACGAAATTGCACATTCGGTAACTCTTTGGCCACAACTAATTGGAGAACAACATTTTCCGCACCCTAAAGCAAAGTTAAATGTAAAGCCTGATAAGCTGCAGAGCCATTGGTTCTATTTCAATATTTATTGGCAGTAGAGAGTTAAAGTTAAGGCGTATTTTTTCTAGATATGTTAGTAGGCATGTAACCAACACACATTTTAACCATATTTAGTAGCGTTTTATAAAGATCAAAGGCACTGCTACCATTTATTCCGTTGTAATTTTTGAATGACGTCATAAAGTAATGGTTCATGACGTCAATATAAAACTATACTATGACGTCACTTGAAAGGGTTCTGGTCTCCGATTTCGAGCTTTAACTATTGTAGTGTAGGTAAATAATATAATGCAAAGCTCATGATTGTTTGGGCAACTGTATTTATCAAATAACTCATTGCATGAACGTTATGAAAATGATGATTGTTGTATGTTCATTATTCAACCTTATTGTGAAGAAAACATTGGGTTAGACAACAATAACTAAATCAGAATTAAAAAAAGACTAAAAAGAATTATCAGCAATCTTTGGGGAAATAACCTTTATACTGTATACTGTTTAAAGCAATTAAAAATCAAAACGTCTGTGATTTATAAGTAAACATTTTTCTTGTTTAATGATATCTTCCATTTTATGTTTCAAAACAATGTATCTTATTTTTTATAAAGAACATGATAAAAAATGAGGCATAGAGTTGGTTGGGTTTATAGCATAGGTACTAGTACAAATGATTAACTTGAACAAATTCGTTAGAAGACTCGACCAAAGAACCGATTAGAATCACACAACTATCTTTGGTTGTCACAAGAAGGCGTTCCTGGTAGCAAACACCTTACTACCTTATTGGAACTCGATTTTGTCGAAGTATCAGTTGATTGATGGATAAAGTTTTTTTTACAGCCAATGGAGTGATTTGTTCCTGACTATAAGGCAGTGGGTTATTTTAGAAAAAAAATAAAGAAATTGTACTTTATCCGATAGCGTCACAGTAAGGGTATTTTCCACACCATGTATAACAAAGAACATGCAACTTGCATTAGGACGATTTCATACTTCCTTCACACATCTTCATCGACCAACAAACATCATTGTAAACCCATAAATGTTACAGAAAAATGAATGTTGATCAAACCTACTACTGTATAGCAAAAATGTATATTTTTTCATATAGAACTTATAAACGCATCCTTTTCACTTAAGGGGTAGAAAATATTGACAAGTAACTCAGCATTAGAAGTATATCTTTACACGGGCATAGATCAATTATTACCAGTTATTTTAAATTATCATTTATTAATTATATATTGATTATTATAAGTGTGCATTTTGAAATGTATCACAAACCCTCTTGGTAATCATAATAGATATAACCATTCTTGAAAATTAAAGATTGCTCATTTGTTTTCTCAAAAATTAATGATTACCCCTGATAATTATTCATGAACAAAAAACAAATATTGATTTTCCAAAATAAAAATAAAACATTTATGAAACTAGAACACCGTTCTTAAGCAAACTAAATAAAACTAAAAGCCATCCAATCTAACATTCATAGATATAAACCATGAAATATAAGTCGTCCAAATCAATTATAAGTTATGCAATTCAGAGGCGGGGTGTTTAGGGAGATATCAACCTCTCACTTTGTGTTATGCGACGAGCCCATATACCCCGCCTTTGAATGGTATGAGGAATTTATCTTACCGAATGTTTAAACATAACGCATTTAATATTAAGATAAATGAAAACGTTAACTGCGTAAACACTTTGACTATAGTTTGCTTAAAGTTACATATCGGTTTATCAAAAGAAACTAGCTTGATCATGTGTTCGAGGTAACATACATTGTAAACTTTTTTGTGCCGGGGTATAAATAATTTACCCTCCCGCTCAACAGGGTGATATCAGTATTTTACCAGGGTCACGTGGACCAATCAGAGATGTGATATAACTTTATAACATTACTGATAATAAAATACAATCATTCATGAAAGTGACATAAAATTCAAGTGTAATTCAAATTTAAACATAGTTCGTTGTGTCATCATCAATCAAAAAACAATTAAACATATCACATGTACCAGCATAGACCAAAAATGGACAAATATTGTTGAAAAAAAGTTATCAAAGACTGTGGAAAGGTTATTACATTTTACCGCATATTGTATTACAATTTACCGCACCTTTTAGTAACATCTTACCGCACCCCCTTATTACATTTTACCGCACCTATTTTTATTACATTTTACCGCAATTTTGTTACAATTTACCGCAGTATTACATTTTACCGCGTTTTTATTACAATTTACCGCAGTTATTACATCTTACCGCGTTTATTACATCTTACGTCGTAACAAGGCAGCTTATGTCTCTTTGCATAGCAAGTTTGCATTTACTCATATGAGCTTATTTGCATATGAACTAATGTTTGACTTATAAGTGGGGTATTAGTAATAAAATGGTCTCATAAATAATCCCATTAAGCAAAATTATATTAAGCAATGTCAAATATAATTTACTTCTGTCAGATGTATATGTAATAGAAATAAATCAATTTAAAGTTACTTTACAATATTGCATACACCACTGTTTTAAAACAAACGTTAAGTCGAAAGTGTTTCAAAATTACATAATTGTATTTACCAATCTTGCCTTATTAAAGCTGTTGCAAATAAATAAATTGAAATTATCTTATAACTTAAAACACAAAAGAAAGTTGATAACAATGAAACCGTCTCTAATCCAAATCTGTCAGTTTTAAAACAAACATGTATGTTCAGTGGCGATTCATACTGTATAATAGGGAAAGATAGTCAGCTAACATTTTTTTTAACCGATTCTTCTTTTTTTTTTTTAGAAAGTTCATTTAAATTAAGATGGAGATAATGTTGCCCAGAATTCCACGTATTGATAAAGCAGATAACACTGAATCCAGAATATCTTGATATATTAAAGTGAAACCCCTGTCAACAGGTTTTTGGTTGAAGAATATCAATTTCTCTTCAAATTGAACAATAATTTCCCTTAAGAATAATCATTTAAGTAGTGCCATGACAGGCCGAATAATAATAATCTTGGTATTTTATCAAGAAAATCGTCTTGTCACATTCAATTAAACAGTTTTAACAGAGGAATATGGCTTTGTCAGAATTGCACCTCTTTACCACAGAAACTTAAACATTTATAGCTCTACCCACAACCTAAATTTTACACACACATTTAACAACTACTCCTGTTATTTAAATTTCACATATCAATTAACGTACTTACAATAACCACAGAATATTTGTTTATAAACCTTCGTTAATTGTATGTGCCTTGAAGCTTACTGCAAATAAAACAATCAATAATAAAACAGCTTGTCAATAATAACATAAAATACATCATGACAATTAAAATAGATTTGATTGAAAATTGAGAATTTGCTATTCAGAACTCTTCTAAAAATCGGTATTTTCTGGAGCCTTCTTTGTACAGACTTGAGTGGTGAGAGGAAGCAGAGTTTCAACGTGGAAATTAACCACTGTGGTTATAAGTTTGTTGTAAGGTTAGTGGTTCAGACTTTAAGGTTGGTTTCTATTGAATATTGCTAAAATGATTTACTTTTAAACACTATAGCTTCACTTTATTGATGCTGAAAATACTGAAATAAGGAAAAACATTTGCTCATTCATGAAAAATGTACAAAGTAATGAACTCGAATATATAACATAGATAGAACCTTCAAAACTGCAACATATGTCATGTATTTTTAAGCGATTTCAAAATACTGTCTCGCGAATTCGTTTTCTGAACATTGTCGCAAACAGATAATAGTTTGAGAAAAAAATATCATCTTCGAAGTTGTACACAAATCATTTACCAAATCGTAGAAGAAATCCTCACATATCAAGTGAATAAAATCTGAAAGTAATTTTATTATGGCCACACTTATATTATTTGAGGTAAGGAAATTGATTTACTCAACCGAACATACATGTTGACTTTACTCTTCATTCTACGACTACCCTCAGCAGTGTAGATTAGTGATATGTTGTTATCCCTTAAGAAGATATAGCTCACGTAAACTTATATTCAAGGAGTAGAGGTTGAACAAGATAAATGTGTTACAGTGCCTTCAAAATGCTGAGGATTTACTGAGTTGAGTTTAGTCCTAGGAGTGTCAAACATGGAAAGACATCTATTGTCCCTGAGAAGATAAAATCATAAGCTATCATGCTAATGAGGTCTATCGCATTTCACAAAAACATATCAATAGCTCACTTTTAAAATTGAAGCATGTTATGAATGAAACATGATGATCAAAAACCATTATTTAATAATCTGCCAAGTACATCAAGACATTTTTATGTGACGTCAACCATTAGCGCAACTTCCGGGCCGGAAGTTGAAGCACGACTCCTTGACTATTTCTTGACTAAACTGAAGTAACAGTTTTAGGGTTAAATGGATTTCTTGGTGAGGTTGTTTATCCACTTTTGCCTCGGTGAACATATCTGTTCCAATGTTAATAAACCATTTGATTCACCTCAACTGAAGTCTATAATTATATATTTTCAACATTTTCACTTACCTGATAACTAAATTAACTTATTTACTGAAAAAAACTGTAAACATATGTGTAAACGTTTTGTGAGTCAATCAGTAAGTGTTTACATGATTATCACATTGCAGTGTTGACCTCTTCATGACTCTGCATAGCTTGAAAACAGAATTAAACCATCACTTGGAACCTTGCATAGAGGATTCACTGTCACTTATAAGAGGATTATTCATTCTTCTTCCTGTCATGTTATCATAAAGCAGAATATCTTAGCGTCAATCATGCTTTACAAAGAGAAAGACTGACAACGTCATGGAGTTCATTATCATTCCCAAAGAAGAAGTGGATAACCTGGATGAAAAAGTGATGACAATCTATTAGAAAGCCTGTTTCAGTTCAGACGAACAAAAAACTAACAGAGATAATGTTACATACAAACAACCAACAATTTGCTATCACCTGAACTCTCAAAAACGGTTTCTACTGTTTGTGGCCACTTGTCGATGATTAATAAAGGATCTATCTCACCAATCTGATATCAAATATATTAAGTTGTTAAATGTAATAGTATTCAAAGCTTGTCAGATATATGTTGATTTTAAATCAATGCGTGTTGATATACTCAATAAAAGATACAATTGAGAGATTACACATGGTGCATATCATCTATAACATTGAGTTGATGGGTACCCTCAAACAATATTTGCATTACATTATTAAAAATCGTCAAACAAATGGTATATAACTTATGGAATTTAGTTAGCTATACAGTGTTTATCTATGTCATGATAAAGGATGTGTTGAATGTTAATTTATAAATATTGAACAAGATACCATGCATTGCAGTTGACATTACACTAGTGTCATGTATTATGAAGACATAACCTAAAATGGGTTTTTACTAAAGAATTGTAGCAGTGGATTTTCATTTTATTTATTGTTCTGAAAAGTCTCCAGATTTAAACGGCCAGTGCGACAGGGTATTTTTTGTTCCACAAATATTCGGGAGGGAATTCCCTTTTGCACACGACACGTCAAATTTTATATATTCGATTTGTTTTCTATTTTTTATGTTAATAACTATGTCAAGTTTGGTAATTTGTTCTAATCCGCCATTCAAAACAAAAAAATAACGAAAATAATCAAAGCCACTGACAAGCACTTCGAGCGGTGTATTTTTTGTGGGAACGAAATTCAGGAGGACTTTCCTGTTAACTAATATATACGATTTTTACATGATTATTTCACACTTAATTTCAAATATGTTCATGAGGTTATCATTTCATTTGTTCTTGATTTAACAACTTGACAAAGAATAAAGTGTATCGCCCCAAAAAAAAACAAACCTCGTGAAATGAAGCCAATCATCGGAGCTACGAGCGTGAGATGCATTACTGGCATTTACTGCCACAAAACATTGTCTTTATTGATAACTTTTATTTTGCATCACGTGTAAACATGTCCCTCTTCTATCAATCAATTATTTTTTCTTGATTTGCTTAATAAATTAGCATGATACAGTACATTTGTTTTCTCGCAATGCTAACAATTCAAAATGGCGGAAGAAAGCCGATCGAACTCGAAGCCTTGATCATGGCGGCCACTAGGATTATTGTCAGCTGATTGTTTGGTCGGTGTTGTAGTTACTTGGATGTTTAAATTGTAGGAGATTTGTTAATAATGTTTGCATAAGAAAATTGACAGACAGACAGATTGTTTATTGAAATCTACATATGACACCTAAAATGTCTAGGCTCAATCAATATGACACTGAGAAGAATAGTTGATTCGCATCGGCTTTCGAATATACAACAAATTCGTCAGCGCTGCCGCACTCCCAATTATACACAGTACGTATTGCACTTTTCAGAACATCATGTGAATTAAGTGACTAAGATATATTTCTGAAGGAAAAAAAAGGTTTTACTATCAGTGAGGTCGTGCGAACTGCGAAGTCGAGGGCGACGGCGAAAGTACGGTGGAAATTCGCATGCGAGTAGATAAGAGAGAAATGTCAAGCGGATTTATTTGGGAGACATTGCCCCAAAATGAAATAACCTGAAATCTACAATAAATTTACGGATTTTTAACTGGATAAACATTTTAAAAATTTGCTTTACAATCATGAGATGACATGTCACTGCACGATTCCTAATGCAACTGATTTTACTATTGTTCACACGACAACGATTTTTCTAAGGATGAAATGACCCTTTTACACATATAACCATGTAAATTCCATGATATTAACGTAGTGACTGTTTTTAAAAAACGAAGGGCCATCTTCGAATTTTGATGGGCACTGAAAACATAGGTCCCATCCAGAATTCCCTGCACACTACATTGCATTATGGGAAGGGACATTTCTCATTCTATTTATAGATCTGCTAATCAAATGACGCGCTGTGTTTAAACATAGCTTCGTTAGCAGCCTAAGCTTATCGGTGAAAACGCGCCCGAACTGGCTGTTTAAATCATTTATAAGGAATACCATTCCAATCCTATCGTATATATTTAGTTATCGTTAATCTGAGGTTCGAACACTCGATTTAGAAAGAGGTATTTATTTGGAATTAAAACTAAAGAAAATCCATTACAATGTTTAGAATACAAAACACCAGGCGCCAACAGTGAGACGAATAGCTTCGTTAATATCCATTCTTAGAATAACTTCCTTTATGAGACTTAACAATGATTATGAATAAGGAGTTTCAAAGCTCTTCTATTTGTCTAAATTAATTACATCAAACTACTTTTGAATAATAATCTGTCTACCGTGGGTCAAATATTATTACTATTGTTTGAACACAAATGATTGGTAAACATTTTAGACCACTCATATAAGTGTATTGAAAAGATTAAAAAGGTTGTTGGAGTTTTAATAGCATTAAACTAAATAATGGTTTCCTGTAGATATGCACGATATTCGGTTGACGTACAAGGATAATATATAATGAAAATACCATTTTGGAACTGACTAATTAAGATAAGTATTAACTTCAAGGGAGTTTATGAGCACTCTTAAATCGTTTCACAATGTTTGCTGTTGTCATCCGTAACTATACATCATCGCATCATGCACTTATATATATATATATATACTGGTATGTACATGTCTGTTGAAAATATAACTCCAGCAAAATACTTTTACAGCTGTGCATCGTTTGCATATTTTGCGCTTTAAAAGTAATTTAGCTAAAGCACTTGTTTCATTGTAGGCGAAAAGCCTGAACACAATTGTGGTTCTGCATTGTGCTGAAGCCTACAAACATCAGCTGGAATTAGCATTTTGGTTCTCTATTGAAGACAATGTTACCTTCTGAATCAAAGACAAAGCGCTTACCACTTTTCTAACATCGGGATCCTGGAAATGTGGTACGGGATAGCTCAGTCGGCAAGAGCGCCGGTCTCACGTTGCTGAGGTCCGGGGTTCGAATCCCATCCAGGCCAAGGTGTAAAAACCTAGAGTTCACCTCTGTTAGAACTCTATAAGTGTCACCCTGGAGCCCTAGTGTGTAGTGCAACAAAAACTGCGCACTTAAAAGATCCCACGAATTCATGTCAGTGGCTGAATGGTGGATACATGAACACGTGCATACGCCGAGCTGTCGGTTATCAGCGTTCAGCAGTGTTGGACAAACTGCTGTGACTATTTGTCTCAGTTCACCCAGCTGTGAATGGGTACCCTGTGAGGCATAGAATGGTCCCTAACCTGAGCGCCACATATGGATGCCGGTTGAATACTCCCCAGGGAGTTGAATTGGAAAAATGATTGGACAGTGAAAGAATGTCATTGACCAGGGGAAACAATAAGCGCCTTGAGCAACCACGAGTGGTTGGATATGCGCGCTATATAAATATCCATATAATAATAATAATAATAAAAAAAATGTACTGCAATAATTCGATAGACGAATGTAACATTGCTACTCACCTTTGCACTTTCTCTATATTTGTGACATGTTTTACCATGTTTTATTTACATTAAAATATCATTGGGAATGTAAAACGTCAATGTGTAGGTATTTCAAGTAATTACTAACTCTGTAAAGAGATAACAAAAGGTATTTTTTGTTAATCCAAGTCATTAAAGAAAACTTTAATTAAACGTTTAGGAATTGATAAATTGATTACTGGTTTTATTTTGATTCAATGTATCACTGTAAAGAACACACATTGAAACTCTTATGCAGCAAATCTCATAATTCTAAAGGTTTCCAGAAGTAGAAAAGAGGTATTGTCTCCAAGATTATGTCTGCAATCACTCCCAAAACAAACAATCATTTAACAGTCTTTGGACTTTGACAAACAAATAAATCGATACCTTGATTATCTTGTTACCTTGTGTACATTGAAATTGATTACACATTATTGATGATAGCTGTTGATCAATAACCTAATGTATATATTAGTTATATACACATACATATGCCTGTTTACCAATCCAACCATGCATTCAATGGAATAAATATTGTTTAAACCATACACATACATAACTATACACTGATTTATGGTATCTCAAGGTATATAATTCACGATTCTTAACTCAGGAAAGATTGGCTCATCTTTGCCAAAACTTTTTAGAATAATCATTTAGAACAGCACCACCTTTTACCTACAGCTTCATATTTGGCATATTCCGAACATAATGTATATTAATTTGTTAAATTGAAACCAAGATATATACATAGACCAAGCAATAGAAACTAATCTAACGCACTTAGTTCAGTGTCCTCCAGGAAAACTATCCAGACAGGAAAGTCCTGAGGGAGACATCATATTGGTTCCAGACAGTGCTGTATGTATTGATTGGCTCGGTCAACAGTTCGGTACAGCTAGATATTGAGACGTTGTTTGATTAATCAAAGACTACTGCTTCGAAGTATAAATAAATTGTGGAATAATGTGAAAGAGTACAATGTTTATTTAAGTCAAAACTGATATAATATTCTATAAATACCATCGTTGTATCTGTTCTAATTACTATTATTTATGAATTTATGTTAGCATAGACAAAGTAAACAAGTGGACACGAAAACGTTGAAAGCTAATGAATCCATACTTTACCCAGGACTTGATAGCAATAACAACTGTGTGACCTGTAGTACCTTTTTTTATAATATAGTTGATCCCTCTAAAATAGGTACAAGAGTTGGTGAATGATTGTAATGAACTTTAAGATTCAAAATTTCAAAAATGCGAAAACAGATAAAAAGTACTACTGAAATAAGTTATTACTAGAATAATCTCTTTCCCGAACAGCTAAATGTAAACCAAACAACATGTGTGTAACTGAATGATTTGTACTATCCTGTTAATTATACATTGGAATGAACTGATATTATATTAACATTCTTGAATATTTAAACTGTTTAAACAAAGTTGTTGGACTGTATAGCTGTTTGTCTTTGATTCATAGATTTAGAAAAAGAAGCCATTAATGAAAATGAATATTAATGAAAGGAGACTTTAACCTCTTCATGCTATTGTAACGTAAAGGGGCCGTATCACTTTTTGTTTCAAGTTTACCAATTAAACATTATTGTGTAAAGTTTTTCATCTATAAAAAGGATCTAACATCATATTACCAAAACTTTCCAAGTAAAAGAATCAACTAACAAATATCATTGCATAACCACAGACAGTCATTTTTGTGGGAACTCCCTTCGAGTCAGCGAAATGGATTTGTTCAGCTTTAATGAAAATTACAGATTCGTTTTAGAACTGTATTCTTTGATTTAAAAATATCGCCATAACAAATGTAACATATATTTTAGTTTTCGTAACATTTCTCATTTACTCATTAAAAAAGAAGTAACTGCTCCTTTAACATATAATTCACAAAGTTGTCTTAAGGGCTACATATAAATGTTCAATCTAATAGAGCATTGATATAACGAATTATTACATGTATCAGATATGACAAGCTAAAACAACTTTTCTAATCATAATGTGTTCACCAGCCCTTTCATCTAAGCTTTACTGCTGGGAAGGCTACGATCGGCTAAAAGTTAGGCACTTGTTTCGATTCTGCATTCCATCCTGCAGTGTAGATGTTTCATATGTACATGTTTATGTTATTCAACTACAATGAAGGCTCTGCAGTTGAATTCTTAATGAATGCCAATCATGAAGATGATATTATATGTATCTCATGGTATGAGAAACATAATCTGTCATGCATGTGTTTTAACAATATTCCGAAATTGATGAAAAGATATCCGATTTTGGTGGCCATGAATCTTAAAAATGGCAACTGTATTGATTTTCACCGAGTCGTGACGAAGATTGCTTTTATAAGGTATTTTCAATGGAACAAAACCCATTTTGCCAATTGTCTTCACATAACTTGACCATATCATACGCTTCATTCGATTTCTGTAAACATCGAAAAGTCATAAATGCAATGTTTTGTGTATTTCTTGGAGTTTGTAGTGGTACATTGCAAAATATGCGTCTTTAAATCTTACTGCAATCTTCACGACAGAATTCACAATATCTTCTTCTTCACTAGCTGAAGACTTGGAAATCTACATGATTATGTTTCAATTGGCAGTAAGCCAGAATATAGCAGCAGTAAGGTTATCATAATCAGATCAGACTCAAGCTGAGTGCTGTCAAGTTGCTGAGTTGTACGATTCTAAAGTTATTTGTACGGATCGTAATAGCTTCTCCTTAATGCTCTGTGGATGCGCTATAGACGATTCTCTCCTGGACATGGTACCATAACGGTATGTATATGCACTTAGGCCAACAGAATGCGAAATAAAATCAACATGTTAACCAACGTTAACTGTTCAACTTTCAGGATTTACAGTTTAAAGTTGAAAAGGCTGGATATGTTATACCATTCAAAGCAGACTATAAGTATCCTCCTGCCACAAAATATCAAATGATTTAATGAGTTGACAATTCTTATTGACAAATATTGATTTTAATACTTATCGATGTAACAACTTTATGGAAATTTGATTTCATCAAATGGGATCAGGAGACAACAATGATACAATTCATCTATTAGTGTTTACCACTGATATCAAACGATAAACAATAAAACGCTATTGTTGTTTAGATACTAATAGGAATTTTTATTGCGATGACTTCAAAGTATTTAGGCTTTGACCGTTGATTTATAATGTTTGAAAGAGAATCCAACATAGTGCAATAAGAATGGTTTTTTTATCAGAACCAAGGCGCCTTAACTCCACAGATGTTTTCACAGCCTTCATCTCTACTGTGTAATGTGCCGTGACAAATTTGCATGGTTGAAGATACATAGAAACATATATGCTATGTAACAGTTTGATGAAGATTGATAACAGACTGGCTCTCTCAATTTTTACGAAGGAAATGAATGTTGATTTAACACACGTGTGTCATAACTTTGGCTTACACCTACACAAAGTGACATCAGAGAGTTTAATTGCCTTTAAAGTTAGTTATCAAATCGACGATAAAACCGTTTCTGAAATAGCCTTTAAAAATATTTTGTTAAGAATATTCAAAAAGTATAACATATTATAACAATAAACAATACTATTAAAATTTGAATAATATCTATAGATCAATAAATGTATCAGATTATCTATAGGAGTCAGTTATTGGTGGAAAAGAATATTCTAAATATTGAAGATTTTTCGAAATCTTAAATAGTTAATCGGCAGAGACTCTAAATCTACAAACGTAAATGAAAAAGTCTGTAATGATAAATAATTTAATAGGAAATGAGATTCTGAAAAATAAGAAACATTTACAATTGAAAAAAAACCCTTATGTTTCTACTTTGAAAAACATTTGATTATTGCAAATTCTCAAATAGGTCCAAATTGGTTTCTTTCAAAGACAAAAACTATTTTACTATTTCAATACTTGAAAAGACGTCATGATATTTATGGAATCGTTAGCTTAAATCACACAGAGTAGCATTTGTTAAATGATAAAGAGACTATGTGCGGTCATTGCAATAATGATAATTTCTTTTTTTTAAAGGTTATAGATCTGTTATTGGCCATTGAGCATTGACATTTTATTTTACATGCCTGGAGGTGAGGGGATGAGCGCTTGTATTTTATGCTGCTGTCAAGAGTATTTCACTTTAATAACGGCTGCTGCCATTTTGCAAAGAGATCATGGCTATGTATTGCTAGAAACCTGCAAGCATTGGTTAGAACTAGCGAACCATGGGTGTAACTGGTCTGAAAATCAGTGTAGCCTTGCACGCAAACTAATGTAAAACAGTTCTCGACTGTCGACAAAGTTGTTGAGTTCCTGACTGGATTCGAACCTTGGTCCTCTTGATACAAGGCAGATGCCTTGATGAGTGTGATATTCTGCGAAGGACGAGCTTTGCATCGCTAGCTTACAGTTGGTTGTATAAAGTTAAGTTTTCCGACTGCATGATTATATAAAGTCATAATGTTGTTATCGCCTCTGTCCATATGGTCACATTATCCATTTGTAATCCATTTTCAAAACATAATAGTCGGAGTGCTGTAAATCTGTTAAACAGTTACTACAATCATATTTACCTACAGTAGTTCATTCAATTATATAATAGTGAGGCAAATATAACCAGTTGTGCTAAAAATATTTTCTTTGCAATATAAAAAGATACATGCACTCATAATCTCTCTTATCTAGTTTCCCAACTATCACTTAGGGTTTAGTTTCTTTGCTACATTACATCATTTTATTGTCATTCTATCTGATGATGAGGTAAGCATATATTTCGAGATATTGTGATTTCAACGTTGTAGAAGTTTCTATCCAAAAACTCTAACACATGATGAAGCTTTCATTACTTTTTCAGAAATTTCCATGTCAGTAACAATTATCCACAAACATTATTGAAAGCACCCAAAGACAGAGAATTGAATATTGCAAATATCTCAATTTGTTCGTTTGGACAGGTCACGAGACATTCGAGTACACCATATGAAATGATATTGGACCTGCGAATGCACTTGGTTAATAGCCTTGATGTACAGAAATACTGATTTGTTTGTCTCCCATGTCAAACTGTAAGTTACAACTGCTCTCTATTGGATGGCATTAAATAATATAATTTGTCATACCCCAAACGATAGTGTACATATTTATACCTTATTTATGCTTAGTAACAGTGCCACTATAAATTAAAATGAAAAAATTTGCCAGGTCCCTAATTTGGATAGATAACAAAACTAAAGATTATTCCAAGTCAAAATTTCATAGTCCAATAGTCATATTTTCTCACACAACACATACCATTGGTTAAAGCGGTTGATGGTTGCACATTTTTGTGTATTGCTTAGATCATTTACAAACAAATGCTTTTCCTTGGATTTTATGATTATGATAACTTATCATAACCGTTAACATGACCGTTTATTTTATCAAGGTTCAAAGAGAGTATTAGGAAGCACTTAATGAAAACACTTAAAACGTGTAACGTTGAGAGTTTAAATGAGGCACAAGGTCTGATAACACTGTTTTATCTCTACTCACTCCCACTACACATTCTCTAATCTATTTCGGTGATGAGTGAAGAGGATTCTAGAAGGTGCAACGCATATTTGCTGCATATTTCTTTAAGGTTTCAATGCTGGTTATTAAAGTGAAAAGCCTCGTCACTAACATGCATTCATAACTGACTGGGAATCTGCTTACTTGTGAGATACATAAATAACGTCACATTTAATGATAAATCTATGACGGGATTGAGCAGTATTGTACTAATTGGCCGAAGGCAAGACGGAAAAAATTTAATTATATTCAGTGTGTGTATAAAACAGCATGCCATCTTGAATCAATTATATTTCCTTTTTTTGGTAAAACACAATTCCTGACAATAGGGTAGACTTTAGATTTTATTTTGGATCATAAATGAATTATGCTTGCCGATGTCATGATAACAAATTATCATTTTACAACTTTGTAGATGATTTCGAAAGTTAACTTTGACTGGTTTATTTCTTAATGTACATGTTCGAAAATTGATTACATCAACTGTACACGGTGACGGAAAACAGGACAGGGACATAATGTACATATTTGATGTTGAGATGTTTAAAATATTCCTCATTTAGTTCTGAGATAATCACTCGATGCTGATAAAATATTCAGAAAATACCAGTACCTCAAGGAAATATGTTGAAATGCCTGTCTTGTCAGATTTATGAGGTCAGTTACCTTGTAATGACGTCGGTCACAGCATGAGTTTGTTATCATATGTGATCTTGAAATGTACATTATGTTATAGTCCTTTCTGAAAGGTGTATTATGAGAGTATCATATATACCTGGTGGAAGATACAGGATATCAATTGGGGATTGGGGGCGTGCCATGGGTGGAACAACATTAAATTGCAACTATTGATTCCTTTGAATATAAAAAATGCGTTTAAAGTATAAGTTTCCTGTCTTACACTCTCAACATTTAATATATTTTGAACTATCTTGGGGGAGGACCAGTTTCATACACTTTGCTATATCAGTTCAAAATAATCATGAATTAGTGCCAACCACAAAATGGTGACATCATAAGAATATGTAGGTCAACATAAAAGGCTTTAAACTTTATAAACGTATTTCGGTTAGGATATGTTATAACAGTACCATAGAATCAACAACCTTTTTGTTAGCTCACTTATCAATAAATGACCTTTACTTCGAAATGTCATCTGCGTCGATCATGGATTATTTATCATTTAAGAAGTGACACAGAAAGTTAATTCTACGACGCTTTTTCAATATAAGTTTCCTTTATCTAGTGCTCACGAAAGAACACGCTATATAATGAGTAAATTTAATTCTTTTGACCATCGAATATGATATTTTTGTATACAGAACAGCACACAACTTACTTTTATTTATGCTACAATGTTAATGTCATTAAGGGAAACCAAGTGTTTGTTGATCAGTGAAGTCGGATCCTGCAATGATGGTTATACATTCTTGATGTCTACAAAATGATTTAAAACGTGTTTGCAAAAGCTTGTACAGGATGGAATGATTTTCCAGAGCTCTGTAATAGATGCTTCTTGAATGCTAGCAAACATATTTGAATTCATACATGTATGCCAAGTATTTTGGATATTTTCCAAAACTGTATTTGCTTTGGAGGAAACCTCAGCTTTATCCTCTCATAGTGAACTCATTTGCCTTTAAAAAGACATCATTCATGATTCTCAGGAGGTTATTAAGTATACTGAAAAGCATGCTTCCAGCTTTTTGATAAAATAGTTACTGTACACATGCAGTGTGAGGCAATGAATATATGCAGGAGTATTTGATTCAAATTTTTATTCAAGACATTGTTGAACATTGTCTAAGGATAATTAAGAGTAGTCACAAAAATTAATACAAATGGATATAGATCATTTGCAAGAAAACCTTTTTAATCAACAGTGTTCGGTCAGGTCAATCGTCGATAATCCATGTTTAATGTTCCGATGTATTAAGTCTTCACAATATGTTGGGTCGTTGGCAGAATCGACTCAATGAATAAATATCTTAGTTGGGCTTTTATCCAATCAACTGTCTACGCTGGCATACCAAGCATACCAATAAAACCCAAACCGTTCCATGCCTCCACATCGTCATTACAAAGTTTTGATGTCCATGGAAATGGCCTTTGATAGTGAATGTTATCACAAAAAGTACTCATGTTCAGGAATAAATCAGTCTAGGTTAACCTAACCTCAATATTATCCGTTTCACTCCTATACTGAGTCTAGAAAGGCCTAGTAGAGGGTCGCGTCAGCCCACATATCGAATTGACCAATCAAAATCCATCTTACCAAGCCACAATAGTCTGCCGCCGCACGTATAACGTTGGAGGGTCATAGGTCGCAGACAGGTCGACTTACGCAACTCTCTACTAGGCCTTGCTAGACTCAGTATATGAGTGAGGCTAGGTTTACTTAGACTGGGAATAAATATTGATAAGTTTTCCCTTAGTATAAGTAGTGTCGCTTTTTTCTGCCCATTTCCTTTCTTTGGTCTTTTGATTTCAGAAACTTGATCATGTCATGCATTTCTGTACTAACATTTTCAGACGCAATCAAAACACTCGAAATCAACATTTTTATCATTTGAGGAAGATCATGCAATATTTACTAAGAGTTATCTTTTCAAAAATAAGTCACCACACCAAAATATTTCAAGGACTCAATATATCTATTTGTTACAGTGCTTATCATATGTAGATGACCCAAAACTAGTCAGAGATTTACGTCATATGAAAATAAATCAACACAGTGATAATGCAGTCGACCACAATAGGTACAGACCCGTGCCAGTTATATTCGGACAGTGACGTTATTTCCATAGACTTGCATGTTAAATTGGTGTAGCATAAATAATTTTCATGAAAAAGATTCTTGTTGTATTATGTTAAAACTTGGCATGTTGAATTTAAATCATCTCAGCTTGAAGTACATAATTTATATTTTATTATCCCATTATTACTTATGTAATGTCGTCAGATTTACCGACTTATGTACAAAATTAAGAGACCTGTACCATAGGTCGCCATTATAAACTTGTTCACAAATATGTACAAAATTTGATTGAATCACTGTCATTCATTAGATATTCGATTGAAAATGAAACAGAAATTACGAGGTTGTAGCTGAGATGATTCGTCACAAATGGGCAAAAAATTAACAGAATCCGACGGAAATTAAATTAGTGAAAAAGTTTTATGCTACACCAATTTAACATGCAAGTCTATGGAAATAATGTTACTGTCCGAATATAACTGGCACGGGTCTGTAGCATGCATATCAAAGAAACGAATTTAACTGTTTCAACAAATGTATTTCATGCTTGAAACTTTGAAATAGATGAATTGTACGAGTACAATACCTTCCATTGATATAAACATCAACTGTACTGGTTTCGAATAATATCAGTTCTATTGTAGAGGTAGATATATATATTGAATGACCGATATTCTATTTAAGTATAGTATAACTGAAAATTGACATTAATTGTCTGTCATTTACGTGTATAGAAGTCTGGTTGATATCACATGTCTCGTGTTGTCAGTTGTTAGGGTTTGTCTCTTTCATGTTGGTTTAAATACATACAAAAGATATTCCTTTTTTCTTTGTCATCGGTTGATATATATCACACTTTGGAGCATAGTAAAGAATTTGTGACTTTTATTTGATTATATCATGGTTATAAAATTTACATAAGAGTATACAGCATTATGGAATCTGAATTTCAGCAGTTTGCTGATGTGTATTGCCTTGTTATCATTGATGTTGTTTGAAAAAAGAATAATGAAGAAATGTTTTGGATCCAAGTGTCTGTTTTAAGACTAAATAACATCAATAACTTAAGCACCAGCAAACTTTTTCTTTAACGTTTTTTTCTTCTTCAAAAGTTGCATAAGGAGTTTCACTGTCCAATTGTTCCTTTCATCACAGATACGATAAGAACTGTTAATTACATCAATTGAGGCTTTTAAAAACCTTTCCATAGTAATATTGTTATAAATCTAACAAAAGTTTTGCTTATCAAAGTCATTTGAGTTAGCATTCCATTTGTAGTAAGCTTGCTATGATGAATAAGGTTTAAAACATCATGAATAATGACTGTTACCTAAATTTGTTTGTAAACTTGGATTTAACAATTTAATCTCCTAGAAAAGACGTGACCATCACAAGGCTTTGATTCATAGTTTCAAATCTCAATTAGATTATTAAATCGAGGGAACTTAAGTCAAAACGTCTTACAATGGTTGAACAATGCTTAATTACTTCAACAAATTAGACATTTAACCTGTTAATGTTTCATTATATAAATGAGATGAATGTGAAATTTGTGCAATGAATGAAAGTGCAATACATTTTGCAGTATGAATCTTGGTGAAAGACGACTTAAAAATTGATACTCATATGTATAAAAACTAATCTAAAAACTATTCAAATATCTAAATATCTGGCTATAATATGATGAACAGCTGATATTTAATGTGTTAAAATGCTTTAAAAGGTAAGGGGTCAAACACTTTGGCTAGAAAATTAACGAGTGCAGAACAATGAATTTCTAGCTGAATGAAATGGCAAGAACTAGTTAGATCTTAACACTAAACCAATCCCTTAACTTATCCATCAGTTTTAAGATGTTTTGAAAGTATTGGCAAGGAAAACAATGTTAAGGTAAGCTTTAGGGAAGCACATGTTTCTATATATATGTAGATATCCAACCTAAATTGCCACGATATTATCTAAGATACATTCATTAAGTTACAGGTAACTCACATGCTGTCGATTATGAAGGAAGTGTATTGTTTCTGTTTGACCCAAAGGTGATATAATCTCTGATAAAATGACTGTGGCATTCAGGTTTGGTTACAGGTAACGACCTGAACTTGATATACGTGAATATAGGAACAACACGCTGTTTATTATGTAGACAGTGTATCTATTTCTCTTGAAGCCCAACCTATTAATCGTAGAGCAATTTGAATTATGACACCCGTGTGAGCTATTCTTCTGCTATTTATACCCCCGCTACGAAGTAAATAACACCTATTAAGAGTATTGCATGTAAAACATTGCCTCCAAAAAAAATTTATTCGAAATGTGTGCTTTTTAAGGATTGTTTTACATGTTTCTGCCTCTATCAATCTATTGATTATACGTTTAAGCATTATCGGTCCTCGTGAAAATCGTTTTTAATGTGAAAAATAAAAGAAAGAAGGGATCGTGTATTGACATTTGTATGTTTAAAGAAGTAATGTAATCATTTCATTTCAAACTTTAAATGGTCTCCATAAAGGTCATTAAGATTTATTCTACTTCGTTCTGCTTGTAAACGTATTTATTATGATTAAGATAACATTGTATACGTATCAAAAGTTAATACTAATAAACTGAAGCTGGCTTTTATTCCTATATCCAAATTAGTCCATTTATCAATGAAAAGATAACTCATGCATTAATTAGAATTATTTCAAGAGGCTATTAAGATGCAGTTACTGGCAGTATTTGATGCACAAGGTCTGATAACGCTCTCTTATCTCTTCTCACTCCTACGTAATTTCCTGCCAACTGTTTAGGCAATGGGTACAGTATATTATTCTTACAGATGAGTTTAATATGATTGAAATAACATTGAATCAAAAGTAAATGAATTGACTTCAGTTCCTATTAACAAATTTGATCATTTATCAATCTTAAGATGAATGTTGAAATTTATATTTCAAGAGGCTATTCAAGTGTACTTACTGACATCATTTGAATGTACAATGAATACAGGTCATATGATGCCCACGATCTGGTAATACTGCCTTATCTATTCTTACTCCTGCATAATTTCTGGGTAATAATAGCTTTCTTATACGGCGCATATATCAATGACAAAGCATGCTCTAAGCGCCATGAGTATTATTACCCTGGATGGATAGTATTTTCGGTGCCGCCGATTAACAAGCGCTCCACGCGACCGTACAGGTCCAAACGTCACCCTTGTTCAGGTACCCATTTGTACAGCTAGGTGAACTGAGTGCAATGTGGATGAAGTGTCTTGCCCAGGGACACAAAACAGAATGAGACCCAAGTTTCAAATTTTTGGTGTCTCCATCGGGATTGGAACCCGGGTCTCCGGCGTGAAAGGCCAGCATGCTTACCACTACACCACTGTATGGGTAACGCTGATGCCATTTACAGCGTGCATCTTATCAAGCTTCCATTAGAAGTAATACATCCAAACAGTCAACATTAGACGTCGTTTTTCCTTTCACCTCTCTTACAATTCATAATAGCACGCTGCTCAGTTAGCTGCAATCATTGACTGCAACAATAAATGCGGGTATCCCAATGGTCTTCTGTTTCATGTCTCGATCTGTGGGTTCAGTTCACTTTGTAAGGTTCCCTACCTTACACAGAAACATGAAATTTGTGATGTTTTCATTGCAATTTACGAGTCAATATATAACTATATAAATAACTATTTCTTTAACCAGCAGGACGTAATTTTTGACATCATGTTGATTATATGATTATATGATTATATGGTTATATGATTAAGAAGACTTCTATTGGTTTTTCTTACATATGTCTCAGTACATCAAACTACTCAGTTTAAACTTTTCTACATTTATTTATATAATATATTTCTCCATCAATCATATCCAGTATTATTTGCTTGATAACGGTGTCTGTATCTACACCAAACGTCACCACCCTGCAATAAAAAAAGATAAACAATCCATAGAACTTCACCTTATGCATTCATCTATGTATGGAGACGTTTTCTCAATTGTCACATAAAATGAAAGATTTGTTATTCCTATCCATACAAGACTAAATCGGTTTGTTTTGAAGCAAGGTAATATCATAAACACGACTTTCTTGTATGAAGTGAAAGAAATACAAACGCTGTAACACGGTTTAATAATAATACTTGAATGTTACAATAATATTAATAATGTGCATACTTATATGGCGCCTTATCCATGTCCACAAATGTTTCTATCGGGATTCAATCCCCGGTCTCTGAATATATACATTCTTGATGTCTACAAAATGATTTAAAACGTGTTTGCAAAAGCTTGTACAGGATGGAATGATTTTCCAGAGCTCTGTAATAGATGCTTCTTGAATGCTAGCAAACATATTTGAATTCATACATGTATGCCAAGTATTTTGGATATTTTCCAAAACTGTATTTGCTTTGGAGGAAACCTCAGCTTTATCCTCTCATAGTGAACTCATTTGCCTTTAAAAAGACATCATTCATGATTCTCAGGAGGTTATTAAGTATACTGAAAAGCATGCTTCCAGCTTTTTGATAAAATAGTTACTGTACACATGCAGTGTGAGGCAATGAATATATGCAGGAGTATTTGATTCAAATTTTTATTCAAGACATTGTTGAACATTGTCTAAGGATAATTAAGAGTAGTCACAAAAATTAATACAAATGGATATAGATCATTTGCAAGAAAACCTTTTTAATCAACAGTGTTCGGTCAGGTCAATCGTCGATAATCCATGTTTAATGTTCCGATGTATTAAGTCTTCACAATATGTTGGGTCGTTGGCAGAATCGACTCAATGAATAAATATCTTAGTTGGGCTTTTATCCAATCAACTGTCTACGCTGGCATACCAAGCATACCAATAAAACCCAAACCGTTCCATGCCTCCACATCGTCATTACAAAGTTTTGATGTCCATGGAAATGGCCTTTGATAGTGAATGTTATCACAAAAAGTACTCATGTTCAGGAATAAATCAGTCTAGGTTAACCTAACCTCAATATTATCCGTTTCACTCCTATACTGAGTCTAGAAAGGCCTAGTAGAGGGTCGCGTCAGCCCACATATCGAATTGACCAATCAAAATCCATCTTACCAAGCCACAATAGTCTGCCGCCGCACGTATAACGTTGGAGGGTCATAGGTCGCAGACAGGTCGACTTACGCAACTCTCTACTAGGCCTTGCTAGACTCAGTATATGAGTGAGGCTAGGTTTACTTAGACTGGGAATAAATATTGATAAGTTTTCCCTTAGTATAAGTAGTGTCGCTTTTTTCTGCCCATTTCCTTTCTTTGGTCTTTTGATTTCAGAAACTTGATCATGTCATGCATTTCTGTACTAACATTTTCAGACGCAATCAAAACACTCGAAATCAACATTTTTATCATTTGAGGAAGATCATGCAATATTTACTAAGAGTTATCTTTTCAAAAATAAGTCACCACACCAAAATATTTCAAGGACTCAATATATCTATTTGTTACAGTGCTTATCATATGTAGATGACCCAAAACTAGTCAGAGATTTACGTCATATGAAAATAAATCAACACAGTGATAATGCAGTCGACCACAATAGGTACAGACCCGTGCCAGTTATATTCGGACAGTGACGTTATTTCCATAGACTTGCATGTTAAATTGGTGTAGCATAAATAATTTTCATGAAAAAGATTCTTGTTGTATTATGTTAAAACTTGGCATGTTGAATTTAAATCATCTCAGCTTGAAGTACATAATTTATATTTTATTATCCCATTATTACTTATGTAATGTCGTCAGATTTACCGACTTATGTACAAAATTAAGAGACCTGTACCATAGGTCGCCATTATAAACTTGTTCACAAATATGTACAAAATTTGATTGAATCACTGTCTGTCACGGAATAGCCCTAGAGTGTCAACATCAACATCACAACACAACGCATAGGGAAGATACAACAATAAATTTATTCACAAAAGAAATTAACAAAGCACCCTTGTTTCACACCACAGACACTCACCTTCACACTTGATAACTAAGTCACTCCCTACTCTCCGATACACATTACATTCAACCTCTCCACACCTTCATTCACCTCTCAAGTTCATACACCCTACTCTCAACATACTTCACAACACGACAGATTCATCCTACACGCACAAATAACTCACACCACCCTTCATCTCACGCAGTAAATACACTACAAATAACTAACACTACCTATATTTTTGTTACTTAACTAATGATTATAATTTCTTTACAGATTACTAATTACCAGGTGTCTACTTCACTCTACTATCTCAACAAAGCAAATTACATTAATGATTCGTACAACCACATTTATAATATAACAATGGAGTGATAGGAATGTTCAACTAAATAAAGTATTCAGTTTATGTTGTTAACATGACACGTCCACGTCGTACACATGCGGTCATGGAGGATCAAGAATGCATCGCCACCCTTGCCTCAGACACCACTGGGTCCTCCCAGTCCTGGTACACACACTTTTGTACAACACACGGAGTACACACTCCGTACACGTCACAGGCGGCGACTGGCTCGGGTCATCCACGGGATACACACACCGACCTGGCCAAGGTCACTCCCTGGACACCATCCATCAGTCCCGACACTGCCGACTACACACTGTCGTCGTCACGATTACTCCTGAGTACTTGTCCTCAGTACGACGTCTTCACGTCTACACACACAGAAAGCGCTGCCTCTAGGCACCTACGTCATCACACCATTGCTGTAACATGGAGTGACTAATAAACATTTCATACACTAATGCTTATTATAATTATGCAATCATATATGCAATACATGTTATTAACAATACATCGAATCATTATAAATACAAACTAATGATGATATATTGAGACATTCCAAAACATGTGTGCAGTAATTACTAACGTAGACATACAGATTATATTTACTTAAATTATTCAAAACATTACCATGCATGTCATACATAACTCAAAACTCAAATCACTGGCAACCCGAAATTCATACAGATGCAAATTCAACTCACTACATCGCACACATATTCCAATCACAATTTATACACATTCAATTCATACTCACGTTCTCTGCAAATGATATAAAATTACACATCCTAACCAGAAAACATACACAAGGCAGAATAAGACAAATTCTACAACTATTATTCAAATTATTTATGACCAAAAACTATCCCACAAAATGTATAACATCCAATAATGAAACTAAAGGCAAAACTGTACTTACGTCCAGACGACCAAATATGAGCTTAACGAAACTTGTCCGACGTGGTAACGCTCTAAAATTGCTGTGCACTGAAACTATCGCCGACTCGACGCTAAATAGACTTCCCGCACGTGCTGCATGCTTTTCCCGCACGTCAGCCAACCTTCAACAGTGGGCGTTCGCCCGCTCTCGCCTAAACTACTAAGTTTTAAAGACTTGGTTGTGACATTACCCCCCTACTCTAGTTTGATATACCTAGCAAAATAAACTTCACAACAAAGATCAATAAAACCAACAAGAAAACCACGAAAAACAATATATTCAACAACCATAAACACCATGAACTTATTCCCTCATAGATTTGTAAATCACATCTGACTACTAAATCTACCACAATTTTTACACTGGAAATATGTACAACTGTACCACAACAATCAATATTGGGACAGTTTGACATGGCCTATTACAGCTTACATCTCACGCACCACCACATCTGCTCATGAAGTCAGCGCCCACGTTGTCAGATCCTGCAATGCTGTGGATGACAAATCTGAATGGTTGCAGTGATAACGCCCACCTCATGATCCTGCTGTTGGTGATCTTCGCTTGATGAAGCCAAGTTAGGGGTTTGTGATCTGTCTCTAACAGAAACTCCTTGCCATACAAATACTGTTTGAGCTTATCGATCGCCCATACAATTGCTAGTCCTTCTTTCTCAATAGTAGCATAATTTTTCTCAGATTGATTCAGCTTTCTACTCAAATACATAACTGGAAACTTCTCACCATCATATTCCTGGAGTAGAACTGCTCCTAGACCTTTATCTGAAGCATCAGTCCTCACAGTGAATGGTCTGTCCAGATCTGGTAAGCGAAGAATTGGTGCAGATTCCATCATCTTCTTCATGGTCTCGAGACTCTGTTCCTGTGCAGGAGACCATTCCAGGTGGTTCGGCATTCCTTTCTTCGTCATGTCAGTCAGAGGCGCTGCTATTGCTGAAAAATTGGGAATGAATTTCCTGTAATATCCAATCAGTCCAAGAAATGATCTCAACTGTTTCTTGTTTTGTGGTTTAGAAGCATTCATAATTCTGCTCACTTTCGAGGGCTCTGGTAGGAGTTCTCCTCCACCCACCATATGTCCAAGAAATTCCAAAGTAGAGAAGCCAAAGAAACACTTACTAGGTTTAGCAGTCAAACCTGCTTTCTGCAATTTCTCCAACACCAATCTGACTGATTTCATGTGGTCGTCCCAAGTTTCCGAAAAAATGATTATGTCATCAATGTAGTTGTCGACTCCAGGCAGTCCCTGTAACAACTTCCTCATCATTCTGGAGAAAACAGCTGGAGCGTTTATTAGTCCGAATGGCATAACTCGCCACTGAAACAAACCATGAGGGGTTACAAAAGCAGTCATTTCCCTACATTCTTCTACCACTGGCACTTGCCAATATCCTTTGCTAAGGTCTATCTTAGTGTAATACTTGCTGTGGCTAAGTCTAGAAAAGATTCCTTCCGCATCTGGGATGGGTTCTGGGTCAAAAATACTGACTTTGTTCATGTCGCGAAAATCTGTACAAAAGCGATAAGTGTTGTCTTTCTTTCGTATTAGAACAATAGGACTTGCATATGCAGATTTCGACGGTTCTATCACACCCATGTCTAACATCTGATCAAGTTCTTTCTTTACTGTATCTCTTAGATGATAAGGCACTGAATAAACTTTTGATCTCACCGGTTCTGTAGTGGTCAGTTTGATGGATATTTCTTCTAAGTTAGTCCTTCCTGGCAGATCTGTCATCACTTCTGGATGTTCTTGAAGCAAGTTCTTGATGTCATCACTCTGCTCACTGCTCAGTGTAGGTGCAATGTTGACGTCGGTGAAGGTCTCAGTCTTCTGTAGAGATGGTGGTTCCATGTAGGTCTCAGTGTGTATATCTACACAGTCCTCTGCGCTCTCTATCACTGCTGCACACGCTTCACGGTTCTCAGTGGGTATCTTCCGGTCGTAGTATTTCCTCAGAAGGTTGGCGTGGAAGGTCTTTACCTTGTCTCCCATCTGTATCCGGTAATCTGCAACTCCCTGTGTAGCTACAACTTCAAAAGGACCCTTCCATTGCATTAGAAGCTTATTTGACTGAGTAGGTAATAGTAGAAGTACTTTCTCCCCAACAGCGAACTTTCTGTTTTTAGCTTTACGGTTGTAGTAAGTTCTGTACCTTGAAGAGGCTTTCTTTAATTCATTTTGAGCTAACTGAAATGTGTCTTGCAATCTTTCCTTGAGATCTATGATATACTGATAAGTACTTCTCACCTCAGGATCTGGTATCTCCTTCGTCCAAAGTTCTCTCAAGATATGCATGGGTCCACGTACAGTCCTTCCATACAGCAGCTCAAAGGGCGAGAATCCTAAGCTTTCCTGTGGCACTTCACGATAGGCAAACAACAAGGGCATTACATAACGATCCCAATCTTTTGGTCTTTCAACACACATTTTCTTTAACATGCTCTTCAACGTGCCGTTAAATCTCTCTACAAGGCCGTTGCAACTAGGATGGTAGGGCGTGGTTACTAGTTGTTTCATCGAGAGTAAACGACCAACTTCCTTCATAAGCTCTGAAGTAAACTGTGTACCCATGTCTGAAAGGATTTCTCTAGGAACACCTACTCTACTGAACATAGATACTAATGCTTCAGCCACCGTTTCGGTGTCAATATTCTGTAATGGTACAGCTTCAGGATATCTGGTTGCATAGTCTACTAAGGTCAAAATGTAGCGGTTCTTTCGGTCAGTAACAGGGTCTAGAGGTCCTATCAAATCCACTGCTACACGGTCAAAGGGAACATCAATCAGAGGCATCTTACCTAAAGGAACTTTCTGTACTTTTCCTTTGTGTACTGTCCGCTGGCATACATCGCATGATCGACAAAATCTTCTCACCTCTGATTGAATCCCTGGCCAGTAGAACTGTCGTTGAATCCTGTCTATGGTCTTCTTTGTACCCAGATGTCCTGCCATTAGCGTCTCGTGTCCTACCCGCATCACCTGTACCCTGAACTTCTGTGGGACAACTAGCTGAGTGAAAGTCTTTCCATTCTCTACTCTAGGCGATGTAAATTCTCTCATCAATAATTCTGACTTGTACACAAAAGCAGATACATTGTTTCTTATGGTTCTACTCACTGACTGTGTTGCAAGATTGTGAAGATGTGACAAACTCGGGTCCTTCTGTTGCTCCAGTTTCATAACTTCCGCATCCACATTCTCACAATCCACAAGTGGGGTCTTCAAGGGTTTAGTCGGTCTCTGCTTTTCCTTCCATTGAGCTCTTGTTTCCACCGCTGCTACTTCCTGTATTTCCAGTTGTGTCCACTCTGGATCTGGGTCATTCCTTTCCCTGGCTCCTGGTAAATCTCCTATAATCAAATCATACAATGGATTATCAAATACCATCACCTCGGTCTCACCAGTGAAGTAAGGCGTCTTCACAAAGATCTTTCCCATCGGAGCATATCTTTCTACGTTGTCTATACCTTTGTACATGCCTTCATGATCCAGGACAGTAGACTCCGGTAATAAGGACCTTCTGATACACGCCGAGGAGCATCCAGTATCTCTTAATACTCTCACGTCTTCACCCCTGAAAGAAGCTGCAATGAATTTCATGGGCTTCACGGAACAAGGCTTATCCTCTTGAGATTCACAACTTGCCACTTCTTTTGCCTTACAATCCCTAGCCAAGTGACCCTTCCTGTGACATCGATAGCATTCTCTATTTATGAGTGGGATGAAATTGACAGGTGCTCTAGCTTGAGTGTCCTTACCAAAATTGCCAGTTCTGTATGGTCCACTTGCATCCTTTCCACTTGGTCCAGGTTTCTCTCCAGGTCCATCTTTCCCAAACTTCTTAGGTCCAGTTGACAGGAACCATCCATGACGTGCCTCTTGATACTGCTCAGCCAGTGTCGCCATGTCTGTTGCGGTTCTTGGTAGTCTCTCCTTCAAAAACAAGGCTAAGTCTCTATTAGCAACATTCAAAATTTGTTCTTTCAATAATAAATCCTGCAAGCCCTCAAATGTTTGGGGTGTATCACTAAGCTGGATCCAACGTGTCAAATAATTCTTCAACCGCTGCAAGAACTGTGTGAAAGTTTCCCCATGCTCAATCCTACACGTTCTAAACTTACGTCGGAAGCCATCCTCAGTAAGGTCATACCTTTTCAATAGTGCCGTTTTAACCTGACTGTAGTTTTTAGCTTCCTCTGGACTTAAGCGTACATAAACCTCCAAAGCTTTCCCTCTCAGCAAGACTGCAAGATGTGTTGACCAGTCCGCCTCCGCACATTCCTGTGTCTGCATAACACGTTCAAATCTACGAAGATAAGCATCCATGTCATCCTTAGTATCTTCAAAATATGGCATCTTTATCTTAGGTTTAGTTGACATATGAGATGAAGAGACATGACTTGAGTCCAAGTTATTCTCACCAACTTCGTTCTTTACTGCTAATTCCTGTGCTTTAAGCTTAATCATTTCAAGTTCTTTTTGATTATCTAACCTCGTTTGTTCCAGTTGGAACTGTCGAATCTTTTCCTTCTCGCCTTCTTCCAGCTTCATCCTCTCCAACTCGAAGTCACGTTGTCTCTGCTTCTCGTCACGTTCTCGCTGTCGCTCCTCACGCTCGAAATTTGCTATCTCCTTGAAATCTGAAACTTGCTGTTGAATAAATTCTTTAAGATCAACTCCCTCTAAACCGAGACTGATTCCAAGATTCTTAATTTTCTCCACATCCATGATGAATGTCAATAGTAATGTCAAATATCAAATACACACAGAAATGTTCACATCAGTAAATACCAACTGTTCCTCTTGTTCACTGTGATCCAAGTCCTGAGCACTGACTCCATGAGAGACTGGCACTCTGCAGAGAAGTAATCACCTGCAAAAAGCACTATGCAAGACTTAAGTACCTAGTCAGCTAAGGAACAAGGACATAAAAAAAACCAGTTAGCACTACAAGATGTGATGTCGCTGAAAACAACAACAGGATTATTCCGCAACCTTAAATAGTACCCGGATTCTCCACCAAAATGTCACGGAATAGCCCTAGAGTGTCAACATCAACATCACAACACAACGCATAGGGAAGATACAACAATAAATTTATTCACAAAAGAAATTAACAAAGCACCCTTGTTTCACACCACAGACACTCACCTTCACACTTGATAACTAAGTCACTCCCTACTCTCCGATACACATTACATTCAACCTCTCCACACCTTCATTCACCTCTCAAGTTCATACACCCTACTCTCAACATACTTCACAACACGACAGATTCATCCTACACGCACAAATAACTCACACCACCCTTCATCTCACGCAGTAAATACACTACAAATAACTAACACTACCTATATTTTTGTTACTTAACTAATGATTATAATTTCTTTACAGATTACTAATTACCAGGTGTCTACTTCACTCTACTATCTCAACAAAGCAAATTACATTAATGATTCGTACAACCACATTTATAATATAACAATGGAGTGATAGGAATGTTCAACTAAATAAAGTATTCAGTTTATGTTGTTAACATGACACGTCCACGTCGTACACATGCGGTCATGGAGGATCAAGAATGCATCGCCACCCTTGCCTCAGACACCACTGGGTCCTCCCAGTCCTGGTACACACACTTTTGTACAACACACGGAGTACACACTCCGTACACGTCACAGGCGGCGACTGGCTCGGGTCATCCACGGGATACACACACCGACCTGGCCAAGGTCACTCCCTGGACACCATCCATCAGTCCCGACACTGCCGACTACACACTGTCGTCGTCACGATTACTCCTGAGTACTTGTCCTCAGTACGACGTCTTCACGTCTACACACACAGAAAGCGCTGCCTCTAGGCACCTACGTCATCACACCATTGCTGTAACATGGAGTGACTAATAAACATTTCATACACTAATGCTTATTATAATTATGCAATCATATATGCAATACATGTTATTAACAATACATCGAATCATTATAAATACAAACTAATGATGATATATTGAGACATTCCAAAACATGTGTGCAGTAATTACTAACGTAGACATACAGATTATATTTACTTAAATTATTCAAAACATTACCATGCATGTCATACATAACTCAAAACTCAAATCACTGGCAACCCGAAATTCATACAGATGCAAATTCAACTCACTACATCGCACACATATTCCAATCACAATTTATACACATTCAATTCATACTCACGTTCTCTGCAAATGATATAAAATTACACATCCTAACCAGAAAACATACACAAGGCAGAATAAGACAAATTCTACAACTATTATTCAAATTATTTATGACCAAAAACTATCCCACAAAATGTATAACATCCAATAATGAAACTAAAGGCAAAACTGTACTTACGTCCAGACGACCAAATATGAGCTTAACGAAACTTGTCCGACGTGGTAACGCTCTAAAATTGCTGTGCACTGAAACTATCGCCGACTTGACGCTAAATAGACTTCCCGCACGTGCTGCATGCTTTTCCCGCACGTCAGCCAACCTTCAACAGTGGGCGTTCGCCCGCTCTCGCCTAAACTACTAAGTTTTAAAGACTTGGTTGTGACACTGTCATTCATTAGATATTCGATTGAAAATGAAACAGAAATTACGAGGTTGTAGCTGAGATGATTCGTCACAAATGGGCAAAAAATTAACAGAATCCGACGGAAATTAAATTAGTGAAAAAGTTTTATGCTACACCAATTTAACATGCAAGTCTATGGAAATAATGTTACTGTCCGAATATAACTGGCACGGGTCTGTAGCATGCATATCAAAGAAACGAATTTAACTGTTTCAACAAATGTATTTCATGCTTGAAACTTTGAAATAGATGAATTGTACGAGTACAATACCTTCCATTGATATAAACATCAACTGTACTGGTTTCGAATAATATCAGTTCTATTGTAGAGGTAGATATATATATTGAATGACCGATATTCTATTTAAGTATAGTATAACTGAAAATTGACATTAATTGTCTGTCATTTACGTGTATAGAAGTCTGGTTGATATCACATGTCTCGTGTTGTCAGTTGTTAGGGTTTGTCTCTTTCATGTTGGTTTAAATACATACAAAAGATATTCCTTTTTTCTTTGTCATCGGTTGATATATATCACACTTTGGAGCATAGTAAAGAATTTGTGACTTTTATTTGATTATATCATGGTTATAAAATTTACATAAGAGTATACAGCATTATGGAATCTGAATTTCAGCAGTTTGCTGATGTGTATTGCCTTGTTATCATTGATGTTGTTTGAAAAAAGAATAATGAAGAAATGTTTTGGATCCAAGTGTCTGTTTTAAGACTAAATAACATCAATAACTTAAGCACCAGCAAACTTTTTCTTTAACGTTTTTTTCTTCTTCAAAAGTTGCATAAGGAGTTTCACTGTCCAATTGTTCCTTTCATCACAGATACGATAAGAACTGTTAATTACATCAATTGAGGCTTTTAAAAACCTTTCCATAGTAATATTGTTATAAATCTAACAAAAGTTTTGCTTATCAAAGTCATTTGAGTTAGCATTCCATTTGTAGTAAGCTTGCTATGATGAATAAGGTTTAAAACATCATGAATAATGACTGTTACCTAAATTTGTTTGTAAACTTGGATTTAACAATTTAATCTCCTAGAAAAGACGTGACCATCACAAGGCTTTGATTCATAGTTTCAAATCTCAATTAGATTATTAAATCGAGGGAACTTAAGTCAAAACGTCTTACAATGGTTGAACAATGCTTAATTACTTCAACAAATTAGACATTTAACCTGTTAATGTTTCATTATATAAATGAGATGAATGTGAAATTTGTGCAATGAATGAAAGTGCAATACATTTTGCAGTATGAATCTTGGTGAAAGACGACTTAAAAATTGATACTCATATGTATAAAAACTAATCTAAAAACTATTCAAATATCTAAATATCTGGCTATAATATGATGAACAGCTGATATTTAATGTGTTAAAATGCTTTAAAAGGTAAGGGGTCAAACACTTTGGCTAGAAAATTAACGAGTGCAGAACAATGAATTTCTAGCTGAATGAAATGGCAAGAACTAGTTAGATCTTAACACTAAACCAATCCCTTAACTTATCCATCAGTTTTAAGATGTTTTGAAAGTATTGGCAAGGAAAACAATGTTAAGGTAAGCTTTAGGGAAGCACATGTTTCTATATATATGTAGATATCCAACCTAAATTGCCACGATATTATCTAAGATACATTCATTAAGTTACAGGTAACTCACATGCTGTCGATTATGAAGGAAGTGTATTGTTTCTGTTTGACCCAAAGGTGATATAATCTCTGATAAAATGACTGTGGCATTCAGGTTTGGTTACAGGTAACGACCTGAACTTGATATACGTGAATATAGGAACAACACGCTGTTTATTATGTAGACAGTGTATCTATTTCTCTTGAAGCCCAACCTATTAATCGTAGAGCAATTTGAATTATGACACCCGTGTGAGCTATTCTTCTGCTATTTATACCCCCGCTACGAAGTAAATAACACCTATTAAGAGTATTGCATGTAAAACATTGCCTCCAAAAAAAATTTATTCGAAATGTGTGCTTTTTAAGGATTGTTTTACATGTTTCTGCCTCTATCAATCTATTGATTATACGTTTAAGCATTATCGGTCCTCGTGAAAATCGTTTTTAATGTGAAAAATAAAAGAAAGAAGGGATCGTGTATTGACATTTGTATGTTTAAAGAAGTAATGTAATCATTTCATTTCAAACTTTAAATGGTCTCCATAAAGGTCATTAAGATTTATTCTACTTCGTTCTGCTTGTAAACGTATTTATTATGATTAAGATAACATTGTATACGTATCAAAAGTTAATACTAATAAACTGAAGCTGGCTTTTATTCCTATATCCAAATTAGTCCATTTATCAATGAAAAGATAACTCATGCATTAATTAGAATTATTTCAAGAGGCTATTAAGATGCAGTTACTGGCAGTATTTGATGCACAAGGTCTGATAACGCTCTCTTATCTCTTCTCACTCCTACGTAATTTCCTGCCAACTGTTTAGGCAATGGGTACAGTATATTATTCTTACAGATGAGTTTAATATGATTGAAATAACATTGAATCAAAAGTAAATGAATTGACTTCAGTTCCTATTAACAAATTTGATCATTTATCAATCTTAAGATGAATGTTGAAATTTATATTTCAAGAGGCTATTCAAGTGTACTTACTGACATCATTTGAATGTACAATGAATACAGGTCATATGATGCCCACGATCTGGTAATACTGCCTTATCTATTCTTACTCCTGCATAATTTCTGGGTAATAATAGCTTTCTTATACGGCGCATATATCAATGACAAAGCATGCTCTAAGCGCCATGAGTATTATTACCCTGGATGGATAGTATTTTCGGTGCCGCCGATTAACAAGCGCTCCACGCGACCGTACAGGTCCAAACGTCACCCTTGTTCAGGTACCCATTTGTACAGCTAGGTGAACTGAGTGCAATGTGGATGAAGTGTCTTGCCCAGGGACACAAAACAGAATGAGACCCAAGTTTCAAATTTTTGGTGTCTCCATCGGGATTGGAACCCGGGTCTCCGGCGTGAAAGGCCAGCATGCTTACCACTACACCACTGTATGGGTAACGCTGATGCCATTTACAGCGTGCATCTTATCAAGCTTCCATTAGAAGTAATACATCCAAACAGTCAACATTAGACGTCGTTTTTCCTTTCACCTCTCTTACAATTCATAATAGCACGCTGCTCAGTTAGCTGCAATCATTGACTGCAACAATAAATGCGGGTATCCCAATGGTCTTCTGTTTCATGTCTCGATCTGTGGGTTCAGTTCACTTTGTAAGGTTCCCTACCTTACACAGAAACATGAAATTTGTGATGTTTTCATTGCAATTTACGAGTCAATATATAACTATATAAATAACTATTTCTTTAACCAGCAGGACGTAATTTTTGACATCATGTTGATTATATGATTATATGATTATATGGTTATATGATTAAGAAGACTTCTATTGGTTTTTCTTACATATGTCTCAGTACATCAAACTACTCAGTTTAAACTTTTCTACATTTATTTATATAATATATTTCTCCATCAATCATATCCAGTATTATTTGCTTGATAACGGTGTCTGTATCTACACCAAACGTCACCACCCTGCAATAAAAAAAGATAAACAATCCATAGAACTTCACCTTATGCATTCATCTATGTATGGAGACGTTTTCTCAATTGTCACATAAAATGAAAGATTTGTTATTCCTATCCATACAAGACTAAATCGGTTTGTTTTGAAGCAAGGTAATATCATAAACACGACTTTCTTGTATGAAGTGAAAGAAATACAAACGCTGTAACACGGTTTAATAATAATACTTGAATGTTACAATAATATTAATAATGTGCATACTTATATGGCGCCTTATCCATGTCCACAAATGTTTCTATCGGGATTCAATCCCCGGTCTCTGAATATAAGAGGCAAGCATTCTAACTACTACACCACTGATCTCCAAAAGGAAAACTGATGCCATCGTTTTAATCAATGAAACAATTTCATAAATTTATACATTGTCAGTAAGGAGGGTCATTGGCCCATGTACAATCAATACAAACGAAATATAACATTCAGACAATATGTTTTGAATAATCACAAAAATGAATGAAATAATATACATATGTTGCTAACATTTGACAGAAATCCTTTCAGATAGTGCATTTTTGATAAATAAGGCTAATTTCATAAGTACATTTTTATCTTTACATGTCAATACCTTTTTATAATTGCTGAGGGCTGATTTCCAATTAATACATTTTACATAAAAATGAATATTAAGATGACAAACTAACAATAAAAACATTGATACAACACAATTATATACAAGAGTCGATATGGATCCTCAGTAGCTCAAGTGGCGACGTGCGACGTGCAATGAGGTTCCGGATTCGAATTCCAGTTAGATGTTTTTAATCGTGGATGTTCTTGATAACAAACCTTCACAGATATGTTGGTTACAGCATACAACCTCCAAAGGAAAAAAGTTCCCAAGGGGTGTACAATGCAACAGTGTCAGCACTTAAGCGGTGCTGATGAGATATGTTAAGTTTAAACATGCGCAGTGCTATCTCTGTTTGTAAAAAGGTTTTACTGCTCCCTCTTCCCTTGACGATAATGCCACTGCAAAGTAGAAACGAATCAGTTTAAGTAAAAAGGAACAGCCTGTATGTACATATTGTTGTGACCTCAATTTTGTTAAATAAATGTTATTTCTTTAGGGTAAATTATTTCATAATCAAGTAGAAGGGATAAACACAAACCTTGAACCCACTGTTTAAAACAAACATTGATACCTAGGAATAGTTAGAAAGAAGATCTTCCTCATCTTAAAGAAACATTGGAGAATGTTTAAATAAAATCTAACTCGGTTCTGATACGTTTAGACATATCAGAGTTACTGAATTGAATTCATATCAAGTCGCTCAATTTATAATTATCAATCCATAATTTTCCCAAACAATAACATTAACATTTCATTGATAAGTGCAAAAACGCAAAACATTATGTTCAGTCAAAATGATTCAACCCATATAACGTGTATCAAGTTACATATTCAATACAAACATTCCATTATTTGTCTATGTGTCTATTTAATACGTATGATACATTGGTGAGCACTATTGACTCTACATTGTCAAATTTTGGATAAAATATCATTTGACATGCAGGATACAAATGTGTAATGTGAAATGCAGAGACGTTACCGTAAACGAAATAATGATGATGATGATGATGATTATCAATCTTTACGAATTCAACAAAATAATAAAGTGTCATAAAGTGTATTCAATCAACTCCACATTTATATAAAACCTATTGAAACCGATAAATAGAGTATGGGGCTATGAGCAATCATTGTTGTTTTGGTGTTTGATGATTATAATTATATAAGGTATATTTAAGGTATATCCATCTTGATAAGTTGACAAGAAAAAGTATATTTGTAGTAATATAACATCATCTTGATATAGGAGAGTTGTTGGTAATGGGATCCTTTGATGTTTTGCTTTTACAGCTTTATGCGATGCAATTCCCCGACACCTTAATTTCATGCTCATATTTCCTGATATGATTGAATTAATACATGTACATCAACGTAAACAGACTGTAATCATCATACTAATGCAAGATACACCATATTATGTTATACACTATTTTAAAAATTATCTTTGTAACAATACTTTTATTGTCCTTTGTGTTTTGTGAATACTGTCAAATGCTCTGATTGATTGTGATCGTGATGTTGATGAAATGTGTGTGTGTGTATTTTATTTACTTATTATTGTGTGTAATTATAACTATTATCAAGCAATCTCCGATGTACAACAAATTCCCTTCTCGGGCAATAAAGTATTATTATTATTATTATTATTATCATTATTATTATTAATACATACTAAGATGTTTTTCATACCAAGATAATTATGATATAATGTTTGAGAATCAAATAAGTGAGGAGAACCTGACTGAGATACATTCTCCTTTTTGGTCTGGTAAATATAACTTACCAAGATGAATGTGATCGCAAACCCCCTTCAGTAACACTTATGTAATATGTATAGGTTATAAACTCCTTTGAGGTTGCTATGGGATATACATTATATCCCACATCAACCGAAAAGGAGTATATAACCGTCTTACACAACATGGGACATCATTTTAGAACTTATTTTTCTATTTTGTTAAAAAATATTTTAAAATAATTAGGTAAAAACAGTATTTTTCAGGCTGAAGTAATCCACATAACGCACCTAGGTCGTTATGTCAAATAGCAACCTGTAAAGACAAAGGAAATAATCTCCCGCGTTGTGTAAGACATGAACATGCCGATTGCAAATCCTCGAAGGCATTTATCCTACTTTATCGGCGTTTATTTCTCCGAGTTGTGTTGGAGCTAAAGCTTCAGGATGATAGGCATTTTATGTAGGTGTACTGATACATACAAGACATATTTCACATCCAGCATTTCACAGTTTTGGCAGGTCATTTAAGACTCATGACATCAAAGTATTAAAACAATGAGTCTGTCTATTTTTTGCTATTTTTTAAGCGATTACCACTTTTTAACAAAACTGATTTTATGCACATAGTCTTTTTATTTGTGCTTATCGTTTTCTTAGAGAGTTAATATGAAATATTTTAATCGAATTAGAGGAAATAGGAACTTTAAAACATACATCCATACATGTACATGTAAAGATAGAGGAGTAGGTAATGTTACATTCCACAAATCTTCTCAACGACAACTGGATATATTGAATTTATGAATTATGTGTACAGACCTGTCATAAATAGCTTTTACATGAGATTCAGATTCAGTTTGATGTGATAAGTGGATGTCCAACAAAGGCATGGTGCAGTGTTTATATAACTGCCAGGAGACCCCAGAATTGTTCATACCTTTAGATCTAGAAATCATAAAACCGAAAGTAGTTATATCTGAGATATGCCTGAAGAAATACCCAATTGACATGTCTTTGTAAGTATTTGAAACATTTATGTGATAAAAACAAGAGAACTGGGAATATACCAAAAGAACTTTCAATTTCCCCTTCCCCTTGATAGCTTGTATGTTATTATGATACTTTGGCAGGAAGCCAACATAAAACATCTGGAATATCATAATGATGTAGGTCAAACGCAAGCTGCTTCCTTTCAAGAAGATGGGTCATACTGCATTCTTTAGTGCTATACATCAAATTTCAAACTTTCATTTCAAGGACTATGAGTAAACAAAACTTGATTCATGAAGAGAGCCAGAGGGAAAAATGCCTACAAATTTTGTTAAATGTTAAGAATAAGAGAAATACAGCAGATTTGAGAAAGACCTTAAATTTGTATTGCTTCTCTCCGTCAATCTATCTTACTTTGTTGATGTTATCAGCAGCATGTTATTATAAGCTCAAGCTGGCGAGAAATTCCAATGGGTCAATTACTTCTGGAAGGCTATTGCATGCTAGGAATATTACACGTTTATTGCTAACACTACACTGTAATGTGTACTTGTTGAACTCTGATGATCCAATCCCGATGGTTAAAGCAATATGTATAACCTGTTTCATCAAGTGTGTGCCCAAGGTACTTCATCCACATTGCGATCAGTCCATCCAACTGTTTCAAAACATTTTTTAAAAACAAGACATAATTTGTCACAATTAGCAATTCTTTAGGTCAATAATGTAGGTAGCGCTTTGAGCAAGTCTTAGGACTTGAAAAAGGCGTCATATACAATGTAAATATCCACTTTTATGATATTATGAGAAACCACAAATTACTCTTACATCTGAGATGCTATTCCTGATGGTTGATCCTGATAACATGTTTTTGTCGTTACATAAACAAATTGATATCAGAAAATATAGTCATTAAATTCTAATGCACTTCCTTTTTCTTCAGATTATGTCAAAATAAACATGGCTTAATTCACAATGACATTTACAAATGGCTAAATTGTACCCTCGGTGGCCATTAGATGAGTGTTTTCCGTTAAATCACAAAAACGAGCATTTGCTAAAGGTTAAGCTATTAATCACTGAACAGGAATATCAGCTAACAATCAAATAAATTATCTTGATATGACGTTTGTCATTGAAGCACCAACTTTCCCACCGACTGTTTTGCACTCAACAAGAAAGATGAATTCAGCAGTGTCGGTTGAGATGTTTTCATTAGTTTCAACCTCAAATGCTGAATTTTTCAGAGCAAATGAAAAATTTTAAGCTATGCAACGAGTTGATAAATATCCTGATGTCATTTCCATTTTTAATTTCCCAAACACATCGCCTCTGCTATGTCTATAAGATACCATGGTAAGATTAAAACTTCCACTTTTGACTTTAAAAGAATAGCTTGTGAATTCGATGAGTGTTCGAGGTCCATTCGTCATACTATGCTTGATGATATAAGTCAAGTCCCACCATCCAACCTTCTCATCCGATATAGATAGTTAAGTTTGATGTCGTTGCTGGAAATACACTCTTTATATATTATTGTTTCTGCATAGTAGCATATTGTTTTAGCAACATCGTAAATCTCAATAGATTTGTTTTCTCTTGCGAGACATTGTATTCTTAACAATAGAAGGTTCCTAAAATGAATGTGCAAAGTTGGGCTACGGGAATCCATTCTCAAACGCAAATCCTTAAGAGCTGTTTACACGTAAATGTCCACAAGCAATTTTCACTAAATATTTGATAAATTAAGCTTAGCTATAACGGATAATTAGTTTGAGAAATGAAAAGTTTGGCTAATGAACATACTATATTTGACAAGAGCTAATAGCAATAATAATTATTTAAAGAATACAATTTCAATAACAAACTCATGTCCCTTTAATAAGTCCTACATATAATCATACCATCTGATAAGGACCTAACGCTATCTATGAGGTAACATAAGGTCTTGTTTTGACTTGATCCATATTGTATTATATGTGATTGGTTGGAAATGCTATCATCTCGTTTCGAACATACTCACTCTTTTTATATTTACATGCTCATATGTCCTTCAATTACTTGAATGTACAGAATCGTGGGTAGGAAAGAGTTAGTGTATGTATTTTGTTAGCAGGCTTGCTGTTATCAAAATCTTGACAATTTGAAGCTGCCAGTAATTCGAGCTGTACATGATACCAGTGTAGATAGTTAATAAGCACAGTTTAGAGGAAGGTCAAATGTTTTGGCAGTGACTGATATATGTTTCAAGGACAAATAGTTAGGGTATTTGGGTTTTCTACGAAACGTTATAGAATTTGAGAATTTGCGGAACTTGTACACAAAAGATTCTTTGCTTTAATGATCCGGATTTTGTAGAACTGTTGCAAATATAGAGGATACCAAGCTCCCTTCCATTTAATACTAGTTTTATTAAACAAGTTAATGATTGTGTATAAAATGAGAGAAAAATAGTATCAAATGGAAGGGAGATTAGTATTCTGTTTATTACTTGCCCTCAAAATCAAGCAAAACCGGCGACAGTGTGACTACTGTGCCGTTATACTTCAATTGTGTTATTATACAAGCTTTTATTTTGGACAATGTTTAGTATTGAGTATAATGATTACATACGTATATTTGTATATCAAAAACTTTTGGAAATATGAAACCGTCCTTAAAGAAGACTAAAGAGAAACACACATCACATAACGTCATCTGATGTAAGTATTGCACCCTTGCTAACAGTAAAGACGAGTTCCTACCACTTCATAATTACAAATTATATAATGATAGCAATAACAATCCGAAATATTTTGAATGAGAAGATACTGCTCTATAGATTAGTTTGAAATATATCACATTTTGTTTGTATATTATCTGTTTATTTGCCACTTATGTACAAACACAAACAAGAAGCATACCAGTTGCAGGAAACTCATGCTGTGCAAATAATCGAAATCTGTCTCAATGGGATATGGGATGGCTCAGTCGGCATGAGGGCTGGTCACTTGTTGCTGTGGTCTGGAATTCGAATCCAATGCAGGCCAAGGTGTAAAAACCTAGATTTGTCTCTATAAGTGTCACCCTGGAGCCCTAGCGTGTAGTGCAACAAAATCTTCGCACTTAAAAGATCCCACGAATTCATGTCAGCTGCTGAATGGTGGATACATGAACACGTGCATGCGCCGAGCTGTCGGTTATCAGCGTTCAGCAGTGTTGGACAAGCTGCTGTGACTATGTGTCTCAGTTCACTCAGCTGTGAGTGGGTACCCTGTAAGGCTTAGATTAGTCTCTAACCTGAGCACCACATACATGGATGCCTGTTGAATACTCCCCAGGGAGTTTAATGTGAAAAACGATCGGATGGTGAAAGAATGCCATTGACCAGGGGAACAATGTAAGCGCCTTGAGCAACCACGAGTGGATGGATATGCGCGCTATATAAATAATCATTCATTCGTTTTTCCATTTAAAATTGATTTGTGTTTTTAACATTGATAGCATGTTATATTCACTTTTGGAAAGATTTTGCAATTCACTTAAACCTTTACTGTTGAAGTTGCATTTGAAGAGTTTTATTTGCAAGGGAAATTTTAGGGCTCTTGGGGAAAAACAAAAGGCAAGATATTTCATAGAAAATGTTTCCTTGTGATATAACAAGATCACCTTCATTATTTCAGATGTAATAAAGATTAAGTTGATTGTTTTGTTCTACTTTATTAGTGTTGAAAGTTTCATTCAGGTAGTGAACTTTATTATAAAACAAAATTTTGGCTGGGATTATATTTGAAATAGGCTTGATGCAAGAAACTGAAATTTTTACTATTGATTGACATATAAAATATCAAATGAAATGTAATAATACAGACAATCGGACATGAAACTGTCACTTTCAAGTCATTTATTCCATTTAATGAGTATAAATGCTATTTACGGATACAAACAATTCTAAGCACAGAGGATTAAATAAGACGAGAAAACAATAATTTTCTTGCCTTTAGAAATCAATGTAATGTTTTCCTCAATAACAATGGACCACTTAAAATGTTTGAAAGAAATTATCAAATTTTTACTGGCAGACATAATATTTCTAAACCCAATAAATACAAGCACAAATAGGTTGGATACCATCGGTTTTATGAATATGTCTATATAATTTCGTTATTGTAATAGCATTGAGTGACAATGCACTGTAAGATATTATTCAATTATCTAATCATGTAAATGAAGAAACCTTTGCTTAATTTCTCCGGACATATGAAGGAGATGTTGACAATGATAGATAGATAGATATTCTTTATTTCCTCCATTGAATGAAGATACAATTTGATATATGTTTACATGAAATACAGGTTAATGCAAGTGATTACAAACAATTTGAGAAAAAGTGTGTCCACTGGTTAACAGTTTTACAAACATTTATCATACAATCAATCCAAACATTATGGTCAAGGGATGAACAATATTCTGTTGGGAGTCCCCCAAGTAAGAAACATAAAGTCAATTCTTCATCGTTGTTCCAAATACTGGAGAACGTATTTACATCTAAAATATCAATAAGTGACTCAATAAGTTGATCTCTCTGAAATCTTGTCTTCTCACAATACATAAAAACATGTTTCACAATATCATACACAAAGGTACCACACACACACTCTTTTGATTGGATACGTAAAGTACTTATTTTCATCAGGTTAGCAATGCAATAAAATAATTCAGGTTTAAGAACAGAAATGTGCCAAAGTCTATGTACACCGAGATCCCGTACTGAAAGATATCTGTGTTGGTTTTCTCTTGCAGTTAAATCATTGAGAATAGATCTATTTTCTGAGTTATAAATGATTTTAGCAACACAGGTTTTCCACTTTGATTTGCAAGGAAATCTAGAGGCTGTTAGGTAAGTTTTTACATCATTTGTGAGATCATATTTATACGTCAAAAGAAGCATATGGTAGACCTCCTTCTGTGACCGACCCTATTACAAGCTGAACTCATAAAAACCGACAAGACAGGTATTTTAACATATATCTTTGGGGCAAACGTTTTTTGGGAATATTTTATCAGCATCAATGGAATATTGTCATAAGTAAATAAAGAATTAATGAAAACTTCAAAAGATGTAAACTTTGTATATGATGTTTCTGCACTGGTTTTGGTCACTTTGAACTGTTGATGCAATTCATTAACTACAAATTTGTAACAACAGTTGAAATGAACCGCTTAATTTAAACTTTTGAAACCATTAACTTAAGTTATAGATAATTCGTTTCTTTGCTGGAATCTGGAAAACAATACTAAATTATGATGAAAAATATATTCTATATAATCTACCTAATTCAATATTGAAGAAACTAAACATCTGAAATACTATTGATTCAAAACGGCATATTGTTGTACAGTTGATCATGAAATTTGCTGTATTACTCACACATTGAACAGCATGCAATTTTTGTCAGTCTTGCTTTCGCTCATTTAATACAATAAGGCTTTCTCTCCTCATAGATTTATTAAGTGTGACATTTATAAGTAAACTGTAGTGAACAGAACTTCCGACAGTAAAAGGCAAATGACATACTCCGTAAAAACGTCTAGTGAATTAAAAATGTCTTTAATTTTTAAAGGAATTTTTTTTATGACAAACTACCAATTTACAAATACTTCAGAGAATAAAAGGTGATTGAGACCTTAACGATAGTAGATTAAACACTGGTATTTTTTAAACCAATCTGTAAGTAAAGTGCAGATTAAAGGATCATGATCATCGCAGGTTATTGCTCATCTTTATTACAAAGGCTAGCAGTTAGAGCGGTTGTATAAAATTCCAGAAACTCTCACACAATATTGAAGTCTGTGAAATAGAAAATCAGTAATAAATATATGTAAGTGACAAGGCGTTTAAACTTAAATTGCAGATATTTTCAACTTTAAAGAAATATGCAGCAAATGTGCGGTGCACCTTTCAGAATCATTTTCAATCATCAGCAAAGCAGATAACAGTCTGTGGAGTGGGAGTGAGTAGAGATAAGACAGTGTTATCAGACCTTGTGCCTCATTTAAACTCTCAACGTTACACGGTTTAAGTGTTCTCATTAGGTGCATCTTAATAGTCTCTTCACACCTTGGTCATTTATGATAAGTTATCATAATTGTAAAATCCAAGGAGAAGAATTTGTTTGTAAATGATTATTGGCTAGGTACATTAAATATGCAACCATGTGACCAATGAAAATAATGATCCGTGTGAGAAAACATTTGCGTCTTATCAGTGATACATATGAAAAGAAAACTTTCTTGTAAGGAGCGAAATGTTATACTCTGACAAAAGTAAACCAATAATAACTCTCAACAAATTACTAGTGATATTTACTTACTTTATTTTTGTTTGTAGTACCTGTCATTACCATGGCAATCGTGGATGCAAAAACAATTGTTAACCCTTGCTGATTAAGTGGACTGAAAGGCTTGGTTATTAGATGACTTTTACAGGATAATTTTTAGAACTTACATGTCAACAGCTGAAAGAGTTGAAGAAGTGCACATCTGTTAAAGAAAACTGAGGAAGTGATTAGAGATGCTGTGGTAAATAAAGCACTCATCTCAAACGAGATATGATCTTAAATATAGATAAAAATATACATATATACACATATACATGGCAGTTTCATAACTTGAGTTTTAATAACTTATCTATATAGCATGAAGTGACCTGATCAATGTTTTTTAAAAAGGATCCCTTTCTTTATTTTGATTAAAAGTGGCACAGTGAATAAACATAGAGAAGGTTTAAATATGTACACTATCCTTTAGGGTATGACACATAATATTTTTGAATGCTATTCAATAGACAGCGATTACAATGCATAATTTGACAGACAAACAAATCAATATTTCTGTACATCAAGGCTATTTACCAAGTGCATTCTCAGGTCCAATATCATTTCATCCGGTGATCTGGAATGTCTGGTGACCTGTCCAAACGGACATATTGAGACATTTGCAAGATTCAATTCTCTGTTTTTGTGTGGTTCCAATAATGTTACTAACATGGAGATATCTAATAAAGAAATGGAGGCTTCATTTTATGTTAGACTTTTATGAAAAAAGCTTCTAAAGTGTGGAAATCACGATATCTGAAAAAATATGATTAGTCCTTCATCAGTACGAATGACATAAATAAAGTAATATAGCAAGGAAAACTAGTGAGGAAACTTGATAAGACAGAATATATGTTCAAACATCTTGATTTATAGCAAAGTAAATATTTTTGCACTGTGATAAAAGTTTCATAACTTTTATATATTGGAATGAACTAATTTGTAGCTAAATCTGATTGTAGTAACTGCTTAAATAGCTTTACAGATTTGCGCCAGTCCGAGTGTTTGCGTGCAAGGCTACACTGATTTTCAGATCAGTAACACCCATGGTTCGCTAGTTCTAGCCCATGCTTGCATATTTCTCGCAATACATAGCCACGATCTATTTGCAATAACACAGTCGTGATAAAAGTGAAATACTCTTGACAACGGCATAATACAGCAACCTCTCACCACTTCACCTCCAGGTATTAAAGGCAAAATGTCAATTCTCAATAGCCTACTACAAATCTATTGCCTTTGAAAAAATGAACTTAATGTACATGAACTTATCGACATTAGATTAGAGAAACCTATAAAGAGAATATCATTATTGCATCGACCTCACATAGTCTCTTTAACATTTAACAAATGCTACTCTGTGTGATTTAAGCTAACGATTCCATAAATATCATGACGTCTTTGAAAGTAATGAAATAGTAAAATAGCTTTTGTTTTTTAAAGAAACCAATTTAGACACAAGAAAATTTGCTTTACTAAAATGTTTCTCAAAGTAGAAACATTTTGTTTTTCGCAATTGTAAATGTTTCTTATTTATCAAAATCTCATTTCCTGTGATAACAGTCATCATTTCAGATTTTGTGATTTACGTTTGTAGATTTGTACCTTTTTCCGATAAACTATTTAAGATTTCGAAAAATTCTTTTCTACCGATAACTGACTCCTATATACAATCTGATATTTTTGTTGATCTACAAGTCATCGATATTTTTCAAATTTGAATAGTATTGTTTATTGTTATAAAATCATAATATTATGATCTCCATCACTTTGCGCATAAGCAAATGATAATTTTACATTCTGTTGTTATTAACAGCCGTAACACTGAAAACACTTCTGTCCATCTATTATTTCTATATATTCTTAACAAAATATTGTTAAAGGCTATCTCAGAAACTATTTATCGTCGATTTGATAACAAACTTAAAAGGTAATAAAACTATCTGATGTCACTTTGTGTAGGTGTAAGCCAAAGTTATTGCACACGTGTGATAAATCAACATTCATTTGATTCGCAAAATTAACAGAGCCAGTCTGTTATCAGTCTAAACCAAACTGTTTCATCAGCATCTTCGACCATGCCAATTTGTCTAACATGGCACATAACACAGTCGAGATGAGGGCTGTGAAAACATTGTGGAGTTTAAGCACTCTGGTACTGGAAAAATATATTCTTGTTGCTCTATTTTGAATTCTCTTTCAAACTTTATGAATCGATGGTCAAAGCCAAAATAACTAGTAGTTGTAATAATAAAAATTCATGTTAGTATCTAAACGAAACTATTTTTGTATTGTTTATTTCTTCATTTCTTTCATTCAATGTCAGTAGTAAGCACTAATAGAGGAATTGTATAATTTTTTTCTTGATCCTTATTTTCTATAAAATCATAATTCCATAAAGTTTTTACATCGATCATATCAATATTTGTCAATAAGGGTTAAGGATAACTCATAAAACTATTTGATATTTTGTGGCAAGGGGATACTTATAGTCTGCTTTGAATGGAATTACATTCCAAGTTTTTTTAAAGTTAACTGTAACCTATCAATCCTGAAAGTTGACCAGTTGTTTAACATGTTGTTATATCGCATTATCTTGCCCTAACTGCATGTACATACTGTTATGTTACCATGGCTAGGAGAGAATCGTCTATTGCAAATTAAAGGGGAAGATTACCATAGACCAGCATCAACAGTCCATTAAGGAGAAGCTATTAAGATCTTAGCTAACTTTAGAATCGTACAACACAACAACTTGACAGCACCCAGCTTGGGTCTGATATGAATATGATAACCTTACTGCTGCTGTCAATTGAAACATAATCATGTAGATGTACAAGTCTTCAGCAAGTGAGGAGTTGTTGCATTGTAATACTACAAACTCTATAAGCAAAACACAAAACATTGCTTTAATGACTGTTAGATTCGCAACGAAATCAACTGAATATATGGTATGGTCAAGTTATGTTAGGACAATTGGCAAAATTTAAATTTTGCATATATCTTTTCAAAGCCATCTTCGTCACGACTAGGTGAAGATCATTATAGTATCCCATTAGTCGGATATCTTTTCATCATTTTCAGAATATTGTTAAAACACATGCATGACAGGTATAACACGTGTATACATATAATATCATCAACAAGATTGGCATTCATTACGAATTCAACTGAATGGCCTGCGTGGTCGTTGAATTACGTTTACGTGTACATATGAAACATCTACAGTGAATGATGGAATGCAGAATCGAAACAAGTGCCTAACTGTTTGCTGAAGGTTAGCCTTCACAGCAGTAAAGCTTAGATGAAAGGGCTGATAAACACATTATGATAAGAAAGCTTTTTTAGTTTGTTGTATCTGATACACGTAATAATTCGTTTTATCAATGTTCCATTAGAGTATACATTTATGTGTAATCTTTCAGACAACATAGTGAAAACTTATACGTTAAAGGAGCATTACCTTTTTTGAATGAGTAAATGAGAAATCTTATGAACATAAACATGTATGTTACAATTGCAATGACATTATGACATTTTAAATCAAATATCACAGTTCTACAACGAACCTCTAATTTTCATAAAAGCTGAACAATTCCATTTCCTTAACTCGAAATTTTAAAGAAGCTCGCACAAAAATGGCTGTCATTGGTTATGCTCTGAATGATATTTGTTAGTTGATTCTTTTATGGCAGTTCATTCTTCTTCTACTATACATTGCAATGTAACATTCGAGCATATTTAATTTTGAATACTCAAACAACATAATTTTACTTAGAACAACCCCAACCTAATTGCATGTAAACCACATCGTTATATATTAAGCTGGTTTGAACTTTGAATCTCTGAGTCAAAGTCAAACAGCTATACTGTAAAACTTTGATTAAACAGTTTAAATAGTCAAGAATGTTAATATAATATCAGTTCATTCCGATAGTACAAATCATTCAGTAATTTTGATGAACTCAAATGTAACAGATATGTTGTTTGGTTTACATTTAGCAGTTTGGGAAAGAGATTTTTAGTAATAAATTATTTCAGTAGTACTTTTTATCTGTTTTTGCGTTTTCTTTATTTTGTCTTTAAAAGTTCATCACCAAAAATATTAATAACATGGAAATGGCACGACATCAGATGTTTATAGAACATATCTTATTAGACGTTTAGAATTCACAATTGGTAAACAATTCATAAACATATGATCTAGATGAATGAAAGAAAGAAAGAGGGATCACCTGTATTATAAAGAAAATACTACTGGTTGTTATTGCTGTCATGAGATGACAAGATCTACTGAGTCCCGAGGAAAGAATCGATCCATTACCTTTTAACGTTTTCGTTTTCCTGTCCCAATGTCTACTTTGTCTAGCGTAAAAAAAACCGCCGTACTCTTTTTTGGAATCGTTCCACAATTTATTTATACATGGAAGCAGTAGTCCTAGATTAATCAAACAGTGTCTCACTATCTAGCTGTACCGAACTGTTGACCGAGCCAATCAATGCATAACAGTAAGTCACAACAACACTGTCTGGAACAAATATGATGTCTCCCTTAGGACTTTTCTGTTTGGATAGCTTTCCTGGAGAACACTGAATTAAGTGCGAAAGATCAGTTTCTATTGCCTGGTCTATGTATAAATCTTGGTTTCAATTTAACAAATTAGTATACAATATATCCCAAATATGCCAAAGATGTAACTGTTATAGCTGGTGGTATTTTAAAGCTTTAATTCTAAATCGTTAATGCAACATGAGTCAATCTTGCTTGAATTCTAACATTGATTTAACAAATGTGATTTACATCACTTGAGATAAGAGATTGCAGCGTATATTTCTATGAATGTATATTATTAAATAAACATTGGGTTATTGTTCTGCAAATATCATAAATAATGTGTACTGTTGTATCGGTTCAATATACACATGGCAACAAGATAATGAGTCATTCTTGCTTGAATTCTAACATCGAGTTAACAAACGTTATTTACATTCTTTCAGATTGCAGTATATATTTCTATATATGTACATAATTAAATATACATTAGGTTATTGTTCAACCAATATGATAAATGATGTTTAATGTTGGAGTTTCAGTTACTCAAGTTCAATATACACATGGTAACAAGATAATTAAGGTATCGATTTGTCTGTCAAAGTCCCCAGACTGTTGGATGATTTGTTTGCTATGGAGCGATTACAGACATATTGGAGACAATACATCATGTTTAGAAAATCTGTCAGATATTAGTTAATTAAACGTCATATGCACTCTCATTTGATAGATATGGTAGCCAATTTCTACTTCTGAAAACCTTTTGACATTAAGGCAAAAGATTAAATTCAGAATCATGAGATTTTTGTTCATAACAGTTTGCAATAAATGTTTAACAACCATTTTTGCGCAGACAATAATGGTAATATTAAAAACATCAGTAGACAGATAAATAATTCAAAATTATTGCCATGTAATTAATTTAGACATACAGAATGGCTTTGAAACTCCTTCACTTTCATTTACATTTTCTGAGCCTCTTTATTTATTATTCAAAAGAAGCTACAACAGTCGTAAACGCTTTTGTGATTTAATAACATTACTTACATTGTATATCGTTTGCACTGTAGCATTATCTCTAACCTCTCTTTCTGAGAGATTGGTTTTGCTTTTGCACCCAGATTATCGATTGTTTCAGTTTTTCTCTTGGAAAAGCATAATTGACGCTAAGATGTTCTTCTTTATGATAAAATGACAAGAAGAAGAATGAATAATCCTCTTATCTTTTAAAGGTGAATCTTCTATGCTATGTTCCAAGTGATGGTCATAATTCTGTTGTCAAGTTATGAAGAGTCATGAAGATGTCAACATTGCAATGTGATAATCATGTAAAAACTAACTAATTGACACTCATGAAAACAGTTTCTCCAGTAAATCAGTTAAAGTAGATATTAGATATGTGCAAAGTGTTAACAATGTCTGTAATCTTCATCATTGATTAAAGAAACAAATAAGCACCTCGATTTTGATGTTTGGTCCCTTTTTAGAAAAGAGGCATATATGAGAAAAGTTGATTTAATTTAAAAAAATCATCTCAGAAATTTGATGATTTGTTTTAATTTTCAATCATTCTGTACATTCTGTACATTCATAACTTTCTTGTGATGTTGATTATTCTGTCAATTCAATCTTGATTATTATTCGCTTTTTTTAATTATGACCTTACATATTCAATTACTGTTTTTATTGAGACTCATTTGTTTTATGCACCTGCGTAGTCAGTAAAGACTCCCTTGAAGTTTGTAGCACGAACTTTGCAATCACACAAAGGTGGCAATAATAACTTATGTTCAGTCATTCTGTTAATCATAATAGTAAAATGAAGTTATGTGAATGTGAATCAACAGTAATTGTGGTATTTAAGTTCAAGCCACTGAGAAATAAACGGTTATAAACAAACGATTACAAACTCCCGAAGGAATTCATTTAACCCTGAAACTGTTACTGCAGATAAGTCAAGGAATAGTCCTATGAAATATTAATAGTTACAGTCAAGGGGTAGTGTTTTAACTTCCGGTCCGGAAATTGCCCTTATGGTTGATGTCACATTAAAATGTCTTGATGTACTTAGCAGATTCGGCAGATCAATAATTTATGGCTTTTGATCATCGTGTTATGAATGAAACATGATGATCAAAAGCTATTGATATGTTTTTATATGTTTTTGTGAAATTTGATGAACCTCATTAGCGTGATATTTTATGATTTTATCTTCTCAATGACAACAAATGTCTTTCCGTGTTCGACACTCCCAGGAAAACTGAAATCAGTAAATCCACAGCATTTTTGTACATCTTGAAGGCACTTAGCACTTTTGCTCGTTATTTTGTTCAACTTCTACTCCTTGAATAAAAATAAACATCAATTACATCATCGTAAGGGATTAAAACATATCACTACTCCACTCTGATGAGGATAATCGTAGAGGAGTAAAGTGAACATGTATGTGAGGTCGTGCAAATCAATTTCCTTACCCACAAGAAAATTACCACCAGATTTTTATCGCTTGATTCTTTATGATTTCTTCTTTGGAAAGCGATATGTTTTAACCTCCGAAGATGATTTATTTTGCTAAAACTATTATTTGTTGTGTTCCTTACCACAAGAAAATTACCACCAGATTTTTATCGCTTGATTCTTTATGATTTCTTCTTTGGAAAGCGATATGTTTTAACCTCCGAAGATGATTTATTTTGCTAAAACTATTATTTGTTTGTAGAAATGTAAGGAAAATGATTTGTCAAGAATGGTTGTTGATATCAATGACGATAAGATGGGAACTCAGCAAGCACCATAATATTCAATAAAGTTGAAAATAAATGTACCAACATCTGGTAACAATGTTAAAGATAAGACTTATCAGAATTAAATGACATACTTTCACACACTTGTTCTTAACGTTTTGGTTTCAAGAGAATCTTCAGATGATAAGGAAAACTTATTATACCAATACTAAATATAAGAATGCAATAATAAAGATAGAAACAAAACAACAACCCTTAAAAATTATTTTCTATGTATGTTCATTATTAATGTTTTGTTATTTTGAGTGGTTCTATTACTAGTAAAGGACACTTTAAGGGTTATCCAGAAATATTGTTTTTTCACATACAAATAACATTAAGAAGCTTTGAACACGCAGGTAAGTGAACAAATTTAAGGTTCGCAGCTGTATATGTCACATGACACTACATTCAAGATGATATTCAAAAACTTGTTTTCAGTAGTTGAATGGTAATAACATTATATGATTAAATAATACTCGATTAGTAATGTTAAACGTAGGTTGGGGAACTCTGCCATAAAACAGCAGAAAACTCAATACAATACAATGAATTACTTACCATTGATAATAGTCAAAACAAAAAATACAAACCACTAGAAGTATTTATTCAGAATGGAATCGACACAGTATTTTACAGTCGCTTAGAAACACATGACATTTGGTGCAGTTACAAAGGATCAATCTACAACTAATATTCAAGTTCAGTTTTGTCAACATTTTCAAATATTATGATCATAAATCCAGTAAAGCTATTGTGATTAAACGTTAATGACTATTGTTCTTTACAAATTGAAGGATATCATTTTAACAATGTTCAATAAAAACCCATTTTAAATTCTGAACCATTAACCTTACAACAACCATATAACCACAGTGGTTAATTTTCAATTTACAACTCTGTTACTATTTGCTTCATGTCATCGTATCCTTAAACCCCTGAACTTGTCTGTTTTCAAACATGACTCCGGAAAAGATCAATGTCAAAAAGAGTTCAGAATAGCAAATGGCTTCCTCGTGTCTAATGTTTATTGCTATGGTATCGTTATCTTCCCATTGACGAGCCGTCTCATTGTTGATTTTTGTGGGCATTTAACATCGGGTCAAATAAAAAGTGACTAAAATGTATTAAAATATTCTATTACGTTTATTCTTCTATGAACATTGATCAATATTGTATTTGAATAAATTAGTAGTTGTTTGATGTGTGAGAAAAAGTAAAATATATGCAATTCTTACAGAGTATTATTGTCTGTTAAAACTGTTTAATTGAATGAGACACAAAGATTTACTTGTCAAAATACCAGGATTAATAGTTATTCTGCTTGTCATGGCTCCGCTTAAATGATTTATTCTTAAGGTAAATTATGGTTTAATTGGAAGAGAAATTGATAATCTTCAAAACGATATATGTTGACAGTGTTTTCAATCTATTCTCTTTCTATTCTCTTAAGATATCTGGAATCAGTGCATTCTGCTTCATAAAAAGGTAGGATTCAGCGCAAAGCTTTCTACTTTGGATTGAAAATGAAGCTTCTAAAATAAGGGAGAAAAGTCAGTTTAGATAAATTGTCAAATGAAACGTGTGAACAGATTGGAATTGAAAAACGGAAAGTAATTGTGGCGAGTTTGAAATTCAAATACAATTAGTTATATACGTTCCAAATGCTCGTTGTGAACGTTCAGTGTTGTCTCCAGACGACAAACGAACATTTCAATGTCTTTCCCGAACATTGTATGAAAAACTCACTGAAGTTACATTCTTTGTATCTTACTTACACATTATGTTTATGGAGGATTTCATTTTGATAAATTTATCTTGTTTTTTAACGTAATATGATATATGTATCAATCATTTTCAAACACGTTGGATAAACGTTTGTTTGCATTTCATCAGTCTTTTGTCATTGATGTATTTCATCATGATATGCATTTTCTTTAAGTTTAATATGCAAACAAACATTATAATTGGTATGCTTGCTTGAACTATTATAAATATTAGTATTTACATGTTAAGCGAATTAAACTTATCGTCAGTTATACGTCGTAGGTTTCTTATATTGAAAGCTTAAATGATATATGTGGAACATTGGAAAACAAATACAGAGCCATTTTGAATTTCTACTATGAATGCTTATTTTCCCTTGATCAGATTACTTTTATATGATTATATATAATTAGAAACCAACTTTTATCAAAATGATTATTGGTATAAAACGCATTCGGATTGACTTCTAAATTTGTGATAACTCAAATATAAGAGGCCTGGCGCTTATGTTCTCAACTACTCTTGACCCCCGACTGTTATTAGAGGCCCGGCGTATATTGGAAACCCGGCGCTTATAAGAGGAAATACAGTATTTCTTCTTTTTTTTTAAATCGGAATGTAAACCATCAATGTTTTGATTTTAATATCATGTATAAGGAATTCAGCCTCGTCCAAGAATCGTGTCATTTATGCATATTGATACCTTTAGCTTGTGTGAGCCCTAGGCGTACAATTTGAATTGTCGATCCTGAATATTTCAGAAAAGTGGTTAACTGCTATGAATTGAATATGATTGATGTACCACGGGGGATCACTGGTAGTGATTGTGTTGCTTTTAAACTGTATCCATAACAAAATATATTTTTCAAGGTGGCGCCGTCGACTGCAAATGCAAATTCGTTCAGTCATATTATAATGACGGTGTCGTGATTATGACATCATGCCGATGTAATGTCATTACTTTATGATGCAAAAACAATTGTGATGTCAAGTCATGACACTGTCCAAAGTCTTTTGTTTAAACGATCGTTTCATTTCCTACAAGGGATATTGTCTGTCGGACACAATTTTATTTGATGATAAAGAGAATTTAAACAAAATCTTATAAACTTGTATACAACCTGTATCAGCATGATAGTTCAAAACTCTGTTTTGCTGATCGAACAGGTTTCTCTTAAGTTTTATTATCCATTAAATAAGGCTCTTAAACTTAATCTCTATGATTCTCTCATGAGTTACTTGCATGAACATATCAGAGAATTCGAAAATTATAAACATTAAAGGCACTGTTAACCAACATATTGCTCGTAAAAATGTAACCTATACTTCTAATAACTTGTATATATTTAGCACATGAACATCACCAGATGACGATGAACCTGTGATGTCTCGATTCATAGACATGAACGAACTAGATATAGATCCACTCTGGATGATTGGCCTTAATACCAACCTGTACATACTGGTACAAAAATGTTTAGTAGCGGATTTTAAAGTAGGGGTTTATTAATAGAACTTTTTCATTAGTGACATTTCAAAAAAATATCCTGGAGACCCAAGTTTGATCTCTTGATGACTCCGTGTGTGTTGCCAGATGTATTACGTCTGTTTAACTGAAAACAAAAACATGTACTTGTAGTTGCAAACATATATATGTGTGTATACATATGTATGTATTGAGGAAAATTGTACACTTCGAGAATGTGAGATCCTAAATAGAAATCGAAATTTTTGAAATGTAGAGTAACATAAACTTATAAAAGAACACATTTAATATGGAATTGATATTTAAACTGGGATAAGAGATACTCTGGCCTACATTAATGTGTTCAAATGTTCCAATTATATCAGTCGCAACGAGAAAATGATTGTATGATTCAATACACGAAGTTATGCAAAGTACATTTCTACTCATTATGCAACCTAATTATGCATTCATTTTGTGCTATTAAGCATGGTGATAACATCAAAGACGTTTGAACAAAACAGAATCGTACTGTTACTGTCAACACATATGAAGTCTCATTTATCCTAATTGGAGAAAGATATTGTTAGTGTTTCCGATATTCTTGCCCAGATCTAATTTGGTATCATTCACTTCTCCTTCACTATTTGCCAGCTCACTATTTTTGTAGTTCTTACTGACAAGTACTTACCTCTATGAGATGCCACAACAGATCAGTGAACCACTGGAGTCGGTACCAATCTTATCTCTGACACTCTTGATGGGAAGAAGCAAGGAGGTTTCTTTACCTCATTTATCAGAAACCATGCAAGTGACTTCTACCTACAATCAGTTAGACGTGCATATGTTATGAGTTTTCCATTACAGAATCCTACTTTTACCAATCGGTCATACTTATGCTATGTATAATGGTGATTATATTTAACAAAATATAAATATTTCGTTGAAATCCATTGCATTTTTGCCTGATGGATTGCAAACAGATTGCTAGTTGATTGTTAGCTGATATGTTCCCATCTTAATTTTCAAAATGATTTCTTCTAAACAATTCACTGAATGCTTAACTTGCAAAAAATACAGGACAAATTAATTTTATTTTGATACTTTACAATTTGAATAATTAAGTAAAAAACGTCAATTCAACTGTTTGAAATGAAATATTTTGTCATTGTATAAAGATAAAGTGAAAGGAAATTGCTTTTTACTTAGTAATAAATAATTGTGTCTAGTTAAACAATTATTTAGAATAATGATAAACATCATTAGCTTAACAGGCGACTCATATCCTCTCATAAACGTAGCAGCAAATTATTAATATCAGTATTTGAATGCATTCATGAATGATGCTAGTATTGAATTGTTGAAGCATATTCTTGATCTTGAATTGTTTTACAAGTTTGCAAGGAAATACAATATATACCAGCCTGCCTAGTACTATCTGCTAACAATCACGTATCTAAAAATATCTCTTGGTTATTTGTGGTTTACATATCTGCCAACGAAGCATGCTTGCTTGTTTGGGTTCAGTACCTATAATTTAACTTGAAGGAAGTCATTCATTTCTTTGTACAGTGCAGTGTCCCCCTTACACATTAAGGGCTCGTTTCCTACTTATCTACATTTCTGTTCTTCTTACCAACTAACTTAGGGGTTAAAAACTAAAAATACATGTTACTGCATTTTTTATATAATCTTGAAACCCTTTCCCTATTGCATTTAACAAGTGCTTTGAATTTGCTCTTTTATCAGGGAATACAAACTGGCAACACAAACCCGCCAAAGGAAAGCGTTTTAGAATTAAAAACTGTTTCATAAATTGACAAAAACAAAATACTTGGTTTACGAACTATCTATAATGACAAAACTATCTGTAAAATTCCCCATTTAAAGCAAAGAATTACGAGAATTGATTTTGTGTCTCAAAGACTTAAGACATAGTTCTTTACATAACGCAAGTATTCATCGAATGTAACAACATTACATTGTTATCAATGGCTTGCCAATGTCAATAAAGACACACATATCTTCGCGTTCCATTCATTATAAAAATCTGAATAAGCATTCAGTTGTTGGTGTAGTGCTCTGAGCATGTATAAGAGATGGATGAAAACATTTGTGAGTAATAAAAACATGCTTGCATTTTTCTGCACTTTTTAGTACATCAGTAATCATCAAGTACAGTAGATTGTAGTTACGTTTTCTAAACACAGTCGACGAATTTGCCAATCTACTTGCTTCAATGAGGAAACGAAAAACAACTGCACTTTATGACCGTAATCATGATTGACATATAGAGAGTGAAATGGAGCCCTTGATACGAGGAGGATAAGATCTGACGATAAGATATGTTAAGGATTGAATTAGCAATGTCTTTTTTTCCTTTTTCCAATCAAATCGATTGATATCTCTTTTAACTGAGTAAATAAATAATTCCAATTTTCTAGAATAACAGTGTAAGAATTTCACTCAAACATCACCATCACCTTTATTATTTATCTGAAAACTTCTTGATGCCTATCAAAGAAATCATTTTCATTTTCAAATACACGCACAAATGAATCTTTAGTGTATAGATTTACACTCTGCAACATAAGAAACGCACAGGTGAAATATTTCGATATTTATTGGACAGAGTAAACCATGCATAAATCGATCATAAATAAATACAAGTGACTGAAAATATGCACACATTCAATTTAATGTACAGTTGTTCGTTAAGAGTCATTTCCGAGTCAATTCACTCTTCACTGAATGACACAAGGGGGCGTTAAAGTCAGTACCTAGTTACACCACCTCTTGCAGCAAGCACAGCTCTGCACCGTCTAGGAACTGATTCCACAAGTCTGTGGATCTTTGTCTGGGGAATTCTTTGCCACTCCTCCTGCAACGCGTTGTCAAACTGTGCAAGTGTCTGAGGTGGTTGTTGACGTTGTCGCACACCTTTGTCCAACATATCCCATAAGTGTTCTATAGGATTCAGATCCGGTTATTTAGAAGGCCATGGGAGAACACTGACGTTCTCATTCTCTAGATAGGAACTAGTCACAAGTGCTGTATGAGGACGGGCGTTGTCGTGCAGTAACAACTCCCTCTGGCGGTCAATAAGTGAAAGGACTTGGGGTCTCAGAATCTGGTCGATGTAACGATTTGCCGTTATGTTGCCCTGGACAATCACCAGTTGACTTTTTCCAGCGTGGGACATGGCCCCCCACACCATAACGCTGCCTCCACCAAATCGGTTGACCTGTCAGACGCAATTTCGGGAGAAACGTTCATTTCCACGTCTGTAGACACGTTGTCTCCCATCCCTTCTGTGCAACAGGAACCTCGACTCATCACTGAACCAGACCCGTCGCCAGTGTCTCAGGTCCCATGCACGCACTCAGGTGCACCACTGAACACGTCGTCGCCGATGCAGACGTCGCAAAACTGGTCCAACTTTGGGTCGATAAGGGCGAATACCTGCTCCACGGAGACGGTTCCTGATGGTCTGAGAGGTGATTCGACGTAGTCAGGGCACTTGGTTAACCAAGTGAGAGGCAACGGAAAACAGATGACGTAGGTGATATACGCGGATGAAGCGATCCAGCGCTGGAGTAGTCGCCCTTGGCCTGCCACTCCTAGTACGGTGTTTCATCGTGTTGAAACCGTTGTAGCGGTCCCATAGCCGAGATATGGTGCTGTGGTGGACGTTGAATCGTCTGGTAACACTAGATTGTGATTCGCTTGCTTCTAAACGACCAATATTTATATTACGATTTTCTGCATTCAATCTTGGCATTTTCACAAGTCGTATAAGTCGTCAAATTCTGCAGTGAAATGAGCAGTTTTTATTGGCCTTTTATATTCAATGTTTCTAATCAGGTTTCCTGCACAATTCACGAAATATATACATTAAATTATAAACCTTTCAGTAAACAGACATGGCATTCCTTTGTTTTAGTTATCTATTCCTAATACGAACATTCCAGTGCACTGAAATGTGTAAAAAAGGTTTACCTAACTCACTAGGACAGTTTTGATCGCTCAAGAATCTTACTGGTACATCTCTTCTGTAAAGTCAGATAGGAACACTAAATGTTACTTTTAAAATGCTCATCATAATTTTTTTAAATTCAAAAATTTGACTTGATCATGTTACAATACTACATTTAATATCGACTTTTGTGTTAAATAAACAAGCTTCATGTTCAATGGGACAATAAGAATAAAACTTTTCAAATGAATATAATCATCAAATAATCCGTGCTTTATGGGAAACATTGCTAGACATAATAGACATTTTATTTGACAATAGGATACATGGGAATTCTATATTCAGTACAGCTGTCAATATATCTGTAATGAGATTCGTCAAAACCAGCTCTATCTGACAATCAATGTCACAAACTATCCTGAAAGTACTCTATCATTTCATACAAATACCATAATTTTAACGAGAAAGGCTTTAACAAGATAAGGGATTTGATGAAGCCAAATTTATTATTCAGAATTGAATTGTTTTACTCGATTAAAGGCCAATTATTCAGAAACTGTATAATTTTTTTCTCACAACTTCTTAAATTAAAACACTATGTAGCCCTTATAATTATCGTTTTGGTTAAGACAAACATACGTTGACGCCCTGTGAGACGATTTCTGACAAACACACCGTAACTTTGTAGTTTTCAATGTTTTTGGTTAATTCATAAAACTATAAAATTATAATCCATGTTTTCTCATTTTCACATTTGCATTCTTCAAGAGGCCATAACTTTCCCAATTTTAATTATAATTTGGAGAATAGTTTTCATTTTAAAGGTGAGACATTGTTCTTTACGAATCTGGGCCTAGAAAACTGTCGTAACTAAGACAGGTCAATAGTGCTACAACTAGTGCTACAATAAGTGCTAATTAGAGCGATTTTCGAAGTGATCTTAAATCTATCATAAGATAAATCGAGTTACTACAGCTGTCGTGAACAGGGGTTGTCTGATGATGTCACGGGATTTCCCCTGTAGCAGACATCAAAATGGTGAATCAGCCTCCACGTTCGATTAAAGTGGGGGCCACTAAGAGCCCGAGGCAAGCAAATTGGACCACCTCCAAGATGGAGATTCTTAATTCAATACCGACCATGTGGTACCTTTTCCGGTAGCCTTCCTTAAATATTTAGACTACCTTGAATACACCCAGATTAGGGTTTTGATACACATATTTTATTACGGTGTTAAACGTTTTAGTTATAAAACATGAAGGTTTGATATGTCTTGTTAATAATTCATGTTAAGACTACTTACGATAGCCCCTGCTTAGGATTTTAGAACAAAAAACTTTATTTCTTACATTGCAATATCAGGTTGGTATTGCAAAAAAAGTGATTGTCTCTGCACATAGCTATTTGAAACGGTGACAATTCTCACTTCAATTAATAATATCATCAAGGCGTTAACGACTAAAAATTTGGTACCTGTCAGGAAATTTAAGTTTTCAATTAAATTAGAACTCATTTGAATGTAAAATGAGATTTGTATTGCAATTTTTGTTTATATAACATTGATGTTGAATAGGGGGTCATTGTATCCATTAACGAATAAAAGAATGGCAATGCTACTTATACAAACGGAAGGTGAAGTTTGTGTTTGCTGAGATAAAGACTTTATTGTATTTTAGCCTTAAATCAATTAGATAACAATGAAAACACGCTGTTGATAACAGATAGATTTTGACAGGTCGGGCTCAAATACGAAATAATCAAAATGTGCATCATGAAAGTTATAATGCTAATTTATTGTCACATGGTAATAATTGTTAAATGAAATATGTTGTTTGCCTTTAATGATGATTAAGATATTTTTGAAATATTTTCATGATATTGATATTTCTAAAGATACTATACTTTTTAACCTGGAAATTACAAATTTTACATTACATTTTTATTGCAGAAAATGGCTCCAAAAACGCGAAACTTGACTTTTGTTGAAAGGATGCACATCGTCACGTTGAGGGACCGCGGTATGGAGTGGCGTTTTGTGAAAAGAACATTAGTGACAGACTATGATTGTAGTGTGTCAATTAGAGGCACGATAAAGCTGTATCAAAATACAAGCAACAGGAAGCGTGAAGGACCATCCAAGATCTGGCAGGCCAAAGGGTACAACTAAAAGAGTGGATTTATTCGTAAGGCTTGTATGAATGATAGGTATGCGACAGTGAATATTCTCCACACTAGACTGAAAGAACCACATGGTAGAACGATAAGTCGGATGACTATCTCTCAAAGACTACGAATGTTTGGCCTCAAATGCTACGTACCATGTCGTAAACCGCTTCTCAACAAACGCCAGCGAAAAAACAGGTTATAGTGGGCCAAGCGTTTGAGACGTTTTGGCCTGCCACAATGGAAGAAGGTGTTGTTCTCGGACGAATCAATCGTTAGGTACTTCTAAAATAGAAGACGTATGAAAGTACGAAGATTGACTCACGAACGACTTCACAAACAGTGTGTACAGTCGACAGTCAAGCACCCACCCCAAGTTCATGTCTGGGAACACATTTCAGAAAATTGGCCAGGAATTCTCCAAAAAGTCCCAGGTACACTAAATAGTGATAGGTATCAGCAGTATATCATCAATGACCTCGCTGAGCATGGTTGTTGTCTGGGTTTTCCAAACAGGGACTTTGTATTCCAGCAAGACAATGCGCCAGCACACCATTCCAGATATACCAGGGATTTTCTTGCCAGGAAAGGTGTACAAGTGTTACCATGGCCTGGTAACTTCCCAGACATGAATCTCATTGAGAATGTCTAAGATTTGATCGGAAAACATGTTACCAAAGACATGCCGACATCAAGTGAGGAGCTCTGGAAGTCCATACAGAAAAATTGGTTTTCCTTGCCCAGATCAGTGTTCCAACGTCTTTATAGGTCTATGACAAAAAGAGTACAATCTGTTGTCACTGTAAAGGGTGAACACACTCACTATTGATTGTCTGTTGACAATAAATTATTCATTGTTGTTTTTGTACAATTGGGAAGCAAAGTGAGTCTATACAGTGAATTTCACGAGGTGAACAAACTTAAGGTATGCAGCTGTATGAGACGTGGACTCAAACATTGACGATAGAAACAGTCATCTGAATAGTAAAGTACATTGGTCTTTTCCCTGAAAAATAAGGAGGTCAACACAGGATGGTGAACCTTACACGATGGGTAAAAGGTAAGTGTTTGGAGATAACACTACGCATCTAAACACAGTATCTGTTACGTCGTTAAACTTTACATTTACTACTTCTTACAGGTTTCCAGGAAGCCATGAGGTGTAAGAAACATCAGATAAACAATAATTTGAAAAGTTATGTCAGTAGTTTGTTTGACATGAACAAGTGTGTTTCTCCTCTGAGGCTATGTAATCTCGTTTCTCTGGTTGAACAATTTAGATTACAGAAAAGTTTTATCAGGTGAAAAGTGTGTATAATTTAGAAGCTCTCAGCAGTGGAATGTTTCTATTATTACCTACCCTGTTACATAACTGTTACTGGAGCCAGAACAGCGATCTATTTCAATGAACTGAAATGTTTTACACTGTAGCGAAATGTTTTATGGTACAATTCAATTCTTCAAGGCCCAAACCACAAGTACAACATTGTTACCACTATCTGAAGAGAACTCTATCAGCAAAATCAATATGTAATACATTGAATAAATCTCAATGGTCAATTTAGCATATATAACTAACTTTTACACTGATTTCCTAAAGGCAAACCATGCAATTTGAATTTGTCATAGACACGTTTGGAAGAAACGGTGGCACAATTCTTAAAACTTCTAATTGAATACTAATTTTAATCTATCTGCTGATGTAAAGATTAATAAGCCTTTATCGCGTTTGAATGTACTATCAAAATAATTAAATCATATGATACACTTCTTTTTTTTGATTTGTTTTACCAAATAACCATATCTCGTTTATTACATGCCGGGCATCTATTCAAGGCAGGCTTCTTTTCAAGATAGGCGCCCATTTCTTAATATTACTTGAAGTGACAGGCGACTATTTGAAACAAAGTTTTTAGAACTGCATACGAAAACTATCACTGTATTTTGAAATTGTTTTAGGAAGTAAAGGGAATGCTTAAATGTGAATTTTACTACAGTCAGCTTAAATGTATCTTCACTAAATCAGCGATACTGTGTATATTTGTGTTTGTTCTAGGAAGATAATCTACAGCTTCATTTCAAAAGTGGTATCCCCTTATGTAGTCTTGAAATTAATATTTTTCAAATCTGTGGACAATATGTGCAATAAATACACATTCTATACAACAGGCGCAAACTGCAACGCGCAAAATGCAACGCTTATTCTATGTACAGTATAGTGACAGTCCCAGACTCGCTTATTAGCCTATATCTTACAGAAAATATGCTCGTCAATTGTCATCTTTCTTCACTGACAGCAGGACATGTGGGATTTCTGTATTTGATACAGCTGTCAAGTACTCCAGTTATGACATTATAATAGTCAGAATACTCCTAATGTGGAAGAAAATGTCAAAAGGTAGCATGAAAACACTCAATTACATTACAAAAATATTATTATCACTTAAATTGGTAAATAAATTTGGATTAAACTTTAAACTAATCATAATTCATGAAGATGTATAATAATTGAAAATGTAATACAAACCTACATGTCTTGCGCGAAAACTGTTCATAATTATTTAGTATTTAAGGCTATTGCTAACATGCTTATGTGTAAATTTTATATATTGCTAACATGATTATTTTTTAATGATTTCTTTGATAAAAAAAAACTAATGTGAGAGTTGATATTTTCTTCATTTGAGTCATAATAACGAGAGAGAACAACTTATGCACTTACACAACCAGTAGTCTTTGATTGATCAAACAGTGTCTCAATATCAAACTGTACCAAAACTGTTGACCCGGCCAATCAATACATAACGGTTAGGGACAACAGCACTGTCTGGAACCAACATGATGTTTCCCTCAGGATATTCCTGTCCAGATAGTTCTCCACTGATCACTGATCTAATTGCGATAGATTTGTTTCTGTTGCCTGGTCTTTGTAGAAAATTTTGGATACAATTTGACAAATTAGTAAACATTATATTCCTAATATGCCAAAGACTGTAACTGTTATAGATGGCGTTATCTTAAAGTAATAATTTTAAATCCTTTAAGGCAAGATGAGTCAGTCTTGCTTGAATTCTAACATCGAGTTAATAAATGTGATTTATATCATATGATAAACGCGATCTTATAAGATCTACACAATTAGAAATCACTCAGAATCCAATTGTAAGCATTCCATGTCTTTTCATTACTTTTATTTTTGCAATATGTAAAGTGCAGGATGGAATGAAGAATTTTAACAGCAATTCTATATCAGCTCATAAATTCCAAAATATACCTATCTATAATTCCTAGATGATTGATACAAATAATTTAGCAATTGTCCCTATGTGTAGACATGTTGATAGTTTTCATTTTGCTGTTTTTGGGAATCAGTTTTCTAACAGTAAGTCATCAGAGTGGGAAGTTGTTTTTAATGTTGTGTTAACATTAAAAAATACATAGAGAATCTAAACGAATGGTAATATAATAACAGTTTTAAGCAACGAGTGTGTATAATTGGTATCAGAGGAACGAAAGTAAACCGAGGATGGGATCTGACGGTTCCAGGGTGACACTTATAGAGTTCTAACAGAGATGAACTCCAGTTTTTAAATCTTTGCCTGGATGGGATTCGAACTCCGGACCTCAACAATGTGAGACCAGTGCTCTTGCCGACTGAACTATCTCGTACCCCCATGGAGCTTCAGTTACTCAAGTTCAATATACACAGGGTAACGAGATAATTAAGGTATTGGTTAGTATGTTTTTCAAAGTCCTCAGACTGTTTGAAGTTTTGTTTGCAAAAGGCAGCAATTACAGACAGATTCTTGCAGACGATGCATCTTGTCTAGGACAATCTGTCAGATATAAGTTAATGAACCGTCATATGCATTCTCATTTAAAGGATATGGTAGCTAAGTTTAACATAAAGACATAAAGATAAAATATTCAATTCAGAATTATGAGATTTTGCTTCATAAGGGTATAAATGTGTTGTATGGATTCTAAACAAATCAGTAATCATTTCTAAATTTGTTTAAAACATTTAATCAAAGTTTTATTTCATGACTTACATTAACTAGAAATAGCTTTTGTTAATTCTTTTCAGAGTTTGTAAATACTATTTCCAATGAACTTGTTATAAAAGATTGAATATATTCAATTGTTTTCACCATTACGAATGATTCATGTAATCAATCTCACTAATCATGCAAACGTTCAGGAAACCATTTTTTACTTAAAACCCTTTTATCTCCAACAACTTCGTATGTTATTCATTTTAAATACACCTGTATGAGTGGCAATAAATGTTTAACAACCATTTGAGCCCAGACAATAATGAAAATATTTGAACATCGGTAGACAGATAAATTATTCAAAAGTATTGCAATGTAATTAATTTAGATACACAGAATGGCTTTTAAGTTCCTCATTCACTTTCATTTACAAAATTCTTTCGGGAACTTATTCTAAGAAAGGATATTAACAAAACTATTTGTCTCACTCTTTGAACCAGTTATTTCAAATTTTAAACTCTGTAACTGATTCAAAATAAATACATCTTTTCAGATGGAGTATTCAAACCTCAAATGTATGGTTTGTACGAATGTAAGATATAATTTGCATGATATTCCTAATTTAGGCTTTCAATCTGGAGATTTTTTGGCCAATAAATAAAATGAAACTCCAAAGTCCAAATGTGATGCAAACTAAACAGTAAATTTGATAAGTTATGTACAAAATGTTTGATGATTTTTGATAATGCGATGCAAAATTTTTTTTGAAGGCATCCCTTGTTCAAACTCAAGGTTATATTTAATTTACAGTGCAATCCCTAATTGTATCTGCCATCATTAAATATATCAACACTCATTGATAAAAATAAACATATACCTGACATGCCTTGGATACTGTTACTCTAATCGATTTGTGTCGATATAATTGATATAAAAAAAACTTCATTTACTATATATCTCAAGAAAACTGATAATGAAAATGATTAAACATAAAAAGTTACAAATACACATAGTTTCATAAATTGAGTTTTCATAACTAATCTATCTAGCGTCAAGTGACCTGTCAATGTTTCAAATTGGATCCCTTTCGTTATTTTGATTAAAAGTGGCACTGTGAATAAGCATAACAAAGGTATAAATATGTACACTATCGTTTGGGGTATGACACATAATATTATTGAACGCCATCTACATGTAACAGAGAGTAGCTGACAGTGGAGACAAACAAAACAATCAATATTTCTGTATATCAAGTGCATTCTCTCATCCAATATCATTTCATCTGGTGAGCTCAAAAGTCTCGTGACCTGTCAACTAGGACATATTAATATTTGCAAAATTCGGTTCTTTGTGTGCAATTCAATAATGTTAGTGGATAACTGTTGCCAACATTTAGATATCTGAAAAATAAATTGAAGCTTCATTATGTGTTGAACCTTTTGGATAGAATCTTCTTAAATGTTTAAATCACAATATCTCAAAATACATGCGTACCCAATCATCAGGTAGAATGACAATAAATAATGTAATGTAGCAGAGATAAGAGAGATTATGAGTTCTTATATCTTGATTCATAGCTAAGTAACTATTTGTGCATTCTGATAAAAATCTTCTTGCTATAATATATTGGAATGACGTAAATTATAGCTAAATCTGATTGTAGTAACTGCTTAAACAGCTTTACAGATTTGCGGCAGTCTGACAGTTGTGTTTTGAAAATGGGTTTAAATGGATTAAGAGTCAATATGGACAGAGGCAATGACAACATTATGACTTTATATATCCAACTAACTGTAAGCTGACAATGCTTAGCTCTTCCTTGCAGAATATCATACTGATCGAGGCATTTATCATTCTGCCTCGGATCAAGAGGTCCGAGATTCGAATCCAGCTAGCAACTTTGTCTACAGTAGAGAACTGTTCTACAAGCATTAGTTTGCATGCAAGGCTACACTGATTTTCAGACCAGTAACACTCTTGGTTCGCTAGTTCCAGCAAAGGCTTGCAGGTTTCTCGCAATAACTAGCAACGATCTCTTTGCAATAAAACTAGCAGCCATCATTAAAGTGAAATATTCTTGACAGCGGCATAAAATACAAACCTTTCATAACCTCACAACCGGGCATTTAAAACAAAATGCCAGTACTCAATAGCCAACTCTAGCCTTTGCAAAAAAAGAACACACAACTAATTCCTTCTTTATGGAAATAAACAAATCCACATTAGATTAGAGAAACCTATTAAGAAAATGTCATTATTGCAATGACCTCACATAGTCTCTTTAACATTTAACAAATGCTACTCTGTGTGATTTAAGCTTACGATTCCATAAAAATTTTGATGTCTTTGAAAGTATTGAAATAGTAAAATAGTTTTTGTCTTCAAAAGAAACCAATTTCGACACAAGAGAATTTGCAATACTCAAATGTTTCTCAAAGTAGAAACATAAAGTTTGTTTTAATTGTAAATGTTTCTTATTTATCAAAGTCTCATTTCCTATTACATCAATTATCATTGCAGATTTTGTAATTTAAGTAATTAGATTTATAGCTTTTTGCCGATAAACTATTTAGGATTTCAAAAAGATTCTTGAACATTATTTTCCAACAAAAACTGACTCTGATATTTTTATTGATCTACAATGCATAGATTTTTTTTCAAATTTGAATAGTATTCTATATTGTTAAAAAATCATAAGATCATGATCTTCATGACTAAGCGCATACATGTAAGTAGATAATGATTTTACTTGAAACACTGAAAACACTGCTATGCGTCTACTATTTCTTTATATTTTTAACAGATACGGTTATATCATAGAGTTGATAACTAACTTAATAGAAAATACAACTCTCTGATGTCACTTTGTGTAGGTGTAAGCGAAAGTTATGACATACGTGTGTTAAATCAACATTCGTTTGCTTCGCAAAATTAACAGAGCCAGTCTGTTATCAATCTAAACCAAACTGTTACATCAGCGTATATGTATCCACGTATCTTCGACAATGCCAATTTATCTAACAGGGCACATAACCCTGTAGAAATGAGGGCTGTGAAAACATTCTGTGGAGTTTAATCGCTTTGGTATTTGGATAGAATTATCTTTCAAAATTTATGAATTTATGGTAAAATAACTTGGAGAAATCATAATAAAAATTCATCCTAGTATCTAAACAACACTAGCTTTTTATTCATTTCTGCGTTCAATGTCACTAGCAAGCACTAATGGATAAATTGTATCATTTCTTTTCTCTTGATGCCATCTTTATAATATCAAAATTCCACAAAGTTTTACATTGATAATATATCTTAAATGAGTGTTTCTCAATAAGGAAGGTCAACTTATTAAGTTATTTGTTGTACGATGATACTTATAGCGTGGTTTAAATGGAATAAAAATATTCAGCTATCTGACTGTTGCTTAACATTTAGATTTTATAATGCATTCTCTTTGCCTAGCTGAATGGGCAATATTTTAGCCATTTTCGGCGGCCCATGTCCAGGAGAAAATCGTCTATGGCGTACTAAGAGGAAGATGACCATGACGCAGCATCAACATAGCATTAAGGAGAAGCTATTAAGATACTTACAAAGAACCTTATAATCGTACAACTCAGCAGCTTGACAGCACTCAGCTTGGATCTGATCTGAATAAAATAACCTTCCTGCTTCTGTATTTTAGCTTACTGCCAATTGAAACAAAATCATGTAGATGTACAAGTCTTCAGCTAGTGAGGAAGAACCTACTTTTAGACAAAGATGTTGTAGTGTACAACTAAAAACTCCATAAGCATTACCCAATGTATGACTTTGTTGTTTTTATATCGCATTCTGTTGGCTACATGTACATTTACCGTTATGTTACCATGTCCAGATGAAATCGTCTATGGCGCATCCAAGGGAAGATTTCCATAAACAAGCATCAACAGAGAATTGAGGAGAAGCAATTAAGATACTTACAAAGAACTTTAGAATCTTACAACTCAGCAACTAGATAGCACTCAGCTTGGGTCTGATCTGATTATGATAACCTTACTGCTGCTGTATTCTGGCTTACTGCCAATTGAAACATAATCATGTAGATGTACAAGTCTTCAGCTAGTGAGGAAGAAGATACTGTGAATTCTGTCATGAACATTGTAGTGAATCGTTTTAACACAGTTGTTGTAATATAATACTACAAACTCTATAAGCAATACACATACAATTGGCTTTATGGCTTTTATGATTTTTAAAGAAATCAACTAAAGCATATGGTATGGTCAATTTATTTCAAGACAATAGACAAAATGGATTTTGCTTCATTGAAAATATCTAATAAAAGCCATCTTCGTCATGACCGGATGAAAATCTTTACACTAACCCATTTAAACATTATTTGCCTCCAAAATCGGATATCAATTTCAGAATATTTTTTGAACACGTGCATGACAGTTTTAACACGTGTTTCTCATACCATGGTATAAAAAATGACATTATCTACAAATTGGCATTGATTAAGAATTCAACTGAATATCCTGTGTAGTCGTTAAATTACTTATAGATGTACATATAAAACATATACAGCGCAGGATGGAATGCAGAATCGAAACAAGTGCCTAACTGTTAGCCGAATGTTAGTCTTCACAGCAGTAAAGTTTAGATGAAAGGGCTGGTAAACACATTATGATAAGAAACCTTTTTACTTTGTTATATCTGATTCACGTAATAATTCGTTTTATCAATGCTCCATTAGATTGTACATTTATATGTAGAATTTAAGACAACTTTGTGAAACGTATATGTTAAAGGAGCAGTTATTTCTTTTTGAATGAGTAAATGAGAAATCTTACGAAAACGAAAATTATGTTACATTTGTTATGACGATATTTTAAGATCAAAGAATACAGTTCTAGAACAAATCTGTAATTTTCATTTAAGCTATTTCGCTGACTAGAAAATTTAAAAGGAGTTCGTTCAAAAGTGGCTGTCAATGGTTATGCTATGATATTTGTTAGTTGATTCTTTTACTACTAATGACAAGGTTGGCTATATGATGTTTGATCCTCCATAGATGATAGACATTACAACATTTTTTCTTTAATCGGTAAAGTTTGAAACTAAAATTGCTACGGCCCCTTTACCCTACATAAGCATTAAAAGGTTAAAGTCTTCTTTCATTAATATTGATGATGTATTTTATACTTCAACAAGAATAAATTCTCATTTTCATTTATGGCTTTATATTTTTCTTCTTCTATACATATCATATTTTGAATAATCAAGCAACATAATGTAACATGGAACAGTTCCCGCCTAATTGCATATTAACCAAATCGTTGCAGTAGATGCTAAGCAGGTTGGTACTTTAAATCTCTGAGTCAAAGTCAAACAGCTATACTGTCCAACAACTTTGATTAAACAGTTTAAATAGTCAAGAAGGTTAATATAATATCAGTTCATTCCGTTGTAAACCTAACAGGATAGTACAAATCATTCAGTATTTTAATTACAACGTTAAGAAATTGTCAAACTGAAATTTTTTGCTCAGTGGAAGTGTTACAAATGTAGATGGTTCATTGACCTTTCAACGCCTTTAGTACTGAGTACAGTTACAACCATGTCATTTATATAATATCATATCAGTTTTTATTTAACTAAACATTGTACTCTTTCACATTATTCCACAATTTATTTATACTTGGAAGCAGTAGTCATTGATTAATCAAACAACGTCTCAATATCTAGCTGTACCAAACTGTTGACCGAGCCAATACATAAAGGTTAGGGACAACAGCACTGTCTGGAACAAATATGATGTCTCCCTCAGGACTTTCCTGTCTGGATAGTTAACCATTAGGGCACTGAACTAAGTGCGATAGATTTGTTTCTATCTTGGTTTCAATTTAACAAATTAGTATACATTATATCCCAAATATGCCAAAGATGTAACTGTTATAGCTGGTGTTATTGTAAAGCTATATTTCTAAATCGTTTAAGGCAAGATGAGTCAATCTTGCTTGAATTCTAACATTGATTTAACAAATGTGATTTACATCACTTGAGATAAGAGATTGCAGCGTATATTTCATAAATGTATATTATTAAATAAACATTGGGTTATTGTTCTGCAAATATCATAAATAATGTGTACTGTTGTATCGGTTCAATATCCACATGGTAACAAGATAATTAAGGTATCGATTTGTTTGTTTGCCAAAGTCCTCAGACTGTTGCTATAGGGATTGATTACAGACATATTCTTGGAGACAATGCGTCTATGAAAACCTGTCAGATATTAGTTAATTGAACGTCATATGCATTCTCATTTGAAGGATATGGCAGCTACTTTTTACTTCTGAAAACCTTTACCTAAAAACCCTTTTAATTCAGAATCATGAGATTTTGCTGCAAAGTGTGTTTCTTAGACAAATTAAATTAAAAAAATTAAATTCTTAAACGTATAATTAAAGGTTTTTTTCATGACTTACCTTAACAAGAAATACATTTTATTAATTCTTTACCGAGTTTGTAATTACTTTGAATGGCAACACATTGACATTTTACTATTTCCAATGAACTTGTTATAAAAGTTGTAATATATTCAAGTGTTTTCATCGTGAGGAATTATTCATGTAAGAACAATCTAGCTAATTATGCAAACGTACAGGAAAAACTTATTTAATTAATACTATTTTATCTCCAACAACCTCGTATGTAGCAATAAATCTTTAACAACCATTGAGCCCATACAATAGTGCTAATATTTGAACATCGGTAGTTCAGATAAACTTTTCAAAAGTATTTCTATGAAATTGATTACACAAACATAATGACTTTGAAACTCCTCATAAACTTTCCTTTACAAATTCATTAGGAAAGTTTTTCTAAGAAAGGATTTTAACTAAACTATTTGTCTCACTCTTAGCGCCAGTTATTTTGAATTATAAACACTGTAACTGATTTTCGTTAGTTACATTTTCCAGATACATCTTTTCAAATAGAATATGCAAACCTCTTATTTATGGTTCCTACAGATGTAAGATAGAATTTGCATGATATTCCTAATTTAGGGTTTAAATCTGTTTTTAAAGAAATAAATAAAATGAAACAATTTCATTGTAAGAACCCATTTTAGGCCACGTATTAAAGCTAGTGAAGTGCATGGCACTTGTTACCTTCCAATTTAATAATATCTAGGTTCAATTTTCAAACATAATGTGCAACACAACGCTTGCATAAGTTATATACAATTTGTTTGATGATTTTTTATAATGTGATGCAAAATTGTTTGAAGGCATCCCCTTGCATTAACTAAAGGTAATATTTGATTTACAGTGCAATCTCACATTTGTGTCTTCTATCATTAAATATATCAACACTCATTTACAAAAATAAACATATATCTGACAAGCCTTGGATACTGTAACTCCTGTCAATACAATTTGTGTTGATATAATTGATATCAAAAGACACTTGGGAGATTCTTTATTTATCATCAATCAGTGGAAACAACAGTAACAAAAACAGAAATGTGAAAATATTTACATTGCATATTGTTTGTGCTATAACATTATCTCTGTCCGCTCTTTCTGTGAAGTGAGCCTGTCTTTCTCTGAGTTTGTTTTTGCTTTTGCACTCAGATTATCAACTGCTTCTTTAGCAATGATAATGAAATCAATGACTTCGTCAGGTTTTCTCTTAGAAAAGCATGATTGACGCTAAGATTTTCTGCCTCATAATAACATGACAGGAAGAAGACTGAATAATCCTCTTATCTTTGACAGTAAATCCTCTATGCAACGTTCCATGTGATGGTTATAACTGTTTTCATGGTATGAAGAGTCATGAAGTGGTCAACATTGCAATGTGATAATCATGTAAACACTAACCGATTGACTCAAAGAACGTTTACACCTATAAATACAGTTTCTCCAGTAAATCAGTTAATATAGATATCAGATACATGTATGTGAAAATGTTGACAATATACATTTTTTTACTTGAGGTGAGGTAAATCAAATGGTTTATTGACCTCGGAACAGGTATGTTCACCGAGGCGGAAGCGGATAAACACTTAAGAGTTGACTCCTAGAACGTTTACACTTATGAATACAGTTTATCCAGTAAATCAGTTAAATTAGATATAAGATATGGGAAAATGTTGACAATTTCTGAAGTCTTCATCATTGATTTAGGAATCAAATTACTACCTTTGATGTTTAGTTTGGAAAATAGTCATATATGAAAAATGTTGATTTTGATGCAAATTTTATCTCAGAAATTTGATTATCTTTGTAAATTTTCTTTCATTTTGTCGACTCATATATCATCTTTCTTGTGATGTTTAATATTCTGTCAATTCATTCTTATTGAATTTTTTTTTGTTTTTTAAATGATGTTGATGAACTTTTTATCTGTTATTATTGACTCCTATGTTTCATTCAACTGTGCAATCAGTAAAAACTCCCTTGAAGTTGGTATTATGTACTTTGCATTTAAACAAAGATATGAATAAAATTGCAATGATATTTTCGTTCTCAGTATTCAGCTATTGTCATTTTATTTCTTATAAAACATAACTGAGGAGCATGTAAGTAAATGAAATTATGTGAATGTGAATCAACAGTACTTGTGGTATTTGAGTTCAAGCCACTAAGAAAAAACGGCCACAAAAGCATTGTCAGTCTCCTTTGACACATTCATTGTTCATAAGTGATTTGTAGTTTTTATGCATGATACATTTTGTTTATCAACCAATATTGGAGAGAGAAAAACACAATTGTTATAATGAATCTTTGTAGGATGTAGATGCAACGTTTTATCAGATTGGAATGGAAAAATGTAAAGTAACTGTGACGAGTTTCAAATTTAAATATTATTCTTAATGGTCTAGGTGAACTTCAGTTGTGTCTCTAGTTTCATACAAACATAATATGAATACTCGCTGTATTTTATCTTTTTGTTATCAAACTCATATATTAAAAAATAAATTAGAATTTCAAACTTTGTGTTTAAGTTATAAAATAACGTGCATAATTTATTTGCAGCTATTAACCACTCAGATCTGTTAATTAATTATGACATGACATTCGTTTTTCTTAATCACTTTTGAAAATGTAAATGTGAGATTTGTATGTATTTTCTTCTAAAAATTACAATGGAATCAATAATCACATGAATGAAACCTGAGTTTTAGCAAAAACGATTTGCTTGTATTGCTACTGCCAGTATATCTAGAAGTTGATTCATTTACATTGCAGACAGGCTATCAATCAAGGCATTTACTTCGTGATTTGTGGGGAGAATCTTGATTCAAATCGAAATATTATAGCTTTGGAATTATCTTGAGAAACATAGGATATATTAACCTCTTTGTCGTGAAATCCTGTCGAACCGATGGAATCACTTCAAACACCTTTCCGTTACATAGGTCAAAATCAAGTAGTGTTATAAAATTTTGTTTACTTTTGGATTCAAATTAAAAGGCTGTTACATGTATTTTTTCATTTATACGTTTGTTTGTTTAAACTATGTTCATATTCATCGCTGTCTCGTTTCCGAAAAAAATCAACTTTAGGACACAAATGTAATAGCACTCTGCATAAAGTGTCATCCAAAACATAACAATGTTACAGTGGTGCGAGAATATGACTCGAATATTTCTTTTTTTTTAAATCGGAATGTAAACCATCAATAATCATATAAGGTATTTAGCTTCGTACAAGAATCGGGTCATTTATAAATATTGATACTTTTAGCCTGTGTGAGTCCTAGGCGTACAATTTGAATTGTACATCACTGAATATTTCAGAATAGTGGTTAACTGCTATGAATTAAATATAATTGATGAACCATGGGGGATCATTGGTAGTGATTGTGATGCTTCCATGTTGCACTATAATGTCAGATTGCTATCTTGAATAGAGAAATAGCTTTGGTACTTGAAATATTGTAATATCAGACTTTATTTTAAAAATCTAAATTTTAGCTATCTAGAACATTGAACTATATATACATACGATATTGATTTCTAGCAAAATGTTACTGATTGTTGTAGTGATTCCTTCGTGATGTTTTAATTATAGATGATGAATTTCTAGGTACAATTAAATGCTCTGTAAAAAAGACTTTTATGGATAGAAAAAGAATTTCACCCAAGGACCTTCTTTAAATAAACATTTCAACAATTATTGGTTAGAAATATCAGAGGCATACAAATGATTTATTTTTTACTTTTGTCAACAAGTGTTGATAAATTGGATATCAGAAGACACAAGGGTGAGATTCATTTTATCCTCTACAGCAATTTTTTCAAAATGTATCCATAAAAAATGATTTTTAAGGTGGCGCCGTCAACTGCAAATGCAAATTGCATTCAGTCATATTATAATGACGGTGTCGTGATTATGACATCATACAGATGTAATGTCATTACTTTATGATGCAAAAACAATTGTGACTTCATGTACTTGGCACTGTCAAAAATGTACTGTTTAAACGATAGTTCCATTTCCTACAAGGATATTGTCTGTCGGACACAATTTTATATCATGATAAAGAGATATTCTTTATTGAGCGAAATTTGGTAAAATTGTATACAACCTGCATCACAGTATGATAAGTAAAACTCTGTTTTGCTGATCAAACTGGTTTCTCTTAAGTTCTTTTCATCCAATAGGTCTGTTAAATACGTTAAATAAGGCACTTAAACTTGATTCTCTAATGAGTTTTTTTTTGATTTTTTTTTTTATTCAATTTCAAGATTCTCTCATGAGTTACTTGCATGAACATATCAGAGAATTCGAAAATTATAAACATTAAAGGCACTGTTAACCAACATATTGCTCGTAAAAATGTAACCTATACTTCTAATAACTTGCATATATTTAGCACATGAACATCACCAGATGACGATGAACCTGTGATGTCTACATTATCAAGGATTTAGCTACCTACCTACTCTTTCTCCATATCCTGTTCAGAAAGCGTCCCCTTTGATTACCCAGCATTAAACAGTCTGAGATGTATCATGTAGAACCTTCAGATCAATACATTTTATATCAGGTTCATAGACATGAACGAACTAGATATAGATCCACTCTGGATGATAGGCCTTAATACCAACCTGTACATAATGGTACAAAAATGTTTAGTAGCGGATTTTAAAGTAGGGGTTTATTAATAGAACTGTTTCATAAGTGACATTTCACAAAAATATCCTGGAGACCCAAGTTTGATCTCTTGATGACTCCGTGTGTGTTGCCAGATGTATTACGTATGTTTAACTGAAAATAAAAACAATGTATTAAGTCTATAAAAATGTACATGTAGTTGCAAACATATGTGCGTGTATATACATGTGATGAGGAAAATTTAACATTTCGAAAATGTGAGATCATGAATAGAAACAGAATGTTGAATTGTAAAGTAACATGAAGTTAAAGACAGAACAGATTAAATATGGAATTGACATTTTAACTGGTATGTTGGATATTTAGGCCTACAATAATGTGCTTAATGTTCCAATTATATCAGTAACAACGAGAAAATAATTAACCGATTTAATACATGGAGTCAAAATAACTAAAACTACATTGTAAGTATGCAAAGTACTACTTTCTACTCATTATGAACCTAATTGTGCATTCATTTTGTACTATTAAGCTTGGTCATAACATCAAAGACAAATGTACAAAATAGAAACGTATTCAAAAAGCGTTACTGTCAACACATATGAAGTCTCATTTATCCTGAATGAAGAAAAAGTGTTTCCATCATTCATTGCCAGATCTACTCTTGTATCTTACACTTCTCCTTCCCTACTTGCCAGCTCACTATTTTTGTTGTTCTTGCCGACAAGTACTTACCTCTATGAGATGCCACAACAAGGTCAGTGAACCACTGGAGTCGGTAACAATCTTATCTCTGACACTCCTGATTGGAAGAAGCAAGGAGGTCTCTTCTCCTCATTTATCACAAACCATGCAAGTGACTTCTATCTACACTAAGTGGGACGGTGGATGTGTTTTCTATTGCAGAATTCTTCTTTTACCAATCGATCGTACTTATGCCATCTATTAGGATGTCTATATTTAACTAACTATGCATCTTTTGTTGAAGGTAATTGCGTTTTGTCAGATGGATTGCAAACTGATTGTCAGTTGTCAGATTGTGAACTGATTTGTTCAAATATTAATTGTTTAAGTAATAATTTTTCACCAAATATAAATGCACTGAGTGCATACATGTATTTTTTTCTTTTGTACTATACCTTTAATTGTCTTGATTTTCATTAAAAAAACGTGTCAAATCAACTGTATAAAGTAAATGGAGGAGAACAGGAGAAGAAGTTTCATTAAATTACCAAATTATTGTAATTTACTCATAAAATTCTTAAGATAACCACTATAGCTTTATTAGTAACTTTATCCGCTCGTAAAAGTTTAAATGTAACTAATGGTCTAATTTTCTATAGCATATTCACGAGCATCCTTTATCTTATTCATTTTTAATAGAGTATCAAGTCTTGAAGCAAATGTATAGAAATGTTTTCATTTTATTTAAATTGGTACTTATTATTTGGCTTAAAGTGATTGTACGTACCAGCCCTTCTATAACAATCTGTAAACAATCAAGCATCTGAGAATATCTTGAGGTTATTTTTAGTTACATATCTGCCAACGAAGCATGCTTGCTTGTTTGGGTTCAGTACCTTTAATATATCTGGATGGAAGGCATTCATTATCTTTCTACATTTCAGTGTCTCCCAAGTACTCATCAAACATTAAAGGAATCGCTTCTTACTTATCTACATTTCTCTTCTTCCTACCAAATTACTCAGAGAATAAACTTTAAAAAAATATTTGTCCACATGTTTCATATAATCTCTTATGTTAATGTTCTCAAATCCTTGAGAAATATTACAGCAAAATCGGTTACCATAAAAAGGCCACCTATTCACAATCATGCATTTCTTTTAGACTTACAATGATTTTTTCATCAGATTATTTCAAATTTATCATGTGTCATATCATTTGAGTGAAAACATTTTCAACAAAACAAGTCTGTGCTTTCGTACCAATACTCTTTTTGCAGGGAATAAAAGTAAAACCCAAAACCATCACCAGAAATCAAGAAAAATAAAGAACTGTCTCCGTAATTGAAAGAATAAACTATTATATTTACAAACTATTGGTACAATTTGCAATTTTAATCAGAGATTAACATGATTTAATTATGATTTCCTGTCTATATACAGCGATAAACTTAACCCTTGAAAACATATTTATTTACATATTACCAGTAATCCTCAAAAGTTACAGCATTACAATGTTATCAATGGCAATACAGACACACATATCCTCGCATTCCATTCATTATGAAAACCTGATAGGCCCTCAGTTGTTTATGTAGAGCATGTAGTCATTAATTCATATGAGATGAATGAAAAAAGAAATGCTAGTAATAAAAACATGCGTGAACATTTCTGAACTTGTAAACAAAGTCATCATCAAGTACTGCACCTAGTACATAGTACGTTCATTTTTACTCTACTTGTTTCAATGGAGAAAGGAAAAAACACCCGCACTTGATGACTGTAATGATAATTGATATGAAGTGAGTTAAAAGCTTTAATTAAGGAGCCCTTGATACGAGGAGGAGAAGATTTGACGATAAGACATCTTAAGGATTGAAGTAACAATGTCTTTTTTCCTTTTTCCAATCAAGATTGATTAACATCTTTTTATATTCATTTTATATACATTTGCTTGATAACAGTGTAAGTGTCTGCCTCAAAACATCCTTTATCATTTATCTGACAACTACTTAATGACTATCAAATAAATCTTTTTAATTTCAAATATATGACCCGAGGAATCAAAACTGTCAATGTTAATATGTTTAATTACACAATTGCGCACAAATAAAGTTTTTATTGTATTGATTTATATTTGCTATGTTACTTTAAATACACCCTTTAAAAGAATCTGACGATGGTATGGGGTCCGTCATAATTTGTTTAATTGGTTATCAATTTTTCCTTTTCATAATATACAAGTATGATTATTTTTTATCGTGAGCATTCTTTTCACAATTGAGCACAAATATAAATACATGTTTCCACATTTCAATACAGCAAAGAGAGTATTAAACCAGATTTACAATCAACAGCTTTTTACATAAGGACGTACTGTTAACTGACAATTAAAATCTATTGAGATTACCATTGCAAATGTCCATAAAAATGTATAGAAATGCACTTTATGGAAATGTCACGAGGTAAACAAGATTCCATGTGTGAAAAAATGCAATTGAAAGACAATGCATTTAAACTAAATGAATCAGTATTAAATCTAATATATAATGCTAACATCAGCCGTGCGATTTATTTTCCTTCAAAAAATGAATTAAAGGTGTTCACACAAAAATGGCCGCCAATGGATTTTAGGCGAATCTTCATACTTTGTCCTCTGACTATGGATGATTGGTTTATGTATTTAGATTTTTGACACTATCAAATTAATACATTTAGCATTAACATACACTTATCAGTGAAAATTTTAAAATATAAAATTTTCAAAAACGTGCTACTGCCCCTTTAATGTAATATTATTAAAAAACGTATAATACCACTTTTAAAATGCTCATCAAAATTTCTTTAAATGAAAAAGGTGATTTAATCAAGTAATAATACTACAACCAATACCAATGTTTGTGATGAATGAATAAGCTTCATGTTCAATGGACTGTAAAAAATAAAATATTACAAATGATTATGATAATCAAATAATCCATGCTTGTGGGAGACATTGCTAGACATAATAGACATTTTATATGACAATAGAATACGTGTGAATTCTATACTCAGTACAGCTGTCAATATATCTGTAATGAGATTCGTCAAAACCATCTCTATCTGTCAATTAATGTCACAAACTATCCTGAAAATAATCAATGTCACAAACTATCCTGAAAATAATCGATCATTACATACAAATAGCATAATGAGAAGGGCTTTGATAACATAACGGAAATATATTTTTTAGGATTGAACTATTTTACTTGATAATAGTCCATCTATTAAATTCCTTTTTCTTACAATCTTTCTTGGAAGCACTTTAAAGATATTTTCCCTGAGAACGTTATCTATTATGTTCTGAAGGGGAATATTTCATGTTGAGCTAATGTAAGTTGTAATTCTAGGACATTTTGACAAACCAAATACTACAAATTCATGTATCTTATATGTTAGAAAAATGGATACAACATGACGGCTTTATATTCGAATTGTGATTTATAAATTGTATGCGTTTCTAGTAAACTATACAACAAATACACTATTGCTATGAGTTCAGTGTCCTTTTGCTAAAAGCCACAAACAGAAATGCCCAGAGGAGAAAAGTATATTGAATCCAAAAGCACTTGTCACTTACCTTGTTATAAAGGATTGTATTGATTTGCTTGTTCTACACTATGGACTGTAGATTAGCTTCTCAATATCAAGACAGATAGTTAACAAATTTACTTCACTTTACCCTAGGGCAGAAAAATGTTGTAGGAGTCTGCATTTATCCGACTGAACGAAATTCATTTCAACAATTGCGATTTAGTTAATAGTCGTTCAATGAATGTGCAAATTTATGGTTTGCAAAGGTTATTTAGGTTTAACATGTAAAATTGATGATTCTACACGGCACATTATTTTTACAATTGAGCATAATGTCATTTATTTTTTACACAAAAGATGTTTCTGCCACTTGAAAATCTGTTAGGCATGTGTTTCACTTATTGCATTACGAATAATTGGAGACATCCAATCATAGTTTAGTTGAACTTCAGAACATTCAGTAAACATGACACATGTCTCTTGTTATATCAAGCGATTCGCGAACAAAGACTCAATGTTATCATTCTAAATTTTTCTTTGAAATTCAGAAACTTTAGTGTATTGAACCTCATTGTCATGGTTACGTGTATATGAACCTGATTAGGCTTGACCAATCTTCACACAAGAACAAACGAAACACACGGTTTAAACACAACATTTATTAAATACAACAAAATACTCAATATCTTACAAAGGAGACAAAGACAACTTACACTGGCATGCCATGACATACATCAACAGAAAAATTACACTTTAATTGAACAGTTACATCTTTAAAGTCACCTCCGCGTTACAAATCGCCGTGAGGTATCATCAGTTCACAACGTCATATGTAGATACTGACATCAGGTCACGATGACATCACATGTAGACAATCACAGAACAACAGATCACCACAGGTTGCCTCCTCCAGCAAGATTTAGACAGTAAAGCTCACAGTACAGTTCTACCATCCTAAAACCAATCAATATTATTCCAAACAGTATCCTTCATTCAAGCAGTAAAGTATCATATTTCACAAAATTGCATATTATTACAACAACATTTACAAAAAAAACATCAATTTGGTCATTTATAGCTCATAACATCAATTGTATCTTTCAATAAATGAAATATTAACAAAGTTCACATTATGACAACTTCATAGTTACAAAGTACAGTTTCAGTCAAAGTCATCATTACAAATACAAGAAACAATGAAAATACTCACAGAACTGTACCCAATGACCTCAATGGCAAATGCACGGACTCACACACACTCAGTCACCTTTATAGTGGTTCGACATGCTTAGCACACACTGCATGCCCAAATCCCTGGTTATAGTGTTCGCTTGCTCTCACCTAAATTCTGAGTTTTACTCAAGACACATGAAAAGGTGACCATTAACTAAAACCAACCTGGCACTCATTCTTTATAGCATTTGATATGTGTCATGTTTCATATAACAGCGAAAATCCTCTTATTTTTATCATGATGTTCAAATGTAAATATGACATTGGTCTGTGGGGTTTTCTGAATTTACTTTAAAAATTGGAAACATTTGTCACAATAAAGACAGGATGTAAAGCTTTGACACGGTATGAAGACTTAGGCCTATATCGGAAAACCATTAAAGCTTGCGAATAAGGGTATTTGTAAATATAATTGTAATATTTACATTTTTAGAGAATCTGTCAAAACATTGTTTGACCCATTTACATGTATGTACATGTATAATGTCTGAAGGGCAATGTCGGTAATGTCAAATATTAATATTTCCAGGACAAATGTCATTGTTTGGGGATTAGGAAAACGATATTAATGATCCTTATTCATTTGATGTTTATGGACACATTTACTGAAAACCAAGAACTTATTGTGTCAATGACACCAAACTACAGTGGATAATAGAAAGCTTGCAAAAATACAATGCTTATTTTGAAAACAGGATATGACTGTACATCTAAGCCACAATTCTGACATGTGGAATTTACATATTTGATAAATCCGCCAATATATTCTGTAATGAGGTTGTAAGCAGTGTGAACAAGCCTTATCTGTCAAACAGAAGCACGAGAACACTCCATTAGATGAATAATTATCACTAAAATTGATTAACATACTTTGACACCAGAATTGATGTGTTCTTCATATTATCATTCACGAATAGTAAACACCTTCATTCTACGAGTTAGTATTTAGCTTTGTATGTGTTTCATTGTCCGTATCTCTAACAAACTTCATTAAAGATATCAAGGTCAATCAAAACAGAATTAAGTCAATGTACAAAATTCAACAGACAATATTGCTCCGAGGATCAGGGGGGAAATGTATTCATTATTGATAAAAAATAATTGCAATGCGACGAATGTAAACTTAAGTTGGATTCTGTGTTTGCAAAAATAAAAGTGAATTGCTATTGAACCCTGAATCCACTTATACCAACGAAAATGTTATATGTAGGTTGATCAAAAGTTCTTATTTGTCAGACAATGTTTTTCACAAATGTGTTAGGAGAACGAATCGAAAGTTATCTATTTCGGTAATAGAATTATTCATGGATCTAATTATGTGCATATGTGTGCATGTACCATTCAATGAGCTGAAATATTTTACATGGTAACGAAATGTTTACAGCTGTTTTTGTAATTGTACAATTAAATTCGTAAAGGTCCATAACCTCCTGGATTGTTCACCTTGGGAAGTTATATTCCATTTAGTTATTCCTTATTCAGTACATGTATCTGAAGATAACTTTATCAGAAAAAATGTAATATTCTGAACAAATCACAAGGGTAATTTTTGCACAGGTAAATGTTTTTCATACTGATTTCGTAAATGCAAGCCATGAAATTTTAAATTAGTCAGAGAAACGTTTGACAAAAACAGTTGCACAATTCTGATATATTCTGAGTATAAAAGTGTATACTAATTTCAATATCTATTGATATAAAGAATGAATGAGGAATAATTTTGTTTGCATTTTCTTCAAAATATTGGTGCATTTGATGCAATTATGTTATGTAAGTAATTTTTTATTTAGATTATGTATAACTTGATAACAATATCAGATAACGTATAGTATGCATGAGGATCGAGTCGGTAATGTTCGTGTTATAAGAATAATCACTTTCTTTCATCAGGTTCTAAAGTAAAAACATGCGTTGTGTAAATCTTGCAAAATGCGAATTATATTCTGAAAACAGAAAAGTGACCATCCCAGGCCACACTCGCATATTAGCCTATATCTATCAAACAAGATGCTCATTACTTGACATCTTTCCTCACTGACAGCCAGACATTTGGGATTTCTGTATTTGATACAGCTGTCAGTTACTGCAGTAATGAGATTATAACAGTCAGAATAAGCCTTATGTGGAAGAAAATGTCAAAATGCAGCACACAAACACTCAGTCACAAGACAACAGTACGATTATCACTAAAACTTGTAAATATATTCAGTCTCTTAGGATTCTATTTCTGTTATTGATGAATATATACATTAAATAATATGATAATCATAACCCACATGTTTCCCAAGAAAACTTCTTCAATGTAAACGTGTAAATCATGGATGATATTTATATAAAGTATTTAACTTAAACAACTATTAAACGTGACTATATTATCCACCTGTCTTCACATAATTCAAGAAATTCTCCTTTCATTTCTTCTCAAATCAGCAAATAAACGACTTTATAAAGTTAAATTCTGAGGCAAATGAGTCAATTTCGGCTTCATTTGTGTTGTAATTACGAGAGAGCCCAGCATAACTTATCATCGTACCAGTGACTGTGCCTTTTATAACTGCTTTATAACTTAGAATTTCCTTATCAGCATAACGATACTGGATTAAAGTTGTGAGCATTGTAGACGGGGTCACATCCCAAATTTCTTGACCCTTTCCGGTTACTAGGACAGTATGTTCCTACATTTGTGTATGTGGTTTATATCTCGCCCTGTAAGTACATATACATTTGAGTAAAAGGGTACTTTAGACTAGGCTTTCTAATTATAGACAACCTAGCTCGAAAGATTATGATCTTTTGTAGATCAGAAAGCGAGTCCCCCAATCAGAAAATTGATTTTAAAACCATCACCAATTCACAAATGTGCTTATGCTAGAAAATTATTCCCTTTCCCTAAAAATACGTTCACTACATCCGAAAAAGAAGTCCTGTTGCCCTCAAGCAGATAACAATGGTATTATTAGATCATTGTCGCCAAATGTTGGGTTTTCAGGCTATATTCATATTATCAAAGCTTCCGTGCAAGCTATTTCTTTTTGACTGATTTTCTTGCAAATTCTTTTTTTTGTTACGCCCACAACAAGAATGAATAATTCATTTGAAGAAAGTAATTGTGTCCTCAGGACTTGTAAAGCTCTTTTCATTTAACTGAACTTTATATATGACAAAGATCCCTGGTGCCATATAGAAATTCTGTCGCACGAACTTGAAAAGCCAAACTGAAATAGACCAATGTTTTCTCAATAACTCAGATATCCTATTCACGTACGCTTTAACGTGACAGAAATGTCCGTTGTGTTAACCATCATGATTCTTCCTTTCATAGTTTCATGAGACCAACAACTAGGCAATGCAAGCAAAAAGATTTTAGAATACTTTGATAAATGACCAATTTATCATTGATTTATTATCTTTTGCTTTAGAAATGAAAGGTGCCACAGGAAATAACTGTTGTAGGTATGTAGATATTGGTTCTTTATAGTACATATGTTGTTATTTTTTGGCAGAGATGATCATTTGTCTGATCACACATTTTAAGGAATGTCACAAACCAAATGAAGTTTAACCAAAGAGTATTCTTTTGTGGTTAAGTTAAGTTAAGAAGTTAAACTTCCTTTACACAATGCCTAAAAGATGTTGTCTAAGTCAAATTCACAGTCATTAAATATTGTTCTAAAAATATTAGTCTTGCACTACTGTTTTCTGTAATTATGAAACATTAAAACCTTTTAAAACCCCTATTTAATCCGAAAACCAAACATGGCTGATTATCAATTATCGTCACCATCATAATCATCATTGTCGTCAATCTATCATTATCAAGAGTGTGTATATGATTTGTCACCACTTCATGCTACTACCAACATAACAATTCATGTGTAGCAATTAATTTTGTTAACATAACAGTTCATGTGTAGCAATTTATTTTGTTAACATAACAATTCATGTGTAGCAATTTATGTTGTTAACATAACAGTTCATGTGTAGCAATTTATGTTGTTAACATAACAGTTCATGTATAGCAATTTCTTTTTTTAACATAACAGTTCATCTGCAGGAATTTCTTTTGTTAACATAACAGTTCTTGTATAGCAATTATTTTTTATTTTGTACACCTTTATTCATCAGAGTGACAAAATGCATTAATCCAACCACAAACACAACCACTTTGAGTCACTAAGAGTAACCCAACTGCACTGTATTGAGTTGATGTGATTTCTTGAATGGCACAAGGGGCAGTCAATAAAAGCCAGAACATTACAAGCCGGTTCTCTTAAAGCACGACTTAACCGAACGACCCAAGGGAAATCTGCTTGATAAGGTTACTGCTCCATCCAGCTTGTAGCAATGGTCAGACACACGTATCGTACACGAACTGCGTGGGAGTGGAGGAGGCGAATTGTATATGGAGAGCTGTTGTCCTTAATGTTTTGTTTTAGTGGTAAAGTTGAATTGTATATGGAGAGCTCTGGTCCTTCTTGTTTCTTTAGTGATGGAGATGAATGTTTCATGCAGAGATGTCCTTAATTTTTTGTTTTAGTAAATAAGATGAATTGTATATGAAAGATGTTGTCCTTAATGTTTTGTTTTAGTGATAGAGATGAATGGTACATGGAGAGATGTTGTCCTTAATAATTGTTTTAGTGGTAGATATGAATTGTTGTCCTTCATGTTTTGTTTTAGTGGTGGATATGAATGGTACAACGACAAATGTTGTCCATAATGTTTTGTTTTAGTGGTGGCGATGAATTGTACATTGAGAGATTTTGTCCTTAATGTTTTGTTAAGTGGTGGAGATGAATTGTACATGGAGAGATGTTGTCCTTAATGTTTTGTTTTAGTGATAGAGATGAATCGAACATGGAGAGATGTTGTCCTTAATGTTTTGTTTTAGTGATAGAGATGAATGGTACATGAAAGATGTTGTCCTTACTGTTTTGTTTTAGTGATAGAGATGAACGGTAAATGGAGAGATGTTGTCCATAATGATTGTTTTAGTGGTAGATATGAATGTTACATGGAGAGATGCTGTCCATAATTATTGTTTTAGTGGTAAAGATAGATTGTTCATGGAGAGATGTTGTTCTCAAAGGAACAGTATTACATTTTTTGCTAAGTTTATATTTTAAATTATTACTGACAATTGTACGTTAACGCTAAATACATCATGTTGATAGTGTCAAAAATCTCAACACATGAACCAATCATCAATTTAGTCAGAGAACAAAGTATTAAGATTCACATTAAATCCGTTGGCGGCAATTTTTGTTGGAACACCTTAAATTCATTTGGGGCTAAATAAACGAATCGCATGGCTGAACTTAACATTATATATTTGATTTATTACTGCTTCATTTAGTTTGAATACATTGTTTTTCAATTGGATTGGGATTTGGATAGTGCTTGAGACGATTTATTGTATATGGAAAACTGTGGTCGCTAATGGTTGTGTTTAGTTGTGGGGCCGTTGTGTATGTGAAGAGCTGTGGTGGCGGGGAAATGTATATAGAGAAGTGGTCCATCATGTTGTGTTGCTCTAAGGTGACATGATTTTGGACTTGAAACGTATAAATTAAGGGTTTTACCTTATTTAAACCATGGGATTGAAAGATTTCTGTGGTCTAAATATTTGGATGATATAGTTCTAGCGTTGTAAAGCCAAAAACATATGTTAGAATTAAAATTATGTAAATAGTGAGCAAGAAAACATGCACGAGGACAATTCAACATAGAAAATCAAATTACCTTCTTATAGTCCGCTCTCTCTGTTGTTTTATTACTCTTTTTACTTACAATGTAACTGGTTTTCTACCCCAAGAGCATAAGCTTAGACTAAATTTATTTGCTTAATATTTATCGTTTTATAAGCAAAACAGTATTTAACGAATTCGTGGACAACGTCACCTTTTAAAAGCTTGAACGCAGTTGAATACAATAACACATGTTGTAGTACAGAAGAATGGCATATGCTATCTTTAATATGATATATATTTGGAAAGGGCTTATGTGTGATTTGAAATATCGGCAAAACAACAAAATCATAATATCGCTAGATATTGTATAACACCAATTCATATTGGTAAATATGATACTCATTCACATTGAAAACTTGTTGAAACGTTATTTGAGTCCATATGTTTCTATGCAGCCATATAACATTAGTTCATTTAAGATAACAATTAAGCAAAAGGAAAATACTGTTGAACCATCATACAAGCACAATACTTGTGAAGATGAGAAAACATTAAACTTTAAAACCTACTTCAAATTTTAATCACACCATTCTGCCTCTTGGAGATTGTGCATCTAAAGATTTACGTTCAGTTCATGTTTAGCGGTCATCACGAAAAGGGACATCCATTAAATATTTTACGTGCGCTTCATAAACTACATTTTCAGTTTGATCCAAAAATTAACACTTGATAACGAAACAATACCTTGTGCAGTGAAAAGGATCATTGTGATGCCTGCATAATATAATACCAATTGAATCATGGTGATCAAGGGCTCCTCTTAAGATATACTGTGACGTTTGAATACTATATCACCTTTTTGTCCCTAAAAATTATACTAATTCAAGGAATAGTTTTATGTTTTACCTGAACTGTAAACATGCAAGATATAGCGAAGAAATTATGCTTGATAATACTTATTTAAGGAACAGTATCATGAATGTTTTGCAAGAACTATTAAATAGCGAGATATACTAGATGCTTTGGAGGGACAATATTTTGTTGTGTATGATTAAATGAACAGAATATGAATTCCTCATCAATTAGGAATTTGATCTTTTATGACTTAAAAATTGTAACGTAAACTATAATGTAAACGTAATAATTATATCATAATATCGTGTTGTAAGGAAGGAATAGTACTGAATACAGAGGTTCATTTTATAATAAAAGGAACTGGAATTGGAATCAGTAAATGTATCTTTTTATATCTACTAAATGGTCACATGAATATAGTGACAGGGTCACTTGTGGTGGTTGCTTAGTAGTTCAAACTTGTCTACCTTAGAGTACATGAAGAGGCAACGCGTTCATCAGATACAAATCCTCCACGATGTTCCGACTAAAGGACATTGTTATCGTTTTTGCAATGTGTGAGTATTGTTTCAGATTATCTTTATGGTGGTTTTTTTTGTGAATTCATGAAATTCAAAAAGTGTTGTAGTCATAAATATGCATCAATTGGCTTTCATGTCAACGGAATTGAATTGTGTTCTTGCAAATATTTCAATTTACGTTCCCTTTAGGGAGCGTTTCAAACGTAAAGAAAAATCACCGTGTTTAACTCGTTACTTACAAATAATGCATCGCTGAAGGTTATTTTAAAAAGATTGTATTGATGACAATCTCAGTTCAGTGTTAAGTCATTAAAACCTGCTTATGGTTTGCCATTATTCAGCTCTATACATGTCCAACCATGCATCCGTTCTTTCAAACATGCATGCCCTTCACCAGCACAGACCGGTATTACTATTTTCGACAAGGAAGAAACTCTTCGCTATCAAGGACTTAACCCTCTATCATATCCCAGTCTAGATATCAATCACTATACTTAATCTGCGTACCATTATCTCGAAACATGAGCCTTTTACAATCTAGGAATCGAAGTTGATCGAAAAGATAGAACAATCTTTTGTACTACAAGGTAGCCTTCAAACTAACAACTTCCTAAATGGTGATCATTCCTCGATTGCAAGGTACATATGCATTTTCACGATTTTGTTACAAGATATATTTTGTATCATGCATTCTTGATCATGAAGGAGCGAGGGTTAAAGACATGTAACATAAACGTTGTATGACACATTTCTGAGTATTAATATTCCTTTAAATAATATAAAAATGATAAGAAAAGCAAGAAAAGGGCGCACTGCACCCAAGATGATCTACTCTACATCTCGGATAATTATGGCATAACGTCACAGAGTCCTAAGTATGAGAACATGTTCTGAAAAAGTCCTTGTTCTGTAACACTCATTGTAAGAGAAATGTGTTTGAAAAAAACATACGTTATGTTTCTCAAGACTAAATATATACTATCGTTTATAGTAATAATCAATATTGAATGTTACTTCCAGGTATTTTCATTGAGCCAGGATGGGGAGTTCTGTCCCTTGAGCTAGGATCTGTAGATGACTCCTCTACATCTCTAGAGGATCCTCCAGGCCGGATACAAGACGATCCAGCAACTCATAACTCTGATATCCTGTCCATGTTGGGGAAGTTAAAGGGAGGAGATGAATTGAAAACCATGGAAACTTTGCTGAGTGAATTGTCAGTCATGAAAACTGCTTTCAGCACTCTGGTCCAACTCAGCCCGATTTACCAAGGTATTTTCGAAGAAGCGGCCAAGAAAAATCCTGCTCTAAGGGTCGTTCTTAAGGCAGCAAAAGGTCAATTCCCAGATCTGAAGGATGTCTATGACCTCACCGTCAATTCAAGAAAGAAGGACATGGTGTCTGACGTCTTTAATGTCGAAAAGGATAACAAGCAATTTAAAGAATTGTCCTCTCTTATACACGATCCTTCGACCGTGCAATCAGCATCTGCTCTGAGAAAAGTTTTTAATTTGTGGTTCGGAACGGATATCAACTTTGATCAGAAAGTCGTCACAGCTTTGTATAACGGAAATCTAATCGAAACGAAGAAGAATTTAGCACAAGTCAACATCATTTATTTCTTTGAATTCTTCGTTGAAGGCTCTGAGATAATAAATGAAACGGTAACCATGTTCCCTAAGGATCAAATTTCAAATATGCTTATGGCCCCCTTGAAAAAGATGGCGCAGTTAGACGTCTCTAAGCTTTCAAAGATCAAGGTTATGCAAGTGGAGACTGACAAGTACAAGATCACAGGGGGTACAGTGGGCTTCCTTCCTGACCCGGACGTGACCAAGATCCTCGATGCCTCTGCAAGGGTGAAGAAGATGTCCAAACAAAGGGAGATAGATGACAGCAATGGTCAGTAATTTTTAGTTTAAAGGGCAGTTGAACAGGGATGTTTTTGAAGCGTATCTTCCAATTTCCAAATTAAAAGTTAGCAAAACTTAACCAAATCTCGCAGCCAAAAGGAACAAATTATCAAGTTTTGTGCACACAAAAAATAAAGGCATTCTTGTGTGAACACCTTTTATCAATTGCGTTAGGGAAATGGATTCACTTTAAATGAAGATGTTTTGTGCATCGATAAATACCATTTATAAATACCATTTTCTCTTTTTCAGTTATCAAACTTTGCGTGGACACACTGGGAAGTTTTGAACATCTTTTATCTCGACTTCTTCACGATGCTTCAACTGACTCGACTTCTAACCATACAGGGCAACCGTCTATGGGTTAGATGCTCTCCTTCAGTAGCGTCAGGCCAAGGACAGTTACCTAAGCTTTACATATTCCATGTATGTACATACCCTCTCCAAGGCCGAGAATATGAATAAAATGTCAGTGCAAACATGAAATTGCTTTGTTCTATACAAGATCGCAGACTCAATGAAATGAGAAAGAATCGCTCGTACCTAAATGCGTTTATTATCTGAGTAATGCTCCAAAGGAGTCAGGTAAGGTCCTTACTGCTTGCCTCTTCCGTTTATTCAAAGAACCAGATGTCTGCTGAAATATGAACTGGTGTCGATGGCGGTCTAAGTTGACCTAGCCTCAATAATAATCGTTTCATTCTGATATTGAGTCTAGCGAGTTGTAGTAGCAGGTCGCTGGCCTGTGATCCTCCAACGCTATATATGCGAATGCAGATTTGCGGCTTGGTAAGACAATCCTGATTGGCCAATTCGATATTCAATTCGCGACCCTCTACTACATCTCGCTAGACTTAATATCGAAGTGAAACGGCCTCCTTGAGGCTAGGTTTATCTATACTGGTGTCGATATTTTTTATCCCGACGTTGAAGGAGCAGTAATCTGATTAGAAACTAAAGGCTCAATATGGTTCAATGATCGGGTTGATACCACACAGGTTCCAATTACTTGTTTGACCTAATACCACATTTATGAAATTTAAATCTTTGCATTTATAAATCGCATGTAGTTGATGACAAACATATGTTTCAAATTTTTTAAAAATGTATTAAGAAATATAATACTGTAGAAATATCGTGTTATTTGCAGTGTTCCTTATTTCTGCATCGATTGTAATTGGCAGAAACACACATATCTATTTTCTTTTTCAAAATTGGTTGAAATAATTTGTTGTACCACATGTATTCATCCAACGTTATTCGATTTCATGAGATCATTTTATCTTCAATTACAGTAATGCATCTCGATTTAATAAATGACAGTTAGCTCTCTAACTTTATTTTGAAGATGCCAATGATATGTCAAACATTTAGGCAACACCAAGAGCTCAATTAATCCTTGTTTTGATATTAAATTGATTCCTTATTTAAAATACACATCATATACAATTACAATGATTACACACTAGCTAACGACTACATCAATCTAACTTCAACATGACATATAAGTTTTGCTAATGCAGGTTATACATTTCTTTAAATAATATAAATCGTCACTTTGAAAAATTTAAATGTTAAACGTTGACTCAAATTAAGAAAACTATGGCTATTTAAGATAGCTACAATGGCGCGAGCCTCTCGTGCTGCACGTGCAATCCTCTGAAATTTACCAGAGGGCCCCGTCAAGCTCGACCAATATAGATTGCATGACCATTGTTAATATGGCCGTAGTTTAAAGAAAATACAATTTTTGTATGAGTATATACATTTGGTGTTTTACAAAATAATCAATATATCATGTATATATGTATGAAGTATAAGTATAAATTTACGGTAATATTTCTATTAAGGAAGAAATGAACCTTAAACATTAGGTCATAACAAACAATTTCAGCCATCTTCAGCCTGAAACTTACAAGTCACAGGTTTGAACCCATGTTTCGAACTCAAATGAATTTCGGAAATCAAAGTTCATCGTATCAAGTTTTCACGGCAAAACCGTGTGTTCGTGATGAACACCCGCTATGCCTGATGAATACCTTGGCACTTGCATTACTCAGACAATTAGAGCAGGTATAAAATGAATATCCGAACACAACAAATGAGCTAGTGCGTCAGTAACAGTTACTGACTGAGACCAGATGTTCAAGTTAGATGAACCCTCGCACATGTGAATATATGAACAACGAGGCCTTTTGCCAGAGATCTTCATATTTCAAGTGTGCAAGGGTTAATCTAACTTGAAACCGAGGCTAAGATCGATAACTAGTTGATCTCTATTTTGTTTGGTTATCGACGTAACAATTTCGAGTTAAAATTCAGATTTTTATTCATCGGAACCAGGTCTTTTAAAGGGGCAGTAGCACGTTTTTTTGATAATTTTATATTTTAAAATTTTCACCGATAATTGTAAGTTAATGCTAAATGTATTACTTTGACAGTGTCATAAATCTTATTAAACAAGCAAGTCATCAATAGCTAGAGGACAAAGTATGAAGATTAATATAAAATCCAATGGCGGCCATTTTGTGTGAACACCTTTAATTCATTTTGTGTAAGAAAAGGGAATCGCATGGCTAAACTTTACATTATATATTTGATTTATTGCTGCTCCATTTAGTTTAAATGCATTGTCTTTCAATTGGAATGATTAATTTTCAGTTTCCTGACATCACCTTATATTCCCCCTAAAAACGTGCTACTGCCCCTTTAAAGGAAGCAGTTTCAAAAGGAGTATTTTTCGATGATTTAGAATTTAAAATCTTCTTTGTTTAGCAATTTATGATTTTGTGCAATATGTAAATAATTCTTGACATTGGACTGGGACTTCAGCTTTTTCTTTTATTCATCAAATTCTTGCTAGTGTGTATATTTAAACAATATTTCCACAAGATGCAAAACATTGGTAACTTTGCATATCTTATAATACTATATCTTTTCCAAATACATGAGTATACGCATGAACAACATATTTGGTAAAAAGCAGTTTGAAGAAATTTGAAATAAAATCAGTCTAAGTAAACCTTGCCTCAATAATACTCCCTTCACTCCGAAATTTGTCTAGCAAGATGAAGAAGCAAGTCGCGTCAGCCGAAATTTCCACGCTATATGTGCGAATGCATACTATTGTGGCTTGGCAAGACGATTTCTGATTGGTCAATTCGATAGAATTCGGCTGACGCGACCCCCTACTACATCCAGCTAGACTCAATATCGGAGTGTATCGAGTATTATTTAGGCAAAGTTTACTTAGATTGAAATAAAATGTTTGTGTTAGCAATTTGAAACAAATACCTTCACTAATTAAATATGTTTATGTTATGTTAATCAAATCAGTGTTTAAAATCAAATTAGTAAATAAATGCAAAACGTTACATTATGTTATCTTTGATACCTTTTGGAGTTTATATTTTCATTACAGGGTTCGATTGGATTCGTATTAAAAACTTTCTTTTACAAAGTGGACCCTAATTTTTTATTTAATATGTAAATTTTTAAGGCTGCGTTTTACTTGCATAGTCCGACTAGAAATTCAAAATTCTTGATATATATAATAACAGCTCCATGCGCGTTGCATGCTCGAGGCGCCATGTATGTCCCTATGTTGAAAAGGCTTGTTTGAATAGGTGAGTCTTGAGATGTCTCTTAAAGGATTGGAAAGATTGAGAATTTAACGAATTTAACCTTTGGGACCAGAAGTAGGGCTTTTGACTCTGACTATTGTTAACTCATAGAAGAATGGTAATGATTTAAAGTGTTATGTAAATATAGATAAAAACGCCAAAAACAAGTGAAGATATACCCCGGCGTCCTACATAGCTTTACCACTCGGCAACCGCTTATACGCTCATACCGAAACACAGACATTTGTACTTTAAAACAGAGGAAATATCACATCAGGTAAGCATCTCCTATACTATACTTGATTAAATACTTTATATATTACAATAGTACAGTAAGTGAGAAAGACTGAATTTTCTTCAAGATAGGCTGATTCTTTACTTTTTGATGTTTCTAGTGTTAAAGGGGCAGTACTACGTTTTTTGATAATTTTATATTTCTAAATTTTCGCTGATAAATGTACGTTAATGCTAAATGAATTATTTTCATAGTGACAAAAATCTCATTACACAAGCCAATCAGCCATTGTCAGAGGACAACGTATGAAGATTCACATAAAATCCATTGGCGGCCATTTTTTTATGGACACCTAATTTTCTGTAAAAAAAAATGAATCGCATGGCTAAATTTTACATTATATGTTTGATTTTGTACTGCTTCTTTAAGTTTAAATGCTTTGCCCTTCAATTTGAACCATTTATTTCATTTTCCTGATATCACATTATATTCCCCCTAAAACGTGCAACTGCCCCTTTAAGGGATAGCGAACTTACCTTTTTACAAGTAGCATTCGTCACAGTCACACCTATTCTGTTAATGAGTCACCAATTTATTAAACCGCGATACATTTTTTACCATACAGATTTAAATCAAGGAATTTCGGAGCCTTGTCTTAATTACTATGTCGAGTACGATAATAGAAACATATTTCCGTAAATCAAACCAAAACAATCTTCTAGTCACAAGATATTCAATTTTCCCAGTCTGCAATCTTACATTCGTTAAATACATTGTCTGTCAACTGGAACCATTAATGTTCATTTTCCTGACATCACCTTATATTCCCCGTAAAACGTGCTACTACCCTTTTAAGTAAGACAAATTAAGTAGCTGTGCTATGTCTTGGAGATTATGTTTAATCCTATAAACGATGATTAAATGTTTGTGTTTGTGTTAACACTATACCTTAAGAGTTTACAACCCCAAAGAGTTTCACTCCAATGTTTTACATAGAGCAAATCGAGAGAATACGATATGTTTTAATTGATTCATTAAGTTACATTTTATTCTAGATGTACGAGATAACAGATGTTATCCCAATATACAGACTATTGCTGAAAAAATCAGTATTTAAATGCAAATTGGTTCAGGGGTGACAATTTCGATGATTGTCTGAAAGGTTAGATAACCTAGTCTATTTAACCATGTAGAACATGTGTGAACGTTATTCGATTTTTATTTAAAGCCAAGTATTCTATATTTATATATTTATTAAGGATATGTGAGATATTTCAAATAAACATTGAGTACAATTACAATTGGTGTTTTTACAGGAATCCAATAAAAAAAAGTTAAGTACTTGTACTAAAAATAATGCAGGTACTACATTTCATTTGTCACTATAAGTTTTTGAACGTGGGGGGAAAGAAGTACTTAGGGACTACCAATTTGACTTTTAACCTTTATCCTATAAAGATAAGAGAATGTCAAACTACTAGGTCGTAACCTTCACCATTAGATGATCACGTGAATAATAACATAGACATAATGGTGTATTTGATAAGAGTGTCTTCATTTCAAGTACCAGTTTAGGTACATTTGTGTGCAAACAGCTTTTATTTTCAAATTGGATATACACACTAGTAATGCACATTTCAATATTTTTCATTAATGACAATAACATTGCAAACGAGTTAATCTAAGCTCATTAGCAAGAGAAACTCCTCACATTAACAGCAAATTAAAAATGCAGATACTCTCCCGATGATGGTTACTTTGGATGGAAAACAAAATAATAATTTCATACAACAGATTATGATACGTTTTTTATTTGAACATTTCTCCAATTACACTGAATTGAAGTAAATAAACTATGAAATGTAGAAATATCATTTATAACATATGTTATCAATATTTTTTTTAAATATTTTCATTTGATATCGTGTAGTTACTGCAGCTAGAATGTTAACCAAAAAGCCCTTTTCGATTAAGGAGAAGACTAGGTATTCCACATTCAAAAATTCAATAATTGGCCTTAGTATTATAAATTGGAAACATGGATGTTATCCATTTCTATTCAATGAAAGTAGTTTACCAAATCCAACTAAGTTCTTTCGTAAAAAAAGTAGCCAGTCGGCTCAACGGTCACGGGAACAAGTATGATTAGTTTTAAACAAAGTCGGTGATTTCACAACTTGGAACGATAGCAACATGAAAAGATTTTATTTATAATAAAGGCCTCTTTTATACATGACAGGAGGAAGGTAGAAATTACGTTTGTTACATCTGAGAGAATGGTCCGAGTAGACTGATTCAATAGGATTTAACCTGCTGTCCGCAACAATTCAGCTCTTGAACATGGGGACGTTACCACTCAATAGAGAGTAAACAGAGTAGGAACGAAAGGGATTTGAGCAACAGAAAAAGTGACCCTCTTTCTGTCGACCTATCCAGCTTGGTTGCCCCTACCAGGACTATAACAAAGTTCCAGTTGGCATTGCTCTTCAGGTCATTGAAGAACTCAATTGCAAACCACCACACCACGACAGGGTATTGAGATAAGTGGTGGGGTCCAGAATAGTTTCCCTTGTATAAAATCTGATCACGTTGTAGGATGCGGTTTCTTCTCCTGATGCTGATGCTGCAGGCTCAGCAATACGCCAAAGGAAGAGTATCAGACGACACATTCCTATTGGGCAAGTTTCCAGATGACTTCGCTCTTGGGGTCGCCACAGCCGCCTATCAGATAGAAGGGGCATGGAAAGCAGATGGTAAGGGTATTGCTTGCCAATGAATAAATTAGGTCAATAGAGGAGTGCCTATTAAAAAAATAGGTGACATAAAAGCTATCCTTAGAGTTCGCATACGGATTATATTGTCAGAGTCAAAATGTATACGAATATCGATGACATGCTATGGTCAAGATTTGAGTGTGTCACCATGGGGGGAGGGGGGGGGGGTGGTGATTTCTCGAGCGAGAGCGAGGTATATTAGCTGATAGTGGGGCATGAGTACCATAAACCTATTACGTAAAGAGAGAAATTACATATTCTGTCTGTTAAAAAACGAGAAATATAACCCAATATCCGAAACTGTTGGCGAGTGACGTTGTCGTTACAAGGAAAAGTGCATACTGCCCCATCCATGGCACACCATCAGTAATATGAAACCAAACATCATATTATTGCCTTCGTCGGTATTAAGGAATGTAGTCTATTAAATGTATATATTTTTTGGATTATCAAGCTCAATAAGAAAGGGCTCTCCATACAGAAATGAGCATTTAGAGACTATTGACTCGAAACTTTTGCGTAAAAGGCATGATAACAATTTTGACATTCTACCAGATTTTGCATTTTGTCTCGAATGTGAGCCCTTGGTCTAAGATTGACTGCTGACATTGTTCTCTTTATGTGATTTAACGATATTGTAAATGTTTTTAAGTATGCTTCATAATAATCAACTATAAACTCAATCACAGGCAAAGGTCCGAGTATATGGGACAGATGGAGTCACGTCAGGGGTAACGTCTTTAACAACGATGATGGAGACATTGCTGCTGATCACTACCATCACTACAAGGAGGATATACAGCTGCTGAAAGACCTTGGGGTATGTTAGTTTTAATCGGGGTTGGCGGTTAAAATGAACATAGGGAAGATATACAACTGTTAAATTATAATGGATGTTAAAGTTATGCTCTGGCATATGTTAGATTATATTATTTCAGGTACAGATCAGATAATGTCAAAACACCCTGTGTTGAAAGCTTATATTTGATTGCAAAATAAGCTTTTAATGTTAATTTACAGAGAACACAAATACAAAATACCTTGATTCGTACAGGAAACATATACAATATAACATAACATGTAACATATATTTTAGGATCTTACGTTGTTTAAGGTATATTTTAACTGTGGTATGTAAGGTATGTTCAATAAAAGTTCAAAAAAACTATTGAAAGACGTATTGATAACATTGTATTCTTGATGTTTTCTTCAAATATGATCACCTTATATGGGTACGAGGATGCTATACAACTGTTGTAAGAACTTGGAGTATGTAATTTATGATTAATTCGTTATTTCATATGATCATAACAAGGTGACCCACTTCCGGATGTCAATCTCCTGGTCGCGGTTGATGCCACTGGGGACTATCGAGAACATCAATGAAGCAGGAATCAAGCACTACAATGATGTGTTCACCGAGTTGGCAAGGAACAACATCACTCCGATAGTGACCCTGTACCACTGGGATCTTCCACAAGCACTCCAGGACATTGGTGGCTGGCAGAACAGTTCCCTCATTTACCACTTTAGGAAATATGCTGACTTGTGTTTTTTGCGATTTGGGGATCTAGTGAGTTGACAATGGACGTATTGCATGATATGTATGTGCGGTTTGACTAAATAGACAAATGAAATATTTTTACTTACATATAACTGTAACTCACAATGACTTGATGTATTTTATGATCTTGGCAAAATACCAAGTTTCATATTCAAACTACCCGAACACATTGGTAATGTAAATGAAACATTATCTGATGACTTTAACATACAAATAACAGATTCAGAATATATGATGCAACAGTTGTAAAGCCTTTGATAACAATTTATATCATTTATAATATAATGTAAAATTTCATGTTCTTATTTGGATGCAATAATCATGTGTCTTTTTAGGCAATACTGTGGTTTTATTATTAATCTACATACAGTGCTTATATCGGAGTTAGAATGACGAGCTTACTCGGTTAAAATGTTTTAAAAAATGGCGTTATATAAAATGTGATTTTGATTGCAGGTGAAACATTGGCTAACGTTCAACGAACCCTTCTCTTTCCTATGGATGGGGTACGAAGTTGGAACAAGTGCTCCTGGCATCAAAGACAACAGGATCGTCTACAAAGTGGCACATAATGTCATCAAGGCCCATGTTGCCGCTTATAAGTCTTATAACAGCACTTACAGGAAACGTTACAAAGGTAAACGACCGGCTGCATGTTATCTTGTAAAGGACTTGGATTGAGTTCTCTAACCTGAAAATTACCTTTTTTCGGATGACATGTATAATGATAAATCGATATTTATGTTAATATTTATTAGTCAGCCGATGAAGATACTTCAGTGTAATATTCAACGGTTAAATAAACTAGTGTAATATTGCGGAACGAATGACTCTTCAAAATATAGTTCAAAGCTTTGACGTCTTAATATTATGACCTCAATCACAACTATACGAACCCAAGGGCATTTGAATAAGTGACAAAAACCTAAAACCAAACTTCATATGATAAAATCTATATTCCAAACTAGAGGGATATTGAATCAGTCCTTTCTTTTTTACGAAATCATACCGTTTTAAAACATCCAAGTTTTATGTATCCTTTAAACCTCACACTTGTATGTACGAAGGTTAGTGGTACATATTGGGAATTCATTTACTGGTTTATGTTTTACATTCCATACACGTAGGTAAACTTTGCCCAAAAAAATCAATTATCCATTCCCCTAGATTCTCCTAAAAAGGCATGCGTAAATGTGGCTTTAACAAAAATGTCAATTCACTCGCTAACCCTTTTAATAACAGGAAAGGTTGGCATAACCATCGACACTGAATGGAAGGAACCAATGAGCAAGAGTGTTGCAGATCAAGAAGCGGCCAAACGTGCAATGGACTTCCGGTTCGGTTGGTACGCCCATCCCCTGATATACGGAGACTACCCCCAAAGAATGAAAGACCAGGTAGCCAGGAAGAGTAGACTGGAGGGGGACACAGAGTCAAGACTACCAGAGTTTACAGAGGAGGAGAAGATGGAAATTAAAGGTGGGCCTCAGCTTAAAAGAGTCGCTGTTGTCCCAATTCTTGAATCTGAAATAACAGCACCAAATTATTTTGATCATGAAATATTGTTCTTTGTCTTGATGAAAGATAAACATGACACTCGCGTTGAACCGGTCATTAAGCACACGGCGGGTAACCTTGGTACATAAGTGGAACCTAACACAGAGACGAAATATGTGTCGTGTTTCCGGTTGGTACAAAATATAGGGATTCTCATTTTAACCAAAATTCGTGACAAACAAGAGTTTGCTCGGCCAAATTAAAAGAATTTCTTTTGTATATTCCTGCAGGATCCCTAGACTTCCTTGGTGTGAACCACTACACGACCCAGCTCGTGGGAGACGCCCCTGATACAGACCCCACACCCGGCTACTTCCGGGATCAGGACGTTACCATGACACATGACCCTAGCTGGCCAGGGTTGGTCAAATTCGTCTTACCCCGATGCTTTATCAGCATATTTGTATACTATTATTAGATATAGGGATCCAATACACCGTTGTAGCAAAATGCAAGTTGTCCAACCGTTTTGTTACATTTACCTGCCTTTCAATGTAAAGACACAAGATAATTTCCAAAAACGAAAGTAAGCTTTTTAAAATGTTCATTTAATCTCTTTGATTAAATTAAAGACAACTTTCATCTACCAAACAGAGCGCCAACACTTTATGGTAAAGAAATACACATAATAGCACAAGTTTAAAAAAATGTGTTGTTATTTTTGTCGACCTGAGTGATTTACATTCAACGTAATAAACTGACATCCTCAAAATCGTTAGAGAATAGTAAAATTAACTTACAAAACCAGGTTATCCAGGTATGAACTGGTAGAGATTTGTTCCTCAGGCGCCGCGAATCGACCACAATGGTTTTCTATCATTTTTCCTAAGCAATAGCCGATCAGAATTGAAAAATTAATGTTGAGTCCAGTATCTTAATTCTATAAATCAAACAAAGATTTGGTGTTCATGTTTGATAGAGAGGACAACGAGACGATGTGGAGAACAGTACCCTGGGGTATGCGTCGTCTCCTGAACTACATTCGCACAGAGTATAAAAACGTCGATGTCTACATCACAGAGAACGGCAAGGCCGACTGTGGGACAATGACGGATCAGACGAGGGCCGACTACATCAAGGGATACAGCAACAACGTACTCAAAGGTGGAAGCTCTTTGGCAGAATTTGCAACGTTATTTAAAGTTCCGTAGTGCGTTTCAGTTATCCATTATCCTTGATATCAATCAATCTCAATAAATTAAGATCTTCATTGCTCCACAATCTCAATAAACTATTATAGCGTAGTTGAGCAATATAGATCTTAATTTATTGACATTGGATATCAATTTTACTCATCTGGAACTGCATATTAACCAAAGAAATTTACGATTTCTATGCTTGTATTTATGTGTAATAATTGTACAATGCACACTGGACAAAACGAGTTAGGGATATTGCAATTCTAGCATGCCTGTTTCATTGGGAAATCAATTACATGCAAGAAATAGAAACAAATACAATATTCATGGCTTCAAATCTCAATATACCCCTCAATATTCTAGTCCACTTTAGTTTTCAAGTATGCTATTGTGATCCTTTAACGATTATTACCAAAATCTTCCTAAAAGCACTGTATTTTTAAAAAAGCGAGACACATTGTTCAGTTTTCGATCGACCACAAGTCCTTTTACTAAACCGAAACAGCACCGGTCGGAAATGTTCGGTTATAAAATATCTGATAACAATCGACAGAAAAGACTATATCATATCACTTCAAAAGATATAAACTCTGCACACAAAAAACTAAAAATTGCACGTTTAAAACAAATTATGGCTCAAAAATACTCGTCTCAATAAATCCAAAAGGATCCTGGGCCTATGGCCTTAATACCTAACAAAAAGTCAATTGAATTTAAATGAAAATATTATTATTTTTAGATTATGATTTTAGAAAAGACTTTATTAGACTTATTCAGAATTCAAGTGATCGATGTGTTAATAAAATGAACTGCTATGATATGATTATATTTCAGCTATCGACGACGGATGTAGTGTAAAGGGCTACTTTGTATGGACCCTAATGGACGATTATGAGTGGGCTTCTGGGTACAAACCTAAAATGGGTCTGTATTACGTTGACTTCGGACGAGATGACAGACCCAGATATCCACGGAAATCTGCTGAAATGTACAAGATGATCAACATGGAACGTGGCTTCAATGAGGAAATTCGAGACTTCAGGGCATGTAAGGTTTTTCTGATTTTTGTAGGATCAGGATGGCGTTGTATATTTAGTGCTGCCCTCTTCACTTATGGAATGAGTTCGAATCATAGTGTAGATCCTGCTAAATTTTGAATTTGGTCATACTTTAGTGTGTCCTTGGAAAAGGCACCTCATCCACATAGTCCTCAGTACAATTAGCTGAGCATATGGTTACCTCAATGTAAGTGATGATCTATAGGGTCATGATTATGGACTTAGTATCATCATCGTATGACCCCTTTTGGTCAATAAAGATAGGTAGCGATACTCAATCATGTTAAGATGTGCGTGTAATTGATCTCAGAATAGAGACAACTCTTGTTTTTTTTCTACGGTATATCCATTCTGCTGGTGTCCCTATATAGTGAGTAAGTTGAGTTTAAGTGAATTATCAAAGATTTGTTAAGTAGCCTAATACATATAACGCATTTGCAATTTACAAAAAGTCCGCATTAAAGTGCCAAACTACTAATGAACTAAAATGTCCTTAAAACTACCAAATATAAAACTTTCTATCAATGTCAGACCCGGCAGAAAGAGACGTGTTCCTGTACGACCACTTCCCTGAGGACTTCATGTGGGGTGTGGCTACTGCAGCATATCAGGTTGAGGGAGCTTGGAATGAGGATGGTGAGATTCCAGCACAAATAAATTTAATAACATTATTGTCGTCATCTGTTCCCTAGTAAGTCTACCCTTAAAATGTATTATCATGCCCAATGTCTCTTACCACTTCCGTTTTTTATTAACGGCTATGTATTGTTTTGGCCTAAGACATTACATGTCATTAGCATAGTTAATGACATGTATTCGATAATGGTAGGGGCACTTTGTCCTCGGGCCTTTCGGACAAAAGGTCCTTGCCATTTTCCGATACATGGCATTAACTATGCTAGTAACTATTACATATGTCATATACGTTGAAATACATCTTTGCTAAAAAATGAATTTTGATAGATAAACTGAGTATGATACATATAATGCGTAAACAATTTTGAGTCCTCCCATTATATTATTAGATACTTAATTAAAGTTTTACTCATATCTTTCATATCATGTTACTCATATATTTCAGGGAAAGGCGAGAGCATATGGGACAGGTTTGCTCACACTGCAGGTAATATTGCCAATGGGGACAGCGGCGACATTGCATGTGACAGTTATCATCTCTACAAGGAGGATGTGCGCATGCTCACAGAATTAGGGGTGTGTTATCGTAGAATTGGAGCTTTAAATGTAAAGACTCAAAACTAGTCAATACCGTTAAAGTGGATTCATCTTCATTCTTTCTAATATTTCAATGATTTATGTTCGATGTTGTGTTTCAAAGATAACCTTACATTCACAACCCGTCGCTAATGGCTGAAATATTGCCCAAGCGGCATTAAGCATTAACTGACTCACATACATTTACAAATTGTGAAACAAGCAGGAAATGCAGACTTTGAAAATATACTTGGATGATTTATGATAACCTTCATGGTCTTGTTTAGTATCAATAACTTCATGTCCATAGATATTTGATTTCTTGGCATCATTCAAAAGTAAAAACATGAAAACAAACTTTTCACCACATTTTAGGTTAACTTCTACAGATTCTCCATTGCCTGGAGCCGAGTTCTTGCTGACGGAACTCCCAGAACCATCAACTCAAAAGGGATCGCTTACTATGACAACCTTATAAACGAACTACTATCCAAGAACATTGTTCCGGTAGTTACCGTCTACCACTGGGACCTCCCTCAAGCTCTTCAGGATAGAGGCGGCTGGCTCAATGACGATGTGGTCACGTGGTATACTCAATATACTGAAATTTTGTTCCAGTTTTTCGGAGACAGGGTAAGAATGTTTAAAGATTTGTAAAATCTATCTATGTGAAATTATCTACATGTACCTCCCTACGATTCCTTTTATATTTTAGAATTTCGGAACAGTCGCTCCCATTAAAGAAATTGAACTAACTTCGTCTCCTGATCAGTAGTTTGATAAAATTCGTTAATAGTGACCCGTGTCACTTCTAAACATCGTTTTAAAGTCTTAATTTCTACCCTAACTACCATAAAAAGGTTAAAGGTTATGCTCAAAGGGTATATTTAACTTTTTGTAGTCATGTTTGCACCATGAATAATCTTACATATTTTATTTCTCAATTTATGATTCATCGAAAAGTAAAATCGTTCATTTCTCAAAGGTTAAGTACTGGATAACATTCAACGAGGCGTTTGTAGTATCGTGGCTTGGACACGGTGCTGGAATATTCGCACCAGGTATCAAACAGCCCGGGGATGGTGTGTATAGAGTCGCCCACAACATCATCCGCTCCCACGTCAGTACCTACAGGATGTACGATAAAACGTTCAGGTCCAGACAGCGAGGTGAGACTGCGTTTATTAATTGTTATTAAAGAGTCTAAGAGTGTCATGAATGTACATGGTTAATATCTGTTGAAAAATGTTTTTTGTTTTCAAATTCTCTGTTTTTGTTGTAAGTTGGTGACAAGTTAAGCTGAGTTGCTAGGCATTTCAGATTGAAGTGTTCTGTTTTCAATTTCTCTGTTTTAAGGTTAAGTTGCGTCTTTATGTTCTTTAAGTTTCTCTTAAGTTTCACAGAGTAACTAAGAAAAGAGGTTTCAGGTTAAGTATATACTACCAAAATATTTCAGTACATGTGGGATGTGTCTCTGGTAATCAGATTTATATATGGGTGGCTAATACAACAGATACCCCATAGTATCCATGTTAACATCGTTGACTCGTACAAATATGTGCGCATCGCTAAGGGGAAGGAACCCCTACCTTATCAACAGTGCCAGATGTAATTATAAGTTTGAAAAAAAAGTCTCTGATTTGACAACTTGATAACTCGTGTTGATATATTTGATATCAGAAGTATCTTGGTTGGGATTCACTTCATGTGTAAATATTGATAGTTTACACATTGTATTCAGGAAAGATTGGAATCACATTGGATATCGAATGGAAGGAACCCTTCACGTCGTCAGCTGAGGATCATTATGCATCCCAAAGGGCTATACAGTTTAAGATTGGCTGGTTTGCAAACGCCATATTCAACAATGGCGACTACCCGGAAGTAATGAAAGAGTACATTGGCCGACGGTCCAGAGAGGAGGGGCTTTCGGAATCTCGACTTCCGGTTTTCACAGAGGAGGAGAAGAAAAACAACAAAGGTCTGTAGGTTGACAGTTGAATGAATCATGCAACACTTCTGAGTCAAGTTTTGAAAGATAGCATGCAAATTCAATAATATTATGTTCCATATCTGAAAAGATCTCATCAGATTATGATCATATTTGTATAGGTCAAGAAACATTACTTTAAAACAATCACAACAATTCCAGTAGACAGACAGACAGATTTTATTCAGTAAAAGACCATATGTCCAAACTACAAAACAAATCACGGGTAACATTTTCCTTCGGAATATTATTTACATACAACATACATCATCATATATATAATTCCAGTTGAAAACATTATTTATTCAATTCTTTCTTCTCATAAAACCACATTGGTGGCACCTGAGCACATTCACAAAATATAATACATAGCAATATATATTATCCAAGATGGAAAATACACTCAGGGGCAAAAGAAACGATACCATATAAAATACATGATTAGTTAAGCTATGGGTGATAGTTACGGCTGAAACTGGCTTAATTTGTGTCTTCAAGCGCTAACTGAGCTAAGTTTTTAATTTCAAAGTTATATCTGTTATAGATTTTTACATTTCATAATTTTTTAATTACAATTCAAAAGATTATGACCAAAAAAACCATCGAAAAAGCTGTTTTTGCACCCCTCGTGTATTTGAACAGTCATACAGTTATACATATCTTACTTTGATGTTTGAAATTGTGAGTACTTCTTCACAACTGATGTGCCTATCACAAGGGTTCGTAGTCGCATTTCATTTACAACAGGATTTTGTTCTGTACTCTTTTGAAAAGTTGGTATCGTTTCTTTTGCCCCTGAGTGTAGACTCACCAAGTCTAAAAGATATTTACTCTTTTTCTCACAAGAGATAAAAGATATGTGATAAATTTTGATAAATCTACTAAATCTTATGATTTGTTCGTACATATGATTTTTCTGAAGTTGAGTTTGATATATCAACATTATCAAATTGCTCACTTACTGCTTCATGTTGACAGGTGCTTTTGATTACCTGGGAATGAACCACTACACCTCGAACCTGATCTCACAGAGCCGCTACCCAGGCCAGCAAGCTAACTATGAACAGGACCAAGAGATAGACACCCGAGCTGACGGGTGCTGGGAGACGTGAGTAGGAGTAGAGAAATAGAGAATCTTGCCCAATTATGTTATGATATCAAACATACAGAGAGATATACATTTTTTACCAAAGTGTCGTCATGTTATACAGGCATACAAAAACAGACAAAGTACAGACTAAAAGTATAACATACGGCCATGGTTGACCTATGTGACACTGTAAAATCAAAACACATTCAAAATTCATAAATGGTGGGCATAATATTACATGTACAAAAACACACATTAATACAAGCATACTACTATATATTCATGAACACACTAACCTTTATGTAGTAAATAATAACCCGGTACCGAGGGGTTATGGAAAATTTGGAAAATTTTACTTACACTCCCGCGGAAGTCTCCTGCAGAGGTTTCAACTAAATTTGTTTATGTACAATTAATTAAAAAACGTTTTACGTTGCACGTGCACCACGCTGAAATGTGCAAGCGGGATCGTATAAGCCACCGCAATGTGTTGCATAACTTTCGCGTAACATATATCATAATGTATCACTATATAGAACCATGAGATTTAGCTTAGAAGGGACGGGGACGGGGGATTTTACCGTATTTCCTCGAATAGACGCCCCCCGCGTGTATTTTTTCAGACCCCCTTTACCCCCGGCGTGTATTCGAGACTCGGTGTCTATTTATTTTTTAGTAGGAAACTAATATTATAGATGGTGAAAAGGGGGAATACTTTATTTCAATTCAACTACGGGAGCATTAATTAATCCACTTATCACCCGGCGTTTATTCGAGACCCGGCGTGTATTTACTTAAAACAGTCGTACCCCCGGCCTCTATTCGAGGCCCGGCGTCTATTCGAGGAAATACGGTACTTGAATTATTTTGTTCCAATCGGAGACGCATGTTCTTTGCTCTTTGTTTTGATAGTTTTCTGTACAATATGTACATAGTAAAACATTTCGTTCTTTCCGCTTAAATTCCAACAATGATAGATACGTCTCCTATCTCAATTATGATATAGATTGTTAAACATTAATACGGTAATTCAAATTTATATTGCTTTAAAAGATAGCTGACAGTGAGTTTAATACAAGAGCCAATGATTAATTAGAAGATAAATATGTGTGCTAGTAAACTTTCCGGGATCCATTGTTTTCCAATAGCCTACCTGCAAATATAGTTTAAACTCGACGAATTTACAATTGACTTTCAGGTTAATTACATTAACAAGAATGCAAGAATAATTTTCCTTAATTGAGTGTTGATCGAATTACAGCCGAAAGTTGCTGATAAATTCAGAAATGATCTCAGCTACAAGTTCATAATTTTCATTGTGTTATAGGATGACATTTAAGAATAGTTTATCATACTTTAGGACCTATGTCGATACTTTCTTCGATAGACACCTTTAATTGTAAATAAATCATCCATAACGTTATGTTTTGAAACATGAAATTTTAAAATGGCCTGTTCAGTACCATTTTTTCCGTGAAGCTATGAGATGCATGGAGTGAACGATCAGTCATTGACAAGGCGGGACATTCAGCGCTCGCGTTATAGTATAAACAAATTGAAGGAACTGAATTCCTAGTTTATACAAAAATGGAATGTCGTTACCGAATGTGGAATGCAAAACAATACACCGAATAACTACAAAACAGCTCACATGCATATGCAAAATTGATATTTATTTAGGGTGTATATGTAACGTGCAATCTAGGAATGATCACAATTTGCAGATTGTGAGCTCACAATCTGCAGATTGTTCGAACAATCTAGGAATATTTTTCATTCTTAGATTGTTTTAACAATCTGCAGATTGTGAGGCCTGCACAATCTTGGAATGATCACAATCTAGGAATGATTTGTGTCAAACTGACTGAGTAGCGTAGTCCATTCCCAGATTGTGAAGGGCTAGAAGTAATAATCTATCTTCATTTTATGGAGTATAGAGATCGATTCCTAGATTGTGAGGTGCTCTTAGCTGGTCTTGGTGTCCCTCTGGTGGGGCAGTGTGGTCTATTCCTAGATTGTAAAAGTCTTTGTACGCGACTTTGAATCTTAATGAACAACTTTAAGGGACGATTCCCAGATTGTTAGAGACATTGTACGCGACCTTGAGACTTAATGAATAACTGTAAGGGACGATTCCCAGATTGTGAGGGGCTTTTAACCCGACTTTGAGTCCTACTGGTCGACTATGAGAGACGATTCCCAGATTGTGAGGGTCTTTGAACGCGACTTTGAGCCTTAATGAATAACTGTAAGGGACGATTCCAAGATTCTGAGGGGCTATGTGTGCGTCTTTGAGTCTTTATTAAACATTTTGAGAGACGATTCCTAGATTTTGAGGGGCTTTGTACTCGACTTTGAGACTTGATGAATAACTATAAGGGACGATTCCCTGATTGCGAGGGGCTATGTGTGCGTCTTTGAGTCTTTATTAACAATTTTTAGAGACGATTCCCAGATTGTGAGGGGCTTTTTTACGCTACTTGAGTCCTACTGGTCGACTATGAGAGACGATTCCCAGATTGTGAGGGGCTTTGTACTCGACTTTGAGACTTGATGAATAACTATATATAAGGGACGATTCCTAGATTGTGAGGGGCTATGTTTGGGTCTTTGAGTCTTTATTAACAATTTTGAGAGACGATTCCTAGATTGTGAGGGGCTTTTTCGCGACTTTGAATCCCCCTGATCGACTTTGAGAGACGATTCCCAGATTGTGAGGGACTTTTTACGCTACTTGAGTCCTACTGGTCGACTATGAGAGACGATTCCCAGATTGTGAGGGGCTTTGTACTCGACTTTGAGAGTTGATGAATAACTATAAGGGACGATTCCAAGATTGTGAGGGGCTATGTGTGGGTCTTTGAGTCTTTATTAACAATTTTGAGAGACGATTCCTAGATTGTGAGGGGCTTTGTACTCGACTTTGAGACTTGATGAATAACTATAAGGGACGATTCCCTGATTGCGAGGGGCTATGTGTGCGTCTTTGAGTCTTTATTAACAATTTTGAGAGACGATTCCCAGATTGTGAGGGGCTTTTTTACGCGACTTTGAGACTTAATGAATAACTGTAAGGGACGATTCCCAGATTGTGAGGGGCTTTTTACGCTACTTGAGTCCTACTGGTGGACTATGAGAGACGATTCCTAGATTGTGAGGAGCTTTGTACTCGACTTTGAGACTTGATGAATAACTATAGGGGACGATTCCTAGATTGTGAGGGGCTTTGTACGCGACTTTGAGACTTAATGAATAACTGTAAGGGACGATTCTCAGATTGTGAGGGGCTATGTGTGCGTCTTTGAGTCTTTATTAACAATTTTTAGAGACGATTCCTAGATTGTGAGGGGCTTTGTACGCGACTTTGAGACTTAATGAATAACTGTAAGGGACGATTCCCAGATTGTGAGGGGCTTTTTTACGCTACTTGAGTCCTACTGGTCGACTATGAGAGACGATTCCCAGATTGTGAGGGGCTTTGTACTCGACTTTGAGACTTGATGAATAACTATATATAAGGGACGATTCCTAGATTGTGAGGGGCTATGTTTGGGTCTTTGAGTCTTTATTAACAATTTTGAGAGACGATTCCTAGATTGTGAGGGGCTTTTTCGCGACTTTGAATCCCCCTGATCGACTTTGAGAGACGATTCCCAGATTGTGAGGGACTTTTTACGCTACTTGAGTCCTACTGGTCGACTATGAGAGACGATTCCCAGATTGTGAGGGGCTTTGTACTCGACTTTGAGAGTTGATGAATAACTATAAGGGACGATTCCAAGATTGTGAGGGGCTATGTGTGGGTCTTTGAGTCTTTATTAACAATTTTGAGAGACGATTCCTAGATTGTGAGGGGCTTTGTACGCGACTTTGAATCCCATTGATCGACTTTGAGAGACGATTCTCAGATTGTGAGGGGCTTTGTACGCGACTTTGAGACTTAATGAATAACTGTAAGGGACGATTCCAAGATTGTGAGGGTCTTTGAGTCTTTATTAACAATTTTGAGAGACGATTTCTAGATTGTGAGGGACTTTGTACGCGACTTTGAGACTTAATGAATAACTGTAAGGGACGATTCCCAGATTGTGAGGGGCTTTTTACGCTACTTGAGTCCTACTGGTCGACTTTGAGAGACGATTCCCATATTGTGAGGGGCTTTGTACTCGATTTTAAAACTTGATGAATATTAACTATATATAAGGGACGATTTTCAGATTGTGAGGGGCTATGTGTGGGTCCTTGAGTCTTCATTAACAATTATGAGAGACGATTCCCAGATTGTGAGGGGCTTTGTACTCGACTTTGAGAGTTGATGAATAACTATAGGGGACGATTCCAAGATTGTGAGGGGCTATGTGTGGGTCTTTGGGTCTTTATTAACAATTTTGAGAGACGATTCTTAGATTGTGAGGGGCTTTGTACTCGACTTTGAGAGTTGATGAATAACTATCAGAGACGATTCCCAGATTGTGAGGGGCTATGTGTGCGTCTTTGAATCTTTATTAACAATTTTGAGAGACGATTCCTTGATTGTGAGGGGCTTTGTACGCGACTTTGAATCCCATTGATCGACTTTGAGAGACGATTCTCAGATTGTGAGGGGCTTTGTACGCGACTTTGAGACTTAATGAATAACTGTAAGGGACGATTGACAGATTGTGAGGGTCTTTGTACTCGACTTTGAGAGTTGATGAATAACTAAAGGGGACGATTCAAGATTGTGAGGGGCTATGTGTGGGTCTTTGAGTCTTTATTAACAATTTTGAGAGACAATTCCTAGATTGTGAGGGGCTTTGTACGCGACTTTGAATCCCATTGATCGACTTTGAGAGACGATTCTCAGATTGTGAGGGGCTTTTTACCGACTTTGAGACTTAATGAATAACTGTAAGGGACGATTCCAAGATTGTGAGGGTCTTTGAGTCTTTATTAACAATTTTGAGAGACGATTTCTAGATTGTGAGGGACTTTGTACTCGACTTTGAGACTTAATGAATAACTGTAAGGGACGATTCCCAGATTGTGAGGGGCTTTTTACGCTACTTGAGTCCTACTGGTCGACTATGAGAGACGATTCCCAGATTGTGAGGGGCTTTGTACTCGACTTTGAGAGTTGATGAATAACTATAGGGGACGATTCCAAGATTGTGAGGGGCTATGTGTGGGTCTTTGAGTCTTTCTTAACATTTTTGAGAGACGATTCCTAGATTGTGAGGGGCTTTGTACTCGACTTTGAGACTTGATGAATAACTATCAGGGACGATTCCCAGATTGTGAGGGGCTATGTGTGCGTCTTTGAATCTTTATTAACAATTTTGAGAGACGATTCCTTGATTGTGAGGGGCTTTGTACGCGACTTTGAATCCCATTGATCGACTTTGAGAGACGATTCTCAGATTGTGAGGGGCTTTGTACACGACTTTGAGACTTAATGAATAACTGTAAGGGACGATTGACAGATTGTGAGGGTCTTTGTACTCGACTTTGAGAGTTGATGAATAACTAAAGGGGACGATTCAAGATTGTGAGGGGCTATGTGTGGGTCTTTGAGTCTTTATTAACAATTTTGAGAGACGATTCCTAGATTGTGAGGGGCTTTGTACTCGACTTTGAGACTTGATGAATAACTATAAGGGACGATTCCAAGATTGTGAGGGGCTATGTGTGGGTCTTTGGGTCTTTATTAACAATTTTGAGAGACGATTCCTAGATTGTGAGGGGCTTTGTACTCGACTTTGAGACTTGATGAATAACTATCAGGGACGATTCCCAGATTGTGAGGGGCTATGTGTGCGTCTTTGAATCTTTATTAACAATTTTGAGAGACGATTCCTTGATTGTGAGGGGCTTTGTACGCGACTTTGAATCCCATTGATCGACTTTGAGAGACGATTCTCAGATTGTGAGGGGCTTTGTACGCGACTTTGAGACTTAATGAATAACTGTAAGGGACGATTGACAGATTGTGAGGGTCTTTGTACTCGACTTTGAGAGTTGATGAATAACTAAAGGGGACGATTCAAGATTGTGAGGGGCTATGTGTGGGTCTTTGAGTCTTTATTAACAATTTTGAGAGACGATTCCTAGATTGTGAGGGGCTTTGTACGCGACTTTGAATCCCATTGATCGACTTTGAGAGACGATTCTCAGATTGTGAGGGGCTTTGTACGCGACTTTGAGACTTAATGAATAACTGTAAGGGACGATTGACAGATTGTGAGGGTCTTTGAGTCTTTATTAAAAAATTTTAGAGACGATTCCTAGATTGTGAGGGGCTTTGTACGCGACTTTGTGACTTAAGGGACGATTCCCAGATTGTGAAGGACTTTTTACGCTACTTGAGTCCTACTGGTCGAATATGAGAGACGATTCCCAGATTGTGAGGGACTTTGTATTCGACTTTGAGACTTGATGAATATTAACTAAATATAAGGGACGATTCTCAGATTGTGAGGGGCTATGTGTGGGTCTTTGAGTCTTTATTAACAATTTTGAGAGACGATTCCTTGATTGTGAGGGGCTTTGTACGCGACTTTGAATCCCATTGATCGACTTTGAGAGACGATTCTCAGATTGTGAGGGGCTTTGTACGCGACTTTGAGACTTAATGAATAACTGTAAGGGACGATTGACAGATTGTGAGGGTCTTTGTACTCGACTTTGAGAGTTGATGAATAACTAAAGGGGACGATTCAAGATTGTGAGGGGCTATGTGTGGGTCTTTGAGTCTTTATTAACAATTTTGAGAGACGATTCCTAGATTGTGAGGGGCTTTGTACTCGACTTTGAGAGTTGATGAATAACTATCAGGGACGATTCCCAGATTGTGAGGGGCTATGTGTGCGTCTTTGAATCTTTTTTGACAATTTTGAGAGACAATTCCTAGATTGTGAGGGGCTTTGTACGCGACTTTGAATCCCATTGATCGACTTTGAGAGACGATTCTCAGATTGTGAGGGGCTTTGTACGCGACTTTGAGACTTAATGAATAACTGTAAGGGACGATTGACAGATTGTGAGGGTCTTTGAGTCTTTATTAAAAAATTTTAGAGACGATTCCTAGATTGTGAGGGGCTTTGTACGCGACTTTGTGACTTAAGGGACGATTCCCAGATTGTGAAGGACTTTTTACGCTACTTGAGTCCTACTGGTCGAATATGAGAGACGATTCCCAGATTGTGAGGGACTTTGTATTCGACTTTGAGACTTGATGAATATTAACTAAATATAAGGGACGATTCTCAGATTGTGAGGGGCTATGTGTGGGTCTTTGAGTCTTTATTAACAATTTTGAGAGACGGTTCCTAGATTGTGAGGGGCTTTTTCGCGACTTTGAATCCCACTGATCGACTTTGAGAGATGATTCCCAGATTGTGAGGGGCTTTTTACGCTACTTGAGTCCTACTGGTCGACTATGAGAGACGATTCCCAGATTGTGAGGGGCTTTGTACTCGACTTTGAGAGTTGATGAATAACTATAGGGGACGATTCCAAGATTGTGAGGGGCTATGTGTGCGTCTTTAAATCTTTATTAACAATTTTGAGAGACGATTCCTAGATTGTGAGGGGCTTTGTACGCGACTTTGAGACTTAATGAATAACTGTAAGGGACGATTCCCAGATTGTGAGGGGCTTTTTACGCTACTTGAGTCCTAATGGTCGACTATGAGAGACGATTCCCAGATTGTGAGGGGCTTAATTTAATTTGTACTCGACTTTGAGACTTGATGAATAACTATATATAAGGGACGATTCTCAGATTGCGAGGGGCTATGTGTGGGTCTTTGAGTCTTTATTAACAATTTTGAGAGACGATTCCTAGCTATAGATTGTGAGGGACTTTGTACGCGACTTTGAGACTTGATGAATAACTGTATGGGACGATTCCCAGATTGTGGGGGGCTATGTGTTCTTCTTTGAGTCTTTATTAACAATTTTGAGAGACGATTCCCAGATTGTGAGGGGCTTTTTACGCGACTTTGAGACTTAATGAATAACTGTAAGGGACGATTCCCAGATTGTGAGGGGCTTTTTACGCTCCTTGAGTCCTACTGGTGGACTATGAGAGACGATTCCTAGATTGTGAGGAGCTTTGTACTCGACTTTGAGACTTGATGAATAATTATAGGGGACGATTCCTAGATTGTGAGGGGCTTTGTACGCGACTTTGAGACTTAATAGCAATATATTCTCTCATTATAACAACAAAAGGTTGTAGAATATTTTATGATAAATTAACAAAATCTGACAGTTTTCCTGATGTTTGTAAGAAGTGGGAAAATGTGGTAAATGTCAATTTACCCTGGGACTTTATTTTCACAAATTACAGAAAATGTACAAATGATGCCAAGCTTCTAGATTTCCAGTTTAGGTTTATCCATAAGATAGTGTTTACTAAAAAAGAATTGCTGAAAATGAAGTTAATTGATAGAAACATATGAACATTCTGTAAATCAGAACCAGAAGATATTGTCCATGTTTTTATTTCTTGTAATTGTGTACAAAAATTCTGGAATGAAGTAAGAGTTATTATTAACAACATTCTAGATATTGACTGTGTTCTTTCTGACTTCACAATTCTCTTAGAAATTGACTCTGGTTATGATCTTGTCAATAATATCATACTTGCGGGCAAAAGATTTATATTTACTTCAAGTATTAATAACAGAAGTTTATATATTACTAGATTTTTGAAATATATTCAAAATATCTTATTTGTTGAAAAGTACTTAGCCAGAAAAAATAATAGAATTGTGAGGTTTCAGAGGAAATGGCCAAACAAAGTGATAACATACTTAGAAAACATATAGTGTTCCATTTCCACTCAGGAATATCAATTGTTACAAATTGCCTGTACTCATGCTATTTATTGATTTCCAATCCTTGTAAATCCTGCTCTCTACCACTGAGGATGACTTTGTATACATTGAAATGAATAAACATAGATTTGAAAAAAAATAAAAAAAAACATTTTTGAGAGACGATTCCCAGATTGTGGAGGGCTTTGTACGCGACTTTGAGTCCCACTGATCGACATTGAGAGACGATTCTCAGATTGTGAAGGGCTTTGTACGCGACTTTGAGTCCTACTGATCGACTATGAGAGACGATTCCCAGATTGTGAAGGGCTTTTAACCCGACTTTGAGTCCTACTGGTCGACTACGAGAGACGATTCCCAGATTGTGAGGGGCTTTGTACGCGACTTTGAGTCCTACTGATCGACTTTGAGAGACGATTCCCAGATTGTGAGGGACTTTGTACGCGACTTTGAGACTTCATGAATAACTGTAAAGGACGATTCCCAGATTGTGAGGGGCTTTTTACGCGACTTTGAATTCCACTGATCGACTTTGAGAGACGATTCTCAGATTGTGAAGGGCTTTGTACGCGACTTTGACACTTACTGAATAACTGTAAGGTACGATTCCCAGATTGTGAATGGGGTATGTGTTGGTTTTTGAGTCTTTATTAACAATATTGAGAGACGATTCCTAGATTGTGAGGGGCTTTGTACACGACTTTGATTTCTTCTGATCGACTTTGAGAGTTTATAAATACATAGGATGAAGTATAAAAGTACATATGGATTAAAGTACTTGCAACGTTTCATTTTAAACGTGCTAAAATATACATGTCAATAAAAAGAAATGGGATACAATGAATTACATTAAAATGGGAAGTTACAGGAAAATAAATTATAGAATAACTCACAGCAGAAAGGTCACAGTAAAAAGTCACAAACTATATCATATGCTGAACAAAGGAGTTATACAATATCATACAAGATTCGTTATGTTTGCTTTGTGCTGACAAAAAGTTAAATGGTGTTAAGTACTGAAGCTTAGTATGACCTATGATTGTAAGGTGTTTCTGTTAAAGGGGCAGTAGCACGTTTTTTGAAAATTTTAGATTTTAAAATTTTCACTGATAATTGAAAGTTAACACTAAACGTATTATTTTGACATTGTAAAAAATCTCATTACACAAGCCAATCATCCATAGTGAGATGACAAAGTATGAAGATTCACAAAAATTCCATTGGCGGCCATTTCGTGTGAACACCTTTAATTCATTTTGTGTAAGAAACAGGAATCGCATGGCTAGACTTTACGTTATATATTTGAATTATCACTGCTTTATTTAGTTCAAATACATTGTCTTTCAATTGGAACCATTAATTTTCATTTTCCTGACATCACCTTTTATTCCCCCTAAAAACGTGCTACTGCCCCTTTAAATAGTAATTCCCACATCAATGCGTTTTTTTGTTTAGAAGAGTGAGAAGAATCCTCTCTATTTTCAGGTATTTATTTTTTTAGATTTATCTTAAGTCATATAGATTAAATTATCAAAGTTTTCTTATTTACGTTGCTTTCATTTCCTGAAAAATTATTTAACGTATTTCATTTCATAATTCCATTCAATCATCAAATGCTGTCTATATCAATCGACCAGTAAAATGTAAAAACTCTCACCTAGGATCTACATCGTCGCCAAAAAGGACCAATTGTAGTGTGTTAATCAGTACTTTGTGCTATCAACTAGACGTGTTAAATCAATACGAAGCGTGACAAAAATGGACAAATATATATGTTTTGGTTTAGATGTGTGATCTGATGAAAAAATATGCTCTTTCTCTTATTGATGAGTTATAAAAATGTTGTGACATTTTAACTGTTACTTACAAAATTGTTATACAACATGCATGTATATGTGACATTTTATTTTGATTTGTAATGTAAAATGGTGATATAAACGGTGATCGGAAAAAAAGTAACAGGAAAAAAAGTAACGGCAAAAAAGTTACAGTTTTTTCTAGGTAAAAAAGTAACAGGAAAAAAAGTAACAGTTTTTTGTTTTGTTTTTTATTTAATGAGGTTAATGAGGTCTATCACCTGATTGATTTTGTTTGATCAATTCGTTAGTTTCTAGATAGTGTTGTAGTCTTGTAGTCGAGTCGAGCAAGAATACATTCATGATAGAAATATCGTATGTGTATAATTTCCTCAAAAACGTGATATGGTGTTGCTGTTAAGATAGCTAATGTTATTATTATGATATTATCGATTGGCTTCGGCGACAATCCATAGAATCGCATTCTTCTGTATGCTTAGTTGGAGCTAAACTTAAAGATATCTTTTATAAATATTTCCACTTTAAACTGATGAAATAGTTTTATCTATCAATAATAATGTATACCGTGTCATGTTGTTAAATTTGACCAGCCGTCTGACGGTTCTCCTGATGGTTATCACAACAACGTGTCACTGTGTCGCGTCCATGTCTGACTTGAGCTGCAATCTCGCAAAATCACACCAACTTCCTCCTTCTAATTCTTCTGTGTTTGTACTGTTCTGCTTCCCAGGACCAAACCACCATTTCAAGTACATTTGTTGGCTGATTTGTTGGCTGATTTAGCCTCATTGGGGATTGATTAAACGTTAAGAACGTAACAATGCTATGGGTAAGGATTAATCAAGCATTTGCCACAGAGATCACAAGATTACACATACATGTAAAATGAAAGATTATGACATTTCACATAGAAACGATCAAAATTTAATTCAAAATTTCAAAATAAGTTCCTCATAAATGATATAGTCAAATGTGAAGTCTTTGATCAAATACATGTATTGTTGGCGCATGTCACTGCTCTATTGAACTGGTCTTTCTTCATTCCGCCAAATCAAGGTTCTTAAATTCAAATCCTAAAGAATATGAATTTGAAGTATATCTATAATGATAACCAGTAAATGTCAAAGACGGTAAACAGTACAGTATTCCCAAGAAACTGCATTGAAAATTGTTTAGTACCAACAATTTATATGTGCCTTAAAAATTGGCTCTTAAAAGGTATTTACTTAGGTAAACAAATTCTAAGCACTGAAAAAGTAATACAGACGGACGTTAATAATAATAATAAGGTTTACTGCTAACTATCCTTTCTATCAGATAATATATTTTCGATCATTGATTTCAATATTCTAAAATCTGTCTTTCAAAAGACACACACATAGCCGTTCACAATCCCAGGATTTTATATATTATTTATATTTAAATAGTTCTTCTTCTAAAAAATATGAACACATTCCTTCACAACCTGGGAATCACCCAATACACCATTTCGTGAACAAAGAAAATAGCTCACAGTCCTTCACAATATTGAAATTGACAACACCTCTCCGTCAGTTGGACATCATGACAAGCTAAGAGCCCTTCACAATCTAGGAATTTACCCCTATATTGCTTGAACTGAATATAGATAATCGCTCATAGTCCTTCACAATCTGGGAATGGAGCATACTAACCCGTCAATTGGACACTAAGACCAGCTATGAGCCCTTCACAATCTAAGAATCGTTCTCTATATTACATAAATTGAACATAGAAAACTGCTCATAGCCCTTCACAATCTGGGAATGGACCATACTAACCCGTCAATTGAACACTAAGACCAGCTATGAGCCCTTCACAATCTAAGAATCGTTCTCTATATTACATAAATTGAAGATAGAAACCCGCTCATAGTCCTTCACAATCTGGGAATTGACCATACTAACCCGTCAATTGGACACTAAGACCAGCTATGAGCCCTTCACAATCTAAGAATCGTTCTCTATATTACATAAATTGAAGATAGAAACCCGCTCATAGTCCTTCACAATCTGGGAATTGACCATACTAACCCGTCAATTGGACACTAAGACCAGCTATGAGCCCTTCACAATCTAAGAATCGTTCTCTATATTACATAAATTGAAGATAGAAAACTGCTCATAGCCCTTCACAATCTGGGAATGGACCATACTAACCCGTCAATTGGACACTAAGACCAGCTATGAGCCCTTCACAATCTAAGAATCGTTCTCTATATTACATAAATTGAAGATAGAAAACTGCTCATAGCCCTTCACAATCTGGGAATGGACCATACTAACCCGTCAATTGGACACTTAGACCAGCTATGAGCCCTTCACAATCTAAGAATCGTTCTCTATATTACATAAATTGAAGATAGAAACCCGCTCATAGTTATTCACAATCTGGGAATTGACCATACTAACCCGTCAATTGGACACTAAGACCAGCTATGAGCCCTTCACAATCTAAGAATCGTTCTCTATATTACATAAATTGAAGATAGAAAACTGCTCATAGCCCTTCACAATCTGGGAATGGACCATACTAACCCGTCAATTGGACACTAAGACCAGCTATGAGCCCTTCACAATCTAAGAATCGTTCTCTATATTACATAAATTGAAGATAGAAAACTGCTCATAGCCCTTCACAATCTGGGAATGGACCATACTAACCCGTCAATTGGACACTTAGACCAGCTATGAGCCCTTCACAATCTAAGAATCGTTCTCTATATTACATAAATTGAAGATAGAAACCCGCTCATAGTTATTCACAATCTGGGAATTGACCATACTAACCCGTCAATTGGACACTAAGACCAGCTATGAGCCCTTCACAATCTAAGAATCGTTCTCTATATTACATAAATTGAAGATAGAAAACTGCTCATAGCCCTTCACAATCTGGGAATGGACCATACTAACCCGTCAATTGGACACTAAGACCAGCTATGAGCCCTTCACAATCTAAGAATCGTTCTCTATATTACATAAATTGAAGATAGAAAACCATCAAAATCTGGGAAGAGACCACACTGCTCCGCCAGAGGGACCCAAAGACCATGTAAGAGCCCCTCACAATCTAGGAATGTAACCCCGTACTCAATAGACTAAAGATAGAAAGTCACTTAGAGTCCATCACAATCTGGGAATAGACTACACTGCCCCGTCAGAGGGACCCCAAGACCATGTAAGAGCCCTTCACAATCTAGGAATATACCCCCATACACCATAGACTGAAGATAGAAAGTCGCTAAGAGTCCATCACAATGTGGGAATAGACTACACTGCCCCGCCAGAGGGACCCCAAGACCATGTAAGAGCCCCTCACAATCTAGGAATGTACCCCCATACTCAATAGATAAATGATAGAAAGTCACTAAGAGTCCATCACAATCTGGGAATAGACTACAATGCCCCGTCAGAGGGACACTAAGACATTGTAAGAGCCACTCACAATCTAGGAATGTACCCCCATACTCAATAGATTAAAGATAGAAAGTCACTAAGAGTCCATCACAATCTGGGAATAGACTACACTGCCCCGTCAGAGGGACCCCAAGACCACGTAAGAGCCCCTCACAATCTAGGAATGTACCCCCATACTCAATAGATTAAAGATAGAAAGTCACTAAGAGTCCATCACAATCTGGGAATAGACTACACTGCCCCGTCAGAGGGACCCCAAGACCATGTAAGAGCCCCTCACAATCTAGGAATGTACCCCCATAGTCAATAGATTAAAGATAGAAAGTCACTAAGAGTCCATCACAATCTGGGAATAGGCTACACTGCCCCGTCAGAGGGACCCAAAGACCATGTAAGAGCCCCTCACAATCTAGGAGTCGTCTCCTATATTCCAGTCCATACACAGTTTCTTATAGCCATTCACAATCTGGGAATTTACAACACTACTCTGTTAGTTGGACCAAAAATATTCCTAGATTGTGATCATTCCCAGATTGTGCAGGTCTCACAATCTGCAGATTGTTTAAACAATCTAGGAATATTGACATATTCCTAGATTGTGAGCTCACAATCTGCAGATTGTTCGAACAATCTGCAGATTGTGATATACCCCAGATGGTTCGTAACATATACGCTCATCCATAAATTGTTGAAAATATAGGATATATTTTACATCATAACATTATTATAATAATCATTTTCCAAATTAAAGCTTTCCAATTATTTCGTACCATTCGCATGGTCACGTGGGTATAAATTTACTACAGCTCTGTCAATTGGTCGTTCGAAATACCAGGATATGCTTAAAACAAATATCATTGGCTGAAACTTATATTTGAAGTTTCCAAGAGTTATATAGAGAGAAACTTTTCAATATCGAATGTTACATAACTTTGGGGTCTCTGGACCCCAAAGCAATAAAGAACCATGAAGTATTTTGATTGTAAATTGTAAGTAATTGAAAGTAAATTGAAATAACAATATTGCTAAATAACGTTCTGATTGAAGTATATACAGCAAATTTTAACTTCTTCGGAAGACCTCAAAAAGAAAAAAGTGATCATTCATGCTGAAGGTGAATTCGCACCAAACATTAACTCATTTCCTACCGCAAAATCGGTAGAAAGTCGTGCCTGAAACAAATCGGTGAACAAGTAGCTACATTTCATTTGGTGTTATATTGTCAAATAATGATGTGTTCAATTTATATATTTTAACAGGTCAATAACATTCTTGATATAAAGGAACTTTCACATATTCCATAATGTAGTTTAGAATTTATCTACGGATTGATATTATTTATCGGTGTTTGAAAAATGGATGTCTCAAAAACACTTACATATAAATATATATTAGTTGTTTTGCAATCTTAGGAGAAGGCATGACACAAGCGTATCGATAGGATCGCGATTCTCTTCAAAAAATAGTATGTGCAATTGCCCTGACGTGATTACATCGCTGATATACTAACGAAATGAATACTAAACATGAGTACAGCATGTCTATTCATTTTTATCTTAACGTCAAAACTATAGCTGATGTGTCAAGCCATAGAATGTAAGTACAATTTGATAACAGCATGTCTTAAATTATCACACAATCATACATTAATTAAACAATAAAATATCGCATTTCTTTGATTAAAAACCAGTAATGTCCTTTTTTAAGGGCTAGTAGTACCTGGCTTCATGTCAACCCCTGGGGTATCCGAAGTATCCTGAGATACGCCAAAGAGTACTACGGGGATGTCCCTATCATGATCACAGAGAGCGGCACCTCAGATACAGGGGGTCTGGAGGATGATCACAGGGTCAGATACTACAGGTCGTATATCAACGAGATGCTCAAAGGTGGGTGAATGGGCATTCACTGGTTATTTTATGCAAGGTAAATAAGAAGTTTTATATACCGTTGACATAAAGCCTCAGGATATTGAAATGCTGTTTCGACTGAGAGCTTAAGGGAGAGGTAATTTCTGTGTTCCTTTATTACCGAAAAATAACACAATCTATATCTATAGAAGTCCATCCAACTCTTCTTAGAACAAGCATAAACGTCGTCCTTAAAATCTCCCTTTATTATGCAAATCGTAGGTTTAAGATCATTAACGAAGCCAAAAAGGGATAAAGAATGAATTAAAAGGCTGTTTACACATCTCCAAGTATGAAAACATACGATAAATTAGAGGAACATTTTGAGGAATTGTGTTATCACTATGTAGAAATATAAACATTATGCATTTTCAATATCGTGTTTGCATTCCTACGTAAGAACAGACAGTTTAACATTGTTAGAATAAAGCTGTGTTATTAATTGTCACTATGTTGATGATTGACAGTTTAATGCTTGCAAAATTCATTGACAACTAAATCGTGAATGCCTCAAATGCTTATCGAAGATGTTTGATGTTTATATTACTTTCTGAGAAACTAATTTTTTTTATGGAATTTAATGTTAAACTGCTTACTGAGCAGATACTTCAAATTATATTTCCTAACAAAGTAACGTTTCCCTCAATTGCTTAATTGAGGTTTAAAAAGCACAATAAAGGTTGAATCCATGATAGTGTTTATTATGTGAGAGAATTTACCCATCCATTTTACATCCAATTTATCTGTCGTTAGCCATCTTGTGGGACAAAGTGAACGTGTTTGGCTACACTGCCTGGTCTCTGATGGACAACTTGGAATGGACAGCTGGAACCACACAGAAATTCGGCCTTTACTATGTCAACTTTACAGATCCGGCAAGGCCCAGAACTCCGAAGAAATCAGCCGGTTTCATAACTAAACTCTTTAAAGAGAATGGATTCGTAAAAGAGTAATGTATGGAAAATACTTATTTAGTTTTACCTTCTGTTGCTTTGAGTAGGGTGACTTATTTACTTTCTGGTCTTGTAGTAGCTTTACAATCAGACATTTGAACCGTTGATTATTTACCCACGTGGCAACTTTATTGTATTTTTTCTATGCTTTCGTAATAAACTTTTTTTACCGAGTAATTTTTATCCTTTTTTGAACGTCCATCTGTACGCTTTGGAACAATAAGAAAAAATATTGAATAAGGAAATTTCAAATGACAAAACGTGTGTGATATTGACATCGTAATTTGCCTCTATGTAATTTACATAAACCTATTTTGGGGATTTTATGAACGCCTCCAGCAGATTTCGCAATCTGAAACATGTCACAACACATGCACACACAGTAAATCTACTATGCCTTCAAAAACGCTTCAACACAATAAGTACTGCCTTTTGAACACCGACGCAGTTTCAAGTTTATCACTGCGTATTACTTAACTTCAGTATTGTATTAAAGGGGCAGTTGCACGTGTTTTGAAAATTTTTTATTTTCAATTTTTCACTGATAAGTATACGTTAATACTAAATGTATTAATTTGACAGTGTCAAAAATCTCATTACACAAACCAGTCATCCATTATCAGAGAACAAATTATGAGGTTTCACATGAAATCCATGGCTGCCATTTTTATGTAAACACCTTTAATTCATTTTGAATCGCATGGCTGAACTTAACATTATATTTGATTAATTACTGCTTCATTTAGTTTAAATACATTGTCTTCCACTTGGAACCGTTTATTTTCATTTTCCTGACACCACCTTATACTCCCCCTAAAACGTGCCACTGCCCCTTTATAGTAAATGTATTATGTTGATATGGTCAAATAGCATTACCGAGACCAACCATCCATAGTCAGAGAACAAATAATAAATATTCACATACAGTCTCTTTGTGGTCATTTTTGTGTAAACACCTTTAATTCGTTTTTGTGTTTTTTTGTAAGAAAAAAATAATCACATGGCTGAACTTAACATTATATATTTGATTTTTTACTGCTTCATTTAGTTTAAATACATTGTCTTCAACTTGGAACCATTTATTTTCACTTTCCTGAAATTACCTTATATTCCCCCTAAAAACGTGCTACTGCCCCTTTACGGTATGGACATGGTCCTTACAATTGATGACCCAGCCATACGCCTATAGTTTCATGTCATTTTTCATTTTTTAAGAACAAACCCCGGTGTCTTTCTTTCAGACCAATTTAAATCAGGATGTGCAGATAAGTCTACCTTGATATTTCTTAAGAAACAATCATCCAAAACTACAAATCGAATAATCTTAAAAATATGAAAATTAGAAGAATTTCAAGTATTAGTTTTACCCTAACATATTCATTTTGCATCTGAACTTTATATTCAAGAAAAATATAATAATCAAGCTTAATTGTTATATTTGTAGTGTTACACTGAAGGTCGAACATTTTTGACAACCCTACTAATACTGAGGGCTATTACCACATAAACGAGCAAATCAATCCTATCTTTAAGGATTCAGCTTTCAACGCTTTTATTGACTTCTTCATGTTGATTGCATTTCTGCTTAAAGTTAAATAACTGAAATCCATTTTTATTTTGTTTATTTGAATATCAGATAGAAATGAAGAAAAACTTTGATTTCCTTTTATATCATGAATTTGACAAATAAACCATTCAGGATTAATTTAACTTTATTTTCAAGCTTATTGTACATAATTAAATACGGATTAAATCGTTGTAAAGTGTTTCAATCAATCATAGCATATCAGATTCAGGTACGTTTTTATAGAATTGTTTGCGGTAATTTAGGGTTCCATGGATGCTCGTAACGAATCATCAATTTATGAGCATGATAACCACTTTGCGGGACTGGAATATGATGGTGAACGCCGATTAATACTGCCGAACTTGAATGGGTAGTAGCAGGTATTTTGAAAATTTATTTTTTTCCCTGATCGCTAAATGTATTATGTTGATAGTGTCAAATACCTCATTACATAAACCAATCAATTATAGTCAGAGAACAAATTATAAAGATTCACATAAAGTCTATTGGCCATTTTTGTGTTAACACCTTTAATTCGTTTTGTGTAAGAAAAGAACTTTACATAATATGCTTTATTTTTTGCTGCTTTATTAAGTTTAAATGCATTGTCCTTCAATTTGAACCAATTGGTTTAATTCTCCTGACATCACTTTATATTCCCCCTAAAAACGTGTTAATGGCCATTTAAGGGATAGCAAACTTATCTTTTACATCTCACTTCTTCTGCTAATGAGTCACCATTTAATGAAACCATGATACATTGATTTGCCATACAGACTTTAATCAAGGAATTTCGGAACCTTGTCTTAACAATTACCATGTTGAGTACGATAATAGAACCATATATCCGTAAATCAAACCAAAACACACTTTTAGTCACAAGATATTCGATTTTCCTATTCGACAATCTTACACCCATTTTCTCTCCACAAAGGCGGATCAAGTCATGTTGATTTAGCCTCTGTTATATTACGCCGAAATCACTTGGTCTCGGCAGTTTCCCCTAGCGGAAAAAATTTTCATCACAATGCATTTTAATTTCTGTATCAAATGACAAGGCTGCTCGCATGAAAAGGATGGTTCATATCAGAATGCCGTTGCCTTGATTCAGTAGGTCAGATTTAAGAACAGCGTCGCTGATTGCACAACTAACTTTGATTGCCTCCAATCAGACATCTCCCATTCTATCCCACAAACTCCGAGTAATATAACAGAGGCTAAATCAACATGACTTGATCTGCCTCTGTTGGGAGAGAATGCCTTACATCTAATCATCCTAAACATTTTCTGATTGAAGCAGCCGTAAAATATCTCAATCTGCGCACTGAACAACGGTGGTGGTCGTCCTTGGGCCTTAGAACAAAATTCATTTGTTTCTGGTTTCCGCCCGCGTCAGTTTCAACACCTCTGCCTTTTCCCAGATGAACCAGGGGAAAATTTAAATGAAGACCCGTGGCCCAGAAAACACATTGAAACTTGAACCTTTAATATTTAACTCGTTTCTGTTCGTGTAGGCCTTCAAAGACAGTTATTAAGTGATCCAAAGTTTTTATTCATTTTATTTTATTTATTAATTTTTCAAAATTACGTGGAATCATCTTTATGTTTTCTGAAAAAGTGATTGAATCTTAGATTGAAAAAATATTCAATAGTTGAACAAGGTACCATTCAATTTGATCACGTTTGACTAAATAATAAACCTATTCCCTTCATCATTATTGCATTCTTATAAAGAATATGAAAATATTTCCATTACCATTAAGTTCCATAAACCATTTAATTATGGAAATATTACGTCAACGAAATGTCCTCATAAATTACACGGGTAATGTGTGACTATAAAAAGAAATATGTATAACTAAAAAACATTGAAATCATGTCAGCTCTCAAAGTAAGAATAACCGGTATAGTAAGTCATTATTCATGTCTCAAATCAAAAGTATCCAGGCGAAAACATGTATAAAATAAAACATTAACAAATTTGTCAGTTTATTTATCATTAACAGACCCGCGCTCCATCAGGGTAAATAACAAAAAGTAAAGTTATTTTAGCTTATTTGGGCACTAATAACAAATTGTTTTAGGAGAACCATTTATCGTTACACATTTTGCTTAGTCCAACTTCAAAAGATAAAATATTCAAAACTGAAACTGATAACCTTTTTTTGTAAATTTCAATTTAAAACCTTTTTTTGAGTATTCTGAACAATAACAATGTATTAAGGGGAGCACATTCGGGTAGATGTAAAGTAACGATTTTTTTTAAACAGGATTTTTTATGTAATATTTAGTACTCATATGGTTGATATCAAAACTCGTAACAAAGGCATGTTTTTGAGTTCCTTGATCAAAATAAGTAAGCCTCTTATGAATTTATGGTAAATGCTTGCCTAAGCCCCAAAGCCTTAGTTGATTACAACGCCCACAGAAAAGAAAAGAATCACAGTAGAAACGAATGACGACAAGTGCTGCCATAACTAAAGAGATAACGGCGACCCGTGGCCTCCAATCAGAATACACATGGATAATGAATATATAAAGTACTTTGTTAACATTGATCATTTGCATTCATTTTATATAGGGAACCCATATTCATATTGATAGGTGCCTAAGGTTTTTGTACGGCAATTTGTATCATATTGATTTGTTCCTCTCCCTAACAAGAATATGTCGTTCCTTAAAAACCGTTCTTTTAAAGCCCCATAGTCATATTTGCATGCGGGTTGTGATGAAATCTAGCGATTGAAAATACATCACTAGGTAGAAAAATCATTCGTCTAACCCTGATATCATATGTACATGTCTTGAATAATAATGAAATACTTATTTCGATTTCAGAAGTGCAGGACCCTCTGCAAATTTGCCGAAGCATTTCGCTGACGTCATCATTATGTGTGTAGGATTTTCATCGCGTCTCAGTTAGCAACGTCCGATGAGTATCATGTTGGGCGCAACAAGTAGCTATTTCGGAGGGGAAAAAAAGAAAATTTAGTTGTAGGAGACAAATACCTTTCAAGCGTATATTTAGGACACCATTCTGAGATGACAACACTTGATTTTCTTTCGACAGGCCGGGCACTACATTTTGAATAGGGATCTTTAACAAAATATCTTATGCGCGTAATAGAAGCTGTTAGTATTGACGCGGACTTGTTCTATTACATTTCCAATCTACGAGAGCGGTCATGTGGAATGATGTATTCAGCTACCACGGACATTGAGTATGAAATTCCTTTATTTAATCCCCAGTTAACATCTCATGGTCTCCCTCTTGTATGACTTTAATTAAAATCTTATTTATAGTACTTTGCAAGATAGTAAGTTTTTAGATAGCCAATATAGGTTCCAATCCAAACGGCTTTATGCTATACTCAAGTGAGAAATTCAAATAAAAACATCAAATTGCAGCACAGCACAATTTTTTATTTATCTATGGTTTTAATTGATATGACAAATATCAAGACATGCATTATGTGTATCCTAAAAGGTTAAAAACATATTCGAGTGTATGAACACACCGGTGCTTTCAATGCATTAATAGTACTTTGAAATGAATTAAAACGTGTAGAAGAATAGAAGGAATATATCAGAAGAATCACATTATATAAAAGCAGTTCTTGACTTCAAGTCTTTGAAGGGAATTAAGACGTTGTTTATATAAGCACATCCATTTTTTTACCAACCGTTTTGAGGAATAGTTAATCCAACCTGATCAAGGCGCAAGGATATACTCTGAAACATCGTGATCGTCAAAAAGTGTTGATATCCCGAAAATCTTACCGTTTTCATTGGGAATATTTGATGACAAGTTACACATGTAAGATGTACAATAATAAGTCATCAAAGATGATTAATATAAACAAAATACACAGCATGTTCGCTACGCAATATCAATGTCTCAATCAAAGCCTCATCCCCAGCAGTTGAAATAGATCATGGTTCCACATCTTTGGGAATCATGTAGGACGGGAAACCAGACATTTTTCAGTAATCCGAATCACCAAAATCCATCCAGATACACTGTTCGTCACTCCATTGCCCATCGTCTTGACAAATTATGTCACCTGTAGGGGAATAGCCTGCACCACAAGTCAGTAATACTTTAGTTCCTATATCGGAATATTCGGGTGAAATGTTCAAGTATCCATTGTCTATCTTAGGTAGACCTAAGCATCCTGTGATGACACATGAGTGCTGCAAACCTTCCCCAGGTTCACAGTACGAGTTCAGAGGGCACTGGTGGTCAGCGCATGATCCTGCTAGTCTGCTTGACCAGTTATCGATACTCGAGAATACAAAATTGTAGTCGTAAACAAGATCGGATACTGATATGGGAATTGCATTGTTCAGTTGACATTCACCGGTGTTTTCGTTGTAATTGAAAGATTTGCAAACTGTAAACAGTAAACAATCTCTTGCACAAGATACAACTCCGTCAGGAAAACCTCTCAAAACATAGTTTGGTAAAAAATGTTTTTCGATTACTGGCAATTTATCAAGGGATGCACATGTGTTTCCTGATACCGTGAATGGAATCACACAGAACAGTAAGACAGGTAACATATTGCATGCAACCGTACCAACAAACAATCTTAATGGATGCTAACGCAAGATGCCAATGAAGGTGTACATGTATGGCACGTCTGACAGTCTGGCAACCTTAGCTAGCGAATGACAATAGCTTGCTTTACTTGTTACTAATTAATACCTGTGTGTTAAAATTACTCAGTTGATCAGTTTGTTTAGCATTGTTCTCGACTTTCGACTATGACATTTTACTTATCCTTTTGGGAATGCTGACAGTCACGAAGTGCATTCAAATGCTTTCTGAAGTAAAAGGTACCATGTGTAAAAATAACCATTTTCAGAACATTAGAATGTTTACCCATTATCTTTCAAACTTTTTTAATGCCGCTAATGGCTGAGATTTTGCCTAAGCAGAGTAAAACAATAACTCACTCACTCACTCAAAATTTTCCCGAGTTTATTGCCCACTTATTGCGCTCATGGATTGGGGACCATTTGTTATATACTTAAATATTGATTACTGTTGCAAACCTTGACCCAAAAGTCAATGATATTTAAAGTGAAAAACTTGATGTAAAATACAGAGCTCCATTGCTGAAAATAAAGGAGCGAGACCACAATAGGATGACGTCACAAGTGTAATTTAGATACTTATAATGAGGTTTCGAACCAGCAACCCTTTGAAACTATGATTTGTGTTATTGTAAATATGTATCAATGTACTGTAATATGTCTGTAATATCAAAAGACAACATTTCAAAATAAAACATACGACGGTCTTTAGGTGCATGAGAACTAAAAGGCATTTGATGTTTTTCAACGATTGCTCCGACATCCTTTCATTAAGACATTCTTTAACATCGAAGTGTAGAACACAATCTTATGAATTCTCCCTGAATTATACTATCCAACCAGAACAAACCTTCTATGCACATCTAGTATGAAAACAAACAAACTTACTAGATATTCCGTGGGGAAATTTAACAGTTATTTTAAAAAGTAATCAGTTCAAACAAAAGGTAATGAATCAATGACTCTGAAAGGCATTTAGTATACATGTAAACTCTATGATCGCCAACGTTCACATGCAGCTTCTGTACGTTATGGCTATGCCCAGAGGATGTTCATACCTCATTTAACACCAAACCATAAACCAGATAATTAGAGTGTTATAGCCCGTGAGGTGGTTTTGTACTTAAATGATAATATTCAATGATCCATATCTCGTTCAACACCAAACCATGAAGTTAGATAATGAAATGTTTTAGCACTTTATGTAGTTTTGTATCCCCCCGATGCACAGTTAAACAATAATATTCAATTATTTGTAAACTTCATAAAGAATCTACATCTATCATACTTCAGTTAACCAACCAATCCATGAATTTAGATAATGAAATGTTAAGGCACCTGATGTAGTTTTGTATTTCCCAAGATGCACAGTTAAACAATAATATTCAATTATATGTAAACTTCTTAAAGAATCTACATCAACCATACTTCAGTTAACCAACCAATCCATGAATTTAGATAATGAAATGTTAAGGCACGTGATGTAGTTTTGTATGTCCCAAGATGCACCATTCATCCGTAAAGGAACATCTACCATTCATAAACTGGTATGTGTTTATTGATTTTAATGAAATCCAAGTTAACAAAGCACAATGGTAGGCTGAAATTTCGAGTTATTTCGTTTTTATTCAAAGAATTAAATAATAGGTAACTTACTGCTTATTTGTAGGTCATTTAAAATAAAGTATGAGTGTCTAGCGATATTTATCAAATGTTTGATCACATTTATCTTTTCTTTTTCTTACCAATTCCAGTTTTGCACAGTGATCTCAGCTGAATAATATGCTGCAAGAACAACAATGGTTTTGTTTTCACACGTACCTAATCAACTCGTAACTGCCTACATTTATCTCTCAGAGGGTTTCAAAATGCTTCCTTTGGATGTCGAATGCATTTAACAAGTTAGCAAAAATTAATTGTGAAAAAAGCCCTTTCATTTAGTCATCCACATGACCTTGATTAATCCCACCATTGGTGTAAAAGCCATAATGCGATGGTAATTTTGGGTTCATTGAAATGTATTGGCACTCACATGACCTTGTTTCATCCAATCATAAGGGAATATATCGCTGACATTTCTTAATCTGAATTTATTTCTAAATTAAAACAAGTCATTTAACTTCCGTAAGGAATGCCAATGCAGTTGCATCACCAAAAACGGTTTTTGGAGGTATCCTGTTTTGTCGTATAAAACCCATCGAGAAGTCAGAGCATTAAATTCAAATGTAAGACCTTCTATAGAAAGCCGGAGGGTTTTATATTTCAAATGTAAGACCTTTACCCTAAAGACAAAGGATTGCATATATCAAATGTATGGTGTTTACCAAAAGCCGAAGGTTTTAATATCTTAAATGAAAGACCTTAACCCTAAAATCGATAATCTTTTGAAAAGAAAATCTTAAAGTTTGATACTTTAAATGAGAATTTAGAACTCCAACCAGCGAGGCAGACATGAAGGCTCTGTTAAACAATCTAGTGATCGAAGATCAGTTTTTAGTAGATTTATCGCAGCAGTAAATGACTTGAGCTCCCGATTTTAAGAGCTTGCAATGACACTTTAACAATTCTTTGTGTTTCTTTCGTTACTCTTTATGAAAATGAACATTAGTGAAATGACAAAATTTCAGACATTCAAGTCAATCCAAACTTGTAAACTCTTTTATACTCTTAAGACTTCACCTAATGGATGATAAAAGCACCATGCATACCCTATGGTCTGTTTAACTACTGATTAATTGGAACATCAATGTAAGATTTCATGATATAAACTAAAAAAATAATAACATCTTATTGTAGAGAATAAAAAAAAAATTTAAATCATACAAACAAATAAGATCAGAATATAAATAAGCTTTTGATATATATAAAAATGCTCCCAAATGTTCCAATTATTTAATTTTTGAAGATCCAAGCGTAGCACATATAAATTGTAACTGACATATAGTATCCATTCGCAACAAACCTTGTTTAAACAGGTAGTATGAGGACAAAGAAATAGTAAGTTATTCTGTGGGGAAATTAAACGGTAACATCTTTAAGTATTGAATTGAATGAAAACGTTGATGGTAATCTATATTCCAGTATATAGAGTTCATTGGTCGGCTGCCTCATGCGTTTCCCAGCGGAACTTCATAGCTCGTTCAACACCAAACCATAAATTAAGTTTATGAAAAGAAAAAGTCATAGCACATGTTGTGGTTTTGTATCCCCAAGATGCACAGTTCATACGTAAACGAAAATATTCAATGAACTGGAAATCTTTAGAAGAATCGACGTCACCCGGTATCTATCAATTGATCTTGATACATATCATGTAAGAAAAGCAAAATGTTAGTTACCTAACGATATTTATCAAATGTTTGTTCACAGATATATATTCTTTATTAAAACAAGTTTTGCTCAGTTGTTTCCCAACTGAATAATCAGTAACGTTACAGGGACATATTTCCATCAACCACATATAAATAACCATAATAATAGTTCAATATGTAATATCAGTAATATTGCTCACACAAACAGATGCAATTACTTGAAATTCACACAATCAGGTTCGTTTTCAATAACGTTGTTTCCACATGTACCTGAATCAACTTGTCACTGTGTGTATTCATCTCTCAGAGGGCTTTTTGTGCATCTCGAATGCATGAAACAAGTTTAAATAAAAACTAACTGTCGCATGTATTGTAGTAGGACAGTTCTGCAAGAATGTTTTATCAGTTAAAGTGTTAAATCTTGAAAAATTATTATATAAATGTGTCTTCTCAAAGCATATCCTAATTTCTATAGATCAATAACCTAGGCATACAGGAAGCAATCGGATAAAATTTGACACTTAACAGCACCGTGATTGTGTTAAGCATCTTCATTGATTTTGAAATATGACCATTAAACTCTCTAACCTTTAAATTAGAGGCAAGACGTTCCATTACACGTTCGTCAAATTTATCTTTCTCCGGTTAAAGGAATTCAATTTTGCACTTCAGATAATGATAATAAAAGATAAAATCCCTTTTTTCTGTCTCCTTATAGAGGACAGATGCTCCTTCGAAACAAACATCAAAACTTCAATATTAAAAACAATCATAAATCTATACAATGTTACTCATTAACTTTACACATGTTGTCATTTCAGGCTTATCTTACTGCATTTATTGTCATCACATGATTAATCAATTGTTTGCTGATTATTAAAAAAAGGTAGACGAAATATCTTAAAGGGCTTTTGAATTTTTACATTTTCATGATTTTCCCAAACTGATATTAGTTTATGCCACATGTATTGTCTTAAGAGGTCAAACATATCATTACTGAAACCTATAATATGTGACTGTGACATTTAGCCATCTTTAGGATTGACCACCGAAGCAAATCTATCGTAAATCCTGTACTGGTCAAACTTGTATCAACAGATGTCAAGACGAGGGTTATTAGAGCCATAAAGCATTGAAAAGTATCGTTGATCTTAACTTGCATATCACATATGAAATACCAGACAAATAGTAGCTGTTTCTTGACAGTTACATCTGTGTGATAAATAAAAACTGCACAATTCAATGCACAGTTTCTCTTTGTACCTAGTATATTATCAGCAACCAAGTGTGACAAAGTCAACCTCAAGCGGGGAAATATATCATTGTTAGCAAGAGAATATGTCCTATTATTCTCCATGTTATTGCTAGCCCTCCTCTCACAGTTGTCAGTGGTTGGGGATTGGTGTACTGATTGTCATGTAATTACAGTGAACTTCGGACCAGGAGACTAGATGAGCTCTGCTTTTGTGTTGGCGACAAAAACATCTTCATCAACGAGCTTCTTCCATGGGAATAGCTCCACGCTGTGAAATTGATAAATCATCGTGGTGTGCTTGAGACTTGTCACCGGGGTGACCCACAGACACACTAATTGATTAACCAGAGTTTCCATTGCGAGAGCAGATTTCAGATATCGCGGGGCTGAGATTTAACATTTGACACTGACTAGCATTATGAACGTAAGATCGGTTTTATAAGATGTTAAAACTTAAGTCTTATCTTACTTCCTTTGTATATAATCTTTACCATGTACACTGGTTAGGTGTAATAACGCCTACAGTGAATAACAATATAATAAAATACTGAAATATGAATATGTAGGAAACAGGTACAATGTAATTCATTATAATGAACTGTGTATCAAAAATTGAAGGAAAACGAACAAATATGATTCGATGAAATGACTTTATAATCTCTGTCATATTAATTATTTCATGGCTTTGCATAAAATAAAAGTGATTCCTGTTTTATGAATGGTTGAAGACTGTCATAATCAAAACCACTGATACATAAGACCTTATGCGATTGCATACACAAACCGCGCAACATTTTGAAAATACTTAAGAAAAACATTAATAAAAGGAACCCTAAAGATTTTTAAAACTTATTGCTTTTAGGGATAAACTTAACAATGAATTTTGGTGTAACTAAAATGATATCCCTAGGGATTCAGTGATGTATACCGCAATTTAAATTTGAATCTACAGTGTCTATTCTTTCATTATTCACGACCCCTTGACTTTAGTTTGATATATTCTGAGCTTCATCGGGGAGGTTAAGTGCTGTTGCTTTTATAAATGTTGTATGTACGTTGTTCCTGCACACTGTCAGGTGAGAAAAGAATAATCACTAATGCAAACATCACCATTAGTCAACAAATCGATATTTATGAAAAGTCGTATAGAAAACAAAATGTACTGAAAGCCGTTTCACTCATATCGAATAGACTCTGTATGTATTATAAAATCAAATAAAAAATCGTATCATATGACCATTTTCAGAACTATGGCATCTTTAGTTGTCACAGAATCAGAAAATGCTTTTTGGCGTTCATGATATGTTTCTCTACCAATACAATTAATTTATATAAAATAATCTTGACTTCATTAGGTTTGTCTAAACCAAAACTTGTAAATGGATGAAATAAATATTATTCAAACTACCTTTTACAGGTAAAATTGTAAAACTTTGCACAATTGCAACAAATTTAGAAAGGCTTTATAACTTGTGTCACAGTCAACGATGTATGATGAAAAAAACATTCAAAGCTTACATGGAAGGTTCAGAGGGCAACAATCACTATAAACGAATGAACAGAATAGTATTTTGTAGCACTCGTGCTGGACTGAATACACATTGAAATAAACGTGATTTTTCACATCATTTGATGTAGTTATTTTCATTTTAAGAAAAGATAAACTAGTAAAGGAAATACCATATATTAATATTGAACATAAAATGTTACATTTTCCATGGAGCTCAGTTACATAAAAAGGTTTGCATCAGAAACCTTTCAAATAAATTCAAGTTGTTTTTCGCTTCTGTTAGCTCATATCTATCATTACAACAACTGTCTGAAAGAAAGTTTGGGAAGAACCCTTGTTAACTAATGTGTTCTCCAACAGCATAGTATTAAAAACACATGAAGATTTGACTCCAAGTTTGAGAAAAACAGCTGTCACATAAGGTAAAACAAGGAGATAACAACATTTGCAAAACCTTTGACTATAACAGAGGAAGTTGAACCCAACTGCAAAGACTAAGAAGTATTAATCATAGAGCAGACATGGGAGTAGTCAATGGGAGCACCATAACGCCCTTTGATTGAAGCCACTTCCGGCCAATGCACCTTGGAAACCATCTTGTAACGGAGACGTCAGCAGCAATAACGGCACCAGGACACCTTATATGTCGACTAACAGTGTGCTGACAACTAGAACAACATAGGAATCGAGCAGATTGACTTTACAGCAAAGTTAATCTGACACTTTAAACCACATGTCATATACCAGACGAGTTTGACGTTGCAAGATGGTTGATTGGCAACGCAAATTGTTCACAGATGATTGTAAGTATTGTTGGTAATGGCCGGAATTGTGCAAACAGATTTGTTGGCGGAAAATTTCCACTACATTGAACTGCCAAACAGTTCAGAAAACATACCAAAACACATCTTGAAAACAAGTACATTATAATCTTTCGCCCTTACAGTAAAACTACCTGATAACTGACACATTCATTTGTCCTGAATATATCCTTGACATACATCACGGTAGAGGTACAGGGCTTGAGTTGATAGTGTACACTGTGATATTTATGTTTATTTGACCAGTGGTTTCAATGTGCTTGTTTGAGGCATTATCTACCCGAAAATATACATTGTAGTAAAAAACTTATTAAACCTCTGTTTTCATACAAGAAATTCCCGGGCTACAGAAAAAAGCCTGATTGAATGCTAGCGCAGAGTGTGACGTTTTAGCATAAATACAAACACCCTTATAAAGAAATGATACTGGACAAACATATTTAGTATGATATGTCCGTGTAGTATCATATATCAACTAAATTTGTTTTGGTGATAAAATACTTTCATTGAACCATTTAATCTGAATCCCAGCAATTAATACTAATAATGTAAAGTATTAATGTCCAGTCGCACATCTCGATAGTGGTATGAGGATATTGTAGTACGTAGCCTAAAGACAGTTCCTTATCATACTCCCAAACCCTAATTACTGCAGCTGACAGGAAGTGTGGGAGAATCTCATTTAACTATGTACTGGGCACTGTCTGACATCATTAGCTTTCTATATCTACTCATTTATTTCATGGGCGAGAGGATCTGACTGGACAAGCGTGGGCTATATCGTCAGAAAGACTTAATAATGACATTGAGGATATAACAAGTGCTTCATTGATATTTCAGTGCAGCTACTATCCTTGCAGAGTTTTGCATTTTTCTTAATATTTCGTGGAGCTATTGCGATGTTCGGTTTCTTAATATTCTTATTCAAACCCTATAATGATGTTAACTCGTATCAAAGAATAAATTATTTCAATATTGATCCAGACATGACTTTTTCTCATTTTCTAAGCTCTACATCCATCAGCTGAGATAACGAGCTTTATTAACGTCTTATCAAGTTCATGGGTGAGGGAGTTTTCTTCTCGTATCATTCGAGTACCATAGTTGAATGTCAATACAATTTATCACCGTCATCCTTTCTGAAAAATTGCTATACCATTTTCAAACTGGCTGCTATGTTTTATAGGTAGTATGAGACCATTAATTGTCTTATCAGCCTTCTTATCAGAAAACTAACTATACAAAAGTTTGACATCCGATCGTGTTTAACAGAAAGTTTCAGACAAAAGAAATAATGGAAACCATCTGAAATATGAACAGCATGATGTATACCAGCCATGTATTAAGAACCTGTCCTCTTCGAAAGCCATGACAAAGTTTCTTAAGGAGTAACAAAGCATTGATGAAGTAGATTCTTCTAAAAAATGAAGTCATTGGTCATTTTCGTCAATTTGAGTTAATTTTGCAATTTTCCTAATATTATCTCAAATGCGCAAATATAACTCTATCAATACATGTATTTCTAACCAATTGCGGACCAAGTTAACAAGATCCATATGTTTCAAAAAGTTCCTAAAGGATGTCAGTTAATATCTAATACTGTCTGTGCATTGCCCGATACAAACTGATCACTATACTAATAACTGACTGACAAGTACATAATATTATCTCTTGGTCTTTTTTTAAAAAATTAAAGATGTTGAAATATTTCCAAAACCTTCTCGTGGCCTTTTAAGAATATACGAATGAAGTTTGTACTACTGCGAATGTTCGACTTGATCGTTGGTAAAATGCACGAGAAACGAAATAAATGTTCCGAGCATGTGCATGTTGTTTAGAAGTAGTCAATCTCGTTTTGCTTTGGACTTACTCAGACCTCTTATTTGTGTATTTGTGACATATTCTAATCATATATAACAATTGTTCGGATTGTCAACATTTAGGTAACCTTAACGCACATAATAATTGTGAAAACCTATTTGTTGAATTATTTTGTTAATTGAAATACTTAAAAAATTATCCATTAATGGCAGAACTGTTATAATGCTGCGATATTATCAAGAGATGTTCTGTTAAATATGTTTAACTGATGGTCTACTTAAATGACAATTTCAGCTATTACAAATAGTCGATTCAAATGTATGTGTGGCGACGGTGTTGATCAATTTAATTAACTCATAAATAATTGAATGATGAGCTTTTCGTTTAGCATAACCTTAGTGGCACATTTTTTAAATCAATAGTTGATTTATTTTTCTCTAACATGTTTGATTTGGCGTCGTTTAATCAACAACTTTTAAGGATATCAGGATTAAGACACTTTTATGAACTAAAAGGACACCAAAGTGCTATTCTAAACATAAGTGACTGATGCATGTTTTCAATGTTCACATTGTTCTTACTATCATCAAATGATTTAATTTAAATGCAAAATGACACTCTATGTATTTTAATCTTTTGTTCTCCATTACAGTAAATTCAATTATAAGAACATTTGGGGAAGTTTGCTATCAATATTTAAATTAAAAATCTCAATTTCAAGACTATCACAAAAGTAAACAGATTCTGCATCACTGATAAGGAATATAAGTTAGACATCTAAAGGAAGTCATGTTGTGACAATGGTGTCTATTCATCAACGAGTTGCAAGGAATAACTTATGATATGTATCCTATTTTATGCAATGCGTTAGACACTGCATTTATGAGGAACAGATCATCTGCAATTCTGAACACGGAGTTGGTTATTGTTTTTCTTACCCACGATCATTTAAATGCATAGAAAAGAACAAAAAGAGTAGAAGCTCACCAGTATATTACAAATTGTACCAATATGCAATTCAGAAGTTCGTTACTAACTACATGCACTTTTAAAGAGTCAGTAGCACATATTTGAAAGTATCATATTTTACATTTTTCACTGATACTTGTAATTGTACGTTAATGCTAAATGAATTATTTAAAATAATTTTGGGTAAGAAAAATTAATCGCATGGCTGAACTTTACATTATGTATTTGATTTATTACTTCTTCATTTAGTTTAAATTAATAGAAACGATACCAACTTTTCAAGAGGGTTAACAAATCCTATGCGAAAACGAATTCCAGCCCTAGGCACATGACGAAGTAATCACACTTTCATTCATCAGAGTATAAACATTTCATTTCCATGACCTTTCAATCACATTTGAAGTCCTACATTATTCTTTTCAATAAGTTTTGATCAGAATGTTTAGAATAGGAATTGAAATGTAACTAAATGTACAAATTTTATAACTGGTTAGTGATATAAACACAAATGATTAAAATTAATTTGTTTTTGCATATTTACTGTATGACAATAGAAAATTAGCAAACTCTTGTCTGGATAAGGAGGTATTAAAACATTTATTTCAATATTTTTCACAAATGTAAACAGATATTTTTATATTTTAAATTTATCAAGTTCAGATGGCTGCTGAAGATATGAAGTAAACTGCTACATTAATGCACTGGTATTGAAAAGGATGTTGATTTTTTAATCTGGTTTTTTTTTTTTTGAAGAAAGAAAATGCATGTAAAACAGTCATATGCTTTAGGGTAAGAATTATTTTAAATTATTTATGTTGAACAGAAAAACTGCTACCATCAAGTACCAACGACCCATAAGGATAAGAAAGTGTTTTGATGAATGTCTTGTAGATTCAGGCCTGAACACAACTCTCAAGAGTATATGATTATACATCAATTAACATGAATTCCTATTGGACCTATTCGTTCGTGAAGTTGTCATTGTTATACACAAGAAAGCAGAATTAATCAGTACAACATTCTCCCTGTGTACGTATGATATTTACGTATCGAAGAATTTACAAACATCCTCTTTTCCCTTTTCAAAACAATTGGTAGCTTTGAATGTTTGCCTCAATGTTACTAAATGCTATCATAAGAATAACCAACGAGTTACGACGAATTAAGGATCATCTGTCCTGAGTTAATTATTATGACACAATAATTCATGAGGTACATAAAATCCGTACTTCTGAGAAGCGAGGTGGTAATTATTTTCCTTACCAAAGATCTTTGTCATGCGAAAATTTTAAAGAATGAGTAACATTATAAAACCAATCTCACCTGGTACATTACAAACTGTAATCATATGCCTTTCAATAGTTCGCAATTTACCTCCTAATTTGAAATAGTACAAAATTACTTCAATTTCACATTTTTTTGCCAAAGTTATTGTCTGTATGATAAAAAAAACGTATTTATTGAACACATTGTCCCGAAACCAGAAAGAAAAAATAAGACGTCGCTAGCTTTCATTACGGTTGATAAGCCTTGTGTAGAATGACACTGTTTGACGTCATGTTTAATAATGCATAGAGCTGCGACGAATATCAGTAAGGCCGGCAACACTTCACCAATGCGCCATCTGGTAAGTTTAAAGAAAACATCAGAAACCCTTAATTTCATATTAAAATTGTATGTAGTGTGACGACACTTGCACAATTTAGTTATAAGACTTTCATATCTTAATTGAAATAGAAGATCCGAGCTTATCAAGGATGGATGCAAAAAAAGGTCCATCAAACAATCAAAATGCGAAAAATTTCTAGAAAATCTATATCACTTTTCATAATCATTATGAAAACTATTATTCTCGTCATATCCTTGCCTAGGTAAGAATAAAGTTTTGTTGTTTAACATCTTCTAAGGTTTTATGGGTTTGTTGTATTGGCGTTCTCCTACTGGTCTCGCTGTGATGTAATAACTCAGTAAAATGAATCCGACTCTGTTGGTTATCACCAGGAAAAACATGTTGTCATATCAATTTCAAATCACAAAATGTTTCGAAATATCCCCTTTTAACCATATTCATATATTGTTTTGTTAAATTCGCTTATGCTATGTGTTCTACATAGCCTGGAATTTGAATCATGCTCAGCGGTATTTGGTTGCGATTAATAGATATAAAAGTCAGATTTAAGTCGAATTTTTAATTCTTGCCGTTACAAGTAGGAGAAAGAAATTGTCTACACAAAATATAAGTATACAAGACAAAAACTATCAAGTAAAAGCCCGATTAGTCCTTCACTGCTAATTCTAAAGGAAAATTGATGTGCACATGATACTTGATTCGTCCTTATAAATCTCACAATTGGTTCTTTTTTTCAATTATCATTAATGAAATTAACCGGGGTAACTGCAAATTATAGACATAAAATTTGATGCACGGAGATCGGATACCTTTGTTACTGAGCATCTGCAAGATTGTGATATTGAACAGTTTCTACTTTTTCGTTCCTTTTCACTGGCAATGTGAGCTCCAAAAAAATGGAAAAATTAAGTTTGTATTTATCAAATCATACATGATTTTCAAAAATTTGTGAATATGAGAAATTGATTTTATTCACAAAAGAATAAATATTTCCTAAAAATCATCATTTTTGAAAAATAAACATTTGTTTGGATTTACTTTTTATGACTTTCGAGCTCCTTAATATTTCTATTCTGCAATGCTTTAATAGAAACACATGTAATTAACAATTTCATTTAAAAGTTAACTTAACAAAGAGTTTCAAAATCATTTTATTTTCATCATTTGGTGCCATAACTGGAGGGCTCTTCTTAAACAAATACTGTGGTGACATGGGATTGTTAAGACAAAATTTTATTCAAGACACACCGTTCAACAAAATAAGACAAAATTTAGCTTTTCCTCAATACCTCGATATTTTTTTTTCTCCTTAATAAATAGCTTGTAAAATAGCCTAAAGACAGTCGTTGAACTGTCTAGAGTTACAGCTCTAATTAGACTAAAACAATTACATTCTTTATCAAAGGCTCGAAATACAAAAGATAAAAATCAAGAAAGCAGTGAACAGTACAAAACTGGTTATTTTCCTTAACGTAGGAGTGCTACTTCTAACATTCGTTGAAAAATGTTAGATATAAACATGATGTATGTATAAATTATTGGAAAATGTCACAATCACTGATAATTTTATCATTTTTTCTTTCCCTTTCCTGACATTCCAAGTCACAATTGTCACAAAAAGAACATGGATACATTTTCTAATTGTTAAGGGCCTTCCATGTCTTCTGGATATGGTGTAAGGAACAAACCGCCCCTTGGTGAACACCCTCCTGGAAAACCACCACAGTTTAGGTAAATCAAAGTTCCATTCCTTTCTCTCTCAATGGGCGCCATGTATGGAAGAAAGCCATAGGTTGTCCATTCCTGCTCGTCACTTATTCTCCATCCGGTTCCTCTCAGGTCAATTTCAAATTCCCCCACAACTCCACAGCGTAATTGCCCATACCAATGTCGAGTATAACAGTCGTGAGCTGACCCGTAAGCTAAATAATAAGGAACATTGGAGACATTGGCAAAAGTAAGATCTGAACCACGGACTTGCATAGTTTCCACATTAACCCTTATCTTCTGAAACCAAATGTCTCCGCCATGCCCTGAACAACTCAGTTTTAATTCCGTCTCCCCTTCGCACTTGTAGTTCATTTTCTGAGGATATATACCATGATTGGTATTCACAAGAGTCAAGTATTCCAACGGAGTCGACGATGTCATATTATGACAGTAGATTCTCGCCCTGTAGTTATCCATGTTGGGAAGAATAAGCCAATACTCCCCATCTTCACTGTCTGGTTTAAATCTCTTCACAGTGCCACAGGACGATAAGGCAACACACTGTGCTTCACTCCAGGTTCCATTCTCCTGACACACCACATTATCTACGGGGAAGTATTCTTCATCACATGTCAGCAATATATTAGTTCCTATTGGCGAAAAGTCAGGTGAAATATCAAAGCGCCCATTTTCTAAAGACGGTAGACATGCACATAAAAAAATGACACAGGTGTACAGCTCATCAGTGGCGTCACAGTATGAGTTGAGAGCACATGTATGATAAGTGCAGGGTCCTGCAATTCTTCTTGGCCAGTTAGAGATATCTGAGAATACCGAATTGGTGAACACACTCTCAAGTTCTGTAGGTGATATCACTGTTTCCTTATTCAGTTGACAGTTACCAGTGTGTTCATTGTAGTTGAATGATTTACATATACTCCTCGTAAGGCATGCCCTCGAACAAGACAAAACGCCATCTGTTGTGATATTCAGGACAGTGCTGTTTAGAAGGACCTTACCTTTTAAAACTTCCAAAGAGTCAAGAATTGTACATGTGTCTTTTGCTCCAATCATTGTCACATACAAGGCAACATAAAGCAGTAACAGCGCCATATTAAAACGGGTTTATGCTAGACCCCGTCTGTCACATGCAGTGACTATGAATAGAATATATACTGTCCAACATGGTTCTCTTGGGTCACCTGAAAACAAAAAACAAAAGATCACTATCATTCGAAGGCGTCCATGCATATCTAACCATAACCATAAGCATTACCATAACATCTCCATAGGGATTCTGTACACTCACTGATTTTTCTGTTGGTCGTTGTTTGTAAACAATTTTACCTACATATTTAAGAGAAGCAAGAAACCTTTGATGATTCATAAAAAGACCAAAAAACAAAAAAGTCTCTGAATTTGAATAGTCTCTTAAGCAACAAACTTTTCATCTTTCCATACTTCCTTTCCTGATAACCATGTGAAAAGCACAATGTCATTATTGTTGGCATGCTGGTTACCTATGGAAATGGCCTACGTAAGAAATAGTAGTACTGTAGGAAAGAAAATAGTGTAATATTTTACAAAATGTGGTACGCAATTTAAAGCTTGGTTAAGAAATAAATGCTTGAAACCGTCAATAGAGCTTCTATAAATCCAAAAATTAAATTTGATTTTGTTCTCTGTTTTCATTAAGAATATCGTGAAATCAACATATTTGTGTACACTTTGTATCTATTCAAAACACGCCACATTGATTTGGTAATATTGTAGTTCATTAGGAAGACGAGTGTAATTCTAGGGATGAACAACTTCTTTTATGTAGTGACGTTTCGGTACAGATCCTAATTCAGTTTTCAAGCAAATGAGGACAAATGATGGGTACAGCTATGTTAAGATTAATTACCCTTACAAGGTAGTTATTTAAAAAAAACTTTTCGAGGGCGTAGCCCGAGATGAGTTTTTTAAATTAACTACCGCAGTAAGGGTGATTAAACGACTTACACCACGTGGACATACTTATCTTTGACGTGTGTAACATATTTTGAATGATAAAAAATCATCTACAACAAAATTAGTCCTTTTTTCTAATAAATAACTGCCCTTGGTCGGTTATTGTTTGCACCAAAAATAACAGTGCGCCGAAACGTACCACTTAGTGCTTACGTGACGAAACAGCGCACGCGATTCTCGTGCAAGATTGTCTCTCAACACGTGGTCACACGACGACTGTCATTCGACGCAATTGATTTGGGACTGTTGGTACGGCTTTTCGATTCAGGTGAAGAAATTGTGAACAAGAGCTCATGAAAGTGGAGTTAATGAGAAGTAGGATTTCAATTCTGGCATTTTTATAATGTTCTTATGAAACTGAATGATGAAGCAGATCTTTCATTGTGTTGACATTTTTGACAACGAGTACCAACACAGAAAACACCAATGAAGGTGAGTATTGTTGTGAATTGCTGGTCATATAGTTACAAATAATAGATAGAAAACCGGATAATGTAGCGACTGGCGAGTCAATTGATTCTAACGTTTTAGACTTTTATTAACCTGAACAAAACGAAAATTTCAATAATTAGGAAACATGTAAATACAACAATTCTATTTCTTTCTGTCAATCGGCATACAGAGTATAATGATGTTAATTCAAAATATTAACGTATAACATGCTTTGTCACTTAAACAAGAAATTGAGAACCATGATAGTCATATACACGGAAGTAACCGTCTCACGGCTTAAATACAGTATTAAGGTTCATTTTCAATAATATAAATATAAAGGGTGAAATTTTAGTCCTCTTGAAGAAGTGTTAATGATTTTCCTTGAAACGATATCGGATAATATATCTTGATTTAAAATAATTTAAAAAAGGTCAAGTAAAACTTAATTATTTTAATATTTATCCCGAATCAGTCTTTGAATATACGCACACTTTAACTAATAAAATAGTTTTTCGAAACTATTAATATAAACCAGGTTACATTATATTCTATTTTGTTCATATTTCAGGTGTGACCGCCTATTTTGGCGGTGATGGAGAGATGACTACCAGCAGCGCCCCTCTCATGCAAGATGGAACAGAATCACGACCGAATCGGATACAGTTGTCGAAACATGTACTTTGAAAGACCTTCAATTCAATAAAATGCTTCAAATATTTGTTGTGTATTCTTTTAAGTTATTTTGGTTGGGATGGTTATGTTGGTTATGCGTACGAATGACGTAGTTATATAGAGGTTGATTCATAAATTCGGGAAAACAAACTTACATTCAGAATTTTCGAATATTGACTCGAGGCGAAGCCGAGAGGTAATATTCGTAAATTCTGAATGTTTAATTTTCGAGGGAAGATACCAAGTCCGAGGCGTAGCCGAGGAAGTAAGGTATCTGCCCGTGAGAAAAATGTCTGGTCAAATACACAAACCTCTAAGTAACCACCGCGGTCGTTCGCATTGCCACAATAACCAATCTCAATACATGGAAATAACTGAAGTGAGGTTCGGTTATTCAGAAAAACGACTCGTCAGAACAATGGACATAACTTTCCCTAGTGGTGTAATAATACATGTTAAGTATAATAACAACAAAAAATATCAATTATCTGCAATTTCTGTATCTCTCGCCTAGTATAGTACATGTATACACCGAATACCTCAGCTCATGGTAAAAACTATGTTCTTCTTGAAATAAACACTATCTTACTGACATGTTGGAATCAAATTCTGCGTTTGACGCAGTTTCTGTTTTGCGCTGTGGTGTAAGAAACAAGGCAGGGGTCGAAAAGGAAAGTCACAACATGTCAGATAGCTCAGTTTTAAAACATTGTGGTCTTGTCTTGGGAGATTTTATCGCTTTGGAAGGGATATCTCTGTTAGAGAAAGAGTTGATGAAACCATTTTCATGAACAAATGTGATTAAAAATTAAAAATTTCTAAAATTAATCAAAATTTCCAAAAATTCTTTGAAGTTTAAAAAGCTGTAACCTAACGCCAGGTTTGCATGTGGGTATGAATAAAACTTCAAACAAAACCCTTCTCTTTGAGCTGCTCACATTTAAAGTTGGTGCTAGTGATATTACAACTTAAGTGTTCCTTAACTTCTTTTGAGTAGTATAGATAAAAAATTGACATCTTTTCATAAAAAATATAGGATATAGCCTTAAAATTATAAATCATGGTACGTTTATAGGGATTTACGTACATGTAACTATCTGTCAGTCGTACGAATCACATACATTGTATGGATAACTTGCGATTTGGTCTGTAGTGTTTACTTTTGACACTAGTTTATTTTGTAAGACATTATCAGAAAATATTTTTGGGAGTATAATTGAAATAATACTTTTTGTGTAATAAAATGCAACTGATAATTCACAATTTAACCATTTATGAGAAAATTAACAATTTTTATTTTACATGTTCATTCTATTGTTAGTCTAGAGACCACATTCACAATTGTAATTTAAGATGTTATTTACAATATTGATTCACAAAATATTAGAGAGGTTCTATGCTGGAAATAAGGTATTCTTCGGTTTACGGGTTGTTTCCATATATTTGTCTGCAACTAAAAACATTCTGCAAAAATATGACATCACAAAAACTGCAGTCATCTCCTTGTACCTGGTAGCATGTATTCAAGGCAACACTTCTTCTTGTCTAGACAAATGAATAATGTATCTTCTTTCCTTATTGAATGTAAAACAAATAGGAATGTATAATGAAGCTAATTGCTCGAAGAACACAATTCTCATGGGTGCGTCATTAATGAGAACTAATTAACATTCTCTCTGGAAAGTCATTCAGTACAGCATTGATTCTTAGTGTTTTGACAGAGACAAAGTAAGCATTCAGCAACATTTTACAAGCTTTACTGTAAGGTATGATCTACAAATATGTTAAAACAAAATGAACTTTAACTTATCTTTTCGTTTTCGCTACGCCAGAATGCCTGAAAGACACTTTAATTAGATGATATTTGCATTAGAATATGTAGGTTAGTGAACAAACTTAAGGTACACAGTTGTAAATATTATTATTTCTTCAAAGGATTAATCACCTTATCATCGCATCTTCTATGAAACCTTGTCACTTGATACAGTCTTATTTCTCCAATTCAAAAGGAACTTACTGGTCCGATGCTCGGTACTATATATATCATCCCAAGACTTATCATCAGAACATCAATGGTGACATAAGCCACTCTTCACCTGAGTAAGCAAATGCAATTGCTAGTCGATTTTGGAGCAAGTCCCAGAAAAAGCTGTGGTACAACATCTATGCTTTGGACTCGAGAAACCGCCTAATTATATAACTCTCCCTCTGTCAACTATCACTAGAACTACTTTTTCAGAAGCATTTCCAAACATTGAGTTACCATTCATTATATAAAACATTCATGAATAAACTTTGAAAATATATAATAAATGAGTGACTCAGTTATGAACGAAAATTAACCCATTTTTAAACTCCCAGGTAGATATAAGACATTTCCTTCAGTATTTAACTAATCTTTCCCGCAAAGGGCGTGGCATGGTTGATCCAATGTCACATATTTAATAATGTAAGCGGTTCAGCTTTTTCTTTTCTAAAAAGTAAAAATCTGAAGCTGTTTATTCTAAGTGTAACTTCCTTTTACCTTATAAATATCCCAAAATGTTAATCTAATAAAATATTTATCGTTTAGAAAAGTTGTTTTATCTTAAATTTAACAAAAAGGTTTTGATTAAGAAATCAATTAAGTTTTCAACCATAGCTATTTTATAAAAAGTGGTTCAATCCAACAATTTACTAGTATTTCTATAAAATTTGGATTTCTTTTACATTTCACAGTTACAAAAAGATAATTATATCAACTATTTTAAGAAAACTTCTTATTAAGCAATCCCGTGATTCAATAAGAGGTCCATAGGGATATAAAAAGAACTTAAATTCAGAAAGGTGTCAGTGACAATTGAAGTGCCTGACAAGTTCATTCTTTTTCGCGTTTAAAAGAGACCTATTTATGCACCTGTAAAACACAGGTAAGATATGCATGGTTGTTTTGGAAAACTATATAAAACGATTCAGAAATAATGTGGTCATAACAAATTGATATTGATAACCTTACCTCTATTTCGTAAAACTAAACAGATATTATTAATGAATTTGTATATATAGTTTATCTTGTTTAAGAAATAAAGAAGTTATTTAGACAATAACTTACGAGTGACGGGGAATTACAAATTATCTTTCCCGAGTTATATTAATTTCGTAATTCTCGAGCCTTGGCGAGAGAATTACACAATTAATATAACGAGGGAAAGATAATCTGTCATCCCCGTCACGAGTTGGTTATTGTTTATATTACCCATCTAATTTTATAAGATGAAAACTAAGATTCTTAAAAGAAAAGGATCTCACAAGGAGTCAACCTCAAATTCATAGGCGTTTGCCGTCGCTTTACTATCGATATACCTACGCACGGCTAAATATCCCTTGCGATGTGTTATACAAAATTAATTTTAAACGTTGGTGTTGAAAGTTTCAATTTTCTCTTTTTTTTCTAGTCGTCATTTCAAGTTAGGTAATAATTTGAAGTGACTGACAACGTCCTAGGGTAACAAAATACAAACCGGCGCAAACTACAAATTCCTATGACGTCACCGTTGACACAGTGACGTCATAGCCGCTCGTGTCTATGACGTCATTACAATCGAACGAAACCCGTCGCATTCTACGTGACCGAAAGCTTTTCGCGACGTTAAAAGATGAATGAAATAGTCCAGCAAAACTTTTAATTTGATTGATTCACAAAAAACAATCAAAATACAGCTAAAGGTGTAACTCCCTAGGGACTTACAGAAAAAATACTACCCTGTGTCCGTCCTCCCTTATGGGTAATATTATATTGTAAAGAACTTCCAACATGAATTTGGTAAGTAATATTTGCATCTTCAAATTTTCTGTTTTGTTTTCATTGTTTAAACATCATATAACTAAGGAGATATCAAGATGTAAAGGACAGTTTAAGCCTTGGTAGTTTTATATCATGGGACATTCTAACATATGTCTTTGTAATAGGTTTCGGATGATTAAAATATAAATAATGATATCCATGTATTGTCGAGTAATGCAACCTGCATTGGGTTTTGTAAAAATAGAGTATAATCAACCTTTTAGATGATATGATATCATTGTGCAAATACAGTAATGACAATGTTGAGTACTTGATACTGTGTCAGAACATGACATAACTATAACTCATTTTTTCAAATATTGAAAAGATTTAAGAGGATACACATCTTATGAAAGCAACTCCTTAAAACTCTTGTTGCTGGTTAAAACCCACCAATTCAAATTGCTCACTCTGTCACTGATTAATGTTTGAAAACAATTTGTATTATAACCTTTTGATGATCTCATAGCTTTGTGCAACAATAACGATGTGGAGTAGATGATCCTCCTGCAAGTATTTATTTAATAGTGTTGACATTAAATATGCACATACCAATTTGCCAATCAAAGCACTTAAGTTACGCAGTTGGTAGACGAATAAGCCGTAGAATTTGCACGAAACAATATGTCAATATCATCCTCTAAGCAAAACAAAACCATCATGTCAGACTCAGGCAAAGATCAACAACTATGACGCCGACATAAATATGTGTTCATCAATAATTCAAAGCTAGCATGTCTTGAAAGTTGTTTTATGGTAGCTCATTTAGGAGAAAATATTTTGACAAAGTTGTGTCTGAATGTTAAGTAATTTGTAACCTTTAATATAACAGTCAGTTTGCCTCCCAACCTTTGTTCATTTCTCAGTATGTCTATGTAGAAAACATTCATTTTTAATCTTTTCTAATTGAAGATGCATGCATTTAAATCAAGTTTAAAATTTTAAAATATCATAAAATTTCACGAAAAACTTATTATATTTTTAAAAACCTTTTTAGAACATAAAAGTTTAGGTTGAAAGTTTTGTTTCTCGCTGAGAACAAAAGCTGAAGATGCATAATTCAATGCCAAGAGTATCTTTTTTGGAAATCTCAATATGGAATTCATCTGTGGATTGAAACATGTGAGAGGACTGCAATCAATATTTCATAGTGAAAACGTGATATTGTGACTTAAGTGACTGAGGTTTTACAATAACAATTCATGAATTTATTTTGAGGATGAAGTTAATGAATAATTGATTGCTTTCTCTCAATGCTTGGAGGACACAGCTTCATTATGGTGATTTGAAAAGGAATGGTGAATAAGTTCACAGAATGAGCGAAGCCTCCTCGACTCGGTACACACTAGTTGAGAGCGTGATGATTCATTATTTATAAAACTTGTACTTGTTCTTGTCACACACTTGTTGACTTGTTCATCGAGGTAATTTGCTTGTTATTTCACGTCACAAGTGTTTGTGCATCTTCAGTTATGAAGATTGCTTGAAAAGCTTTACTATATGTACATACCTTACAGTGAAATACATCATTATTACACAAAACTAAACAACAAGCACATAGAATAAAAACTACCGATCGTAAGACGAGTATTTAAAATGAAACGAGAATTGCTAGACCCGTTTTTCAATGACAAAGGTGACAAAAAAATATTGTTATTTGATTTTAAGACGTCATTCATTGCACAATGTTTGTCTCGGTGGAACCATACCAAATCAGCACAAATGGTTGTAGTAAAATTGTTTTATTTATCAAACAGGACTTTGAGTAAGTTGAGTTGAGTAAGGCCGTAAGTTTCTACCTGATTTAATATTGCTTAGATCTGAAGATCTGGGAATATATCTTTGAAACCCTACTGGTTCAGATAAGTTGCAAAACATAAGATTTTGCAAAATTTTCATAACTTTGTTTATGAGAATGCCCTACCTTAAACACCAGAAGCAACTGATAGTTAGGTCTAGATAAGTGTTAAGGCATTTATTTCCTTGTCTTTTCAATTGTTAATGATAGTGCGAAGAAATACTAATTCTGCTTTCTTATAAAGATCAGAAGAAATCCTAATGATAAGAAATCCGATATCAATCTTTCTGAGGCCTGAAATTAGTATGCAATTGTATCTACTAGCTTTCTTTCAGAGGGCGTACAGTTTAATTAAGAGACCATTGAACCTCAGATAACAACGAATTTATCAAAGAAAATTAAACAAACATTATTTAAATTCTTTTTTCATGTGGGACAATAGTAAATTCAAATGAGCCTCAATTCAACGACTAGCTCGGATTTATACGTTTTGTTGATATAAAACACAGTGTTTAAAATCTTAATGTTATGATTTGAGAAAAGAATAAATCTAGAGTAGGTTCATTAGGAATAAATGTACATTTGATATTATTGATTGCTGAGATGCATAAGATATGTGTGGTTAGACCAACTGAACACAAATTTCGAAATAAGCAGTCATGATTAGATATCTAAACATTATTTACATGTACTTCGATTACCAATAAAATGTGTCATCGAATTGTCAAAGGACATCTAAGAATAATTGGTATCTGTTACAAAAATGTGTCCCTCTCCTTTAACATTGATAAGAGTTAAGCTATTGAATTAGTATATTTTCATTGCGACTTTAATTCAGAGTACAGCTGTACAAATGAAATGATTATGATAGAATGAAGGTATGAAGTGAAATATATTCATAAAAAATCATTAACAGTCCCTGGACAATATATTAGATCAAAGGACTGTTCAATTCCATTTAATACTGACCATAAAGTAGAGATTACTGACGAAAGAATTAACTGTCAAAATTATGATTAGGACAAGACATCATTTGTGAAGTAGCTTTCAGTAAAAACTTGAAATTGTCTATCATACTCCCTACAGAAGAAAATCCTTCTTTGATGTCATAATGAAAATAAGGTTCAGCTGTAAACTTATATAGAATTGTATTTCCTTTTGTTTATGTTTAAAACAAACTAAATGTCATCCTCAGGAAAGACTCTTCACTATTTAGACAAAATGGCAAAGTGCCCAAAAAAACTAATTATCTTCTCATAAACTGAGATATATTTAATAAATGGATCAAGATTGAAATAGTCTCATTAACACGTCGATTTTGAGAAAGTGATCTATGAGCCAACTTCACCAAGTAAAGACTACTAATATCCTTGTCGTGTGAGGCGATGACTCGAAGCGAACAAATCAAGCCTTTTGAATTTTTTTATGAATTGGATTAACATGGGTGCGTGATATTTCGAACGCTAATACGATCTAACACTTGTATTTAATATGTTAAAGTGATAATGGTTGTGTCATATTGACAAAGCAAACACCTTTTTCATTATCTATTGCAATTTGAAGATCGCTACTTCCTGATAGTTGCCACATATTTTAGAATTATAACCCTTTATCTCGGTTTACAAAATCTCTTCAGCGATGAAATTAAATGAAACACATAAAATTCGAAACATTTAGTTTAATTGCTCATCCCAGATAATTAAACTGTTTCTATGATAGCATCAGTATTTTAAGCTTCACCACATGGAGAAGGATTTATGGTCAAATCAGAAAACTGGCAAGGCAGGTTGACAGGAATACGACGCAGCTTTATCGTTATTGACATCACTAGTTTATGTTTAAATTCAATTGCTGATATCCTCGTTTTCTGTGTATGTTTCTTTCTGGGGAAAACAAAAATCCGTTAATTGACATGTTGAACTGCAAAAACTTTCAATTGAATATTGAAGAGAAAATAGAAGACTTCCATGCCATGATTCAATGATCATGTTGAACCACCTTGTAATGTTTCTATGAGTTTGTTGAGAGTACAAATATTTCAACAAAGTCCCCGTGAATGTCATCAATGTCGAGTCACACAAGCTTTATTTAAGAGTTACACTGTTGATAAAATATCAAAATGAAAAATATAATGAAGTAAATGTCACCAAGTTGGACATAAGAGTTTTAACGAATTTCAGAACTCGTTTCATGGTAAGCCTTTAAAACATGTAACAATTTCTCACAGTTTTATCGCTTTTGTCCATGACCAACCTTATTTATGAATTTATTTCTAACAAATGTTATCATGACATTACAATTTGCGGTATCAATAGAGACCTAAGATTGTTTAATTGGAGATTATACATGTAGGCTTGAAAATTTTAAAAAATCAAGTACAATGTTCAAACAATCAGTAATCAAGTACACCTATGACGTAGATATGATATATCCTCCCCTTTTACAACAAGCTATTTTATAAGGGGAGACAATGTTTTATCTACATCATTTGTGTTCTTGGTTACTGATTGTTTGAACATTATGTTCATACACATTACAACACAAAAAAACCTAAAAGCTTTAAATTGAAAGAATGCTTGATAGCTATATTAAGATTCATCAAGAATGTCTTGGACAAAACAAATCAATCGAAAACATCAATATGGTGAACTGGAATGCTGAATGTTTGTGCTACATAGACAAATATATCTCAGAGTAATTTATAAATCGATTCGAACTCATCATTTATGTTTCAAACACAGAAGAGTTTTTAGAATGGAGGTAACATGTATCTGACTGAGTGGGTTGTTATTTGCGCCCAAACGTTCAACTATCAGCTGCCATGTGTGTGTCCCTGAACAAGACTCCAGTATTTGATACATTTAAAGACTGCAATTATGACTCAATTGATTATTTTGATATTTTTAGGGATAGAAGAAGATGACCTCTCCTGAAATAATGAGTCATAATTTTAATTTTTAACCTGGACCATGAGATATATTCATCTTCAACTCTTATCAATTCTCAATATTTCATATTTGTCAACAAGATCTGATTGATCACCAATAAGAATCTCTCTGTTGACATTTTCCCAGAATACTGGATTAATTTAAAACAAAACCATATTTATATGTTATAGTCTAGAATAATTGGATAATGTTTTTTTGGTGGGTTTCTTCGGTTTTTGTCTTGCATCAGTCACTACATAAAGTGCTTTAAAAGAAGAAACCAATAACAATAAAAATGTCTTATATGTAGCTTTTGCAAATCAAAAATGGAGGACCCTCGGTTTATTCCTCTCAGGCGTTAGGCTTGATATTCCAAACTGGCTTTACATGTATCTTCATCATAACAAACAAATATCTAAGTTCATCAATATTTATAATCCACACTGGTATTCGCTGATATATGAACACGAACATCAATATATTTCCTAAAAGTTGAATAAGATAAGAATGTATAGTAAACACTATAATTGTTCTTAGTAATGTCTCATCTCAATTACAATCACAAATCAAAGTATAACCTCTTGTATGTTACACTGTTGTTAAATCCCATGAACAGTTATAGGGGAGTTGAAAATAAAACGTTCTCCAACATTTATCTTCAAAATAAGATAAAGAATCTCACCCGTTAGTGTGGAACATGATGAAGTTTCATTGTTATTTCACAACAGGCTTGGTATTTCAATTTGCACGTTGACAATCAGTTCTATCGCTTTCCTTATAATCTCATTTACTCTGATCGAGTACAAAAGGTTATGATATTCAGGGGCAAAGGGCCCGTTGCGTTAAAATTATCTTGAAATGGGGGATGTCGTAGAAACCATCGTAGAATTTCCTGCCATAATCAGGTGAGAAACAAAATAAAGCAATTTTGTCCAAACAAACTGCCTTTTTTTACTTCGTTTACTGGACTAAAGGTATCAAGGGTTCCTCTAGTTAGTTCTAAGCATGTGAGATTAACAAACTAAGGAAGGACTCCATATAAGATTTGTAGAAATACTTCGGATTTTTTTAGGATTTTGCACATTTGATTCCTTTAATTGTATCTTCTACAACAGACCAGAATTCCTGCTCAGATTATGGCTTAATTTCCCTGTACATGATACTATAGACGTCAAAGAAAGTGAAATATAATCAAGAAACTTTTTTTAAATGCCTGTAAGGTGAAAACCCAAATAGGTTTCAAAGGGGTGACCATGTAAATCATATATAAACGACCCAGCAAGAGAAATCCAAGTGTTGTTTTACAACCAAAAGGATCCAAAAAGTTCCTTCTCTATAAAGAAATAAATGGTATTCACAACATTTTATGGACTTATCCCGCAGGTCTTATGTAACATGTCATAGAAAGGGTCATCTTCTCTCTTATACAGAATCTCTACTTAAACATACACTTTTATCGATGTCTTACTCTGCAGTAAAACTATCAAGAACATCAACCTTTTTTTGGAATGTGTGAGTGAATTTGGTTCTGTTGTTACACAACTTTCAGCAATAAACACATACAAGCTGTCGTCCAAACAACCTGTTGATAGAAATCCTTGAATGGTTATGCTAAACAATTTCTTATTTTGGTTATAGCTCTTACAGAATAGACATACATGTCGATCAATATGAAGCTTCTGGAATCTTGCACAATTTCGCAGGACGCCACGAAGTAGACATGTAATTATAGAAGCAGATAAATCAATGAGACATATCATGCAGTCCTTGTCAGAAGATAACGTGTCACATTATTGGATGTATGTCATTTTATGTTTGCGAAAATCGATATTGTTTTTTTATATGAAAGGATTATAAGTTTAAACTTTCTTGATATTTCAAATCAACAAATAACTTTTATCTATTTAGTCAATATGAAAAGAATTAAACGAGGAGCATCACAATGACAGATTATCGAGCACATCATTCAGCCATGAAATAGATAAAGGTCCTATTATATCGGATTCTTGTAATTTCAGTTATTGATTCGAAGAATATTGCAGAATCTGATCTAGTTTGTGCTTCATTGACAATTGACAAGAAATGGAAATGGAGATAGAAATGACTTGATAAAAGTGTATCTCAAAAAGACAATGTTGCCTGTTTATGATGGAAGTATAGATACATAGTTATGATAAAAAACGTATCGTTATTCAGTTGTTGTTTGATACCCTAATAATTCTATTGTGAATAGATTGGTGAAGTATAAAACAAAACCCAATGCTGTGTTTTGCGTTTTCAGCCATAAATATTGTAATCGAAGTTAAAGGTTGGCATTTCCATTTCCTCCAAGTCTACATTTACTTCCTGTATGTCTTCACACAAAAAGTTAATGTTTTCCTCCACATCAGAAAAAGCAACAAAACGAGATTTCACGCTGGTTTGGATTAAGAGAGGATTTGAGCAGATGACACACACATATATCTATATAAATACATTTGATATCTTCAAATAAACGATTTATGTCAGACATTGTAAGCCAAGAGGTACTCTCTAGTTGAGACACCAAAACTTTTTTTTCGAAAGAGACCGCATTCAACTTCTTCTAACTACTTACCAAGTCTTACCAGATCTTAGTCACCATTATAATTCTTTCAAATTTTAGATATATTGACAAAATTTTCATGTGTTTAAAATCTTGTGTTCGACATCTAGAATCAAGATGGCGTCTGTAAGAATGATGTCAATAAGGTACTTGAATCTGGAAAGATTCGTCTTCTCTTGTGGGAACATTTTGTTTGAGCCTAATGATGCTGCTCTGATCACTTGTCCAGACACCACACTTAGTATTAGACAACTCCTGGTTCGGAGTAACCAAGAAACAATAAAATGACAAAAATCCCTGGAAACGATCCCAAGAAACGATGAGATTACATTAATCATAATGTTTCACACATTCTTTGAAAATCTTTGATACTTAATCGATTTTAAATGGAAAAAATAAATTAATAATTATTTAATCAGAGTAGTTCAATTAATATTTCCGGTTCTAAAACAATATTCCTTGTTCAACAAATATAATTTATATATTGTCAGACAGTTAATTTTACTGAAACATAACCATAATCAAAAAACTAATTTTGTATCAGAAACTAAAGACCTGTTGACCAGTCAATTCAAATATTTGAAACAGATTTAATATTATCTTTTATTATTTCTATTTATATTTCATAAAGTATATATAGGTATGTATCTAATGAATGATAGTGAGGAACATTAATGAATTTCTTCCATATGAAAACTTTTTCTGAATAAATTCATTTGTTGTTCAAAGTCATTAATTTTATCTTTAGCTATCATGTTCAAAGGTATTTTACAAGAAGGTTTTGAAGTGAGAGTGTAACTTTTGTGAAAACTATTCCCATTCAAAATATTAATCAACAAACTTCCTTTAAGAACCTAATTAGATTTGCCATCTGTAAAATGTTGAGAAACTATGATTGCACAGGGAATATTAATCTCACCAATCAGTGGCCAACACATTTTAGGCATGATCAAAGCATTCTTTTAAAGGGGAAGTAACACGTTTTTTGTATGATAAGAATATTTAAAGAAGGAAAAGCAGAACTGGAGTTAACAAACTTAAGGAGACTTATACCTTTGTATAAAGTCTTTGTGAATCTGTTGCTCTAAAACAAATAGATATCACATAGGTTTCTCAGTATGTTTCCTATGCATTCTCTCTTAATCATCTTGCTATATGCTGGATTCCTATTGTGAAGAACTGGTTGACATTATTAAGATAAATAATTGTTCCATATGATGGAAATAAATAATCATAAACTTTTATAGTATAAAATCAAACATATTCTAACGCGAATGCAACGAGATAAATAAGTTTGATGTCTGTTGTCCGTTTTCTAGATCTTAAGAAGTTCAGAGAAAACAGGCAGAATAAATATGGAGATAAATAATTATTAATAATATGCTTAAATTTAAATCATGAATATTTCAGTATGAAATAGAATATATTTTAACACAAATACGACGAGATAAATAAAACGAAAATTATTGTTTGTTGTCTAGATTTCTTGTCTCAGTATCATAGTTTCCCATCTTAATTAACACTTAGGCTTAATTAAGTCTCTTATTAGGCCGCAATGGACCACAAGTACTTGTGAATAGTAATTGTGAAGCGAAAGTGATGCTGTCTTGAATACCTTCATTTCCTGTTGAGATGATTACATTATTTTTGTTATCAAAAGTAAAGTAGTTTTGAAAGACGATCTTAACGAAGATGCTGAAGTTCAAATTCATCAGAATGTGTACTTTTACATTAAGATCAAAGGGTTAAATATATGGAATTTTTTTTGAATTTGCTGACAGTCAGTGCAACTTATGTATGTATGTATGTACTTTTCTGAATAATACTTAAATTGTGTTTCTTTGAATGTAGAGTTTAATATAAAAAATATCAGCTCTGGGAGAGCCTCACCATAAGTCACGCCTCAATCTGAAAAACATATTTCAGATATTCCCTTTTAAACAGGTATACTCATGTATTTATCTACTTAATTCATTACTCATTCGTGGTACTTTATGTGGAATGATTTAATTTATTTCTAGAAAGACAATTTGACAACTGTTTATGTGGTACTTTATGTGGAATGATTTAATTTATTTCTAGAAAGACAATTTGACAACTGTTTATGCAATTAGTCATCCCTCAGATATATACTCATCTGGATACGTCTCTCTAATATATGTACATAATTTGAACAAACGAAACGTATTTATAAAAGGATGGTAAGGCACTGTGATAAATTGGTAGAAGAAATCAAAATCTTGTTTGTATATCACTCACACCGAGGTTAAAAAGAGTGTTGTACTTTTGATACATATTTAATTTGGCGCCGGTCAATATAGATTTTTAAAAGTGTCTGTGCAGAGTCCTGATACCAATAATATACAAGACACTTTTAGGATTGGTTACCGCAGACGTTGAGACCTAAAAACGATTAAAGCAGACTTTTATTATCATCATTCAATACATTTCGTGGATGATTCCTAGTTAATGCAAGTTGATATCAAGAAAGCTACTGAAGCGAGACGTGCAATTTCCTAAACAGCTAAACAGCAATGAATATGTAACAGTTGTTAATTGCCAGCACATATCAATTTCAGATCCTGTAGTTTAAGTGAAGTTTTATATTTTCATCCCGTAATTCGTTGTATTTTGTTTCAAAATATTGTCAATGTCCTCATGAAGTTCCATAAAGCTAATACACAAAAGAGAATATAAGGACGTTTGGTTATTAATACCACGTGTATATGATGTGTTCATCAAATCTGAACTATTTCATGTAACTTTTTAATTTTAGATATATAATTAATCACATAACAGATAAACTATAGTTCTTTTTTAAAAATCGATTGGAACAGATTTCTATTTCAACGAATATCAAATCAAAAGAAAGTTGCCTTTAGCATCTATTGAGCTTTTCTAATGATGCCTGAACTTAGAACACACACTTAACCTTGTTATTCTTGAAGACATCCTTTCTACAATACTTCAGTTACTGGTCCTTTTGTAGTCAACAAGCTGTTTGCGCCATCTCTCTGATTAATCATTGATTTTACATGAGAGGTTTGGTAGACTTCGATAGGAAGCAGTTACGAAACACACAAATCGGTTTGTTATGTAGATATCTGGTTATAATACAGAATTGTCAGTATTTCAAACCTTTGGCTTGGACAGTTTTCAGAATCCCCACTTTTTCATTTTTGCAAATCATAAAGGATTCTCAAAAGAAAAAATCTTAATAATTTTAGATTGCATGCGTCTAAGATATTACTGCTTTATGGAGGCCTATGTTTTTTATTGTTTTGACTGTCTGCTGAAAAACAAAATGATTACTGTACAGGGTCCTTTTAATTTCAACGAACAAACAGTTTAATGTTATTAACTTCACAGTTAGAATGATAGATAATCCCTGGGGATAGTGGCAATAGCGGCTATTTACTTTAGTAACAAAGAATCCTTACTCATTCCGTCAAGTTTAAGGGCATTAAATTGTATCTCATATGAAGAGTGTTAAAATTTATAAATACCTTGTACAAAGACAAAGTTCTCAGTAATGCTTTGTAAAATGAAAATAGAACAATTGAAACTAGACAATTAAACCATGCCTATCATTTGAACATAGCCTGCTGCAACGATGAATTGTCTTGCAGCACAATTATCAGTTCAGCACACTCGATTGAATTCTTGCCTAGAAACCAAGGCCATTGATGTGAAAGGTCATTTAGTTGACAATTGGAACAAAGCTTACTGCAACTATGAATTATCATACAGCATAACTTGTTGCATTTATCTGTTCAGCTAACTGTGTAAAGTAAGATGTAAGATATGTCCCGGTAAGTAAATCATGTATATTTGTTAACGCGCCTTCGCCCAGTTGACACGTTAGAGAGAGTGAATAATATATCTGGAAAACCATAGGGACTTATCGAAGTAAAGGAGATATACAGTTAAGCAATGAATAAACATACCCCGTATCTAGAAACTTTCTAGTGCGTATCTAGAAACTTTCTAGATACGCACTAGAAATTTTCTAGATACGCACTAGAAATTTTCTAGAACGTATCTAGAAAATTTCTAGTGCTGTTCTAGTGCGTTTCTAGAAATTTCTAGAAATTTCGAGTTTTTACATTTTTTTTAAAAATCAAATGTTTTTACTTAATTTGAAATCCCCGTGTTTACTTTCCCCACTGTAAAATTTTCAACATGATTCAATAAATGGAAAGGGAGATAATTGATATTTACTAATAGATCTTCCTAGTTTTAACGCGCTTCTCCTCACTGAACAGGGGCGATCTAAATATAGCACACACACTGCTTTATGGCCCCTCACTGATCGGCGCTAATTAGATGTCTCGTCAGCATGAAGCTGCAGGACATGCTGTTTCTTTTCGTTGTAGCATTTTGTAAATAATAAATAATAAAAACAGTAAAATAGAAGTAATATGAAAGGTGATGAATATTACATTGATATTGATTTTGAATACGATTGTCTGTAAGATCACGAGCATGGATCCTTTAGCGGGCAAGTGACAAACAAATCGTTTAAAATGACTGTCAAGTAAACTGTTGTATTAAGATCGTTGTATTAAGTTAGATTAAAGACGATGCGTCATTAAAGTCGATTTCGAAGTTATCAACATTTGTCATTGTCCGGTTTTCGATCATTATCGTTACTTTACTTATTCTACCTTGTATACCTTCATCCTCCACTGTGCAGAACCAATTTGCTTCGAAACAGTCGATAATCCACGATCAAAGGACACCATTGATAAAGTTTGGTTCACGTAAATGCAAATAATGTGACAAGTACAAGAAAGATCTTAAGACATTTAAGAATTATAATAGAATAAAAAGAACTTCTGTGATATCTATCTCCATTTATTGACCCACTGACCAAAAGATGTTGAATGCATAGACAAAAAACAAAGATAGACAGAAAGACAGAAATAAAATATGTTCTGTCTCGTTTCATATTTCTACAGAAACGATCCAAACAAAGCATGTTTAAAATATAATGTGTCATCCAAGATATAAAATAAGGTTGTTAAAGGATAAAGGATCATATAGGATATCAATTACTTATAAGAAATATGCATTTACCGAGTATCTTATAGTGAGTTACAAAAATACGAACGATCAAACTTTAGCGAAAATATACTTTCATTACTCTAAATAGATTTGCAGCTTCTTGAACTGCCCCTAAAACACCTGGGCAAGCTAATATGATATTCGTGTTGCAGTATTTCATTTGTATATGCATATTTTTAATACCTATGAAGTTTCATGTAAGCCAATCGGTTGGGTGTTATGATCATTAAGATTTACATTTGTTTTCTTTGTGAATATATATCTATTTCAAGCTGTTTGTAATGTATTCACCGATAAGCTTTGCACAACGGTTGGTTAGTTCGTCCTCCTATATTTCCATTATATACAATACAATATGCACTTGTACAAATACACGAGATATAACCGATATTCTACAATGTTTTTTATTGAAGATCTTTAGATGTTTTTTATATCAACCGTATTAGACATCTTTTATATTAACCATTTTAGATTTTGAAGAGAAAAGTTAGAATAACTAAACTTACAATGATCATGAGAATTTCAGGTCACAACTAAATTTTCAAAATCCGATCAATCATTATTTAGAATATTTGTATGTGGTATCTCGGTTATTTGTATAAGATAAAATAAGATACATACATTAACAAGTATATCAGGAGACTCAAATGCTCAATGAAAACAATGAAAAATCAGTCTTCTTTCCATTTTATTTAATATTCAAATATTTATTGAACGTTTAATTTTTAGAACGTTTCATTTTAAAGTTCAAGTTTTAGACTAAATATGTTCATTTTATTTATAGAATTGCATTGGATTCGTTAGGGTATCGCAGAAAAAAAAACAGTTTTATAATAAACATGCGCCATTGTCATTAGCTCTATTACATAGCATAAAGAATGAATGAATGAATGAATGAATGAATGAATGAATGAATGAATGAATGAATGAATGAATGAATAGATGAATGAATGAATGAATGAATGGTTTATTCTCATGAAGATCACAAAAAGTGACATAGAGAAACAATACAAATATACAGGTTGGTTTTTGGGAGCATACGTAGACAGGTTTTGACATAATTGCATAATTTCAATTGAAGGGCTTTATGCTCACATGACATTAATGATATAAACTTATCTAAAGATGGGTATTTACAATAATAGTCAGGAAATAATGAATCTCTTACTGAGTTAAGAAATGGACAATACAAAATGATATGGGCCTCATCTCCGATTGATTTTTTACAGAGTACACATAATCTCTCTTCTTTTCTAATGTTATACCATCTACCTGTTTCTATTGGGAGTCTATGGTTACAAGTTCTGATTTTAGTGAGCCAAATGCGCACATTTAATGGGAAGTGCAATAAATAACATTCCAGGTATGGTGATGGCTTAAACATATTATAATAGTATCCTTTAGAGGATTTTGATTTAGATTCGTTCCAGTGTTGACAAAATTGGTTTCTTAAGATAGATTTAACTTCACGTTTAAGCCAAATCGTATTTTTGCAATTTTGAGATAACCAAATGTAGTTTAAGCCAGTATTTTCAAATATAGTTTTAACAACATCGATAAGAGGTAAATATACATTTGGGTCATTATTTTTCAATGTAAACATAAATCTATAGAAAAGGCTCGACAATGTACATTTTGATGATATTAGCTTGCACCAATATGAGATAATTCTAACCTTAATGAGTACATCAAGAGGGTATCTTCCCAATTCACCATATATCATAAAATCTGGTGTTGATTGCTTAACTTTAAGTATATATTTACAAAATTTTAAATGAACCTTTTCTAAAGTTAAACTCTTCAGAGCCATACAAAGAGAAGTATTCCCAATCTTCCTTTCTCGCAAGAATATGAATGTGTATTCTCACTCAACTACTTGCTCAATCTAATGGTCTTCATTCCGACATACCCAAAGCCTTTTACAATGCAGCGACCACTGGTGTGTTCGGGGGATACGGTTCACTGAGTTAAAAGAAGATAATTATTGGACTTTTTAACAAAGAAAGCGGATATGGACCAAAATATGCTATCTTTGTAAAATATAACACAATCATCGTGTAAATTCAAGGACACCCATTTTATTATTTCAGACTGAACGAGATACTAAGGTGCTATTTTTGTGTCATTGTCATTTCGATCTGTTAAAAATATTGGAACATGCAGTAGCTAGGTAAAATTGAGCAGACAAGTACGCCATAAATTCGAACCCAAACCACTGTATATTTAAAAAAACCAAGCCATACAAATGTAAAATCTGACAACTGACAGAATATATCTAGTGTTCTGTTACATACACTATACAAATATAATAAAGTTTACTTTATAGAAATGAAACAAAAGCATATTAATTTGAGAGATATGCAAACAGAAGACCGACACGTGAAATGCTGAACACTTCTCCATGACGCAACGTTATTACAACGGTTAGCCACGAATCCTAAACCGTGATTACAAGATCATACCCGTTTTATGGGGAGGGGGGAGGTTGGGACTGTCTGTCTGCGTGTTGAGTACTGTCGCGACAATACACTGCTCACTCAGCCATGCAGTCACTTGTTGTTCAGTGGATTTATGTTCTCTCATCAACTCCATCCCTTTATTCAATGTTTTATTTTATTATTATCTATATTTTGATATATAATGGTTGATATGTAAATAAATATGGTGTCTCACATGTATCTTTTTTATCTGCAATGTTTTATATCACGTGATATATTGTTTAATCATGCCACATGTGAAATGAATGTATGCACGTGACGCCGAAATAATATACTTTTCTTCTTTCTTCTTCATAAGTCGGTGGTTGTAGTTTTTTTTATGTAGAGTTATTTCTTCTATATAGACATTTGAATCTAGGAATCAGACATTGATAGAGTGTTATACCCCAGTCACACCAAACCCGGGTTTACTACGTTCTTATAAAACGGACTCGAACTGTTGGAGAACGTAATGGAACTAGTGTAAAATGTTTGCGAAACTTATAGAAACGGAAGGATGTTCTAAAATTTAACGTAGGACCAACGTCATTTAAACGGGATTGCTGTACCTCGAACGAAATTGCCGTACTTCGACCCTTCCAAAAACTATTATCACGTGCTTCAATCGGAAATCAAACAGTCCGCGAACAGATCTAACCCGATCATAGTAGACGGACAGACAGACAGACAGATTTTTTTATTAGAGTCTCACCTCGCAATTATATATACAAAAAAGGTTACAAATATAGAATTCACATATAAATACAGCGAGCCACCCAAAATAGGTTACGAGAGACTAAAGCTAAATAACCAAATATAAACATTAAAATACAATAGAAAAATAATTCAGGTCCATATGACAGGTAAAGATTAGGTTAAGAGATATAATGCACATGTATATGATCGAAAGTATGTCTATAGGCAGTAACGATTTCGTCCAAATATGTTGAAAACAAAAACATTATCATTAAAAAGGTTTTAAGGACGTTCCTGCAAAGGTCAATGAGTTCGCACAAGGTTCAGAAAACATAGTATTCGTTGTTAGTACGTTTGAAATATTCTCAATTCGGTCTTACTACTTTGGCAGTGCAAATTGAATTGACGCATATAAATGCATCAGTTTTGGTTCACTCATTGGAATGTGATGACTAAAAATGAACTCTTTTGCATCTGGAATAGAGTGAATGTCGGTTAATTTTGTGATTAAAATATTTGTATGTATTTCTGCGCAACCCATATTTTTCAGTTGATAATTATATTATATAATGATTATTATAAATTGTGTTACTTTGATTGACAGCGAGATCAGGTTTGAAAACGGCCGAGAACTTGCATGGTCATTATAGACAACGGGCCCGGACGTGATAATCGTACCAAGCAGCACGCCCTATGACCGCATGAAAACTGACTATTAAACTGACTGAAAACGAGGTAAACAGGTAATTTTACCCGATCTAAACGTACTACAAACTGTCACAGGACTAGACAGGTTGACGTTCCGGTACAGGATAAACTTTCTGGCGTGAGATAAAATGTAAAACAAGTTTCTCATTTCTATCCCGAAGGAGGCCGTTTTGTGAACATTTTAGGACGGAGTAGAACGTTTTAAAAACTACCTTTGTGTGACAAAAGCATTAACTCATGTTATGTCATGGACACCGGTCAATGCCTGTGGCCCTTGTCAGCTTTGCAGCCCGCCCGCGACGCTAATTAGCTCACAGTACCCCTCATCGCCCGAGACGGGATGAAAGGAAGCTGTCTAGTCTACCATAGAGTTCTGATTGTTTTATTGTTTCATGGAGATCAGTCGGGAAACAGAAAGGTGTGAATAAGGATAGCAAACAGCGAATATCTTGTAATTTGCACCGTTGTTGTTAATTTAAGTTGACTAATGCATCTATAGTATATTGACATATGAATACACAATCACTTGTCAATAGTTCTTTAATCTGTGCACACGTGATGGGCGTGGTCTATATTTCTAGTGAGCAAGTCCTGTAAATTTACAGCTTAACCAGATTGACATATTGTAGTTATATATATTTATGTGGCTCTCGCGAGGAGGATCGCCCTAATTTACCACATATATGCTTCTCTTGGAGGTAATGAGTAAATGATGAAGAATAATTATTAGTCGCAATGAAAACGCATAGCTATGTTACATTACAAATATACGATATATGCTGGACTCTACAAACAAATATTTAATGCAAAATAAAGAACAGCAAACTAGTGCAGAAGCATTAATTAAAGCTTGATGTGCGCTCGGTGCCAATGATAAATTATTTTAGAATTATCAACATATAAACTAAGTATGAAATCCATTTTTTTGATGGGCAGTCTAGAAGTTGCGATGATGAAGAAGATAAGGCAATATTATGGATATACAACTTCTTTATTCAAGTTTGCGACGTTTCGACATAGATACTAATGTCATCACTTGCTTGAGAACGACATTAGTATCTATGTCGAAACGTCGCAAACTTGAATAAAGAAGTTGTATATCCATAATATTGCCTTATCATCTTCATGAAATCCATTGTTTGCAACTGGCCTCCGTGGTCTAAGTGTTGACTGACTGGGCCTGAATCCAACTGCTCACACGTTCGAACCCATGTCACTTTCAGGCAATGAAGAACTCATCGGCACGCGGAACCCTCACATAATATGAGTTTGTATATTAATAATTACTCGAACATAACTTCCAATATATATATATGACAGACAGCATAACTTTTCATTTCACTACCACTGCGCGGTAATAAGCATGACCCACTGCCATAAACTGAATTACATAATGTCGTTTTGCGCAATCATCTGATCATCTCATCAATCATCCCCCTCTAGAATCCGAATGTGTATTGTAACATAAACTGTTTATTGAAACTTGTTTGTTTTGACACACCGACCTACTTGTCTATTACACTTGAGCGACCGCTGGCGTGTTTAGGAGATACGGTTCACTGAGTTATTTGCATTTGCCATTATCTGGTAACGCTTGTTACAATTTTATATATGGGATGATTCTCTGTAAATGTTTCACAAACATTTTAATGTTTTCGTTTTATCTGTAGACTTAGATTATGGGTAGGAGTCAGATATCAAAAACATTACACTTGTGGTCATTGCAAAAAAAAATCTTTTGATTATGGGATATTAACGTTGTTATCCAATTATAACTGTGAATTTTACTTTGAAATAATTGGGACTCAAATGTTGTTTAAGTTTTATAAAAGGTATACTTAAAAAAAACGAGATGTCGATATTTGGCAGGCTTGTGAAATGATGTTGGAAAGTTAAACGGCAACAAATTGCGCACTTATACAAAACACTCCCATTGTTAAACATTTTGTAAAAAAATGATGATTTGCGTTTTCTTCTGTTTGAAACTGGTTTTTTACGTAATGATGCTTTTTATGATTTAAATGACAATGAAAAGTTTGTTTTTCCAATGAATGAAAGCACGATTTTAAATATGTTTAATAGAAGAGAGCTGTTATTGATCTGATTGGGTTAGATATTTTATATTCAAAATTTTTTATTTATTAACACTACTACTACTACTACTACTGCTACTGCTACTGCTACTGCTACATTTTACAACAAGAATATCGTGTTTAGAAAACAATACAAAAATTCAATTCAATAACTTATTTAATAGAGAGAGAGAGAGAGAGAAATTATTTTATTATTGTGTCACGCAGATGTTGACAGGTAATAACAAACATAGGCGCATAAAACAACATCTGCCCGGCCTTATAGACATATGAGACACATAACATCTTTAAAAGCAATATATAGATAAAATACAACATATATATACTAATTTGCACAATGTATATCTGACAAAAAGTGGGGGATACCATAGGATAAATTATTATAATGACTGCCGTCTCTTAAACATAAGCGACACTGAAGCAGCTAGGGGGTGAATTAGATTATCACAATTCATAATATAAACGGACTGGTCGATAGGAGCCATTAAGCTGAACAGAGGGTTAAGAGAACGTGCCTTTTCCCATAATACTGACCTTATATCAGAATAGATTTGACAACTAGATAAAAAATGAACCTCATCCTCAATATGACCACTATTACAATATCGACACAACCGTTGATCAACTTCATCTGTAGGACGTGAAAAACGACCAATTTCAATTTCCACAGCGGAGTTTGGCCAGAATACTTCGTTATGATCGCTCCATAATAGTACGAACATACGGTGAAACTGACAAAGAAGACTTAAACAGTCTGAATGTGCGTAGCTTATTGCCGTTACGACGGCCAGTATCGTCCCAGAATTATGAATACCAATTAGAATGCTCCATATCCAACAACCGCTGCTTGATGAAAATGAAATCAAGCTGGGGGATGTGCGATAAATCCAAAAGTGGTAAATCCATTGAAACTAGAAGTTTTTCCATTTTTATATCCCAGGACCTACGAAAAGACAAAGACCATTTGTGAATATTACTTATGATACTGCCAGGCATAGCCGATTGAAGCCGTTTCAATTACCGGACAGATTCAATACGTTGTTTTGTGAAGTTCGAAACCCAGCCCATTTCTCCCTTAACAGCCAAATTTGGAGTGTAACGACTCACACCAAGGAAAAACCGACAAGCCCTGTTTTGGATTGCATTAATGCAACTAAACTCACGTGATCCCCAAACAGCAGAACCATAAGATAAAATTTATTAGCTATCAAGATGTGAAAGTGATATGTGCTTGTCGTAAGTTAGTTCTGTGGCAGTATAATTTCACTCAATTCTTAAACCGCTCAGACACAAACAATATTATTAATAGATGTCTAATGAATTTGTCAACATTTAGATCGTTACCGAAGAAGAAGATAGAAAACACAACGAAGGGCTATGAAATAATATGACAATTATAATGTTTATGGTGATAAACGTTTTGTTCTTTGTTTCATTATGTCCATGCCCAATAACACAACTAAATCGATGACCACAAACAGAAATGGTAGTATATTCTTTATTTTCTTTAATGACGTATTTCACAGAATTTAATAATAATGCTCATTTCGGGACAAGTACAAGAATTTGTACTATTCAAGATAGTGTTATCCCAAATATAACATTGTTACATTTGTTCACAATCTAAACGGCATTTATCTATTTTACATTCAGCTTTGGGAGCTGTGCCAATTTTACATCTATCAGAGGGGTAACGAATGTAACAACCGCTTAATTACTGCTTGTTGGAACTCCATTTTTGTGGATGGCGAAACGGGCGAGTTTGATTAGCTGTTGGTATCGTCATTGCTGGTGGTGTGGGTTCGAATCCCGCATGGGACTCGGCCCAAAAGAAAGTACAAGAATCTGTACTATTCAAGATAGTGTTAGTGACATTGTTACATGTTATAGAACAGCTGAAAGCCGAAACCGTACGAGCTACCACAATAGAATGTACTGCCATTGTTCATAGGACCAAAAATTATACAGAAACCGTAATTTGATGTGCATAGAAACATATGGTAACAATGATTTATTCATACAATTAATATACAAAGACAAATTCACGATAAAGTTTCTACTCAGTAAAACATCCTGTATTTTCAACTGGCCTCCGTAATCTAATGGTAACTCACTTGGTTTGGAATCGGCATGTTACTGGTTTGAATACATGTTTTGACTGCAGCATTTGTTATTTAGGAAAATTGCAATTTTAGTGAGTGTATATTTTATTTTCAAATAAAGGTTTAAATTTGAATAAATTTCGAGAATCAAAATATCATCGCTTCACTATCAATTGATGCCGGGTGTTCATCATGATATCTTTCTACTATACGTTTAATTGTATGGATTGATAATCAGACTAAGAAAGTTACATATGTATTTTTATATATTTTGTTAAAACATATACGTGAATAATTTAGTATTAGAAAAGTTATAATAACAATACAGTCCGTTAATGTCATTTCACGCAATTAAAACAACTCAAAATGGCGGGTCAGCATGTTATCGTCTCTTGACAGACTGGTTACAAACATGCAATATTTGACCGTATTATGCAACTCGGCATCGGTGTTTCTTTCATCATTCACTTTGATGTGAAAACGGGAACTTTGTGTATGCGCTCACTGTGTTAACAACTTGCCAATCACAAGTCGCATGACCTTGTTTATACATGTATTACCGTTTATATGTATATTACCGCATATGCAAAAGTATGTGTATTTCCCGACTGTGCGTTTTCGTTTAACAACAAACATTCTCTTAATGATCAGAACCACTGTACGTTACACTAAATGCAGTAAGGCAGCTACATATTTGAAATTAAAATCTACGTTATTGCTCATCTTGTCACTGACCGTTTAATAAAGTATGACTCCATTAATTCCACTGCTATTATAGAGAAAAACATCTTTAAATCAACACAGTCTTTATGCATCGAATAAATAGATTATCAATGCGTGGTGCGTACATGTAGGTATGAGAGAATGAATGAATGAATTGTCTTTATTTCCTCCAATAGTGTCGGAGAGTACATTGAATTATAAACACAACTTATATTTTTACATGTCTGTACAACTCAAATAAATGTAGGAAATAGATATGCTCATATATATTACACTGCAAGTCAGGGAATGGCATAACAATCAAAGATAAATCATGCTCTGTAGTTTCCAAGAACTTATGTGTCTCGCAACAATGTCTATAAATTTGGCCCACAGGTAGATATCAATGTTCTCTATGACATGGGTGATGCCACCAAGTACAGTGATAACTCTGACCTCATCAGAGCAATCTTCAAGGTCAATGTATGTCTCAATTGGCAAGGTGTCAAATAATTCTTCATACATTATGTTTCTTTTGTTAAACAGTCCATTACAGTACATAGCATATCCGCACCTTTACATATTACATGTAAAGACTATTAAAATGCCTTATAATCGTGTAATATCGCCATAGCAAGGTTTTTGACACTAAAGGTGCTGATCATTGTTTATGATTTTGTACAAATTTTACTAAATCAAGCAAAATGTTACGCTCAGCATCCTGTCTCAACTAGGCTGTGTACTAATCATGAACTAATGATATATATGTACAAACAGAAATGTCACCTTGACTTGAATTTCGTTTCGAACAAGGAATGCCTTGATGGGACTGTCCCTTTTAGGTCCAGTTTCTTCATTGAATGTTTCATTAAGGCATACGAATCGCTCTAATGATTAATGATAATTGATTTTTTTTACTAAATAAGTTATCTCAAGCGTGTTTGTTATTTGTTTTCATATGAATTGGAGAATAAACAAATACCTATACAAAGATACCTTCACTAAGCAAACCTGTATGTCGACTTGTAGTTTACTTCGTTCATACGGATTGATTTTCTCAAAGTACAGAAGCCATATGCAAGAAATGTCAGCGAAATATATACCGGTACCTAAAAAAACGTTATTAGACAATAACATTATAAGTGTATTGATAACTGTTGTATATCTATATCTATATCTATATCTCTGTATTATCTATTTTGTTATTGCCTTTTCAGTGAAAGTGCGGTTCGCCTTGTCTTGTTTATAGAAACTGCAAACACTGTCATCACATTGGTGACCTGTTAGTCTTTAACTTTTAATTAAAGAAGACCGCACATTTAACGTTTTCTTGAATGCCTTTACATATATCGGTAATTTTGTTGATCTGCGTATTAAAGTTATTTCATTTCATTATTGCCTTCATTGTCTTTACCATGCTGCATCTCACTGTTGTTAATCAAATGACTTTGTCGAGCAGAACAATATCATAATTTTTATTTTATAATCATAATCAAAACAACTTTGCATCTGTTTCTTCCAATTTGCCATTTAACACCCATTTAAGCTTTCCTACTGTACAAACAGATGCTTATTATTCTAAAAAGGGGCATAGCACGTAGTGTGAAAAAAGATATAATTAAAATCTTTCACTGACAATTGTACGTTACAGCTAAATGTATTATATTGATAGTGTCAAAAATCCTATTACACACACCAATCACCCAAAGTCATAGAACAAATTATGAATATTCACATTAAATCCATTGGTACCCATTTTGTGTGAAAACCTTTTAATTCATTTTATTAAGAAAAGGGAATCGCATGGCTGAACTTTACATTATATATTTTGTTTATTACTGCTTCGTTTAGTTTAATGGCATTGTCTTTCGATGGGAATAATTTAGTTTCATTTTCCTGGTAACACTTTATATTCTTCCTAAAATGTGCTACTGCCCCTTTAACAGTTAACCCGTTATCAATCAAATGAATGGAACCATGTTAAGAGCAAAACGGGCAATAAGGTCTAGATGAAGTTTTAAGAAATAACATTACATAATTGAAGGTACTGTAAGTTTTCTAATAAACTTCATTTATACTCGATATAAAATTTGGACAGCCGATTGTTGTTGTCATGGTTATATTCTAAGTTTGACTTTTGAATATCCTCAAGGTCAAGAATTGTCTACTGTATTATTTCTGTATGAACATTATTTCCATTATTATAGTCTTTTCATACGACGCTGTGCATTTCTGTAAGCATGAAAAAAACTTTTTTCTACCTGTAAATCAAATGCAACGTTCTAATCGTTTAAGGTAATGTTCATAAACTGATTTTTTGCGGGTAACTTCAGTGACAGATTACAACTATTTCTTGTGCAACACTGACCATTGTAAACAATGAATGGTGATTTAATGAGCGATATAGGCTGTCAGCCCCCCGTTAAGTAGCGCGTTAACCATGCGTGACAGTTGCATAGCAGGGGCGTTATAATGAGGGCAGGTGGTAGAGGAGGAAAAGTTTAACATGGAATATCTTCGTTACTAATAAACCCACAAACTTCATAATTTCACATTATATCATATTGAATAAGCAGTATTAAAATATGTAAATAGATTTTGATTATCTTGCAAAAAATAAAAACTCGAAATTTCTAGAAATTTCTAGATACGCACTAGAAAATTTCTAGATACGTTCTAGAAAATTTCTAGATACGTTCTAGAAAATTTCTAGAAACGTTCTAGAAAATTTCTAGATACGTTCTAGAAAATTTCTAGAAATTTCTAGAAAGGGGGTACTTTCTTTCTGGTTTAACTGTACCGTACATTCTCAGTGAAATCCTATTCAGATTCTTTAGTCAAGAGGTTTCTATAAATTAATAGTTTCCCTCAAGCCCTTCACAAAATTTTACCTTATTCAATTACATGCAGATGTATATTCAATCATGTGATCTTACTCTTGTGGTTTAAGGAAAAACCTATTCTTTTTTTTTTTTAAATTTTTCATGGACTGGAATAAATCATGGGACAACAGCGTGTAATCTACATTCAATTTCAACAAGTTTCTGTTGTGTTGTAATGAATAGTTGAATAGTTAAGTTTTGAGTTTTGATCGCTTTTTAACATATTTCAGTTTTAATTTAACGTAATGATCATCCGAGGTAATGAAGTGTCGATGTCTTTGGATAAAGGCTATATGTCGCAATTTAAATGTTGATAGCTAAGCACCTCTATTTCCTTATAATTTCATTTATTCTGATAGGGATCTAAAGGTTACCATCATCAGACGCAAGAAGTCCTTTCCATTTGAATTATTGTGATATGATAGTTGTCATATTCCTATGCTTGTGAAAATTCCTATTACATCGAAATAATTTCTTCGCATCACATAAGGTATTTCGTAGCGAAGTATTTAAAATTCCAAATCTCGTTCTGATGTTATATTTCATTACTTTACTTTCTATTTAGTGAGAGACATATTTATGAAAGTCTTAAAGTACTTTTTAAATTTATATTAATACGACACAGACAACTCCACACATCTTACGTATGAACCCTACAATATTTATATCTATTTTTCTGATATATGTTTCTCCTCGGCAGCCTCTTTGCGGAATCGATTTGACATAAGGAGACTGAATTATGAAACGCAATACAAATGAATAAAATATTGATAGATTGACAAGTCACCGTGGCTTCTTATTGGAACATGATCGGAAATCGATTAGTGCTTGCATTGATTGTTCCATATTCATAGCTGTTTAATGTTAAGAGAACTCTTGAACTCACAAATCAGTTCAGCAGTGTTCTTTATTGTAGTAGAATGGCACCAGAAAAGGATTTATTTCATTAACTGTTTTACAAATGCACATACTATATCAATTTTTCCCGAATACTTGCATTTTTATTTTTTCCAGAAAGATATAAGTGTTATGCTTTATCCGCAACGGACGTATTTATTGTTTACAAAAAATAGAGCCATGGACTCTGTAGCTCATCAGAGTCATTGGTTCTAGAAACGAGGTAAAAAAAATGAAAATATTATTGACGGACTGATGGACCGAGGTCATAAGCCCATCTATGAGCTGATGAGCTAAAAATGTTTATATTCCAAACTATGATTTTGTTTTAGATAATTCCATCCTCTTGAATGATAAATGTGATTTTATGACACGGATCTCTTTCAAAGGCTTCTTGGAATTATGACCTAGAATACAAAAGATAATCTATGAGAGGGATTATATAAAGAAATGTCAGGAAAGTGACGACCAATGCGGAAAAAGGAAGTATTGACTGAATACAGGCAATGTAATTAATCAATGTTAATTGAATCATTATTCTGGAGATTAAGACATAACTTTCCTCGAAACAATAATAAAGTCAATGTATACTTACAGGAAACACCTTTATTAATCAAAGTGACGACCCTACCTTTAAATGAATGACATATTATTTAATCAATGTAACCAATATCCCACAAGCCATTCTTGTAAAAGCAATACCTGATATGCTCATGTGCATTTGCAAAGTTCAAATTAAAAAAGTCATCATGTAAACAAAACTGAGAGTATTATTCCATAAAAAAATACCTCATTTCTGAAAGACATTGAGAGAATAAAAATAAAATTTGATAAAAGACAATCAGTTGTGGTAGATAAATGCATCATTAATCCATCGAAAATAAAAAAGCTGAATTTATTTGACCAATATAACTGACTTCACCGTAATTTACAATAGACATATATGTTCAATAAATGATTAGACAGAGAAGAAATTGTGCCTTTTGTTTTTTATTCTCATAATATTATTCTCGATGTTGCAGCAAGTCCAAGAAAAAGCCATGTTACAACACGTTCAGCCTAGGATGAGTAAATTGTATTGCAATTCGAGCTCATAGCTCATGCTTTGTTCAGAAAAAAATCAGGAAGAAATGTTCCCTTTAAAAATCATTAAATTAAAACTCATTTTGGCATACGCTAAATGATTAAATGTCCGCTTTGTATTATGGTATCAAGACTTGTCACGGGGTCATTCTTCATACCAAGATTCAAGGGCGATTTCTTTTAGAACAACTTTTCCCTATAACAAATTTGAGTGCAGGTGTAGTAGCTATAGAGCGCATCGGAACATAATGTACTGGGTTATCGAGTGTGAGATTCCATCATAATTAGCCCTTTTAGACAAGATTTACTGAACATCACCATCTTATTATTTAAAACAAGGATCTCCTATGGAATTGAGAAACCACCTAGCTCGCCCTCCTTTAACGTTTACACTATAACTACATGCTTAAATGCATTTCCAAACAATAGGTTACAATTCATTATATTACACATTAATGATAAGCTTTATTTCACGTCCCAATGTACTACTCAAAACATCTCATTATTTTAATTATTTGTACATCTTTAATAATTCCTTTTTTTTGTAAAATATAATGAGCAAATCAAAACAAAAGAGACATGTTGAATATTTTAATATATTAATAAGTTTAATTATTTCTTCAAATGATGATAAAAACATAATTTGAATTACATTAGATACCTGTCTTTTGTTGGCTGATACCAAGTTCATCTCATCGAATGAGGTAGATAAATTATACTCTCAAGAGTGCCTCAGTTATGAATGAAAATATACCCATTTTCAAACTCCCAAGTAGACATAAGACATTTCCTGTGGTATTTAACTTATCTTTCCTGCAAAGGACGTGGCATGGTTGATCCAATGTAACATATTTAATAATGTAAGCGGTTCACCTTTCTCTTTTCTAAAAAGTAAAAATCTGAAGTTGTTTATTCTAAGTGTAAGTTCCTTTTAACCTTATAAATATCTCAAAATGTTAATCTAATAAAAGATTTCTCGTATTAGAAAAAGATTTATATTAACTTTAAAAAAGGTTTAATTTAAAAATCAATAAAGTTTTCAACCACAGTTTAAGATTTGATTTTGTAAAAAGTTGTTCCAATCCAATAATTTACGAGTATTTCTACAAAAGTTTGGTTTCTTTTACATATACAGTAACAAAAAGAGAATTATTACAAATGTTTAAAGAAAACTTCTTATTAAGCAAACCCGTGATTCAATTAGAGGTCCCTAGGGATTTTAAAAGATCTTAAATTCAGAAAGGTGTCAGAGACAATTGAAGTGCCCGTCAAGTTCCTTTTCACATTTAAAAGAGATCTATTTTTGCACCTGTAAAACACAGGCAAGATATGCATTTTTTGTGTGGAAAATGATATCAAACAATTCAGAAATAATGTGGCCATAACAAATTTATATGAATAACCTTACTTCTGTTCCTTAAAACTAACCAGATGTTTCCAAAACAATTATATGTTTTGTTTAAGAATTAGGAAGTTATCATATGGCAAAGAACTTCCAACATGATTTTGATAAGTAATATTTGCTTCCTCAAATGATCTGTTTTGTTGCCTTTGCGTGAATATGAGGGCCAGATATGATATAACAGAGGATATATCAAGATGAGAAGGATAGTTTAAAGGGGAAGTTGCACGTTTTCAGGAGTAATAAAAGGTACTGTCAGGAAAATTAAAATTAATGGTTCCAATTGAAAGCCAAGGATTTTAACTAAATGAAGCAGTTAGAATTCAAATATATATGGTAACGTTTAGCCATGCAATTCCTTGTTCTTACAAAACATTAATTAAAGGTGTTCACGCAAAATGGCCGCCAATATATTTTATGTGATTATTCAAACTTTGTCCTCTGACTATGGATGTTTAGCTTTTGTAATGAAATTTTTGACACTGAAATCCGTGAAATATTTAAAATATAAAATTATCAAAAAACGTGCTACTGGCCCTTTAAGCCTTGGTAGTTTTATATCAAGGGACATTACTCATTAGAAGTAATTATAACATATGTCTTTGTAATAGAATTCGGATGATCAAAATGTAAACAATGATATTCATGTGTTGAAGATTTTATGAACCTGCATTGGGTTTTGTAAAACTAGAGTATAATAAATGATATGCAATCATTGTGCAAATAAGCCAGTGACAAAGTTGGGTTATTGATATCTGTGTCAGAACAAATATAACTATTATTGATTTTTCGAAATATTGTGTCACTTATTGTCACTAATTAATGTTTGACAACAATTGTACAATAACCTTTTGATGATCTCATAGCTTTGTGCAGATAAACAATAACGATGTGATCCTCTGATGTGAGTAGATGATCCTCCTGGAAGTATTGATTTAATAGTGTTGAAGTTAAATATGCACATACACAGGGGGTACTCGACTGTACTTGCAAACCGGAAGTTCAACCTCTGCAACTACCCATTTCCCCATGTACAGTTTTAGAGGAAGACCCCCCTGCTGCACGTTCACGGTAATTATAGACAATATTTTATTCACAATATGCTCAAACTTTATATGACGACAGATTAAGCTTCCATGTATCCCAATCTATCGTTTTTTTGAAGTGACAGTCCTTAAATCACTTCACAGTTATGATTTAATGTCGCCCTTCAAACGGCCTAAACGTGCCTCACGAAAAAAAGTAATATTCTTTCAATTACAGTGATAAAGATTAATTAATTGATGCTAATTGATATTTTCGCTGAAGACTGAATGTGGATTTTACTATGGAAAAGCTCAGAACATGCATTTTCGACTGTTGCAAGCTATTATTTGACTGAAAGTAAACTGTACGCCATAAGGTTGTTGCTATTGTCGCCCGCCGTGACCGTACAGATAGTTGCGCATTTACAGAGTGAATTATTCCTCTAATTCGGTATTCGGAAAACGGTAATTCAACCAAGTAATAACATTTCTATTGAGTATACCACTGCTTAACGAATGGTGAATTTAATTTTTTTAGATTTCGCATTACACCATAAGTCCTATTCAACAACAGTTACTAACAGTTACGTTGTATGCTATTATTGAAATACCGAATGATGAAAATGGAAAATGAAAAATGCAAGACTTAAAGCTTTTGGCTTACTCTGTCTCACATTGAATTATTCCCAAATAGTCACAAGCTCGCCTTTATAGGCAAATCTGTGCCATAATGTTTGGTAATAATTAATTTATTTCTTTACTTATTAAATCATCATCATTACCATCAAACTCATTAAATAAGTATGTTAATTTTTGTTGATAAGAAAATGTAAATGTGATATAAAAATTTCGACGAAAGATTTTTCTACCGAGTGATGTATTCATATTCATGTCATCCCCAACCGCATGCAAGTATGAAAATGGATTTTAAGACATCTGTTGGTTGGTTATCAATGGAATGTTTAATCGCATTTACAAAGTCCGAAAACAAATCACAGTAGTAACAATGAAACGTTGTCATCAGGAGTATGATGTATAAACCACTCATTTAGTCTGAAAAATTAGTAATTTCATTGTAATGCTTCTGATGAGTTATTTAACATGATTCCTATCATACCAACTCCCTGTCCAGTGAAAATATTACTTTCTGCAACTATACGTACAGTGCCTGTGCAACTACCACTTGTGCGTACAGTCACTGTTTTGTCTAATTTCTCACTCATTACATGGAGAGATACGTTGAAATGTTACATAAGACTCGAGATTGTACAAACTTATTATTTTATATCATAAACAGCTCTATATGATCATTGCTAAAGTTATAAGATGAGGAAAAACGGCTCTATCGCGAGTGCTATGCTAGCTTCGATCGGGCATTTATGACAAAATAGAAACTAAATCCTTGTAATGTCAATGTGACCATGTAAAGAAATTATATAAAGACTCATATATTATATATATTAATGTTTATAGTTTGGAATTAACTTAAACTAACCGTGAACGTACTGTAGGGGGTCTTCCTCTAAAACTGTACATGGGGAAATGGGTAGTTGCAGAGGTGCAACTTCCGGTTTGCATGTACAGTCGAGTACCCCCTGTGACATACCAATCTGCCGAACAAGCACTTCTGTTACGCACTTGGTAGAAGAATAACTCACTAGAATTTTCACGAATCAACATGTCAACATCATCCAAAACAAAGCCATCATGTCAGATTCAGGCAAAGATCAACAACTATGACGCCATCATAGAATATGTGTTCATCAATAATTCAAAGCTAACAAGTCTTGAAAGTTGTTTTATGGTTCATTTAGGAGAAAATATTTTGACAAAGTTTTGTCTTAAATTATAAGTATAATTTCTATTTGTAACCTTTTTACAGTCAAGATATGGTTTGGTTTGGACTTTCAAAGCCAAAACACATATTTCAGATTGCCTCGCATTGCCTGTGTTCATTTCTTAGTATGTCTATGCAAGTGAAAATATTTAAAGAAATATCTATGTAGAAAGCATTTATTTAAATCTTTTCTAATGTTTCATAACTGCAAATAAGAATTTAGCATGCATTTTAATCAAATTCAAAAGGCAAAATTTTATTTATCTTTCAACTTTAGAATAGTATAACCCTTAACGAAAAACTGACCATATTTCTAAAAACCTTTTTAGAATAAAAAGTTAAGGTTGCAAATTTTGCTTCTTGCTGAGTAGAAAAGCTAAAGGTGCATCATTCGAATGCCAAGCGTATCTGTTTTGAAAATATCAATATGGAATTCATCTGTGGATTGAAACATGTGAGAGGATTGAATCAATATTTGATAGTGAAAACGGGATATTGTAACTTAAGTGACTGAGGTTTTACAATAACAATTCATGAATTTATTTTGAGAATGAAGTTAATGAATAATTGATTACTTTCTCTCATGCTTGGAGGACACAGCTTCATTATGATGAATTGAAAAAGAATGGTGAATAAGTTCACAGAATGAGCGAAGCCTCCTTGACTCGGTACACACTAGTTGAGAGCGTGATGATTCATTACTTATAAAACTTGTACTTGTTCTTGTCACACACTTGTTGACTTGTTCATCGAGGTAAAAGAACTACTACATACCACGTTTCTGGAATAGGGTGTATCATTTCCTTGCTTGTAATTGAAATTTAAAATGTTATTATTCATTCATTAATGGTACGACATATGAATAAAAATTGTGTTTTCCTTTGCCGTTTAAGTTTGGGCTTACTATAAACTAAAAGGGTAACATAAGTTTACGAGAAAGTCATGTATTAATATTTCATCATTTTGTTTAATGAAACATTCCCAAATTAGTCAGAATCAGTGAATACATGGCGATGACATACTGGTATTTGCATGTACATTATATACTCATTAATTGCATGAAGGACATAAATAAAACACCTAGGGTATACAGTTTGAATGCAAATAACGTACAATTCTGACAAAGAAGGTGAGGATTAGAAACACCTCACGTGTTTATAAGGGAAAAGTGTCATACATGTAATTTCACGTCACGTCACAAGTGTTTGTGCATCGTCAGTTATGAAGATTGCTTGAAAAGCTTTCCTATATGTACATACCTTACAGTGAAATACGTCATTATTACACAAACTAAACAACAATCACATAAAATCAAAACTACCGATCGTAATGCGAGTATTTAAAAGGAAATGAGAATTGCAAGACCTGTTTTTCAATGACAAACGTGACAAAAAATATTGTTTTTGGATTTAAAAACCTCAGTCATTGCATAATGTTTGTCTCAGTGGAACCATACCAAATCAGCACAAATGGTTGTCGTAAAATTGTTTTATTTACCAAACAGGACTTTTGATTCGTCTGTGAGGCCGTAAGTTCCTATCCGATTTAATATTGCTTAAGTCTGAAGATCTGGGAATATATCTTTGAAACGCTACTGGTTGAGATTAGATGCAAAACATAGATTTTGCAAAATTTTCGTCACTTTGTTAATGAGGATGCGCTACCTTAACCACCAGAAGCAACTCATAGTTAGGTCTAGATAAGTGTTAAGGCATTGAGTTCCTTTTCTTTTCAATTGTTAATTACAGTGCGAAGAAATACTAATTCTACTTTCTTATCGAGAACAGAAGCAATTCTAATGATGAAAAACTCCGGTGACAATCTTTCTGAGGCATGAAATTAGTACGCAATTGTATGTACTGCATACAGAGGGCGTACAGTTTGATTACAAGAACATTAAACCTCAAATAACTAAGAATTTACAAAAGAATTTAAACAACGATTATTCAATTTACTTATTAATGTGTTGCAATAGTAAATGCAAAAAAAGCTTCAATTCAACGACTTTTTTCGCCTTTTTAGGGTTTATTGATATAGGGCACAGTGTTTAAAACCTGAATGTAATGATTTGAAAAAATATTAAGTCATTAGGAATAAATGATATTAATGATTGTTGAGATGCATAAGATATGTGTGTTTAGACCACCCGAACACAAATTTCGAAATTACGGTCATGATCAGATAATATAAACAGTATTTTATTTGACTACCAAAAAATTCAATTTGTCATCGAATCCTTAAAAGACATATAAGAACAATTAGTATATGTTACAAGATGTTGTTCCTCTGTATTACCATTGAATAGCATATTAAAATTAGTGTATTTGCATTGCGACTTAAATTCACAGTAAAGCTGTACAAAAATAAAATAATTGCGATAGAATGATTGTCTGAAGTGTTATCTATTCAAAATTAATCATTAACAGTCCCTAGATAACATAATAGTTTAACGATCTTGTCCATTGAATCCTGAACATGAAGTAGAGCTTATTAACGAAAAAATGAATTGTCAAGAAAAATATGATTGGGACAAGACATCATCTATAAATTAGCTTACTAAGAAAACTTGAAATTGCCTCATCATACTCCCTAAAGAGGAAAATCCTTTTTTGGTGCTATAAAGAAAATGAGGTTCAGCTGTAAATCTGTTGAGAAATTGAATTTTATTACCTTTCTTTTAGGTTGAAAATAAACGCCTTTGATAATAGACAGGGAAAGATAAATTCTGTGAATTGAAAATCAACTGAATGTCCATCATCTTCAGCAAAGACTCTTCACTATCTAGACTAAAAAACTAATTATCTTCTCATAAACTGCGATAGTTAATGAATGGATCAAGATTGAAATATTCTCATTTGAACGTCGATTTTAAGAAAGTGATCTACAAGCGAACTACACAATTGAAGACTACTAATATTCTTGTCGTGTGAGACAATAACTCGAAACAAACAAATCAAGCCTGTCGAACATTTTGGAGCAACATGTGTGCATTATATTTCGAACGCTAATACGATCTAACACTAGTATTGGTATGTTAGAGTGATAATTGTTGTGTCAACATCTTTTTCATTATCTATTACAATTTGAAGATCGCTTCTTCCTGATAGTTGCCACATATCTTAGCATTATAACCCTTTTATCTCGGTTCAGAAAAATCTCTTCACCAATGAAACAATCAAATGCAACACATAAAATTCAAAACATTAAGTTTCAATTGCTCACCCCAGACCATTAAACTGTTCCTGTGATAGCATCAGTATTTAAAGCTAAATCACATGGAGAAAGATTTATGGTTAAATCACAACAGTGGCAAGGCAGGTTGACAGGAATACGACGCAGCTTTAAAGTTATTGACATCACTAGTTTATCTTGAAAATTAAATTGCTGATATCCTCGTTTTCTGTGTATGTTTATTTCTGTGGAAAACAATAGTCGGTTAATTGACATGTTGAACATCAACAACTTTCAATTAAATATCGAAGACAAAATGAAGACTATCATGCTAACTGATTCAATGATCATCAAATTGGATAATCTTGTATTGTTTCTGTAAGTTTGTTGAGAGTACAAACATTTCATCAAATGCCCTGTAAATGTCAATGTCAAGTCACATGAGCTTCATTTTAGAGTTTCGCTTGAACAATCAGTGCTTATCCAAATTTCAGAACTGGTTTCCAAATAAGAGATGAAAAGTAGTAACGGTTTCTCACAGATAAATCACTTATATCAACGAACAACTTTTAAGTTATGAATATAGTCCTATCAATTTTTGCGGGAGTACTAGAGGACTTAGGTTGTTTAATTTGAGGGAACTCTCTCGAGACACAGGACACTGAAAATAATTAAGTGTAATGTTCAAACAATAAGTAATCAAGTACACATGCATTGCAGGCTATTGCATAAGGGGAGGACATGTTTTATATACATTATATATACAAAAACGTCCAAATGTCCAAGCTTATATATATATGTAGCTTTATCCAAAAAATGAAGGACCATCGGAATATTCCTCTTCAAGTTGTTAGGCCTGAAATCACCGATGAGCTTTAAATGTAGCTTCACCGTAACAAACGCTTATTTACAGTTCATCCACAAATATCAATATTTACCCATTTATTTCAAGTATTTGCCAATATGTGATTAAGAACATGATGAAAGGCTCGAAACATATACCTTCCTGCAATTTCTAATATAATGTTTAGTAAACTCAATAATCGATCTCAGTAATGTTTACATCTGCATACTCGCAAATAATAGTATGTTACACTGTAAAACTGTTGTTTAATCCTATGAACAGTTATAGGAAAGTTTTTAAATAAATGTTCTCCAACATTTATCTAAACAAGATAAAGAATCTCACCAATGGGTGTGAAACATGATGAAGTATCATTGTTATTTCACCACAGGCTTGGTATTTTAGTATACACGATGACAATCAGTTCTACCGCTTTCCTTATAATTTCATTTACTCTGAGCGAGTACAAAAGGTTATACCATTCAGGGCCAAAGGGCCTGTTGCGTTAAAATTATCTTATAATTTTGGATGCCGTAGAAGCCAAAGCTATCAAGGGCTCTTCTAGTTAGTTCTAAGAAGGATTGGATAATTTAAGAAGGACCTCAATATGAAATTTTATAGAAATAGTTTTGCACATTTTATTCCTATAATGCTAGGCAGAACCAGAATCAATGCTCAGATTATTAAACTGTTGACGTTTAACAAAATGAAATATATTAAAGAATTATTGAAAAAATACAGAAAGGTAAAATCCTTAATGAGTATCAAATGGGTGACCATGTAAATCATATATAAACAATCCCACAAGACAAATCCAAGTATTGTTTTACAACCAAAAGAGGATCCTAGTAGCTGCTTCTCTATAAGGACACAAAGGGTATTCACAGCATTTTATGGACTTATCCATCTTCCTACGCAGAGCCTAAAAGGCCAGTTTCCAAACTGTCAGTTTTATGCCTTGCTGCATAGCCTTGAGTTTTCTATGCTTGCACTAAAGCAGCACAGAAAAGTAAAGTCTCTGCAGCAAGGCATAAAATGACAGTTTGGAAACTGGCCTTTTAGGCTCAGCGTAGGAAGATGGGACTTTTCCGGCAGGTCAAATTTAACATGTCATAGAAAGGGTCGTCTTTTCTCTTAATGATAATCTTTTTGGTTTCAACATCCACTTCTATCCTTTTCTTACTCCGCAGTTAAACCATCATGAACATGAGCCTTTTTGGAATACGTGAGTGAATTTGGATCTATGCTGATTTCAACAGAACTTCAGCAATCAACAATTATATGCTGTCGTCCAAACAACTTGTTGATAGAAACCTTTGCATAACTAAACAAATTTGTATTTGGTCATAGCCCTTACAGAATATACATACATGTCAATCTATATGAAGCTTTCGAAAACTTGCACAAGTTCTCAGGACTTACTGAAGTAGACATGTAATTATAGAGGAGATATATCAATGAGACATATCACGTTGTCCTTGTCAGAAATTGACGTGGTACATTATTGGAGTCTACATTAAGTGTAGCCATGCGATTCCTTTTTCTTACACAAAATTAATCATGGATTTTTGGTGAATCTTCATACTTTATCCTCTGACTATGGATAACGGTTTGTGTTATGAAATTGTTGACACTATCACAATAGTACATGTAGCATTAACATACGATTATTAGTGAAAACTTTTGAATAAAAATTAACAAAAAACGTGCTACTGCCCCTTTAAGTTGTGATAAAAAATATCATGACCACTATATTGTAAAACGTTTTGCAAAGTACTAAACAAAAATCAGTACTGTGTTTGGCATTTTCAGGCATAAATCTTGTTATCAAAGCACAAAGTTGGCATTTTCATTTCCTGCAAGTCAACATTTAATTCCTAAGTGTATTCACAAAATAATACATGTTTTCCTCAGTCTGATTAAAATCGACCGTGTTTCGAGAGAAACAAAATAAAAATGTGTATCATGGCTTTCCTCTCCACAACAGGTGAAAATACCAAAGCTAGGCGCTTTTTCAACACCTGTTTACCGCAGCCAAAACCTCCTCACAAGTTACGTGCCCCTAGCTCTGATATCGAGAACTTTTGCAGCCATCCTTGTGATTGGCTAGATGAGCTTACTTAAGAACATGTTTGTAATGGGAGTGCCTTCAGACTGTGAGAGGAAAGCCAGGCTTGGTGTGTTTCAAACCCCAATATCACAGTCGATTTTAATCAGTCTCATGTTTTCCTTTACCTTTTCCAAACGATCCTCGTGTTCTGATGTGTTTATATTACAATCGAATAGAAAAAAGTTCTTGTATTTCATTTGGTTATCAACACTTTTCTTTTCTTTTTTGATAGGTTACCCGATAAAGCAACATAAGGAAGCTAAGCTTATAGACGTTTATTATGGGTTCGTTCAAGATGCTATCGACCCTTTTGAACAAAGTGACCATACATTTATTTCATGGAATCGTACATTTTAAGTTCCTTTGTTTACTCTCGTGAATCAAGATGGTGTCTTTAAGGATAATACTAATGAGGTGGTTGATTCTAGAACGATTATTCTCTTGTGGAAACATTTTGTTTCAGTTTAATGATGCTGCACCGATCACTAGCCAAGACACCAGTTCTTACGATAATGACAGAATTAAATCAGTATTCGTAATGTTACACACTTTCTGAAAAAGGTTGTGACATTCAATCGATTTTTGAACAGAAATAAATGAATCAGAATTTGTCAAATTGATATTTCCTGTTCTAAACCTATATTTCTATTTCATCAGATATACTAAATATATTGTCAAACAATTAACTTACTGATGAATCAATTTTGTATCAGAATCTTTTGGCCTATTGATCAGGTAATTGACGTACATGTACCTGTAATAGAGTTTACAATATTTTTTAATTCAATTTTATGCGTCTAATGCATCATAGAATTGTATGGAGCATAAATGAATTTCTTCTATATGAAAAAACTGTTCTTCTTTCATTCATGAAATATATTAATTGAGACTTCCTCGATCATAGTTCAAGATATTAGAGTGTGACTTTTGAAGAAAACTTAGCCTTTTCAATTCAAAATATTAATCAACAAATTTCTTTAAGGGGCTTATTAGATTTGTCATCTGTAAAATGTTGAGTAACTCTGATTGCACAGAAAATATTAATCTCACCAATCAGTGGCCAACACATTTCAGATAAGATCAAAGTGTTTCGTTCAAGGGGAGGTAAAATGTTTTTAGAAAACATGATATTTACAGGAGGAAACTGGCATTTCCAACATTTACAAATATTATCAACTAAAGCAAAGTTTGAATGTCTGTAAAAAGTATATGCAAATAAATTTTTCTTAAGGAAGTAGATATCATATCATATTTTGTTCAGTATTTTCCTTTCGCACTTTCTCTAAATCATCTTGCTGTATGCTTGATTTCTTGTTGTGAAGAACAAGTTGACATGAACATAACAAGATGTGCCAGAATTAATATTAAGATAAATAATTGTTCCATATGATGGAAATAAATAATCATTAACTTTTCAGTATAAAATCAAATAAATTCTTACACAATGCAACTATATAAATAAGGCATATGTTTGTTGACTGTTGTCTAGATCTGAATAAGTTGACATAAACTCAAGAAAAAGGAGCAGAATCAATATTGACATAAATAACTGTTTCATGATATGTTTAAATTTAGATCATTAACATCTCAGTTTAATATGGAAGATATTCTGACGCAAATACAACCAGACAAATAAGGGACATGTCTGTCATCTGTTGTCTAGATCTCTAGTCTCATTATCATAGTTTCTCATCTTAATTAGCACTTAGGCTTGATTAAGTCTATTATTACGCCGCAATGGACAACAAATACTTGTGAATAGTGTTTGTGAAGAGAAAGTGATGAAAATCTTCATTTCCTGTTGAGATGATTGCATTATAGAAGTGTAGTCAATTTCACACTATGATTAAACAATTGATTGTTATCAAAAGTAAAGTAGTTTTGCAAGACGATCTTAACAAAGATGCTCAAGTTCCAATTCATCAGAATGTGTACTTTTACATCAAGATCAAAGTGTTAAATACAAGGAACTTCTTTTGAATTTGCTGACAGTATATGCAACTTATGTATGTATGTATTTTTCTGAAAAAATACTTAAATTGTGTTTCTTTGAATGTAGATATATTTTGATAACAAATACATTAGCTTAGTTTCCGGCCTGATCCACCTGAAACATTTTTTAAGATATCTACATTTTAACTGGGTTTTTTTTTAATGAAAAAGGCTGTACAACATGTACATAAAAAGGAAAAATACCAAAGTGATGTAGAGAGCCTTACTATAAGTCACGCTTCAATCTGAAAAGCATATTTCAGATATTCACTTTAAAACAGGTATACTCATTTATCAATCTATTTAATTTAGTACTCATTCTTGTAATCTTACATGTATGTGAAATGATTGAATTTATTTCTAGAAAGACAATTTGACAACTGTTAATACCATTACTCATTCCTCACGTATATACTCATCTGGATACATCTCTCTATCATATGTATATGATTTGAACAAACGAAACATATTTATAAAAGGATAGCTTGGCACTGTGAAATCAAAATCTAGTTCAATCAAAATCAAAACATATCACGCCAAGGTTAAAAAGAGTGGTGTGCTTTTATATATATTTGATTTGGCGCCGGTCAATATAGATTTTCAAAAGTATCCTTGCAGAGTCCTGATACCAATAATATACAAGACACTTTTAGGATTGGTTACCGCAGACGTTGAGACCTAAAAATTAGTAAAGCAGACTTTTATTGTCATAATTCGATACATTTCGTCTAATAATATAACACAAGTGGATGAGTCCTAGTTAATGCAAGTTAATATCAAGAAAGCTACTGAAGCGAGAACTGCAATTTCCTAAACAGCTAAACAGCTAAACAGCAATGAATATGTAACAGTTGTTTATTGCGAGCACATATCAATTTCAGATCCTGTAGTTTAAGCAAAGTTTGGTATTTTCATCCCGTAATTCGTTGTTTTTTTATTCAAAATTTTGTCAATGTCATCATGAAGTTCCAGAAAGCTAATACACAAAAGAGAATATAATTACGTTTGGTTATTTAATACCACGTATATATGATGTGTTCATCGAATCTGAACTAATTCATGTAACTATTTCTATTGTAGATGTGTAATAAATCACATTACAGAAGAACTGACTAGTTCTATTTTAAAAAACGATTGGAACAGATTTCTATTTCAACGAATCTAACATCCAAAGAAAATTGCCATTAGCATCTATTGAGCTGTTCCAATTATGCCCGACCTTAGGACACACATTTAACATTGTTATTCTTGATGACATCCTTTCTACAATACTTCAGTTACTGGTCCTTTTGTAGTCAACAAGCTGTTTGCGCCATCTCTCTGATTAATCGTTGATTTTACATGAGATGTTTGGTAGACTTCGATAGGAAGCAGTTATGAAACACACGAACCGGTTTGTTATGTAGATGGTTATAATACAGAATTGTAAGTATTTCAAACCTTTGGCGCGGACAGTTTTCGGAATCCCTACTTTTTCATGTTTGCAAAGCATTCGATTCTTAAAAGAAAAGATATCAATATTTGCTGAACAATTGTATCTGTTAATCTTAAATAATGTTAAATTACATGAGTGTAACATATTACTGCTTTACGGAGACCTATGTTTTTATTGATTTGACTGTCTGCTGAATAACAAATGATTACTGTACAGGGTCCTTTTCATCAACAAACAGTTTAATGTTATCAACTTCACAGTTAGAATGATAGATAATCCCTGGGATATTGGGAATAGCGGCTATTTACTTTAGTAACAAATAATCCTAACTCTTTCTGTCAAGTTTAAGGGCATTAAATTGTATATCATATGAAGAGTGTTAAAATTGATAAATACCTTGTACAAAGGCAAAGTTCTCAGTAATGCTTTGTAAAATGAAAATAGAACAATTGAAACTGGACAACTAAACCATAACTATCATTTGAACATAGCCTGCTGCAACAATGACTTGTCATGCAGTATAGCTTGATGCAATTATCAGCACACTCGATTAAATATTCCTAGAAGCCAAGGCCATTGATGTGAAAGGTCATTCAGTTGACACTTGGAACAATGCTTGCTGCAACTATGAATTCCCATACAGCATAACTTGTTGCATTTATTAGTTCAGCTAACTGTGTAAAGTAGTGTTAGTAAGTTATGTCCCAGTAAGTAAATCATGCATATTTGTTAACGCGCCTTCGCCCAGTTGACAGGTTAGAGAGAGTGAATAATATATCTGGAATACCTAAGGGACTTACCGAAATAAAGGAGATATACCGTACATTCTCAGTGAAATCCTATTCAGATACAACCCTCTTTAGTCAAGAAGTTTCTATAAATTAATAGTTTCCCTCAAGCCCTTCACAACATTTTACCTTATTCAATTACATGCAGAGGTATATTCAATCGTGTGATCTTACTCTTGTGGTTTAAGGAAAAGCTTATTCTTTTTTTTTAATAGTTATTGTTAACTTGTTTCTATACTGTTTTTCCTCGACTGGAATAAATCATGAACATCAGCGTTAGAGCCTGTGTAATCTACATTCAATTTCACCATTTTGTGTTGAATGTTGTAATGAACAGTTGAATTATTAAGTTTTGAGATAAATCACTTTTAACCATATTCCAGTTTAATTAAAATAATGGTTAACCGAGGTAATGAAGTGTCGATGCCTTTAAACAAAGGCTATATGTCGCAATTTACATGTTGATAGCTAAGCACCTCTATTTCCTTATAATTCCATTTTGTCTGATAGAGAACCAAAGGTTATATCCATCAGACGCAAGAAGTCCTTTCCATTTAAATTATTGTGAAATGATAGTTGTCATATTCCTATGCTTGTGAGAATTCCTATAATTTCGAAACAGTGTCTTCGTATCGCGTAAGGCATCTCGTTGGTATGCGAAGTATTTAAAATTCCAAATCTTGTTCTGATGTTATGCTTAATTACTTCGCTTTCTATATAGTGAGAGGCATATTTACGAAAGTTTTCAAGTGCTTTTTTACATACATATTAATACGATGCAGACAGCTCCACACATCTTATGTAAAACCCTATGGTATTTATATCTGTTCATCTGATGTATGTTTTCTCCTCGGTAGCCTCTCTGTGGAATCGATTAGAATAAGGAGACTGAATTATGAAACGTGATACAAATGAATGATATATCGATAGATTGGAAAGTCACCTTGGCTTCTTATTGGAACAGGATTGGAAAATCGATTTGTGCTTGCATTGACCGTTCCATATTCATAGCTGTTTAATGTTATGAGAACTCTTGAACTGAGATATCAGTTCAGCAGAGTTCTTTATTGCAGTAAGATGGCACCAGAAAAGGGTTCATTTTATTAACGTTTCTACAAATGCACATAATATATCAATTACTTCCAGAAGGATATCAAGTGTTATGCTTTATCAGTAACGTAATACTTTATTGTTTTCCAAAAAATAAATAATAAATGAATAAATAATTCCATTCTCTTGAATGAAAAATGTGATTTTATGGCACGGGTCTCTTTCTATAAGAGGGACTAAAGAAAGAAATGTTCGAAAATTGACGAAACAATAATAAAGTCAATCTATACTTATAGGAAACACCTTTATTCATCAAACTCAAACTTAAACTCTTTATCCTCTGAAAACAGCCAACATCGGTTCATGAGATAAACATATATACATTTACATACAAACAAGACAGCAGCTTACTGACAAAGTAATAATTCATGTTTTAACTGCGTTGGATATTTGATTAAATTAGTTAGAATGGTTTTTAAGATCTTTCACTTTGGTGGTAGTTAATAGTTTTTTAAGGATGGACATTTTGGAAAATTCAAATATTTGGCATTCAAATATTGATGACGAAGTGGGATGAGCGCTTCACATCTAAAAAGATATTGAAACTCGTCTCCGACAGCACTTGAGTCACAGAGTGGACATGTTCGGTCTTCGCGTGGAATGCTCAACCATCGACCTGTCTCGATTGGTAATTGATGGTTAGTTGTTCTATATTTTAAAATGGGAAAATGTATACTTTTTGGCAATAGAATATATTTTTCGAAACATGGTTCGGTTTTAAAGTACTTATGAAAATCTCTTTTAGAACTTGTGAAGATGTTGGATTTCCAATTTTGAATAAACTGTGATCTATAAATGTTTTCTGCGGCTGAGACAAGCCAAGGCGTTGAGCATACCGACATAAGATAAGCCACAGTTGTCTAGTACCTGTTTACAAAGCGCAGCCATGGACTCTGAGAGATGTAGGTAACGCAGTGGTATATCAATAAGGATGGTTTCCAAAAAAATTTTCCGAGGATAGCTTATGCCAATGTGATATACGTAGTTTGTAAATTTTGATACTAATAATGGATACCTTCCGAATTTACCGTAAAGCATGAAATTTGGAGCACTTTTCTTTCAGCCCGTTGCCAGTTTAAGAAATTTCAAATGGATTTTTTCTATATTATCTAATTTTTCGCGACCCCATATCTCAGAACCATACAAGAGAATCGGTACAACCGTAACATCAAAAGCGTCCAAGGGGCAGTCTAAAGGTACATTTACGTTTCTTGACTTTTTTAATAGACAAAACATTGCTTTGGTAGCGCTTTCTGTAAGTGCTTTGATCGCTTGAACGAATCGTCCGTTTCTATGGAATTTAATTCCCAGGTCATAAGTGTCTACAATATTTATAGTTTCGTTTTCAAATGTAAAGTCGAGTTTTGAAGATTTCGCGGGGCCGCCTCCAAAAATAACTATTTTTGTTTTTGACAAAATTAATTTAAGTTTCCATTTTTTACAATATTTAGATAAAACATTCAGAGACTTCTGTAAATCTTTGGGATTTTCACTGAACAATACGGCATCATCTGCATATAACAGTAGAATTAAATGATATAAATGTCAATGTTGTTAGTTTCCTATTCATATTTAAAGCCAGTACAACTGTTGTCAAATAAGTTTTGTACAAGATCATTCAAATAAATGGAAAACAAGAGGGGCGAGAGGTTTTCGCCTTGTCCCACACCTTCGTAGCATGGAAATTCATCTGAGGCGACATCACCTATAATAATTATGGATTTTATGTCATGATACATATTTATTATCAGAGTGAAAAACCTTTCATCTATACCGCATTTGGCTAGCTTATGCCATAGCCCAATTCTCCATACTTTATCAAATGCTTTGGTGAAGTCTACAAATACAGTATACAGGTTCTTTTTAGACAGTTTTAATATCTGGATCATCATTTGCATAAAAAATATATTATCACATGTTGAGAAACCTTCTCTAAAGCCTACTTGAGTTGGGTTAAGTATATTTTTGTCATCTAAGAACTTATTCAACCTGTTATTCAAGATTCTTGTAAATAGTTCACCAAGGGAACTTAAGATTGTTATTAGCCTATACGAGTTTGGATCCAACTTATTCCCTTTACCTTTGTAAATTGGCTTCACAACGGCTGTAAGCCTGGTCTCAAGTAAAATACCTGATGCAAGTACAAGATTGAAGTGTTCTAAAAGTAAAGGTATAAGTATATCAATTGAATCAATTAGGTAATCATTCTCTAAAGAATCAAGACCTGTGGCTTTATTTCTTGTTATTTGCTTTACAGCAATTTGTATTTCTTCACGTGTAATATCACCATTAACCATGTGACGACCCGACCTTTAAACGGATGACATATCTTGTTTAATCAATTTACCCAATCACTTGTAAAAGTCGAACGTGATATGCTTATGTGCATCTGCAACATCGGAATTAGTTCAATTAAAAAAGTCATGATGTAAACAAAACTGAGATAATTATTCCACGAAATGAATAACTGAAAGGCACTGATAGAATAAAGAAACAATTTGATAAAATAGAAACAGTTGCTGTAGATAAGTGCAACATTAATCCATGGCAAATTTAAAAAATGAATTAATTTGTCTAATATCACTGATTTAACGGTAATTTACCATGTATACAAGTTCAATGAGAGGGGAAATGGTGCCTTTTGTTCTGTATTCTCATACTGTTATTCTCGCAATAATGATTTGACTTTCACGAACAATTGTAAACCTTAATGTACCAACCATTAGTACCCAATGATAATGCAATCTTCACTTCAGAAAAAGAAAGGATTCATGACAGCATTATTCTTGCTACGATGATCCTAATCACTCACACTAATGATCCACTGATTACATACCAACCAAGCGTAACAGCAACTAGACAAAAGTGAGCTCAGCGAACATAACATCGGCTGTTATTGGCCGCCTTCACATGTCATAAGTAATGCTTATGAAGTAAACCATATCAATTATCATACTGAATAATCTACAAAATCCTAAAAACACAGGAAGCTCAATGCTACCATATAAGTTATATCCATTTGGGGTTTGGGGCAATCCCTTAAATTTGTTTTCATTGAAGGCACAAACAAAAGAAAACACAAAAAAATAGGTTTAAGGGCGTGACATCTACAGCCCTTATTAGGGCCCATAGGGCATAGGGCATAAGGCCCATTCCAGGGCCTTATACTTCTGGAGATGAAGATGAAAATACTTTTTAGGGCGTGGCCGCTATGGCTCTTATTAGGGGCAACAGGGCCACCAAAGCTACAATTCTGAAACCTCTCTAGTCAAGGTATCCGTACACAAGGTTTCACCATTCTAGGCCTTATGTTTCTGGAGAGGAAGATGAAAATCGCTGTTAAGGGCGTAGTCCCTGTGGCCCTTATGAGGGGTCATAGGTTCACTAGACATATCGATTGTAATCTTGACTAGTCAAGGAGTTTGTATACATGATTTCAGATTTCTAGGCCTTATGGTTCTGGGGTAGAAGATGAAGATAGATGTTAAGGGCGTTTCCCCTGTGACCATTATTTGGGACCATAGGGCCACAAAAGCTAAACTTTATAATCCTCCCTAGTCAAAGAGTCTGTATACAAGGTTTCAGCTTTCTGGGTTTATGCTTCTGCAGAAGATTAAAATAGGTTTTAAGGCATGGTCCCTTTGGCTCTTATTAGGGGCAACATGGTAACCAAAGCTACAATTTATAATCCTCAATAGTCAAGGAGTCTGTACGCAAGGTCCCAGCTTTCTAGGCCTTATGCTCCTGGAGAAGAAGTCGAAAATGCACAAAGTTTACGGACGAACGGAAGGACGGGCGGACACCATTCCAAGCCATAAGCCCATCTGTGCCTAACAGGCCAGATGATCAAAAAAGTGGAACAAAACTTAAGGTACGGAGCTGTAAAATGTGTTAATATTGTCGCGATCGTCAAAATATCTTGAAAGGGTACTTTACCAATGAACATCGTATTGCTTAAATGGGCATCGAGTTATAAATCGATCTTTTTAATTTGGTCATGCTACGTGCCAATATACCATCTTGGGATATTTCTCTATTATTTGCATATTCATACATTATTATTTTGAAAAGAGAAAATGCTCTCAATGAAAATCAAGCACTCGTGATATGACCTATCAAATCGTAACATCATACGTCTTTGAAAAGAACTCTTGAATACAAACACCATCAGTATTCGCCTTCTGCATACATGTCTACAACAAGGCATAGTAATATTGAACATATATAACAAACATGGAATCAAATTATGAAAATGTCTACATATCCGTTTACACAACCCGAAACGCTACATATTTGAACACATTCTGATACAGTGGTTTGATGATGCTACAGTATTGTGCAGATTCAATTATAACGAGATTCACTGAAGGGTATTATGGTCAATGAATTAATGTATTCCCTCATGAGTGACATACATGTATAAGAAGTAAAAAATGCACACGTTCATGTTTGCACAACTAATATGTCATTGTTCATGTCACGTGTCATAAGTAATGTATCCTTCCAAAACACTATAATAAATAATATTATAATACGTTAGATACAAATAGGGTAGAACGTTATAGCATTTATTTCCCGTTCTTGATAGTGTCTTAAACTCTCCTAAATTTTCTATAACAAAATAATTACATAATTCTATACAAATATATTAATCCTCCATAAGAAATATTTGATGTGGTTAATCAATGCTGTCAATATTTTTTCCAATCTGATTGCACGACCTTTTGCTATGAGGTAATGAACATGGACCTCTGCACAAATCACTTGACTAGCTTCCTGTTGACGACTCTGTCCCTCAACAGCTGACAACCTTTTCCTCTTCACTGATGGCATATTGATCAATTAATGACATCTAAAAGGGTATAATTATGCTGCAGGGCTATATTTAGAGGAAACGCTAAAGGCTTTGTTATTGTACAGAAGGTTGTGATGGATAATGGCTTTTAAGTTAAAAAGAAAAACATTGTTTTACGATTAATTTAGCTCTATAAAGAATGGTTGATACGGTATTTAGCACCTTTTTGGATAAATGAACACATAAATCAACTAAGAGAGGCAAGTGGCAAAAAGACGATGCTGTTTTATAAAATAATTCACAATTGTACCTCAAATTCCTGGAGTCAGTATGAAGACAGAACGCAATCGTGATATGAGCAGTTTTATCACTGTTGTCTTGAAAGAAAACATCGGAAATGATGATTTTTGTTTTAAAAGACGGATCTTTGAGGTGAGGTGATCTTGGGTTAAACGCCGCTTTCATGAGCATTTCACTGATATCGCGGCTGCTTGTATTATTGCAAGGAGAAAGCCCGCAACACAATTGTGGCTATGCATTGCGGTGAAACCTGCGAGCAGCGTCTGGAACTAGCAAACCACGGGTGGTACTACGCTGAAATTCAGTGTAGCATTGCACCCAAACCTGACTGCGTGTACAACAGTTCTCTAGTGTAGACAAAGTTGCCGAGCCCCAGTCGGGATTCGAACCACGGACCTCCTGATCCGAAGCCGAACCTATTAACCACTGCGTTATCCCGCCCCATGAATACGCTAATTAACTGGGGGAGGCAAGTGGCAAAAAGACGAGGCTGTTTGATAAAATAATTCATAATTGAAATAAGTAACTCGAATTCCAGGAGTTAGTATGAAAACAGAACGCAATTGTGATATGACCAGTTTTAGCACTGTTGTCTTGAGAGAAAACATACGAAAGGATGATTTTTTCAAAGACGGATCTTTGAGGTGAGGTGTTAGACGCAGCCTTCAAGAGTAGGCCTATGTCATTTATATAGCAAGTACTTGTATTATTTCAGTGAGAAAGCCGTGTATCTGTATATTGTTGTTCAATCTAATAATTTGATTTTGTATGTAAGTGGCTAATGATCTTATTTATGAAATGGAAACCATCTTATATCAAGGTTTTCACTTGACATTTCATATTGTTAAGGTTGTTCAATTAAGGTTGTTAAATAAGCATTTATTTGAGTAATTTAAGTCGGGACATGAAGGTCTCGATTAAGTAATGCATTGACTTCTGTGAGTAATAGACTTATTATGAGAGATCTCATACTGTTATTTTATTTTGATATTTTCAAACCTGCGAATTGAAGAAAGCAATACTTTGTTTAAGGATTCGGATTATCAATGAATAATTACACTGCATTTTGTTCGACAAATTATAAGTCATCATAAAGTTAGGAGTCTCGATGAACAAACAATATCTGTGCATTTTAAAAAATAATTGTAATGTAATGAAAAAAAATCATTTTAGATCAAGTTGCAGCCCTCATTTTATTTAAAGAACTGGATTCAGCTCATCCAATATCACCTGGAATGAGGTGTATACGTATTGACATAGTGATTACTTACTCGAATTTTTATGGTGGTACTTTTGGGATTTTAGTTTTTGGATTGGGTACTGACTCCTATTCATATATGACATGCATATGATATGTAAGCATATATCAACACAATATCAAAACAAAACATCACACAATTTCTATCTGTGAAATAATGCATACAGCATCAACATTTTAAGCGTTCAGTCAACTCTATGAAATCTGAGAGGCGATGTGTATTTCAGGTAGTTGGCTTGGACATGATTTTCTCGTGCTGCACGTGCATCCCGCAGAAATGTTCGAGCGGGGCGGTAAAAGCTCCAACATTAGACTGCATGAACAGTATCAGTTTGATCACAGTTAACAGTACATACTATTTTGATACGTGTATATACATTAAGTATCAACGGTTAAAATTAACCACATGAGGTACAACGGTTGCTACTCCATACAAACATTAACCTCAAATATAAGGTCATTATTATCAGTTTTTTCAATTGGCTGACGTGGTCTAATGGTCAATCTAATTAAATTTAGATCAACAGGTTTTATATTTGGCGATACTGTCTAATGGTTAGCTCACTTGGTCTCGAATTAACAGGTTTGAGGGATCTTAAAATGTATATACATTTTAATAACAGTAGGAAGTATTTATGGAGTAAAGTAAATCATTTTCGTAAATCACTTTTACTTACGTATAGTTTAATTGTTTAGATATCGCAATTGTACATCTTGTACAGTTATATATCTTGTGACATTAAAAACATACAACGATTTTAAAAAACCACGTTTGTCATTCAGTCCTATAATTAAGCGTCTGTTTTAAAATACTGTTAGAAAATATCTAAGCTGCAGCTGACATCGCAATTAAGTTAATCAGTTATGGTAATCATAATAAACAATGTTCCATTGATCGTTGTTCATTGGTCCAATTGCAAGGTAAGACAAGAATAATAATTGTAATACATATGCAGCACACAGCCAGAGTTCTAACTGGACTTGAAAAGTAATTAAGAACCTAAAAATGAAACGCCCTTCATCCGATCAACAGCTTAAAAGGTAGAGTAAGAAAAGGATAATAAATTAAATAAATATGCAGCACACAGCGCAAATGCTAACTTGACTTGAAAGAGTAATTAAGATCTGATACGTCATTTATTCAATTAACGGACTAAAAGGCATGAGAACAATTTTTTTGGTGTCGGCTATAAGCGGTTCTCCACGCGAAACGCTTTCCACAGTTACAGACGCGTAAAGCCGACGTGTGTTTGGCTGCCACGTGGTCGTTCAATGAACTTGAATGGCTAAAGACGCATCCACACTGTTCACAAACCAATGGTCACCTTTGCAAACCTTTCTGTGTGCGTGCAGATTCGTGGCACACTGGTAACGACGTTTGCATGTTAAGCAACGGAATGGTTTGGCATTCAGATGTCCGTTAACATGGCTTAAAAGGGCCTGTTTGTGTGCAAATTCCTTACCACACTGGTTGCATTTGAGGGGTTTTTCTGTATGCTTAACAGCAGTGTGATGCTGCAAACCTCCTCGCGACATGTACTTTTTGCCACATTTATCACTAATGTGCCCACCTTTGTGTGCCCCTTGTTCATGCTCCCATCTGTTAGCTTCCGTTTTGAAGGTTTTGCTGCAAGTTTGGCAAGTTACAGGTGGCGCCAAACTATGCACCGTCTTGTGTCTATCCAAATTAAACTTTTTCGTTGTTTTGTAGGAGCACCCAGGGTAGGTACATTGCTGGGTTGGTTCGGCTGTTTCCGACTTTTTCTGTTTTATTGGTGTACTGGTTTCAACTCTGCCTTCAACTTCAGCTATATCATGTTCTTCTGACATTGCAGTTTGCAGACCTTCGTCTGTAATATCATGAACAGTTCCTTCCATGGCCGAAATTTCAAGTAATTCCATCTAAAAACGTACCAATAACTTATTGATATTGTCATAAATGAAAACTAAAGCGAGATTAACGAATATTTTCCTCCGTTTTTTAGCGTAACAGCCTCCGTTAAATTTTGTAACATTCAGAAATTTCCTCCGACTAAATGCGTAACAACTTGTAAAGTTTGGTACACTGATATTTTGGTAAAATAGCTTGAAAAATTAAATCAATGACTTGCAAAAGTTATGTTGGTATTTGAACGATAATGTAATAAGAATTTTGTAATACAGGATGGCTTCCTGAAACCGAAATGCGACAAAAACCTAAACATTGGCTCCCATTTGTAAACAAATCACAAAGTCCTTATTAATACAAACTGGCAATAGACGAACTACTTGTCTAACGTATTCTTATATCTATATTCGACCTCTATCAAACACTATTTATACATTTATAAACGCAATGTTAGAGAAAAAGAGCCTACTCTCGGTCTTGCACGTGTTTTGGCTCCGACTGAGGTGTAACAGTTACTAAAAATAGTATCAGGGCTCCGTTTTAGCTCATTTCTGCAGTAACCGGCTTCCCGGGAGTGATCCTCGGAAGAAAATCTTTGGAAACCATCCTTATTGATATACCACTGCGTTACCTACATCTCTCAGAGTCCAAGTAAAGCCCATGGCTGCGTTTTGTAAACACGTACTAGACAACTGTGGCTTATCTTATGTCGGTATGCCTTGGCTTGTCTCAGCCGCAGAAAACATTTATAAATCACAGTTTATTCAAAATTGGAAATCCAACATCTTCACAAGTTCTAAAAGAGATTTTTATAAGTCCTTTAAAACCGCACCATGCTTCGAAAAATATCTCCTATTGCCAAAAAGTATACATTTTCCCATTTTAAAATTTAGAACAACTAATCATCAATTACCAATCGAGACAGGTCGATGGTTGAGCATTCCACGCGAAGACCGAACATGTCCACTTTGTGACTCAATATTTGAATGCCAAATATTTGAATTTTCCAAACATGTCCATCCTTTAAAAACTATTAACTATCACCAAAGTAAAAGATCTTAAAAACCATTCTAACTAATTTAATCAAATATCAAACGCAGTTAAAACATGAATTATTACTTTGTCAGTAAGCTGCTGTCTTGTTTGTATGTAAATGTATATATGTTTATCTCATGTACCGCTGTTGGCTGTTTTCAGAGAATAAAGAGTTTTAGTTTGAGTTTGATGAATACAGGTGTTTTCTATAAGTATAGATTGACTTTAATTAAATTTTCTAACATTTCTTTCTATAGTCCCTCTTATAGCTTCAAAATCCTTATCTTTTGTGGTCATAAGTACAAGATGCCTTAGAAAGAGACCTGTGCCATAAAGTCACATTTTTCATTCAAGAGAATGGAATTATTTATTCATGTATTATTTATTTTTGTAAAAACAATAAAGTATTACGTTACTGATAAAGCATAACACTTGATATCCTTCTGGAAAACATATATATGCAAGTATGTGCATTTGTAGAAACGTTAATAAAATCAACACTTTTCTGGTGCCATCCTACTGCAACAAAGAACTCTGCTGAACTGATATGTCAGTTCAAGAGTTCTCATAACATTAAACAGCTATGAATATGGAACAGTCAATGCAAGCACAAATCGATTTCCAATCCTGTTCCAATAAGAAGCCAAGGTGATTTGCAAATCTACCGATATATCATTCATTTGTATCGATATATCATTCATTTGTATCGCGTTTCATAATTGAGTCTGCTTATGTATAATCGATTCCACAATGAAGCTGTCAAGGAGAAAACATACATCAGATAAACAGATATCAGATATAAATATCATAGGGTTGTGGAGTTGTCTGTGTCGTGTCGTATTCATATCTCAAGAGTACTTGAAGACATTGGTAAATATGTATCTCACTAAATAGAAAGCGAAGTAATTAAGCATAACATCAGAACGAGATTTGGAATTTTAAATACTTCGCATAACAGCGAGATAGCTTACGCAATGCGAAGAAACTGTTTCAAAATAATAGGAATTCTCACAAGAATAGGAATATGACAACTATCATATCACAATAATTCAAATGGAAAGGACTTCTTGCGTCTGATGGATATAACCTTTGGTTCCCTATCAGACAAAATGGAATTATTAGGAAATAGAGGTGCTTAGCTATCAACATGTAAATTGCGACACATAGCCTTTGTTCAAAGCCATTGACACTTCATTACTTCGGATAATCAATATTTTGAATTAAAACTAAAATATGGTAAAAAGTAATTTAACTAAAAAACAAATTCATTACAACACTAAATGAAAAATGTTGAAATTGAATGTTTATTACACAGGCTCTAACGCTGATGTTCATGATTTATTCCAGTCCAGGAAGAAAATTATAATAAAAACAAGTATACAATAAATATTATAAAAGAAGAATAAACTCTTCCTTAAATCACAAGTTTGAATAGGATTGCATATACTTCTGCATATTCTTCAAGTAAAAAAAGTAAATGCTGAGAAGCGCTTGAGGGCAACTATAAATATATGAAAAACTTGTGACTAAAGAGGGTTGTATCTGAATAGGATTTCACTGAGAATGCACGGTATATCTCCTTTATTTCGGTAAGTCCCTTAGGTATTCCAGATATATTATTCACTCTCTCTAACGTGTCAACTGGGCGAAAGCGCGTTGACAACTATGCATGATTTACTTACTGGGACATATCTACTTTACACAGTTAGCTGAACTGATAATTGCAACAAGTTATGCTGTATGAGAATTCATAGTTGCAGTAATCTTTGTTCCAATTGTAAATTGAATGACCTTTCACAACAATGGCCTTGGCTTCTAGGCAAGAATTTAATCGAGTGTGCTGAAATGATAATTGCAACAAGTTGTGCTGCATGACAATTCGTTGTTCATGTTCAAATGATAGGCACAGTTCAGTTGTCTAGTTTCAAATTTTCCATTTTCAATTTACATAGCATGACCGAGTACTTTGTCTTTGTTCAAGGTATTTATCAATTTTAACACTTCATATGAGATATACAATTGAATGCCCTTGAACTTGACAGAAAAAGTTAGGATTGTTTGTTACTAAAGTAAATAGCCGCTATTCCCAATATCCCAGGGATTATCTATCATTTTAACTGTGAAGTTAATAACATTAAACAGTTTGTTCGATGAAAAGGATCCTGTACAGTTATCATTTGTTATTCAGCAGACAGTCAAAACAATAAAACGCGCAGACCTCCGTAAAGCAGTATTATCTTAGACGCATGTAATCTAACATTATTTAAAACTAACAGATATAATTGATCTAGTTCAGCAAATATTGATATATCTTCTTTTGAGAATCCTATATGCTTTGCAAAAATGAAAAAAGTAGGGATTCCGAAAACTGTCCGCACCAAAGGTTTGAAATACTGACAATTCTGTATTTTAACCAGATATCTACATAACACACCGGTTTGTGTGTTCGTAACTGCTTCCTTTGGACGTCTACCAAACATCTCATGTGAATCAATGATTAATCAGAGAGATGTCTTAGACAGCTTGTTGAGTACACAGGACCAGTAGCTGAAGTAGTGTAGAAGGGATGTCATCAAGAATAACAAAGTTAAGTGCATGTACTAAGGTCAGGCACCATTAGAACAGCTCAATAGATGTTAACGGCAACCTTCTTTGGATGTTAAATTCGTTGAATTAGAAATCTGTTCCGATCGACTTTTATGTGATTTATTAATTATTGAATGTGTATAAATGAACAATTGAATACAAACAACAGTCTATGCGTATTTGCACATAAGTGAAAATTACAGTTGTTATAGTATATTTCTATGTCAATGACAAATGCACACAGCTGCCATGAAAAATTAATTTAACAATTTTGTTAAGTTAAATCTATATACTACAAATTTCGAAAGTTTTAAATTTCATAATGTAAGCATTTGCTTTTCATATTTTTTTTTGTCTGTAAGTCTTGTCACTTTATCATGATAACTGTTTCCTCGCCATTGACTATATTATGAAACAAAATACAACGAATTACGGATGAAAATACCAAACTTCGCTTAAACTTCAGAATCTGAAATTGATATGTGCTCGCAATAAACAACTGTTACATATTCATTGCTGTTTAGCTGCTAAGGAAACTGCAGTTCTCGCTGCAGTAGTTTTCTTAATATCAAGTCTACTTTAATCGTTTTTGTGAAAACCTCTTAGTCCTCATCGTCTGTGGTAACCAATATTTAAAGTGTTTTGTATATCATTGGTATCAGGACTCTTCAAGGACACTAGTAAAAATATATATTGACCGGCGCCAAATCAAATTTATATCAAAAGTACGACACTCTTTTTAACTTTCGTGTGATATGTTCTAAACCAGATTTTGATTTCTTCTACCAATTTATAACAGTGCCAAGCCATCCGTTTATAAATACGTTTCGTTTGTTCAAATTATATACATATATTAGAGAGACGTATCCAGATGAGTTTATACGTAAGGAACGAGTAATTATATATAATGGTATTAAAAGTTGTCTAATTGTCTTTATAGAAATAAATTCAATCATTTCACATAAGGTTACATAAGTAAATGAGTATACCTGTTTTAAAATGGATATCTGAAATATGCTTTTCAGATTGAAGCGTGACTTAGAGTGAGGTTGTCTACATCACATTGCTTTTGGCAATCAAGATATATAACTCTTCTACCAATTTATTACTGTAAACCATTTTCTTTTTATGACTAACTTTTAAGATAAAAACCTCAGTTATGAAACGTCTATTTTGATGACCTATGGTATATACATGTTGCCTTAATAGAAAGAAAGTTTTTTCATTAAAAAAAGCCGGATAAAATGTAGATATCTTTGACAATGTTTCAGTTGGATCAGGCCAGAAACTGAGCTGCTGTATTTTTTATCAAAATTTCTCTACATTCAAAAAGCACCATTTAGGTATTATTTAAAAAAATACATACATACATATATAAGTTACACGTACTGTCAAATAGCAAATTCTAAAGATATTCTGTGTATTTAACATTGATGTAAAAGGAAATAATCAAATGTATTGAAACTTTTGCATCTTGATTCAGATGGCCTTGCAAAACTACTTTACTTTTGATAACAAACAATTGTCTAATCACAGTGTGAAATTGACTACACTTCTATAATGTAATCATCTCAACAGGAAATGAAGGTATTCAAGACAGCATCACTTTCGCTTCACAAACACTATTCACAAGTCCTTGTGGTCCATTGCGGACATATAGGGAACTTTACCAAGCTTAAACGCAATTAAGATGAGAAACTATGATACTGAGACTAGAGATCTAGACAACAGATGACAGACATGTGCCTTATTTGTCTCGTTGTATTTGCGCTAGAATATGTATACTAAAATGTAAATGATTTAAATTGAAGCATATTATTATATTAAACAATTATTTATATCAATATTGATTCTTCCCGTTTTTCTTATGTTTATGTCAATTCATTCAGATCCAGACAACAGACGACAGACATATGGCTTATTATCTTGTTGCCTTTTCGTTATAATATGATTGATTATATACTGAAAAGTTTAATGATTTATATTGACGCATATTATCATATGAAACAATTACTTATCTCAATATTGACTCTGCCACTTTTTCTTGTGTTATGTCAACCACTTCTCCACAATAGGAAATCAAGCAGCCTTCAAGATTATTTAGAGAGAATACATAGGAGACATAGTGAGAACAGTGATGAGAATAGTGATATCTATTTGCTTCAGATAAATGGATTCAAGCAGACCCGTTTACGTTTGTAAAATAGATAGTTTGGTAACTTGCATGTCCTTCTCTTAAGATTCTTGTTATCCTAAAAACGTGCCACTGCCCCTTTACAGAAACACTTTGATCATGTCTGAAATGTGTTGGCCACTGATTGGTGAGATTAATATTCCATGTGCAATCAGAGTTACTCAGCATTTAAAAGATGACAAATCTAATAAGTCCCTTAAAGGAAGTTTGTTTATTAATATTTTGAATTGGAAAAGGCTAAGTTTTCTTCAAACGTTACACTCTTAGTTCCTTTTAAATTGCATTTGAACATGATTGCTAAAGGGAAATATTGATTGCTTTGAACTACTAATAAGTAAGTCTTAATTCATATATTTCATGAATGAAATAACACAGTTTCACATAGAAATTGATTAATATTCATCGGGATTTTGATCGAAAACCAGACAATGTGGCTCCAGTGGCGTGCGCTATTTTGCCAAACGTAATTCTGAAACCTTATAAAAAGCTGACAGGAAGATATATTCGATTCGATAGTGTTTCCTAAGTATTGTAACTAGTAGGTAGTTTAATTGAATGCATAATTTTGACTATTACACATATTTTAGATATTTATTCGATTTTTAATAAAATCAAGCATTCTAGAGATATTTACCATAAATGGATTGATCCAGTGATCAGTTATGAACTTCAATCAGCATTGTTAGATATTTTGTAAATTAGCAAAACCTAAAAATATTTTAAGAAAGATATTCAGTGTCTTATTAAGGGTCTGGCTGACAGACTAACAAGAGGAAGCAAAGGAACTTAAAATGTACGACCCCAATTGTTGACCCCCTTGTTATAAAGAAAGCATAGTATACTGAATACTGAATCATATATAAACGTTAATATTAGCCTTTATGTGCTAAGCTTAGCGTCCTTATGTTTGTTGATTGGTTGAACATCAGAGTACATGTATGGCATATTAAGTAAGAAATGGAGAGGAGGTAATAAGCGATATTAAATAAAGCTTTGGACTGTTTTGGTGGATCCATTATAAGGTTACCACTTTCTGTTCTAACAAATTTTCTGCATTGTTTGGTTCCAGGTAGACTTTACAGTTTACCAACGCTTTTTCAACCAAATAAAGAAGGACTGTTTATGCATAAATCGAAAAGACGTCATAAGGTTAACAATAAAGTGATAAAAAAATTTAAAACAACCTTTCAAGAATGTTTCGTGCTAAGAATAACTGAATCCTGTGATTCCATGGAAACTGTTAATGCATGCGTTCTCAATTTTTCATATGAAAAAAAAATCGCTGTTGTACAAATGTAAAATAGCCTGCTCACAAATGAAATAATGATCTTTATATGTGTCCATGTAATACGTATTCGCTCCTGAAAAGAATGGCAGTCATAAACTTTAACATTTGAGGTCATAAAAATAAAAAATGCTTTCCCATCCTCGACTTATGGCCAATTGTATGTATATCAACACCGAATCGTAAACATTCATACCGAGTTTGAAGTCTCCATGTTTTATAGCCTTGAAATTAAAGTACAATTAACTGATGATTATGGTTTGTTGAAATGTACATTTTAAATTCTAATGAATACCACTCAGTCTGTTAATATGAGTTTGATGTGGCATAGGTTCAAAGATCCGTTAAAATTTACGAATTATCTAGTGAGAAATAAAATGATGGCTTTGGTGACTTAAGGAATCATTGAAAGAAAAGAATGAGGAATAATTTTTCTAAATAGGTTACTTTCAAGTTGTTTCTTGGCTTAGAATGTCGGACACATTTTTTGTATTTGCGGATATTTATTTTGTTAACTGAATTGACTGAAACTATATTTCACCAATATGTGTGTACCATATGTATAAATAATATCTTAATCAAAACTAATATGAAAACTCTGACGTGAAGGAAAACATTAACTTTTTGTGTTAAGACATACAGGAAGTAAATGTAGACTTGGAGGAAATGGAAACGCGTACCTTTAATTTTGATTTATACCTGAAAACGCTAAACACAGTTTTTGTTCTTGTTTCGTACTCTGAAATCTATTTACAATAGGAGATCAGGGTATTAAACTACAACTGAATAAGAATACGCATTTAATCATTACTATGTGTCTATATTTCCCTTATGAAATTGGCAACAGTGCCTTTAGAAATACAGTTCCATCTCCATTTCCGTTAGTAGTCAATGAACCATGAAGCACAAAATAGATCATATTCTGCAATATTCCTAGAATCAATATCTCACAAGAAGTGAAATTACGAAAATCCGACATAACTAGCCTTCTTATCTATTTCACAGCTGAACGATTTGCTCGATAATTTGTCATTGAGATGCTCCTCGTTTAATCCTTTTAATATTTAACAAAAGTGGTAAAAGTTATTTGTTAATTTGAAATATTAAACTCATAATCCTTACATATACAAAAACAATATCGATTTCCACCAACATCAATTGACATACAACCAATAATGTGACACGTCATTTTTTGACAAGGACTGCTTGATTTGTCTCATTGATTTATCTTCTTCTATAATTACATGTCTACTTTGTGACGTCCTGCGAAATTGTGCAAGATTCCGGAACCTTCATATTGATCGACATTTATGTCTATTCTGTAAGAGCTATAACCAAAATCAGAAATTGTTTAGTATATCAATGCAAAGACTTCTATCAACAGGTTGTTTGGACGACAGCTTTCACGTGTTGATTGCTGTAATTCTGTTGAAAACAGAATAGATCCAAATTCACTCACGCATTCCAAAAAGGCTGATGTTCATGACAGATTAAGTGCGGAGTAATATATGGATAGAAGTGGATGTTGAATTCATTGAGATTCTGAATTAAGAGAAAAGACGGCCCTTTCTCATTCTCGATAATCCAGAGTTTACGTTCCGATAATATCTCCACTAACCTCTGGAACAAATATGGGCTCAATGTGATTCATAAATTACCTCCCCGTAGTAGCATATCGTCCAATGAGGTATCCACGCTGCATCCTGCAGCGTGCCATTCGCATGGCTTCTTTCATGACACATCCCCGCTTCGTCGATAAACAGAAACGACATCCGAAGAGATGGATTTCGAGACTGTATTTTAGTGGGTATTTTTGTCTATCAAAACGGGTGGGGTATATCGATTGTTACCTAGCATTCCCAGTTCTCGTCAAAAGAATACCTCTGGGCTGTAAAATGTTTATCGCATGGCCTTTGATTTTATTGAGTGAGTTGGGGTTTAAGGTGCGGTCAACAATATTCCAGCTATATGACACGTGGATGCTGCTATCTAAATTTAAGAGAGTTGACTGATCGGAGAGAAAAAACTGTGAAAGGAACTTACAACACAAGTTTTGCATATAATTGAATGAAACGAGACCAGATTTGTGTCGTTCTAAAACCTGCTTTCTGTCCCTCTTTTTCGTCTGTTCTCTTATCCTGTCGAACTTCTTACTCTCCGATCTTCTCTCTTTTGAAAGGCAACATCCTCATGTTTAGTATCTGAAAAAATTGCTGATTGTATGTTAAACCCCAACTCACTCATTCGCCGTTTATCTGCCCCTGTGACTTCTTTCCTATTTCTGACTCTGACTTAAGGCCTATCTGATTGGCTAATGAAAGACGGTAATGCAACTAAGGGGAGGTAATTGATGAATCGCATTGAGCCCATATTGGTTCCAGAGGTTAGTGGTGATATTATCGGAACGTAAACTCTGGATTATCGAGAATGACCCTTTCTATGACATGTTAAATATGACCTGCCGGATAAGTCCATAAAATGCTGTGAATACACTTTGTGTCCTTATAGAGAAGTAGCTTCTAGGATCCTCTTTTGACTATAAATAAACAATACTTGGAAATCTCTTGCGGGGTCGTTTATATATGATTTACATGGTCACCCATTTGATACTCATTTAGAATTTTACCTTTCTGTTTTTGTTCTTTTATTCTTAAATATATTTCATTTTGTTTAACGTCTACAGTTTAATAATCTGAGCATTGATTCCGGTTCTGGCGTATAGTAGATACAATTGCTAAAGGAATCAAATGTGCAAAGTCCTCAAACATCCAAAACTATTTCTATATAATTTCATATCGAAGTGATTCCTAAGTTACTCTATCCCTCTTGGAACTAACTAGAAGAACCGAATTAACAGGAAATGAAGGGATTCATGACAGCAACACTATTAACAAGTACTTACAAATTAAGATGGGGACCGATACGATAGATATGTGCCTTATTTGTCTCGTTGTTTTTGCGTTAGAATATGTTTTATTTTATGCGGAAACGTTCATGGTTTAAATTTAAGCATATTATCATATGGCACAATGTTTTATCACCATATAGATTGTGCTCGTTTTTCTTGTGTTTGTGTCAACATATTCAGATCTAAACAACAATCAACAGACATATACCTTATTTATATAGTTGCATTTGCGTAAAATTTGTTTGATTTTGAAAAGGTTAATGATTATTTATTTCCATCAAATGAAACAACTATTTGTGGTAACATGAATTCTGCAACATTTTATTATGTTTATGTCACCCAATTCATCACAGAGAAAGTGCGAAAGGTAAAAACTGAACAAAATATGATATCATATCTATTTGCTTTAGAAAAGTTGATTTGTGCAGACTTTTTACGGACTTTCAAAGTTTGCAAATGCCAGTTTCCTCCTGTAAATATTGTTTAATCCTAAAAACATGTTAACCTCCCCTTGAAAGAAACACTTTGATCTTATCTGAAATGTGTTGGCCACTGACTGGTGAGATTAATATTTTCTGTGCAATCAGAGTTACTCAACATTTTAACGATGACAAATCTAATTAGCCCCTTAAAGAAATTTGTTGATTAATATTTTGAATTGGAAAAGGCTTAGTTTTCTTCAAAAGTCACTCTCTTACTTCAACAGTTCCTTTTGAATTACCTTTGAACATGACAGCTTTAGGAAAATATTAATATCTTTGAACTACGAACGAGAAAGTCTCAATTTATATTTTTCATGAATGAAAGAAGAAAAAATTTTTTTCATATAAAAGAAATTCATTTATGCCCATTACAATTCTATGATGCATTTGACGCATAAATTGAATTTTCTAAATATTGTTAAATCTGTTACAGATACGTCAATTAACTGGACAATAGACCTAAAGATTCTGATACAAAATTGATTCATCAGTAAAATTGATTGTTTGACAGTATATTTAGTATATTTGATGAAATAGAAATATAGATTTAGAACAGGAAATATGAATTTGACAAATTCTGATTCGTTTATTTTCGTTCAAACATCGATTGAATGTCACAACCTTTCTCAGAAAATGTGTGTAACATTACGAATACTGATTTAATTTTGTCACTATCGTAAGAACTGGTGTCTTCGCTAGTGATCAGTGCAGCATCATTAGACTGAAACAAAATGTTCCCACAAGAGAAGAATCAACCACCTCATTAGTATTATTCTTAAAGACACCATCTTGAGTAACAAGAGTTAGCAAAGGAACCTCCATGAACTAAATGTATTGTCACTTTGTTCAAAAGGGTCGAAAGCATCTTGAAAGAACCCCTCATAAACGTCTGTTTATCAAAAAAGAAAAGAAAAGTGTTGATAAGCAAATGAAATACAAGAACTTTCTTCTATTCGATTGTAATATGAAAACATCAGAACACGAGGATCGTTCGGGGGTTATCTTGATTATTAATGTTTCCTACAAATCACATTCCTGATTTTGCATATCAATGAAAGAGTCAAATATTTTCATTTAGTTCATGAAAATAGCATCATCAACTATAGGTTGAACCGTTTATATTGATATTCGGTATCCTCTTTTCTTGAAAACCAACAGAACTAGTAAAAAATTTATAAAACGCATCCAAAAAAAAATGCACCCTCAACATCCCACTAAAATTGACTTTTCAAATCTTTTTAGTTTTAGGTTACATCTAAGAGTAAACTCACGATTTTGGTTTTGTTTCAAAAGTCATTTCTGAAAAAAACCATCACTGTTGGTAATATGTGGCAATGCATATCAATAACCCGATGGCTTCCAAGTAATTATTTTAGCCAAATAAAATTCATTGATTCATATGAGTATTGGGATTAAAGGAGAAAAATATAGAATTTGGTCGTTATTTTATCAATGGGTTCAATCTTATTGACTCTTGGCTTAGAGTGTCTGACATAAGCTGTTTGTTAGATTTGAGGAGAGTATGTATATGCTGATGGAATAGGTTTGCATTTTGTCGATCTAAATTTACTGACAACATTTCAACCTTTTATTTGGTACAAGGTGTATAAATAATCCCTCAATCAAAATTAAATTAAAATCTCGCATTGTCATTTTGTGTCTGATGTAAAGGAAAACATCAAGGACGGCTGCAAAAGTTCTCGATATCAGAGCTTGGGGCATGAGACTTGTGAGTAGGTTTTATCTGCGGTAACCAGGTGTTGAGAAAGCGTCTATCTTGGGTGCGTTCACCTATTGTGGAGAGGAAAGCCATGATACATATTTTTTATTTTGTTTCCATCGGAACACGGTCGATTTTAATCAGACTGAGGAAAACATGTATTATTTTGTGAAGAAACTTAGGAAATAAATGTAGACTTGGAGGAAATGAAAATGCCAACCTTTTACTTTGATAACAAGATTTATGCCTGAAAACGCCAAACACAGTACTGATTTTTGTTTAGTACTTTGCAAAACGTTTTACAATATAGTGGTCACGATATTTTTAATCACAACTTAAAGGGGCAGTAGCACGTTTTTGATAATTTTAATTAAAAAAGTTTCACTAATAATTGTATGTTAATGCTACATGTACTATTGTAATTTCATAACACAAACCAATAATCCATAGTCGGAGGATAAAGTATGAAGATTCATCTAAAATCCATGGGGGGGGGGGGCATTTTGCTTGAACACTTTTAATTAATTTTGGGTAAGAAAAAGGAATCGCATGGTAAACTTTAAATCATATATTTGAATTATCACTGCTCCATTTAGGTTAAATGCATTGTCTTTCAATTGGATCCATTAATTTTCATTTTCCGTACATCAACATATATTCCCCTAAAAACGTGCTACTGCCACTTTAAAGCCATCACAATAACTACAATTTCATGTTCGAGTTATAACTGCCATACAATTGTTTTCAATATATCCAATGTATTTGCGTCATAGTTATTACAGTTTCAAATGCATTCTCATGGTATGATCCACCATTGCAGAGCTAGTTAATATATCAAAACATTATAACATGTGAGATGTTTAGTACACTGTAATGTATTTTTTGTGTACACATATAATAGATTTAACTATTGACAAAATATCTTTTCTGCAGAGGGTAAAGCATCAACGCAATTATTATATTCTAAAATATGTGAAATCCTATTAAACATTCGAGTTGAGGAACCAATTTTTTGTTGAACCCATCTTAATTTGATCATTTAAAACAAACTGTTGTATAACCAGCCAACCCTTATTTCTGATGAATCGTTTTGTATTCAAAACTTGTGATGGTGCCTTTGAAATACAGGTTATATATAGCAAATCATTTCCATCTGCACATCGATGTGAATTGCCAGTGAAGCACAAAATAGATCAGATTCTGCAATATTCCTCAAATTGACAATAACAATAACAAGAAGTGAAGTTAAGAGAGCCCTACATGATTAGCCATCTTATCTTTGTCAAGGATGAATGATGTGCTCGATAAACTGTCATTGAGATGCTCCTCGTTTTATCTTTTAATATTTGATGAAAGAGGTAAAAACTTATTTGTTAATACTAAATATCAAGAACATTTTAACTTATTATCTTTACATATCAACAAACACTATCGATTTTCACCAACATCAATTGACATGCATCCAATAATAGGACACGTCATTTTCTGACAAGGACGACATGTTTTATCTCCTTATAATTACACTTCTGTAAGTCGTGAGAAATTGTGCTAGTTTCCGGAAGCTTCATATAGATTGACATGTATGTCTATTCTGTAAGGGCTATGACAAAAATAAAAAATTGTTTAGTTATTCAAAGATTTCTATCAACAAGTTGTTTGGACGACAGCATTCACTTGTTGACTGCTGAAGTTCTTTTGAAAACAGAATAGATCCAAATTCACTCACTTATTCTAAAAGGCTGATGTTCATGATAGTTGAACTGCAGAGTAAGAAAAGAATAAAGTGGATGTTGAAGTCAAAGAGATTCTGTATTAAGAGAGGAGACGACCCTTTCTTTGACTTGTTACATAAGACCTGCGGGATAAGTTCATAACATGTTTGTTTCTTTCTAGAGAAGGAACTTTTTGGATCCTTTTGATTGTAAAACAACACTTGGATTTTTCTTGCTGGGTCGTTTATATATGATTTAAATTGTCAACCCTTTGATATCTATTTGGGTTTTTTACCTTTCTGGCATTTTTTATTTTTCTTAAAAATATTTCACTTTCTATGACGTTTATAGTGTCATGTACAGGGGAAATAAGCCATAATCTGAGGAATTCCAGTCTGTTGTAGAAGATACAATTTGCTTAAGGAGTCAAATGTGCAAAATCCTAAAAAATCCGAAGTATTTCTATAAAATCTAATATGGAGTCCTTCCTTAGTTTTTTAATCCCACATGCTTAGAACTAACTAGAGGAACTCTTGATAGCTTTAAATTTCTACGACATCCCCCATTTCAAGATAATCTTAACGCAACGGGCCCTTTGCTCCTGAATATCATAACCTTTCGATCAGAGTAAATGAGATTATAAGGAAAGCAGTAGAACTGATTGTCATCATGCAAATTGAAATACCAAGCCTGTGGTGAAATAACAATGATACTTCATCATGTTTCACACCAACGGGTGAGATTCTTTATCTTATTTAGAAGATAAACGTTAGCGAACATATTATTTTTCAACTTTCCTATAACTGTTCATAGGATTAAACAACAGTGTAACATACAAGATGTTATGATTTGATTTGCGATTGTAATTGAGATGAGACATTACCAAGATCGATTAAAGTGTTTACTAAACATTCTTATCTTATTCAACTTTTAGGAAATATATTTTTCGATCCTTTCACAATGTTCTTGTTCATACATGTATATCAGCGAATACCAGTGTAATTTATAAATATTGATGAACTTTAAATACGTGTTTGTTATGATGAAGATACATGTAAAGCCAATTGGGAATTTCAAGCCTTACGCCTAAGATGAATAAACCTAGGGTCCTCCATTTTTTGCAAAAGCTACATATAAGACATTTTTATCGTTATTGGTTTCTTCTTTCAAAGCACTATAGTTACTGATTCAAGAAAAAACCAAAAGAACCCATCAAAATAACATTATCCAATTACTCTAGACTACAACATATAAATATGGTTTTGTTCTGAAATTATCCAGTAATCAGTGAAAATATCAACGGAGAGATTCTTATTGGTGATCATTCAGATCTTGTTGACATTTATGAAATATAGAGAATTGATAAGACGTGAAGATGAATGTATCTCATGGTCGAGGTTAAAAAGTAAAATTATGACTCATTATTTCAGGAGAGGTCATCTTCTTCTATCCCTGAAAATATCAAAATAATAAATTGATTCATAATTGCAGTCTTTAAATGTATCAAATAAACCTTGATGATCTTATCAACATCAGAGAATGGTAGGTTTATAAAACAACTTAAATCGTTCTGAACACTGCATTAGCCAAATTTGACTTTGTTTATATCTGATCACTAGAACTTAACTTGAAATTACGACGGGTCATATTCGTGAAATCCATTCTAATTAATTAATTCTAAATATAACATTCAGGACTCAAAGATATGAAAAGAACACAAAACCGAGGAACATAAAAGGATATGGATAAGGATTTTATGACTAAGGTTACATCTGAAGGGAGATAGTTATGCTAGAGTATATCATCAGAGAGGTAAGATTTTAAAACTTTTGTTTACATCTGAAGGGAGATAATTATGTCGATGTTTCGTACTAAGGTAACCCTCAGATACTGGAGCCTGGTAAACGGACACACACCTGGCAGCTAATAGTTGAATATTGCACGTTTGGGCTCAAAATAATACCCCTCTCTGTCAGACAAATATACTGAACATCTTTGAAAACGCACCATCTGTTAATTTTGAATTATGGTAATATTATTATTTTTAGAGTATAAATGAAGGTTGGAAATGTTGCTAATAACACAAAAGACCATAAAAAACGACATATAGCCAAGAACGGATTGCCCGAACACATCATCGAACAAATTACATGGAAACAACAAATTGCATGCACAACACACAGAAACAGCACAAATTGCATGCGGGAAAACATGCTGAGTCGGGGTATAAATAACCGTTGGCATTAAATCATCCTCATTTCAGCTGTACCTGTCAAAGTAAAATTTATTTTGCAATGCCAAGATTGTCAGCAGAGGAACGACAACGCGCCTTGGGCATGTTGCAGGTTGGCACATCAATGTGACAATGCTTTGCAACAAGAGTGGAATGGAATTCCTCAGAACATTATTCAGAGGCTTATCAGCTCAATGAGGAGACGGTGCACAACCTGTGTTGCTGTTAACGGTGGTCATACACGTTACTGACTTTCCATTTGGACACCACCTTTCTTTCATGGTCAACTGAATTAAAACTTCACCGTTTTGTTTGATTTGTTCTTGTTTCTTTTCTTTACCAAACATTGGTCTACAAACGTATGACCAATATACACGGATTGCTCGCTTATGCTCTTGGAAATCCAAACTATTAAAGGTGGTGCGTTTTCAAAGATGTTCAGTATATTACCTTCATTATAAAAACTCAGTGTTTGAAATATAAATGAAAAGTTCCAATCGGTTTCAAAATTACTCTGAGATATATTTGTCTATGTAGAACAAAAGTTCAGCATTCCAGTTCACCATATTGATGTTTTTATGAATATTTCCTCTTTCATTACAATCGCTATTTCTGCTGGTCTTTGATAGTCGATTGATTTTTTGTCCAAGAGATTCTTAATGAATCTTAATATAGCTATCAGTATGTGTCGTTCAATTTAAAGCTTTCAGTTAAGTTTTTGTGTTGTAATGTGCTTGAATATAATGTTAAAACAATCAGTAATCAAGAACACAAATGATGTAGATAAAACATAGTCTCCCCTTATACAATAGCCTGTTGTAAAAGGGGAGGATATATTTTATCTACGTCATATGTGTACTTGATTACTGATTGTTTGAACATTATACTTGAATATTTTGAATGTTCAAGCATATAACCTCCAATTAAACAATCTTATGTCTCTATTAATAACGCAAAATGTAATGTCATGATAACATTTGTTAGAAATAAATTCATAAATAAGGTCTATGATAAAAGCGATAAATCTGTGAGAAATTATTATATGTTTTAAACGCTTACCCTGAAACGCGTTCTAAAATTTGTTAAAACTCTTATGTCCCACTTGGTGACATTGACTTCATTATATATTTTTATATAAATATTTTATCAACAGTGTAAATCTTAAATAAAGCTTGTGTGACTCGACATTGACATTCACAGGGGCTTTGTTGAAATATTTGTACTCTCAACAAACTCATAGAAACATTACTTGGTGGTTCAACATGATCATTGAATCAGTTGGCATGGACGTCTTCTATTTTCTCTTCAATATTCAATTGAAAGTTGTTGCAGTTCAACATGTCAATTAACCCACTATTGTTTTCCCCAGAAAGAAAAAAACATACACAGAAAACGAGGATATCAGCAATTGAATTTTCAAGATAAACTAGTGATGTCAATAACGTTAAAGCTGCGTCGTATTCCTGTCAACCTGCCTTGCCACTGTTCTGATTTAACCAAAAATCCTTCTCCATGTGATAAAGCTTTAAAACTGTTGCTATCCTATGATCTTGGGTGAGCAAGGAAAACTAAATGTTTTGAATTTTATATATTGCATTTAATTGTTTCATTGCCGAAGAGATTTTGTAAACCGAGATAAAAGGGTTATAATGCTAAGATATGTGGCAACTATCAGGAAGTTGGGATCTTCAAATTGCAATGGATACTGAAAAGGGGGTTTGCTTTGTCATGATGACACATCCATTATCACTTTAACATATTAATACCAGTGTAAGATCGTATTAGCGTTCAAAATATTACACGCACATGTTAATCCAATTCATAAAAAAATTCAAAAGGCTTGATTTGTTTGTTTCGAGTTATCACCTCACACAACCAGGTTATTAGTCTTCTCTTGGTGTAGTTCGCACATAGATCACTTTCTCAAAAATGACGTTCAAATGAGCATATTTTAATTTTTATCCGTCAATAACTATCACAGTTTATGAGAAGATAATTTGAATTTCGCAATTTAGTCTAAGTTGTGAAGAGTCTTTGCTGAGGATGATCGACATTTACTTGATTTTCAATTCACAGAATTAATCTTTTCTTGTTTTTTTAATCAAAGGCTTTTGTTTTAATGTAAAGGTAAATGAAAATAAAATTCTATTTCTAAACAGGTTTACAGATGAACCCTATTTTCATTATGACATCAAAGTATGATATTCTTCTGTAGGGAGTATGATTGGCAATTTCAAGTTTTCTTTGTAAGCTTATTCACAGATGATATATTGTCCTTATCATATTTTTCTTGACAATTTATTTTTTAATAGTCTCTACTTAATGTACTTTGGACATGAATATTCCTATAAACTAATATATTGTTTAGGGACTGATAATGATTTCTTATAAATAGATAAAACTTCAGACCATCATTCTATCATAATTATTTCATTTGTACAGCTGTACTGAGAATCAAAGTCGCAATGGAAATACAATAATATTAAATTTGCTATTCAATGCTAATACAGAGGAACAACATTTTGTAACAGATACCAATTGTTCTTATATGTCCTTTGACGATTCGATGACAAATTGATGTTTTGGTAATCAAACTTAATACTGCTTAGATATCTGATCGTGATATCGTGTTCAGTTAGTCTAACCACACATATCTAATGCATCTCAGCAATCATTGATATCAGATGTACATTTACTTGTTATGAAACTACTCTAGACTTATTCTTTTCCCAAGTCATTACATTCAGATTTTAACCACTGAATCGTAAAAGTCCGAGCAAGTCGTTGAAGCTCATTTGAATTTATTATTGTTCCACATGAAAAAGGAAATTAAATAATATTTGTGTAAATTTTTTTGGTAAATTCTTAGTTATCTGAGGTCCAATGTTATCTTAATTAATCTCTACGCCCTCTGAAAACAAATCCAGTTCATACAATTGCTTACTAAGTTCACCCCTCAGAAAGATTTTCTTCAGAGTCCCTCATCATTAGGATTGCTTCTGTACTCGAAAAGAAAGCAGAATTAGTATTTCTTCACACTGAATAGAAAAGGGAATCAATGCCTCAACACGTATCTAGACTTACCTATAAGTTGCTTCTGATTGTTTTTTACAAATATTAATTCAAAGTAAAAAGACAGGTAGGGCATCCTTATATACAAATTGAAAAAATGTTTGTTGCAAAATCTTATATTTTGCAAACTTAGTCTAAGCCATTGGGGTTTTAAAGGGGCAGTAGCACGTTTTTAGGGGGAATATAAGGTGTTGTCAGGAAAATGAAAATTAATGGTTCCAATTGAAAGACTATGTATTTAAACTAAATGGAACAGTAATAATTCAAATATATATTGTAAAGTTTAGCCATGCGATTCCTTTTTCTTACTCAAAATGAATTAAAGGTGTTCACACAAAAATGGCCGCCAATGGATTTCATGTGAATCTTCAAACTTTGTCCTCTGACTATGGATGATTGACTTGTTTAATAAGATTTTTGACACTGTCAATATAATACATTTAACATTAACTTACAATTATCAGTAAAAAATTTAAAATATAAAGTTATCAAAAAACGTGCTACTGCCCCTTTAAAGATATATTTATAGATCTTCAGACCTAAGCAATATCAAATTACTGAAGATGAACAGGACCTACAGTGCACAAACACGTGACGTGAATTCATGACACTTTTCACGTATAGGCTTCTGTGGTGTTTCTAGTCCTCACCTACTTTGTCAGAATTTGACCTTATTTGCATTCAAACTGTATACCCTAGGTGCTTTAATTAACCATGCTTTATGTCCTTCGTGCAATGAATGAGTATATACTGTACATGCAAATACCAGGATGTAATACATCCACTGATTCTGACTAATTTACAAAGTGATAAAGCATTTACACATAACTTTCTTGTAAACTAAGGCTATCCTTTTAGTTTATAGTAAATCCAAACTTATACTGCAAAATAAAAATAAAATATATTAAAACAAGCGATTATAACGATGAATGAATAATAAAATTTCAAATTTCAACTACAAGCAAGGAAAGGATAAAGACTATTTTAGACATGTGGTATGTAGTAGTTCTTGTTTTCTTACCTCGATGAACAAGTCAACCAGTGTGTGATAAGAACAAATACAAGTTTATAAATAATGAATCATCACGCTCTCAACTAGTGTGTACCGAGTCAAGGAGGCTTCGCTCATTCTGTGAACTTATTCACCATTCCTTTTCAATTCACCATAATGAAGCTGTGTCCTCCAAGCATTGAGAAAAAAGTAATCAATTATTCATTAACTTCATTCTCAAAATAAATTCATGAATTGTTATTGTAAAACCTCAGTCACTTAAGTTACAACATCACGTTTTCACTATCAAATATTGATTGCAATCCTCGCACATGTTTCAATCCACAGATGAATTCCAAATTGATATTTCCAAAACAGATACTCTTGGCATTCGAATGATGCACCTTTAGCTTTTCTACTCAGCAAGAAGCAAAATTTGCAACCTTAACTTTTTATTCTAAAAAGGTTTTTAGAAATATGGTAAGTTTTTCGTTAAGGGTTATACTATTCTAAAGTTGAAAGCTAAATAAAATTTTGCCTTTTGAATTTGATTAAAATGCATGCTAAATTCTTATTTGCAGTTTTGAAACATTAGAAAAGATTTAAATAAATGCTTTCTTCATAGATATTTCTTTAAATATTTTCACTTGCATAGACATACTAAGAAATGAACACAGGCAATGCGAGGCAATCTGAAATATGTGTTTTGGCTTTGAAAGTCCAAACCAAACCATATCTTGACTGTAAAAAGGTTACAAATAGAAAATATACGTATAATTTAAGACAAAACTTTGTCAAAATATTTTCTCCTAAATGAACCATAAAACAACTTTCAAGACTTGTTAGCTTTGAATTATTGATAAACACATATATTCTATGTTGGCGTCATAGTTGTTGATCTTTGCCTGAGTCTGACATGATGGCTTTGTTTTGCATAGAGGATGATGTTGACATGTTGATTCGTGCAAATTCTAGTGAGTTATTCTTCTACCAAGTGCGTAACAGAAGTGCTTGTTCGGCAGATTGGTATGTGCATATTTAACTTCAACGCTATTAAATCAATACTTCCAGGAGGATCATCTACTCACATCAGAGGATCACATCGTTATTGTTTATCTGCACAAAGCTATGAGATCAACAATAGGTTATTGTACAATTGTTGTCAAACATTAATTAGTGACAATAAGTGACACAATATTTAGAAAAAATCAATAATAGTTATATTTGTTCTGACACAGATATCAAGTACTCAACATTGTCACTGGCTTATTTGCACAATGATTTCATATCATTTATTATACTCTATTTTTACAAAACCCAATGCAGGTTAATAAACTCCTCAACACATGAACATCATTGTTTACATTTTGATCATCCGAATTCTATAACAAAGACATATGTTAGAATTTCTTCTAATGAGTAATGTCCCTTGATATAAAACTACCAAGGCTTAAAGGGCCAGTAGCACGTTTTTTCACGGATTAAGTGTCAAAAATTCCATTACAAAAGCTAAACATACATAGTCAGCGGACAAAGTTTGAATAATCACACAAAATCCATTGGCGGCCATTTTGCGTGAACACCTTTAATTAATGTTTTGTAAGTAAAAGGAATTGCATGGCTAAACGTTACCATATATATTTGAATTCTAACTTCTTCATTTAGTTTAAATACATTGGCTTTCAATTGGAACCATTAATTTTCCTTTTCCTGACATTACCTTTTATTCCCCTGAAAACGTGCTACTGCCCCTTTAAACTATCCTTCTCATCTTGATATATCCTCTGTTATATCATATCCGGCCCTCATATTCACGCAAAGGCAACAAAACAAAATCATGTTGGAAGTTCTTTGTCATATGATAACTTCCTAATTCTTAAACAAAATATCAAATTTTTTTGGAAACATCTGGGTAGTTTAAAGGAACAGAAGTAAGGTTATTCACATAAATTTGTTATGGCCACATTATTTCTGAATCGTTTGATATCATTTTCCACACAAAAAATGCATATCTTGCCTGTGTTTTACAGGTGCAAAAATAGGTCTCATTTAAATGTGAAAAGGAACTTGACGGGCACTTCAATTGTCACTGACACCTTTCTGAATTTAAGATCTTTTTAAATCCCTAGGGGCCTCTTATTGAATCACGAGTTTGCTTAATAAGAAGTTTTCTTTAAACATTTTTAATAATTCTCTTTTTGTTACTGTTAAATGTAAAAGAAACCAAACTTTTGTAGAAATACTAGTAAATTATTGGATTGGAACAACTTTTTACAAAATCAAATCTTAAACTGTGGTTGAAAACTTTATTGATTTTTAAATTAAACCTTTTTTAAAGTTAATATAAATATTTTTCTAATACGAGAAATCTTTTATTAGATTAACATTTTGAGATATTTATAAGGTTAGAAGGAACTTACACTTAGAATAAACAGCTTCAGATTTTTACTTTTTAGAAAAGAGAAAGGTGAACCGCTTACATTATTAAATATGTTACATTGGATCAACCATGCCACGTCCTTTGCAGGAAAGATAAGTTAAATACCACAGGAAATGTCTTGGGGTACTCTTGAGAGTATAAATTATCTACCTCATTCAATGAGATGAACTTGGTATCAGCCAACAAAAGATAGGTATCAAATATCATTCAAATTGTGTTTTTATCATCAATTGAAGACATAATTTAACTTGTTACTAATATATTAAAATATTTAACTTGCCTCTTTTGTTTTGATGTGCTCATTATATTTCTCAAAAAAAGGAATTATTAAAGATGTACAAATAATTAAAATAATAACATGTTTTGAGTTGTTTAGAGTAGTACATTGGGACTTGAAATAAAGCTAATCATTAATGTTGATTCAAAATAAAAAACATTCATTTTCAAAGTTAATTTATGAATGTTTTATATAATGAATGGTACCTCAATCTTTGGAAATGCTTCTAAACATGTAGTGATAGTGATGGTTAACGGAGGGATAGCTAGGCATAGGAGGTCCTTGTTTTAAATAATAAGATGATGATGATCAGTAAATCTTGTCTAAAAGGCCTAATTATGATCAAAGATCACCCTCGATAACCCAGTACATAAGTTCCGATGAGCTCTATAGCTACTACATCTGCCCTCAAATTTGTTATCGGGTAAATTTGTTCTAAAAGAAAACGCCCTTGAATCTTGATATGAAGAAATAACCCCGTGACAAGTCTTGATACCATTACACAAAGCGGACATTAAATCATTTAGCATATGCCCAAAGGAGCTTCAATTTAATGATTTCATTTCTTCCTGATTTGTTCTGAACAAAGAATGAGCTAAGAACTCGAATTGCAATACATTTTTCTCATCCTAGCTTAAACGTGCTGTACCACAGCTTTTTCTCGGACTTGCTGCATTTACTCAGGTGAAGAGTGGCTTTTGTCACCATTGATGTTCTGATGAAAAGTCTCAGGGTGATAAATTACCGAGTACCAGACCACTAAGGTCCTTGTGAATTGGGGAAATAAGAGAGTATCAAGTGACAAGAATTCGTAGAAGATGTGATAATAAGCTGATTAATCCTTTTAAGAAAAAGTAGATACAGGTGCATACCTTAAAATTGTTCCCTTACCTACGTATTCTAATGCAAATATCATTTAATGAAGAGTGTCTTTGAGACATCCTAGCATAGTGAAAACAAAACAGATAATGATGAAATTTCACTACTGGGTTAAGTTAAGATTTATTTTGCTTAAACATATTTGTATGTCATAACTTTCAACAAATCTTGTAGAACAAAACAAGTTAGAACGTTGATGAATGCTTACTTTGTCTCTGTCAAAACACTAAAATCAATGCTGTTCTGAATGACTTTCCAAAGAGAATGTTAATTAGTTGTCATTAATGATGCACCCATGAGAATTGTGTTCTTCGAGCAATAAGCTTCATTATACATTCCTATTTGTTTTACATTCAATAAGGAGAGAAGATACATTATTCATATGTCTAGACAAGAAGAAGTGTTGCCTTGAATACATGCTACCAGGTACAAGGAGATGACTGCAGTTTTTGTGATGTCATTTTCGCAGAATGTTTTTAGTTGCAGATAAATATATGGAAACAACCCGTTAACTGAAGAATACTTTATTTCCAGCAAAGAACCTCTCTAATATGATGTGAATCAATATTGCGAAAAACATCTTAAATTACAATTTTGAATTTGGTCTCTAAACTAACAATACAATGAACATGTAAAATAAAAATTGTTAATTTTCTCATAAATGGTTTAATTATGAATTATCAGTTGCATTTTATTACACAAAAAGTATTATTTCAATTATACTCCCAAAAATCTTCTCTGATAATGTCTTACAAAATAAACTTGTGTCAAAAGTAAACATTACAAACCAAATCGCAAGTTATCAATAGGTGATTCACTGAAACATAGTTACGTAAATCCATGTAAACTTACCATAATTGATAACTTTAATGCTGTATCCTACATTTTCATAAACAAAAAAACTATTGATTTTTAATCTACTTAACTAGGCGAGGGACACAAAAATCGCACATACTTAATAATTTAGTTTTTGTGGGTTATCATACTTAATACATGTATGTATGAATAGAAGTACCCATCATTTGTCCTCATATGCTGGAAACGGTATAAGGATCTATACCGAAACGTCACTACATTAAGTTGATCATCCATAGAATTACTCTCGTCTTCCTAATGAACTACGATATTACCAAAACAATGTGGCGTGTTTTGAATAGATGCAAAGTGTACAGAAATATTTTGATTTCACGATATTCTTATTGAAAACAGGAAAAATATTCAAACCAATCAATGAGTGAACATTATTAAATTTATTTTTATTTTTCCACTGACAATATGAAGCATTTATTTCTTAATCAAGCTCTAAATTGCAAAACACATGCGTGTTTTTTAAAACATTACACTTTTTTCTTTCCTACAGTACTACTATTTACTACGTAGGACATTTCCATAAGTTACCAGCATGCCGACATAAACACCATTGTGCTTTTCACGTGGTTATCAGAAAGGAAAAGATGGAAAGGTTAAAAGATTGTTGCTGAAGAGCCTATGCAAATTCTTTTTTATTCCCTTATGAATCATCAAGGGTTTCTTGGTTCTCTTAATTATGTATGTAAACAGAAAAATCAGTGAAGGTAACTGCACATTGTCTATTTGTATTTTCCTATTTTTATTTGTGTACGTAAAGACAAGTAGAAAATGTGTATTTTTCTACTTTTATATTACAGAACTTACGATTAATTCAAACTTACATCAAGGCAGCATCAGTCTTTCTTAGAGTCACATGATGTTATGACATATTTTCTATAACAGATCCCATTAACTGTGCCGAACGTAAAATGTTAGCTTTACATCATAATGTGGCTTCTGATCCTTTGACTTCAGCACGTAACTTTCATACTTCTCCATCATGATTCCCTTTGACGTATTTTCCGTAACGGCCATCAGTTACAAGCAGGTCCTTGACTTTGATGCAAGATGGCTTTGATGTGGAATTAACGAGGAATGGTTTCAGAGCATCTCTAATGGGGTAACCATTTGTGCTAAACGTGGATCTTTCCTCTCACAGAGGATTACAGTAAAAAAATGCTTGCATGACGCACCTTGATAGAAGATGTTTTAAATAATTGGTAATAATTTGTTCGTATAAATTGCCATAAATGGAATGCATTGTCGTTTGGCTATATCTTAAAATGCTGTGAGCATCTTTGAACAATTTAGACTGAAGAATAAGTCGCCAATATTTTTCACAGTAAATTTTAACTTTCATAGGAATTGTGAATTTTGCTGTACCACGCAGATACGATTATAGTTGATAATATCCAAAGGTTTCAGTAGAATGCGCAAAATGTCTTGACCTTCAACTCAAATCCTTATTATGTAGCAGCTGTTAGGAATTATCCCATTCCGGGCTATTAAAGCTACTAAAGGGCTATTAAATCTTATGCAGTAATGATTGGAGAACATTGGCATAATTGGTATGACTAAAGGTCTATCGTCTCTTTAAGAAATTGCAAAACACTCTGAAGAGGTTTTACTGTCATCCAAATTGTTATATGGTATCAACAATTGAAAGCAAATATTTTGCTTGACGTGTTCTGATTGAAACAAAATATTTTGTTAATTTTCATGAAAATATGATTACTTGTAAGTTTTTGTTCGAGTTTATTTTTGTGATATCCACCGATTGATTTAAGACAAGTGAGTGAACAGATACGGGCAAATAAGAGACAAGCTGATTTTGATTATTTCATCTACATTTCATGAGATTGGTATATTTGTCTCGGGTTCAAGCTATAGGTACATGTATGCCGATCAGACAAAATAGTGGAACGAATATCCTCGTTTTCAAAAAATTTGTTCATTGCCTGTAAAATATATCAAAACAGCATTAGGAATATGTTGAATAAACCAATATGTATTTTTGATGCCTGACAGAAGACACTTGAATGCTAACATCAGACGTGAATAACATGAATACAATTTACTATATCAATAATATGAAAACATACATTATGATAATTATTACAGTTTTTAACATGATGATGTCACATGTGCACGTGATACATAGAGAATCTCACCTTGGTCTTATGATATCAAATGTATCAACACAAGTTTATAAAAGTAACAAATATTCTAGGCTTGCCGAGAATATTTTACTTTTATAAACGAGTGTTGATATATTTGATATCATACGACACGAGGGTGAGATTCTATTTACGATCCAAAATCATGTTTCACACATTTGCATGAACAATGAACATCTTTGAACACTGCATAGCCCAAAAACTCCTAAAGCAGTGATGTCATAGCATTGTGACGTCATGTCATCATGTTGTGATGTCATATCCCTTCTGATGACAGGATAATTCAAAATCTGCTGTCAAAACGATATCTCCTAGGAGATATAGCTTGATCTTTCACAAGCAATATCTCCTGTGGGATGATAAATCATGTTATGGTTAAAAATATATACAGTGGATGTTGATGATAAAACTATATGAAATATATTACAATATCATTTTACACACTGTCTTACGTCCTAGCGCCTCAGTATGTGATACTCGATTTATGTGATTATTGTAATACACAGTCTGAAGAATATGATTACTTAAGACAATTGATTGATAATGAGTATATATCTAGCATTCTGAATAGAGAAAGGATACACAGAGTGGCTCACCTGCAAAATATATCAAAAACAACATTAGGAAAATATTGAATCCGCAATCATGTATGTTCAATGGCTGACGGAAGACAATTGAATGTGAATTCAAATTGTCATACGTCACATGTGTAGAACCCCCTGATTGGATGGAGGGACAAATCAGGTGAAATGTACAACTCATTATATAAGACAGCGGAGTAGCAGCCTCCTGATGTAAAGAAAGATAATGTTATGACATATTTTCTTTAACGGATTCCATTAACTGTGCCGAAGGTAAAATGTTAGCTTTACATCATAATGTGGCTTCTGATCCTTTGACTTCAGTACGTTACTTTCATACTTCTTCATCATGATTCCCTTTGACGTATTAACGGACATCAGTTACAAGCAGGTCCTTGACTTTGATGCAAGATGGCTTTGATGTGGAATTAACGAGGAATGGTTTCAGAGCATCTCTAATGGGGTAACCATTTGTGCTAAACGTAGATGTGTCCTCTCACAGAGGATTACTGTCAAAACAACACCATGCTTGCATGACGCACCTTGATCGAAGATGTTTTACAATAATTGGTTGTTTTTTTTGTGAGAAAATTACTATTAATCTAATGCATTGTCGGTCGGCTTTATCTAAAAATGCTGTTAGCATCATTTAAATATTTAGACAGATGGATGTAAAGGGGATTGAAAAATATTAACGCAATGTAAATGGTTTTGTATAAGTCGCCACTTTAACTTTCATAGGAATTGTGAATTTTGCTGTACCACGCAGATAAGAGTATAGTTGATGATATCTCAAGGTCTCAGTATATTGCGCAAAATGTCTTGACCTTCAACTCAAATCCTTATAATGTAGCAGCTGTTAGGAATTATCCGATTCAGGGCTATAAAAGCTCATCTCATGCAGGAAATTGGCATAATTGGTCTAACTAGAGGCTTATCGTCTCTTTAAGAAATTGCAAAACACTCTGAGGAGGTTTTACTGTCATCCAGATTGTTATATGGTATCGACAATTGAAAGCATAATTTTGCTTGACATGTTTGTTGAAACAAAATATGTTAATTTTTAATAAAATATGGTGACTTATACGGGTTTTTTTATAATTTATTTTCGTGACAGAATTTTTTTCTTAACAGACTCGGGCAAATAAAAAACAACAGATTTAGATTTCATTTACATATAATGAGTTTGGTATATTTGTCGCGGGTTCAGGCCATATGTATGCCAATCAGACAAAATAGTGGAACGGAGATCCTCGTGTATGAAACTTGTGTTTATTGCCTGTAAATATATTAAAAACAGCATAAGGAATATGTTTAATCAGCCGATATGTATTTTTGATGCCTGACGGAATACAATTGAATTTCTTACATCAGACGTGAATTACATGAGTACAATCGACTATATCAATAATATAATAAATTAAATTATGATAATGATTACAGTTGTATTTTGGCTGTAGACATGATGACGGCACATGTGTACGTGATACATAAGAGAATCTCACCTTGGTCTTCTGATATCAAATATATCAACACAAGTTTATAAAACAAAAGTAGTGTTGATATATTTGATAATTCAAAATCTACTGTCAAAACGATATCTTGCTTGATCTTTCACAAGAGATATCTCCTGTGGAACACAGTTTTGGGATGATATATCATGTCATGGTGAAAATATATACAGTTGACGTCGATGATAAAACTATATAAAATGTATTACAATATCCTCTTATACATTGTCTTACGTGCTTGTGCTTCAGTCAGCACGTGATCCTCGGTTTATGTGATTTCTTTAATACACAATCGGAAAATTATGATAACTAATTTAAGAGAATTGATAGTAATTATATATCTAGCATATAGATAGTTGCTCACCTGTAAAATAAATTAAAACCAACCTTAGGAATATATTGATTCAGCAATTATGAATTCATGTGTCACATGTGTAGAAGCCCGTGATTTGACAGAGAGTCAATGTACAATTCACTATATAAGACAGCGGAGTAGCAGCCTTCTGGAGTAAAGAAAGATGAATAAAAGGCTGTCAGCGACATATTGAATCATCAAGGACATGTCGGCGATATATTGAATCATCAAGGTCATGCCAAAGACACCAAATGAAGAATACATATTTTGCAAGATTAATTATATCTCTAGTTGCGCCAACATATAAAGAGAAGTCAGGAACAACTCTGTATTGATCTGTTGTGTGTTGTGTATGGAAAGTAACACTACAAAGACAGCTAAGTGCTCGTTCTTAATAGAAGCAGGTTTTACCCTTTGTATATCAGGGGTAAGATGTTTGAGACCTGAAGATCTTATACCAACTTGACATGCTATGATCCGAAGTAGAAATCACATAAAATATATAATCCTATGATATTTGGATAAAGATAGAAAAGGTATTTAGCTACATCTAAGAAAAACCAAAAATTCGTTTTTACTGTACATTTTAAGAAATATTGTCTTTTCTCGTTCTCATGTCGACACAAAGAAGTCATGCCTTTTTTAACGTATAATGTACAATGTAGTATCTAAAAATATGGGTTCAGTGAGTTGATCTCCATGAACACCGATAAGTAATAGTTACTAGCATAGTAAATTGTATGCATCGGATAATGGCAGGGACACTTTGTCCGAGAGGCCAGTACGAGGCGGAGCCGAGTACTAGCTCGAGGACAAGGTTTCCCTGCCCTTATCCGATGCATACAATTTACTATGCTAGTAACTGACTTACATCTCACTTAATCCGAGTACAATCAACCACAAAATGAATATTTGTAAATAAAATTTTAATTTTCGATAACCTTCCAAGGGCCCCTTCACTGTTTTATGAATGAAGTTTGTAGTACTATGAATGGTGTACGAGCACGTGCTTCTTGCTTGTCAAAGCGCGAGGCACGTGCTTCTTGCGTGTCAAAGCGCAAGGCACGAAGTAAATGTTTTGGGCTTGCAAACTTCGTGAAATCCATGAATATGAGCCTGTTTCAAGACAAAGTTTCACAGGTTGTCCATTTCTGTTTCGATTTTGAAGGTAGAAGACGTGTCATTAGAGTCCTCATAGACAGCTAAATTTTGACAGTGGTTTCTACTTTTGAAACTTTTCTCTCGGATTTCTAATGAAAAGGTACTTTAATCATTCCTATAACAAGTTTAGCCAAAAGAAATATTATCTTATATATGAAATAAATTAATTATGTATCATTATCAAATTATTTTGGACTTATTTCCCTTACATAACGAAAGTTTTGGTGCAGCACAAATCATATAATGTTTATTTCTTGGTATCGTTTTTTTCTAGTCTAAACTAAAGTCTACAGTGTTATTAGGTGATTTTAATATTTTGATTTTTGATATGATTTTTGATATTTTGCAAAGTATTATGATTATTTTACAGCTTGTTTTATTTGATAATTGATACTTTCCAATTCTATGTCTATGTTGTTGATTGATTGTTTTAAACCATGTGTAGGAAAGGTTTACAAAAGTGTCCTTGCATCAGATGGCAGGACTCTTTGGCCTAAGAGTTCCCGATATCGATAATGAACAGGACACTTTTATGAATGGTTGCCATGGACGACGAGGGCTAAGTGGGATGTAAAGATTCATTTCTGAATACCTTAATGTGAGCACTAGGGCTGAGTATTGCATCAAATATTGCAATAATATATTTAATTAATAATAATATAATTCGTATGCACAATCTGTATTGCAAAATATTTATATTGTGATAATATTGCACATCCCTAGTCAACACACATGCATACAATTACAGAGATATGTGGATCTATTCCTTCTCAAAGACACTCGTGTGATATTTTCTATGAATACAACAAAGGCAAACAACGAATATCTATTTTTATAAATCACTGTTAACGGAACATAATGATGCAGTTTTAATACATTATAACTGCCTTTAGGAAACAGAGAGAGACAATTCTAAGAATCTAAAAATCATAGAATTATTACCTTAAGAATAGTTCTTATGATAATGATATTTCAATATTTTATATGTAAAAAAGGCTTTGTGTATTTTGTTTTCTTTTCATCATACACTAAAATCTTCTTCATACTGTATGACATCTCAATGCACGATTTCATTAGGATTATTAGATTGTGATCAAAAACAAATCACATGTATAAATTAATTAATCAATTCATATTCTGATGTGATGTGATAACCAGAGGTTTCAGTAAATGTGACAGACAGGAAGGATTAATACATAACCAATTAAATAGGTATTTCTCGTCGCTATGCATAGCTTTAAAAACTCACATTATGAAGCAAGGCAGAAAACTAGCACATGTCGTTTTTCCTTTACCCTTGTTTATTGTTCATTTAAAGAACACTTTACTTATAGATATTACATTAAAAGCACTTGCATTTACTAAGTTGACAAACATTGAGTTGACTGTTGGTGGTATATATCGAAAAGATAATGTCATCATATGTTATTGGATGATGTGTGGTAGGTATATTCAAGTGTTTTGTATAAAATTTGTATGAACGTAAATGTGTAATAACTGTAAATAACTTCACATACTAATAAATACTTTGGCAAAAATGCTTACGGATTACGAGTTCGGAGTTCGGAAGTAAAAAGCCTTTTGCTAACGTTAGAATATCATTTTCCTAAAGAATGTTTTTTTTTATTGGCATGATTCAACAAGTTATAATATGTAGTACCCGAATCCTTTTATCTGGCAATAACAAATACATAGCTAAAATCTTTTGTAACAAATAATCAACCAATGAACAAATTAAAATTGGTATTATTCAACGCTGTCATATATCAAAAAATTAATCAATATAATTGTAAGTATATGACACACGTCTTCACATTTGTTTCCTTTATCAACAACTTGCATGTACAAGAATATACATTAATCATATATTTCATTAATTAAGATAGATATAGCGATTATAGTATAAATAAGTTATGCTCATTTTCAAAAGAAGCATGCGATATCAAGAACAATATCATCTAACAGTATGTTACATTCGGATTTATATATATTGTATATATTTTGATATCATATGTTGTGAACAGTGTCATAAAATTGAAGACTGACAAAAATGACCGTTGGTCATTAATCGTCAGTTTAAAAAAATTCTGATGACTTCAAAAAAACTCTTTATTTAGTGTTAACAACGTTCATTCACAATTATCTTCAACTTCTTTGAGTTTCAGATGACAATTCAGGCTGATTGGTTTTCATAATTTCGTATCTTCAATTGAACAAAAATTGATTTGGAATTGAATTGATATCATGATCAATAAACTCAATGTTCACATTCTCATGTCGATTTCACTACTGAAGGTTTTTTGTAATGCTCGCTGATTTAGGGACAAGTTATTTTTGCACATTTAAGACGCTCTTATCCAAAGACAAATTTAACTGACTTGATATAGTATTGATTAATGCATTCTTTGCGAGAGGGTTTCAAGACCACTCCCTCTGTGAGTGAATGTTGAACTATAAAGGGTTGATATGGCTTATTGCATATATCCCATACCAGCCTGAGATGACGTCATTGTAGTTAATATGTAGGTATTGACGTAAAGAGTTAGGCTTGACATCAAACATTTAGCTAAAAACATTCCCTCGTCTGGAGACAGAAAATCTGAGCATCGCATCGATTTTCAGTATCCTCTTTAGGTTAAAAACACGCCATATAAAGGTTATTGGGTGGGGAAAGAACATCAAAGTTTCATATCTGAAATTTTATTATGACAAGCACGTGTTGGCCATCTCGTGACAATTCAAGTTAAATAATATAAGCTTTTGAAAAGACTTACGCACGTCACAGCTACATTGCTTGCTAATCGGATAATGCAAACTTCATGGCAGTCAAACCTTTAAGTCTCGTGCAAAGTATAGCACTCACACAAAAATTTTCTTTTCCATTTTTATCTCTTCAGGTGAGCATGTCCTCATATATTGGGCTAAATGTGATAAATTGGCAATGATTCCTTTTTCGTTGTCATAATTGAGGTTCGATAAGACTAAAAGTTTAATTTGCATTTTTTTCGCTGTGTATGCGAAATAATAATCTAATTCCAAAGTTGGTAGGCTCTTTCTTGTGTACCATATTATTACACCCGCAAAGACAAAATGTTTTCGGCTCCGTCCGTGATTCCATGGTTCGGAAATGCTTTTGTTTCCGGGCCATATCTAAAAAAGGGCTCAATATTTTAACAAAACTGTACTCTGTTACAGTTACTCTGATTTTTGTGTTTTCTCTGGTTTTAACAGAAAGAATTTGAACTAAGTGCATCTAGGGATTAGGGTCCTTTTCCGATGTTTCTCCATCATAACAATATGAAGGGAAATTTCCTTTAACAATATGTTAACATTAATATGTTAATAATATTTTTTTGAGTTTCTTTGTTTATTTGTATTTTAAAAAAATTAACATTAATTAATATGAATAAGTTACTTTCTAGGCATTAAAAGACAATGTTTTTCTATTATCAGTTTGTCCAGCACTAGAATTTGTTGTTTTGTTTATAATGACAATTGAGACTGAAGAAAATCTTACTCAGGATCTTGAATAATATCCCGAACGGTTCACAATTCCAGTTTCCTGTGTCATTGGAACTACTTCAGTTTCTCTAAATGCTGATTGGTTTGTGGACAAGTTACTTTTGTTCAACGAATCGGTTGTTGAGACACAGTGATCCTGGGGCAAATTGAACTGTCTTTATAGTATCGATTATTGCATTATATGAGTGGGCATCAAGGGTTAAAATTCTGCTCTAGTGGTTGATGACTTTTAACATTGTCCTGGTATACATTGGTATGATAAGAAAAAATCTAACTGCTTTTCACGTAAAACGTCTCTGTCATCAGGTAGATAAATTGATTGCATTATCCAACCCTATTATCTTCCGAACATTTTATTTGCTAAAACGTGTAAACAAAATGAAACTTGTCATTAGAAATTGAAAACTTCATTTACCCAAGTACCTTGTTCAATAATCTTGAGACGTGTCGTGACCATGTTCTTTGTAAAATCTTGGTAACCTATAAACTATTTATTTAATATAGCGCTAATTTTGATAAAAAAATCTTCAATAGCGCTGTACATGGCATATACATATATATACATAAGAATATCAATGGCTGGAATATATACACTATGATGAAAAAGTCAAAACTGTGAGAAAAGGTGCGATTTCAGTGATGTTTTAAACCGGTCTACTTGGTCAATTCTCTTGATCTCGTTTGGAAGGTTAATCCACCAAATAGAACCTTGGACATTAAAGGCACGGTTGGCAAAGGTGTTTCGTCGCACATAAGGTACATCAAGCCTCATGTATTGATTGTTCGACCTTATATTTTCCCTTCGATCATCAGCTAGTGTCAATATGGATCTGATATACAGAGGGGAGAGTCCATTAAGGCATTTCCATACCATTGTGAGCACCTTGTGCTTTATGCGCAGCCGGACCGGGAGCCAGTGCAGAGTCTTCAAGGCAGTCGTAGAGCTCGAGTATTTGTCAGTTTTCAGAACTAGCTTTGCAGCAAAGTTCTGCACTCGTTGTAACTTCCGGATCTGGGTATCTGGAAGTCCAATGAAGATTGCGTTCGCATAGTCTAGGTGTGAGATAACTGTCCCAAGGATAAGAGTATGACATGCGTCTTGCGTCAGTAGATGTCTAATGTTTCTTATTTTTTGGAGACCATACATTGCCTTCCTGCATTTAGTGGTGATGTGGTCCGAGAACGAAAGCTGTTCATCAAGTTCTATGCCTAGATAGCGTACTTTGTGTGCCCTTGTGATAACTTCTCCATTGATGTTGATGGTTTGGGATGTACACTTCATAAGCTGTTGGCGGGATCCGAAATATATGAATTCCGTTTTTGTCGGGTTCATTCTGAGCCTATTTCTGTCCATCCAGTGTTTGACTTCAACAGCAAGGTCTTGCTGCTGTTCCAGAGCATGTACCTCGGATCCTGTAATCCGTGGATCGAACGAATACAAAAAGGGATGATCATCAGCATACCCGTATATTCGGGTTGGGCTTTTCACAACCTCTTCAAGAGTACTCGCATATATAGAGTACAAAACTGGATCAAGACAAGAACCTTGCGGTACTGAAAACTCCAGTGGCCTAATCATGGAATACACATCTCCAACATTTACTTTGCACGTTCTAGGACGCAGGTATGTGTCGAACCAGTGAAGTGCAGCGTCACAGATACCATATCTCTGGGATAGTACCTCCAGCAGGATGTCATGATCCACGGTGTCAAACGCCGCGCTAAGATCTACGGCGACGAGCACTGACACTTGCTGGCGGTCTGTGACTAGTCTGGCTATGGCTGTTTCACAACTGTAATGTTGGCGATATGCTGACTGGTAATCGGGCAATAAGTTGTTAGTATTGCAATGTGTCATAAGCTGTCGAAGCGCAGCTTTTTCCAAGACTTTGGAGAGAAACCCGAGATTACTCACTGGTCTGTAGTTTGATAAAGTGAGCTCAAGACCCGCTTTTTTCAAAAGGGGCCTAATTATCGCGGATTTCCATTTTGCAGCGAAAACAACTTTTTCCAGGGAGGAATTGATGATGGATGTTATCGATGGCATTATGGTGTCAAGAAGAGTTTTAAGCAGGGATGTTGGCATGCAGTCAAGCTCACATGACTTCGTTTTCATAGAACTTACAATGTTCCCGATTTCAGTGGGTGTTAAGGGAGTGAACTTATCAAGCTTAGGTGCCTCTGTTTGATTGGGAATATACTTGTCAATATGTTTGAGATTTTCCCTTATCTGAATTGAAAAAATATAATGTTGACCCATTTTGGCATCCATTCCATATAGATGAACAGTAAAGCAGGTTTCTACTTTAGCTTACCTGGCGCCTTGAATGGAGATATGACACACCTTTCTTATGCATTGACCAAAAGATTAATAATGCATTCGTGAGATGGCTCTATGTATTCATTTACATGGAACAGTGTTTAGGATAACAGTGAACGTATTGATGAAATTATGAACAGAAAAAGTCATCATCTTACGTTAAGTCCTTTTATTTGTTATTGTTTGATAATAGGAAAAAACAACAGAAACCTTTTTTTAGTATTTTCTCATTAATATTTACAGAACACGAAAGAAAGTAAATAAGATGAACTCTTATTCGGTTAATCATCCAACTGAGTTTTATTTTCTCAGTATAACTCCCAGTATAACCTCAGTGTTATGTTATCATTCACCACGTGGTGTGGTTATCAATGGTGATATCTAGGTCGTTCTCTTACATAACACTGTCTGTACACAAGATGTCAGCTTTCTACACCTATTGGTTCTAGGGAAGAAGACGAAAATAGGTTTTAAGGGCACTGTGGCCCTTATAAGGTGACCATAGAGCCGAGCTCGCTAACCATTGCGTTATTCCGCCTCCAAAATCAAATTAAAATAGTTATCGACTTAGGCAAGACGAAATAAAGGCAAGACAGGTAATCCTTGTTTATTTATTCAGTTTGTTGTATTCAAGGTTTCATTGAAAGCTATATTTATCTTCATTCGTCACCACCTGCCACCAAAACGTAAGAGCCATCCATGTCAAGTTGCAACAAGATCTTAATGTCTCAGACATCTTGATCCTCGCAGCATACAAAAGGTCATTTCTGCAACCTTTCAGAATCCTCCTTTAGGTTCCATTTATAACGATTTACTGGTCCATTCAATGTCAGCTGCATACCTCAGAACAGATCAATAAGTTGAATGTAGTATGAAGGTATTGCATCCATGTCATAAACCAAAAAATATGAATAAGTAATCAGGAGAAAAACAAGCTTTGGTCCAAACATTCATTAATGCAGTTACATCTATGATATGTATAGTTCAACATTCACTCACTAAGGGAGTGGTCTTGAAACCCTCTCGCAAAGAATGCATTAATCAATTCTTCATCAAGTCAGTTCAATTTGTCTTTGGATAAGAACGTCTTGATGTATGCTGTCTCAAAATTTCATGACTTGATCTGCCTCTGTGGGGAGAGATTGAGGAGCTGGGAATCACTTTTTCAAGTTTCTTTTATGGCCATCTGATCTTATACAGCGTTTCAGTTTGAGAGATTTGAGGTTTTTTCCTCAATGGTTTAGTAAGTAGAAGCCTTTGATATTTCCTGTACACACAATATGTCAGCTTTTTTTGGCTCTTATTAGTTATGAAATTTCATAAAGGGTTATATGTTCGTTATTCAAAGAATCCCGGCACTAAATGTATGCTCAAGAGCAAGTTATGTTTTTGATGAGGTCAAAGATAGAAGACGATATATAATACTTATCGACATGTTTTTGTTTAAATTGATATCTGCCAAGGGTTTGTTTTGCATTTCCATGTCACTTTTACTTGTCAGATTGTTTCAGTGCAAGATAGTCTACGCAAGCTTCGCCAGTTATACAAGTTTAACTTACGAGTTTCAAATAGTTTATAACCTTGCAGACAAACACATTAAGATTATTGGAAAGCCTTGTTATATATAGTAAATGAGCAATACCCATGCCTCAAGTGCTTGTGTGATGCACATACTAAACAATGTTCAGATACATTCGGCAAAAATCTGAACTGCTATAGCAAGAGGTACGGATAGACAGGCAACATGGAACATCCTAACGCTTTTTTTAAAAGTTCATTAATTGTGCATGTCTTGGGTCAACAGATATAACCTCTGACTAATTATTATGGCTAGAGTGATAGTGTCAGGTTATAATCTATATGTAGTGTGGAATACAAAGTTTATACTCTCCTGCTCTCGTTCTTTAAATACCAAACCATTCACTCTTTTCATAAAAATGTTATTAAACGGGAGGTCGTTTAGTAGTCTCTATATTTCTGGGTTCAGACCTCTGGTCTATGTCTTAAATGTCTCATAAAACAACGACTCACTCAGTCATATCTCTTCCACCCGCATCCCTGACCGTGATAAAGTTCATCTTGTAGAATTCCCGAATACAGTCAAAAGCTTGAAAGTGATAAGGAGTCCAAGACAATCAAGAAAAGCGGACATCTACCAACAAAACAGCTTACTGTCAAGTCGACTCATTGCTAAATCGAAAGTACGATTAGGCAACTCCCGGTATCGATTGCTGCGTTCAGGAGTGCATTTCTAGCCGAACCAGTTATAAGATAACGCGTTTCTGTTCCCGCCGACCGGGAACATTAAATAACTTTTCCGTCGTCTTGAAGCATAACTGTTAAATATAGTGATTCCGTTTCAAAGTTGAAAGTTCAAATACACTATTGCACAACACAGGTCACAGTGCACTACATCTAAATAACACCCCCCTTTTATAGCTATCTCTGAACAGCGACATTTTGTTAAATATCACATTTGTTAATTAACCTTGCTCTTATCAAAGATATTTTTTCCAAATCTGGCATAAATATTCGATCCCAAAGTATGTTTATCAGTGCACATATACTCGCTCACGGCCTACATTGCAAATTGAATTGCTATAACAGCAGGGTCATATATACAGGAATTGAGCAATTAGCAATGAAATGTGTCTTATTAAATTCTTATTAAAATGTAATAATTTCAATTGATAAAAGCTTTATTTGAATTGAAACAACTGTATTTTTATAATTTTATTTTGTACATTCTATTTATACAAGCAGTTATCACTTTATCATTAAATTTCTTATCCTTATGTTATCCTACTAATTGATTTATCATTTGGCATAAATCACCAATTTTCAATCGGTTTCTTATCGAACCAGAAATCAAAACAAAAAGACAAAAAATCCCATTTTTTTTTTAAATAATTTATTTTTAAATCGGCACTTTCCTTATCAAGACATCTAACAGACAAACAAATTTAATCAATATACTAACACAACATATCAGCACTATATATACAATACAGCGTGTCAAAATAAGATTTTCTTGTATATTAGATTAAATATTATTTACACGGCAACATTTTGATAAAAAAATTCGTATAACCAAAACCAATTCATATGAAATTGAAAATTTAGTTAATCATTTCACATAAGGTGACAAATACTCAATACAAATCAAATACTGTGTCAAACTTTAATTCAGCATGGTTACTCTTGCTACTTTATGTTTGAATGCACACCACAAGCATCCTCGCTCACCCAGGCCCGATTATTCCGATGTATCACACCCGGATGTTTGCATCAGGGAAATCTGTAAATGTAAGCCAATGAACCAGCCACGTCGATTCACGAGAGCCTATCAACATTCTTGTACTAAGACTATGTTGTCTTCAGTTCAGGAAATTGGCTTGCCTTTAAAGGGACAGTCCTATCCGGCTATTTTTGGAAACAAAATTCAAGATCTTCCCTTTTCATACTTATTAAAATTATAACATCTTTATTTCACACTTATTGTCATATATGTTAGCGAGGAAAACATTATACTTGCTCTAGATTAAACAATTTTGTCAAAAGAATAGAATGCATCACTGCACCCTCTTGAATTATGTTTCCACGAAAATACCTCGATAGTGCCCCTTAAAGGGGTTTTTAGGGGGAATATCGGGTGATATCAGGAAAATGACAATTAGTGGTTCCATTGAAAGACCATGTATTTAAACTAAATGAAGCAGGCTTTAACTAACCCTTTTATACATAATTTGTATATATAATGTCAACTATTGTGTCATGTTTAAACTGCCATGTTCACAAGCTGAGAAGAACAGCAACCCACGGACCTGAGGTAAGTATAATGAGTTACATTGTATGTTTAACAGTTTACTTTACAGTCATTTAAAAAGATTTGTTTGTCACTTGCCCGCTAAAGGATCCATGCTCGTGATTTTACAGACAATCGTAATTAAACTCAATATCAATGTATTATTTATCACTGTTCATATTACTTCTATCTTACTGTTCTTTAATTTACAAAGTGCTAAAACGAAAAGAAACAGCATGTCCCGTAGCTTCATGCTGACTAGACATCTACATGCAATTAGCGCCGATCAGTGAGGGGCCATAAAGCAGTGTGTGTGCTATATTTAGATCGCCCCCCATCAGTGAGGAGAAGCGCGTTAAAACGAGGAAGATCTATTATAAAATATCAATTATCTCCCTTTCTATTAATTGAATCATGTTGAAAATTTAACAGTAAGGAAAGTAAAGATGGGGATTTCAAATAAAGTAAAAATATTTGATTATTAAAAAAATTTTAAAAACTCGAAATTTCTGGAAATTTCTAGAAACGCACTAGAACCGCACTAGAAATTTTCTAGATACGTTCTAGAAAATTTCTAGTGAGTATCTAGAAAATTTCTAGTGCGTATCTAGAAAGTTTCTAGAAATTTCGAGTTTTTAAACTGTCTAACTGTCTAACTGTATGATACTAGTAGTATATTATATTCATACATATTTAAATATATATTCACATATAGTGAGACATTTCCGAAATAAACTGAACGCAAAAAGAAATGTTACACCTCTTTGAATTTGAATATCATAAAACGTGACGTGTTCAGAGGAATTCGCTTTGTTGTGTTGTAACACTCCATCAGTTTAGTGTTTTGTGCTAAAATAGCAGACCTGTAACTTTAATGGTAAATAAGTTATCGCCAATTCTTCCTATTTCCGACCATGCAATAATTGAAATGAAAATTGTAAAAATGAACCAAACTGACTTTGTTTTCTTTGATAGTGAATGCACATTCATAAAAAGGGCAATTAGTTATGTTTTTGGAAATATTAATTCGTTATTATACAAATTCAAAGAGGTGTAACATTTCTTTTGGCGTTCAGTTTATATCAGTCAGTGCGCCAAATGTACGTAGATATCGGGAAGCGTTATGGTTTGTTTCAAAGTGAAGTGAAGCCGAACCTTTAACTTCGTCCGGAATCAGAATCCGTCTTGGTTGTATTGTCATATCCTTAAAGTTGAAAGAATGTTTTTAAAGAAATGTGAAAATAAGACCGTTCCAAACGTTCTTTGTTGACTTTCTATCGTGTACTTCCTTTTCCTGATAGTGGACAACTTCATCAAGGCTTCATCTCATGGTTACGAAACGATACAAATGTAACAATGTTATATTTGGGATCAATCTAAATAAATTTAGATCAACAGATTTTTTATTTTGTCATACTGTTGATCTTAATTTATTTAGATTGATTTGGGATCACACTATCTTGAATAGTACAGAAGTTTGTACTCTTTCGGACCGAGATACAAATGTGTTTTAAGTTTCTCAAAATGGTAACGTGGAACAATTGGATTATCAATAAAAATAGACACACATGTGATCTTCATCTTTTGTTGTTGCTGGTGATTTTCAAACTCCTGATGAAAGTTTTTATACATTTTTGATTCAAATCTGAGATTTGCACATTGATAACGTCAATGATTTGATATATATTGAACGTTTGAAATATACATCTTCCAAGTCTTTGTATTCATAATATCAAAATTTCAGGAATTTAAATTATTTGTCTACATTGTGAACAAAAAGCAATATCCATCAACGGTAATTTAACGAGTTAATGAACCTGTACATATCCCCAACATCAGTATTATGTCGCTAGTCACTAATATTACAACATTCCAAAAGAAGACCGGCTATGTAACTATTGAAAAAACAACGGGATCAATACGATTGAAGACGAGTACCATTTTATGTTTATCTGCCCAAAGTACTTAACTTTAAGGAAATTGTATATAAAACGCTTTTTTTGGGTTAGACCAAGTATGAATAAGTTAATAACTTTATTAACAAACACAAATACATAAAATGAAAATGAACGGTAAAATATAGCAAAGTATATACAGTTTTCAAACGATTTAAGACTTAAGCCAATATAAAATGTCCATCCTCAATAAACCTTTTGTCCCAAGATTATAAATATGTAAATAATGTTTACCACATCCTATGAACGAGGAACTCTGTAGTTCAAGTTCAATCAAGTTATTTTCTTCTTTCTTCTTCATTCTTCTTACTAATTCGCTGGTTTTAATGAAAACGAATAGAATTTGGCGTTTAAACAATCGATTCAAGTTACTTGTTTTATCTTCTTGTTATCTTGTTAGATACTGGTGCCTCTATGTTCTAATTCATATAACATGACCCAGGACTTAGTCTGTAGTGAAGTCTAAAGCTTCTGTGAAGATTTTGGGGGCGTATACATTAGTTTCCTGTCTTATCAAGCTATCAAATGAAAAAGACTTCACTCATCTGTTTATATAGCTTCACCATGATATTGAATTTGTATGGTTTAGACCGCAATCCTTTCCAAATGGTGATGATTCAAATTAATAAAAGAATGGATACCAATGCTTTTAGTCTTCTACTCTAAGGAAGCTCTATGGTTTTTATTGTTAAGACATTAATCGTCTCAGCTGTTTGAGTGGCATTCTAGAAGTTGATGGTATAAGAAAGATATGAGTATTTCTTTGGATGAACAACTTCTTTATTTGACAGAAGAATTCATCCATAGAATTACTTTTGTCTTCCTTATACAATCAACTTCTAGAATGCAACTCAAGCTAATGTAAAATAAAGAAGTTGTTCATCCATAGAATTACATTTGTTGATAATTTGTACTGTTTAGACAGTAATCGTCTCTCAATCAAGCTCTAAAATGTTGATAATTTGTACTGTTTAGACAGTAAACTTCTCTCAATCAAGCTCTAAAATGTTGATAATTTGTACTGTTTAGACAGTAAACTTCTCTCAATCAAGCTCTAAAATGTTGATAATTTGTACTGTTTAGACAGTAAACTTCTCTCAATCAAGCTCTAAAATGTTGATAATTTGTACTGTTTAGAGAGTAAACTTCTCTCAATCAAGCTCTAAAATGTTGATAATTTGTACTGCTTAGACAGTAAACTTCTCTCAATCAAGCTCTAAAATGTTGATAATTTGTACTGCTTAGACAGTAAACTTCTCTCAATCAAGCTCTAAAATGTTGATAATTTGTACTGTTTAGACAGTAAACTTCTCTCAATCAAGCTCTAAAATGTTGATAATTTGTACTGCTTAGACATTAATCGTTTTTTTCAATCAAGCTCTTAAAAGTTGTGAATTTCTTTTTAGTAATGTCTCAGTATTGTGTTACATCAAGCTCCCACACGGGGACAATTTTGAATTCTTAGGCCCCAGCCTACTGTTTTGTGAAGCTCGGAATGGAGATGATTTTGTACTGGATACGTCTCAGTTCCCCAGGTCCTCTGTTTCCTCAAGTTCCCAAATAGTGATGGTATTGTTGTTACATATCACGTACACACGACCCAGAATGTCCACAGCAATACCCGACGGTTTCTTGAAGTTGTCCGACTGCTCCACTACCCTAGAAATGAAGCGCCCCCTGGTGGTGAAGAGATAGACAACTGTGTTCTCATGGTCCACAAAGAAGACCCTCCCAGAGGTGTCAGAAGCTACTCCAAGAGAATTCGTCTTCTTCTTCCATTGGACCTTTCCTTCCTGGTTGACACAATAGGATATCTTCGATTCTGAATCGGTCACAACAATGTTGTCAATAGTTGTAATAGCAGCATACGTTATATCAGGGAATTTTACATTAGGAGTTGAGACTTTGAATTCTTGAAGGACTTTTCCATCCAGAGCTCTAACAATGTCGACTTTGTCTTTCGTGGTCAGGACGAATTTTTCAGGAAGTGCTGCAATGCCGTAGTAGAGTTTCCTTGTGCTGATGAACCTGTCTTGAGAAATCGTTAACGGGTTGCCGTCCTTGACCGTGATGATTATGACCCCGTCAGGTTCACTTCCGGTCACAGCTACCTGGGTTTCACTGACCTTGCATATTCTCCACGGTGTGTTGGACAGCTCCAGTGCTCTGTTTCTCTCAACCCTGTTCTCATCATTCAGTCTGAAGGCAAGAAGTTGATTTTTCTTAAAATTTGGTGTGACAATTATTCGTCCTCCATTTTGTACCAGTACCACAAGATCACATAATCCTTGAGACTTGATCCTGTCATCAACTTCAATAGCCTTCAAGTACTTGCCTTTCACCTGTTTGATCTTTAGTTTGGGTTTGGCTCCATCTGTAATCGCTGCAGTCTCGTCTTCATTATCTTCCATTATGGTTGATCGGACTGGAGGAGTTGGGGTTTGGGTTTGAATCTCAACTTTACTGATTTTTTCCGGTAAACCCTTGCTTTCCTTTTCCTTTTCCTCCTTCTCTTTCTCTTCTTCAACAATGAGGCCTGTAGATTCAAATTATGAAAAGTTTATGAATACATTTAAAACATGCGAAAAGTAAAACTTGCCCTGGTAACATAACAGTTTTTTATTTTGGGGTTAAATTGCAACTCTCATCAGAACCTTACAACATATATTGTAAATATTTCTCAAATATAATAGTTGACTTGCATTTGCTTTTGTATTGCTGTGAGAAACATCAAGAACTATATAATCATAGAAAAAGATCCTTTGAAAGTTTGAAATCTTTATTGATCTGGTAAACCCATCGGTCACGTGGTTCTTCTGGTCGAGGTATTCTTATTGTCTTTCGACATTCAGGACAGGGGAATCCAAATACCCGAATTGTTCTTTGTCGAATCAAATAGTTCCCAACATTTTTTTTTATGAGGTCATCTAGACACTCATGACAATAAACATGGCCGCAGGTAAGTCTTCTTGGAATTTTGAACTCATACTGACAAATTGGACAGTTGAAGTGTTTCTCGATAAGGTTTTTGGTCGCCATCATGAATTTCTCCTACAAAAAGAGATAACATTTAATTTTACTTCGGACCAACGAACTTTATTGATGGCAACATCGCAGAGGTGTCATTGATGAAAGTTCACATAAAACATCTTTCAACAATAACTATTAAAATATCATTTTAGATTAACTTTAACCACAACATTTACATGATGAATTAAGTTTTTATTGTTTTATTGGACTCTTACAAATAGGCACTGTACATATGAAATTTTAAACAAAACCTGGCTTCACAATCTTAGTCAACATTTAACAATACGCTCTGGTGACGGTCCTGACTTCCTATAAACAAGATATATATAGATGTTAAACGTTTTTACTTTCACCTTTTTTACTGCTGGTGCATACATAAAACCTCAAACATACAATTATAATGAAGTTTAAATGATACCATAATATTAAATCATACTGCTGTTGTATGTCTATCAACCAAAACTGTGTTCGACAGGATATTCGTTTTTATACCTTCGAGTCATATCGAGGGTCATATTTTATATGATACCCTTCAGAAACGCATAACATTTCCATTGTGACGTCAAGTTATAAAAATTGCTTTGAGGTCATGGTTCGCTTATAACGTTGCGTTAAAGGCAGCGCCACCGCTTTTTCTGAAAAGTAGATTTTGAGTAGTTTCGAGCATGGTAATAACCAAAGTAGCATATTCTTGTCCATGAGAGTCTATGTTTACGACTCTGGTGCTTAAATAATAGTATTTCCCTCGGTTTTGCTCGGGATATATTAATATTTAGGCACTCTTATCGTACTCATGGTCCGTCACGGACACTCATATAATATCCTCTATTACTGTAGATTTGAGACAATGCTCAGCCACCGTCAAATTATATAATGAAACACAATGCAATGACATCACAAACATAGCAATGTCTGGACTGAACTGAACTATAGAACACTCAGGCTGCAGACTGCAGCATAAGAGGTACATGAATGAATGAATGCTATGACACCGCCGCTTTGGTAGTCTTTAGGATTGTGCAGGGTCCAGAATTGTGCAGTTTTCATTGAATATAAACGCCTATAAAGGATAACGTCACAGATGTAAAACGTCAACTCATTTAAACTTGTAATTTAACATCGAGCACAAAGCCGGGATCCATTAACATGACTTACCTTGTGAAATAACAAGACGTCAGAGTTTAGCTTCTACCAAGAAATGACATTACGTAAACATTTTAATGTTGCAACGCAACAATTCTCTAAGGCGAAAGTACAGTTAAGGGAAAACCAGTGAATCATTGTTGTGTTCGGGAGTGCGTTTATTACCACTTCCTGGTTTGTTATACATAGTATTGTTTGCGGCGATAGGAAACTTTCAGCTAGTGTTAGTGCTGTTGAATACAACTATCTATTTTTACAATATATTGATTGCGCTTCAATATTCAGAGCTCAGCTTAATGGCTTCCATACACCAGCCCCAGACAAGGATAACCATGGTTTTGAGTTTAATATAACCCTAGCAACATGCTGGGACAATTGCATTTTTTAAAGATATTTTATATTTTAAGGGTGTTGTGATCACGTGATGTGATCAACGATCTCATATCAGGTCATATCTTCTAAATATTTCTCTACCTACATTAATGTCGATTAATTTTTCTTCTAGGATTGATGACTATTTGTTCCTGTTAAGTAAACTTTTTGCTTAATTTTTGTGAGAATTGTATTATGAATTTTTGTGAGTAGGTTTAAAATAATAACCTTTTCGTTATAAGGTAGAAAAAAACAAAGACAACTGTCATCCTTCGGTTTTCCTTAAAAAAAATAGTGTATTCAACATCGTTTTTTTATTGACATATTTTAACAGCAATACTTGTGGAAATCCACTTATTATTTATGTTTCAGCCTCGTGAAATACACTATGTGTTAGAACATATTTGGTTATAATTGGTTCGTGAAAGTTAACTCGTTATCAATATTTCAAAAATTTAAGTTACGTCAATATGTTAATAGAACGTTTTTGGTTTATTATTGAAAAGACTTTGAAGGGGTAGTAGCACGATTTAAGTGGGAATATAAGGTGATGTCAAGAAAATGAAAATTTATTGTTCCAATTGAAAGACAAAGTATTCAAACTAAATGGACATTAATAATTCAAATATATAATGTAATGTTTAGCCACGCGATTACTTTTTCCTGATAAAGAGAATTAAAGGTGCTCACACAAAATGTCCGCCAACGGATTTTATGTGAATCCTCATACTTTGTCCTCTGACTATTGGTGATTGGCTTGTGTAATGAAATTATTGTTACTTTCAAAATAATACATTAAGCATTAACGTACAAATATCAGTGAAAAATATAAAATATATAATTATAAAAAGGGCTAATGCTCCTTGAAGTTATGTAAATGTGCATAAGCCGAGACCGCACATTTTACTGACGACCTATTTAACAATTCCAAACTTCCCTTATGTCTTCTATAGGTCATTTGGTTTTTTATTCAGCTTAACTAAATATCATACCAACCTCGGCGCAATTGAATCTTTAAAGCGCCTACTAAATATATCACGGCGAGGGTTCTCTAAATATTCAGATACAATGATGTAGCCACTTTCAAGAGTATTTCATTTATATTGCGAGAAAGCCCGCAACACTATGGCTATATGTTGCGGTGAAACCTGCGAACATCGACTGGAACTATCAATCGGTGGATCGTACTGCGCTGAAATTCAGTGTTGCATTGCACCCAAACCTGACTGCGTGTAGAACAGTTCTCTACTGCAGACAAAGTTGCCGAGCCCCTGGCGGGATTCGAACCACGGCCCCTGATCCGAAGCCAAACGCGCTAACCACTGCGCTATCCCGCCCCGACAAAACACAATCCATGTTACTTTGTTCACGACCTCGACTTAAAACTATGCAAACTGCTATCATACTGTACCGGGAAGAATTTTCAAAAAATGCTTTTCATCAACAGACAGTATTTCTCAGTTTATTGCCTCGTTATAAATAACGTCAATTATATGTAACCTATCAACGATTTTTAGTTAAAAAAAACAGTTTTTCATCCACAGAAATTAAACAGACATTACAATTTTTGGTGGCAACAAAAAAAGATTAGTGAAATGTAAAGATTTGAAAGAATACACGTCACAAATCATTATTATACTTTTGATTACATGTATCTTACTATCTTACTATAAATCATTTATATGTATATATAAATTCTATGTTTTGGGTAGTTTTTAACTAAGCTCATTTTGTTCCATCCCTGTTAGATCCCGCCATGAAGACTATCACACTCCTCTTCGTCTTCGTCTTCTGTGACGTCACACAAGCACAAACTGTTGATGAGCAATGTTCTACCTACCAGCCCAACCAGACCCTTTGAACCACACCCCCCCCCCCCCCCCCCCATGGCCACCAACCCATCCCGGCCCCCCCTATAATGAGAGAAATCAAAAAATAGTTTTTCTTAGAATAAACACAAATTTTACTTCGAGAATTACATGAATAACTAAACATTTCTCCCCAGTCGCTCGATCAACGATAACTGCCATACTCAAACAAAGCAGACAGCGGCTGCAATTTATCACATATATATTTATATATATGATATACATATACATAATATTGCTATGTTAAATATTTGAACCCACAGGTTATGCGGGATGTTTCGACCCGGGTCGAACTGGCATGCTTCATGGACGCTACTTCTGCGAAAGATGGGTTTATCGTTTTGCAGGACTACGGGTAATTCAAAATAGATAGTAACCGACTCAAAACAAAATTTAATAATTTTTTAGAACAACCCCTGAAACGAATTGAACCTCTAAGAAAAAACTTTTTTTAATGATCCGAGGGCCTGTGTTAACTGTATGGTAACTTCAATCGGGGTCCAGTGACTACTAATGCACGTCACTTGTTGTTCAAGAGTTCAGCAATCTTCCGTGTTGATATGGTTCTGACGTGTAAAAGAATTGGTATTAAACGAGCGAGAGCGAGAGCATACACAGAACCGATATTACAATGAAGGGAGTTTGGGATGTTGTTGAACACTCGTCGACATTCGTTGAGAGAATCCCAGACAGTCCCAAGGCTCGGCATGTCAAATACCATCTCATTAGCATTGTGACGTAGCGACAGTGGAGCCAAATATGTCATTCGAAAGACAATATGCGTGCTAATCTTTTGAAACAAAATCTTGAAAATATATACGTTAAAAATTATTGTTTTAAATGTTTTCGTTTTCCTTTCTTAATCCCTCCCCCATTCCTTAATTTTTCTTTTGTGGGGTGAGTGTGTGTGTGTATTGGGGGTTCTTAATATAACTATACACCATCCTTATTCTGTATATATGACATAGTTATATTTGGACGATCATTATTTAAGGTCTTTGGATATTTCTATCATTTTTTTCGACAACCATTAGAGTCTTGTATATATTTTCAAACCCAATGATCGTATTGGTATCTGTATCTCGTCCAAAATCCCAACTCACTCGCAATGGTATTAAACGGGACCTCGTTTAGTATTCTATCTGTTCCAGGGAGGAATGTGGTGCACCTGTGACAACAGCTACAATCGACGTCAGCACCGTCGTCAGCCGTCGTTCCAGTGCAGCACACTGTGCCCGGGGAGTGAGGAGACCAGCTAACAATGGTGTGGAGGGTTTCGGAGGGTTTCCCTCTTCGTCCTTAGACAACGCGTTCGCTAGTCTTAAAGGGGCTGTAGCACGTTTTGGGGATAAAATAGCGATCTCACTATACCGAAAATAAATTTTACCAAGAGAGGGTTTTTTTAATGGAAAGGGAATTTAAATTTGGAACAATTGGGTAAGCTACGCAATTCCGTCTACCTATTTAAAATGATTAAAAGGTGTACACACTTAAAAGGACGCATGCAGTTTTTTCTTTTTTTCCTCTCAATTTTCTAATTGAGTAATAAAAAGTTTTAGATAATACATTTAGCTTAAATAACAATTGGTTGAGGACAATTTTATGAAATAAAATTTTAGATCAACGTGCTCAATAGTACTGCCTGTTTAGGTAGAGGTACTGTGGCACGTGGAATTTAAAATGATATTGTATGAACAAAATATAATTTTAAAAATTACTAATTACTCTACCCGATTGTCCGTAGTCAGGTGCAAGAAATAGCCAAACATGCATGCGGTCATTTTAGTGTAAACGCCTCTTTTTAATTCGAGAAGGTATAACTGAGTTACGGAGTTACACTGAACTTTGTCCTTCGTAATGGTAACCCTCATTTTAGAATATTGTATTGCAAAAGGTAATCTGCTTTTCTGTTTATGAGCTTGCTTTATATTTCTTTTAAAACGTGCTAAAGAGCTTTCACCGGGTCCCCAATCTCGGTACCCAGTACTTTGTCTTTGTTTATGAAATGGACAAAACAATTTGGAATGTGATTAAATTGGCACGGGGAGTGTTTTGTTCAGTTGTCAATGTTTTCAAACCCAAGTTAACGATCGGTCTCTATACTTCAGGGCCTAGTGAGGTGAGGTGAGGTGATGTGGGGTTTATCGCCGCTTTCAAGAGTATTTCACTTATATCTCGGCTGCTAGTATTATTGCAAAAAGAAAGCCCGCAACACTATTGTGGCTATGCATTGCGGTGAAACCTGCGAGCATCGGCTGGAACTAGCAAACCATGGGTGGTACTGCGTGGAAATTCAGTGTAGCATTGAACCCAAACCTGACTGAGTGTAGAACAGTTCTCTACTGCAGACAAAGTTGCCGAGCCCCTAGCGGGATTCGAACCACGGACCTCCTGATCCAAAGCCGAACGCTCTAACCACTGCGCTATCCCGCCCCCTTCAGGGCGTCGTCAAGAGCGGACAATCCATCAACAATCATCATCAGTTAAGGTTCTGAGTTCAAACTGTTCTTGAGATAATATTAATAGAACATACGCGGCTAGCTAAGTTTGAGAAAAAAAAATTCATTTGACAATGGGTTGTTTTGAAATACATGAGTTTGACAACAGAGTTACAGAGATTTGTTTTATCGAATAAAAAAGTTTAGAAACACTTGAAGGCGACAATGAAACCGTTGTTATTATAACAAGGTAAATTGACAAAGGACACATCCTTTTTTCTTTGAATTTCTTTTCAAATGTTAGGCATATATGTATTTTAAACAATAAATCGTTTAAGCCAAACACGTTACACTTCAATCAAGCTATTTGTTGATAAAATTTAATTGTTTGATTTTATTTTACAATCTTTAAATTTACATATTGCGCAGATCAAGAACCTGAACAGTTTTGCAAGGCCCACCTCGGGTGCTAAAGTCAATTAGAAAATCATTAAAGGGAATCAACAACTTAGCTCGTGAAACCTAATTGACCATCGTTAATGAGAGCGTCCAGACGGGTAAGGGGGGTCACATGACACATACTTGTACTGGCTGTTAGCTGTAAGCACTTCGTAACCAAACAACTTCGTTCCTATCAAGCATTTTCGACTCTTTCGGGGCCCTGCTAATAAAACTCTGGAAGTTAAAATTTCGGGTTGCAGACCCCCTTTAAGGTATCGCATTATCTTCCTCTGAATATCAGCTGAATCGCCTCACGGTGTAACTTCTTTGATTGACATTATAGAAGTTGATGTGATGAACAATACGGACAATTCTTATGGATAAACAACTTCTTTATTCTGTGTAAGCGACATAGATTCTGATTTCAAGATACAAAGCTTGACAACGACAGTCATTAGTATAACTATCAATTGAGTCATGGCACAAAATATTGCATGCAATGATTGAAAACTTAGTCACATGCCACCGATTTGTGTCTAAAGAGATCATATGAATATTTTGTTTCTGCATTGATAAAATCTATGCTTTGAAATGGTTACTGGTTAATGGTTAAGGGGGAGGCCATCTTTGACGTATAATGTACAATGTAGTATCTAAAAATGTGGGTTCAGTGAGTTGATCTCCATGAACACCGATAAAGATTCATTTCTGTAGACCTTAATGTGAGCACTAAGGCTGAGTATTGCACCAAATATTGCAATAATATATTTAATTAATAATAATATAATTCGTTTGCACAATCTGAATTGCAAAATATTGATATTGTGATAATATTGCACATCACTAGTCAACACACATGCATACAATTACAGAGATATGTGGATCTATTCCTTCTCAAAGACACTCGTGTGATATTTTCTATGAATACAACAAAGGCAAACAACGAATATCTATTTTTATAAATCACTGTTAACGGAACAAAATGCTGCAGTTTTAATACATTATAACTGCCTTTAGGAAACAGAGAGAGGCAATTCTAAGAATCTAAAAATCACAGAATTATTACCTTAAGAATAGTTCTAATGATAATGATATTTCAATATTTTATATGTTAAAAAGGTGTTTTCTTTTCTTTTCGTCATATACTATAATCTACTTCATGCTGTATGACATCTCAATGCACGATTTCATTAGGATTATTAGATTGTGATCAAAACCAAATCACATGTATAAATTAATTAATCAATTCATATTCTGATGTGATGTGATAACCAGAGGTTTCAGTAAATACGACAGACAGGAAGGATTAATACATAAATAATTAAATAGGTATTTCTCGTCGCTATGCATAGCTTTAAAAACTCACATTATGAAGCAAGGCAGAAAACTAGCACATGTCGTTTTTCCTTTACCCTTGTTTATTGTTCATTTAAAGAACACTTTACTTGCAGAAATTACAGTAAAAGCACTTGCATTTACTATGTTGACAAACATTGAATGACTGCTGGTAGCAAGACTTAATGACCTGAATAGATATCGAAAAGATAATGTTATTATACGTTATTTGATAATGTGAATGCATGACGTGTTGTTGGCATATTCAAGTGTTTTGTATAAAATTTGTATGAACGTAAATGTGTAATAACTGTAAATAACTCCTTCACATATTAAAAGATACTTGGGCAAAAATGCTTACGGATTACGAGTTTGGAAGTATAAATAACTTATGCTCATTTTTAAAAGAAGCATGCGATATCAAGAACAATATCATCTAACAGTATGTTACATTCGGATTTATATATATTGTATATATTTTAATATCACATGTTGTGCACAACGTTACCATAAAATTAGGATTGACAACAAATTACCTTTTTTACCATTAATCGTCAGTTAAGAAACTTTTTTAGCATGTTCTGATGTCTTCAAAAAACTCTTTACTTAGTGTTAACTATGTTCATTCCTATTCATCTTACAATCTTCAACTTCTTTAAGTGTTTCAGGTGACAATTCGGCTGATTGGTTTTCATAATTTCGTCTCTGCAATTTCAAAAAACTTCATTTGGAATTGAATTGATATCATGATCACTACACTCAATTTTCACATTCTCATGTCGATTTCACTACTGAAGGTTTTTTGTAATGCTCGCTGATTTAGGGGCAGGTTATTTTTGCACACAGAATATTTCCTTTCAAGACGTTCCTATCCAAAGACAAATTGAACTGACTTGATGAAGAATTATTATTTATTATTTTCGTTCTTCATAAACGAATTATCATTGGAAATATCAGAACACGGAAAGTTTGGAGTCCAGTTATTTCCAGATATGCTTGAAATCTTATTGTTATTATTTGCTGATGATGTGATTTTAGTTTCTGATGTTGTTTCGGGTCTTCAGAGACAGCTATCAATTTTAGAAACGTATGCGGACAAGTGGGGATTAACAGTGAATCTAGACAAAACTAATATTGTTGTGTTTAGAAGAGGAGGGCCTTTATCGAAAATTGAAAAAATGGTTTTATAAAGGAGAACGTGTTATATCAGTTGATTCATATAGATATCTTGGCATACCCTTTTCATCTTCTTTTAAATTTAATAAATGTATCTTAGATTTATCTTCTCGGGGGAAAAGAGCACTGTTAGAAGTGCTACATCATTTATATAGATTAAACACTGTTGATTATTCTGTTTTTTTCAAAATCTTCGATGCACAAATTCAACCAATTCTTTTATATGGCGCTGAAGTGTGGGGAAATTCAAATTTTCACAAAATTGAACATGTACATATAGCTTGTAAAAAATTTTAAATGTTGGTCTTCAAACACCGAATTTAATTGCCTATGGTGAATGTGGACGCTATCCACTGTATATAAATGCACAATGTCGTTTTATTAAATACTGTCTTAAACTTGTAAATATGTACCAGCAAAGAATACCTAGGAAAGCTTATGACATGTTAATGTATTATGATAATTGTGGTTACAATAACTATGCTTCATCTGTACGTAACTTGTTGTTTTCATATGGATTTGGTTATGTTTGGTTGTTTCAAGGTGTCGGTAATGATTCATTGTTTCTTCAGATGTTTAAAAGAGTTGCTGTTGATATGTATGTACAATCATGGAATAGTTCACTTCAAGATAGCTCAAGATATAGATTATACAGACAATATAACAGCCTTCTTGTACCAGAGAAATATTTAAGACTACTAAGTAATAAAAAACATAGAGATGTTTTAGTTAGGATTAGAGCCGGTATTCTACGATTAAAGGTAAATGAAGGGAGATGGATGGGAATTGATTATGAAGAGCGTATATGCCCCATGTGTAACAAAGGAATAGAAGATGAGTTTCATTTTGTATTGATTTGTGAATGTTATGATAATTTAAGAACTATGTATATACCACATATGTATTATAATAATCCATCCATTTATAAATTCAACCAATTGATCTCGTCAGTATCTCCAGAATTACTAAACAATCTTTGTAAATATTTATGTCTAAGTTTTGAATTAAGACATAAACATATTAATAAGTAGTTATCATTCAAATAAGCTTGTTATATGCTTACAATTTCATTTTATATGATGTGTATCAACAATTGTATATATGTACTCTTGTATATGGGCCGATGGCCTTCATGCAAATAAACGACATGAACTTGATTAATGCATTCTTTGCGAGAGGGTTTCAAGACCACTCCCTTTGTGAGTGAATGTTGAACTATAAAGGGTTGATATGGCTTATTGCATATATCCCATACCAGCCTGAGATGACGTCATCGTAGTTAATATGTAGGTATTGACGTAAAGAGTTAGGCTTGACATAAAACATTTAGCTAAAAACATTCCCTCGTCTGGAGACAGAAAGTCTGAGCATCGCATCGATTTTCAGTATCCTCTTTAGGTTAAAAACATGCCATATAAAGGTTATTGGGTGAGGAAAGCACATCAAAGGTCAATATCTGAAATTTTATTATGACAAGCACGTGTTGGCCATCTTGTGACAATTCAAGTTAAATGATATAAGCTTTTGAAAAGACTTGCGCACGTCACAGCTACATTGCTAGCTAATCGGATAATGCAAACTCCATGGCAGGCAAACCTATAAGTCTCGTGCAAAGTATAGCACTCAGAATTTTTTTTCTTTTCCGTGTTGTTCTCTTCAGGTGAGCATGTCCTCATATATTGGGCGAAATGTGATAAATTGGCAATGATTCCTTTTTCGTTGTCATAATTGAGTTTCAATAAGGACTGAAAGTTTAATTTGCATTTTTTTCGCTGTGTATGCAAAATAATAATCTAATTCCAAAGTTGGTAGGCTCTTTCGTGTGTACCATATTATTACACCCGCAAAGCTTTGCGGAAGACAAAATGTTCTCCGTCCGTGATTCCATGGTTCGGAAATGCTTTTGTTTCCGGGCCATGTCTAAAAAAGACTCTATATTTTTTACGAACTTGGTATGTGTTTGGATTTAGTTTTGGAGTGGTGCCTTTTTTCTCTAGTTACTCTGATTTTTTTGTTTTTTTCTGGTTTCAACGGAAACAATTAGAACTAAGTACATCTTGGGAGTAGGGTCCTTTCCGGTGTTCCTCCATAAAAAAAACAATAGAAAGGGAAATTTCTTTAAACAATAATATGTTGATTAGATTGCAATGAGGTTTTTTTTAATTTTGAAATAGTTTTTTTGCATTTTTGAAATATTAATATGAATTAGTTACTTTAAGGCATTAAAAGACAATGTATTTCTATTATCAGTTTGTCCAGCACTGGAATTTGTCCTCTTGTTTTAAGTGACAATTGAGACTGAATAAAAACTTACTCAGAACCTTGAATAATATCCCGAAAGGTTCACAATTCCAGTGTCCTGTGTCATCGGAACTACTTCAGCTTCTCTAAATGCTGATTGGTTTGTTAGTTTTGCCCAACGAATCGGTTGTTGAGACATAGTGATCCTTTGGCAAATTGAACTGTCTTTATAATATCGATGACTGCATTATATGAGTGAGCATCAAGGGTTTAAATTCTGCTCTAGTGGTTGATGACTTTTAACATTGTCCTGGTATACATTGGTATGATAAAAGAAAATCTAACTGCTTTTCACGTAAAACGTCTCTGTCATCAAGTAGATAAATTGATTGCATAATCCAACCCTATTATCTTCCAAACATTTTATTTGTCTAAAACGTGTAAACAAAATGAAACTTGTCATTAGAAATTGAAAACTCCATTTACCCAAGTACGTTGTTCAAAAATCTTGAGACGTGTCGTGATCATGTTCTTTGTGAAATCTTGGTAGTGGCTAAGTGGAGAAAAAATATATCCTTAACGCGATATAACTAGTTCAAGTGCTTATGTTGTTTTGTCAGTTATATTCCACATACACAAAATGTCTTATCTTGTGTTGCCAGTTATATTCTTCATACGCAAAATGTGTTATCTCCTTTTGTCAGTTACATGTATATACTACATAAACAAATGTGTTATCCAAGGACAATTGCTTCATTATTTATCACTCTTATATTAAATTCATTTAGACTGGTTCCCGTTGGATTTGTTAAACAAGACCTTTCAACCAAGTACCATATGAACCTAATCATCTGACAATATCGTTTGAATTTGGAATCAAGACGGTGGTCCTTCAGAAAGAGCTCAAAGCCACCCTTGCACAATTTAATTTCTTATACTTTACACACAAAATTATTTGATACAATCACATAGAAAAATGAACCGTTGATTTGGAAAATTCGAAATGAGAATCACTCTAATCAATGATTTTGAAGGATAATGTCAAGGACAATCATCATATTGAGCAAAGTGTCTTTACCTTCAAGTTAAATCAAGCTAATGAAGCAGCTATTCAGAATTATCTGATTAATGGCTATTAAAGTTCACTTGAAGCAGAAAAGATTAGAGACAATTGCTATAATTAGAGGTCTTAGTTCTCTTTAAGAAATTGTGCAATGCTCTGAAGAGGCTTTCCTGTCGGGCAAATTGCAAAACGACTTTAACGATGGTTGAAAGCACTGCTGTCAAATATAATGAGCTTTTGACATAATTGAAGCTTTAAGTTTCGTCTAAAGATTGGTTTGAAGGTTGGCAATTAAACTTATCACTGAGATGCATTAAATAGTGCATGCTTTACGGTTATTTTTTTATAATTACCTATATTCTTGGATGCAGCAATCCAGATTTTTTTTTTTTTAATCGGCACAAAATAATATAAAGAATTGATTGTTAAAAAGTTTAATGTAACACAAAATTTAGTTTCTGAACAGTGTATCATAAATGTATATGCATTAATGAACGTTTGGACCAAAGCTTGATTTTCTCCTGATCACTTATTTTTATTTTTGGGTATATGACATCAATGCAATACCTTCATATAACCATCAAATTATTCCCAATCTATTTATTGATCTGTTAGGTATGTTGCTGATATTGAATGGACCAGTAAATCGTTATAAATGGAACCTAAAGGAGGATTCTGAAAGGTTGCAGAAATGACCTTTTGTATGCTGCGAGGATCAAGATGTCTGAGACATTAAGATCTTGTTGCAACTTGACATGGATGGCTCTTACGTTTTGGTGGCAGGTGGTGACGAATGAAGATAGATATAACTTTCAATGAATGCTTGAATATAACAAACTGAATAAATAAACAAGGATTACCTGTCTTGCCTTTACTTCGATGTATTAATCAATACAAAGTCGATAACTATTTTAATTTGATTTTGGAGGCGGGATAACGCAATGGTCACCTTATAAGGGCCACAGTGCCCTTAAAACCTATTTTCGTCTTCTTCCCAAGAACCAATAGGTGTAAAAAGCTAAAATCTTGTGTACAGACTCCTTGACTAATGAGGATTATAATTTATAGGTGGCCTTTATTGACCTTGGAAATCCAATGGCCCCTGCTTAAACCTTCTTCTCAAAAATGCATAGATGCATACAAAATCCTCATGTAATGGGGATGTTAGCTAAATTGTTCATTTGGTGACATTGTGACTCTTAGGTAAGCGGGAACTACATTAGCCACTGCCTAAAGCAAAGATAAATATAAACCCTGATGGGCTACAGAGCCAATGGCTGGTTTTTTTTGTTTAATTACTTTCAAACCCAATTGCAAGACTATGAACTGTACTATTCTTTTATTTGTAAATGTGATACAGTTTCTATCATGAATTGTTCATTAAGGTAACAAAACTAAAAAGTTCAAATAATCCTTTTCATATGTTAGGGCGATAGGAATAATGTCTCATTGGTAACAGTCAGTTATACAAAATGTAATACATCTTTGCAAATAACTGATTTGTGCTGCATGGAGTGGTTATGCTCCTTCTATCACATAATTATATATGTACATGTCATTTATGCTAGCTGTCCATCTTGACACATATCTATTTATCAATTTATCAATATTCTGATGCTTGTCATCATTACAACTAATTGAGAAGGGACGTAATGTGAGTAAAAAAGCTAAGTTTACATGACCAAGGCACTACCAATGACAAAATCATAAAATTTGTATCACCATTGAATGAAAAATTCATATGAATAAGCACAATATAACGTTTGAATAAAAATTATATGTAATACTGCATTACATGTATTTTTTTAAACTCCGAGTTTTTGTTCCTTTATCAAAATTATAAACATTTATGAATTCATTTCAATTTTAAATGTTTCTTTATTCAGGTCGTTCAACATTCGGTCTTCTCATAAAGTCAATAGAGACAGTTTCGACTGATCAAGTGGAAGGAACCAAGCTTGTGGGGTAAATAAAAGGAAAGTTTACGAAAATATTTGTTAGGAATTGCAAGATAAAGTTCACAAAGAATCACAAAATGCAAATTTTAAGCAAAAGTGCCATGTTGGCCAAAGCTATCAAAATATATTCTATTGCCTCAAATGGTTAAACGATGTTCGCACATAAAATTCTGCAATGGTTTTTGCTTCATACTTGTTCTACGATTCTGCATTGTTGAGTTAAGTAATGACATGTGTAAACCTATGAAGATGTTAGATAAAGTTATAAAATTACTTGGGAAAGTTTGAACAATAGGTTTTCAAAACGTATAACGGTTTTACTTAAACTTAAACATAAAAAGCATAGTGAGAAACTCGAATCATATCTCAAGCATTACACTGCAATTCCAGTTACTCAGATTTTTACAGCAAATTCCTTTAATGCTGATTTGTGATTGTTTTCATTGTCAATGTTACATTTCTCAATCAATCAAATGTCTAAGTGAGAATAAACTAGACACGACTTGACAAGTGTTGAACGTTTACTTCATTTCACTCTCCTTAGACAAGAGCACATTTCAAACCGCACATGGTTTTTAACATGTCAAAACAGTGTTCCATGTGAAATCACTGGAGTAACACACACCTCCACTTGACACAAAATATATTATTCCAGTAGAGCTTAATAATTTCCCAGAAGTGACCTATTACATAATGCATGCTTGCTTGATTATGCATGCTGCAGGTTGTAAATCTATAAATGACACTCAAAACTGATTTGAAGGAGTGGTGTATGACCTGTTTTATTAATGTTTTGTTATTACAAAAAAAGTAGACAATGTAATTTCTTTCGAAATTCTTGCTAAGGAGGGAACTTATAAAAGGTACTCTTTTGATGGTCAGTTTTACTTTCACACTAAATGTTCAATACCTTCCCGATGTACATGTATAGGTGACTTGTTAAATCATATTCAAGGCATGAGGTGGTGCACATTGCGGTTCTGGACCTATACACCCTGCTCTAAATTGCTTGTAGATTTTGATAGGATATGAAATGTTGTTGAATAACATCTATGAAGTGTTTTCATGAGTGTGTTATTGATAAATATTTGAATTTGATATGTAAGTATGTAGTTTATATATCATAAACCTTTGACGACACAACAATTATAATTATGTAAACTTGGAAATTATAATTGATGCACTGATTAATACACATAGATGATAAATTGTCTTTGTGTGCATGTTCGGATTTGTCATACTTTTTAATAAGTCAAAGTTACTAGCATAGTTAGTGGCATACATCTGATAATGGCACGGACACTCTGTCCGAGTTGCCTGTCAGAGGTGCAGCCGACGACCGGGGCTCGAGGACAAAGTGTCCCTGGCGTTATCCGATGCATGCTATTAACTTTGCTAGTAGCTGACTTACATCCGAGTACAATCCCACAAAGTTAATAGAGTTAAATATAAATTTAATTTTCAACAACCCTCAAAGGACCCCTTCACTGATTTATGAAAGTGTGTATTACTATAACGGGAACACACCCACATCCAAACAAATCTGTCTCATGTTGCTCCTTTATGAGTTAAGGGGATTTCGTGGGAAACTAATCTCTGCAATCATCTTTATGGGTACCCTCGACTGAACCTTTTAGTCAAAAAATAATTGGAAGCCATGAAACCAATTTCTTTTACATCAAAAATTAATGGAGTCATGTTAACTATTTATTTGCTAAAGGGAAAATAAAACATTTTAATAATCCATAGAGTTGTTATCTTTGTTATAAAGAAGTAACTTTAGTATCATTTTCTGCAATCGTAATTAACTTTTTCAAAGAAAAACTATTTAAATTTTCACTTAGAATAGCAATATAATTATTTTCAAGAAATATTAATTTGAAGAAAAAAAGAGATTCGAGTGTATCATAGATGTAACTGCATTAATGAACGTTTGGACCAAAGCTTGTTTTTCTCCTGATTACTTATTCATATTTTTGGGTTTATGACATGGATGCAATACCATCATATTACATTCAACTTATTGATCTGTTCTGAGGTATGCAGCTGACATTGAATGGACCAGTAAATCGTTATAAATGGAACCTAAAGGAGGATTCTGAAAGGTTGCAGAAATGACCTTTTGTATGCTGCGAGGATCAAGATGTCTGAGACATTAAGATCTTGTTGCAACTTGACATGGATGGCTCTTACGTTTTGGTGGCAGGTGGTGACGAATGAAGATAAATATAGCTTTCAATGAAACCTTGAATACAACAAACTGAATAAATAAACAAGGATTACCTGTCTTGCCTTTATTTCGTCTTGCCTTAGTCGATAACTATTTTAATTTGATTTTGGAGGCGGAATAACGCAATGGTTAGCGAGCTCGGCTCTATGGTCACCTTATAAGGGCCACAGTGCCCTTAAAACCTATTTTCGTCTTCTTCCCTAGAACCAATAGGTGTAGAAAGCTGAAATCTTGTGTACAGACAGTGTTATGTAAGAGAACGACCTAGATTGATAACCACACCACGTGGTGAATGATAACATAACACTGAGGTTATGCTGGGAGTTATACTGAGAAAATAAAACTCAGTTGGATGATTAACCGAATAAGAGTTCATCTTATTTACTTTCTTTCGTGTTCTGTAAATATTAATGAGAAAAAAATAAAAACAGGTTTCTGTTGTTTTTTCCTGTTATCAAACAATAACAAATAAAAGGACTCAACGTAAGATGATGACTTTTTCTGTTCATAGTTTCATCAATACGTTCACTGTTTTCCTAAACACTGTTCCATGTAAATGAATACATAGAGCCTTCTCACGAATGCATTATTAATCTTTTGGTCAATGCATAAGAAAGGTGTGTCATATCTCCATTCAAGGCGCCAGGTAAGCTAAAGTAGAAACCTGCTTTACTGTTCATCTATATGGAATGGAAGCTAAAAAGGGCCAACATCATATTTTTTTCAATTTTTATCGTGAAAGTTTAACATAATATCCAAAATTTAAACTTAGTTTCTTGAAATTTAAACTTTCTTCTTTGAAATATAGCTCCAATTTATAAAATATTCTCGTCTATTTAATCTATTTAATCAAGATACACCATGTACATCTTTCGTCGCTATGTATTCAGCGTCCCTCTCTATAATTCCCCACATCTCACCTTTTGAAGTTATAAGTATATACTCTGAAACGTCGTGAATCTCGAAAAAAAAGAGGAAATCTCCCGATATCATGCTTTATATCACTTCTGTTTGCCCTTCAAAGCCTTTTTTACAATAGTAAACATATACAACTTTGTAGTAGTGAAATTTTTTAACATGTATTTTTATAGAATTTACAAACTGTTATTGAATGCATGTTTTGGTCAAATCATGAGTTGGGGATATATATATCGATTCCTGGAAAGCAAAGGGCATTTCACAGTGCATGGTAATGTGAATAATATCTGAAGGATCAATCCTAACTTTATTTGTATCATGAGCTTTAATAGTTCGGAATCTGATAATTCCTTACAGCTGGTACATTATGAGGATTTGAGTTGAAGGTCAAGACATTTTGCACAATCTACTGAAACCTTTGGAAATTATCAACTATAATTCCTATGAAAGTTAGAACTTACTGAGACAAACAGTGGCGACTTATACAAAACCATTTACATTGCGGTAATATTTTTAAATCCTTGTTTACATCAATTAGTCTTAATTGTTCAAATATGTTCACAGCAGTTTTAGATATAGCCGAACGACAATGCATTACATTTATAATAATTTATACGAACAAATTGTTACCAATTATACAAAACATCTTTGATCAAGGTGCGTCATGCAAGCATGGTGTTGTTTTGACAGTAATCCTCTGTGAGAGGACACATCCACATTTAGCACAAATGGTTACCCCATTAGAGATGCTCTGAAACCATTCCTCGTTAATTCCACATCAAAGCCATCTTGTATCAAAGTCAAGGACCTGCTTGTGACTGATGGTCGTTAAGGAAACTACGTCAAAGGGAGTCATGATGGGGAAGTATGAAAGTAACGTGTCGAAGTCAAAGGATCAGAAGCCACATTATGATGTAAAGCTAACATTTTACCTTCGGCACAGTTAATGGGATCTGTTATAGAAAATATGTCATAACATCATGTGACTCAAAGAAGGACTGATGCTGCCTTGATTAAAGTTCATATTAATCGTACGTTCTTCAATATAAAATAGTAGAATACACATATACTACTTGCTGATAACTACTCATGCAAGGATTGATCCTTCAGATATTGTTCACATTACATCACAGATCCTTTGCTTTCCAGGAATCGATATATCACCAATTCATGATTTGACCAAAACATGCATTCAATAACAGTTGGTAAATTCTATAACGATTCATGTGAAAACATTTCATACTACAAAGTTGTATATGTTTACCATTGTAAAAAGGCTTTGAAGGGCAAACAGAAGTGGTATAAAGCATGATATCGGGAGATTTTCTCTTTTTTCGAGATTCAGGACGTTTCAGAGTATATACTTATAACTTCAAAAGGTGGGATGTGGGGAATTATAGAGAGGGACGCTGAATACATAGCAACGAAAAATGTACATTGAGGATGTTGATTAAATAGATTAATTAAATGCGAATTTTTTACAAAGGGGATCTAAATTTCAAAGAAGAATAATTAAATTTCAAGAAAGTAAGTTTAAATTTGGGGTATTTTGTTAAGCTTTCAAGATACAAATTGAAAAATATATAATGTTGACCCTTTTTGGCTTCCATTCCATATAGATGAACAGTAAAGCAGGTTTCTACTTTAGCTTACCTGGCGCCTTGAATGGAGATATGACACACCTTTCTTATGCATTGACCAAAAGATTAATAATGCATTCGTGAGAAGGCTCTATGTATTCATTTACATGGAACAGTGTTTAGGAAAACAGTTAACGTATTGATGAAACTATGAACAGAAAAAGTCATCATCTTACGTTAAGTCCTTTTATTTGTTATTGTTTGATAACAGGAAAAAACAACAGAAACCTGTTTTTATTTTTTTCTCATTAATATTTACAGAACACGAAAGAAAGTAAATAAGATGAACTCTTATTCGGTTAATCATCCAACTGAGTTTTATTTTCTCAGTATAACTCCCAGCATAACCTCAGTGTTATGTTATCATTCACCACGTGGTGTGGTTATCAATCTAGGTCGTTCTCTTACATAACACTGTCTGTACACAAGATGTCAGCTTTCTACACCTATTGGTTCTAGGGAAGAAGACGAAAATAGGTTTCAAGGGCACTGTGGCCCTTATAAGGTGACCATAGAGCCGAGCTCGCTAACCATTGCGTTATTCCGCCTCCAAAATCAAATTAAAATAGTTATCGACTTAGGCAAGACGAAATAAAGGCAAGACAGGTAATCCTTGTTTATTTATTCAGTTTGTTGTATTCAAGGTTTCATTGAAAGCTATATTTATCTTCATTCGTCACCACCTGCCACCAAAACGTAAGAGCCATCCATGTCAAGTTGCAACAAGATCTTAATGTCTCAGACATCTTGATCCTCGCAGCATACAAAAGGTCATTTCTGCAACCTTTCAGAATCCTCCTTTAGGTTCCATTTATAACGATTTACTGGTCCATTCAATGTCAGCTGCATACCTCAGAACAGATCAATAAGTTGAATGTAGTATGAAGGTATTGCATCCATGTCATAAACCAAAAAATATGAATAAGTAATCAGGAGAAAAACAAGCTTTGGTCCAAACATTCATTAATGCAGTTACATCTATGATATGTATAGTTCAACATTCACTCACTAAGGGAGAGGTCTTGAAACCCTCTCGCAAAGAATGCATTAATCAATTCTTCATCAAGTCAGTTCAATTTGTCTTTGGATAAGAACGTCTTGATGTATGCTGTCTCAAAATTTCATGACTTGATCTGCCTCTGTGGGGAGAGATTGAGGAGCTGGGAATCACTTTTTCAAGTTTCTTTTATGGCCATCTGATCTTATACAGCGTTTCAGTTTGAGAGATTTGAGGTTTTTTCCTCAATGGTTTAGTAAGTAGAAGCCTTTGATATTTCCTGTACACACAATATGTCAGCTTTTTTTGGCTCTTATTAGTTATGAAATTTCATAAAGGGTTATATGTTCGTTATTCAAAGAATCCCGGCACTAAATGTATGCTCAAGGGCAAGTTATGTTTTTGATGAGGTCAAAGATAGAAGACGATATATAATACTTATCGACATGTTTTTGTTTAAATTGATATCTGCCAAGGGTTTGTTTTGCATTTCCATGTCACTTTTACTTGTCAGATTGTTTCAGTGCAAGATAGTCTACGCAAGCTTCGCCAGTTATACAAGTTTAACTTACGAGTTTCAAATAGTTTATAACCTTGCAGACAAACACATTAAGATTATTGGAAAGCCTTGTTATATATAGTAAATGAGCAATACCCATGCCTCAAGTGCTTGTGTGATGCACATACTAAACAATGTTCAGATACATTCGGCAAAAATCTGAACTGCTATAGCAAGAGGTACGGATAGACAGGCAACATGGAACATCCTAACGCTTTTTTTAAAAGTTCATTAATTGTGCATGTCTTGGGTCAACAGATATAACCTCTGACTAATTATTATGGCTAGAGTGATAGTGTCAGGTTATAATCTATATGTAGTGTGGAATACAAAGTTTATACTCTCCTGCTCTCGTTCTTTAAATACCAAACCATTCACTCTTTTCATAAAAATGTTATTAAACGGGAGGTCGTTTAGTAGTCTCTATATTTCTGGGTTCAGACCTCTGGTCTATGTCTTAAATGTTTCATAAAACAACGACTCACTCAGTCATATCTCTTCCACCCGCATCCCTGACCGTGATAAAGTTCATCTTGTAGAATTCCCGAATACAGTCAAAAGCTTGAAAGTGATAAGGAGTCCAAGACAATCAAGAAAAGCGGACATCTACCAACAAAACAGCTTACTGTCAAGTCGACTCATTGCTAAATCGAAAGCTGCGTTCAGGAGTGCATTTCTAGCCGAACCAGTTATAAGATAACGCGTTTCTGTTCCCGCCGACCGGGAACATTAAATAACTTTTCCGTCTTGAAGCATAACTGTTAAATATAGTGATTCCGGTTCAAAGTTGAAAGTTCATATACACTATTGCACAACACAGGTCACAGTGCACTACATCTAAATAACACCCCCCTTTTATAGCTATCTCTGAACAGCGACATTTTGTTAAATATCACATTTGTTAATTAACCTTGCTCTTATCAAAGATATTTTTTCCAAATCTGGCATAAATATTCGATCCCAAAGTATGTTTATCAGTGCACATATACTCGCTCACGGCCTACATTGCAAATTGAATTGCTATAACAGCAGGGTCATATATACAGGAATTGAGCAATTAGCAATGAAATGTGTCTTATTAAATTCTTATTAAAATGTAATAATTTCAATTGATAAAAGCTTTATTTGAATTGAAACAACTGTATCTTTATAATTTTATTTTGTACATTCTATTTATACAAGCAGTTATCACTTTATCATTAAATTTCTTATCCTTATGTTATCCTACTAATTGATTTATCATTTGGCATAAATCACCAATTTTCAATCTGTTTCTTATCGAACCAGAAATCAAAACAAAAAGACCAAAAATCCCATTTTTTTTTAAATAATTTATTTTTAAATCGGCACTTTCCTTATCAAGACATCTAACAGACAAACAAATTCAATCAATATACTAACACAACATATCAACACTATATACAATACAGCGTGTCAAAATAAGATTTTCTTGTATATTAGATTAAATATTATTTACTCGGCAACATTTTGATAAAAAAATTCGTATAACCAAAACCAATTCATATGAAATTGAAAATTAAGTTAATCATTTCACATAAGGTGACAAATACTCAATACAAATCAAATACTGTGTCAAACTTTTATTCAGCATGGTTACTCTCGCTACTTTATGTTTGAATGCACACCACAAGCATCCTCGCTCACCCAGGCCCGATTATTCCGATGTATCACACCCGGATGTTTGCATCAGGGAAATCTGTAAATGTAAGCCAATGAACCAGCCACGTCGATTCACGAGAGCCTATCAACATTCTTGTACTAAGACTATGTTGTCTTCAGTTCAGGAAATTGGCTTGCCTTTAAAGGGACAGTCCTATCCGGCTATTTTTGGAAACAAAATTCAAGATCTTCCCTTTTCATACTTATTAAAATTATAACATCTTTATTTCACACTTATTGTCATATATGTTAGCGAGGAAAACATTATACTTGCTCTAGATTAAACAATTTTGTCAAAAGAATAGAATGCATCACTGCACCCTCTTGAATTTTGTTTCCACGAAAATACCTCGATAGTGCCCCTTAAAGGGGCAGTAGTGCGTTTTTAGGGGGAATATCGGGTGATATCAGGAAAATGACAATTAGTGGTTCCATTGAAAGACCATGTATTTAAACTAAATGAAGCAGGCTTTAACTAACCCTTTTATACATAATTTGTATATATACATGTAAATCAAAAACATAGACAAAATGTACATCATTTTTGCACAACTGGCATCTGTGATCCGCGGTATCGTTGTTGTTTAGTGACAGTAAACGTGTTGAAACAGAATTTGAGGAGCTAACCAGAACTGTCAAACAACAAACATAAACCTGCGGGTTACAGAATGGTATATTATTAATAGAGGTGATCATGTTCTTGAAAGGGATAAATGTCAACTATTGTGTCATGTTTAAACTGCCATGTTCACAAGCTGAGAAGAACAGCAACCCACGGACCTGAGGTAAGTATAATGAGTTATGATACTAGTAGTATATTATATTCATACATATTTAAATATATATTCACATATAGTGAACGCAAAAAGAAATGTTACACCTCTTTGAATTTGAATATCATAAAACGTGACGTGTTCAGAGGAATTCCCTTTGTTGTGTTGTAACACTCCATCAGTTTAGTGTTTTGTGCTAAAAAAGCAGACCTGTAACTTTAATGGTAAATAAGTTATCGCCAATTCTTCCTATTTCCGACCATGCAATAATTGAAATGAAAATTGTAAAAATTAACCAAACTGACTTTTTTTTCTTTGATAGTGAATGTACATTCATAAAAAGGGCAATTAGTTATGTTTTTGGAAATATTAATTCGTTATTATACAAATTCAAAGAAGTGTAACATTTCTTTTGGCGTTCAGTTTATATCAGTCAGTGCGCCAAATGTACGTAGTTATCGGGAAGCGTTATGGTTTGTTTCAAAGTGAAGTGAAGCCGAACCTTTAACTTCGTCCGGAATCGGAATCCGTCTTGGTTGTATTGTCATATCCTTAAAGTTGAAAGAATATTTTTAAAGAAATGTGAAAATAAGACATTTCCAAACGTTCTTTGTTGACTTTCTATCGTGTACTTCCTTTTCCTGATAGTGGACAACTTCATCAAGGCTTCATCTCATGGTTACGCAACGATACAAATGTAACAATGTTATATTTGGGATCAATCTAAATAAATTTAGATCAACAGATTTTTTATTTTGTCATACTGTTGATCTTAATTTATTTAGATTGATTTGGGATCACACTATCTTGAATAGTACAGAAGTTTGTACTCTTTCGGACCGAGATACAAATGTGTTTTAAGTTTCTCAAAATGGTAACGTGGAACAATTGGATTATCAATAAAAATAGACACACATGTGATCTTCATCTTTTGTTGTTGCTGGTGATTTTCAAACTCCTGATGAAAGTTTTTATACATTTTTGTTTCAAATCTGAGACTTGCACATTGATAACGTCAATGATTTGATATATTTTGAACGTTTGAAATATACATCTTCCAAGTCTTTGTATTCATAATATCAAAATTTCAGGAATTTAAATTATTTGTCTACATTGTGAACAAAAAGCAATATCCATCAACGGTAATTTAACGAGTAAATGAACCTGTACATATCCCCAACATCAGTATTATGTCGCTAGTCACTAATATTACAACATTCCAAAAGAAGACCGGCTATGTAACTATTGAAAAAACAACGGGATCAATACGATTGAAGACGAGTACCATTTTATGTTTATCTGCCCAAAGTACTTAACTTTAAGGAAATTGTATATAAAACGCTTTTTTTGGGTTAGACCAAGTATGAATAAGTTAATAACTTTATTAACAAACACAAATACATAAAATGAAAATGAACGGTAAAATATAGCCAAGTATATACAGTTTTCAAACGATTTAAGACTTAAGCCAATATAAAATGTCCATCCTCAATAAACCTTTTGTCCAAAGATTATAAATATGTAAATAATGTTTGCCACATCCTATGAACGAGGAACTCTGTAGTTCAAGTTCAATCAAGTTATTTTCTTCTTTCTTCTTACTAATTCGCTGGTTTTAATGAAAACGAATAGAATTTGGCGTTTAAACAATCGATTCAAGTTACTTGTTTTATCTTCTTGTTATCTTGTTAGATACTGGTGCCTCTATGTTCTAATTCATAAAACATTGCCCAGGACTTAGTCTGTAGTGAAGTCTAAAGCTTCTGTGAAGATTTTGGGGGCGTATACATTAGTCTCCTGTCTTATGAAGCTAGCAAATGAAAAAGACTTCACTCATCTGTTTATATAGCTTCACCATGATATTGAATTTGTATGGTTTAGACCGCAATCCTTTCCAAATGGTGATGATTCAAATTAATAAAAGAATGGATACCAATGCTTTTAGTCTTCTACTCTAAGGAAGCTCTATGGTTTTTATTGTTAAGACATTAATCGTCTCAGCTGTTTGAGTGGCATTCTAGAAGTTGATGGTATAAGAAAGATATGAGTATTTCTTTGGATGAACAACTTCTTTATTTGACAGAAGAATTCATCCATAGAATTACTCTTGTCTTCCTTATACAATCAACTTCTAGAATGCAACTCAAGCTAATGTAAAATAAAGAAGTTGTTCATCCATAGAATTACAATTGTTGATAATTTGTACTGTTTAGGCAGTAATCGTCTCTCAATCAAGCTCTAAAATGTTGATAATTTGTACTGCTTAGACATTAATCGTTTTTTCAATCAAGCTCTTAAAAGTTGTGAATTTCTTTTTAGTAATGTCTCAGTATTGTGTTACATCAAGCTCCCACACGGGGACAATTTTGAATTCTTAGGCCCCAGCCTACTGTTTTGTGAAGCTCGGAATGGAGATGATTTTGTACTGGATACGTCTCAGTTCCCCAGGTCCTCTGTTTCCTCAAGTTCCCAAATAGTGATGGTATTGTTGTTACATATCACGTACACACGACCCAGAATGTCCACAGCAATACCCGACGGTTTCTTGAAGTTGTCCGACTGCTCCACTACCCTAGAAATGAAGCGCCCCCTGGTGGTGAAGAGATAGACAACTGTGTTCTCATGGTCCACAAAGAAGACCCTCCCAGAGGTGTCAGAAGCTACCCCAAGAGAATTCGTCTTCTTCTTCCATTGGACCTTTCCTTCCTGGTTGACACAATAGGATATCTTCGATTCTGAATCGGTCACAACAATGTTGTCAGTGGTTGTAATAGCAGCATACGTTATATCAGGGAATTTTACATTAGGAGTTGAGATTTTGAATTCTTGAAGGACTTTTCCATCCAGAGCTCTAACAATGTCGACGTTGTCTTTCGTGGTCAGGACAAATTTTTCAGGAAGTGCTGCAATGCCGTAGTAGAGTTTCCTTGTGCTGATGAACCTGTCTTGAGAAATTGTTAACGGGTTGCCGTCCTTGACCGTGATGATTATGACCCCGTCAGGTTCACTTCCGGTCACAGCTACCTGGGTTTCACTGACCTTGCATATTCTCCACGGTGTGTTGGACAGCTCCAGTGCTCTGTTTCTCTCAACCCTGTTCTCATCATTCAGTCTGAAGGCAAGAAGTTGATTTTTCTTAAAATTTGGTGTGACAATTATTCGTCCTCCATTTTGTACCAGTACCACAAGATCACATAATCCTTGAGACTTGATCCTGTCATCAACTTCAATAGCCTTCAAGTACTTGCCTTTCACCTGTTTGATCTTTAGTTTGGGTTTGGCTCCATCTGTAATCGCTGCAGTCTCGTCTTCATTATCTTCCATTATGGTTGATCGGACTGGAGGAGTTGGGGTTTGGGTTTGAATCTCAACTTTACTGATTTTTTCCGGTAAACCCTTGCTTTCCTTTTCCTTTTCCTCCTTCTCTTTCTCTTCTTCAACAATGAGGCCTGTAGATTCAAATTATGAAAAGTTTATGAATACATTTAAATCATGCGAAAAGTAAAACTTGCCCTGGTAACATAACAGTTTTGTATTTTGGGGTTAAATTGCAACTCTCATCAGAACCTTACAACATATATTGTAAATATTTCTCAAATATAATAGTTGACTTGCATTTGCTTTTGTATTGCTGTGAGAAAAATCAAGAACTATATAATCATAGAAAAAGATCATGAATTGATAGAGATATATTTTCGAAAACAGTGAATACCTTTAAAGTCTGTAAGGATGCCATCAAGTTTGAAATCTTTATTGATCTGGTAAACCCATCGGTCACGTGGTTCTTCTGGTCGAGGTATTCTTATTTTCTTTCGACATTCAGGACAGGGGAATCCAAATACCCGAATTGTTCTTTGTCGAATCAAATAGTTCCCAACATTTTTTTTTATGAGGTCATCTAGACACTCATGACAATAAACATGGCCGCAGGTAAGTCTTCTTGGAATTTTAAACTCATACTGACAAATTGGACAGTTGAAGTGTTTCTCGATAAGGTTTTTGGTCGCCATCATGAATTTCTCCTACAAAAAGAGATAACATTTAATTTTACTTCGGACCAACGAACTTTATTGATGGCAACATCGCAGAAGTGTCATTGATGAAAGTTCACATAATACATCTTTGAACAATAACTATTAAAATATCATTTTAGATTAACTTTAACCACAACATTTACATGATGAATTAAGTTTTTATTGTTTTATTGGACTCTTACAAATAGGCACTGTACATATGAAATTTTAAACAAAACCTGGCTTCACAATCTTAGTCAACATTTAACAATACGCTCTGGTGACGGTCCTGACTTCCTATAAACAAGATATATATAGATGTTAAACGTTTTTACTTTCACCTTTTTTACTGCTGGTGCATACATAAAACCTCAAACTTTACAATTATAATGAAGTTTAAATGATACCATAATATTAAATCATACTGCTGTTGTATGTCTATCAACCAAAACTGTGTTCGACAGGATATTCGTTTTTATACCTTCGAGTCATATCGAGGGTCATATTTTATATGATACCCTTCAGAAACGCATAACATTTCCATTGTGACGTCAAGTTATAAAAATTGCTTTGAGGTCATGGTTCGCTTATAACGTTGCGTTAAAGGCAGCGCCACCGCTTTTTCTGAAGAGTAGATTTTGAGTAGTTTCGAGCATGGTAATAACCAAAGTAGCATATTCTTGTCCATGAGAGTCTATGTTTACGACTCTGGTGCTTAAATAACAGTATTTCCCTCGGTTTTGCTCGGGATATATTAATATTTAGGCACTCTTATCGTACTCATGGTCCGTCACGGACACTCATATAATATCCTCTATTACTGTAGATTTGAGACAATGCTCAGCCACCGTCAAATTATATAATGAAACACAATGCAATGACATCACAAACATACCAATGTCTGGACTGAACTGAACTATATAACACTCAGGCTGCAGACTGCAGCATAAGAGGTACATGAATGAATGAATGCTATGACACCGCCGCTTTGGTAGTCTTTAGGATTGTGCAGGGTCCAGAATTGTGCAGTTTTCATTGAATATAAACGCCTATAAAGGATAACGTCACAGATGTAAAACGTCAACTCATTTAAACTTGTAATTTAACATCGAGCACAAAGCCGGGATCCATTAACATGACTTACCTTGTGAAATAACAAGACGTCAGAGTTTAGCTTCTACCAAGAAATGACATTACGTAAACATTTTAATGTTGCAACGCAACAATTCTCTAAGGCGAAAGTACAGTTAAGGGAAAACCAGTGAATCATTGTTGTGTTCGGGAGTGCGTTTATTACCACTTCCTGGTTTGTTTTACATAGTATTGTTTGCGGCGATAGGAAACTTTCAGCTAGTGTTAGTGCTGTTGAATACAACTATCTATTTTTACAATATATTGATTGCTCTTCAATATTCAGAGCTCAGCTAAAAGGCTTCCATACACCAGCCCCAAACAAGGATAACCATGGTTTTGAGTTTAATATACCCCTCGCAACATGCTGGGACAATTGCATTTTTAAAGATATTTTATATTTTAAGGGTGTTGTGATCACGTGATGTGATCAACGATCTCATATAAGGTCATATCTTCTAAATATTTCTCTACCTACATTAATTTCGATTAATTTTTATTCTAAGATTGATGAATATTTGTTCCTGTTAAGTAAACTTTTTGCTTAATTTTTGTGAGAATTGTATTATGAATTTTTGTGAGTAGGTTTAAAATAATAACCTTTTCGTTATAAGGTAGAAAAAAACAAAGACAACTGTCATCCTTCGGTTTTCCTTAAAAAAATAGTGTATTCAACATCGTATTTTTATTGACATATTTTAACAGCAATACTTGTGGAAATCCACTTATTATTTATGTTTCAGCCTCGTGAAATACACTATGTGTTAGAACATATTTGGTTATAATTAGTTCGTGAAAGTTAACTCGTTATCAATATTTCAAAAATTTAAGTTACGTCAATATGTTAATAGAACGTTTTTGGTTTATTATTGAAAAGACTTTGAAGGGGTAGTAGCACGATTTAAGTGGGAATATAAGGTGATGTCAAGAAAATGAAAATTTATTGTTCCAATTGAAAGACAAAGTATTCAAACTAAATGGAGCATTAATAATTCAAATATATAATGTAATGTTTAGCCACGCGATTACTTTTTCCTGATAAAGAGAATTAAAGGTGCTGCCACAAAATGTCCGCCAACGGATTTTATGTGAATCCTCATACTTTGTCCTCTGACTATTGGTGATTGGCTTGTGTAATGAAATTATTGTCACTTTCAAAATAATACATTAAGCATTAACGTACAAATATCAGTGAAAAATATAAAATATATAATTATAAAAAGGGCTACTGCTCCTTGAAGTTATGTAAATGTGCATTAGCCGAGACCGCACATTTTACTGACGACCTATTTAACAATTCCAAACTTCCCTTATGTCTTCTATAGGTCATTTGGTTTTTTATTCAGCTAAACTAAATATCATACCAACCTCGGCGCAATTGAATCTTTAAAGCGCCTACTAAATATATCACGGCGAGGGTTCTCTAAATATTCAGATACAATGATGTAGCCACTTTCAAGAGTATTTCATTTATATTGCAAGAAAGCCCGCAACACTATTGTGGCTATGCATTGCGGTGAAACCTGCGAGCATCGGCTGGAACTAGCAAACCATGGGTGGTACTGCGTGGAAATTCAGTGTAGCATTGCACCCAAACCTGACTGAGTGTAGAACAGTTCTCTACTGCAGACAAAGTTGCCGAGCCCCTAGCGGGATTCGAACCACGGACCTCATGATCCAAAGCCGAACGCTCTAACCACTGCGCTATCCCGCCCCCTTCAGGGCGTCGTCAAGAGCGGACAATCCATCAACAATCATCATCAGTTAAGGTTCTGAGTTCAAACTGTTCTTGAGATAACATTAATACAACCGTTCTTCACATACGCGGCTAGCTAAGTTTGAGAAAAAAAAATTTCATTTGACAATGGGTTGTTTTGAAATACATGAGTTTGACAACAGAGTTACAGAGATTTGTTTTATCGAATAAAAAAGTTTAGAAACACTTGAAGGCGACAATGAAACCGTTGTTATTATAACAAGGTAAATTGACAAAGGACACATCCTTTTTTCTTTGAATTTTTTTTCAAATGTTAGGCATATATGTATTTTAAAAAATAAATCGTTTAAGCCAAACACGTTACACTTCAATCAAGCTATTTGTTGATAAAATTTAATTGTTTGATTTTATTTTACAATCTTTAAATTTACATATTGCGCAGATCAAGAACCTGAACAGTTTTGCAAGGCCCACCTCGGGTGCTAAAGTCAATTAGAAAATCATTAAAGGGAATCAACAACTTAGCTCGTGAAACCTAATTGACCATCGTTAATGAGAGCGTCCAAACGGGTAAGGGGGGTCACATGACACATACTTGTACTGGCTGTTAGCTGTAAGCACTTCGTAACCTAACAACTTTGTTCCTATCAAGCATTTTCGACTCTTTCGGGGCCCTGCTAATAAAACTCTGGAAGTTAAAATTTCGGGTTGCAGACCCCCTTTAAGGTATCGCATTAGCTTCCTCTGAATATCAGCTGAATCGCCTAACGGTGTAACTTCTTTGATTGACATTATAGAAGTTGATGTGATGAACAATACGGACAATTCTTATGGATAAACAACTTCTTTATTCTGTGTAAGCGACATAGATTCTGATTTCAAGATACAAAGCTTGACAACGACATTAGAAGCAATCAACACCTTTTTGATGTTAGATAAACTATCAATTGAGTCATGGCACGAAATATTGCATGCAATGATTGAAAACTTAGTCACATGCCACCGATTTGTGTCTAAAGAGATCATATGAATATTTTGTTTCTGCATTGATAAAATCTATGCTTTGAAATGGTTACTGGTTAATGGTTACGGGAGAGGCAATCTTTGACGTATAATGTACAATGTAGTATCTAAAAATGTGGGTTCAGTGAGTTGATCTCCATGAACACTGATAAAGATTCATTTCTGAATACCTTAATGTGAGCACTAAGGCTGAGTATTGCACCAAATATTGCAATAATATATTTAATTAATACTAATATAATTCGTTTGCACAATCTGTATTGCAAAATATTAATTATATCTCTAGTTGCGAGAAAGAGAAAGAGAAGTCAGGAACAACTCTGTATTGATCTGTTGTGTGTTGTGTATGGAAAGTAACACTACAAAGACAGCTAAGTGCTCGTTCTTATATTAATAGAAGCAGGTTTTACCCTTTGTACATCAGGGGTAAGATGTTTGAGACCTGAAGATCTTATATCAACTTGACATGCTATGATCCGAAGTAGAAATCACATAAAATATATAATCCTATGATATATGGATAAAGATAGAAAAGAATAAATGTCGAGTATTTAGCTACATATAAGAAAAACCAAAAATTCGTTTTTACTGTACATTTTAAGAAATATTGTCTTTTCTCATTCTCATGTCGACACAAAAAAGTCATGTCTTTTTAACGTATAATGTACAATGTAGTATCTAAAAATGTGGGTTCAGTGAGTTGATCTCCATGAACACTGATAAAGATTCATTTCTGAATACCTTAATGTGAGCACTAGGGCTGAGTATTGCATCAAATATTGCAATAATATATTTAATTAATAATAATATAATTCGTTTGCACAATCTGTATTGCAAAATATTTATATTGTGATAATATTGCACATCCCTAGTCAACACACATGCATACAATTACAGAGATATGTGGATCTATTCCTTCTCAAAGACACTCGTGTGATATTTTCTATGAATACAACAAAGGCAAACAACGAATATCTATTTTTATAAATCACTGTTAACGGAACAAAGTGATGCAGTTTTAATACATTATAACTTCCTTTAGGAAACATTGAGAGGCTATTCTAAGAATCTAAAAATCATAGAATTATTGCCTAAAGAATAGTTCTAATGATAATGATATTTCAATATTGTATATGTGTTTTGTTTTCTTTTCGTCATATACTATAATCTACTTCATGCTGTATGACATCTCAATGCACGATGTCATTAGGATTATTAGATTGTAATCAAAAACAAATCACATGTATACATTAATTAATCAATTCATATTCTGATGTGATGTGATAACCAGAGGTTTCAGTAAATGTGACAGACAGGAAGGATTAACTAATTAAATAGGTATTTCTCGTCGCTATGCATAGCTTTAAAAACTCACATTATGAAGCAATGCAGAAAACTAGCACATGTCGTTTTTCCTTTACCCTTGTTTATTGTTCATTTAAAGAACACTTTACTTGCAGAAATTACAGTAAAAGCACTTGCATTTACTATGTTGACAAATATTGAATGACTGCTGGTAGCAAGACTTAATGACCTGAATAGATATCAAAAAGATAATGTTATTATACGTTATTTGATAATGTGAATGCATGACGTGTTGTTGGCATATTCAAGTGTTTTGTATAAAATTTGTATGAACGTAAATGTGTAATAACTGTAAATAACTCCTTCACATATTAATAGATACTTGGGTAAAAAAAGGTTACGGATTACGAGTTTGGAAGTATAAATAAGTTATGCTCATTTTTAAAAGAAGCATGCGATATCAAGAACAATATCATCTAACAGTATGTTACATTCGGATTTTTATATATTGTATATATTTTAATATCACATGTTGTGCACAACGTTACAATAAAATTAAGATTGACAACAAATTACCTTTTTTACCATTAATCGTCAGTTAAGAAACTTTTTTAGCATGTTCCGATGTCTTCAAAAAACTCTTTACTTAGTGTTAACTACGTTCATTCCTATTCATCTTAAGTGTTTAAGGTGACAATTCAGCTGATTGGTTTTCATAATTTCGTCTCTGCAATTTCAAAAAACTTGATTTGGAATTGAACTGATATCATGATCACTACACTCAATTTTCACATTCTCATGTCGATTTCACTACTGAAGGTTTTTTGTAATGCTCGCTGATTTAGGGGCAGGTTATTTTTGCACACAGAATATTTCCTTTCAAGACGTTCTTATCCAAAGACAAATTGAACTGACTTGATGAAGAATTGATTAATGCATTCTTTGCGAGAGGGTTTCAAGACCACTCCCTTTGTGAGTGAATGTTGAACTATAAAGGGTTGATATGGCTTATTGCATATATCCCATACCAGCCTGAGATGACGTCATCGTAGTTAATATGTAGGTATTGACGTAAAGAGTTAGGCTTGACATCAACATTTAGCTAAAAACATTCCCTTGTCTGGAGACAGAAAATCTGAGCATCGCATCGATTTTCAGTATCCTCTTAAGGTTAAAAACGCGCCATATAAAGGTTATTGGGTGGAGAAAGAACATCAAAGGTCAATATCTGAATTTTTTTTATGACAAGCACGTGTTGGCCATCTTGTGACAATTCAAGTTAAATGATATAAGCTTTTGAAAAGACTTGCGCACGTCACAGCTACATTGCTAGCTAATCAGATAATGCAAACTTCATGGCATGCAGTCAACCTATAGGTCTCGTGCAAAGTATAACACTCAGAAATTTTTTTCTTTTCCATTTTGTTCTCTTCAGGTGAGCATGTCCTCATGTATTGGGCGAAATGTGATAAATTGGCAATGATTCCTTTTTCGTTGTCATAATTGAGTTTCAATAAGGACTGAAAGTTTAATTTGCATTTTTTTCGCTGTGTATGCGAAATAATAATCTAATTCCAAAGTTGGTAGGCTCTTTCGTGTGTACCATATTATTACACCCGCAAAGCTTTGCGGAAGACAAAATGTTTTCGGCTCCGTCCGTGATTCCATGGTTCGGAAATGCTTTTGTTTCCGTGCCATGTCTAAAAAAGACTCTATATTTATTACGAACTTGGTATGTGTTTGGATTTAGTTTTGGAGTGTTGCCTTTTTTCTCTAGTTACTCTTTTTTTTTTTTCCTCTGGTTTCTACGGAAACAATTAGAACTAAGTACATCTTGGGAGTAGGGTCCTTTCCGGTCTTCCTCCATAAAAAAAACAATAGAAAGGGAAATTTCTTTAAACAATAATATGTTGATTAGATTGCAATGAGTTTTTTTTAAATTTTGAAATAGTTTTTTTGTATTTTTGAAATATTAATATGAATTAGTTACTTTAAGGCATTAAAAGACAATGTATTTCTATTATCAGTTTGTCCAGCACTGGAATTTGTCCTCTTGTTTTAAGTGACAATTGAGACTGAATAAAAACTTACTCAGAATCTTGAATAATATCCCAAAAGGTTCACAATTCCAGTGTCCTGTGTCATCGGAACTACTTCAGCTTCTCTAAATGCTGATTGGTTTGTTATTTCTGCTCAAGGAATCGGTTGTTGAGACATAGTGATCCTTTGGCAAATTGAACTGTCTTTATAGTATCGATTACTGCATTATATGAGTGAGCATCAAGGGTTTAAATTCTGCTCTAGTGGTTGATGACTTTTAACATTGTCCTGGTATACATTGGTATGATAAGAGACAATCTAACTGCTTTTCACGTAAAACGTCTCTGTCATCAAGTAGATAAATTGATTGCATAATCCAACCCTATTATCTTCCAAACATTTTATTTGTCTAAAACGTGTAAACAAAATTTGTCATTAGAAATTGAAAACTACCATTTACCCAAGTACGTTGTTCAATAATCTTGAGACGTGTCGTGACCATTTTCTTTGTGAAATATTGGTAGTGGCTAAGTGGCGAACAAATATATCCTTAACACGACATAACTAGTTCAAGTGCTTATGTTGTTTTGTCAGTTATATTCCACATACACAAAATGTCTTATCTTGTGTTGCCAGTTATATTCTTCATACGCAAAATGTCTTATCTTCTTTTGTCAGTTATATACTACAGAAACAAATGTGTTATCCAAGGACAATTGCTTCATTATTTATCACTCTTATATTATGCACTTTGAAGATTGTTGATCTAGGAAAAGTAAAGATACGAAGATGTGATATGAATGATATTATGTAATATAGTTTAATACCTCATTGACCCAATAAAAAATTGTTTTGTGTTATGGTATGCATATTACCATATTAAGTTTATCATCATTCAGTTAAGTTTTTACGGTTTTGTATGGTCTTTAAACAGATATACTATTCTTGGAATAAGATGAAAATTGTAGAACTATACAAACATTATGGAAACATTACTTATCATTCGTATGATCTATTAAGGTTTAATATCTACATTCATTACTCTATTCATAATTCAATTGCATTGATCCCTGTTGGCTTGTTCAGCTAGATCTGACGACAAATTACTAATTCTTTACCTTCAAGTTAAATCAAGCTAATGAAACAGCTATTCAGAATTATCTGATTTAGGTCTATTAAAGCTCACCTGAAGCAGAAAAGATTAGAGACAATTGTTATAATTAGAGGTCTTAGTTCTCTTTAAGAAATTGTGCAATGTTCTGAAGAGGCTTTCCTGTTGGGCAAATTGCAAAACGACTTTAACAATGGTTGAAAGCACTGCTGTCAAATATAATCAGCTTTTGACATAATTGAAGCTTTAAGTTTCGTCTAAAGATTGGTTTGAAGGTTGGCAATTAAACTTATCACTGAGATGCATTAAACAGTGCATGCTTTACGGTTATTTTTTTATAATTACCTATATTCTTGGATGCAGCAATCCAGGAATTTTTATTTTTTTTAATCGCCACATCTAATATAAAAAATTGATTGTTAAAAAGTTTAATGTAACACAAAAATTATTTTCTGGACAGTGTATCATAAATGTAACTGCATTAATGAACGTTTGGACCAAAGCTTGTTTTTCTCCTGATCACTTATTCATATTTTTTGGTTTATGACATCGATGAAATACCTTCATATTACATTCAACTTATTGATCGGTTAGGTATGCAGCTGACATTGAATGGACCAGTAAATCGTTATAAATGGAACGTAAAGGAGGATTCTGAAAGGTTGCAGAAATGACCTTTTGTATGCTGCGAGGATCAAGATGTTTGAGACATTAAGATCTTGTTGCAACTTGACATGGATGGCTCTTACGTTTTGGTGGCAAGTGGTGACGAATGAAGACAGATATAGCTTTCAATGAAACCTTGAATACAACAAACTGAATAAATAAACAAGTATTACCTGTCTTGCTTTTATTTCGATGTATTAATCAATACAAAGTCGATAACTATTTTAATTTGATTTTGGAGGCGGGATAACGCAATGGTTAGCGAGCTCGGCTCTATGGTCACCTTATAAGGGCCACAGTGCCATTAAAACCTATTTTCGTCTTCTTTCCCAGAACCAATAGGTGAAGAAAGCTGAAATCTTGTGTACAGACTCCTTGACTAATGAGTATTATAATTAATAGGTGGCCTTTATTGACTTTGGAAATCCAATGGCCCCTGCTTAAACCTTCTTCTCAAAATGCATAGATGCGTAGAAAATCCTCATGTAATTGGGATGTTAACTAAATGGTTCATTTGGTGACCCTGTGACCCTTAGGTAAGCGGGAACTACATTTGCCACTGCCTAAAGCAAAGATAAATATAAACCCTGATGGGCGACAGAGCCAATGGCTGTTTTATTTTGTTTAATTACTTTCAAACCCAATTGCAAGACTAAAAACTGTACTATTCTTTTATTTGTAAAATGTGATACAGTTTCTATCATGAATTGTTCATTAAGGTAACAAAACTGAAAAGTTTAAATAATTCGTTTCATAATATTATGTTAGGGCGATAGGAATAATGTCTCATTGGTAACAGTCAGTTATAGAAAATGTAATACATCTTTGCAAATAACTGATTTGTGCTGCATGGAGTGGTTATGCTCCTTCTATCACATAATTATATATGTACATGTCATTTATACTAGCTGTCCATCTTGACACATATCTATTTATCAATTTATCAATACTCTGATGCTTGTCATCATTACAACTAATTGAGAAGGGAAGGGACGTAATATGAGTAAATAAAGCTAATTTTACATGACCATTGCACTACTAATGACAAAATCATAAAATTTGTATCATCATATGAATAAGTACAATATAACGTTTGAATAAAAATTGTATGTAATACTGCATCACATGTATGTTTTTAAACTCCGAGTTTTTGTTCCTTTATCAAAATTATAAACATTTATGAATTCATTTCCATTTTTAATGTTTCTTTATTCAGGTCGTTCAACATTCGAACTTCTCATAAAGTCAATAGAGACAGTTTCGACTGATCAAGTGGAAGGAAGCAAGCTGGTGGGGTAAATAAAAGGAAAGTTTACGAAAATATTTGTTAGGAATTGCAAGATAAAGTTCACAAAGAATCACAAAATGCAAATTTCAAGCAAAAGTGCCATGTTGGCCAAAGCTATCAAAATATATTCTGTTGCCTCAAATGGTTAAACGATGTTCACAAACAAAATGCTGCAATGGTTTTTGCTTCATACTTGTTCTACGATTCTGCATTGTTGAGTTAAGGGTATAGTCTAGGCACAAGTTTTCCCGTCTGCGCATGCCTAAACTGACGTCATAAAAAATGACGAAAAATTTACGTCATCTTCCATTGCCAACTACAAATTAGCAAATTGTTACATCGTTTACCTATTAATATGATGCCAACGACTTACGACATTGTTTTGTAAACATCGATCACTGCCAAGTTGATGTGACACAAATCGCTGAAACCGTGTCTCAACAAGTGTCAGATGAAGGCACATAAGTTCTCAGAGAAAACAACAAGATCACACGAACCGCATTAGAGGAAATTGCAACCAAACCTAAACTTATGTCACGGCGCAACACTGAAATGTCTTCCAAACCAAAGTTCCTTGCTGACCGAGGTGAGAAGGGAGAGCGGTTGAGAACTGAGACTTAATTTACAGTCAGCGGCCAAAAGTCTTATCACACGCCCCGCAGTTTTACGGTAACAAATTAATGAGGTAAGATGAATTTTTTCAAGTTATGATTAATGATATATACATTGTCAATTATTTAATCATTTCTTTAAAACCAGCCACTCCAATATAGGCCTAGGCCTAGACCTAAATATCTCTAATGAGTCACAAAATTAAAATAATCAACATGAAATAATATTCACGTCTTTGATTTAAATTCTAGCTAAAATGTCTTATTTTACAACAATGTCAAAGGCCTAAACAAAACTTTACAAAAACAATTGTGTTGGTTAATTTTGATAAATATTTGGAATAATTGAGGTATTTTGATAATATCATATGATGAAAGATAAAAAGAATAAGTCAATATATTTACTGAATATTTCTTTATATTCAGACTAGACATGAAAAAAATTATGACATAAGCGAGACAGTAATTACCCAATAAAATCAATCAGTGATAGATGACAATCCTGACAGAATCAATTTTAGGATATTACCTAAGTGGACTAAAACTGAATAAACAGGTTTGTGACTCTGTCGCATGTTTATGAATTTAAAAACAAATTTGTAAGCCTTATTCTAAAAGATCAAGTTTATGAAAATAACTTTACTGTAACTGTAAGTGTTTTAATGGCCAAAAATACATATGTTAAGCTTAAGATTTTATCAATATTGGTATTTTAACAGCAAAAGGATTCTTCATCATATTATTAAGTTAGCCTAAAATAATATAAGTCCTGATGTGTAGATTTGTTATCATTAGCAAAATTTTGTTTTGAGGTTTACCTCTGCTCAAATATGTAAACATGCAGATACTCAAGATATTATTACAAAGGTTTTAATTGAGATAATATTCAACAATAAACACTCAGTGCCAGTGTATGAAATAAAGGAAGTCCAAAAGCCTTTTACGTAGCATGTTTTGTCAGAAATTCATGAGATTTTAATTCAATTTTGCTATTCAAATTAATTTACAACACTTTATCACTGGCTTCTTTTCTTGTTATTTACATACAGTGTACACAATATCATTCTTTGAGGGAAATACTTTATTTTATATTGTTTGTTTACATTTCAGACTTCAGGGAAGAGTTTCCCAATCTTATTCCTGGACAGGAATGAATAAACAATATAAAATGGATATCTGTCACCAGAAGAAATGGTCAATCTGGCCCACTCTGTTCAGAAGATCAACTGATTACAAAACAAAACAGGCAGAAATACATTTCTTATCATACAATTACTTGTCATGGATAAATATTTGGTTTCCGGAAAATAAATTGATCTTTATTAATTTTTCAAATGAAATTTTACAATGAAATGGATTGTTAAACACTTTAAGCAGCTTCACTCAGATGAACAAATGCACTAAGTAAGTGCACCTATTTTAATTTGTTATTCATTAACTTGACAATTATCTTGGGGAAATCTACTTTAATATTTGTTAGGCCTTCAAAGACAGCATATGAATATTGAATAGTTTCTGTTTAATATTTTGTGGAGGTAATAATAAACATATATAAACTATGTAATGGTTTTGTCCTGAATTTTCCATGACTTTTATCAACATTTCAATATTCCAATACCTGCATTAATTTTGTATAGTGTTATCACTAAGGCAGAAAATGTTTTCTTCAATGCTCATGTATTGGGCTGAATCTATTGTTGAAATGGTAGAAGGCTGCAAATAATATTTGTCCAATAAGTTCAATACTCTAGATCCATTCTCACACAATTTCCAGAATTAGGTGTGTTAGTGTAAATAAAAACAACATATTTAAAGGGACAGTCCTATCAGGTTATTTTTTTAAATAATCTCAAGAGTACTTCCTTGTTTGTACTTATGTATGATAATTACATGATTATTTTACACTTATTTTCAAATATGTTTGTTGGGGTAATATTTAAGTTGTTCTAAATTAATAAATTGACAAAGAATAGAATGCATCACCATGAATTTTGTTTTCACAAAAATACCTCAATAGGACTGTCCCTTTAAATCATAACATTAACAGATTATGGGTATAGTATCCCTAAAGGTGATTAATCTTTTATCAGCATAATGTCTTAGTGCTTGGAGATAATTAATGTTGTTTGTCAATTTCAAATTGATGACTCAATTTCTTTTTTTAACAAACATTTTCTGCCTGCATTGGGTTATTTTACTTACACAATTTTACAAATTCCTGAAGAAGTTTGGTTGGTATACAACGTTTTACTTTTGCTAATAAAAATTTCATTGAGTCCTGATATTATATGAAAGTGTTTTCATCACCCATGGGTGACCACCTGAATTCATTACTGGTTTGGTCAGCTGTTTCCATAAGCAATGACGTGTCGCATACAAGTCAAATATTTACAATACAGTACAACAAACTTACACAGTCACAATAGAAATAAGCTTGATTCTTTTAAAAAAGGAATCATCATTAGCAGAATTTGTTTTGAAAAAAATTATTTGTGATTTTACTCCACTTCAATATAGGTCATCAACGAAGCAACCAAAATACTCGACAGCACCCGGAAGCGATTATTCAGTCCAACTGTCTAACTACATCATGTTCTTTATATCCTTGAAATATGAAATCATTTCTTTCAAATAAGAATATTATTGTTCACTTCTTCCCATGTTATTCGGCCTGATATAATGGCGATGTAGGCTTGTGGCCTAAAGTGCCGTGACCCGTAATGGAAAGTTCCCACTGCCGGAGGCTGCGGGCCGGCAGAAATGGCAAACACATTGAACCTGTTATTTTAGCATGTTCGTCAGTCTAATTATTTAAGCACCGATGAACATGTTTAGTTGTTTTTATGTACTATAGAATAATGACATTGAACACATGATCATGGTGCAAATAAACATCCAAGCTGGGATTTCCTCGAACCGTGATGCACGCACAGTCTAGCCGTAGGCCAAATTCGGGTCAATTTTGACGCCGTTATCGATTTTCAAAACGTGATAGAGGAATAATTAACTCGGTTACCCCCAAATATTTTAATATATATAAAAGTGATATATTGCAACCTTTTATGTCCGAAGTTTTCATAAAATCGTTGAAATCATAAATTATATATTTTACGCATAAGGTGAAAAAAACATGAATATAAAATCAGAATATCGAACTTAAATTCCCCCTGATATTCATAATTTGACTATTATTTAATATTTGTATGTTCTGATATCAAGTTTACCATCAGTTGGTTCTAAAATTGCAAAAATCTTTCAAAAACAATCATAAATAAAAAAGTGACAACTTAAAGAAAAATATATATATTTTTCAGATTTTTCAAGCAGGGTCAAATTTTAAATTGCATTTAACTCTTTAAATCGTTCGGTGACACCCAAATTTTATTTCATTTTCGAATTCAGCACATCAAAAAGTACCTATATACCCAAAATGAGAAAATTCTTGAAACTTTTATTACTGGGTAGACTATACCCTTAAGTAATGACATGTGTAAACCTATGAAGATGTGAGATAAAGTTATAATATTAATTGGGAAAGTTTGAACAATCGGTTTTCAAAACGTATATCGGTTTTACTTAAACTTAAACATAAAAAGCATAGTGAGAAACTTGAATCATATCTCAAGCATTACACTGCAATTCCAGTTACTCAGATTTTTACAGCAAATTACTTTTATGCTGATTTGTGATTGTTTTCATTGTCAATGTTACATTTCTCAATCAATCAAATGTCTAAGTGAGAATAAACTAGACAAGACTTGACAAGTGTTGAACGTTTACTTCATTTTACTCTCCTTAGACAAGAGCACATTTCAAACCGCACATGGTTTTTAACATGTCAAAACAGTGTTCCATGTGAAATCACTGGAGTAACTCACACCTCCACTTGACACAAAATATATTATTACAGTAGAGCTTAATAATTTCCCAGAAGTGACCTATTACATAATGTTTAGCACGCTTGTTTGATTATGCATGCTGCAGGTTGTAAATCTATAAATGACACTCAAAACTTATTTGAAGGAGTGTTGTATGACCTGTTTTATTAATGTTTTGTTATTACAAAAAAGTAGACAATGTAATTTCTTTCGAAATCTTGCTAAGGAGGAAACTTATAAAAGGTACTCTTTTGATGGTCAGTTTTACTTTCACACAAAATGTTCAATACCTTCCCAATGTACATGTATAGGTATTCCAGGCATGAGGTTGTGCACATTGCGGTTCTGGACCTATACACCCCACTTTAAATTGCTTATAGATTTTGATAGGATATGAAATGCTGTTGAATAACATCTATGAAGTGTTTTCATGAATGTGTTATTGAAACATATTTGAATCTGATATGTAAGTATGTAGTTTATATATCTTAAACCTTTGACGACACAACAATTATAATTCTGTAAAACTGGAAAGTATAATTGATGCACTGATTAATACACATAGACGATAAATTGTCTTTGTGTGCATGTTCGGATTTGTAATACCTTTTAATAAGTCATCGTTACTAGCATAGTTAGAGGCATACATCTGATAATGGCATGAACACTTTGAACGAGAGGCCCGTCCGAGGTGCAGTCGACGACCAGGGCTCGAGGACAAAGTGTCCTTGTCGTTATCCGATGCACGCCATTAACTTTGCTAGTAACTGACTTACATCTCACATTTTCAACAACCCTCAAAGGGCCCCTTCACTGATTTATGAATGAATGAGTGTGTACTACTATAACGGGAATACACCCACATCCAAACAAATCTCTGTCTTATGTTGCTCCTTTATAAGTTTAGGTGATATGTTGGAAACTAATCTCTGCAATCATCTTTATGGTCACCCTCGACTGAACCTTTGCTTCAAAAAAATTTCTGCAATCGTAATTAACTTTTTCAATGAAAAACTATTTAAGTTTTCACTTAGAATAGCAATATAATTATTTTCAAGAAATATTAATTTGAAGAAAAAAAGAGATTCGAGTTGAGCTTTCACAGATTGTATATTCTGTTTCAGCGTTTTTTCCTGTTATGTAAGAGAACGACCTAGATATCACCATTGATAACCACACCACGTGGTGTATGATAACATAACACTGAGGTTATACTGGGAGTTATACTGAGAAAATAAAACTCAGTCGGATGATTAACCGAATAAGAGTTCATCTTATTTACTTTCTTTCGTGTTCTGTAAATATTATTGAGAAAATACTAAAATAAAGTTTCTGTTGTTTTTTCCTGTTATCAAACAATAACAAATAAAAGGGCTTAACGTAAGATGATGACTTTTTCTGTTCATAATTTCATCAATACGTTCACTGTTATCCTTAACACTTTTCCATGTAAATGAATACATAGAGCCTTCTCACGAATGCATTATTAATCTTTTGGTCAATGCATAAGAAAGATGTGTCATATCTCCATTCAAGGCGACAGGTAAGCTAAAGTAGAAACCTGCTTTACTGTTCATCTATATGGAATGGAAGCTAAAAAGGGTCAACATTATATATTTTTCAATTTATATCTTGAAAGTTTAACAAAAAAACCCAAATTTAAACTTAGTTTCTTGAAATTTAAACTTTCTTCTTTGAAATATAGATAACATTTATAAAATATTATTGTCTATTTAATCTATTTAATCAACATCCACCATGTACATCTTTCGTCGCTATATATATATGTATTCAGCGTCCCTCTCTTTAATTCCCCACATCCCACCTTAAGTTATAAGTATATAATCTGAAACGTCGTGAATCTCGAGAAAAAAAAATGTCCCCGATATTATGCTTTATACCACTTCTGTTTGCTCTTCAAAGCCTTTTTTACAATGGTAAACATATACAACTTTGTAGTATGAAATGTGTTCACATGAATCGTTATAGAATTTACCAACTGTTATTGAACCTCAATCAAGGCAGCATCAGTTCCTCTTTGAGTCACATGATGTTATGACATATTTTCTATAACAGATCCCATTAACTGTGCCGAAGGTAAAATGTTAGCTTTACATCATTACGTGGCTTCTGATCCTTTGACTTCGACACGTTACTTTCATACTTCCCCATCATGATTCCCTTTGACGTAGTTTCCTTAACGACCATCAGTCACAAGCGGGTCCTTGACTTTGATGCAAGATGGCTTTGATGTCGAATTAACGAGGAATGGTTTCAGAGCATCTCTAATGGGGTAACCTTTTGTGCTAAACATGGATGTGTCCTCTCATAGGGAATAACTGTCAAAACAACACTATGCTTGCACGACCCACTTTGATCGATCGAAGATGTTCTAATTAATTGATACAAATTGTATTTTGTAATATGATATAACTTCTTTGAAAGGCATTTTTAGAAGTTGGAATGACAATTATGCTGAGGAATATATATGGATGACAACTTCTTTGATAATTTTATGCAACGTTTTGACACAGATTCTTGTGTCGTTCACTGGATATGATATAATAATTTTATAAGTTATTATAAATGTAATTCATTGTTGTTCGGCAAATGATTTGTACATATTTGAACAATTTAGGCTGTAGAATGTGACGAAAGTTTTGATGCTATATAAATGCTTTTGAATAAGTCAACCATCTTTTTCACAGTTAGTTTATACTTTCATAGGAATTGTGAATTTTGCTGTTACACGCAGATACGATTATAGTTGATAATATCCAAAGATTTCAGTAGATTGCGCAAAATGTCTTGACCTTCAACTCAAATCCTTATAATGTAGCAGCTGTTAGGAATTATCCGATTCAAGACTATTAAAGCTCATCTCATGCAGTAATGATTGGAGAAAATTGGCATAAATGGTATAATTAGTGGTCTATTAAGAAATTACGAAACACTCTGAAGAGTGAAAGCCCATATTAAGCTTGACATTTTCTGATTGAAACAAACTATTTTGTGAATATTCAACAACAACAAAATCATTACTTGTAAGTTTTTGAGTTTATTTTTGTGATATCCAGCGATTGATTAAAGACAAGTGAATGAACAGACACAGGCAAATAAGAAACGTGCAGATTTTGATTATTTCATCTACATGTAATGAGTTTGGTATATTTGTCGCAGGTTCAGGCCATATGTATGCCGATCATACAAAATAGTAGAATGGAATAGTAGAATGGAGATCCTCGTGTATGAAACTTGTGTTTTGCCTGCAAATATATTAAAAACAGCATAAGGAAAATGTTTAATCAGCCAATATGTATTTTTGATGCCTGACGGAAGACAATTGAATTTCTTACATCAGACGTGAATACAATTGACTATATCAATATTATGATATCATACATTATGAAAACGATTACAGTTGTATTTTGGCTGTAAACATGATGACGTCTCATATACGTAATACATCATATTATGGCTAAAAATATATACAGTGGATATCGATTATAAAACTATATAAAATATATTACAATATAATACACTGTCTTACGTGCCACTGTTTCAGTCAGTACGTGATCCTCAGGTTATGTGATTTCTTAAATCGGAAATTATGAATACTAATTTAAGAGAATTGATAGTAATAATATATCTAGCATATAGATAATTGCTCACCTGTAAAATATATTAAAAACACCATTAGGAATATATTGATTCAGCAATCATGAATTCAAAGTCACAGGTGTAGAAGCCCGAGTCAAATCAGGTAAAATGTACAACTTACTATATAAGACAGCGGAGTAGCAGCCTTCCTATGTAAAGAAAGATCGATGAATAAAAGGCGACATATTGAATACTCATGGTCACGTCGGCAATATACAAAGTCATCAAGGTCATGCAAAAAAAACTAAATGAAGAATAGTTATTTTGCAAGGTTAATTTATCTCTATATTTGCGCCGAAATATAAAGAGAAGTCAGGAACAACTCTGTATTGATCTGTTGTGTACGGTGAATGGAAAGTAACACTACAAAGGAAAGCTAAGTGCTTGTCCTTAATAGAGGCAGGTTTTACCCTTTGTATGTCTAGGGTAAGATGTCTGAGACCTGAAGCTTTTGTGGCAACTTGGCATGCAATGATGCCAGGTAGAAAACACATAAATTATGTTGTCCTAAAATATATGGGATAAAGATAGTGAAGAATAAATGTCGAGTATTTAGCTGCATATAAGAAGAACAAACAAATCGTTTTGACAGTACATTTAAAGAAATATTGTCTGTTCCCGTTCTCATGTCAATGACAAAACGAAGTTATGCTTTTTATTGAGGTAAAGTGTACAATGTGGTATCTAAAAATGTGGGTTCAGAGAGTTGATCGCCATGATCCACACGATAAAGATTAATACTTAATGGTAAATGATATCCGACCTTCATGAATACCTTAATGTGAGCACTAGGGCTGATTATTGCACCAAATATTGCAATAATATATTTAATTAATAATAATGTAATTATTTTGCACAATCTGTATTGCAAAATATTTATATTGTGAAAACACACATGCATACAATTACATAGATATGTTGATCTATTCCTTCTCAAAGACAATTTTGTGATATTTTCTATGAATACAATGAAGGCAACCAACGAATACCTTTTTTTTAAATCAATATTAACGGAACAAAATATGTTCCGCGGTTTAAATAAATTATAACTGCCTATAGGAAAGTAGATTTTTTTATGATAAATCTTTACAACAGAGAGAGGCAAATGTAATTCTATTCTATGTAATTTTAAGAGTCTTATAATCATAGAATTATCTTAAGAATAGTTCTAATGATGATGATATTTCAATATTTTATGTGTAGAAAGGGATTTGTGTATTTTGTTTTCTTTTCATCATACACAATGATCCATTTCATACTGTATGACATCTAAATGCGTGATTTCATTAAGATAAGAAGATGGTGATCGAAACCAAATCACATGTATAAATTGATTAATCAATTCATATTCTGATGTGAGGTGATAACCATACACTTCAGTACTTGTGACAGGCAGAAAGGATTATTGTATAAATAAGTAAATAGGTATTTTTCGTCGCCATGCATAGTCTTAAAACTCACATTATGAAGCAAGGCAAAAAACTAGCACATTTCGGTTTTCCTTTATCCTTGTTTATGGTTACATTAAAAGCACTTGCATTTACTATGTTGACAAACATTGAGTTGACTGTTGGTGGCAAGACTTAATGACCTGGGTAGATATCGAAAAAATAATGTTATAATTATATGTTATTTGATGATGTATGTGCATGACGTGATGTAGCATATTCAAGTGCTTTGTATAAAATCAGTATGAACGTAATGTGTAATCATTGTAAATAACTCCTTCAAACATTAATAAATACTTTGGCAAAAATTGCTTACCGATTACGTATTCGGAAGTAAAAAGTCTTATGCTAACGTTCGAATATCATTTTCCTAAAGAATTCTTTTTTTTATAAAAAGCCTTGGCATGATTCTAAAAGTTATAATCTGTAGTATCCGAATCCTTTTACCTGGCAGTAACAAACACATAGTTCAAATCTTTTGAAACAAATAATAAACTTATGAAAACAATGGAAAAGTATTATTCAACGCTGTCATATATAAAAAAAATTATCAATATAATTGTAAGTATATGACACACGTCTTCACATTTGTTTCCTTTATCAACAACTTGCATGTACAAGAATATACATTAATCAATATATTTCATTAATTAAGATAGATATAGCGATTACGGTATTAGTTATTTATTAGTTATTAGTTATGCTCATTTTCAAAAGAAGCATTCAATATCAAGAAAAATATCATCTAACAGTGTGTTACATTTGGATTTATATATATTGTATATATTTTGATATCGCATGTTGTGAATAGTGTCATAAAATTGGTGCCTGACAAAAATGACCTTTGGTCATTAATCGTCAGTTAAAAAAAATTCTGATGACTTCAAAAAACTCTTTATTTAGTGTTAACTACGTTCATTCACAATCATCTTCAACTTCTTATAGTTTCAGATGACAATTCAGGCTGATTGGTTTTCATAATTTCGTATCTTCAATTTTAAAAAATTGATTTGGAATTGAATTGATATCATGATCAATAAACTCCATTTTCAAATTCTCATATCGATTTCACTACTAAAGGTTCGTATAATGCTTGCTGAATTAGGGACAAGTTATTTTTGCACACAGAATATTTCCTTTCAAGACGTTGTTATCAAAAGACTAATTGAACTGACTTGATGAAGTATTGATTAATTCATTATACAATATCACAATCTATTTGCGTGATTGTTGAACAATAAAGGGTTGATATAGCTTATTGCATATGTCACATATAAACCTGAGATGACGTCATCATATTTAATATGTAGGTATTACCCTAAAGAGATAGGCGATATCCAACTTTCTTGACGTCAAACATTTAGCTCGTCCGCTTACAGAAAATCCGGGCTTCGCCTCGACATTCAAAATCCTCTTTAGGTTAAAAACACATCGTATAAATGTTTTTATTTCAAGGTAAATTATATAAGCTCGTAACTTTTGAATCAAATTCAAATTCAAATTCTTTTTTCTCTATTCACCACCGACGATGGTACTAGAGCATATATATTCATACAAGCAAATTAGACATATACAATGAAAAGGTCGATTTTACATCAATTTTTTTCAGTACAGAGTTGACAATTGTAATAAATTTCGACATATTTTTTACAACTGATAGTCTTTTAGGACACATCAAAATTTTAATTCTATGAATGCTAAGGAAAACACAACAATATTCCGGTATGTAATTTTTTTCTTATCAGCAAAAGCTAAACATCGGAAAAGATCATGAAATTCATCTGCTATTGTTGGTAAGTCACAGAGAGGACAATTTCTATTTTCACGTGCGATGACTTTCCAATAGGTAGACAATGGTTGCTTGTTCTAAATAGCAATAGAGGATAGAATTAAATTTAGAAAGTAGAAGATAAGGTTCAAAAGATAATTAATTTTTGATATGTTTATACTAAAATACTGCTAGAGACATCGCATTGCCAGTTCTGTAAACTCTGTAGCTCCTTTAATACACGGTCAATCATTGCAACAATATGATGACGATGTGATAATACATGGATTCATGAAACATTAAAGTCAATCCACAATTGTTAAAAAGCAACTGAATTAAACAAAACCAGGGATTACAGGAATGGAGTGATTCATTGTTTCGTACAAGTATATACATGTTAGTTGCAATTTTACACGGAACATGCAAAGTTTCAAGTTTATACCAAAATTTTATCATATTTAAAGCTACACATATTTTGAGAGGAAATCTTCTAGACCGGCATCAAATTTCATGAATTTTAAATGAACTTTTTCAATTACATCTAGATTTTCATATCCCCATACTTTGGCGCCGTAAGTTATAATTGGTAGGATCATTTCATCAAAAGCTTTATGTAGAGAGTCTAAAGGTAAATCAATATTGCTGATCTTTTCAAAAGTGAAAACATGGCTTTTGTTGCACAATTTACATAGCAAAAATCATTCTACTATTTCTATGGAAATTCATTCCAAGATATGTGTAGCAATCTGATGTTTCTATTTTCTATATTTCCAAACCAAAAGGAAAACTTTGATTTTGATGCTACCCCACTTCCAAATACAGCAATCATAGTTTTAGAGATATTCACATCCATTTTCCAAAGTTCACAATAATCATGAAAACTATCCAGTGAATATTGAAGTTCCAACGGAGTTTCTGCTAGAAGTACGGTATCGTCGGCATATAAAAAAACATAAATCAATTAATTCATCATTAGGGTTATCAATTGTAACACCGTTACAACCTTGCTAAAAAAATCTTCTAGACCATTTCGAAAAATTGGGAACATTAACAGTGACAGATTTTCTCCTTGACGAAAACCACGAAAGCTTGAGAAATATTTGGATTTTGCGTCATCAACGGTAATATAAGACTTTATACTACTGAACATATTTCTTACTAAATTAAGGAATTTTCCATCAATATAAATCTTAACAATTTATGCCAGAAACAAACTCTCCTGATATTTATCAAACGCTTTAGTAAAGTAGATAAATACGAAAGCCTACAAGGGCCAAATTCAATGATAACAAAAAAGGTTGAAATAACAACTTTTAAAGTTGAAATAACAAGTAACAAAGTTGAAATAACAAGTTATAAAGTTGAAATAATAAGTTATAAAGTTGAAATAACAAGTTATAAAGTTGAAATAACAAGTAATAAAGTTGAAATAACAAGTTATAAAGTTGAAATAACAAGTTATAAAGTTGAAATAACAACTTTTAAAGTTGAAATAACAACTTTTAAATTTGAAATAACAACTTTTAAAGTTGAAATAACAAGTAATAAAGTTGAAATAACCACTTTTAAAATTGAAATAACAACTTTTAAAGTTGAAATAGCAAGTTATAAAGTTGAAAAAACAACTTTTAAAAAGTTGAAATAACAACTTTTAAAGTTGAAATAACAAGTTATAAAGTTGAAATAACAAGTAATAAAGTTGAAATAACAAGTAATAAAGTTGAAATAACAAGTAATAAAGTTGAAATAACAAGTTATAAAGTTATAATTACAACTTTTAAAGTTGTAATTATAACCACTTAACCTGAACTTTAATAACATTATTCCTTTGTCAAATGTTTCAATTATTTCAACTTTATAACTTGTTATTTCAACTTTATTACTTGTTATTTCAACTTTATTACTTGTTATTTCAACTTTATAACTTGTTATTTCAAACTTAATAACTTGTTATTTCAACTTTAAAAGTTGTTAATTCACCTTTAAAAGTGGTTATTTCAACTTTATAACTTGTTATTACAACTTTAAAAGTTGTTATTTCAACTTTTTAAAAGTTATTATTTCAACTTTATAACTTGTTATTTCAACTTTAAAAGTTGTTATTTCAACTTTAAAAGTTGTTATTTCAACTTTAAAAGTTGTTATTTCAACTTTTTAAAAGTTGTTATTTCAACTTTATTACTTGTTATTTCAACGTTATTACTTGTTATTTCAACTTTATAACTTGTTATTTCTACTTTATAACTTGTTATTTCAACTTTATAACTTGTTATTTCAACTTTAAAAGTTGTTATTTCAATTATTTTTTTTAAAGGTTATCATTGAATTTGGCCCTTGTAGGCTTTCGTAGATAAACGTACATTACATCTGTTCTTATAATTCTTGAGACATAGCGAAAGAAAATTGTGCAAATATATTGTCAATTGTTGAAAACCAACTTGAACCTGTGATAAAATATTATTTGACTCGAGGAAGATATTCAGTCTCCTGTTTAACACAGATGAAAAAAAACTTCAAGACAACTCAGGATAGGTATTGGTCGTTAAGAGTTTGGATCAACTGTATCAACTTTCTTTTTATAAATAGGTCTTATAACACCAGTAAGCCATGCCTCAGGAATATTACCTGATGATAATACTAGATTAAAGAAAGAAACATAAAAAGATCCCATAATATCAAATGTATCTACTAGATATTCATTTTCAATTAAATTTACACCACTGCTTTAATTTCGTTTCAGGGATTTAATTGCCTTCTGGATTTCTTTCACTGTTGAGGGATACATTACAATACATCATAGACTGAATTTCTGGGGGGAATCTTCGGCCGAATTATTGTTTTCGTTTAATTCTTTGAAAAACGCATAAAAATCCTCGAGACTCGGACTGGGGCCTTTAACTAAATTATTTTATAAGGTTGTAGCACCTTCCAGAATTCCTTAAAGGAATACATTTGATAATTTCTTAACATTTCACTTGTTCTATTCTCTAATCTTTTATGTTCTTATTCATACATTTCTTCTGCATTTTAGCATGGTATTTTGAATATGATTTATTTAGTTTATTTGGAGAATTTTTGTAACTAGACTTGACTTGAGACTTGATGTTTTCTCTTTTCTGTGCACGTTAGGCGATATCTAACTTTCTTGACGTCAAACATTTAGCTTAAATATACATGTACCCTCATCCGGATACAGAAAATCTGGGCATCGTCTCGACATTCAGTGTCCTCGTTAGGTTAAAAACACGCCTTATAAATGTTATTGGGTGGGGAAAGGACATTAAAGGTTCATATCTGAAACTTTATTATGACAAGCACGCGTTGGACATCTTGAGAAATATCAAGGTAAATGATAGAAACTCGTACTTTTTGAAAGCATGTGCGCACGTCAAAGCTACATTGCTTGCTAATTGGTTAAGGCAGACATGGCAGTCAAACCTATTAGTCTCGTGCAAAGTATAGCACACAGTTCTTCCTGCCATGTTGTTCTCTTCAAGTGAGCATATCCTCATGATCATATATTGGGCGAAATGTCATAAATTGACATGGGCTTAAGACATGGCATGGTATAGCGTCCGTCCGTCCGTAGACTTTGTGCATTTCCGACTTCTTCTCCAGAAGCATAAGGCCTAGAAAGCTGAAACGTTGTGTACAGACTCCTTGGGGGAACCACATTTGCCATACCCTAAAGCAACAGGGCATCAAGGGTTTAAATTCTGCTCTGGTGTCTGTTGACTTTTAACATTGTCCTACTGGTATGATAAGAGAACGCAATCATTGTTTTTTACTTAAAACGTCCCTGTGAGCAAGTAGATAAATTGATTGCACAATCAAACCCTTTTAGCTTCCAATCAATTTACTTGCCTAAACCGTGGACACAAAATAAAATACATTTGTAGTCATTAGAAATTGAAGAACTCAATAAACCAAGGTTCGTAATAATCTTGAGACGTGTGATGAACATGTCTTTTGTGAAATCTTGGGAGTGGCTAAGGGAAGAACAAATATCAAACAAATTAACAAGTTCGAATATGTTTGTTGTGTCTGTCAATTAGGTTCTGCATACACAAATGTGTTATCCACGGACTTATTGCTTTAATATCTATCATGTGCTTTAATGCCTTATTGGTGCACTAGAAAACTGTTATATTACCACAATAACGGGAAATCTATCATCCGTCAGTTTAGATGTCAACAAAGGTAAGATTTTGTATGTTCTTCGAACAGATATAAATTTCATGGAATAAGGTGGGAGTTTAAAGTTCACAAACATTACAGAAACATTACTGATCATTTAAATAATCTATTGAAGTTTCATATCTACTTTTCGACAATTATTTTTCTCAAAATTTATTTACATTGGTTCCCGTTGGATTTGTTAAACAAGACCTTTCAACCAAGTACCATATGAACCTAATCATCTGACAATATCGTTTGAATTTGGAATCAAGACGGTGGTCCTTCAGAAAGAGCTCAAAGCCACCCTTGCACAATTTAATTTCTTATACTTTACACACAAAATTATTTGATACAATCAAATAGAAAAATGAACCGTTGATTTGGAAAATTCGAAATGAGATTCACTCTAATCAATGATTTTGTAGGATAATGTCAATGATAATCATCATATTGAGCAAAGTGTCTTCACCTTTAAGGGGAATCAGGCTAATGAAGTAGCTATTCCGAATTATCTGATTTATGGCTCACCTGAAGCAGAAAAGATTAGAGACAATTGTTATAATTAGAGGTCTTAGGTCTCTTTAAAAAATTGTGCAAAACTCTGGAGAGGCTTTTCTGTCCGCCAAATTGTAAAACGATTTTAACGATGGTTGAAAGCACTGCTGTCAAATATAATCAACATTTGACATAATTGAAGCTTTGAGTTTCATCTAAAGATTGGTTTGAAGGAGGTAATTAAACTTATCACCGAGATGCATTAAATAGTGCATGCTTTACGGTTAATTTTTGTAATTAACTACAAGCTTGGATGCAGAAATGCAGAATTTGTTGTTTGAAACAGGCACAAAATAATAAAAAGAAACGATTGTTGAGAAGTTTGAATGTAAACTAAAAATGGCCTTTTATTTAGTATGTTCTATACGATGTTTCATTAATGTTACTCCTATAACTACACTAATGGACAATTGGACGAACTCTTGTTTTTCTCCTGGTCACATATTCTTATATTTGGGCAATAGCTTTATATAACCATCAAGTTATTCCCAATCTATTTATTGATCTGTTTGGTATGTTGCTGATATTGAATGGACCAGTAAATCGTTACAAATGGAAGCTAAATGTGGGTTCTTAAAGGTTGCAGAAATTACCTTTTGTATGTTGCAAGGATCAAGATGTCTGAGACATTAAGATCTTGTTGCAACTTGACATGGATGGCTCTTACGTTTTGGTGGCAGGTGGTGAAGAATAAAGATAGATATAACTTTCTATGAGTGCGTGAATACAACAAGCTAAATAAGACAATAAGAATTACCTGTTTTTCCCTTTAATTCGGTGTATTAGTCAATACATAGTCAATAATTATTTTGATTTGATTTTTGAGGCGGGAAAGCGCAATGGTTAGCATGTGCGGCTCTCGGATCACCTAACAAGGGCCACATGGGCCACGCCCTTAAAACCTTTTCTCATTTTCTTCCCCAGAACCAATACGTGTAGAAAGCTGAAATTTTGTGTACAGACTCCTTGACTAGTGAGGATTACAATTAAAAGGTTCGGTGACCCTATTGCAATGTGGCCCTTATTGACCTTGAACACCCAGTTGCCCCTTTATCACCTCCTCCAGATGCACTAGGCATAGAATGATGAAATAGTGCGTAGAGAACCTTAGATAAAGCGGGATTCTAACGAAATGGTTCATTTGTGGCTCTAGGTAGGGGGAACCACATTGGCCACTGACTAAATAAAAAAATAAAGCCATATGAGCTACAGAGCCAATGGCTCTATTTCTGTTTACTTGCTATAATAGTCAAGACTCTCTACTGTACTATTCTTTTATTTGTAAAATGTGATACAGATTATATCATGAATTGTTCATTAAAGTAATAATACTCAAAGTTCTGTTTCATATGTCAGAGCGATAGGAATAATGTTTACTGTCAACGGTCAGTTTATTTTTTACAAACTGGTAATATTTTTTGAAATAATTGATTTGTACTGCACGGATTAGTTATGCTCCTTCTCTCACATAATTATATATGTACAATTGTCATTTATATCAGCTGTCCATCTGACACATATCTATTAATCAATTTTATTGATTAATCAATGTTCTGATGCTTGTCATCTTTACAATTAATTGAGATACGAAGGGACGATTGTCATATGAATAAATAAAGCTCATTTTCACATGACCAATGCAAAACCGTTTATAAAAAGAAAAGAAATAAATTTGTTTAATCACTTGAGTAAGTATATGGTAACCTTTGAATATGATTTGTATGTCCTATTGTGTGATATTTATATTTTGAAACCTAATAAAAAAAAAAATTGTCCATTATCAAAACTTTTATTAGCAATAAATTCATTTAAGGATCTAACCTAATACAGGGTTACTTTATTCAGTTTGTCCAACATTCGAACTTATCTTAATCTTTATAGTGATTGTTTACACTGAATAATTGGGTAAAAGATTATTAAAATTATCTAAAGACAATGAAAATATATGTTACCGATTGTATAACAATGTGTTTTAATCCAAAAATGAACTTCAACACTGAATGTTCGTTTGAGCTATGCGAATCTATACAAATCAAATCAAGCAACACCCCTATTTTGAACTAGTTAGGTATTTGCCTATCAGTATAATAACTTTGAATGAATAACTATTTTGAGACAGTGTTTAGTTATTCTATTATGGTTGTTTGCAACACAGACTCTGGCTGAAATATAAGATATGATAATTGTAACAGGGTCGGGCTGGACGTGGGTTAGGGTTGTGTTTTTGATGTAGTAGACGGGGAAAGGAAAATGCTATTTTTCCGGAAGTATATGTCAGTACTTATGGATACTGATAAACGTGTGATGCATGTCCGACCCCCCTCCACCCCAAGAACAGCTATCCTTGCTAACCTTTCAGATAACGCCTTTCAGTAGGATTGGATCCGGAGTGTACAATACCTTATTTGAATACCCCCATTAACAAGATAGTTATTCGTTATTCGATTATCAAGCCACTTAGTTATTCTTCCATGCGACTTTGAACAACAAATGACTAACCAGGTAGTTATTCATTTTTTGAATAACGAATAAATAACTGGTTCGTTATTCGTAATTAGAATAACTAATAACTGGTATGTTACTAACATCAGCCTGCTGCCTTTTACGAATATGCATTATTGAGTTGACATATGTGTCTTTGTGAAGACGTGTCATAAAATTGTGATATTTGTAAGATTTCAAAAAACGTTGTTTTTTTTATTAAAACTTTAATGAGAAAAGCATACTGAGGAACTAATGATATCTCAAAGTTTCGTTTCAATTTCAGTTTCTCAATTATTACAGTTAATACTTCAGCTTCCTCTTATTTTGATTGATTATATGACAAGATATCTTCGCTCATTGAACCGTTTGCAAAATGTCCTTAAAAACTAGAGACGTAAATTGAACTGACTTATACAGTATTGATTCTTGCATTATACGAGAGTGGGTATCAAGAGCAAAGTAGTGAATGTGAATGTGAATATTGAATTGTAGCAAGGTCTCAGTGGTAAAGGAAACCAACAGTATGTTCTCTCTTTTATGTAAGTAAGGTTTTTTTCTGTCATGCTTATGTTATCATGTCACTGTCACATTTCCCATCAAATGTCTAAGTGTGACTTGTCAAGAGCTGAACTTACTTCATTTTACCAAATAGACAAAGGCACGTTACAAACCACAATAGGTTTATTAAAACTTTTTCACAATGTTTCATGTGAGCTTTCGGAAGTTACTCCCTTCTCTACTTGACACAACATGAATAATTTCAGTAGAGTTTTATAATTTCCCAGGAGTGCCCTACATAATGTTCAGCACTCGTACTTCATTATGCATGCTGCAGGTTGTTGATCTATTGATGCCACTCAAAACTGATTTGACGGAGTGTTGTATGACCAGCTTTTATGATCGCATCTTCATATAAATATAACCCTGTCACATCAGGCCTGATATTAAGTATTATTAAGTATTCATTAAGTACCCTTTTCATACAATTTAAAATGTTTTGAATGTACGTTTATTCGAACTCTGGCTAAGGAAGGAACGTCAGTTTAGCATAACAAATTAGTCCATTATTATATTTTGTTAAACGTCCACTCTCCTACATAAAGGTCATCTCCTATGTGGATTGTTACATCATTATTCGACACTTAAGAGGTGGTGATGCCATTTGTAGTTTGTTGTTCAAATCGCTAACACCACTCAAAAATTGTTGAGGGGTTATCAAATGTTGATATTTTTGCAAATTCTATTCTATCAATATAGAATGTACAGTTTGACCTTGCTTTTTGAAAAAGTCGTAAATTTACGAAATATGTGTTATTTTTTAATATATCAATATTGTTCAGATTGTTTCCTTATTTTTGTACTAATGTTGAAGATAACATGATAGGTGACGTATGTCCATTTTGCAACCGCTGTTGAGGCAAGACCTATAGGCACACCGAAAAAAATACTGTGAAAGAAAGTTAAGAGTGAAAGCGTGAAATTTTAGTTTGTCTGTTTAGAAATATTCTTTCAAATTTTCAAAGTTTTTTTTTAAAAGGTTTACATATATTGCTGATTCAGCTTGAACATCCTCACACTCTTTGTTGTATCAGTGATAGCAAAGATAGTTGGTAATGACAAAGACTTAAACAGAAGATTTTATGATATTCTGATCAAAATAGTTTTTATTTTTGTAACGATTGTTGCATCGAATGTTGATTATCTGTTTCAAATATTTAAAACAAATCTATTCAAATAGAATGTTTCATTCAATTGAAGAATAGCTTTAAAATTCTGAAAAATCCGAGGGAAGAAGATTTAGACAATAACTAACGAGTGAGAGGGAATCATAGATAATCTTTCCCAAGGTATATTAATTTTGTAATTCTTGAGCTTTGGCGAGAGAATTACACAATTAATTCAACAAGGGAAAGATAACCTGACATTCCCTTCAAAAGTTAGTAATGGTTTATATTTAAAAAAATTAATTATCATAAGGTAAACATTCGATTCTTTAAAAAATATTCTTCATGTATATAGGATTTCAAAGGGGTTAATCTTCAAATTCATATGCGTTTGCCGTCACCTTTCACCCATCATACCTACGCACGACTAAATATCCCTTGCAAAGTGTCATATGAATTTAAATTTAACTGTAGTTGGTGTTTAACATTTCTTTTCTACTTTTTTTCTAGCAGTCATTTCAAGTTGCGTATTTATTTAAAGAGATTGGAAGCGTTTAAAGGTAGCAAATTACTAATCGGTGCAAATTGAAACTGTTATGACGTCGCCTTTGGCTTTGTGACAGCATAGCCGCTCCTGTCTAAGATGTCATTTTATTTTAAGGGAACTCGTCGCAATCTATGCAACCGAAGGTTGACACGAATAGATATTTGTTGATCGATAATTTCTATAATTTCAGACAATTTGATTGACTTATCAAACATCCTTTGCATCAGTACATATGGGAACTGGCAAATTGAGCAAAATGAATAAATTGAACTTTTTTTTTCTTTTTTTTTTCTTTTTTATTCCATTTCCAACATGAACATTACAGAGTTGCATCTATGTTGTGGCAATAAACAATTTTGCAGAAGAAACTTGTTTTGATTTAGAATAAAGGAAAACAACTTGTTGTTAGTATACATGTTTGAAGGATGAATGAAACAGTCATGACACAACGTATTATTTGATTGGCAACAAACCAAACCAAACAACCAATATATAATTAAAAAAACAGAAAAAAGGTGTAACTTCCTAGGGACTTAAAGTAAAATTGCTACCCTTTGTCATTCCTTCCATATGGATAATATATTACTATAAACGTAAATACAATAAAGTAGTCAAGGTAGCTGGGAATATCTAAGAGGAGTCATTTTATATTTTACACGTGAATTCTATGTCTTTAAACTATCAACTAAACGATGATGAAATCTAAATTCAAGTTACACGTGATAAGGGCGAAGAGCCTGAAATGCAATAATATTGTAATGTCATTAATTCATCCTTCATTTTTAACCTTCACAGAGATTTCTTTCCTTTATAACGAGTTTTCCCGGTAACCCATATCCATGTGGCTTATACAATTTCTCTGGAACTTTTGGACAAATTATTTCCTCTTAAAGAACCTGGTCCTAAATACCTTTTAGACACCGAGACGTTCAACAAATTGAACTGACTTGATACAGAATCGATTTATAGATTTTGCAAGATTGGGAATCACTGAAGAGTTAAGCTGCTTTGAATGGTCGGCGCATTTTAACAAAGCTCTTACAGTTTAAACACGAATATCTCTCCCTCTGCTGTATTCTATCAACATATTATTTAATCATTCAAATGTTTAACAGTCAAACTAATTTTACACCTTAAATGATGAAGATCATGCAACATTTTGATTAGAATATTAAAGAGGTTTCTGAACATGATTCGTGTAGCAATAATAAAACTTATTACCCATATGGTAGAAAATATGTACCGACATATAGAGATAATTAACCGAGTGTGTTTCCGTATCATTAATATCATATAATAGGAATAAAATTTGTATTATGCGAGCCTTTTGCGAGCATAATACATATATTTTTATTCCTATTATATGATATTAATGATACGAAAACACACGAGGTTAATAATTTCTTTATCATATAATGTCATTTTGAAATAAAAGGATTTAAACGAAAATATGATACCTTCTAAAAATATGTTTGACCTAGATTTCGCGGAGTAATTGCGTTCACAATAAACCAAGGTGAAGGTCATATTGTCGGCGATGTACAGTTGTGAACAGTCTAGAAATATTCCTTCATGAAATGATTTTTTTTCACAGTGATAGAAATGTCTCCTTCAATCTATGAACATTTTCAGTCTGATTTCCAATGCACGAGTAAACATTGTATTTTTTAATAACACAAAATGTGTAAGAACCAGTTGTCAACGTCGCTACAACAGGGGAAGGAACTCTAACTGCATTTTGAAAAGCTGCATTGTCATTGATGTTACGCCAGTTCAGTTACGGTATCCTTAGACTAAACGTCTACTATTTGCGAAGGTGAGATTGTTGCGTTTGTAACTACGCTACTAGATAATCTGTACTATCACTAGAATATGATTTGTTTATGCTGATAAGTTGGTAACCGACACGACCAAAGCGATCTAGGCCTATGTTATGCACGAAAATTGAAGCACCTATTTTTTCGATAGCCGATATTGTTAGCTGCATATCGTTCTATTTTTAAACGCACAATGAAAACAACTTGAAATGCTTCGATAACCAAGCTATATCTAAAATACGAATGCGTGATACGTTTTGACAGATTTTGTTTACGATAGTTTATTCGATAAAAAAACCCACAAAATCTGAAAACTCCCGACGACGTTATCAATGTTTAGAGACCGGTTTAGGACTCGCATGACATGCATCGAGTTTTGAGAAAATAGTTCGGGTTTTGACCTCATTTGCATTGTTATTACAAGATGGGTTTATTGCACGGATAACACTGCCCATTATATGATAAATTTTGAATATGAGCACTAGTGCACATATCACATTTGCCTAGCAACGATTGTTGTTGAGCGAGTTTCCGTATTTTTTTCGCCTGTGACGTCATAACAACATTGTTCGTGACGTCACTGTAGCTCTGTCACAAATCCACACTCGTTTCGGTCAAGCCATATGACACACTTCCGAGGGTAATAATCTCTATTCATGGCTGAGTGAGTTATTTGTCTTATGATTATGAAACCTGCAAAATTTCTTAGATGTATAAATAAGCTATTGTTATAATTTTAACAACGCTCTTACTGTTTAAACGTGAATATATCTCCCTCTGCTGTATTTTATCAACATATTAATCTTTCAAATGTTTAACACTAAAAATGATGAAAGATCATGCAACATTTTAATTAGAATATTACAGAGGTTCATAAACATGATTTGTGACTGATTTGTCTTATGAAAATTAAATCTGCAACGGTTCTTAAATGTAAAAATAAAATATTGCTATACCATCTAGTCTGCAATATGTTTCTTTCCAATATAACATGAATATATCCATTTGGAACTTGGTGATGACTCCCATAGGTTGTTGAACTAACATGCGAGTCTCAAGTGTGTTGATTGGATTATGAAAGAGCGGATTATGAATTGCATGTATTACAAGTGCCTTCTTGATATTGGATATGTGACATCTATCTAAGAGAGGTTTATTGATTCCAAACACGTGAAAATGATTATCACAAGATATATGCAAAAAACATCCCAAGTGGGCTAGTTTGTTTGTCATTTTCTGTTAATCAATGACATTAAATGCTTCTCGGCATACTTGCTGCATTTTATAACAACATCTTATCTTTCAAATACTAAAGGTCTGCCGATATGGAGGATAGTTCTTCTCAAATTAGAAAAGACTTGCAACTTTCCTTCATTAACAACAACATTAAAACAACACTGTCTTTTTCTTTCTTTTTTAAATTCGTTCATGATAATCAAAAAAAATATAGTTTGTATAATTGTTTTTGTCTCTATTTATTACCTACGAAGTCAGTCATATTTTTTCATATGTTTCCCTAGGGCAAAATATCGCGTTTTCATTGTGACGTCACGTTATAAACAATGCTTTGACATTTAGGTTCACTTATGACGTCACAATATATAAGGGCCGGAGCCGGCTAGTTCACCTATGCTGAAAGTAGATTTTCAGTATTTTCTTTAATTTTGGGACTACGGTAATAAACAGAATATCATATTCGTGCCCATGAGTATGTCATGGACACTCATATAATATCCGTTATATATTACATGGCCATAAACGGTCAGAAAACAAGAAAAGCAGGAAATAGGAAAGAAAGATATTCTTGAAATTAGTAAGGAAACAAAAAAGAAAGAAATACCTTCAAGAAACATATTTTGTTATCCACTATTACAGAAAATATTTGTACCAAGATTTACCCATCAGTCTTAAACTGCATGAAAATATTCACCTTGATATTCGAACCAGAGCCTTATCTTGAACAACATTCAGTAAGGCTTTGTAAAAGTAGCCAGACAAGAAAAGCAGTAAAAAATATCCGCTTATTTCTGATTGATTTATTGATCTTTAATGGGTGTGTGGGATTGATAGTGAATGGATCTGTAAATCTGTAACTAATGGAAACTAAGTGCCCTTTCTTAAGGACTAAGGATAAAAACCTTTATTTTGGGCTGGAAACAAATGAATTTCCGAGCCAAAGTAAAAGTTTTTATGTAAAGCTGATCATGGTTTTCCTTCCTTGATAGATAAACTTATTCTTTAAGTAGTACTTTGTTACCAGGGACCCTTAAGCTTCCTTTTGAATTGTTATTTTGTATGTAGTCATTGTTATCATCAATAACATATTGATAATTTTCAGATGGGGATTGAAACAAAACTATTTTAATTTCATCTGATGTACAAATAAGAAAAACAGAATAATAAATGACTTTTGATAAAAAAAAGAACATGCCATACATTTCATCAGGGTCTTTACAACGTTTATCTAGCAAATGAATTATTTGGTTTCCAAATGAATATTCTGTTATTCTTCTTATAAATATGCCCATAGCTAGTTTTGCAACAGACAGACCTCAAAAGTTTATTCAACTGTAACGGCATATTCACGGGTTTTTTTTAAGAACATGAGAACCAAATAATGATGAAAATGTCATCACAGTATCTCATATCTAAACTGTTTTAAGCTATAACATTAAAAGTAAATCCGGAGCTAATGTTTTGACTCGATGTTGATCGCAGCACTCTAATACGATTTTCATCAACTCTGAAAATCAATGGTTCTACATGCAAACCCTTCAGGTCACCTTTTAGTTAAACAGACTCATGTCTTCCGGATATTGAGATTTCGGCTCTGGGACTATGGATCTGAAATGTTAAATCTGGTCATATTAAAGAATATTTCACCTCGGATCGATTTTCTTCACTTGCAGTAATTTCTAACACGTGAATATGAGAAAGGCCTTTCTGTGAAAATATTAATCAAAGATGAACTATATTTCACTTTTACCATGCTCTAATCAATAATGTAATACTCTGAAGCTAACATTTGGCCTCTGGAAGACATCAAGAGATACTTCATTTAGTCAAGCATTAGATCATAAGTTGTCCAAGAATCTGAAAGATTTCAGGAATTGAGACCGCAACAGGAAACAGGGTAAGTGGTAGCTAGCAATACAGTCACTCAATGAAATCTCTTAAATCCCTAACTATCTCAAAGACATTTAATGTGAATTCATTGCAGCATGTATTTCTTCGTCAACTAGACAGCTTGTGGATAGTTTACTATATGATATGACCTTCAAAATTACCTCAACATTACAGACTCGTTAGATTACAGAATGGGCTTCGCTTCCTAATTCTCCCATTTTTTCTTTGATTTTAAGACAAAGGCTGTCAACGTTGACTGTACGAAATTAAGAAGGGCGTATGACCGCGATACTCATATTATGAAGGAAATTTATTGATCAAATCAGAACCAGATGAAAGCAAGAGATTTTAAATTGATTACAGGACACAATCAAGTTCTGTTCCATATTCATTGTCACTAATGAGAGGAAACTCAACAGCTGTGGGAGAAGATTTCTTGGGAAAGATGGCACCAACGGAAATGCTCTTCAAATTGTAAAGCAACAATTTTTCATTGTGAGGATTGAAGGTGTCTTTTGTACAAGAATAATGACATTTTATAATCGAATTGGTATTAAGAAGTATTTTATCTATGGGCACAAACAATAAATATGAAACTATATAAGTATGGACATATTATTTCCTTCATCTGTTTTTACTGGAGTTTGTGTTTTTGTCATTATAAAGACCTTCTGGATGGAAAAAACCTACAGCTACTAGTAGATAGAGTTAGGATATAGTAATGAACATTGAACTGAAGATCAAACGAATTTTCATTGTGCCTACCAACATGGATGTTGACTGGAAATGTTGCATGCAAATGTCATGAAACATGATTTCATTCACATTAAAAACAAGATTCATGTTATTTGTTTACTAAGGTGACTTCGCTCTCACAACATTGGTATACCTTTTTTTTCTTTCTTAGAAATAAAAAACTTATGATATTTGGAACTGAGCATATGAACATCTTAAACGTTGATTATTTGAATACATACATATAGAGCTGATTTCCTTAACATAGGAAGGCACCACTAGATTTGCACTAATTAGGGTATCGTCAATATTTCTTACAAGGAACAGAAAGGATAATATCTTGCTATAGAAAGCATTGTTTTAAAAAAATATGCTTTTTCTGCTTTGTTTTGTTATTTTTTAGGAAAACGAATTTAAACATTTCAGAAATCACTCATGTGTAAGTGCAAATGCAAACATTTCTAATCAGGGATGCTGTTAAATGATGTTGGTCTTGGCACTATTTTGTGGTGCACCTGTTTATATTCAAGGCCTTACTGCTGAAGAAAGATAGATTATGATATTCAAATTCTCAATATATATATATATATATATATGACATTAGAAAATAGACTGAGTATTTCTGAACATCACTGCTGTAAATATAGACATGTGGACTGTGATGGTTTGAATTTCTTGTAAATATTCCTATTGTACATATTAAATTTTATGTGACTGATTGGTATTTTTCTTTAACATTCAAATGACATTGGAGGAATTCATTCATTCATTCATTCATTCATTCATTTTATTCATTCATCCATTCATTCATTCATTCATTTATTTATTCATTTCAAAAGTCACACATGTGTAAGCATGCAATGGAATAAAACAATCTTAATCAGAGAAAGAATACTTATACGATGTAATGTTAAAGATCAACTCAACAAAAAGATATTGGACATAAAAGCAACTCCCTTCATTTCAAAATAATCATCACGTTGTTATGAGTCTCTGGCTAAATTATTAACATTGTCAGCAACATTTTGAGCACACATACCAATAATAATGCCAAATCAAAAACAAATTAACTTACTTAAAAGAACTTGGTTGTTTTTAGTTTTATAACTATTTATAGGCTGCTCTTTTCCCCCAAAGCAGCTGAACCGTGAATGAATGAAAGATGTGGATGTGTTTTCAGAGTACACCTACAGCAGTCAGAGTGAGAAATCTTCACCTCATTTCAACACATCACTCGCTTCCTTCACACTTGACTCCAATGACGTACCTCTAGAAGGTTTGTGATGAAATCAAAATTAATTAACCTTCTATGAAGCGACAGTTGGTCGATAAAAGTTAATACTGATTGGAGTCTAAATAATACAAAAATAATAGTAACGTCAAGTTTTACAGTCACAGGTAAGGGTTATAAACATTGATAAACAGTCAGTCGTTTATGAGTTCTGTCCATCTGCATTCAATAGATTTAAAGCGATGTTACCTTAAAGAAAAAATCTTCATTTTAGTCATCCTTTAAGAAAAAATCTTCATTTTAGTCATTCTCAATGTTGATCACTCGGTAAAAGGGTTGGTGAACAAAACTTCACGTTTCATTAATAAATAAACTGTAAGTAAAGCGTACATATTTAAGAAAATTATATTCCAATATACCAAGACTAGGGACTGTGCACATATCTTTGGATATATTTTACAGATGTAATACGTTGAATATACTTCAATCAAGATGTGAATTTTAACCCAAAAAAACTACACAGGCAGTTGATGTTTTTATTTTGTGTTAATAGCATTTCTTAAATAAGTTCTTCATCGTCTCTGAAAATCAATGGACGAGCTTCGTGTCACATTAAACAGTTAAGTTAAACAGCCTCATGTCTTCCGGATATTGAGAAATCTGCTCTTGGCCAATGGATCTGAAATGTTGAGTCTTAACACATTAGCAAATCGATCATGATTACATTTTGATTCCTCCTTAGATGGATTTTTTCATCAATCCTTTTGCGGCTTTTCTGTTACATCATCAAAAGGATGTCTTTGAACCTTACACTGAAACTAAAACCAAAATATAAAATATCTGAATGCAAATTCAAGTTTGAATCTCTTCTTTCATGAGAATACAGTATTTTATCAATGACAATAATTGATGTGAAATAGTGAAGCATTTTGCTAGTACATGTATATAGATGGTATTGAATGAACAAAAAAACTACTGTCATTTTCAATGTAAATGCAAGATGTTTTGAGTTGAAAATCATTATTCTAGCAAATGACAAATATTCATGATAAGGGACAAGCTCAAATTTTCGACCAGTTTTTACGATAATTTTTTTTATTGGGCAATTCGTGCATTAAAATATTCTTAACATAGAGTAGTTTAGAATAAAATGAGATTTCTTTGAATGCTTGATTCTTTAAAAAAAAAAATATTTCTTGTTGTCATCAATGTGAATCGAGTTTAGTTTTAAAGATCCACTGTCATCTTTGCATGCGGTTCGTTATGAAGTTTAGATATTTAGAAAAGAAAAAAATCATTGTGAAAAGTTTGATATCACATTCAAATGTTTAAATCGACAATACAAATACTTATTTCGACGTCAGAAGTGCAGGACTCTCTGCAATTTGGCTGAACTATTATACGAACATGCTTTCGATGACGTCATCATTGTGGATGTAGAATTTACCCCATGACTAAATCCTCATCTATCTAATGAACTTTGGTCCAATTTTCTCTAGGTTTGTCGCAAAATATTGGTAAAAATACAACGAATACAATTAAATTACGTTTGAACATTTTGATTTTCGATATATTTTAGAAAATGAATCCTTAATTTAAGATCGTTGCTAAGCTGGATAGACAAAAATATAAATCAAATTTTCCGTTTCAATGTCATTTCGTTTTCTAACTTTAACTGCATTACTCTGATGCTTATACACACATTAAAATCACATCTCTGTCTAAAAGTATCCAGTTATGCTTGAAGTAGGTCTCCTGTAGATATCATGCATCAAAAGAAATAGAGAGACCAGCAGGAAACAGAGTAAGTGGTTCGTTTGGAAGACTAGGTAGCATTAGCATCACTTAATACATGCTCTCAAGTCATCTGAAATATCGCCTTTATGCCAATGCATTGGGTCATGTACTATGCATATATTCCTTTGTAACGCCTTAATGTTTTTGGAACAAAACCTTCATAATGAATAATTTTCATTCTCACAATATTTCACTGTTCATGGTACGAATCTTGATGACGAGGCCCCAAGTGACTAATTCAAAAGATCTTTTAATGTACCTCTAATAATCTTCTAACGCATTGAAGTCCTTCTTTATTCTTTTGTATCAGTATAAAGTTAAATTAAATGAATGAGTAGAAATAGCGTTGAGATACGATTTTTATTATTTTGCGGATTTGACAAGTGTTTACATTTTAGCACCAAGTTTTTGTTTACCATAAGTTTCCAAACATACTTCGGACAAAAACAAAATGTTGGATCTCTTTCAGTGTCGATTGAACTTTTCTTGAACGTGTGCATACAAATACACCTTGTCACTAAAGCGCCTCAACAGTAGGGAATATCTTAGATACATCTAAAGAGCTAAAACAGTTGATTTAATGATAAAGATTTTTGATACATGAGCTCTATCAAGCTTGTTCAAATTAGATCAAGTTACAATACATGAAAAATAACTGAAATAAAATGGTGGTATATAAATCCATATACATTGTAGATGTTAGTAACGAAATAAGGTTAAAACATTAATCAGAAAACCTTTCATTGCTGTTTTTTGGGGCCTATAAGGTTATAAGAATCTTGTCATTGTTCGTCATGGTAACGTTTATATTTGTGGGAATCCTTGTAGCTTGTAGGTGTGTACTGTTGGTATAAAGCGATGTTTTCCTGTAAGTGATCTATGTCTGCACTTAGACACAGAAAATGTTCTCACTGTAACTGATTTATGTTTGCACTATACATACTTGCATCTTTTATTCATTTACCTTCCAGCTGTTTTACAATCAAAAACGCAAATGATACAGCACAGCTGTTTAATTCAATGCTTCCTATCTGGTCACATAATTGATTGTCTCAGTCTCAAAAATAGAATTACTTCAACAAGGTTTCATTTCTTAACCGACTACATAAATGGAGAAAACCTCTTCTCTATCTTTGTGAAAATGACCATTTATAGGAAGTGTTATAAATAACACTCGAAGGTTAACAATTTGATCTGAAATAATTTATTTTCGTGCCCATAAAGATTAATACTTCATTAAATTTAGAATCTAAACTGTGCTAAATAATAAGTTCGGTTTCTTAGAAAAACAGTTGGAAGTTTGGGAAGGTTTCATCCTTCTTTTTTGTAGTTGCAGATGATAATGTTAAGAAAGTCACTCACTTGTGCAGGCATTCGTGAGCAGCAACACTTGAGATATGTTTATAGCTTTCACTGCCATGTATGTCCGTTGATAGGTACACTCAAAAACCTCATATAATTATCATAAGGTAAAACTTAGACTCTTAAGGGGCAATTCTTGATAGGATTTCAAAGGGGTTAATCTCCAAATTCATAAGCGTTTGCCATATCTTTACAGCAAACATACCTACACATGACTAAATATACCTTGCAAAGTGTTATATAAATTCAAACGTAATTGTAGTTGGTATTTATAATTTCGTTCTCCTTTTTTCTAGCTGTCATTTCAAGTTGGGTATCTATTTAAAGTGACTTGCAACGTCTAAAGGTAACACATTACAAATTGGTACAAACTGAAATTGTTATGACATGGCTTTATGATGTCATAGCCACTCCTGTATAAAACGTCATTTCAATTAAAGAAAGTCGTCGCAATCTATGCAACGAAAACTTTACACAACAAAATAGTTAGAAATTTAGAAAAAAGGAAAACAGCTTGTTAGTAGAAAACAAGTTACATATTATTTGATTGACCCACTCAAAAAAATCAAAAACAGGAAGAGGTGTAACTCCCTGGAGACTAACAGTAAAAAAATGCAACCTTTGTCCATCCTTCCATATGAATGATATATTACTTTAAACGTAAATAAAAGTTTTCAAGGAAACTGGGAATATCTAGGAAGTGACATTAAATAGTTCACACTTGAATTCTATGGGTTTAAAACTATCAATTAAACAATGATAAGATTTAAATTCAAGGGCTAATAGCTTAAAATGCAATAATGTTGTAATATCCTTTATTCGTCCTTTATTGAAGCTTCACATAGATTTCTTTCCTTTAAAACGTTCATCAATACCCTGACTTTTTTTCATCTCAGTTACCCATGTCCATATGGCTTATAGAACTTCTCCCCTTGAACTTGACTTTTGGACAAATTATTTCTTCTTAAAGAATCTGGTCCTTAATACCTTTAAGACACCAAGACTTTCTGATCAAGGAACAAATTGAACTGACTTGATACAGAATCGATTAATAGTGAGAATCACTGAATAGTTAAAGATGGACTGAAATGCTATATGGCAACTTTCGGGATTCATGAAACAGTGATAACAATTTGACATTGACTGAACTTAAAATTTCTGAAATCGACCTAGAAACACCTTAATTACGACTGTATAAATAATACCACCTAATAAGGCCATCGAACAAAATAAAACGCACTGAAGCGTGACTGCCTCGTGACGTGGTAGTAGGTGCTGTGATACGCCGTTGTTATGAAAAATGTAAAATTATGCATATGGCCGGACATCTGTATGTATATTGCCATCATGTTTTATGAATAATAGTAGTAATGACACCCTCGTGTCGTCATGTTGTTTGCTTGGAGAAATGTCTCTCTCTCTCTCTCTCAAACCTTCAATAAATCGGTAGTTTATTTAATCAACTGGCAATTTGTGTTGATGAAAATGTAAGACCCTGATTGAAAACGAAGTTGTGAGCATAATGCTACAGCATGTAAGTGGTCTTGCTTTGCGCAATGTTATCTGCACGTGAGAACCCGGATGTATTTTCATCATAAACAATTGCTCTTGATGTCTTGTTTACAACATTATTTTAATAGGGCATTGAAAATATACTTCTTTCAATCTTGTACATAGAGAAGATATGTTTCACAACAATACCCGATACGTTGCCCAACAGAATTGAAGTTTTATTAAATGAACCTTACCCAAAATAATTATCAGATAGAGAAAAACAGTATTTCTAATTTCAACAGGTTATAATTTACCAATCGGAGAAAAAAGGGACGTTAAGGAATACAATTATTGCTGTTTGATGTTACATAATTAGCTGATGTCATAAAATAGCCAGGTGTTGATAATTGTGCATTATATAACCTGCCTGCTATAGTCATCATTTAATAGCTTTTAATTAGGATACAGACAGGAAATACGATAGACAGTAAATAAAAAGTAATTGTGTAATAAGTGAGTATCTGATCTAAAGAAAGTAAATGACACCTGCAGACCAATGTCAGTGTTTATTCAACATTTTTACACAACGCTCAAATCTAATTGTGAACATTGTAAATTCGGATTATTGCCATAAATCAGCCAAAAACTTTGTGCTTTGTTTTATATTTTACTAATGAGAAAGGTTTTTTTTCTCTGCATGCCAAACTGTTCATTCAGTGAAAAATCGGTGAAGTGATTGAAACATGTGAGTTCGATGTAGATAGTCACATTGCTCTGTTTGTGAGTTCGATGTAGATAGTCACATTGCTCTGTTTGACCTAACACAGCGGGTCAATTGGCGTGGAACTATCAATCTGTGGAAATTTGTCTACGGAGACTTCATAAGAAGACATTCTAGGACAGTTGACAGTAACACAATGATATGACATACTGTTAATCGCTTGGAAAACGAAGAACTACGGATTTTCACTATCATTTTCCATATAAGCGGACGAACGCTTAACCTAATGCCACGTCATTTCCGGTATCCCCTTCCCGTGGCCTCTCAGCCTTGTTTTGGTTTGTTGCTGGATGGCGACAAGCAGACGCCTTGTCACGCAATGTTTACTTAGCTGTAGTTTCATTGGGTAACTGTGTATCGTTGCTGTTTTGGTCTAATATTTATGTTATATAGTTATTTGACCAATATCTTATGAAAAAAATATTTTAAAAACTTTATACAGCGTCTCTTTAAGCTGCTTTGAATGGTTGGAGAATTTTAACAAGGCTCTTACTGTTTAGACACGAATATCTCTCCCTCTGCTTTGCGACAACTCGAAGGGAAAGTTGTGACAGGAAGTAGCCTGATTATTGAGCTATGGTGTAGGCCAATCAAAAGCGAGGATATGTTTCAATTGAGCACACAAAATTGTAATAAAACGATGCGGTTTCTAAATAGAAACTGAGAGATACAGCCTTATTCTATGCAGTATTTTGGTGACCTATATTCACGCATCGTTTTTTTTTACTGTTGTCACAACGTAACTAAGGGTTTAATTAGAAATTAAATTTCACTTTGAGTTCGAAATGGACTGACGCAAGGGATGTAACTCTGTTTGTCCTACAGGGGGCGCTGATAGAGTCACAACTTTCCCGTCGAGTTGTCGCAAAGGTGAATATGAATTTCTTGTAAATGCATATCTCGCCTGATGCATGCGGAAGATGTATTTTAACAGTCAAACCTTTTTTTACACCAAAAATGATAAAATATCATGCAACATTTTAATTAGAATACTACAGAGGTTTATTAACAGGATTCGTGTAGCAATAATAAAACTTATTATCCATATGGTTGAAAATAACTAGTGACATATTTTGAATATGGGCAATCGTGCAATCACTTTTGCCTAGCAACCATTGTTGTAGTGCGAAGTCTTGTATTTTTTCGCCAGTGGCTTGACAACGACACTGTAGCCGACCGTCGCAAGGGAAGCGGCTTGTTTCTTGGATATTTATACGATAGTAAAATGGAATAGAATCGGAAATAAAGAAATTATTATCATGGAAAGTGTGCCATACGACTTTATGGAACTTGTGCAGATTTGTGTATAACCATCGCTCTCGCTCGGGTAATAAAAAGATTTACACTCGTTTCGTAAAAGTCATATGACTCACTTCCGAGGGTAAAAATCTCCATTTATGGCAGAGTGATTTATTTGTCTTATGATGATGAAACCTGCAATAATTCTTAGATGTATAAGTAAGCTATTGTTAGAGACAGCAATATGCCTCTATTCAGTGTTACTGTACATGACATGAAAGAGCGGATTAAGAATTACATGTTTTACAAGTGCCTTATTGCTATGATATTGGATATGTGACATCAATTTAAGGGACTTTTATTGATTCCAATCACGTGACAATGATTACCACAGGGTATATGCAAAATACATCCTAAGTTTGGTTAGTTTGTTGGTCATTTTCTGTAATCAATGACACTGCATGCTTCTGGTCGAAACTTGCATTTTACAACATTATGTTGTTCAGATACTAAAAATCTGCCGTTGGTTCATGGAAATGTAATGTTCGACTCTGGTTAAGTTTGAATTATTTTCAGATTATATATACATGTTTATAATTTAGTATCTTTTATGGATATGGAGGAATGTTCTCTTCAAATTAGAAAAGAGTTGCGACTCTCCATATCATTGTCTTCTGTTATTCATTGACAATATGTTCATGAATTACATTTTTACAATAAAATTGGTTTTTATTCGTTTCAAACTTTATTTTTCCTGATAATCATAATTTTGTATAATTGTCTTTTTCTCATTTATCAGATGGTTATAAAGGGTCATAAATCAAGAAAAGCAGGAAATAGAAAAGACAGATTTTTGAAATATCTTGATATAAACAAGGTAACAAAAACGAAAAAGATTCCTGCAACTAACATATTTTGTAATCCACTATTACAGAACATATTTGTACCAAGATTTACCCATCAGTCTTAAACTGCATGAAAATATTCACCTTGATATTCGAACCAGAGACTTTTCTTGAACAACATTCAGTAAGGCTTGGTAAAAGTAGCCAGACAAGAAAGCAGTAAAAAATATCCGCTTATTTCTGATTGATTTATTGACTTTTGATGGGTGTGTGGGATTGATAGTGAATGGATCTGTAAATCTGTAACTAATGGAAACTAAGTGCCCTTTCTTAATGACTAAGGATAAAAACCTTTATTTTGGGCTGGAAACAAATGAATTTAAGAGCCAAAGTAAAAGTTTGTATGTAAAGCTGATCATGGTTTTCCTTCCTTGATAGATAATTTTATTCATTAAGTAGTACTTTGTTACCAGGGACCCTTCCTTTTGAATTGTTATTTTGTATGTAGTCATTGTTATCATCAATAACTTACACATATTGATAATTTTCAGATGAGGATTGAAACAAAACTATTTTAATTTCATCTGATGTACAAATAAGAAAACCAGAATAATAAATGACTTTTGATAAAATAAAAGAACATGCCATACATTTCATCAGGGTCTTTACAACGTTTATCTAGCAAATGAAGTATTTGGTTTCCAAATGAATATTCTGTTATTCTTCTTATAAATATATGCCCATAGCTAGTTTTACAACAGACAGACCTCAAAAGTTTATTCAACTGTAACGGCATATTCACGTGTTTTTTTAAGAAAATGAGAACCAAATAATGATGAAAATGTCATCACAGTATCTCATAACTAAACTGTTTTAACATTAAAAGTAAATCCGGAGCTAATGTTTAGACTCTGTGCTGATGGCAGGACTCTAATACGATTTTCATCAACTCTGAAAATCAATGGTTCTACATGCAAACCCTTCAGGTCACCTTTTAGTTAAACAGACTAATGTCTTCCGGATATTGAGATCTCGGCTCTGGGACTATGGATCTAAAATGTTAAATCTGGTCATATTAAAGAATATTTCACCTCGGATCGATTTTCTTCACTTGCAGTAATTTCTAACACGTGAATATGAGAAAGGCCTTTCTGTGAAAATCTTAATCAAAGATGAACTATATTTTCACGTATACAATGCTCTAGTCAATAATGTAATACTCTGAAGCTAACATGTTGCCTTATAGAGTCTTGAAGACATCAAGGAATACTTCATGTAGTCAAGCATTTGAGCATAAGTTGTCAAAGAATCTGAATGGTTTTCAGGAAACAGGGTAAGTGGAAGCTAGCAATACAGTCACTCAATGAAATCTCTTTAAATGCCTAACTATCTTAAATACTTTTTATGCAAATCCATTGCAGCATGTATTTTTTTGTCAACTGGACAGCTTGCGGATAGCTATTACATATGACCTTCAAATGAACCTCAACATTACAGCTTCTGTTAGATTACAGAAAGAGCTTCCTAATGCTTCCATTTTTTCTTTAATTTTAAGACAAAGGCTGTCTAGGTTGACTGTACGAAAATAAGAAGGGCGTATGACCGCGATACTCATATTATTTATAGATTTTTATGATTATTGTAAGAGATTCCCCTGTCGAGCATATGTTCCATTTCGTGTCAATATATGTACTTTATGATTTTAAAAATGTATTCGTAAACTCTGACTTTGTATGTCCTATCATACTTTTCTTTATATTTGGTAAACATGATTTTACACAGATACCTAAGTAAACAAAATGTTATATATTTACTTACATCGTCTCTTAATTTGTTAAGTCAAAAAGCAGTAGCTTTATAGTCTTCTAGTTACATAATTCATGTGAACTTTAAAATGAAAAAGGGAAATCTATAAAACACCTAAAATTTATTGCGTAAGAATATTTGTTTTCATTCATTAATAATTTAAAGATTTTCTCAAACATGCCCAACAGTTTTTGTGACAATGGTTAAGAGAATAAAATGAAATTTATTGATCGAATCAGAACCAAATGAAAGCAAGAGATTTTAAATCGATTACAGGACACAGTCAAATTCTGTTCCATATTCATTGTCACTAATGAGAGGAAACTCAACAGCTGTGATCAGGGAGAAGATTTCTTGGGAAAGATGGCACCAACGGAAATGCTCTTCAAATTGTAAAGCATAAATTTCTCATTGTGTAGATTGAAGTTATATTTTGTACAACCGTATTGACATTTGATATCAATTTTGTGTTGGGAACATAATTTATCGTGTCAAGGACACAAACGATACATATGAACAAAAGATTTATACACGAAAAAATTATTTCCTTCCTCGGTTTCTATTAGAGTGAATAAAAGATGTGGATGTGTTTATAGGGTACACTTTAAGCAGTCAGAGTGAGAAATCTTCACCTTATTTCAACACTTCACTCGCTTCATTCACTCTCCACCCCAATGACAGTCTGTAGACACAGATGTACCTCAAGAATGTTTGCAATTAGATCTGAAATACTTTACCTCTATTAAACGAAAATTGTTCATTACAAGTTAATACTGATTTGAGTCTAAATGGTACGAAAATAATAGTAGCGTCAAGTTTTACAGTCACAGGTAAGGGTTATAAGCATTGACATACAGTCAGTCGTTTATGAGTTATGTGTTCAAATGCAATCAATATTTCTATTCATGATGATGATAGTCTTGGCACCTTTTCAAATTCCAGGCCTTACTACTGAAGAGAGACAGATGATATTATATATGAATTCTCAAAATATACATATGATATTATAAACTATGTGAGTAAATATTTCTGAACAATGCTGCTGTAAATATTACCATCTGTACTGTGATGGTATGAGTTTCTTGTAAACATTCCATATGTAAATATTTATGTGATATTATTTTTATTTGCCTTGTAATCTTCAAATGACTTTTGAGAAATAAATACATTCATCATTCATTTCAGAAATCACTCATCTATAAGCATGGAAATGTAATCAAAATTTCTTTAACCAGTGACATTGTGTCTTCATGTTTAACCTTAATCAGAGAAAGATAAACAACGTAATGTTAAAGGTAAACTCAACAAAAGGATATAAGAAAGAAACCCAAATCTTGATGCAACTCCCTTCATTTGAAAATTATGATCTCGTTGTTATGAGTCTCTGGGTAATTTATTAATTATGTCATCAACAGTTTGAGCACAAATACCAATAATAATGCCAATTCACACGAAATAACTTACTTAAAAGAACTTAGTTGTTTTTAGTTGTATAACTATTTATAGGCTGCTTTGATCGCCAAAAAGCAGCTGAAAGGTGAATGAATAAATTATGTGGATGTGTTTATAGTGTACCCCTACAGCAGTCAGAGTGAGGAATCTTCACCTTATTTCAACACTTGCCTCGCTTCCTTCACACTTCACTCCAATGATAGACAGTCTGTAGACACAGAGGTACCTCAAGAACGTTTGCAATTGGATCTTAAATAATTTACCTTCTATGAAGCGATAGTTGCTCATTAAAGGGAGGCTAATCTCGGGTCTGACAACGCTAAGGTAGTGAGAGTTTGCGAAACTTTTTTTAGTTGCGTAACGCGGTCACGTGACACGAACTGGGCACCGCCCGGCAGCTGTAGATGATTTCGTAACCTTGGTGTTACCTCGGGTTTCGTAACCTAAGTGTGATCGCACCCATAAAAAATATTATTTTTACCCCAATATCATAAGAATTCTAACGAAAGTACTATTATTTGATAATGCCTTTAGCATAGTCAAAGCCCCGTCGTAACACACTCAGCTTTATTCTCAATGGCCAGTTGGGCTACATTTTAATAAAATGATTTATTACAAAGAGGATAAACGTAGAGAATAAAACTTTTTATGTATGTTATTTTTAAATGTTATTGCATTTACGTCTATGTACTACTTTTCACCATATATTATAAATACAACGTCTTTGTTTTGAAATAGTATTTTCTTTGTAACGTTAGTAGGTTTACTTCGCTAATGCATGAACCCTTGGCTAAACTTTTTATCATTTTGTCAATCTTTTTTTCCGAAATATATCATTTCCATACAGTCTCAAATTAAGCCATAATGATATGAGAACAACGTTTTAATCCTCGTTCTAAGTACAGTGCTTTTAACAAACCCTTTCAAATAGAGAAATGATTTCTATCTTGTATGATTTGTTGAAAATAGTGTACATCGTTTTGAAATCCGTGACCGCATCTGACACGGTAATCGAAAAAAAGTCACGAATTTGCCTAGGGAAAAATCACAATATTTTATGATTGTAATGCTTATTGAAATGTTTGGTATTTCAAATAAGTTCTGTGTGTTGAAATTAAGTTGACTGATGATAGGCCACATGCTATGACTTATCTTATGTTGTCTTTGTTAACAATCTTTATCATTTTATAATTTAATAAATATTGAATATCACAGTTGTCCGTAATTTGTATTTTTGAAACCGTGTTATGTATATCTTTATTTTGGATATCAGGATTTAATGAATTCCATACTTTTGTTGCACCATTACCACCAAGCATTTGTTCCCCTTCTTCATTTCATTGTCCGAAAGTTTGAATTTTCTCTGAGCTTTTAGTGGTTTAAATGTTGATATCGCTCCGGGATACAACAGTTATGTTACAGTTGATGGATGGTGATCTCACAAGAAAAGGAATTTTTTATAGAAATACAAGAATGCTTTCATGACCAAGCTTTTAGTCAATTGTTTTAGGTAGTTGAAGTGAATGAAGGATTGTGACTTTTTCCCCGATCACCGTTGAGGCAGGATAATCAGATATTTATATGCGATATTATTCTTGATTTTATAAATATGATAACTTCGTTCTAAGTATGAATTGGTTTGTAATTTAACAATCGTATAACAAAATATGAACAAAAATATGCCCCTATCACCCTATCTGTTACATTTATTCAAAAATAATTATTATAAAAACTTTTGATCTACATCTAATACACATTAAAAAGTGCCTTGAAGACGACGAGGAATCTGCCATTTGAAGTTGTGTATCAAAAAGCCGGATGTTACAGATAACAGGTGTGAGGTGTCAGTTTATTGACTTCCAGTGAATCTAGTCATGTGTCGTAACAGGTCATATAACTGCCGGGCCACTGTTTGGTGTTTGGCTTAGTGGAAAAGAAATATACACAATCACCGCTTATTATTGTGTCATTAAATGTTATTTCTTTCTCGGGCACAATGTCTAGTTTAATGAACCAATGAAGTTGTAGAACATTAAAAATGACCAATGAAAATTTTAATGAATGAAAGCTTTTCCTCTGGACACACTCCCAAACTGTAAGATTATACATTATTAACATAGATTATATATATGGATCATCTGAGCAGGTTCGTTATTAGCCCGCCTGGAGGCGCTCGCTAACTCTCAAACGAAGCAGGTTCGTTGTTTTCTTTCACTGAACATGTTTTATATTGTACCAGGTACCGATGTAAATTAACCTGGTACTATGTTTATTTTACCATTGTTTCATTGAAAGCATTTTAACTCTTTCTTCCCAATTTTGCTATGGTCTCTGTCTCTGAGTAATAAATCCTACCCCGAAAACTTTTCGTTTAGAAATTTATCTTATCTTTATGTAAAGGAGTTATAAAATTATCCCATAAGATTTCGTCTGACCCAGATCATTTGTTACACTGTGAATTAATAAAGCTTCTTTCTTGAAACAGGTATTTATTGCCGCTGGTTTCAAACCCATAGTGGTAAATATGCGTTTATTCCCTATAGTATTCCATGATCCGTTGAGCAGAAGAGCGTTTAATTCCAGCGCATTGTAGTCGTATAACCAGTCGAAAATTTTCCCAGCATGCAACTGCAAAACAATAACAAAGTCAAAGAGCCCGTCCCGGCGTTTACTCAATCTTAAGGTTTTTCGCACATCTGATCAGCCTCCCTTTAAAAGTTAATACTGATTTAAGTCTAAATGGTACAAAAATATTAGTAACGTCAAGTTTTACGGTCACAGGTAAGGGTTATAGGCATATAAACAGTCAGTCGTTTATGAGTGCTGTCCATCTGCATTCAATAGCATAAAGTGGTGTTACCTTAAAGTGATGTTATTTATTCAATAGCATAAAGCGCCTTAGAGTGATAATATATATATCAAATAGGGCGCTATAAAAAAAGCTGTATATTATTATTATTACTCAAGAGAAAAGCTTTTCCTTTTAGTCAATCAATAGATTTAAAGCGTTGTTACCTTTAAGAAAAATTCTTCATTTTAGTAATTCTCAATGTTGTTCACTCGGTCAAAAAGGGTTGGTGAACAAAACTTCACATTTCATTAATAAATAAAATGTAAGAAAAGCGTACATATTTATAAAACTTATATTCCAATATACCAAGACTTGGGACTGTGCACATATCTTTGGATATATTTTAGAGATGTAATAAGTTGAATATACTCCATATCAAGATCTGAATTTTAACAATAAAAACTACACAGGTAGTTGACGTTTTTGTGTTTTGTTAATAGCATTTCTTAAATAGGTTCTTCAACGTCTCTGAAAATCAATTAACGAGCTTCGGGTCACACATAAACAGCCTCATGTCTTCCGGATATCGAGAAATCTGCTCTTGGCCCATGGATCTGAAATGTTGAGTCTTTACACATTAGCAAATCGATTATAATTACTTTTGGATTTGATTTTTTATTTAGGTCGATTTTATCATCAATCCTTTTGCGGCTTTTCTAACACATCAACAAAAGAATGTCTGTAAGCATTACACTGAACTTAAAACCAAAATTTAAAATATCTGAATGTAATTTCAAGTTTGAATCTCTTCTGTCATGAGAATACAGTCTTTTATCAATGACAATAATTGATGTGAAATAGTGAAGCATTTTGCTAATATATAGATGGTATTGAATTAACAAAAAAAACTAATGTCATTTTCAATGTAAATGCAAGATGTTTTGAGTTGAAAACCATTATTCTAGCAATTGACAAATATTCATAAGGGACAAGCTCAAATTTTCGACCAGTTTTTAGGAGAATATTTTTGATTGTGCAATTTGTGCATTAAAACATTCAAAACATAGAGTATTTCAGAATAAAATGAGAGTTCTGTGAATGCATGATAATTAACAATTTTATATATTTCTTATCAATTATTTATCAAATATTAATCGAAAGAGCAGAAAATCAAGACAAAATTGTAACAAATTTTTATGCTTATAATCTGAAAAATAATGTTGATACAACTGATTGCAACACATAACACTCTATCTTGCATGTAATACATGTTTGTATCCATACAATCTCTCTGGGCTTTTCGAAACCTCACACTTCAGCCAATCTCTTCTATGGGTCTGAATAAATTATTGATGCACAAAAATAACAGCCTGTATTGTTCAACTATGACTCGCATGGCGTCTACCACCACCTGAGATATTGACTTTTTTCATCTATTGTGGATATCATTCAAACAGTTTAATAAGAGTACTTAGATTCTGGATTTGTTATATACAACCCAAATCAACTCGTACATTGTACATGTACACGAGTTCAAGATGGACCATGGGTGATAGAAGGATGTTTTTAAGAAAATATGCGGTCTTTCCATAGCATTTTTTTTAAATTATTGCACTTGAAGCATACACAGTTTGTGTTTGTTGCTGTTATATTCTTATCAGCGTTGGCCACAAATGCCATGTGACCACGTTAGGAACTTCATTCACTCAATTACAAATACAAATTTGAAAAGTACTGATGTCATCAATGTGAATCGAGTTTAGATTTAAAGATTCACTGTCATCTTTGCATGCGGTTCGTTATTAAATTTAGATATTCAGAAAAGAAGTACATCACTCGGAAGAAAAATCATTGTCAAAAGTTTGATATCACATTCAAATGGTTTAATTTACAATACAAACACTTATTTCGGCGTCAGAAGTGCAGGACTCTCTGCAATTTGGCTGAACCATCAAACGTACACGCTTTCGGTGACGTCATCACTCGATTTACCCCCGCGTCTAAATCCTCATCTATTTAAGGAACTTTGGTCCAAGATTCTCTAGTTAAGTTGCAAAGTATTGTTAAAATTACAACGAATGCAGTAAAACTATGTTCTTAGAATTGGAATTTAAAGACATTATGCATATGAATCCTTAATTCAGGATCGTTGCTAAGTTAGATAGACAAACATATTAATCAAATTGAGCATTTCAATGTGATTTCATGACCCTGATGCTAATGAAAATCCCCTCTCAGTCTGAAAGTGTCCAGTTATGCTTGAAGTAGGTAGATATCATGCATCAAAAGAAAGGAATACAGAGACAGGAAACAGGTTAAAGGGGCAGTAGCACGTTTTTAGGGGGAGTATAAGGTGATGTCAGGAAAATGAAAATAAATGGTTCCAATTGAAAGACAATGTATTTAAACTAAATGAAGCAGTAATTATTCAACTATGTAATGTAAAGTTTAACCATACGACTTCTTTTCCTTACAAAAATGAATAAAAGGTGTTCACAAAAAAATGGCCGCCAATGGATTTTACGTGAATCCTCATACATTGTCCTCTGACTATGAGTGATTGGTTTTTGTAATGAGATTGTTGACACTGTCAATATAATTCATTTAGCATTAACTTACAATTATAAGTGAAATATTTAGAATATAAAATTATCAAAAAACGTGCTACTGCCCCTTTAAGTGGTTCGTTTGGAAGACTGGGTTGCATTAGCTTCACTCTGTACATACTCTAAAAATCCTCTGAAATATTGACTTTATGCCAATGCATTGGATCATGATCATGCACTATGCATATATTCCTTTGTTACGTCTCAATAATTTTGGAACAAAACCTTCATAATGAACAATTTTCTTTCTCACAATATTGACACTTTTACTGTTCATGGTATTAATCTTGGTGACTAGGTAACATACGAGGCCCCAACTGAATGCTTTGAAGGATCTTTCAATTTACTTCTAATTATCTTCTAATGCATCAAAGTGCTTCTTTATTCTTTTGTATCAGTATAAAGTTAAATTAAATTAATGAGTAGAAATAGTGTTGAGATACGATTTTTATTATTTTGCGGATTTGACAAGGGTTTACATTTTAGCACAAAGTTTTTGTTTACCATAAGTTTCAAAACATACTTCGGACAAAAACAAAATGTTGGATCTCTTTCAGTGTCGATTGAACTATTCTTGAACGTGTGGATACATTACACCTTGCCACTAAAGTGCCTCAACAGTAGGGAATATCTTAGATACATCCAAAGGGCTAAAACAGTTGATTTAATGATAAGGATTTTTTATACATGAGCTCTATCAAGCTTGTTCAAATTAGATCAAGTAACAATACATGAACAATAACTGAAACAAAATAGTGGTATATAAATCAATATACATTGTAGATGTTAGTAACGAAATAAGGTTAAAAACTTAATCAGAAAACCTTTCATTGCTGTTTTTGGTTGTGTTTTTTTTAATGTAATAAGAATCTTGACATTTTTGTCATGGTAACGTTTATTTTTTAGGGAATCGTTGTCGCAAATTAATTTGAAGCCTTTCTGCAAAGGTTATTGAAAGAAAGGGTGTTGAAATAAAGCGATAATGTTTTCTTTGAGTGATCTATGTATGCACTTAGACACAGAAAATGTTCTCACTATAACTGATTTATGTTTGGACTAAACATACTTGCATCTTTTATTATCCCACCGGTATGTAATACCGTGGGATATAGTCATCGCCCTGTCCGTCTGTATGTCCGTCCGTCCGTCCGTCCGTAATCATTTCGTTTCCGGAGCAGAACTAAAAAAAACGGTCCACATATCTTTCTGAAACTTTACATATGTATTGCCCACCTACTGAAGTGGTGCCTTTTGATATTTTCATATTTCTAAAAAATTTATTTTTTATTATTTCCATGGAAACGGCTCTTATATGGACTCTGTTCATGAAAGGTTTCGTTTCCGGAGCAGAACTAAAAAACCGGTCCACATATCTTTCTGAAACTTTACATGTGTATTGCCCACCTACAGAAGTGGTGCCTTTTGATATTTTCACATTTCTGAAAATTTTATTTTTTATTATTTCCATGGAAACGGCTCTTATATGGACTCTGTTCATGAAAGGTTTCGTTTCCGGAGCAGAACTAAAAAACCGGTCCACATATCTTTCTGAAACTTTACATGTGTATTGCCCACCTACAGAAGTGGTGCCTTTTGATATTTTCACATTTCTGAAAAAAAATTTTTTTATTATTTCCATGGAAACGGCTCTTATATGGACTCTGTTCATGAAAGGTTTCGTTTCCGGAGCAGAACTAAAAAACCGGTCCACATATCTTTCTGAAACTTTACATGTGTATTGCCCACCTACAGAAGTGGTGCCTTTTGATATTTTCACATTTCTGAAAAAAAATTTTTTTATTATTTCCATGGAAACGGCTCTTATATGGACTCTGTTCATGAAAGGTTTCGTTTCCGGAGCAGAACTAAAAAACCGGTCCACATATCTTCCTGAAACTTTACAAGTGTATTGCCCACCTACTGAAGTGGTGCCTTTTGATATTTTCACATTTCTGAAAATTTTATTTTTTATTATTTCCATGGAAACGGCTCTTATTTGGACTCTGTTCATTAAAGGTTTCGTTTATATTAGCTTATAGGGGATTCTTAATATTGCCTCATGAATATTTATGAGGCACGGAAAAGGTGGCGCGCGTAATCGAAAACGAGGCTAAGGCCGCTTCTACACCCGGAAGTAACATTCAATAGCATTGACATGTCGGTAGCTTTCCCTAAAAGCGCTTCGTTTTGGAAAATAATGACCTATTTACAATGCCAAAAGTTCAGAAACGATGCAGTAATTAAATATCTTCAGGTAACACAGCCGATAATAGTATTTTACTCGCTGGGCGAGTTTTCTTGATTGATTCACAGGGCTGTTTACACATTGTGTGCACCGTCAATTTGATTCCGATGTTGCTAATTAATTTTATACGCTTTACAAACTAACTAAACTTTACACATATCCCTTATTTCAAGAATATTTCAATTATAATCTATATACATATTTCATTTGGGTAAGAAAAACAATAATAAGGTCTCCTCTAGTCGTCGAGTTCGATGTCTACGAGTTACTTTCAGGTCATCAAGTGCAGGCCTTATGTAAACAAACTGCATCTACTTAATTAATTCTTATGCAATAAATTTATGAGTCATATCAGATTAAAATAATACGTTTGAAAAATTTCATAATTAATATCTTAACGTTTTCTATGTTTCTGATAACACCCACATCAAGAATATTCTTATCTTAAAAATATTTTTATTGCAGATAAATAATATTTTACATAAATAATAAGTGATACTGAGTCTACTCCTGCATATCTACAGTACATAGAATCATTTTATGAAAATTAATGTACATATAGAACTTATTCTTCTCAGTTCTTCCAGTGAGAAAAGTTGAATTTAAAATAATCTCAGTGAGATATTTTTGTAGTTGCAAATTGAAGTTTGTAAAAATTTATATTAAAAAATTGTTTAATAAATGTTATGTTTATCATATGAGAGCAACAGTATAATGAGGGAGATCCTTACAAATTATTAGGAATATTATATTGAAAAAAAAAACACACAATTGCAGCAGCCTTTAAATAAGAAAAAAATATTGATAATAATTCTGATGGCATAAAGCTTGTTTTCAGCATTAGAACTGACAAAGGAATTTTGTGGCCTAGGAACATATTTCAATCAATGCTACAAACAAATCTAAATGGTAAATTTAGAATACTGATAATTAAAAAATGTTAAATTTGGCCTGTGTTTTAAAACTATTTGTTTAGTTTTGTTGATAGTTATATTGTTAAATTAATTTGTTTTTCCTTGACACAGAACTAGCCATATGTTCAGAGTATATTAATCATATATATATTTGTTTATAGAGCTTATTCAAATCTCTGTTCTGGGGTTGTAGAAATATTCAAGAAAATCACTAGAATTGGTCTAAGACCACTGTGAAATCATGTTACATGAATTATAAAAATTGTAGTATATATATTAGAAGCAACTGCATGTACTTTATTAGATAAATGAGGGATATCTTTACATTTGGAAAATGGATATTAAAAAATAAATTTTACAAAAGGAACAATTATTTAGGTTTAACAAAGTGCAATCAATTATTTTTGTGACATAAATTTTCACCAAAAGAGATTATAGAAACTGTCAATTTATTTTGAAGGTCTGAATACTTACTTGAAATTGTATTATTTATACCTAGCTAAAGGGCTGTTTTTTATAATGCTGAAATTCATGAATAACATTTTTATGTTCAAGCAATTTTGTTAGTATTTCATATTGTTTCAATTATTTATCTTCAGTGCCTAGAATAAATCACACAATTCAAGTAAAGCATTAACCAAACAAAGATCTACATTGCCATAAGTCCTACCATAACTCCTTTTAAACTAATCAAATATTCATTGAAATATTATTGAATATCATATCAATTCTAACAAGAGAATATGTTTACAGTTAAATAATAAGATATAACAATTTCCTTCATTTTAATCAAATTGCAATTTTCAAATGCTCCATATCAAAGCAAAATAACATTCTTAATTTTCAATATGATTATTAATATATACATGCATTTCCCTCCCAGACCAAGTTTGTCTACTGTTTATTTGTAACTTGTATGGCCTTACATATTGGTAAAACTTAATAGAGTATTGAAGCATCTATATGTAATTCAATGTGCCAACAATTCAAATTATTTGCCCACAATAATAATATTTATTGTCTCAAGACCATGTATGTGTGCTGATATCTATTAACATATCAATGAAAGGCTTATTTATTATCATCACAATATCAATAATTCTCCATTTCATATTTGAATCATGATGAATAGTTTTTGTTTTAAAATATTCTGTTTAACAAGCTTCTTACTTTTCAATATAATTATGATGTGTCTTTTTGACGGTTTTGCAGCACAGCCAACATTGTAAATCACAATAAACATTTGTAAACATCCCCAAGGCTCTCATAAGTTGGGCAGTTACGGCAGTTTGTTCAAAATGTTGGCAGTGGAGATCGAGATAATAAACAAAAATTACATTTTGTGAATGATTATCATAAATTTGCAATGAGGTATATAGCAATCAAAAAAACTATGATCTTGTTTGCAAAATTTGCAAAACTCGTCGGTCTTTTGAATTTGCCACGAATTTAACTATCCAAAACGAAGGTTCGTTATGGATTTACATGGAATGATTACCTCCATTGGGGCGATTTTATTGTCATACAACAGGTTTACGTCACTGGTGTAGCTGGAAAACGATTCTATCATACAGGCACAATCATTTCTAGCCGATAGAAACCAGAGGATCGCACCAACAACACGTAGCCATTACGCGAACCAGGAAGTAAGAAGCGGCCTTAGCCTCGTTTTGGATTTGAGAAGGTCATAGGTCGTATGCATGCATAAATATTGAGAATCCCCTATACTATTATGAACCTTGCTTGAAAAATTTACAATTATCTTTCAAAGGTTTACATCTTACGATCATGTGGAACCGGTGGGATATGTCATCTTCTGATGACTCTTGTTTATTTACCTTTCAGCTGGTTTACAATTAAACAAGCAAATGATACAGCACCGCTGTTTAATTCAATGCTTCCTATCTGGTCACATAATTGATTGTCTCAGTTTCTTCTCAAAAATAGAATAACTTCAACAATGTTTCATTTCTTAACCGACTACATAAATGGAGAAAACCTCTTCTCTATCTTTGTTAAAATGACCATTTATAGGAAGTGTTATAACTAACACTTGAAGGTTAACAATTATATCTGAAATAATTTATTTTCTACGAAGATGTTATGCCCATAACAAGTTAATACTTCATTAAATTTAGAATTTAATTTGTGCTAAATAATAAGTTCGGTTTCTTAGAAAAACAGTTGGAATTTTGGGAAGGTTTCATCCTTCTTTTTTTGTAGTTGCAGATGATAATTTTAACAAAGTCACTCACTTGTGCAGTCATTCGTGAGCAGCAATGGCATAAACTAACACTTGAGATATGTTTATAGCTTTTACTGCCATGTATATCCGTTGACAGGTACACTCAAAAACCTCATATATTTATCATAAGGTGAAACTCTTTAAGGCAATTCTTTATAGGATTTCAAAGGTGTTAATCTCCAAATTTGTATGCGTTTGTCATCACTTTACAGCAAACATACCTACACATGACTAAATATCCCTTGCAATTCAAACGTAACTGTAATTGGTCTTTAAAATTTCGTTCTCCTTTTTGCTAGCAGTTATTTCAAGTTGTGTATCTATTTAAAGTGACTGGCAAGGTCTAAAGGTAACACATTACAGATTGGTGCAAACTGAAACTGTTATGACATGGCTTTGTGATGTCATAGCCACTCCTGTATAACATGTCACTTCAATTAATAGAAACTTGTTGCAATCTAAAATAGTTATTTGTTGATCAATAATTTCTACAGTTTCAGATAATCAAACATTTGCATCAGCAAAAGTGAAAGTGAGCAAAATGAATAAATTGAACTTGTTTTCATTTAGAAAAAAAGGAAAACAACTTGTCAGTAGAATACAGGTTACATATTATTTGATTGGCTCACAAAAAACTATCAAAAATAGGAAAAGGTATTACTCCCTGGGGACTAACAGTAAAAATGCAAACTTTGTCCATACTTCCACATGAATAATATATTACTATAAACGTAAATAAAAAAATTCAAGGAAAACTGGGAATATCTAGGAAGTGACATATAATATTTTTAACTTGAATTCTGTATTTTAAAACTATCAACGATTATAAGATTTAAAGTTATACCTGATAAGGGCTAAGTGCTTGAAGTGCAATAATGTTGTAATGTCATTAATTCGTTCTTTATTGAACCTTCATAGAGATTTATTTACTTTAAAACGTTTATCAATTCCCTAAGTTTTTTCCATCCTAGTTACCCATGTCCATATGGCCTATACAACTCCTGTGGAACTTGACTTTTGGACAAATCATTTCCTCTTAAAGAATCTAGCACTAAATACCTTTTAGACACCGCAACGTTCTGATCAAGGAGCAGGGAATCACTGAAGAGTTAAGCTGCTTTGAATGGTCGGCGAAATTTAACAACGCTCCTACTGTTTAAACGTGAATACCTCTCCCTCTGCTGTATTCTATCAACATATTATTAAATCATTCAAATGTTTAACAGTCAAACCTATTGTTACACCAAAAATGATAACAGATCATGCAACGTTTTAATTAGAACTAGAAATCTGTGCATGTGATGCACTGTGATGTCCCCCGAAAGTAACCCTACCCCCATTATGTACAAATTTCAAATTGTTTCCATGGTAACCAGAAAAATAACAATTGAGAATAACCTCCAGTAGTTCGAACCACATATCAAGTCTAGTAAAAATATTTTGAATAGTTATTAAGCTAAAACACGGAAACAGACCCTACCCCCAATATACACCTAGTTCAACTTGTTTCTTTAGAAACCAGAAAAATTAAAAATTAGGAATAACCAAAATAGCAAAAGGCACCTCTCCAGTACTAGATCTAACCACATACCAAGTTTCATTAAAATATATTGAACAGTTTTGAAGATATGGTCCGGAAACGAAAGCATCCCCCAATATGCACTAAGTTCAAAATGTTTCCATGGAAACCAAAGAAATACAAAATTCAGAATAACCAAAATAGCAAAAGGCACCACTCCAGTACTAGATCTAACCACATACCAAGTTTCATTAAAAAATATTGAACGGTTTTTGGAGATATGGTCCGGAAACGAAAGCATCCCCCAATATGCACTAAGTTCAAAATGTTTCCATGGAAACCATAAAAAATAAAAAATTCAGAATAACCAAAATAGCAAAAGGCACCACTCAAGTACTAGATCTAACCACCTACCAAGTTTTGTTAAAAAATATTGAACGGTTTTGGAGATATTGTCCGGAAACGAAAGCATCCCTCAATATGCACTAAGTTCAAATTGTTTCCATGGAAACCAGAAAATTATAAAATTCACACTCGTTTTGTAAAAATCATATGACACATTTCCGAGGGTAATCATTTCTTTATGACATAGTGATTTATTTGTCTTATGATTATGAAACCTGCAAAAGTTCTTAGATGTACATGTATAGATAAGCTATTGTTATAAACTGCAATATGCCTCATGATATGTTCCATTTGGAACTCCATTATTATAAATCATGTTAAAATTTACACTAGGAGCTGTGATGATATCTCTTATGGAAGAGTGATTCTCACTGTAGATTGTTGAACTAACATGCTACTCTCAAGTGTGTTGATTAGAATATGAAAGAGCGAATAATAAATTGCATGTATGACAAGTGTTTATAAATGCTTTATTGCTATGATATTGGATATGTGACATCGATCTGAGGGAGTTTTATTAATTCCAATCACGTGACAATGATTATCATAGAAGATATGCAAAATACGTCCTAAGTTTTGTCAATTTGTTGGCCATATTCTGTAAATCAATGAGACTACATGCTTCTCGTCAAACTCGGCTACATTTTACAACAATGCTGTAAAATGTACAATTCAGATACTAGAAGTCTGCCGTTGGTTCATACAAATGTAATGTTTTACTCTGGTTAAGTGTGAATTATTATCATATTATATATACATGTTTATAATTTGATTATATTATACAGATATGGAGAATTGTTCTTTTCTAGTTAGAAAAGAGTTGCAACTTTCAACAACATTGTCTTCTGTTTTTGTTTGAAAATATGTTCATGAATTATCACAGTTATCAATTTTACAACAACGTTGGGTTTTTTTCGTTTAAAAATTCGTTCCTGATGATCAATGAACAAATTCGTTTTTGTCTCCATATATCAGATGGTAATAAACGGTCATAAATCAATAAAATCATGAAATAGGAAAGAAGGATTTTAAAAGTTTTCTTGAAATTAACAAGATTGTAAAAAAATCATGGCCACTTTTACAGAAAATATTTGTACCACGATTTACCCATCAGTCTTAAATTGCATGAAAACAAATTACCTTGACATTCGAACCAAAACCTTTTCTTGAAAAACATTCAGCAAGGCTATGTGAAAGAAGCAAGACAAGAAAAGCTGTAAAAATATCCGCTTATTTCTGATTGATTTATTGATTTGTGATGGATGTGTGGGATTGACAATGGATGGATCTGTAAATCTGTAACTAATGGAAACTAAGTGCCCTTTCTCAATGACTTGGGATAAAAACCTTTATGTTGGGCTGAAAACAAATGAATTTCCGAGCCAAAGTAAAAGTTCTAATTGAAAACTGATCAAGATTTCCAATTCTTGTCTAAGTTGTACTGTGTTACCAGTGATCCTTCCTTTTGAGTTGTTTTTTATATGTAGTCATTGTTATCATCAATAACTAACACATATTGATGATTTTAAGATGAAGGTTAAAACAAAAATTATTTTTATCTGATGTACAAATAAGGAAACCGGAATAATAAATAACTTTTTATATAAAGAACATTATTTTATCCGTCTCTTAAAACTTTTATTATTTAGCATAAGAATTATTTCGTTTCCGAATGAATATGATGTTATTCTTCTTATAAATATATGACAATAGCAAGATTGCAACAGACAAACCTCAACTGGAACGGCATATTCACGGCTTTTTTTAGAACATGAGAACCAAATAATGATTAAAATATCATCACAGTATCTTATAGGTACACTGTTTTAAGCTAAAACATTAAAAGTGAATCCGCAACTGATGTTTTGACACCGCGTTGATGGCAGCACTCAAATACGATTTTCATCAACTCTGAAAATCAGTGGTCCTACATGCAAACCCTTCAGGTCACCTTTCAGTTAAACAGACTCATGTCTTCCGGATATTGAGAATTCGGCTCTGGGACTATGGATCTGAAATTTAAATCTGGTCCATTAAAGAGAATTTCACTTCAGATCGATTTTATTAATTCATTTGCAGTAATTTTGTGAATATACGGTAGGCTTTTCTGTGCAAATATTAATCAAAGATTAACTAATTTTCACTTATACCTTAGATTGATTTTATGTCTCAATTCACTTGCAGTAATTTCTAACACGTGAACATGAGGAAGGCCTTTCTGTGAAAATATTAATTAAAGATGAACTATATTTTCACTTATACCATCCTCTAGTCAATAATGTTATACTCTGAAACTAACATTTGGCCTCATTGAGTCTGGAAGACATCAAGGGATACTTCATGTAGTCAAGCATTAGATCATAAGTTGTCCAAGAATCTGAAAGATTCTCAGGAATTGAGACGGCAACAGGAAACAAGGTAAGTGGTAGCATAGCCAAACAGTCACTCGATGAATTCTCTTAAAATCCCTAAATATCTCAAATACTTTTTATGCGAATTCATTGTAGCATGTATTCTTTCGTCAATTAGACAGCTTGCTTGCGGTTTTACTATATGACCTTTAAAAAAATATCATTAAAGCTTCTGTTAGATCACTGCTTCTTAAATTCTTCCTATTTATCTATATTTTTTAGTCAAAGGCTGTACTCGTATGACCGCTATGTGTTTGATTTACTCAAAATACATTATTATTTATCAGTTTTCGTGAATATTGTGTAAGAGAGTCCCCTGTCAGTCTAAATGTTCTCTTTCGTGTCGATATATGTACTTTATAATTCATAAAAATGTATGCATATACTCTGACTTTGTGTGTCCCTTCATACTATTCTTTAAATTGGGTAAACATGATTTAACACTAATAAATTCCTAGCACAGTTAACATGATATTACATGTACATATTTATTAACATCTTCTCTTAATTTGTCAAGTCAAAAAGCGTTAGTCTTTTTGTTACATAATTCATGTGGACTTTGAAATGAAAAATATATTTCTTTAAAACACTCGTATGTATTGTGTAAAAAGTTTGTTTGCAGTCATTAATAATTTAAAGATTTTCTCAAACATGCCCAACAGTTTTTGTGAATAGATTGAAATTTATTGATCGAATCAGAACCAAATGAAAGCAAGAGATTTTAAATCGATTACAGGACACAATCAAATTCTGTTCCATATTCATTGTCACTAATGAGAGGAAACTCAACAGCTGTGATCAGGGAGAAGATTTCTTGGGAAAGATGGCACCAACGGAAATGCTCTTCAAATTGTAAAGCATAAATTTCTCATTGTGTAGATTGAAGTTATATTTTGTACAACCGTATTGACATTTGATATCAATTTTGTGTTGGGAACATAATTTATCGTGTCAAGGACACAAACGATACATATGAACAAAATATTTATACACGAAAAAATTATTTCCTTCCTCGGTTTCTATTAGAGTGAATAAAAGATGTGGATGTGTTTATAGGGTACACTTTAAGCAGTCAGAGTGAGGAATCTTCACCTTATTTCAACACTTCACTCGCTTCCTTCACACTTTCCTCCAATGATAGACAGTCTGTAGACACAGAGGTACCTAAAGAATGTTTGCAATTAGATCGTATAAACCTCAGGTGTCATAATCGTGTCATTTTGGAGGTAATTCTTTTCTCGGGTAAACCTGCTTTCAATGTCAAATCGCTTCTCACAGGGACATTCTAGAATAACCCAGGGACATTCTAGGATAATTTGTATTTTTACTTTACTTTTTTATATATTTTACATTTTATACAAGACTCATAACTTGTAAACATTACGAAACAAACAAATGGATTTGTAAAATATGAATGTTTAACAAATTCTGATTTAACGTTTCAGGGCGGGATTCGAACCCGGAACCTCTCTCTGTTGTTAAACAGCGCTCTGACCACTTGAGCTACCGAGGCTTCTTGTCAGCAAATGTTCATGTTCATGTTTGTTGTGTCATCCCTGACACTGTATTTTGTATATACATAATGTAAATATATATTAAATTTATTTCTAAAATCGTATGAAAAGTGTATATTTAAAGTCTTTCGCGAAGAGCTGCTGTTAAACAAACAGCTTGCAAGGATTGGCTGCGTTTGTGCGATACTTTCAGTGTTATTATATATTTCAATATTTTTACCGAGTTTTTCATCCTTTCCTTTGCTTTATATGACAGATATTAACCTGTCCCTCGGTTTTGATTGAAAATGTAAACATTCGGGGTCGGGGAAACCCAATGGGGTTTCCCCTCACCCCTCATGTCTACTTTTTCAATCAAACCCTAGGGACAGGTTAATATCCTTTACTGAATTACTTTACCTTCTATGAAGCGATAGTTGCTCATTAACATGTTTTAGCACCTCCTGATATTGCTGGCCTTATTTCTTATGAAAAACAGATTATAATATTTGAATTTGTAAATATTCCAATGTACTTTGTGCACTGTAATGGTTCGAATTTCTTTTTGATATTCCTTATGTACATATGTATGTGACTGAATTATATTTTTCTTGTAATCTTCAAATGGCATTGTAGGAAATACAATACATATACATTCATGTTTAGCCTTAATCAAAAAAAGAGAACTTATACAACGTCATGTTAAAGGTCCACTAAATAAAAAGATATAAGAAAGAAAAATCAAACCTTCATTTGAAAATAATCATCTCATTTTATAGAGTCTCTGGTTAAATCATTTCACGCTATCAACAGTTTTAGCACAAATACCAATGATAAATGCCAATTCACACAACAATAACTAACTTAAAAGAACTTGGTTGTTTTTTAGTTGTACAACTATTTATAGGCTGCTCTTTTCGCTCAAAGCAGCCGAAAGGTGAATGAATAAAAGATGTGGATGTGTTTATAGTCTACCCCTACAGCAGTCAGAGTGAGGAATCTTCACCTTATTTCAACAGTTTCCTCGCTTCCTTCACACTTCACTCCAATGATAGACAGTCTGTAGACACAGAGGTACCTCCAGAAGTCAAAAATAATTTACCTTCTATGAAGCGATAGTTGGTTGATAAAAGTTAATACTGATTGGAGTCTAAATGATACAAAAATAATAGTAACGTCAAGTTTTACAGTCACAGGTAAGGGTTATAAGCATTGATAAAAAGACAGTCGTTAATGAGTTCTGTCCATCTGTATACAATAGATTTAAAGCGGTGTTACCTCCAAGAGAAAAACTTTTCGTTTTTGTCATTCTCAATTTTGATCACTTGGTCAAAAGGGTTGGTGGACAAAGCTTTCACGTTTCAATAATGCATAAAATGTGCCAGAGACTCGTACAAGTAAGAATAACGTACATATCTATCGAAATGTTATTATATTATTAGGATCAGGACTCTGCACATACTTTGGACATATTTTAGAGATGTAATACGTTGAATATACTTCAATCAAGATCTGAATTTTAACCAAAAGAACTACACAGGCAGTTGATGTTTTTATTTTGTGTTAATGGCATTTCTTAAATAGGTTCTTCATCATCTCTGAAAAACAATGGCCAAGCTTCGGGTCACATTTAAGTTAAACAGCCTCATGTCTTCCGGATATTCAGAAATCTGCTCTTGGCCCATTGATTTGAAATGTTGAGTCTTAACAAATTAGCTAATCGATCATGATTACATTTTGATTCCTCCTTTATCATCAATCCTTTTGCGGCTTTTCTAACACATCAACAAAAGAACGTCTTTAAACATTACACTGAAATTAAAACCAGAATTTAAAATATCTGAATGTAATTTCAAGTTTGAATCTCTTCTATCATAAAATTACAGTAGTAATTTATCAATGACAATAATAAATGTGAAAACGTCATCCATTATGCTTATATGATATTTACACCACAAAAACAAAACTATGTAATTTTTTCTCATCGTAAGTGAAGGGACGTTTTGAGTTAAAAACCAATATTCTAGCGATTGTCAAATATTCATAAGGAACAAGCTGAAATTTTCCACCAGTTTTTACAAACAAATTAAATTGTGAATTCAAATATTGTCAAAATGGATTAGTTAAGAATAACCTAAAATTTCTGTGAATGCATTATTCACAACAATTTTCTGAACTGAAAAATAATGTTAATACAACTGACTGCAACAGGTAACACTCCATCTTGCCTATCTGATATGTTTGTATCCATACAATCTCTTTGGAATTTTCGAACCCTTAAGCTTCACTCACTATTCGTCTGAATAATTCATTGATGCACAAAAATAACCGCCTGTATTGTTCAACTATGACTCTCATGGCATCTTCTACCACCTATTGAGATAATAACTGTTGTCACCTATTGTGGATAAAGAGATTAGTAAGAGTATTTAGATAGTGGACTTGTTCGCATATACAAACAAAATTAACATAGTAAATGTACATGAGATCAATATGGACAATGGGGGATAAATAGATGTTTTTTACATAATATGTGGCATTTACAAACCTTTATTGTAAAGCATACTGCAAGTTTGAGTTTGTTGTTATATTCCTATCAGCATTGGTTATAAATGTCATGTGACCATGTAAGGAACTTTATTCACCAAAATACCATTAAAAAGTACTGTTGTCATCAATGTGAATCGAGTTTAGATTTAAAGATCCACTGTTAGCTTTGCATACGGTCCGTTATGAAATTTGGATATTTAGAAAAGAAATACATAACACGGTAGAAAAAAATCAGTGTCGAAACTTTGATATCACATTTAAATGTTTTAATCAACAATACAAATACTTATTTCGGCGTCAGAAATGCAGTACTCTCTGCTAATTTGCTGAAGCATTAAACGAACAGGATTTCGGTGTAGAATTTACCCTACGTCTAAATCCTCACCCAACTTATGAACTTTGGTCTAATTTTTTCTAGGTTGGTTGCAAAAATATTGTTTAGAATAAAACAAAAACAATAAAAATACATTTAAAATATTGAAATTCAGGTCATTTTTAATGTGGATATTTAATGCGGGACTGTTGCTGTGTGAGTTAGACAAAAAATTATTAATCAAATTTAACATTTATATGTGATTTCTTTTTCTAACCTAAAGTGCATTACTCTGATGCCTACAAAAAATTACCTATCAGTCTGAAAATGTCCAGTTATGCTTGAAGTAAATCTTTTGTAGATATCATGCATCAAAAGAAAGAAATATAGAGACAGGAAACAGGTTAAGTGGTTCGTTTAGAAGACTGGGTTGCATTAGCATCACTCAATATATGCTCCCAAATCATCTGAAATATCGCCTTTATGCCAATACTATGCACCTATTCCTTTGTAAATCATTTTGGAACAAAACTTTTGTAATGACCAATTTTCTTTTTCACAATATTGACAATTAAACTGTTCGTGGTCTTGACGACTTGGTAACTGAATGCCTCGAAATAACTTTTAATTTACTTAAAATAATCTTCTAAAAATAGTGCATCAAAGTGACTCTTTATTCTTTTGTATCAGTATAGAGTAAAATTAAATGAATGAGTAGAAATAGCTTTGAGATATGATTATTATTATTTTATTGATTTGATAAGGGTCTACATTTTAAAACCAAGATGTTTCCAAATTTGCTTAGGACAAAAACAAAATGTTGGATATCTTTCACTGTCGATGGACCTTTTCATCAACGCATGACTACAAATATACCTTGTAACTGTAGGGATTCTTTCAGAGCAGTCAGAGAATACACCAAAAGGGCTAAAACAGTTTAATTAAATGATAATGATTTTAATACATGGGCTTTATCAACCTTGTCCAAATTAAATCAAGTAACAGGACATGGAAAATAGCTTAAACGAAATGGTTGTATATATAGAGAATACTAAGCGACGTCCCGTTTCATAACATTTTTATGAAACGAGTGAATGGGTTGGTATTTAACGAGTGAAAGCGAGTTAAATACCTATACCATTCACGAGTTTCATAAAAATGTTATGAAACGGGACCGAGTTTAGTATTTTATTTATTACTTGCTTAATAACATCTTAAAAAAACAAAGAAAGTCGCCAACATGACTGTCGCGGCCTGCCCGCTGACATTATGACATCATTCTTAACAATTGTGACGTCATCATAATGTCACGTCATTCGGTCAGCGCGCGATGTTATTACACAATGTGTTATAACATTGTAGATTTATTAAACAGCGATATCTTCAACGGGAGAGTAATAATAATACATATGCATTGAAGATGTAAGGAGTGAATAAAGGTTTAAAACTTCGATCTACTTTCTACAGATGGGTAAAAACAACGCAAGTTTTGAAATAAAGCCATAATATCTCATTGTAAGTGATCTATGTGAGCCCTTAGACATATAAATGTTCCCACTGTAACTAATTTATGTTTGCACTAAAGCATAATTGCAACTTTTATTTATTTACCTTTTATTTCAGCTGAACTACAAATAAAAAAGAATAACGTAAACCACCACTGTTGAGTTAGATTGTTCTTCCTATCTGGTCAATTAATTGCATGTCTGTTATTGCTATGATATTGGATGTGTGACATATATTTAAGGGACTTTTATTTATTCCAATCACGTAACAATGATTATCATAGGGTATATGCAAAATACATCCTAAGTTTCGTTAGTTTTTGGGCATTTTCTGTTAATCAATGGCCCTACATGTACATGCTCCTCGTCAAACTGCATTTTAAAACAGATACTAAAAATCTGTGTTGGTTCATGGAAGTGTAATGTTTTACGCTGGTTAAGTTTGAATCATTCTCAGATTATATATACATGTTTATAATTTGAGTATATATTACAGATACATGTATGGAGGAAAGTTATGTTCAAATCAGAAAATACTTGCAACTTTACTTCATTGACCACATCATTGTCTTCTGTTATTGTTTGAAAATATGTTCATGAATTATCACAGTAATCAATTTTACAACAACGTTGTTTTTTCTTTCAAACTTTGTTCCTGATGATCATGAAACAAATATTTTGTATAATTGTCTTTGTCTCCATTTATCAGATGGTTATAAAGGGTCATAAATCAAGAAAAGCAGGAAATAGGGACGAAAGATTTTTTTTAAATTCTTGAAACTAACAAGGAAACAAAAAAGAAAAAATACCTGCAAGAATCATATTTTGTAATCTACTATCACTTTACTCATCAGTCTTAAAATATTCACTTTGATATTCAAACCAGAGCCTATTCTTGAACAACATTAAGTAAGGCTTTGTGAAAGTAGCCAGACAAGAAAAGCAGTAAAAAAATATCCGCTAATTTCTGATTGATTTATTGACTTTTGATGGGTGTGTGGGATTGATAGTGAATGGATCTGTAAATCTGTAACTAATGGAAATAATTGCCCTTTCGTAATGATTACGGATAAAAACCTTTATGTTGGGCTGGAAACAAATGAACTTCCGAGCAAAGTTTTTATGTAAAGCTGATCAAGGTTTCCCTTCCACGATGAAGGGTGAAATTATTTCGTAAGTAGCACTGTCCAAGGTAGCAAATATCTACTGGGCCAGTGCCGGCCCAGTACAGTCATGAGTAATGGCCCAGTAGTGGATGCCAGTACTGGGCCAGTACAGGCGGTGCTCATCGGCTCTGTGCCGGCCCAGTACATGATTTTAGTATCGGGCCAGTGCAGTTTCAGTACTGGGCCGACAGTACCACGATGCTGGTTTGACGTCAGTGAGACTACAGAAGCTTTTAAACTGTCTGTGAATATTCCTTTTATATATGGTCCATCTTTTTAATGAATTTACCTCCACAATGAAGGGTGAAATTATTTCGTAAGTAGCACTACAGTGCTATATATATTATTACATTTCCATATAAAATAACAATCCAAAAAGAAAGATCACTGGTAAATACCAGTGATCTTTCTTTTTGGATTGTTATTTTATATGTAGTCATTGTTATCATCAATAACTTACACATATTGATAATTTTCAGATGAAGGTTGAAACAAAAACTTTTTTCATCTGATGTACAAATAAGAAAACCAGAATAATAAATAGCTTTTGATAAAAAAAACATATCATACATTTTATCTGCCTTTAAAAAGGTTTATTTAGCATAAGAATTATTTGGTTTTCAAATGAATATGATGTTATTCTTCTTATGAGTATGTGCCCATAAGTAGACAGACCTCAAAAGGTTTATTCAACTGCCACTCTATATTCATGGTATATGCGAACATGAGAACCCAATAATGATGAAAATGTCATCACAGTATCTCATATCTAAACCGTTTTAAGCTACAACATTAAAAGTAAATCCGGAGCTGATGTTTTGACTCCGTGTTGATGGCAGCACTCCAATACGATTTTCATCAACTCTGAAAATCAATGGTTCTACATGCAAAGCCTTTAGGTCACCTTTTAGTTAAACAGACTCATGTCTTCCGGATATTGAGATTTCGGCTCTTGGACTCTGGATCCGAAATGTTAATTCTGGTCACATTAAAGAGAATTTCACTTCAGATCGATTTTATGTTTAAATTCATTTGCAGTAATTTTGTGAATATAAGGTAGACTTCTCTGTGAACATAGTAATCAGTAATAGTATTTTCACTTATACCATGCTCTAGTCAATAATGTAATACTCTGAAGCTAACATTTGGCCTCTGGAAGACATCAAGAGATACTTCATGTAGTGAAGCATTAGATCATAAGTTGTCAAAGAATCTGAAATATTCTAAGGAATTGAGACGGCAACAGGAAACAGGGTAAGTGGAAGCTAGCAATACAGTCACTCAATGAAATCTTTTAAAATCCCTAACTATCTAAAATACTTTTTATGCAAATCCATTGCAGCATGTATTTCTTTGTCAACTGGACAGCTTGCGGATAGTTTGACTATATGACCTTAAAATGAACCTCAACATTACAGCTTCTGTAAGATTACAGAAAGAGCTTCCTAATGCTACCATTTTTTCTTTAATTTTAAGACAAAGGCTGTCTACGTTGACTGTACGAAAATGAGAAGGGTGTATGACCGCAATACTCATATTATTTATAAATTTGTATGATTATTGTAAGAACGTCCTCTGTCCAGCTTAATGTTCCATTTCATGTCAATATATGTACTTTATGATTTTAAAAATGTATTCATAAACTCTGGCTTTGTATGTTCCATCATATTATTTATATATTTGGTAAAAATGATTTTACACAGATACCTAAGTAAACAAAATGTTACTTACATCCAATCTTAATTTGTCGAATCAAAAAGCAGTAGTCTTCTAGTTACATTCAATTCTTTATTTCTGAAGTGTAGGCCATCGGCCCATAACTACATATATTAGATTGTACATGACAAACTGGTGTGTATACAATAAAATGTTTAAATAGTTACATAATTCATGTGGACTTTGAAATTAAAAAGGGAAGTCTATAAAACACTTAAATGTATTGCGTAACAATATTTGTTTTCATTCATTAATAATTTAAAGATTTTCTCAAACATACTCAACAGTTTTTTAGCCAATGGTTAAGAGAATAATATGAAATTTATTGATCGAATCAGAACCAACTGAAAGCAAGAGATTTTAAATCGATTACAGGACACAATCAAGTTCTGTTCCATATTCATTGTCACTAATGAGAGGAATCTCAACAGCTGTGATCAGGGAGAAGATTTCTTGGGAAAGATGGCACCAACGAAAATGCTCTATAAATTGTATAACAACAACTTTTCATTGTGTAGATTCAAGCTGTATTTTGTATAAGCATATTGACATTTTATAAACAAATTTGTATTAAGAAGTATTTTATCTATGGGCACAAACAATAAAAAGGAAGCTATATAAGCATGGAGAAATTATTTCCTTCCTCGGTTTTTACTTGACTTTGTGTTTATTTATCATTATAAAGACCACCTGGACGGAAAAACACTAAAACTAGATAGAGTTAGGATACAGTAATGAACATTCAACTGAAGATCATTTTCATTATGCCTACCAACATGGGTGTATACTGGAAATGTTACATGCAAAAAGTTATGAAACATGATTTCATTCACATTAAAAACAAGACTCATGTTATTTTTTTACTAAGGTGACTTCGCTCTCACAACATTGGTATACCTTTTTTTCCTTTCTTAAAAATCAAAAACTTATGATATTTAGAACTGAGCATATGAACATCGTAAACGTTGATTATTTGAATACATACATATAGAGCTGATTTCCTTAACATAGGAAGGCACCACTAGATTTGCATCTTACTTCAAAAGATCTGAAGACAAAGTAAGATCATTTGTATCTGTTTTGCTTCTACTATATTGTTAGAGGTCTTTCTCAAAGATATGGCACCTTTTTATTTCAATATTTCTGCTAAAACTTGTTTTGATGCCAAAAGTAATTTCTGTGCCAAACCAATGAAAACATAATTAAAAAATAATAGTACTTGAAATAACTTGATTACATCAATACAATAATGAGGGTATCGTCAATATTTCTCACAAGGAACAGAAAGGATAATATCTTGCTGTAGAAAGCATGGTTTAAAAAAATATGCTTTTTCGGCTTTGTTTTGTTATTTTTGAGGAAAACGTATTTAAACATTTCAGAAATCACTCATGTGTAAGTGCAAATGCAAACATTTCTAATCAGGGATGCTGTTAAATGATGTTGGTCTTGGCACTATTTTGTGGTGCACCTGTTTATATTCAAGGCCTTACTGCTGAAGAAAGATAGATTATGATATTCAAATTCTCAATATATATATATATATATATATGACATTAGAAAATAGACTGAGTATTTCTGAACATCACTGCTGTAAATATAGACATGTGGACTCTGATTGTTTGAATTACTTGTAAATATTCCTATTGTATATATTAAATTTTATGTGACTGATTGGTATTTTGCTTTAACATTCAAATGACATTGGAGGAATTCATTCATTCATTTTATTCATTCATCCATTCATTCATTCATTTATTTATTCATTTCAGAAGTCACACATGGGTAAGCATGCAATGGAATAAAAAAACTCTTAATTAGAGAAAGATAACTTATACGATGTAAAGTTAAAGATCAACTCAACAAAAAGATATTGGAAATAAAAGCAACTCCCTTCATTTCAAAATAATCATCTCGTTGTTATGAGTCTCTGGCTAAATTATTAACGTTGTCAGCAACATTTTGAGCACACATACCAATAATAATGCCAATTCACACAAATTAACTTACTTAAAAGAACTTGGTTGTTTTTAGTTCTATAACTATTTATAGGCTGCTCTTTTCCCTCAAAGCAGCTGAAAGGTGAATGAATAAAAGATGTGGATGTGTTTTCAGAGTACAGCTACAGCAGTCAGAGTGAGAAATCTTCACCTCATTTCAACACTTCACTCGCTTCCCTCACACTTCACTCCAATGATAGACAGTCTGTAGACACAGAGGTACCTCCAGAATGTTTGTGATGAAATCAAAAATAATTTACCTTCTATGAAGCGATAGTTGGTCGATAAAAGTTAATACTGATTGGAGTCTAAATGATACAAAAATATTAGTAACGTCAGGTTTAAAAGTCACAGGTAAGGGTTATAAACATTGATAAACAGTCAGTCGTTTATGAGTTCTGTACATCTGCATTCAATAGATTAAAAGCGATGTTACCTTCAAGAAAAAATCTTCATTTTAGTCATCCTTTAAGAAAAAATCATCCTCAATGTTGATCACTGGGTCAAAAAGGGTTGGTGAACAAAACTTCACGTTTCATTAATAAATAAACTGTAAGAAAAGCGTACATGTTTATAAAAATTATATTCCAATATACCAAGACTTGGGAGTGTGCACATATCTTTGGGTATATTTTAGAGATGTAATACTTTGAATATACTTCAATCAAGATCTGAATTTTAACAATAAAAACTACACAGGGAGTTGATGTTTTTATTTTGTGTTAATGGCATTTCTTAAATAGGTTCTTCATCATCTCTAAAAATCAATGGACGAGCTTTGGGTCACATTTAAGTTAAACAGCCACTATGCATATATTCCTCTGTTACGTCTAAATGGAACAAAACCTTCTTAATAAACAATTTTCTTTCTCATAATATTGACAATTTGGTATTAATCTTGATGACTGGTAACATACGAGGCCCCAACTGAATGCTTTGAAGGATCTTTCAATTTACTTCTAATAATCTTCTAATGCATCAAAGTCCTTCTTTATTCTTTGTATCACTATGGAGTTAAATTAAATGAATAATCGTTGAGATACTTTTTTAATTATTTTACGGATTTTATGAGGGTCTACATTTTAGCATCAGGCTTTTGTTTACCATATGTTTCCAAATGTACTTCGGACATTAAAAAAAAGTTGGATCTCTTTCACTGTCGATTGAATTATTCTTGAACGTATGTATACAAAAACACTTTGTCACTAAAGCGCCTCAGCAGTAGGGAATCTCTTAGATACATCCAAAGGGCTAAACAGGTTGATTTTATTATAAGGATTTTTATACTTGAGCTCTATCAAGCTTGTTCAAATTAAATCAAGTTACAATGCATGAATAATACCTGAAACAAAATGATTGTATATAAATCCATATACATAGATGTTAGTAACGAACTAAGGTTTACAACTTATTCAGAAAACCTTTCATTGCTGTTTGTGGTTGTTGTTTTTTAAGGTTATAAGAATCTTGACATTTTTAGTCATGGTAACGTTTATATTTGTGGGAATCCTTGTAGCTTGTAGGTGTGTACTGTTGGTATAAAGCGATGTTTTCCTGTAAGTGATCTATGTCTGCACTTAGACACAGAAAATATTCTCACTGTAACTGATTTATGTTTGCACTATACATACTTGCATCTTTTATTTATTTACCTTCCAGCTGTTTTACAATCAAAAAAGCAAATGATACAGCACAGCTGTTTAATTCAATGCTTCCTATCTGGTCACATAATTGATTGTCTCAGTCTCAAAAATATAATTACTTCAACAAGGTTTCATTTCTTAACCGACTACATAAATGGAGAAAACCTCTTCTTTATCTTTGTGAAAATGACCATTTATAGGAAGTGTTATAAATAACACTTGAAGGTTAACAATTATCAATGGACGAGCTTTGGGTCACATTTAAGTTAAACAGCCTCATGTCTTCCGGATATTGAGAAATTTGCTCTTGGCCAATGGATCTGAAATGTTGAGTCTTAACACATTAGCAAATCGATCACATTAGCAAATCGATTACATTTTGATTCCTCCTTAGGTCGATTTTATCATCAATCCTTTAGCGGCTTTTCTAACACATCAACAAAAGGATGCCTTAAGACCTTACACTGAAATTAAAGCCAATAATGATAATATTTGAATGCAATTTCCAGTTTGAATATTTTCTGTCATGAGAATACAGTCTTTTATCAATGACAATAATTGATGTGAAATAGTGAAGCATTTTGCTAATATATACATGGTATTGCATTAAAAAAAAAATTATGTCATTTTTAATGTAAATGCAAGATGTTTTGAGTTGAAAACCATTATGCTAGCAATTAACAAATATTTATGATAAGGGACAAGCTCAAATTTTCGACCAGTTTTTAAGAGAATATTTTTGATTGTGCAATTTGTGCATTAAACATAGAGTAGAATAAAATGAGATTTCTATGAATGCATGATTCGTAAAAACAAATTCATAAAATTTATCAACGATTAATCAAAAGAACAGAATATCAAGACAATTTAAAATATTTTCTACTTATGAGCTGGAAAAAATGTTAAAATGATTGACTGCAACAGGGCATTTTATCTCTCATATCATACATGTTTGTATCCATATGATCTCTCTGGGATTTCCGAACCCTCAAACTTCAGCCAATCTCTACTATGGGTCTGAATAAATTATGGATGTACAAAAATAACAGCCTGTATCGTTCAACTATGACTCGCATGGCGTCTACCACCACCTGAGATATTGACTTTTTTCATCTATTGTGGATATCATTCAAACAGTTTAATAAGAGTACTTAGATTCTGGATTTGTTATATACAACCCAAATTAACTCGTACATTGTACATGTACATGAGTTCAAGATGGACCATGGGTGATAGAGGTATGTTTTTAAAAAAAATATGCGGTCTTTCCATAGCAGTTTTTTTTAAATTATTGCACTTGAAGCATACTGCAAGCACAGTTTGTGTTTGTTGCTGTTATATTCTTATCAGCGTTGGCAACAAATGCCATGTGACCACGTAAGGAACTTTATTCACTCAATTACCAATACAAATTTGAAAAGTACTGTTGTCATCAATGTGAATCGAGTTTAGATTTAAAGATCCACTGTCATCTTTGCATCTTTTGCTCGTTATTAAATTTAGATATTCAGAAAAGAAGTACATCTCTCGGATTACAACGAATGCAGTAAAACTATGTTCTTAGAATTGGAAATTCAAGACATTATGAATATGAATCCTTAATTCAGGATCGTTGCTAAGTTAGATAGACAAAAATATTAATCAAATTGAGCATTTCAATGTGATTTCATGACCCTGATGCTAATGAAAATCCCCTCTCAGTCGGAAAGTGTCCAGTTATGCTTGAAGTAGGTCTCCTGTAGATATCATGCATCAAAAGAAAGAAATACAGAGACAGGAAACAGGTTAAGTGGTTCGTTAGGAAGACTGGGTTGCATTAGCATCACTCAGTATATACATTAAAAATCATCTGAAATATTGACTTTATGCAAATGCATTGGATCATGATCATGCACTATGCATATATTCCTCTGTTACGTCTAAATGATTTTGGAACAAAACCTTCTTAATAAACAATTTTCTTTCTCACAATATTGACAATTTGGTATTAATCTTGATGACTGGTAACATAAGAGGCCCCCAACTGAATGCTTTGAAGGATCTTTCAATTTACTTCTAATAATCTTTTAATGCATCAAAGTCCTTCTTTATTGTTTGTATCACTATGGAGTTAAATTAAATGAATGATCGTTGAGATACTTTTTATATTATTTTACGGATTTTATGAGAGTCTACATTTTAGCACCAGGCTTTTGTTTACCATTAGTTTCCAAATATACTTCGGACATGAAAATGTTGGATCTCTTTCACTGTCGATTGAATTATTCTTGAACGTGTGTATACAATACCCTGTGTCACTAAAGCGCCTCAGCAGTAGAGAATCTCTTAGATACATCAAAAGGGCTAAACAGATTGATTTGATTATAATGATTTTTGATACATGAGCTCTATCAAGCCTGTTCAAATTAAATCAAGTTACAATGCATGAAAAATGAAACTGAAAAAAAATGGTTGTATATAAATCCATATACATTGTGAACCACTAACTGTCACTAAAAATAACAAGTCAAAGGCCAACCAGTTCATAAGAGCGAGAAAACGGCCATTCAAAGTCAGGATTTTGATTAAAAACCGGACAATGTGGTTCGAGTGGCACCCGAATGGATGCATAATTTCGAATATTAAACGCATTTGAGATGTTTTCTTGATTTTTCCATAAAATCAAGCATTTAAGAGATATTTTGCATAAATGGATATATTTGCAAGTCCAGTGATGAGATATGAATTTCAATCAGCATATTTGATATTTTGTAGCTTATCAAAACCAAATAAAAGTGTGAGAAATATACTGTGTGTCTCTTTAATCAGAATATCTTTCATTGCTGTTTTGGGGGGCTTTATTGTTAAGGTTATAAGAATCTTGACATCTTTGTCATGGTAAGGTTTTTATTTGTGGGAATCCGTGTAGCAAATTAAGTTATCTACTTCTGAAAGGTGTGTCGAAAGAAAGCTACTGTTGGTTTAAAGCGATAATGTTTTCCTGTAAGTGATCTATGTATGCACTTAGACATAGAAAATGTTCTCAGTGGAGCTGATTTATGTTTGCACTAAAACATACTTGCATCTTTTATTTATTTACCTTCCAGCTGTTTTACAATTAAGAAAAGCAAACGATACATCACAGCAGTTTAAGTCAGTGCTTCCTATCTGGTCAAATAATTAATTGTCTCAGTTTCTTCTAAAAAAATAGAATTAATTCAACAAGATTTCATGTCTTAACCGCCTACATAAATGGAGAAAACCTCTTCACTATCTTTGTAAAAGTGACCATTTTAGGAAGTGTTATAAATAACACTGGACTAAAGAACTTGGGTGTCATCAAGATTTTAAGGATAACATTATGAAATGTAACTAAAATAATACAAACTAACAATCTTCTGTAGCAGGTGTACAACTGTGTATTGACTGCTTTCTTTTCGCCCAAAGCAGCTGAAAGGTGAATGAATAAAAGATGTGGATGTGTTTATAGTGTACACCTACAGCAGTCAGAGTGAGGAATCTTCAACTTATTTCAACACTTAACTCGCTTCCTTCACACTTCACTCCAATGATAGGCAGTCTGTAGACACAGAGGTACCTCCAGAAGGTTTGCAATTGGATCTGAAATAATTTACCTTCTATGAAGTTGTTATGCTCATAAAAAGTTAATACTTCATTGAATTTAGAATTTAAACTGTGCTAAATAAATAGGAAGTTCGGCTTCTTTGAAAAACAGTTTGATGTTCGGGAAGGTTGTCCTACTTTTGAGTGGTTGCAGATGACAAAGTTAATCATTTGCATCAGCACATTTGGGAACTGGTAAATCGAGCAAAATGAATAAATTGAACTTTGTTTCGCTTTAGAATAAAGGATAAAAACTTGTCAGTAGAATACAAGTTTGAAAGATGAATGAAACATTCCCGGCACAACATAATATTTGATTGGCCCACAACAACCAATCAAAAGACAGGAAAAGGTGTAACTTCCTAGGGACTTACAGTAAAACTCCTACCCTTTGTCAATCCTTCCATATGGATAATATATTACTATAAACGTAAATACACTAAAGTCTTCATGAAAACTAGACGATAATAAGATTTAAATTCAAGTTATACCTGATAGGGCTAAGAGCTAGAAATGCAATAATGTTGTAATGTCATTTATTTCATAGATTTCTTTCCACTAAAACGTTCATCAATACCCTGAGTTTTTTCATCCCAGTTACCCATGTCCATATGGCTTATACAACTTATCCTCTGGAACTTGACTTTTGGACAAATTATTTCCTCTTAAAGAATCTGGCACTAAATACCTTTTAGACACCGAGACGTTCTGATCCAGGAACAAATTGAACTGACTTGATACAGAATCGATTGATGGATTTTGCAAGAGTGGGAATCACTGAAGAGTTAAGCTGCTTTGAATGGTCGGCGATTTTTAACAACACTTTTTCTGTTTAAACGGAAATACCTCTCCCTCTGTTGTATTTTATCAACGTATTATTTAATCATTAAAATGTTTTACAGTCAAACCTATTTTTACACCAAAAATGATGAACATCATGCAACATTTAGAACATTACAGAGGTTTATAAACAGAATTCGTGTAGCAATATTAAAACTTAATACCCGTATGGTTTAAAATAAGTCGTGACATATATTGAATATGAGCACTAGTGCACTATCCCTTTTCCCTAGCAACAATTGTAGAGTGAGTTCCCATATTTTTTTCATCGGTGACGTCATCATTGTTCTTGACGTCACTGTAGCCGGCCATCGCAAGGGAAGCGATCCGTTTCTTGGATATTTCTAGGATGGTTAATTGAAATAGAATCGGTAAGAAAGATTTATTTCCCTCGCTCGGGTTATACAATAATTCACACTCGTTTCGTAAAAGTCATATGACACTCTTCTGAGGGTAATAATTTCTATTTATGGCAGAGTGATTTATTTGTCATATTATTATGAAACAAAAAAGCTATTATTTTAAACTGTAATATGCATCATTTCAATTTGGATCTCCATTATTCTCAATCACTTGGTGTTGATGATTCCCACTGTATGTTGTTGAATTAAACTAGTGTCCAAAAGAAACGCTACAAACATTTGTTTCCAAATATCTTTTTTACTCTGTTATCATTTCGTTTGGAAACTACCGGGAACATGCCATCACTTCCGGGGTAAATCGGAAACAATGTGAAAAAGAAATTATTGACTGTAGCAAGATTCGCATGTGCAGATAAATTGTATAAAACGGCTCGACCCACACGTTATTGTCATAGCATAAAAAACACACCAAAGAATGCCATGTTTGACCGTCAATGAAAGAGAGAGAGCCCCTGGAAAGGTCCTACAAGGGGCCTCACACGCCGACGTCGCTAGACAGTTTGGTTGTCCGCACACAACAGACGGCAGACCAATGTAACTTTCACGTCAAACTGGTCAGACATCAGACAGGCCCATAATCGGCAGACCACCCTTGACCTCTGCCAGTGAAGACCACTACATCAGGTTATGACACTTTCGGAACTGCTCCATCACAGCGGCGTCAACAGTGGTTACAGCACTGGGAAACAGATTCAGTCGATAGACCGTGTACGAGATACTGCGACAACATGGTGTCCGGCCACTCCATCCTACCGCGGACGGTTCCTGACACCTGACAAACAGACTGATGGCCAGGCAAGTTAACCGGTGGCAGAGTCGCACTAGGCACGACCTTATATGAACCCTATCGAACATTTATGGGATTATCTCGATCGGAGTGTCAGAAGTTCCCTTGTGCGTCAATCCTACCTCCAGGATGTTAAATAATGCCCCCTCAACGAATGGCAACGGATCACCGCAGACGTCATCAAACGTTTGACAACGTCAGTCCGTAGACGTGATCTTGCCTTTATAGACTCTTATGGTGTACATACCCGTTACTAACATCACTTTGTAACATGTATTGTGACATATCTCCACGCTTTCGGGATCAGTGCTTAAATGATTTTTCAAATATTTAACCCCACCCATCTTTACAGGCTTGTCCTAACGGTTATTCTGACTTGATTAAAATGAAACTTAATACACATTGTGTGAAAAGGACACTCTTAAAGGTTAAACCAAAATTATATTTCTATATGGGTTGGTTTTATTTATATGTCGATGCAAACACGCGGTAGCGTTTCTTTTGGACACTAGTTTAACATGCGACTCTCAAGTGTGTTGATTGGATTATGAAAGAGTGGATAATGAATTGCATGTATGACAAGTGCTTTATTGTCATTGATATGATATTGGATATGTGACATCGATCTATGGGAGTTTTATTGATTCCAATCAGGTGAAAATGATTATCATAAGGTATATACAAAATACATCCTAAGTTTCGTTAGTTTGTTGGTCATTTTCTGTTAATCAATGACACTACATGCTTCTGGTCGAAACTTGCTGCATTTTATAGCAACATCTTATCTTTCAGATACTAAAAATCTGCCGTTGGTTCATGGAAGTGTAATGTTCTACTCTGGTTTAGTTTAAATCATTCTCAGATTATATATACATGTTTATAATTTGAGTACATATTACAGATATGGAGGAATGTTCTCTTCAAATAAGAAAAGACTTGCAACTTTCCTTCATTTACCACATCATTGTCTTCTGTTATTGTTTGAAAATATGTTCATGAATTATCACAGTAATCAATTTTAAAACAACGTTGTTTTTTCTTTCAAACTTCGTTCCTGATGATCATAACAAGGATACTTTGTATAATTGTTTTTGTCTCCATATATGAGATGGTAATAAACGGTCATAGATTAATAAAAGCATAAAATAGGAAAGAAAGATTTTTAAAGTTTTCTTAAAATTAACAAGGAAACAAAAACGAAAAAAATACCTGCAGGAATCATATTTTGTTATCCACTATTACAGAAAATATGTGTACCAAGATTTACCCATCAGTCTTAAACTGCATGAAAATAATCACCAGTAAAAAATATCCGCTTATTTCTGATTGATTTATTGATTTTTGATGGGGTGTGGGATTGATAGTGAATGGATCTGTAAATCTGTAACTAATGGAAACTAAGTGCCCTTTCTTAATGACAACGGATAAAAACCTTTATATCCTGCTGAAAACAAATGAACTTCCGATCTCAAGTAAAAGTTTTTATGTAAAGCTGATCATGGTTTTCCTTCCTTGAAGGATAAACTTATTCTTTAAGTAGTACTTTGTTACTAGTGATCTTTCCTTTTGGATTGTTATTTTGTATCTAGTCATTGTTATCTTCAATAACTTACACATATTGATAATTTTCAGATGAGGGTTGCAACAAAAACTATTTTCATCTGATGTACAAATAAGAAAACCAGAATAATAAATAGCTTTTGATGAAAAAAAAACATACCATACATTTTATCTGTCTTTAAAAAGGTTTATTTAGCATAAGAATTATTTGGTTTTCAAATGAATATGATGTTATTCTTCTAATGAGTATGTGCCCATAGCTAGACAGACCTCAAAAGGTTTATTCAACTGCCACTCTATATTCATGGTATCTGCGAACATGTGAACCCAAAAATGATGAAAATGTCATCACAGTATCTCATATCTAAACTGTTTTAAGCTACAACATTAAAAGTAAACCCGGAGCTAATCTTTTGACTCAATGTTGATGGCAGCACTCAAATACGATTTTCATCAACTCTGAAAATCAATGGTCCTACATGCAAACACTTCAGGTCACCTTTTAGTTAAACAGACTCATGTCTTCCGGATATTGAGATTTCGGCTCTGGGACTATGGATCTGAAATGTTTAAGATGGTCACATTAAAGAGAATTTCACTTCAGATCGATTTTATGTTTAAATTCATTTTGTGAATAGAAGGTAGACTTTTCTGTGAAAATATTAATCAAAGATGAACTATATTTTCACTTAAACCATGCTCTAGTCAATAATGTAATACTCTGAAGCTAACATTTGGCGTCATAGAGTCTGGAAGACATCAAGGGATACTTCATGTATTCAAGCATTTGAGCATAAGTTGTCAAAGAATCTGAATGATTTTCAGGAATGGAGACGGCAACAGGAAACATGGTAAGTGGAAGCTAGCAATACAGTCACTCAATGAAATCTCTTAAAATCCCTAACTTTCTTAAATACTTTTTATGCAAATCCATTGCAGCATGTATTTCTTCATCAACTAGACAGCTTGCGGGTAGTTTTACTATATGACCTTCAAATGAACCTCAACATTACAGTTTCATATAGATTACAGAAGGATCTTCCAAATTCATTTTTTTCTTTGATTTTAAGAAAAAGGATGTCAACGTTGACTTACGAAAATAAGAAAGGCGCATGAATTTTAAGAAAAAGGATGTCAACGTTGACTTACGAAAATAAGAAAGGTGTATGACCGCATTATGATTATTGTAAGAGAGTCCCGTCTCGAGCTAGATGTTTGCTTTGGTTTCAATATATGTACTTCATACTATTCAATATTAACAATGTAATCATAAACTCTGACTTTGTATGTCCCTTCATACCATTCTTTAGATTTGGAAAACAGATTTTTCATTAATAGATTCCTAACGCAGTATCTGTTACATCTCCTCTTAATTTGATTGGTCAAAAAGCAGTAGTCTTCTATTTACATAATTCAACTTTGAAATGCAAAGAGATGTCTATAGACACTTAGATGTATTGCGTAAGAATATTCGTTTTCATTCATTAATAATTTAAAGATTTTCTCAAACATGACCAACAGTTTTTGTGCCAATGGCTAAGAGAATAAAATGAAATTTCTTGATCGAATCAGAACCAAATGAAAGCAAGTGATTTTAAATCGATTACAGGACACAATCAAGTTCTGTTCCATATTCATTGTCACTAATGAGAGGAATCTCAACAGCTGTGATCAGGGAGAAGATTTCTTGGGAAAGATGGCACCAACGGAAATGCTCTTTAAATTGTATAATATCAATTTTGTGTTGGGAACATAATTTTTTGACTCAAGGACTCAAATGATGCATATGAAAAAATTATTTATACACGGAAAAATTATTTCCTTCCTCAGTTTCTATTAGAGTGAATAAACGATGCGGATGTGTTTATAGTGTACACCTACAGCAGTCAGAGTGAGGAATCTTCACCTTATTTCAACACTTCACTCGCTTCCTTCACACTTCACTCCAATGATAGACAGTCTGTAGACACAAAGGGACCTCAAGAATGTTTGCAATTAAATCTGAAATAATTTACCTTCTATGAAGCGAAAATTGCTCGTTACAGGTTAATACTGATTTAAGTCTAAATGGTACGAAAATAATAGTAGCATCAAGTTATACAGTCAAAGGTAAGGGTTATAAGCATTGATAAACAGTCATTCGTTTATGAGTTCTGTCCATCTGCATTCAATAGATTTAAAGCGGTGTTACCTTCAAGAGAAAAGCTTTCCATTTTAGTCATTCTCCATGTTGATCACTCGGCCAAAAAGGGTTGGTGGATGAAACTTCCACGTTTCTTTAATAAATAAAATGTAAGAAAAGCGTACATATTTATAAAAAGGGTATTCCAATTTGCAATGACCTGGGGCTGTGCACATATTTTGGACATATTTCAGAGATGTTATACGATGAATATACTTCAATCAAGATTTGAATTTTAACAATTAAAAACTACACAGGGAGTTGATGTTTTTATTTTGTGTTAATAGCATTTCTTAAATAGGTTCTTCGTCGTCTCTGAAAATCAAAGGACGAGCTTCAGGTCACATTTAAGTTAAACAGCCTCATGTCTTCCAGATATCCAAAAACTGCTCTTGGCCAATGGATCTGAAATGTTGAGTCTTAACAAATTAGCAAATCGATCATGATTACATTTTGATTCCTCCTTTGGTCGATTTTATCATCAATCCTTTTGCTGCTTTTCTAACATATCAACAAATGGAGGCCTTAAGACCTTACACTGAAATTAAAGCCAACAATGAAAATATTTGAATGCAATTTCAAGTTTGAATCTCTTCTGTCATAAGAATACAGTCTTTTATCAATGACAATAATTAATGTGAAATTGTCATTGCTAATATTTAGATAGTATTAAATTTACAGATAAAAATAAATGTAAGTTTCAGCAACATAAATGCTAGAGGTTTTGAGTTCAAAATCATTATTCTAGCAATTGACAAATACTCATGATAAGGGACAAGCTCAAATTTTCAACCAGTTTTTACGATAACATTTTTGATTGTGCAATTTGTGCATTAAAACATTCTTAACATAGAGTAGTTTAGGATAAAATGAGATTTCTATGAATGCATGATTCTCAACAACATAATTCTTTCTTATCAATCATTTATCAACCATTAAACAAAAGAGCAGAATATCAAGACAATTTAAAGTATTATCTACTTCTAAGCTGGAAACATACAGGGCATTTTATCTCTCATATTATACATGTTTGTATCCATACGATCTCTCTGGGCTTTTCGAACCCTCAAACTTCAGCCAATCTCATCTATTGGTCTGAATAACTCATTGATGCACAAACATAACAGCCTGCATTGTTCACCTATGACTCGCATGGCATCTACCACCACCTGAGATAATGATTTTTTTATCTAACGTGGATGTCATTCAAAGGAATAATAAGATTATCTAGATTCTGGACTTGTTCTTATATATACAACTCAAATAAACACGCGTACAACCGATTGTACATGTACATGAGTTCAAGATGGAACATGGGTGATAAAAGGATATTTTTAAGAAAATATGCAGTCATTTGACAGCATTAAAAATCTTAATTATACTTAAGCATACTGCAAGCACAGTTTGTGTTTGTTGTTGTTATATTCTCATCAGCGTTGGCCACAAATGCCATGTGACCATGTCAGGAACTTTATTCACCCGCATTTAAGAAATAGAGTAGCCCTAACCATCATGTGTTTTGCAATAAAGTATAGTTTTGCCCTGAACTATTATAGTTAAAGCATGAGGCCGAAGGCCGAATGGTTTGACGTTATAATAGTTCAGGGCAAAACTATACTTTATTGCAAAACACATGATGGTTAGGGCTACTCTATTTCTTTTCTAGTATGTCGATTTTTACTCGTTTAAGTTATTTCTACTCCAAATATAAACACATTTTGTAAATCATCTCCGGCCGCGATTTGAAAATCCACGATCAGGGCCATACCTAGTGACGTCATAGCCAATTGTTATTGACGTCATGGGCCATTGTGTCGTCACGTCACTCAAAAACTATACTTTATTGCTGAATAAAGGGTGGGCGGCGCCTTTGATCTTTACGGGAACAATACTAGAAACCAATACAAATTTGAAAAGTACTGTTGTCATCAATGTGAATCGAGTTTAGATTTAAAGATCCACTGTTAGCTTTGCATGCGTTTCGTTATGAATTTAGATATTTAAAAAGAAATACATCACAAGGTAGAAAGTCAAAAGTTTTATATCACATTCAAATGCTTAAATCGACAATACAAATACTTATTTCGGCGTCAGAAGTACAGTACTCTTTGCAAATTTGCTGAAGCATTAAACGAACACGCTTTCGGTGACGTCACCATTGTGGGTGTAGAAATTACCACACGTCTAAATCCTCGCCTATCTAATGAACTTTGGTCTCTAGGGTGGTTGCAAAAGATTTGTAAAAATACAACAAATACATTTAAATTACGTTTCAAGATATCGAAATTTACCACATTTTGAATATGAATCCTTAGTTTAGGTGATTGCTAAGTTAGATAGACAAAAATATAAATCAAATTTTCCATTTCAATGTGATTTCGTTTTCTAACTTCAACTGCATTACTCTTATGCTTACAAAAAATCTCCTCTCAGTCTTGATTTGTCCAGTTATGCTTGAAATAGGTCTCCTGTACATATCTTGCATCAAAAGAAAGATATTGAAAGAAATAGAGAGACCAGCAGGAAACAGAGTAAGTGGTTCATTTGGAAGACCAAGGTACATGTAACATTAGCATCACTCAATATATGCTCTCAAATCCTCTGAAAAATTGCCATTATGTCAATGCATTGGATCATGATCGTGTACTATGCATATATTCCTTTGTTAGGTCTAAAGGATTTTGGAACAAAACCTTCGTAAGGAACCACTTTCTTTCTCACAATATTTCACTATTCGTGGTAATAATCTTGATGACGAGGCCCCAAGTGAATGATTCAAGAGATCTTTTAATGTACCTCTTATAATCTTCTAACGCATCAAAGTCCTTCTTTATTCTTTTGTATCAGTATAAAGTTAAATTAAATTAATGAGTAGAAATAGTGTTGAGATTATTTTTATTATTTTGCGGATTTGATAAGGGTATACATTTTAGCACCAAGTTTTTGTTTACCATAAGTTTTCAAACATACTTCGAACAAAAAAAAAATGTTGGATCTCTTTCAGTGTCGATTGAACCATTCTTGAACGCGTGGATACAAATGCTCCTTGCCACTAAAGTGCCTCAACAGTAGGGAATATCTTAGATACATCCAAAGAACTAACACAGTTGATTTAATGATAAGGATGTTTGATACATGAGCTCTATCAAGCTTGTTCAAATTAGATCAAGTTACAATACATGAAAAATAACTGAAACAAAATGGTGGTATATAAATCCATATACATTGTAGATGTTAGTAACGAAATAAGGTTAAACAAATTAATCAGAAAACCTTGGTGGTTTTTTTTAAGGTAATAAGAATCTTGACATTTTTGTCATGGTAACGTTTATATTTTAGAGAATCCTTGTCGCAAATTAATTTAAAGCCTTTCTTCAAAGGTTATTGAAAGAAAGAGTGTTGAAATAACCCGATAATGTTTTCATTTGAGTGATCTATGTATGCACTTAGACACTGTTTTTTTCACTGTAACTGATTTATGTTTGCACTAAAGCATACTCGCATATTTTATTTATTTACCTTACAGCTGTTCTACAATTAGGAAAAGCAAATGATACAGCACAGCTGTTAAATTCAAATCTTCCTATCTGGTCAAGTAATTGATTGTATCAGTTTCTTCTAATAAATACAATTAATTCAACAAGGTTTAATAACGACACTTCATTGGGAAGCAATTTCTCACACAATCAGTAATAGTAACGGAACCTGTAGAAAGTGTTTTGCTAGTCAAACGTTTTGTATATTTGATAAAAGATGAAGCATTTAAATAATCGAAATGAATCTTGGATTTGCATTCTAAACATTGTTGTAACGTGAGGAAGAATGCCCCCTTTATCAAATAAACATGTCATTATCATTGTTTTAATCATTACTATCATTATCATCAATTGGAAAGCCAATTTGCAATTTGCAATTTGAAATGAGTAAAAGATAAAATTTTGTGGCAATAACAAATACTAAATTGTCACAGAGAAAACATTCACAAGGTAAGGAAATCCAAATATTTTGTATAAATGGGTTCCAATAGCAATAACCCTCTGTTTTCATATACACATTTATTTGGTAATGTGTTAATGAAACAATATCTTTTATCTTGAATTGTCTAAAAACTTTTAAAACCTTAGGTTAACCACCATTTATCTCTAATGAAGCAATCATGAATCTGATAAATCGCAAAGAGTGTTTATTGTGTCAAAAAGATGTATTCGCACAAACAATTAATCTTATAAAACGTTAATTGGAAGTTATCCAAAACTTTTACCAAATGTTGAATATTTTATCGTCTTTCTGTTCATATTGCTCGACAATGAAAACATTTTGTTATATAATTTGAGTCTTAATAAGTTCCAATTAAGATGCTTCTATGGTCTTTTCATAGCAACATAATATTATATTTGAAAGTCCCTAATGAGCTAGCTGCAAGAGTGATGTACATTTTTTCTGATGCCTCATAAAGTTTCATTTTTCGTAAAGTTTTATGGTCATGTGTATTTTTTAATTACTTAAAATTTGAGTAAAATGATTTAAACCAGGGGAAAGTGAAAACTGCCTTCTTGATAAATATACAAAGTATACATCAATGTTTCATTTCTTAACCGCCTACATAAATGGAGAAAAACTCTTCTCTATCTTTGTAAAAGTGACCATTTATAGGAAGTGTTAAAACATAGCACTGTCATAAAGAATTTGGGTGTCATCAAGATTTTAAGAATAACATTATGAAATATAACTAAAATAAAACAAACTAACAATCTTCTGTAGCAGGTGTACAACTGTGTATTGACTGCTTTCTTTTCGCCCAAAGCAGCTGAAAGGTGAATGAATAAAAGATGTGGATGTGTTTATAGTGTACACCTTCAGCAGTCAGAGTGGGGAATCTTCACCTTATTTCAACACTTCACTCGCTTCCTTCACACTTCACTCCAATGATAGACAGTCTGTAGACACTGAGGTACCTCAAGAACGTTTGCAATTAGATCTGAAATAATTTACCTTCTATGAAGTTGTTATGCTCATAAAAAGTTAATACTTCATTGAATTTAAAATAAAAACTGTGCTAAATAAATAGGAAGTTCGGGAAGGTTTCGTCCTACATTTTGTAGTTGCAGATGATAATGCTAACAAAGTCGATCACTGGTGCGGTCATTCGTGAGCAACAGTAGTATAAACTAACACTTGAGATACGTTTAGAGCTTTAACAGCCGTGTATATCCGTTGTTAAGGTACACTCATAAACCACATTACTTTCAGGAAGTAAAGCTCTACCAATTGAATTGACTTCTAAACTACTTTTTTTATTTCGAAATATGCACATTAACATTAAGTATTAATATGGATATCAGTTGTTCATTGGTTAGAAATGTCGTTAATCAATGATCTGACACTGAAAATCAAAAAAGGACTTTGATTGCTTTCATACTAAGGCAGTTAAAAGGTATAAAATGTTGATTAACAGTCTATACTGAACAAAGATAAACTGTCCCATATCAGCGTCAACTGTAAAAGGAATAATGAATGAAACGAATCTTTTTCACCTTAACATTTTCTAAACACACTTTCATATTTCCTTTAAAATGAGGAGTCATTGATACTACTTCATGTATATATATCTGACCTATAGTGGTGGTAAAAGTTGAAACGAATCATGTACTGTACTTAACGTGTATTACCTATGTATTCCCAACATCATAGTTTAGTACCACCCCAATGTACAATATTGAGATATTCTATCGTCAAAAAAGAGTTTTAGAGTCTTTTGTTTGAGCACATGACATGAGATCAGAACTACTGAAATGCACAGAATGAAATGGATAAGATCTTTATTCAATCTTTGTATTTCGTTACACAAAATATTGCACATGAAGACGCAAGACATCACACATGGTGTTAAAAACGAAATAGGTGTTAAGAAATGATGACATCTATCACATTTACCTCTTCGTTCTGATGTAAGATGGGTTTCTTGAGAACGTGCATCATTTGTGAAGAGACTTTCTGTCCTGCTTTGAATTGATATATTTAACTGTATTTGATACAACCATAACAAACGTATATGATTATCTTATTTTTATCATTAGTACTATTTCATGCAAAAATTCAAGTATGTCAATTTTTGATCGCCAAGTGTCGACGTTTTATTTCATCCACAACTTCGCTAAAGTTAAATGTGTTAAAAGACTGTTTCCGCTGTTTTAAAGCTATAATCGGTAAGACCCTAACTTATGCATAACATTACAGTATAAATGGAAATGTTTCACAAGAGTTCTTTATTCCCAGCTGACTGTTTTAACGAAATCAGGCAAAATATAGATGATTAAACGAAAATAATTTTCACACCCTTTTGCTTGTTTTGCAAGTTTTGAGAACCTTAACTTCCTGTTATTCCCAGCTGGCTGTTTCAACGAAATCAAGCAAAATACAGATGTTTAAACGAAAATAATTAAATGGCATTTGCTATCCGTGTACCTGATTCGCTGAACACTGTAACAGAAATTCAGTTCATACCTGCATAAACTTAATTTCGTGACGTCACATCCTATTTAGCCACGCCTATTCACACTTAGCCACGCCCCTAATGACGGTACTATTCGTAAACAGTGACGTTTTTCAAGCTGTACCAGTAAACTGTTCTCGAGAGTACGGTAAAAAGACACAAATAACCAAAAACAAATATCATATAAATATTTTATAGTTCGTTTTTTAAAAGCCATAGCTTCTGAAAATACAACCGGCCATGCAGTCGTTGCAAGGGGATCGGCCATTGAAATGACGCTTAGCTCGTAAACAGTTTCTAGCTTTGTTTCTCAACAAGAACTGTGCCGTTTTACTATAAACTTAGTTAGATTTGATCTGATTGCTTGTCGTCAAGCTTTAACGCCACATGTATGGCACCTACGATAGTCTACTCGGCTATTTCCGAATCCCACAGTCGCGAGTTTTTGTTGATGTACAACGGTTGACACTAGGAATGTCAAGGCCACGTGACAAGACGTTGCGTGAATCCGTTGTGGATTTTCATTGGCTGGTGAACTAGTCGTAGGCGGAGCTAAAAGAACAATGACGTTTTGATTGACATGATATATGTCTCTCTCATGTTGTTGAGCGATGAATTCGTTCACGTAAATAGTGCAGTTCTATTTGTTGGGAATGTCTTTATTTGAAGCAAACAAACGTATTAAAACATCCAATATATGTATATTTATTTATAAAAATTGACTTCAAAATTTATTAAGTTCATGGAGATATAAACTTTAAAACCGCTGTGCAAACTTGGCGTAAATTACGCGTTTTTCAAGCTGTACCAGTAAACTGTTCTCGAGAGTACGGTAAAAAGACACAAATAACCAATAGCAAATATCATATAAATATTTTATAGTTCGTTTTTTAAAAGCCATAGCTTCTGAAAATACAACCGGCCATGCAGTCGTTGCAAGGGGATCGGCCATTGAAATGACGCTTAGCTCGTAAACAGTTTCTAGCTTTGTTTCTCAACAAGAACTGTGCCGTTTTACTATAAACTTAGTTAGATTTGATCTGATTGCTTGTCGTCAAGCTTTAACGCCACATGTATGGCACCTACGATAGTCTACTCGGCTATTTCCGAATCCCACAGTCGCGAGTTTTTGTTGATGTACAACGGTTGACACTAGGAATGTCAAGGCCACGTGACAAGACGTTGCGTGAATCCGTTGTGGATTTTCATTGGCTGGTGAACTAGTCGTAGGCGGAGCTAAAAGAACAATGACGTTTTGATTGACATTATATATGTCTCTCTCATGTTGTTGAGCGTTGAATTCGTTCGCGTAAATAGTGCAGTTCTATTTGTTGGGAATGTCTTTATTTGAAGCAAACAAACGTATTAAAACATCCAATATATGTATATTTATTTATAAAAATTGACTTCAAAATTTATTAAGTTCATGGAGATATAAACTTTAAAACCGCTGTGCAAACTTGGCGTAAATTACACAGTTTGCACCTCCATGAACTTAATAAATTTTGAAGTCAATTCTTAATTAACTTTGACACTCTTATGCTTGTTTTGAAAGTTTTGAGAACGTTAAGATTTAATTGGCCTTACATTATATATAAGAAATGGTTATCAGTTAGATGTGTTTGTATGTGTATTTATGGGGAAGGCATCAGAATATCTCCTACATTTTTGGGCTACTATAGTACTGACATATTGATTGCTGAAATTATTATATGAATAACTGCAATAGTCAAATTTAATAAAATGTTAATGTTTATCAGTATGACATAACGTTTCCCTTATGATACAGTGGATGATTTGAAAACATGAAAAATAAAACCGTTCTGGTTATGTTAACACGAACATTGGACATCTAATGACAAACGCGATAAATAAAGAGCAATTTGTAGTCCGCAGAGGCATCGGAAAATCATTCATTGATTTTAAGATCGATTCACTGTTTGGTTTGATAACGACACACTAAGGGTCCCATTATAAAAGCTAAGTGGTCTGCCTTTATGTTAAGGGCGTTGCCTTTGTTTGGTCACGTAAGATCAAACGAAGCCAACATACAACATAAAAGCCCATTTGCTGTTATATTACATTAATTACCCTTGCATTACCTACTGGTAACGTGTTAAACCTTTGAATACAATTTCATGTTTCAAATGAGTAGATTTTTGTCAGTTTAATTCTACAAAACATTAATCTTAAAAACTATTCCTCCGGTCATGAGGCAACAAATTCTGTAAGAAAAATGTACAATTTATCACTTGAAATCATATCAGGAGTTTTTCAACGCTTCTTTATGACATAAGAATCGAAAGAGGAAATCCAAGCTTTATTCAATCATTGCACTAACTTATTCGGTATAAATTCAAGGTAAAAAACATCCAGAATGTTTCACATATTTTGTAAGTCCTTCGAGCATACAAGAAAACATATTTTAAACGATTTTTTTTCTCTCATATCGTACCAATACCAAGACCAAATTAATTAAATCAATTTATTTATTTATCATAGTTTTGTCCAAAAAAACCACCTATTTTGAAACGTGATGAACAACATGACGTAACTGCAATTGTCTGGCACTTTCTTTACTGTCTGTTTTCTTTTATCTCTTATATTGAAAGGCGGATTAATAAAAGATGCCTCGGTGTTTACAGTGAATACATAAAGCATTAAGGGTGAGAAACCCTACTCCTTGCACACCACGGCTTTGCTCTCTTCACGCTTTCTTCAAACCTTTCATCTCTATGTAATCTCTACGCTTTGGACAACACCCTAAATCTTGAAGAGCCACTCTGTGAATTGATGGAGGTCCCAAGAGACAAACTTGATGAATTATGTCATTTGATCGAGAAGTATCGACTGCTGAAAGAAAGTTTCGAAATATTTGTTACGCTCATCGACAAATTGATGAATTATGTCATTTGATCGAGAAGTATCGACTGCTGAAAGAAAATATAATTGTAACGCTAATCGACGTTGTATAGTGACACAAGGATTGTGATCGAAAACCGGACAATGACGCACTTCAATCAGTCAAACGTAACTTTGGAAACTTATCGAAATCATTTAGAAATAAAATTATGAGTTGATACTGTTTGATAGATTTTATGAGTAGTATCAATGTAAGTTGGATAAGTGATTTTGGCTTTTGTGAATATATGCCTGTTTTAAGAATGTCATTGAAAATACGTTTTTATCATATGCTTGGCATATGGGAATGACTATGTGGGGTATTTTGAATTAATACCATGAATCGTGCAAAGCAAAACTGTTAATCATGAAGTGGCTCATTTTCCTACGCAGAGCCTAAAAGGCCAGTTTCCAAACTGTCAGTTTTATGCCTTGCTGCATAGCCTTGAGTTTTCTGTGCTTGCTCTCTAGTCTTCAGGGGCACTTTAGCAGCACAGAAAAGTAAAGTCTCTGCAGCAAGGCATAAAATGACAGTTTGGAAACTGACCTTTTAGGCTCTGCGTAGGAAGATGGAAGTGGCTCTGTTAGAGTGAGAAACCCTACTCTTGACACACCACGGATTTGCTCCCTTCACGCATTCTTCAAACCTGTCATCTTCATGTATATCTTTCAGTCCAAGACAACATCCAAACTCTTTACGAGCCTACCTCATTATAATTAAAACAACCCTTATCTAGAGTTGAAGTATCGAGAATCGTGATACTTAATATGACGATATACATGCGCGTTCGGTTTCAATTTACAATTTACTCGCTATCAATCCAGTATAACATGTCTCTGATTTTCAAACACACTAGGTTAATCTCTTAAATGAAACGAATAGTTAACTTTATGTTATTTTTAGCTCATTAGGCCTGAAGGGCCCGATGGGGTTATGGCATGACATGGTGTCCGTAAATTTCTCCTCCAGAACCAAAAGGCTTAGAAAGATGAAGTCTTGTGTATAGACTCCTTGGCTAGTTAGGATAAAAAAAAACATAACTTTGATGGCCCTGTGACCCCTAATAAGGGCCACAGGGGCTTCGCCTTATTCTTCTAAAGAACTAAGAGGTGTAGAAAGCCGAAATCTTGTGTACAGACACCTTTACTCGTGAGGATCATAATATGTAATTTTAGTGGCCCTGTTACGCCTCATAAGTCCACAGAGCCCTTCAAACCTATTTTCGTCTTCTTCTACATCAGACACAAAAGGTGTAGAAAATCGAAATCTTGTGTACAAACTCCTTGGCAAGTGAGGATTATGATTGATAGATTTGGTGACCCTGTGGCCGCTAATAAGGGCCAAAGGTGCCACGCCCTTATAACATATATGCGTCTTCTTCTCCTGAACCAAAAGGCACACAAAGCTCACAGCTTTTGTATAAATTCCTTGACTAGTGAGGATTAAAATGTATAGCTGTGGTGACCCTGGAAACCCAGTGGTCCCTTATAAAACCTTATTTCATCTTATTTCCCAGATGTACAAGGCATATAATGATGACATGTTGTGAAGAGAATCCTTAGGTTATTTGGATTCTTACGAAATGGTACATACTGTGACCCTGTGAACGTGCCCCTAGATAGTGGGTAAACACATTATCCTACCTCATGTAAGAATCTCGATCTCTAAATGGGCCACGTGACCCTGAATAAATACTGATATCACCCTCTTGAGCGGGGTAATAAATCATTTATACCCCGGCACATAAAAAGCATGAAAAATGCATGCAGATTGAGCGTCTTGAAATGTACAATGTATGTTACCTCGAACACATGATCAAGCTGGTTACTTTTGATCAACCGATATGTAGCTTTGAACAAACTATAGTAAAATGACAAACGAAGTTCCTACTCTTTATCTTCAAATTCTATGGGTTTTGTTTAAACATTCGGAAAGATAACTTCGCTCTACCATTCAGAGGCGGGGTGCACGGGGAGATATCCGCCTCGAGCTTGGTGTTATGCGACGAGCCGAAGGCGAGTTGCATAACACCTAGCTCGAGGCGGATATCTCCCGGTGCACTCCGCCTCTGAATAGCATAACTTATATTGGCCACACCCGTAGGTAAAATCAAATATGAAGCCTGATGAGCTAGAGAGACAATGCCTCTTTTTACTGTTTATGATTGCTGTTTGCGTTTACAATATCATTACACTCGGGTTTTTTCAACCAAACTAAAATATCTTTATTCTAAATGTTTTACTGCAAATTGCATTTATTGTAAGATCATTTCAACTTGATAATGCCATCATTCTAACATTTTGAGAAATATTTTTATGGAGGATAACCATTGTTCATCAATGCGTTTTCAAATGTTTAACTGCCATTAAAGTATATTTCCTCCAAAAATGGTATCTGTTTAAATGAGAAACGTGTTCACGTTACCTTATAAGCCAAATTCACACTTCAGGAAAGGAGAGTGAGTGAGTTAATGCTTAACGCCGCTTGGGCAATATTTCAGCCATTAGTGCCGCAGGTAAGAAGAAATAACAAACGTATCATAAGCCATCAAAATAGCTTTATTCTGCTCTGCTCACAACCAAATGAAAATAACAAAGAACGTACAATGAATGCCGGCTATTTCAATATTCAAACCGCCGAACATTGAAAATATACACATTTCCTATACAATATACACATGATTCATTGTAGTACATTGAAGTCTGCAACCTTGTACATGTAGGTGAACCACCAAACGTTTATCAATTCACCTGCGGTGTACGTTTCCAATAATAGTCATACCATGGATTCATTCTGGTCTTAGCTGTAGAAAAATTAATGATCTTATCTTTTTCTGAAAATTGCCAGAAATCTATTTGCATCATATACTTTAAAAAATAGTTTCAAAACAAAACAATGATTTTGTTTTAACAAGGGTTTTTAACTCCAGGCGAGACGAAAGTTTGAATTAAAAATAAAAAAGACAAACTAGTTTTAATTAATTCCAAATGTTTCAATAAAACTAAACCTTGAAAGACGTTGTAGCACGTATTATTTGGGAAATAAAATATAATTGCCAATGTATTGTTTTCATGTAATTTTTTAGGCCATTGAAATGTAGAAAGCGCTAAAACATCATACATGTAGATTGCATTTCCTTTAAAAGAGAAACAATCTCTTTCAATTCAATTCAATGTCTATCAATAATGACAATTTAAAAAACGAATTTGGTAGTAATTATCGGAATATTTAGATCGAAACACCGCCTAAATTAAAAATGACCTATTGCGTATGTGCAAAGTTCGCTAAGATTCGAAAATAAATTTTCCTTCTCAAATGAATTGAAGTGTTAACTCGTATACGTCGGCATGCAGTTTTCGCTTAGAATGTGATACTTTCTTCTGCGAAAACAGATAGACTGTGAAATAAGATGTTTGACTCTTTGAATATAATACACTTTGAATAACTAATTCTTATTTATGGAATACCAAATTATGGATTTCCGTTAAAGCGCGCTTCAGTGCCAATACATCTGTCCAAAACTAACTTTAAACAAATATTAAAAAGTCATAATAAATAATATTAAAATATAATTACCTTATGTAACAAAATATCACCAGTGGCTTCCATTCAATGATTCACTTCGTAATCAAAAATATCATTTATAGTTCGACATATTAAACTTAACATTCAGATATCAATGAATTTACACTTATTAAACCTAACTTTTAAATCAAGCGTTTGTCTAAAGTATTTTATAAAGAAAGGCATAATTTGACTTTTTTTTTTTAAATACCCGTATTCGTCCTATTAAGCGCCCCGGGCGCTTAGCTTAAAAAATCCAAAGGGTGCGCTTATAAGGATACCCTAGAAAGGGGGGCGCTTATTAGGAATACGTTATAGACAAGCGAAACTAGCACTTGTCGGGATTCTGAACGAGAATGAAAGTAGGTCGATCGTGGAAATTCAGTGCAACTACACATTGACAGGCCCGGATAAACTAAAAACTATTGGAAAAGTAATAGGGGGCGCTTATTAGGGAGGGGGCGCTTAATAGGACGAATACGGTATGTCAATTTCTAAATAGCATATTCTAAATGTAACTGTGTTGTTCGTAAAGAAAAAATATTGTGTGTTCTGTTAACAGTATTTGATTTTCTTTACTATCAAAGCTATAAGATGTAAATTGCATTCCCATTTTCATTTCCATTGAAAAGGATGTAAACAAACAATCAAGATCAATAGTTTCTTGGAAGAGTTGTAAATAGTTTATGTGTTTGTGTGTGACCATCATCTTTATAATTCAACCAATCAGAGGCCAAAAACAATGATGAGAGAAAAGATATTAGACATACCACCTATCTGGCAGAATTCACACCTTGAAAGGGAAGGAAGTTTGTTGGTAATTCATTTCTTCATATCGAGATATAAGACTAGAGGAGAAGAAACGGGTTGTTTAGTTTAGTTTGGAACCTTTAATTCATGTGGGAAACGGAAATGGATTTTGGTAAATTAACCAAACATGTTACATGTAACTGAAGTTTTTGTTTACATAAAAAAATGTGCTAATGTCCCCTTTAAAGGGGCAGTAGCACGTTTTTTGATAATTTTACATTTTAAAATTTTCACTGATAATTGTAAGTTAATGCTAAATTTATTATTTTGACAGTGTCAAAAATCTCATTACACAAACCAATCATCCATAGTCAGAGGAGAAAGTATGAAGATTCATAAAATCCATTGGCGGCCATTTTGTGTGAACACCTTTAAATCATTTTGTATAAGAAAAGGGAATCGCATGGCTAAACTTTACTTTGTATATATGATTTATTACTGCTCCATTTAGTTTAAACACATTGTTTTTCAAATGGAACCATTAATTTTCATTTTCCTGAAATCACTTTATATTCCCCCCAAAAACGTGCTACTGCCCCTTTAATAGACAATCCGTGATTTTTTTCGTTTTAGTAACATGTACCTTTCATACATGTCAACTATTAAAAGCAAAATTGCATCTTCTACGAAGTTTCGATACATATTTCACATATATTACCTGGTCATGGTCATAAGAATGGTGAAATGAAGAGTTTTCACAAAATAAGTTTAAACTACAGCCAGTACTTCGCTGTAAAATAAGATTATTGTCCAAGTTATGCATGTGATAGGAGTGATAGGTAAGTCTTTCTTTTAATGACGCGGTTGCGACACTATAACTGACCATGTCCACTTGCACAGGAGGAGCGATATATATATCTGCACATGCTTTACGTACATAGCGTACGTGATTGTACAGAATCTTTATGTACCTTTTAAACATGTTAAATAAACGACGATATCACAGTAGTTGAATAAATGCAATAAAATAAAGGATGTCCTTCACGTGGGATAATGTTCCGTAATGCTATGGGGTGCATGCTGGCAGTGGCTGGGGGTGTATCGGCTCGCTTTCAATTTCATCAACTTCTTTATCATATTCTCTTGTAAACGACTGGTAATTTGGATCTTTTTTCTTGTCAGAGAATGCGAGAAGAAGGTTACATGCTCCAGAGGACTGTATCTCTTTATGTGTCCAGATCATCATCAAAAAGACATTAAAGTATATCAAAGCCTCAACCAAATAGGCCAAACCTGGGAAGAAATGTACCGTAGCAGCGTATATATTTGTAAAGAGGATCGTTCCTATAAGCTTTGAGGCTGTCTCTCCGCTTGCAAGGAGAGAAAACATTTTCCCAAGTTCGTCCTCAGCCACGTGTTTACTCATGAGAGATCTCAAAGCTGACGTTATCATACCAGCCATTGCTCCAATGATGACAGAGGTGTACACCATCCAACTCTCTGAACAGAACCCTGCCCACACAGATCTAACCAGCTTGCAGCCGAGCCCCATCATGACGATGAACACATCGGGGATCTTGAGGACAGAGCTCAGGATTGGTAGAATGAACATGAGGCAGAGTCCCATCACAGCGTAGTCCAGAGACATAAGGTACCCGTACCAGGACTCGGGCCAGAAGAGAGGACTTCTCTGGACGAAGAGAACAGTAACGTCCATCTCCCCCACTTTGCAGGTCTGGTTGATGATTGATGCCAGGAAGAGGACGACCACGATGCCTCTTGTGTTATCCTTCCTCTTCTTGAAGAGCACCATCAGCGACTCCTTGATCCCTGAGATGCTGAACAGAGGACATGGTCCTGGGTCGTGGTCTTCTGACACTTTGATGGTCTCAGTCATAAAACACAAAGCAGTAAGTACTGACGCGGCATGGAATATAGAAACAACGGACAATGTAACCTGGATATTGGTCGTGTCCTGAAGGGTTCCAGATAGAAGGGACCCTGCGAACAATCCAAAAAAGTTCATTGCGAGAAGTTTCCCTAGTTTCCTTGTTCTTTGGTCTTTGTCCGATATGTCAGAAGCGTAGCTGTTGACCGCCATGGTGATCACAGAACTCTTGCCAAATATTCCTTGGATTGTTGCACCGACGAGAATCAAAACCAAGGAGTAGTCCGGATACTGCAAACTAACTAGGTAGAGTATGACAGCAAAGACACTGCCAAGACTAGGAATCATCATTGGTAGCTTTCTCCCATATCGATCACTCCAAGCACCACAGAAGAGACCGAGGACAATGGCGGGGATGTTGACGAGGATCCTATAGTACATCAAGTAGGTGGCTGCTCGGACCTGGATCTGATTCTGGTGGTCATGGAAGAGGTCGATCTCGGAGCAGACACTTATGTTGTGTTGGAAGGAGTCCTTGCACACGGCCTGAACGATGTATGGTCTTACTGTGGCGTCCAGCATGGACTCCCCGGTCTTGTAGAGGAAGAAGATTAGCTCAGCTAGAAGTCCGGCTACAGAACACCACTGCATCTTCTCACCCATCTTCCTTCAGCTGGATACAATGTTCTGAAATTAGAATATAAGTTTATTGGACTAATTTATTGATTTAATGTTTAGCATAAACAAAGACAAAAAACTACATCTTATCTACCATCTTGCTCTAGCTGGATAGTATGTTCTGAAATAAAAATATAAGTTTTATTGATTCGGATTTTTGTAATGTAATGTTCATCATAAACAAATACATAAAACTGCATCTTATCTATCATCTTACTTCAGCGTGATGCAACGTTCTGAAATCAAAATATAACTTTTATAAGAGCTGATCATTTCATAAAGGGTAAAACAAAAATGGTAAACCACTGCTATTTCTATTCCAGCTTCATTCACCTGTTTGCAACGTTAAGACTAAAGGTATTATTGGGTGGTAATTTAATGAAATGTAAAGCTTAAACAAAATCACAACTACATTTTCTCAATGGTCTTGCTTCAGTTCGCCGAAACCGAAATATAAGTTTTACAGACACTAACTCATTTCAACGATCTATAGTCAAAGATTTTATGTTACATGATAATCTTTATACTATAGTTTGATTGCTTGTAGAGAATGTATCTCACATTTACGTTGTTCTTTATTGTTCGATATTTCTAATATAAAAAAGTGTTCTTTATGACTGAAACACTCTTGCTATGATATTACAAGGCATTGCTGTTTAATCTAATAATTAATTAATTTAAACGTGTTGATATGCCATCAAAACATTAATTTTACATGGGTTTTTTTAAAACAACAACAAAAACCCATTAATTGTATGTTCAATAAATGGTAAATGTGATGGTACAGCGTTTTTGAGTTAACCTAACTAATTAGATCACGCACCAAGACGATGAGACAGGGCTTTATTCCTTGTTGTTCGATATTTCTAATCAGAAAGAAGTGTTATCTATGTCTGAAAGTTCTTGCTATGACATTACAAGGCATTGCTGTTTAATCTAATAATTAATCAATGTAAACGTGTTGATATTCTACCATAACATAGAGTTAATGTTCAATAAAAAGTGAACTTGATAGTACAGCGTTTTTGTGTTCACGCACCGGAAGACATGGCCTTTTACATTAATTTAACCCAATATATGTGAGTGTCTTTGAAAAGATTTGTTGCATAAAAACAACGCCTTGGAATAGCATTATGACGTCATTGCTTTTATTTAGGTAACTCAAGTCAATATGGTTTGATATTGGATTTCTGTTGAAGTCAATATCCATTTCCTTTGACGGCCACTTGACCGACTCACGACCGATGAAATAACCGGATATACGCCTCAATGATAAGTATCCTTAATCAGTATTGGCATATTTGGTCAATAGTTGATTTCATAGAACCCAGAAAACAACATTGACATAAATTCAATATATTTGTCGACCTATACACACATGTACTATATGCATAAAACGGCCGGACATCTAAGCTACTTCATCGAATTACATACAACCATTTTAGAATTTCTAATAATGATACAATAAGTTTTATCCTTTTACCTTTACATAAGCAACAGCTTCCATTGTCCTTATCTCATAATATTATTATTTAACATTCATAAATGAAAAACAGATATTTCAAAATTATGTTAGCCTCGCATAAGTCACCTTCTTTATCATTTATCCTTTGTATCACTATTTTGACATAGAAGAAAAGGGGTTGAGTACAAATGTACACAAACTAAGCTTTGATCTTGTTCAACATTTTTTTTTAAGAAAGATTTTCTCTAATGATCATTTCGACAATCATAAAGGTATTTTGACATGTTTTGAAGAGAGCTAACGTTCTATATTTCGACCGATTTAATTGGATATATAATATCTAAGTTTTTGAAATAATTCAATACTTGAACAAAGAACAAACAAAGAATCCAGATAACATTATAAAAAACGTGCAATTAGTAATATAATGTGCACGGTATGCATATATCTACGAGTTTGTACGACGAATTTGTTTGTACGCTGACGACATAAGTTAAAAGATCATGATCTACCTCTTAACTAAGCTTAATCTCTTAATCCATTAATTGACATAGTATATGTAAGATAAGTTATTTACATACGTACCACAAACAAGACAGAAAATGAAGAATGAGAATTCTAAAGTACATTTTGATACATACATCTAGTCCTTTTTATGCAATTATACCCCTACCTAATCGAATCTAAAGGCACAAGTTCAGTTCATACTTGGTTCATAAGTACGTACAGTATTCCCGAAATCATTTATTGAAAATAAATATTTTGTATTGTTTACAAATATTGAGAGTTGAAAAATTGCATAAAAGATTGATTCTTCAATTATACTAATAACCTATCAATTCATTTATTTACTTATATAAAATAAGCAGTTATTGTTAAATGCCCTGACATCATAAAGTAGTTGATTCACAATGTTCTGACATTAAAACCCTGACGAGACTTAATGAGCTGCATTAAGTAGCAATTTGATGTCACAATGTTATCACTTCACTATAATGAATATCTGACAAAATATATGCCAAGAGATGTCTTTTTACCAATAAATGTGATTGCGAGCATCCCACTCAAATATATTTTTTATTCGCAGTGATGCATTACAGCATTACATACAAAATGACCCATGGGTTAGACTGGTTATCTCTATGTTCACCTTGTGCTTAAAAACGGCACTGTAGTACCTTTGTTGGAGGGGCGTTGAGGCGGTTGGGGTGTATTTCAGGAAATGACAAAGGTTGCTAATTTCAATTCTATCTCTTTAAGGAGCCCTTTAGATACACGTACAAAGAATAATCAATTTACCTATCTCAAACCATTAAAAATGTTCGATGTAAAATATATTCTACTACTACAGATTATAATGTTTGAAGAAAGTGATATTTATCCCTCTGAACATAATAGATTTGGAATAAACTATTATTGACTGGGCAAAGTTGAAAAAAAAACAATCCTCTACCAATTGAACATTCAACACTAAACCATCTCAAAAAGATTTTATTCCTTGCCATAAATGGTATCATTCATGTACACATATACCGTTTTAGAGTGAATATTCGCAAAAAAATCAAATCATAGATCGAAGACAATAACAGCAGTAAAGGAAAATATCGAGAAGTTATCATGTATTGTTTATGTATCCGAAATGAAAAATATCTATATATTTAGTTCATGTGAGCATTCGAATCAGATTAGATTAAAGTAAATTACCACTTTATTTTTTCTATTAATGCAAAGCGACATATGAATGGCATAAGGTGACACTATAAAACAAATGTCTGTCATCATCGTTTTTAGCATACTGGCGACCGAGTAGAGAGTACTCAATGAGAACCTGTCGCTGTCATCACGTCAGCGACCATATCATTATTCATATGAAGATTAATACCACATGGACATGTTATTGGTTTGTAATAACTCACGCTGTAGATATAATTCAATATCTCTCGATACCTACTGATAAGCAGCACCTGAAGTCCCGTGGGAAATCAGAGATATACATGGAGTTATTCATCACGTATTGGTATCATTTCAAAAGCATATATCTCTAAAACAGTGCACCAGCACGCTACTCTTCCTATGCATGAAGCCATTATCCAAAGCCTACACTGAGTGAACTAATAATAAAGATTCCATGATGTCTAGCAGAATGTATACCAAGCTTCAGACCCGCATATGTAATGACCTAATTCAATATCAATCAAATTATTCAAATAGATATAACAAAGTAAGCCATTTTGTAATTGAAAAATTAGAAAATTAGGAGTGGGGGTTGGGTGGTGCTCAATGACTTTAATTCGATCAAGCATGAAACCTCAATCAGTCCATACAATATCAACATACCATTAGTACATATTTCAGTGGAATTCATCGTATGTAAGATTTCATTTACGAATATTTTGTATTTCTTATTATATATCAAACTCAAAGGAACAAGTATAATTCAAAGAAAATGTTTAAGCGTTCTTACCTTTTTTTTTAAAAAAAAGAATTTTATGTATGTAAATTGTTCCAAAAAATGATTTTGATATAACACAAATCATCAACAAAGAGGATGAGAGGACTAAGTCAAAATCAGTATATGTTTCCCATTTGACGACATTTTAAACATGGTAGGGGTTATGATAGCGTAGATTCTTTTCCTACCCCTTCCTATACATTAACCAAAGATATTTTAACCAGACACCAAGTTTTTATTATTTTATGCAAACTACTGCAAAAAGATATTCGCGTAAATGTGCCATAGTTTATTACATAATGTAATACGTCTCTTATATATTGAGTAAATTTAAGCAAACTGCAGTGGGTACTTTCTTATGTCAAAGGACCTTGTTGTTCATAGGGCCGATGGCCCACACCATTGTACTGAATAAAGAAATATATAATATATATATCGTGCCGTCTCCATTTTTCGACGTTCTCCTATTTTCGACGGTCAACTTTATCGCGATATTACGCGAGAGCACGAGCGCGGTCAGAGGTCACCGGAGTTGAAAACATCAACATCGGACCTTCGAAGCTCTCACACCGACTGGTTTGAAAAATGGAAATCCGTAAGGTAATAACAACAAAAACTTACCTCCAAATAGCACATTTAACCAAGATTTCATAAGAACAAAAACATCCAACTTTTAATGTCAAGTTTTCATGCTTCACTTTTCACGTATCGATATCAAAACAAGTCGTCTGCTAAGCTTGTGTCATTCTTAAAATAGCTTCACACTTTCTGATGACGTCACGCTCGCTCAAAAAAAAAAGTATGGAAGATGAAAAGGGTCATCCCTTACGATGAATTCTAACACGTCTGGTAATAAAGCAATAGGAATGTTTTGACAGATAAGAGGTAGAGCGAAATATAACAATACAAAACGATATATAAATGAATAAAACGACTGATATTAATATTTTCAGCAACTTACATCGACTAGAGGTTTCTACAGAGCTGGTTATTCACAAGATGACTTGCAGAATGCATACTTATCAGTATTAGAAGAAAACTTACCTGTTCAGCAGGCTGCAACACGTTGGGGTGTACCAATCACAACTTTGAAAGATCGTGTAAAGGGCAGGATACACATTGACACAATAAAATCTGGAAAGTCTACTCTTTTTTCACAAGAAGAAGAATCTTTGTTGGTCTCCCACATCCGGGTAATGAGTGAGATTGGATATGGTTATACTCGTCAGGAAACTATTAACTTAGCGACCGATTATGCTCATCACCTAGGACACAGAGACAAAGCTACGGCTTTGAGTTTGCGATGGCTATATAGCTTCCTCTCACGTTGGCCCGAAATTAGGATTCAGAAGCCAAGAAAGTTGGAGTACGCAAGAGCTAGATCTGCTACACGGCAGTCAGTAGATAGTTACTTTTCTGAACTTGAGAAAATTATGTCAAGATACAACTTCCATGACCGTCCACAGGATATCTTCAATATCGACGAGAAGGGGTTACAGACTGATATCACACCACCCAAAGTTGTATCTTCTTCAAATTTCAAGCCTCAAGCTGTGACATCGGGAAAATCGAAAACTGTAACCTTAATCGGCTCTGTCAGTGCTACAGGAAATTCTGTACCTCCTTTCTTCGTATTTCCTGGTCAGCGCATGCGTGAGGAATTATTGGCGGGAGCGACACCGGGCGTCGATGGAACTGTTTCAAAAACGGGTTGGTCCAACACGGACATTTTTACAACTTACATGGAAAGTCATTTCCTTAAGCATGTAGGTAGTGGCAACGTAAAATCACCTCTGCTCGTACTTTATGATGGACACAAAAGTCACGTTTCTCTCGGACTTATCCAATGGGCCAAGAAACATCACATCATCTTGTTTGTGTTGCCTCCGCACACAAGTCACCTGCTACAGCCTCTCGACATCGGTTGTTACGGACCTGTTGAAGCTGGATGGACATCTGCATGTCATAGATTTCTGAGAGAATCTGGTGGAAAAGCTATCACAAGATACGATGTCTGTCAGATTGCTTGTAAGGTACTGGCCTCAACGTTGACACCGCACAACATCATTTCATCATTTCGTCGTTCTGGTATATTCCCATTCAATCAGGATGTTGTTACAGATGAAGCAGTCGCCCCCTCCCTCACGTTCAAGACTACCAAAGCTACAGAGGTTTCGACAGACATGTCAGATGCACGTGATTTCCTTGGAAAGAGAGGTGGTGAGATACTTGCTAACGTGGAGACAGCAAAAGTCAGAAAAACTGTCAGTAAAATAGTTGGCGGGAAACCAATCACTGATGACAATGTGATTACTAAACTTATTCAACATCATGCGGAACAAAACAAAACGAAATCAACAAAGGCAACTGATGACAGTGATCAGACGAAAACGGACAAGAGAAAAGGTCAATCAAAGAACAATCCATCTAAGAAAGGGAAGAGCAAAGTGAACAACAGCAAGGGGAAAACTATCGTCCGCACAATTTCCTCATCAGTCGAAACTGACTCTGATCAATCGACCGATACGGATGAAGAAAAGTGCTGTGTTTGTGGTAAATTCACACCTAGTGATTTGAGGAAATGTGCTAATTTAACCTTTGTCAAATGGGCCGAGTGTGTGACATGTGGTCATTGGGTGCACTTAAAATTCTGCACGTCAATCACTAGTGTTAGGAGACATGCTGAATTCTTCTGTCAGTCTTCCTACAGTAGAGGAATAGTAGCGATTTCTTCTGACTGAACTGTACATACGTTGGAGTTATTGATTTATGCGACTTTATTCTGTTAAAATTCATTGGAAACATCGTTGGATCAATTCTTGGGATTTTCCTCTAACTGGTGAGTAAGAAAATATGTGCTTCCATACATTTGTTTGCCTGATTTCCTGTGTATTACGTGATCGTCGAAAAATGGTGACGTCACAAATTTGTACACAAATCTGGGTCGTCCATTATCGATCGCCGTAGCGGCAGAATGAAAACAAGTAAAACAAAATGAGTTTTTAACGCTTTCAAACAATGGACATACTTTATTTATAATATGTTACTTTATTACAAATGCTTCCGGATTTCGCGCACGTAATCGTTTTTCTCTTACACCGTCGAAAATAGGAGAAACCAGGGTATGTCTGGCGATTTACGTAAACATTCAGAGTTAAAGAGATAGACGGAAAATGTTTAAAACAATTAACATCAATTAGGTTACAGACGTCTTAATGAAGATCGATGACGGACAAATTAGGTGCGCATTTCTTAGGTTTAACACTCGAAATCGTATTTATCTATCAGAATATAAATGTTCGTTGGCTATTTACTAAATTAGTTCTTCGCATAAAAGTGTTAAGCAACAAGAAATTCATATAGGTAATCAACAAAACTTAAGTTATTTATATGAAATTTTAGGAGATTTCTTCAAATTTCGATTTTGATAAAACTGACGCTGTTGTTACCTATGCCTGTTGTCTTTTAAAATCCTTGGATAGTTTTTGAATGAAGCATTCGAATACAAAATAAATGTCTAAAGCTTTGTACAAAAACCTAAAGAAACTGAGGTATGTACATGGCTTAATAATCATAAACGATTTTTATATTTTTCAAAATTTCCAAATGTTTTTCTTTTCTAATAGTCCTTTGTGTGTTTTTATAGTAAGTTGTGAACCGTCTTTTTGCAGAAATTAGCAAACGTCCTCAATGTAAAACATTTGGCATAAACATTTTAGTTTATGCCAAATGTTTTTCATTGAGGACCAAACATCTCATATCTCAACACAAATATGCCTAGTCGTAGAAACCATCGAGTATTAAGTTAACCCTACTGACGGCAATTTAGTATGATCACCTCTTTATCATGTGACATTAATTAGGAAATTGATTTGCAAATGTTAACCGCATATGTAACGTTTGGTTTAGAACTGCAACCTTCGATTCAAACACGTTGTCTTGCAATAGGTATTATATATTTTCTACACCCATTGGTAAACTAAACCTACATATGCATTTACCTTATTCAACTTGAACGTTCAATATCTTTAGACAAATGGTAACTGCGAATCGACAAATTTACGTTTTAGGTTTAACGGATTTTGTCCATTTTAAACTACCTTCTGATATCATTTTTTAAATGTTAATTTCATCAAATGTATCTGATACTCTGATCTGATAAAAGGGGAAACTTGACCACAACAAATCATTACAATGTCAATATTATTCAGACAGAAACAAATCTACTGGAGGATCAACAGTGTGTGTATGCTTCCGTCTCCTATTCAAGAACGTTCCAGCCTTTGCTGGTTACATAAAACATCAATTTTCCGCCTGAATGGACCCTCATGAAGAATCAATGCATACGGGATCTTTGCAACGTTAGCAAATCGTCACTGAATGAATAAACAGTAGAAACCGTCAACCTTGCTTCGTATCTCGCGTATAATAACAGAGATTGAAAGTATTATCAGATTTATAAATTGATAATGAAATATTCATTTATGAATTGGCAAAGAAGCCTAGAAGGGATAGGTGTATCTATGTGTTTAAGAACATCATAATTATTAATGTCGTTCATACATATTATATTTACGGTTTTGTATATTTGCGTTGTCCGCAATGTTGCTTGCCCCTCTCACTACCCAAGAGCAAAAATATTACATGATTAAAACATATTTTGATTATTCATTGATAGATTCCCTAACAAGCCTCGATAAGCTTTGTTGTGACTAAGAACATCATTATTCATTCTCTCCCCACAGAGGCAGATCAAGTCAGGTTGACTTAGCCTCTGTTCCATTACGCCGAAATCCGTGGGTTCCGGCAGTTTCCCCTGGCGGAAAAAAATTGCATCACAATACATTTGAATTTCTTTATCAAATGACAACGCTTTTTTTTATTGCCTACAATCAGACATCTCCCATTCCATACCCCAAACTCGGCGTAATAGAACAGAGGCTAAATCAACCTAACTTGATATGCCTCTGTGGGGAGAGAATGATCATTATTATGAATGTTTTGCTGTCGTTCGTGCATTCGTTTTTCCGCAATTTTTTTTAATTCTAATTACCTTAAGGGCTCAGCATAGTATCATCAAGCAATTGTTTATTGATAATACTATTATTTCCATATCATTGTGATATCAGTGGTTTCAAAGCATTGTAAGAGCACCTAGTGAAGCATTGAACGTAGGTATCTAGATATAGGTTGACCTCAAAACAGCGTCATACAAATGTACACAGCCTTGTTCAATTAGTAGTGTTTCTTATAAGTACAGGTATCATGTAAGTTGTGATTTGGTAAGGATGTCAGCAAAAGAACTCAGCTGAACAGATTGTCAAAGTACTGTAAGATGACACTTTTCAAATTGTTTTTCGACAGCCTGGTCTCGAATTATGGCATGATTAAAGAGACCGGGTCATATTTGAGAAGTTGTGGTTTTCTTAAATTTCGTTGAATATAGTCAGGTCGACTCTTAAACTCATAAAGATTTCACAAAGAACATAAGAAGTACTTGAACGTGAATAATAAATGACATATGCAATTTAAGCGTTATGAATGTAATAATGCTCTAACACCTTAAACACAAGCTTACACATTTTGTTAAGAGACAGCGAAATTTTTAAGTAAATATAAAATTTCAGAACACTTAATGTGAATAGTTATTAAAAGGCTATCAGTCGTAGTCCGCTCCTTCATAATACATGGCTACTGGCTATCTTTAGAATATGAATTATTTTATATTACATTAGCTAAATAAAAGACTACAACGTTGAAATCAACTTTTCATTAATAAATTTACTCTGCAGTTGACATGCACGCAATACAATTTACTGAAGCAGATTTATTGTAAGCCACTATGGCCGAATAACGCTGAGGTAACATTCTTACTTGAAATTAGGAAATTTAAATATGAGGTTCATAACAAATAACGTGTATAAACAGGCACCATTTCTAAGATGTTATTAAAACTGCAGATCTAATTAATATGATTTCATTAAATATATGTCTATCTTTATTTAATAGAATATCCTGTTCTGACAACCCCTTTTGCGATTTCTGTTGTTTTTGTCTGAGCATAGGCAAACTCGGGAATGACGAATTTAACGAACGATGTTATATCTACAAATTTAAATTCCAACATCAATGTTTGAAAGATTATTAAAATGAATTCTTTGATGATGGCATGATCTTAAAACGATATGAAATATATTACATTTTAAGGAAATTGGATACACATGAATGTCATTAGGATAAACTAAACACATGACGCTGTTTATTTGGAACAATATTTTTTTTTAGGTTAAAAACTTTTCTTTACTTTGACGGTGAATAGTTGAGATCATGGAGGGATTCGAACTCAGTCAGGCACTGCTAATCATAGGGTGGTTGATTGACAGAATTTTGTTGTTAAAGAACCAAACATAAGTAGAGTTAACAAACATAACAAGAGTAGATAATGAACAGAACCAACATTTCATTGACGTCTATACGTTGTGAATGATAATTAGTAAATAAAATTTTGTGTTGTCTTACAAGGAAACAGTTTGGTAGATTTTTAGCGAAAGCAACCTTTCTAGCAACTTCCCAATTTCTCAAATTTGTTAATGGATTTCAGAAATAGAGCGGCCCTAACCAGCATGTGTTTTGCAATAATGGATGACTTTGCCCTTAACCATTATAGTTTAAGTACGTGGCCGAAGATGAACTCTAATTTGATTTTGAAATATGAATATACCACTGTCTTAGGATAAAACAAGATTCAATTAAAATGTTATATAATAGTTAATTAATAACTCTTCACAGCGCAACTGACATATAAAGAGGGTTGACCTCTCATCCCAAATATGCCCTGTTTAATGTAATAGGAAATTTAATTTGCAACATGTGCCATTGATAAAGGACAATTGTATTATTTTTTAAATAGTTTTCTCGAACTGTAGTCGTGCATGATAATTGTTCTATTTATATAGGGGTTTCGTATTACACATTTATTAATGAATATTTTGTATCTTAATATCGCCGAATTTCACATAATTAGCAATCGATCCATTACAGGTTTGATATTTGAAATTGTGAAATCTAATGCATCTTTCTCATGCAAAGTTCAGATTGTGTTGTAAATCATGGAATTAATTGTATGAAAACGGAAAGAGTTTATTTATTACTATAAGCTGTGAAAATGGGATCATAAGTTTACCTGAAAGCGACAATTATTTACGTTATGTGAATATGTGCTGTATGCATGAAATAACATCGAGAAATACTGTTCTGCGCTGGGCGGTAAGAGATTTTGGCTACCAACTTAACCTTTTCAAATATGATCAGTCATTTAATCATTTTATATTAACCAAATTAGTATGTGCAGAGATCTATCTTCACTTACTCAAATTTAAACTTTTTAAGCAACACTAAATACAAAATTAAAAAAAACACTTTATTATACAGTACGTACAGAGACATCACACATAATTATTGTTATTCTTTAATTTATATCTTCATATAATTAAATTTCAACGTTTTAAACAAAATTTCATTAAAATAAAAACACTTTTTGGAAAATTCATATAAATAATACAGAAACTTTAAAACATTAACATTTAAAACTTACCTTGTGAAAGTTTTTTTAAATCCCAAAATTCCAAACAATTCTTGGTTTCAAATTCCAAATGAGTTACGTTTAAGTGTCAAAGTGGTCCCGCCATTTATACTGCAAACAAAGCTCCGAACTTATGTGTCTGCAAGGGCTCTTATTCCCTTCATCCGACCCCTTGGCATCACTGGCTTTAAATCTGGACATATATTGATCAGAAAATCCCTTTGCGCATGAGCAAGTGTGGACGGTGCGTTTGGGCAATTGGTTCTATAGTCCGAAAACGTTATCGAAGAAAGCGTTGTGTTTATAAGGCTAAAGTGCTTCCGTCTCTGAAAGCTTGTCCCCAAGATTAGATATAACGTTATTCTCTAGCTTAACTGAACCAACAATTGTTTTCTCTAATGTATATTATATAGATAATTAAAACGATAAATTTAGTTAACTCACACACACGCATAATTTATCCGTAAGAACTGCAATGTAAGTGAAATACAAGTATATATGATTTATCTACTTATACAGTGGTCGCAGGTTTTTGTTACACGTTGTTTAAAGCACTGAAATAAATTTCTGTGCATTGAATTTCACGTATTTGAATAAATGTAGAAAACTGCAATATTGACAAAAACAATGAACTGTAAACAAAAAGAATTACATTATTTAACTCCATTACGCTTGAGTAATTTGTAATGATAAAAAAGTTCACGTAAATTCTGCGGAAAGGCACAAGCACAATGTATCAATTATTGACATACAGGTGTACAAACGAAGAGTGCTTATTGGCCATTTAAAACGTTTTAAGATGATAACACGTATTATGTATTTTGTATAGGTTTTTCCTTCTTACGAACAGCAACAAACCTGTGTTGTACTTGCTAAATAATCGTTTTTATCCTTTGCGTTCTCGCTGATACTGACAAATGTTTGTGTTCTTGTTCATGCTGACAATCATTTGTGTTCGTGCTGATACTGACAACCGTGTTAGTTCTAACTGGTAGCGACAATCGTTTGTGTTCTTGTTGATACTGAAATGGGTTTGTATTCTCATGATGCTGACAATCGTTTGTATTCTTCCTGATACTGGCAAACGTTTGCATTCTTCCTGATACTGACAAACGTTTGTATTCTTCCTGATACTGACAAACGTTTGTATTCGTCCTGATACTGACAAACGTTTGTATTCTTCCTGATAATAATATTCGTTTATATTATCGCTGCTACAGACATTCGTTTGTATTTTTGATGATAATAACAATCGATTGTATTCTTCCTGATGCTGACAAACGTTTGTATTCTTCCTGATACTGACAAACGTTTGTATTCTTCCTGATACTGACAAACGTTTGTATTCTTCCTGATACTGACAATCGATTGTATTCTTCCTGATACTGACAAACGTTTGCATTCTTCCTGATACTGACAAACGTTTGTATTCTTCCTGATACTGCCAATCGTTTGTATTCTTCCTGATAATAATATTCGTTTATATTATCGCTGCTACAGACATTCGTTTGTATATTTGATGATAATAACAATCGATTGTATTCTTCCTGATGCTGACAATTGCTTGTGTTCTTTCTGATAATGTTTATCGTCGGTAATTTTGCTAATAATAACAATCGTTTTCGTCGAAGCAAAAATGTTGACGGTAACTACGTATGTAATGCTTTTTCATGTTGTTTTAGTTGTCACCACATACATTTTACTAGCCTGATTAATTACATTCCAATTCCTCGTTTATTTATATTATCTTACCATCTACACTAATTTATCTTAAAGTCAAAATTCATAAGCCTTTTAATGTTGAATGTTGTACATTGTTTGTGTTCCGTTTTTTAATGATGTGTGTTTATTGTATTGCCCTTTCTGTTACATGTATTACAAATTCCCTTAGGGTAATAAAGTATTATTATTATCATTATTTATTAATAGCTACAAAAACCCTTATCGTCTATGTTTGGAGGATAATATCTGTAATCATGAAAATAGTGGAGGGAGGGGCTGTTGAAGCAGGCGGATATTCAATGATGACACGAAGTTTACAGCCTAGAACATTTTCTTTGTGGCTTGCGGTTTGACTTGAGCACGTGCGACTTCTCGGACGTGCCTCTTTGAAGTGCCCCTGTCATTATGCGACACATCTCATAAACTATGCTAGAAACTATTAATTATCTAAGAATGTGAGCACCCTTTGAAAATAACTATTGTTAAATTCTGTATAAAGGAGGTTCATAGTTCAGGATACATCTGGTTACCAACTTCATATAGCATAAGCTTTGTTTTTTAATTTACCATGGTTGCCGTTGTCGGTCATCAAGACTGTATAGGCAAAATGTGAATAGAGGCCGATGTGGTTGTTCAAGTTGATTAATACAACGATACATTATTGGTATTAGCTCTTTTAAACTAACCTTATCACCTTATACGTACATACTGTCCAAATCACTTACATGTTACAGTTACCAGAGTTGGGGTCTTATAACTAAAATTATCTTATAACTAAAATTGCATGCCTGCTGTGATGATTTCTCATTTAAATCATTCGATGGGATCGAGCTGAGTGTGTTCCGTCAAGTTGATGAATGTGAGGTCAAGAAAGTCATCCTATCTTCAAAAACAACATCATGCCAAATGGATCCCATTCCAACAGAATTCATCTTAAAAGTCTTGGATACCGTACTTCCCACAATTACACGGATTGTTAACCTGAGCATTGCATCCGGTGTGTTTCCAACTGCGTATAAAAAGGCTGTTATCAAACCCCTTTTGAAAAAGCCCTCTCTTGATACCGAAGTGTATGGAAACTACCGCCCTGTGTCCAAGGTTATTGAGAAGGTGGTGAAATCTCAACTGGTGGATCATTTGCAAAATTATAACTTGATCGATGAGTATCAATCTGCTTATAGAGCTGGTCACAGCACGGAGACAGCACTCAATTGTGTCTTGAACTATGTTTCAGAAGCTGTTGATTCTGGACAACTTAGCCTGTTAGTGCTGCTTGACCTTTCTGCAGCATTTGACACTGTAGATCATGCCAAACTACTACACATTCTCAAACTTGAGTGTGGTGTCAATGATACAGTCCTCTTGTGGTGCGCATCATATCTATCTGATAGATCTCAGTGTGTTCAGGTCGACAACGAGCTATCGACAGATAGTGAGCTTCAGTATGGAGTCCCACAGGGATCTGTGTTGGGTCCATTATTTTTCGTCATTTACACTCATTCTCTTGGCTCTCTAATATCTGATCAACAGTTGTGGCGACACTTTTATGCTGATGATTCTCAGGTGATGGACAGTTTTGACATCTTACCATCAAGTCAATCACAGGCTAAAGAAAGAATTGAAACATGCCACAGCTCTATCAGATCTTGGATGACAGACAAAGAATTAAAACTAAATGACGAGAAAACAGAAAGTATTCTCTTTGGCCCGAAACTGCGACTTAAGAAGTGTCAAATCAATAGTATATCTATTGGGAACTCTGAAGTCTTCTTCTCCTCAAGTGCAAAAAAACTCGCCGTCTACCTTGATTCTGGACTCACAATGGCATATCATGTCAACAATCTCTGCAGGATCTGTCACTTTCACCTTAGAAATATTGGCAACATCAGACATCTCATTAACCAAGACACTGCAGCTCTTATTTTGATCACTTATTTTGTCAAGAATCGACTACTGCAATAGCCTCCTCTGTGGAATACCCAGACAACAGATCGACCGACTTCAAAAACTTCAAAACCATGCTGCAAGAATTTATACTCGTACCCCAAAAACATGCCACATCTCTCCTGCCTTAAACTCATTACACTGGCTTAGGATTCAAGAAAGGGTTGACTTTAAGGTTCTATCTCTGACATATCAATCAATCTACAAGCTCTCTCCCCAGTATCTTCAGGACCTAGTCACTCCATATGCTCCAACTCGATCGCTCCGCTCTTCCACTCTGCTTCTTCTTCAAGTCCCACGTTACAATCTAAAGTCCTTTGGTGCCCGATCCTTCAGATACAATGCTGCTCTGCTCTGGAATTCATTACCTCATGAACTCAAATGTGCTCCCTCTCTCTCTGTATTCAAATCCCATCTCAAAACTCATCTGTTCAAACGCTACTTCTAATTTCAATTCAACCTCATGTTCTATATGTATATATATGTATATATTTTATCTTTGTAATTGCGCATTGAGCATAAACCTTGTTTATGGAGGTCTGCGCTTTATAAGTACTCTTATTATTATATGAATGCATTATCTACGCATCAGAGATCTATTGTATGGGTTATTAGAAGAGTAGTCCACAGCAGCTTTCAAAACTCACCCAAAAGGAAAATCAAACTATAAAAGCTTTTCTGGTTTTTTTTAACAAAGTTCTGATGCTGTAAAAAAAATAAGGTTTGATTGATATTTATAGGATATAAACTAATGTAAAAAGTAGTGAGTAATTAAGATTCTACGCGAAATTCAAAAACAATCATCATATTTCAATGACAGTATCATAACAACTTCTTAATGTTAACCATGATATTCGTCTCGTATTATCACACCAACTTCTAAATTACTTTGAAGAATTTTGAGAGTATCATAGTTCTGCTATGAAAGATGCGAGGATGATATTCTATGCTTTATCCAAACTCATTTACATACACAATATCGCAATGGCAATTAAAGAAATATTAATTGCCGTAAATGCTTAAATAAACGCCTTCCTCGAATAAACGCCTGTCATAAATAACTGCGGGGTCAACAAGGTGTTAAAAAATTATTAATCGCGATTATTCAAGTACTAAGGATACCCGTCACATATGTCATTTTCTTGCGTTTGATAAATATTCGAATTATATAAACTGGAATTGCCAACCCAAACCCGTTTTTTACATTATCACATTGACATATCTGAGAGATGCGAGGATGATGTTCTTAATCCAACATCATACATTTGACGATATCACAATGACAATATTAGAGTTCTGTCTGCAGTATGACTATTAGTGTACAGCATGTCCTAATGATTCTTACCATGTAATCCGTTTTCAAGTAATCTTTTTTCTTTTACCTGTGATACAATGAGTTCACGTTCTGGACTAGAAATGCCGATTACTGATTGGTTGCAATTCATGGCAATTGTGCAATCAGCGACGTGGTTTAAAAGATAATCACTATTAAAAAAAATGCAGTGCCTTCAGTTTTGCGTTGCGCCCATTTTCGTTCACACGAAAGTCAACTTGATATGTGACACGAATGTTATTGAATATAAATTAAGACGGTACCAGTTTTGTAAAGTTTCCCTGCTTATCGAATTCAAGATAATACATACTGGTTACGTTCATTCATGGCTTTGCTGAATGAGATTGTGTTCTTTATGTATACGTCTAAATGTTTTAAAGACCCATTTTCAAAGTGTAGCGAGGTGTACTATTTTAAAAAGTATTTTTAATATAAACTTTGCATATTTTGCAAAATTTTACGGCCAACCTGGAGAAAATAAAAAAATTTCATTAAATTGGCGATATACCAAAATGACCTAAATGGCAGCCTAAATGAAGGCGAATCAACTGTGGTCATCTCACAAGTTGCGTTTCCTTAAGATACGCTTGAAAACCGCTCAATGTTACCCATCGGACGTATTTGCGGTAACTGACACGGATCACGTCACCGTTTGCGGGTTCGTTAAAAGCTATGGCACTTTTGCAAAGGCTACTGTACTTTGGACGTCGAATTATATAAACTTGTACAACTATTTATTTGTAAAATCTATCAAACTTTTATGAAGTTAGGTAAATATTTACTTCAATGTGATTTTTTAAGTTCTCACGCTACGTAACTGCCCATGTATGCATCGTATATACACTGATTTTTTTGTGACGAGGAACCAATTGGTTCAAGTCTAAATAAAGTTTATGTTCTGTTCTGTTCTGTATTCCATTGTTGATTACAACATGTAAATATGATATCAACCTTTTGACTAAAGCGATGTATGGCTTTTCGCAATATTTAAATTTTATCACGAACCGCATGCAAGTATGACAATGGGGATTTAAGTGAATCTATTAAAAATTAACTTGTTTATGTTGAGCAAATTCCTGTTATATTGAGTTTATAGATGCATAGTTTGAATTAGACATTTATGTCCATCATTTCATTTTGCTCTGCATTAACATATTTAATAGGAAATATCAACACTTAATGCAATATTCTACCCTCTTAGCAGAACATATTATTTAACTTTTCTTTTTAAATAAACATTGACTAACCGTTTCCGGCCACAATATTACGATTCGTCCAAACGCAACATCTTCCGTGTGGGAGTAAGATCCAAGCCTCGTCAATGTTAACCAATCGATTGCTGTGATCGTTGACTCCTGTATATTAATCGCTTCATTAACCCTTGAACTGGCGGCCATATAGCGGCGTGATGAACAAATGATGACAGTCCGGCGCTATTGATTACGCATTGAATCACAAAGGCAGATATTGGACGTGAAAACAAGAAAACAGAGTTGTTTTCACAAAATCTTAAATACCGATTATGGTACTGACGCACTGGCATTATCCAGAACTAATTAATTGTGGCATTTGTTTATATAAGAAAACTAAATGTTACCTGAGTTTTGTTTGTGGTGCCAAAAGAATGAATTGATACTTTGTTATTCTTTGAATTAACCTTTGTTTTGTTGTTTTGGGGTTAGAAGATTCATATTGACGATGATGCATATGTATGTGAATGTGGTGATGGTGATGAATAACTTTGTGGAGATGATGATGATGATGATGATGATGATGGTGGTGGTGGTGGTGGTGGTGGTGGTGATGTTCAGATGCGGATTTTCAGATGACGTTTGCATTAATGAAAAAGCAAAGTGCCAATTAGCGAGGGAACAACTCCCACCACATAAAACAACTACTTAAAATGATTTATATTGACTTTATTGGATTTGAAATTTGTTTTTAACAATCATCGTGAAACTCATTATCCAAAGTCAAATCAAACACATAAATATACGGTATTTTGACATGTTGGTTGTAAAAAAGGATAAAAAAATATTGTTATTGTAGATTGATACATATATCTCGTTTCACTGCATGAAATTGAATATTTAATTATATTTTTCTAGTGCTTCACAGATAAAAGTAGTATTTTTGCAAAATCACAATACTACAGATTCAAAGTTGAAATTTTAGTTCAAGTATCATGTATTAAGGTGTTCGTTTTAGTTCGGCATATTCGACCATCTTTAAGCCAACATTTTCAATGTTTTGATCAAATGAAGAAACCCATGTTCTGGTCACATACTCATATCAACATAAGGCACAACAATGGAACCAAAGAATATATTATATTGATTTTCTTATAAAATTATATTTTGGATATAAACCTCAATAATAAAACAAATGTCCTAACGAATAACATTTACAATCAGTTGATCAAATAAAATTGTATTGAGGAGCAAGAAAATCTTATTCAATCTCATTTTGTTCTCTTACCTTCTAGTTTGAATATACCACATATCTGGATCTTCCGTACTTATAGTGTAATCAACAATAACATACTTCATTCGACGTTCAAAAACTGTTCCCTCTGCAAAAGGGTCGCACATACTCGTCGAATTTCTAGTTTTAGGATAGACTAAGATTTGTTTAGACTAAGAGTAAATTACAAGAGGTACACATCAATTGTAAATAGTTCAAAATATTCGTTTTAATTATTGTTTTATTCTGTGCACCCCTTTATTAATTACCTTAGATTATCCCAGTGTCTCCTACTCGCAAAGATTCGACCGATCGGTACAGAATCACTTAATCGTGTGTTGTTGTTGGATTGGGGTTTAACGTCTTCTTCACCATACGGTGATGTCGCCGACGTGTACTTAATCGTTATTCGACGGATAGGTACAGTTCAGTTGTGTAAATTCGATGGATTAGGCTGTAATCGTGCAGTTCAGTTGTGAAAATTCTACGGATTAGACTGTTATCTGCAAAAGTGCCACAGCTTTTAACGAACCCGCTTTAGGTGACATCATCATTATTTGTGTAGGTTTTACACCGCGATTCAGTTACCACAACTGCGTCCGATGGGTATCAACTTAGGTGTCTGAATAAATGTAGATTTTGTGAATAATTCCTGTAAAGAAAGATAATTCAGTTTGACAGAAATCACGACTGAAATTGTTATAGTACTGAATAATATCAAATGATATCATATATCAAACTAGACTTTATATCATTGATCAACTTGACTTTCAAAGGTCAAATCATTATTTTACTTTCAAAATATGGGTGTCACTAATTGTTGAAAATACATCCTTGTTGTCAACAATTATTGTCAAAAATTAACACAAAGGCAATAATCATACGATTTTTTAAATCAAGTTGGATTATTTTGAGTTCAATCCGTTTATAAAACATTGATATTCATTTCTTTAGGGTCATTTCTTGTAAGTTCTCACTAAATGACAGATACTAAATTTTGACCAGTTGGTTTGCAAGAATGAAATCATTTTCACATTATAACTGCCAGTATTGACTTTTACCTCTCATATAAAATATATAACAATTTTGTAGATGTGAATATCACAAACGCTGTCTACTTCCGTTGCAGGTTATATCTGCTGCTGAAAAACTTCGAAGTGCTCAACATATTTCCATAGGTATATATAATATGTATTGATGTCCTGCAAGTTACTATTCTGCAAATAAATGGTTGAATTAGGATTTTATGACCAGTTAAATGAATTTTCAGTGAATGGAAGTATAACAATGTTGCAATAATTGTTATCTGAAAATAATACAATTATTTTCTTGCGATACTTCGAGTATCAAACGAGTATGTCCAAAATATGTTAATTAATCATATCAACATTGTGTCAAACTCCTCTTAATAATTCATGTGTTAATTAGTCTATTCACGTCAAAGCGAAATTTGATATATGAAGAAATAATGCATATTAACGGAATTCTCACGTGCATCTGGACGCTTTTGTCATAAAGCTTTGATTGAATATTGTATTGAATTTGATATATTTAATTATCCAGTCTAAGTAAATCTAGCGTCGATATTATCCGTTTCACTCCTATACTGGGCCTAGAAAGGCCTAGTAGAGGGTCGCGGCAGCCCACGTATAGAATTGACTAATCAGCACTCATCTTACCAGGCCACAATAGTCTGCCTTCGCACGGATAACGTTGTAGGGTCGCAGAAAGGTCGGCTGACGGGACCCTCTACTAGGCCTTTCTAGACTCAGTATAGGAGTGAAAATGTTTACTTAGACTGTTTAAATTATTTAATATTGACATATACATATTACTGAGGCTGATAAGTCGTGTTCAATTCCCTTAATTTTACAATCCCTTGCCATGGGTAACTAACCAGTCACATTCCCGTTAACTATCGTTGTGCCCAGATGTCATATCTGTCTTAGAATGTTGCTCTTCTCTGCGCTTGATGGTCTGGTCGTTTGTTCGGTTTTCGTTTTACCATGTGTCCCTGTGGAACAAAGTGGTGCAGTTGCTAGCATGCCTGCCTTACCACGCCAGAGGCCCGGGTTCGAGTCAAGGTGGAGATAAGATTTGTGACCTGTGTTTCATCTTGTGTAAGGTTCCACGACAAGGCACTTCATTCACATTGCTCTCAGCCCACCAGCTTTTATAATGGGTTCCTGAAAACGGGATATACTGAACTATAAGGTATCGGGTGTAAAAGCACAAGCCTTCAGGTTAATGATGTAGGTAGGGCTGTGTAACAAAATGCTGTTATTGCTTCTAATTCCATTTATCCAAATCAGCTTAAGTAATAATACCGTTAGCTGTCGTCAAGATACCTGTTGTTGACAACTGGGCCTGTCTTGCTATTTAAGGCCTGGACTGCAGCTGAAGAAGGCAGATCGACTTACCCTTCGAGTCTCACCTACAGCTGACATGTGAGCGACGACTGAAGTCGGGAGATGGCCCAGGGAAGGCGGACGTGGAGGGTGGTCAACAATAGTATTGAGATAGAATCATTGTTGTAATAAAACCAAGAAAATCCAGACAGCGTCCTTGTTGAATCTTTGAAGTGTGCTGATGGTGCTACAGCTGTGACCATGTCTGAGACGTGGAAAAAGTATCCACATGTTATTAATGACCTGCCAAAAGACCACGGATTCTGGAGAAGACCTTGACCTGTTTTGTTCCTCTTCAAAAAGTACGAAAACAACTGACCACAGTCTGCCCACTAACTGAGACCTAAAGTCGTTCTCAGATTGCGATAATGGATGGTAAAGTCTACCCGGTTAGGGACGCCATGATATGGGACGCCCGCCCTCCTGTCCCGCACTCTGTTTGAATTGACGATGAGATTTGATAAATTCTTTTGGAACAACTCAATGAGATCAGTTAAGTTCTTTGAAGTACCCGATAACATTTAATAAAGTCTTTGTCATTGGAGTCATTGGAACCACTTGATTAGATTTGTTGAAGTTTGAATTACTTAATGGTATTTAATTAAAACCTTGAAATGCTCCACAAAAATGGATGAAATCTTTGGATCCACCAGGTTGGCATTTGGGTTAAAAAGGATTATGTTGTAAAAAAAAACATTGTTTATTCAAAACCTCTTATCTGGTGACCTTGAAGGTTAACAACTAATGATCACCTTTCTTTTGGAAAAACAATTTTTAAAGATTAAAATTTGTGACCTTGCCGTAACAATGACCTTTTATCGATTGTAACAGAAACTTTTTATTTTTTCTACTTCTCCAAAGTAGATACATCAAGTAAAACATAGAGCCCATTTACTTGGCTAATTACAGCAGAGACCTGAATCATCATTTTATCACTTGATATACCTTTTTGGGCAGAGAATGAAACTAAGGTTAGCTGATGCTCCTCAACTGAACATCGGAATAAAAATGTCTCTGTCGTTTATAATTAATTCATTTTCGCTTTATCTTTGACATCCATGACACAAAATACATTGGCCGAATAGTAGACAACTGAACAGTCTTCTCTTAAAAGTTCATGAATTTTCATAAGTAGATAACGCCTCAGTGACATTTTCGTACAACCTTCACCAAAACCTGAGTTGAGTTAAACTATTCATGGCACTGCATGAGCGCATAGCATCAAAAGGCAGGCAGTCAATAGGGTTAAACATATGAATGATAACAAGAAAATTTGAAAAAAAATTGTTTATTATTCATCAAATATAATTTGTTGATAAGTGTAAATATAACATCTGAATATATTAAATCATCACTCTTAAAGGGGCAGTAGCACGTTTTCCGTTGAATATAAGTTGATGTCAGGAAAATGAAAATTAATTGTTCTTATTGAATGACAATGTATTTAAACTAAATGGATCAGTAATAATTCAAATATATAACGTAAACTTTAGCCATGCGATTCCTTTTCCTTACACAAAATGAATTAAAGGTGTTCACACAAAATGGCCGCCAATGGAATTCATGTGAATCGCCATACTTTGTCCTTTGACTATGGATGATTGGCCTGTGTAATGAGATTTTTGACACTGTCAAAATAATACATTTAGCATTAAGGTACAATTATCTGTGAAAAAAATATATAAAATTATCAAAAAACGTGCTACTGCCCCTTTAATGATTGGTATAACAAAAACACAGCATCACATGAATAGCCTTTGATCTTAGAATGTTCATAGAGCTTAAGCATTAACAAGAATGCCAATCAAAATATCATCTTTAGTCAACAATTAAAATCACAATCATCTGTACCACTATCACTTTTCAATAGTACATTGTACTAAAAAAAATAGTTTTGCGAAAAACACAAACAATATATAACTTACGGTATTGCATGAAGTGGCAAAGCTAAATCATAGATGAGGCCCTGACATGTCCTATGTCGAGTCTAGCTAGCTTTCTGATTGGCTGAAAACATGTAAGCTAAAATTTAAATAGCCAAAAAATATTCCTGAATGTGAGTTTAATGCTGGTTTGATTTTGTTTGGGTTACACAAAGTAAACGTGGGTAACAAATATGAGTAAAAATTTCCTGAAGAAAACTCTCAGGATTTGATTCAAAAACCCAGGTGACTGAAGATGCTGGTGACAAAGATGTATATATGTTAGTGATATGATCGTTTGTTAGTTTTGGTAGGTTCAATGAATCTGGACTACACTTCAGGAATGTGATTGGGATTAATTATGACAGCTGCAATGGTATTGATTCATAAACGGAATTCTAAGAAACCTGAATAAATATGTGTAAATACAAATTTAAGAATTGGTCACACATTGTCGCAAAATCGTCACAACGTCACGGGCGAAACAAAAAAGTTTCTAAACTTTCCCATTCCTCCCTTGACATCATTGGCCGTAATTTCTGTGCTAGCATTTCAACCCGCTGCACGGAAGTAGAATAGTCCAATCAGAAGACAGCATGTTAAATGAACCGATTTGAAAAAATACTTTTGTATGCGTTTTACAAGGGAGAGAAACACTTTATTTGAGTGATACATTAATGTTTGTCTTCTCTGCATTCTCGGTGCTCATCACAAACATGAAAATAACCATGCGGACTGAAGTTTAATATTAAATTTCACTCGGATAGTTTTCAAAAAGATCGTCTGTTAGTATTTTGAATTTGTTCCGAATGTAAACGGCAATTTCATTGGCTATTGTTGAAAGAGCTGATAAGGGGCGTAACTCGTGATAACGATAGGTGTCGCTGCTCCGGATCACCAGTTTTCTACCTTGTGATGGCAAGGTCTAAACGAGGAGTTGCTCGATACGTTTTCACCTTGCCGTGGAAAGATGATATGGCAATGAAAACAGGATCAAAGATACTTGTTTCCCATGACATGAAAATACTACATCAGTAATGGAGTCATCCAGAAGAGGCAGAATGAGGTCGACATCGTTCACATTGGCAGAATTTGGAAAGGTCACCTATCAAAAAGAAGGGTGTTTCACCTGTGAGATCACCATTTTTGTGGCTATTATTTGATAAAATTTGGATATTTGTTCAAACCCCTTTAGCTTTTCCTCTGGTTCATATGCTTTTCCTTTGGTTCATATTTGCTTTCTTTTATGATCCTCAACTCATGACATACTATGTTTATGACACTCATCCCTAAAGATCATCACAACACTTGCTCTAGTCAGGAAATAGCAATATTTAGACATACATGTTGTCCATAGTATGTCATGGACAATCAGATTACCTATATATGTTGCTAGAAGGTCACCACCAATACACCTCCAGGTACCCATATTTTATGCTGGGCAAAAAGAAGCATACTTTTGGATAAAGTCTCTTGGCCAACTTGACAAAACAAGGCTCTCAACTCAGTTCATTGTTGGGAGGGATTCAGCAATGACGCATACAGCTATACTGGGTGTGATGTTGCTGAAATTCACTGAAAGCAGTCAACTGACCTTTTCATACAACTATGTGTTACAACTACACTCATGACTTTGTATTTGTGTATCTCTGCACTAATTGAATCAACCTCTTGTCCATTTGTATGTGGCTTGTTGAGATTCAGTTGAGGTATCAAATTGTTATGTTCTGTTCACCGGCTGTGATATCATCATACTGAGAAGAATCAATGATCATTCATTCAAAAATGCTCATATAAAGTAATTGTGATGTGAGAAAAAAATGTTTCTGAAAAGGTCTTGTTTTCAAAATAATATCAATGATTTCTGAAGATTGACATCATTTACAGACAAAATAACCTTGTTTAAACATACTGAATTGATCAATTTAAGGGAATTGAAGTTGAATACAGTTGACTTATTTTGAGACAGTGACCCTTTGTTTAAACTGTCTGTCTATCCACCTGTCTGTCTGTCTGTCTATCTATCTGTCTGTCAAGCTATCTGTCAGTTTGTCTGTCTGTCTGTCTGTCCGGTATCTTCTTCACTTCAATCACTCTTCTCAATCTGATCTGAAACCTTGCTCTTCCATTCAGTGAATCCACCCTTGAAAAGAAATGTTTTAAATGATTTGAAAAGTGCCATATACATTACATCATAATTTGTATTTTTTTATTAAATAGGGTGTTAAAAATCTGCCTTATATGTCAATATGAAAAAAAAGTTGAAAATAGATTTAAGGCTATAGCAAATGTGGCCTTTCATAGGAGTCACTGTGTTATAGAAACATTGTTTTATTCCCATCATCTCAGTCTGTAAATGTATACATTTTTTTCTGAACTTCCTGTGCCGTTCTTTTGGAAAGATAATGTTGACTTTTAGGTCATAAGCCCTGTTACTGAGACCTTGTTAGGGGCACAATATCCTAAAACCTTAGAATAAATACAAAGGATTTCAACTATCTACGAGAGAGTAGAGTTAGCATAAGGTTGAAAAAGCAAAAGGTTTACAAACAGATGGATTAACAGTTAGATTGACGCCAGAAGCCTTGCCATGATAAGGCTTCTTTGGCCAGTTGAGATATAACAGCTTTTAAGTTAAATACAAGAGCTCTTCTTTGGGTAAACTGACCTGGTCTTTTAAACAGTGTTATCATTTGTCTTTTTTCAGTTAGGACAACTAATTTTGCTACTTACATGGAACACAGAAACATCTTCAGCTCCACACATCTTTGCTGCCATGGCAACAGTACAGGAGGACATACCGCTGTTGCAGTGTGATGTGATTGGTTTAGAGAAATCCACTTCCTCAAACACTGGATAAAAATAAATGAAACTGATAACTTTAAGAGAATCATGATCACACATAATGTTGAACTAAATGAGAAATCATAGAGAAAAACGGTCCTCATTCTCCATAATTTTAATGTTCTTGTTTTCGCTCAAAGATGAAAAGAATAATTGACTGATTATCGTTGGTGCTCCGTCCTGCTGTATCCGGGTATATGTCTCCGCATTCTGCTCCAACCTATCCCAACTGCGTTCTATCAGATTTCCACAATAGGCATCTCTAGACAACAGTGTATAGAGTTCAAAAGTTTGACTGAAAACAGACGGGCAAAACATATCGTTGAGTAACCAGCCATCAGCGATAAGACTGTTTATGATCAATGGATATCAGGAGATAGGTTGGATCATAACGGGAGACATATATGCTGATGTAGCAGGAGGGTGGTGTTCTGGTGAGACAAGCAACATTAGAATGTATTTATTCATCTTAGCTACTTTTAGCACAAGCCAAAACTTTACTCCCCAAGTAAAGCTTTGAAATACCTTTCCCAGCAGCTGAAACTAGAAGGCTATTTCTGCAATCGGCTTTTTTAAGCTTGCACTCAACCATTACATGAAAAAGTGTTGAAACCAATGGACATCAACTTCCCCTGCAATGCACAACCTGAACCGGTCTATTTGACTGGCTAACATAAGCCTTGCAGCATATCCTTCCTTTCTGTCCTTGATCTCCAAAATGTAGCAATTTGTAATAGTTTAATGAGAAATATGAAGATTTCACCTTAAGGCTACTACTGAAACCAAAACTTTTCACTTCTAATTTCTTTACTCGCCCAATAAGAGGAAATCAAATATACAGTGGGGGCATTTATAAGGACATGTAGGTCTGTTCTTTATTAAGGAGATCAAAATGTTCTTACACTTCTTCAATTCCACCAAGGACTTCATCTGTTGCTGCTCGCTGTCTAGAAGTGAGGACAATGGGATGTGTTGGGTTCCTGGAATTTTACCTGTAACCGAAGACATCACAGGTGAATTGAACAGCATACAGAAATAGTAATTTTTATTTACCTCAGTAAAATGATCTCATCAAAAACTAATATACATATGTGTATGGATTGAATCCCATACAGAAATAATACTAATTTTTAAATTCCCCTCAGTTAAATTACCTCATCAAATACTACATTTTCAAAATCCTATGGTCAATATGCATATATATGACAAATGTGCCTTGCTGCACATGGACCAAAAACAAAATGTGACATTGCCGTGGCTTATCATACGAGCTAGTGCTTTAACCTCTGACCCCCATCATTTCTTTTGCTAAAATGCATTTATAAAGGTTAACCCCTCCTCTCTCTTCTTCCATTACCCTAAACGCCTGAAACCCCAAACCATCCACCTTTCAAACTCCTAGATTTGCCACTGGTGTATATGATACTTATAGGATATCTAACGAGCTTCCCCTTTCATATCAAGTTTATGTCCCTAGTGAAATAATTTTGCTTTGTCACGAGCCTTGGCGAGTGACAAAACAAAATTATTTCATGAGGGACATAAACTTGATATGAAAGGGGAACGAGTTATGTATCCTATTTATTACCGACTTGCATTTCAGACGATTTATTGCTTTTTTAAATAACTTTTTATTATGCCTATCAAGAGACGAAACGGCGGATGAATATCAAACCACGTCACAGCCTCAAATATTATACTATTACGACGTCAAATATTCACATTTCTAAATTCTACCCTACGTTAATAAATAGTGTCTGGTGAAATGTAAGTAATAAGCACTTTAATCATGAACGAAGCGTACGTGAAAATAAAATCTCACTGCGCGAGAACATTCAGAGTTATCTTTCTTTGATCAACGGCATGTCATGACGGCCGCCATTTGCCTGTATCTTTTCGTCAAATTGTGTAAACAACCGCCTTCAAAGTAAGTTTAAGATGCTTATCATTGTTCAAACGCGTTTTGTTTTGAAGAAATGTTGTCTAAAGAATATTCAGTTGTCTTTATATTCTATAAATAACAAGCAATGTCTGTCTGTGTCATTTTGGAGCGACATGGATCAAATTAATGAAATACGGTGATCAAATTGTGCTGAATTTAAACCCTTTTGTGTTTATATGAGCCTTGAGATATCAGTAAGATGTTTTATTGTAAATCTTTTGTCCTCCTATTTATTCCTTAACAATTCGTTAAGGAACATTTTAAAGATAAACTGAAAGTTTGAAGAATGACTCCGACTCACTCGGTGCCATTCGAAATTGTGAATGAAAACACGTTCGTTTTATGAATGAATAAAGTAGTCCGGACAATGTCAAAGTTCACCGCAAGCCAATCAAATCACTTTGAGGTGTTATGACCCATATGTGTCATAACAAATTATTATGAAACCCCTTTACCAAGTACCACGTGGGTAATAAATAAGATTAAATTATATGTTAAATTGCAATTGACATTTTCCACCGCATGAAAACAGTAACCTTATTGGTTCTGTAGCTCATCAGGCTCAACATTCTGTTTTTCTTTAGGGCGTGGCCAATGTGGTTTTCTCCTTAGAAGGGGCCACATGGTCACAAAATCTACAATTTATAATACTCAATAGTCAAGGAGTCTGTACACAAAGTTTCAGCTTTCTAGGCCTTATATGCTTTTGGAGAAGAAATTCAAAATTCCACAAAATTTATGGACGGATGGACAGACGGATGGTCGTAAGCTGGACACCATGCCATGCCATAAGCCCATCTGGCCTTACAGGCCAGATGAGCTAACAAGGCAAAAGTGAGCACAGCTCACATACTGTAATTTCACCGCCATTATATAACAATGATAAATTTAAAAACATTATTTCAGTCATGTGAATGAATAATTACTGTCACGGATTAAGGGTGGGGTTTAAAAAAATAACAACTGAAGTCTAGAAGTCATAGCTTTAATAGTTTGAAGGATTCAGGACTTTTGCTTATTTTTGGTCAAACATTAATGGCAAATCAGCAGGAAATGGAAATTTGGTATTTGAAGTTTCCAAGCTAAAGAGCTTCAAGTAATACTCCAGAAAAAAATAGGTACCCTGGGATTGAAATCAACAAAAGATACGATGTCAGACGCACGATTGATGGATACATGGACAGACACGGAGCGCTATATACCCCCGACTACATTGTAGCGGGGGTATATTAAAAATATGTTGATTTGCTGCTGCTTTTTTTTATGCAAAGAATTCTCAGTTACCTTTCTCTGTAGGGGCATTGCCTGCACGTGTGTCTATGAGCTGAAACTGCTGACTTGGCAGATTACATTTAACGTCTTCTATTTTCCTGTAATACTTAGGGTTCCACTTAGCCTCAAAGTTGCCAACCTGGTGGAAAAAAACAAAAACTAAAATATACTTGCATCTTTCTTCTGGTTCAACCGATGAAGTCATATTTTACAACAGGCACTAATAATAATTATAACCCATATGATTGAAAATAAGTGGTGACATATTTTCAATATGAGCACTAGTACACATACCCATTTGCCTAGCAACGATTGTTTTAGCGCGAGTTCCCGAATTTTTTCACTTGTGACGTCATATCACCATTGTTCGTGACGTCACTGTAGCAGGCCGTTGCCCGTTTCTTCGATATTTCTTAGATGGTAAATTTGAATAGAATCTGTTAAAAAATAATTATTATCCTCAGAAGTGTGTTGTTGACTTTCACGAAACTCATGTTAATTTGTGTACAACCCTCGGTGTTGCTTGGGTAATACAAAAAAATCAAACTCGTTTGGTAAAAGTCATATGACACACTTCCTCGGGTAATAATCTCTATTTATGATAATGGATAACTTGTATATGGCACCAAATCTCCAAGTTGTGTACTCAAGAGCGCTCTATTATCCTGATTAAACTATTTAGCTAGAAGGTAACCACCAATGCAACTCATTACCAGGTACCCATTTCCTGCAGGGTGAACAGAGGCACATTTTTGAATAGTCTCTTGACCATGGTGAAACCACAAGTCTCTCAACGCGTGTCTCAGTGTGGGGCAGGGATATCCTTACTAAATTCTCAATTTATTCAGCGAATAACTCACTCTTTCAGCGAGCCGTGACCATTGTTGCTGAACTATGTGTGATATCATTTGATTGAGCTTTGCACAGGACAACGTGCCACAACTGAGGTCATGTGATTGCTATATTAAGTTAATAAAACATGCTGGTAGAACAAAATCCTGCATAATCATGCAAATAAACGTAATCTGTTAATATTTCTAAGTAAGGGTGAATACAAAGTTGAGATGGGGGGACCAAATGAAAATGAATTTACTTTTATTCAAGTTTCAGAATATGCAAAGAACACCTTTACCAAAGAAACGTTGAAGAGATTTTCTATCAGGGTCTGTATGACATAATTGCTTTTCACATTCTGTGACAAAACTAATACTTTTATCAATTCTTCAAAAGTGTAGCAGGAGTGAATAGAAAATTTTTGATCACAGGACCTCGGAGTTGAGAGTCAGATGCTCTACCTATTCAGCTAAGGAGATATCCCTCCAGCCGAAGCCCATAGGAATGCTCATGACCTATTCCTTTCACAAAAAGATGAACAAAACTCTTTCACAAATTCAAAGCAAGCAAACAATTACCCTCATTAAAAAGAGGATATTGTTATGATCCAGTTTACCCGGTAAGTAAACCTAGCCCCAATAATACTCGCAATAGCGGGTATAGATATAGTATAGATACTCCTATACTGACTCCAGCGAGATACAGTAAGAGGTCGCGCCAGCCGACCTTTCGGCGACCTATGCCCCTCCAATGTTATATCTGCGAAAGCAGACTATTGCGGCATGGTAAGCCGAGTCCTGATTGATCAATTCGATGAGTCCGCTGACGCGACCCGTCCCTCCACCTTGCTAGACTCAATTTGGGAGCATTGCGAATGATATTGAGGCTAGGTTACTTAGACTGGTTATAATCATGTATTAATGATTAATCTGTAACAGTATGCATAAAAAGGGATTGCCTCCTAAAGTTTGTTTCCTGGATTTGCAACTACTGACTTGATCCAATCTGGTAGATCTTATCACAGAAAAATAGCTTTATTTGCCAAATGTAAGGCAGAAGTACCTTAACATCAGTAGGAGTGTTGGTAGTTTGGTAGTTGAGAGATTTCCACTTCTGTAGTCCACCATTCAACACTGATACATGAGGATGACCAAAGATCTGAAAAATGTAAAGAATTCATAAGTTTGCGAAGCATTTGATTGTCAAACTTCAAAATAAAAACATTAATTGCATTCATAATGCTAAAAGATTATGTCTAAAAAATAAACTTAAATAAAAAAAGACACATATATCTTTATTTCAAGTCTGTGGGGCTGAAATGGTTCAACTACTTTATTAGACAGTCATATTACTTGATTATTAACAGTTAGACTGATTTCAAGCATAACAAGGTAACAACTTACTCTTACTCAAATACTATGTTAATATGATAACAAAAAATATTTTGCCATAAACCTATCTTTGCCATATTTTCATCACATTTTATCCATTAAACTAAAAACTGGGTCAATTAATTCAATAAAATTCTAAACCGAAGTTGAATATCTTCAAATACACACTGTAAAGTATGAAAATATTCAGATATGTTACTCTGAATTTGACCCAACAAAATGTTATCAGAGAAGAGGCTAATATCCAGCAAAATCAAATGAAGCATCCATAAAATCTCAAATTATGTGATCATGATTGGTTTAACACATATATACACTCTGAAATGAAAATGGTCAATAAAACTCAAATTTGAAAAACAAATATTAAATCAAATGAAAAGGAAAATTTTTTCATATATTTTCAGCCCAAAAATGAGCTCTCAAGACTTCTTATAAGCGTATATCTTTTTTTAGAGTCTGGCATACTCAGATAATCTTGCAGTGTTATTCCTGGGTGATCAGTTGAGGGGGTCAGTTTGGCAAATTTTGAGCAGATGTACCCCTTTGCAAAGTATCCTACATCTAATGATTTTAAGGACACTAAGTCAAAAGGGTAGGCAAATTTCCCCAGGACCCACTCTAGGAACAACACTGATCATGCATACAAGATTATTACTCTATCATTGTAAATCAACCATGCTATTACACATATATGTGTCATAACATTGCGCGCTGACCGAATTACGTGATGTAATACTGACAACATAATCGTCAAGTATGACGTCACAATGTCAGCAGACGGCTGCGATGGTCATGTCAGCAAATTTCTTTATGTTTTCTGCGATGTATTTAAGTCAGTAATAAATCAAATACTAACCTCTGTTCCATCTAATAACATTTTCATGTACCTTCGTGAATGGTATAGGTATTTAACTCGCTTTCGCTCATTAAATACCAACCCATTCACTCATTTGACAAAAATGTTATTAAACAGGACATTGTTTAGTATTCTCTATGTCATACCTGAAAAGTCCACCAAGCACGCCCAGACATGAAGAAACTGCAGTGGTCGCTATTGCTGTAGAGGACCACGTGACCCGCGTTGTTGACGCCGGCATCTCTCGCTGCCTTCTGGAAGCTTGCAAGCTCGGGGATATTTCGGGGGAACAAATCGTTGTGTTCAGCATCCATCACATTAAGATATGTGGCTCCAGGGATATGGTCACTGTTCATAAAGAGGATATTGAAAGCAGAGTAGTCTTTCCTTGATAAAATGGAGTCTCATACATGGTTGCTGTTTGAACGCAGATATTATGCGGATCCTGTTTTTTTTTCAAAATACAATGTTTATCTCATAGCATGATGTAAAAAAACCCTTATATTCATTCTTCTATAATCTATTTGATAATAGCATGGTATTTGTAACAGAAGTATTTTACAGACCACAAATGTAACAGAAGTGATTTACAGACCACCTCCAACAGGATTGAACCCGGGACCTCTGGGTTGAGAGTTCTACACTCTACCTGTTCGACCAAAACGATATCCCTCTGGCCAAAGCCAGTAGGAATGCTTATATCTCTCCCTGTCACATATTTGTCAATAAAAGATTCATTATTTCTTAATTCTTTATTACATCAGCTTCAACATATATTCTTATATCTGCCAAGAAAATCTATAACTGCTTAATTGATAAAATGCAAATTGGATATTTTGACAGTTCATATTCAGAAAACAAGCCTCAGTAACTCTTATTCGTCTTGAGATCAACTTGTGCTGGAACTTTTTATAGATTGCCTGGACTATCATCATATTGTTGATGTGACTGGGAACATTTTCACATCATTTTTACATCTCATAATTGTCACTAATATTTGAAGCAATATTTAATAAGTATTTGACAAATGAAAGAGTTTGAACATTCAAAGCATACATTCCCAATTTAATTTATAACAAAAAAACACTTTTTTTATACCTTTTGTATTCTTCCTGGCAATTTCTTGTGCTTGACCAAGAGACGTCAATAATCATTAGATCCTTGGGTTGTCCCTCCTTAATTTGTTCATTCAGCCACTCGCAGGAAACCAGGGTGTTGGCCATATTGATTCAGGCAGTCTGCAATGTATCGTTTGAAAGAAATTATATATAGCTTAAACTCTGACAATAATCAGATGCACTAACATTAAAAATCAACATAAATGGACAAATTCAATCACTTATCACTTTCAATGGTGACACATGATTTGAATGATCTTTAGATTATTTTATTGCTAACTTCATACTATTTTGTTAATTTTTTATGATTAGTTTTAAAATGTAGTAATCTCTTTTTCATTAAACCACATTTCTAAACTATGTTGCGCAATGTTCAATTCATTTGTGATAGGCATTGTACAAAATATCACAATATGTAACACATTTAGTGAAACTGTGTATAACAAAGTTCCATTGTATTGAAGAACTGTTGAACTTTGATTACATTAGTAAAACTATTTTTTCTAAATGTATATTTTGATTGATTATTCTGAACTAATGATTCCAATACTAAATCCAAATTATTAACATACTTTTAAAACAGAAATCAAGGACAATTAAAAACTAAAGAACAAAAGTTTAGAACAAAGTTAAAAATACATTTTAGAAAAAGTTGTTTTGGATATTCTGATGTAAAGTGGGAAACAATTTCTTAATTCTCAATATCTTTAAAATTTAATGTGAAAGAAATAAATCAATTATAATCAGTTAGTTTGCGACTTAGATGAGTACAAACTATTGGGGAAGTAATCCAACCTTACGCATTTGACACCATCGAAATTGAAATGCAAACAAAACTCAAAAGTCATATACCATCCAGGGAACTTTGCAATTTGTTAGACATTTATGATTTAATAGAGTAGTGCCACAAGTTAAATAAAAACAGAATTGATAATTCTTGAATTAAGAATGAAGAAATATTACCTTGAAGAGAATATCACCTATAAGAAATCCTTGACCAATGTCGATGTCACTCGTGCGTTCAACTACCGCCTTTGATCATAAATTGATATACAAGCAGAAAACACTCATGAACGTGACAGCGGCATTACAAGAGTTGTCGTTCTTTATACTATTAAAGGGAGACAATCATGACAATTCTCAAAGATGAGTTTTCCTGTTAACAGGCGACTATAAGTTTCGATAAAAGTCACTGCTTCAACCCCTCAACATCTGTAGTTGTTTATGATATATTGAAAAGTTTGTGGTAATTTTTAATTAGCCTACGTATGATGTCTCATAATTTTCAGTGAACGTGTTTTGCACTTTGGATGTTCTATGATGGGCAATGCAAGTCCCTGTAGGGCCTACAAGTTCACAATTGCTTATGTAATGATCATGATTTTCATCGTTTGTAGAGACTTTGACATAAATAAAGATAATTGATTCAAAAATAACCAATGCTACATTATTTAAGTAAACAAATTTAGCATAGCCGTAGACTGAGATTGTAATTGCAGGTAGATCTAATCAAGCCATTGCACTTATCGGAAGCTCCTTTTTCATCTTTATAAATTAGTCGTTTTTGAGAATATTTTAAAGAGACTTAATAGGTCTAGCTAGGTTATGAACTGACATCATATATCATTGACTGAGCGTATCAAAAACCTAGCCACACAGCCAACAAGACCTTGTGAAAGGTCATGCAGTGCTCGATCAGTGCTTTTATACAAATGCAGAAATGTTATCCAGATATAATTAACCATGTTACACTCATTCACTGTTGAAACGGCATATCATGTCAAATATCTAAATGTAAGCAAAAAACTAGATACAGTAAGGTTGTGCAATATTATGATAATATCAATATAACGCAATACAGATTGGGCGATACAATAATTGCATTTTTTAGCAATATATCGCAATATTTTCAAACTAACTAATATCAAGTCAAATGTATTGAAATATATTGTTTTTAGGTACAGGTACATGCTAAACGTTATAATTTTTTTAGTGTGCAAGAAAATGTGTTAGTATAGTATAGTATAGTATAGTATAGTATAGTATAGTATAGTATAGCATGAATGTTTAAACTGCATAAAAAGTATTAAAACTAGTAGAGTTCATTCAATATATTGTAATATTAATGGGAAGGTTAAATATCCTTAAATCCTTTCTGTATTGTCACATCGGGTTCCCAGTGATAATGTAGGAGCAATTTTGTTTTGTTTCTACTATCAGTTAATGGCGGCTTTAGGGAGTGCAACTCATTGATTAAGGACAGTTTAAATGTTCTGTCTTACGTTACACAGCAACAGTAGCATGGTCAAGTGATGAGGATAATTTTGCATTATTAAAAAATGCATGTGCGATAAAACGAGACAAATATTATAATAAACAAATTATTTTTTACAAAATTCTCGTCACCTTACTGGCCGATTTCTTCATCTAGTTCTACTTATCCATACAGATTTGTCTCGTATTGCATAGATGTTGCTCAATTACAAGTTTACATATAAGAAAAAGTTCTTTTCAGCTGTGCCATCCTAAACATTTTAAGAACATCAATAATAAGTTTGCGATAATCACTTTAAAAAGTAAAAAAAAATATTTTGGATTTAAGTGTCTATATTACTTCAGTGTCATATCTGTTTCTTGCTAAGATGCAGATGCGCGGGAATATATATATAGATTCACGTTGTTGTATTTGTACAGCAACCCTTGATTCATAGGTACGAAGCTATTTCTTCCTGGTATCCTCACGGGTTGAAATCCACGATCTTTAATGTAAAAGATAATTATTTGTTTTGCGTTGCTGGTCTCCTATATATATAAATATACTAGCATATAGCCATGATAGGCTGCACGGAAAACATCACGGGTTACGTGATACCTTTCTTGCTCCTTAAAAGGGCAGTAGCACGTTTTTAGGGGGAATATATGGTGATGTCAGGAAAATGAAAATTAATGGTTCCAATCGAAAGACAATGTATTTAAACTAAAAGGAGCAGTAATAATTCAAAAATATAACGTAAAGTTTAGCCATGCGATCTATTTTCTTACATAAAATGAATTAAAGGTGTTCACAAAAAAATGGCCGCCAATGGATTTTATGTGAATTTTCATACTTTGTCCTCTGACTATGGATGATTGGCTTGTGTTATGAGATTTTTGTCACTGTCAAAATAATACATTAAACATTAACTTGCAATTATTTATGAAAAATTTAAAATATAAAATTATCAAAAAACGTGCTACTGCCCCTTTAAAGCACATTAAAGCAGCGAGGCTCAGAAGTAGGTGAACACAATTTATGGATGTAGCTGTAGTATACAAACTAGATCTTGTCTTAATGAATCTAAACTTATAGCAGGTGAATCGCATGATAGACGACTTAAAGAAAACCAGAACAGTACGGATCAGATTTACAGTAATTTATAAATTTGTTACATGTATATTACACGTGACATTTATCAATTCCACTATTACAAAAGAAGTAAAGTTCAAATAGATCCTTTTCATATGTGATAACAATAAGTTATGAAAAGACGTTTGAATAACAAACCACAAAAAACAGTGACTTACTAACCCACCATCATATGTTAAAACACGATATATACAATAAAGGATGAGAAACAGAGTTGTTTTCCCATAGCCTTAACACGGTGTTATCCCGTAGAAAATATCTGTCCAATGAAAAGGCTGTTCAAATACGGTTACTTTGACAGAATTTTCCCTCTACTGTATATGTGCTGATAAAAACTGTCTTTACTAGCATGGCTGGAAGTTTGCTTCTTGTAAAAACGTGTTGGGTCTTATTTATTTTACCATGCTTGCGAGTTGTGTCCAGTCAAAGTGAGTACAGTTTCATATACTAGTGCCCACTTATGTCATACCGTTGTATTATAGAGAGAGAAAATATGGACTAAGAAAATTTGATCTAATCAAAATCGACCGTCCAAGGAATAAAATTGTAAAAATGCTGTTTCTATCGGGGTTCGAACTTACTCCAGCCGGGATAACCTCTCCTTTTTACCTATCATTTACTTTTACAATATAATAGATGTTGTCAACTGTTCATAATATGTCATGTGCTTCCAACTTTTGAAAACAAATGAAAGCAAATCAGTTCACAAAATGTTTTCTTATTACAGAACTCTATTTATCAAGTTTTCCCACAAGACCATCACCTGGACAAAACGTCACGCTTATTTGTGATGCAAATTTGGACATCGGCTCTGATCCTATCATATGGATGAACGGCGAAACTCAAGTGCTATACACATCCAGGTCTGGTGCACACATCTTCCCTCCTGATAAACTCGGATTGACAGGAAGGGTGTATGTGGCTACCGCCTCACACCAACATAACATCGCCATCAGCGTGAACATGAGAGACATGTGGCAACCTTGGATGTGCAGGAGTAACGTTAAAAGTGTTTCGAGTAATGAACTGGATGTCTCCATTGGTATGTATACTTTTTTAGCGTTTCTCTTACTTTTTTATAAAAAAAAATGATTGGAATAATTCATGCATTGCTTACACATAAAACATGAAATTGAAAATCGTTCAGAATGGTTTACAGACCCTAATACGATGCTAATTTGTTCGGGGACTCATTGTTTAATTATTATTTTTTCATACAACAATATTTTTCCAATTAAAATTAAGAAATTCTATCCTATGTTTTTCATGAGGAAGCAATATAATTCTATCCTATGTTTTTCATGAGGAAGCAATATATTTGTTTAGAATTATTAGATCATTTTACGTAACTGTCCTAATGAACTAAAATGTCGATACTTCTTCTAAACTATGAGTATATACTTGTTTTCCCAGCTACAGAACTCCTTTTATCAAGTTTTCCCACAAGATCATCACATGGACAAAACGTCACGCTTATTTGTGAGGCAAATTTTAACATCGGCTCTAATGCTATCACATGGTTAAACGGCGGAACGCAAATGCTCAGCACACAAAACTCAAGAGCACTGATCCGCAATTCTGATAAACTCACCGGCAGGGTGTATGTGTCTACAGACTATCACCAACACAACCTCACCATCACCGTGAATACTACAGGAGACATGTGGGCACCTTGGACCTGCAGGAGTAACGTTTATGATGTTTCTAGTAATGAACTGGATGTCTCTATTGGTATGAATACTGTTTTAGCACAGTAATAGTAACTTCTTTAGATAATGGAATTACCGTACATAACAGCTTCCCCTAAATTTTACTCCTTTTGTAATTCTATTTATTACTGGTGCGTGTAGGCTACCTCAGTTAAAATCACGTTTATTGATATGGTAAGAAGGGTGCCTATCACTAGATGTTTGGAATAATACATGACATACACATCCAACATGAAAGTGAAATTCTATCAGACTACTAAGGTTAAGAAGGTTTTTATGACGTTCCAGTAACACAATTTTCACTGAATGAATTGAATGAATTCTAACGCGTGCATGTGTTCTTTTTAGGAAGCAATATATTCATTTCGAAATTTGTGAATCATTAAAAATATTTGATTATTGTTTTTCCAAAATATCGTTTAAAATTCGGTTACACATTGTGGTATTTCAGATTTAGATTTGACTTCGTCCACGGGAGTGCCATCAATCATAAATACGTCGTCGGTCAATGCGGAGTCCACTTCCTCATCTGCACCCACCGAAAATCACTCAACGAAGATTTTGATCACGGAACCTACACCAGCGAAAGCAAGTGAGGTTTAGACATTTTTTCTATTTATTTCAAAGTTTGCCCATTAGACCTATACCACAGTGATAAAAAAAAACAATCATAAAGAAATATTTATGTTATTGCTCAGAGCTTATTTCGTTTAAAAAGTACCCAGAAAATAGCTTATATAAAAATTCATGATTATGTGTTTTGATTAGTAAAATAAATCTAATCAATGACGAGTAGTCTTGAAGATGTTCGTTCTAAGATAGTTGGGCGTAATAACAGAAGCACGGAGGTGTAGTGATTAGCAAGCTCCTCTCACGCCAAAGGCCCGAGTTCGAATCCCGGTGGAGACACCAAAAATTTGTGCCCGTCCAGTCTGTGTTTTGTTTCTAGGCAAGGTACTTTATCCACATTGCACTTAGCTCTTTAAATGGTCAACTGAAAATGGGATGAACAGTCCTACGGTGTCGCACTAAGCACTTGATGTTTATTGTACATTTAGGAATATTATTGCAAGTTTTTAAAAAATAAACATTATGTTGCAAGGGAAATATGTGTTCGCCATTAGACTGGTATTTTGATAAAATTTTCTTTTTGAATTAATCATTTTTTAAATTATTGTATTTTCATCATTGGGTGCCCTAACGGATGGGCCCTTTTTCGAACAAAAACTGTGGTGACATGGTATTTTTATGACACAATTTGATTCAAGACATATTTTTCAACAAAATAAGACCAAATTTAGCTATTTCTTAATACCTCGATATTTTGTATCCAACCTCCTTAACAATCTAAAAACATATATATCGAACCTTGCAAAACCATAGGTTACATCTCATCAAATACTATTTCTTTCTGCAAACAATTCTTATAGTTGAACTGCAATGTTTTATCATGTTAAAAAATACATATCCTTCAAGTCATTTAATATCATATCTTGTCGAATGCCTTAACAAGAAGCACATATAAGAGTTTTCTGGAATTATCTTGAAATGTTTCATTTTCAGCGGAAACCCTAAACAACGAGCCCACCTCAAATATCGCACCTGTTGTTTACGCAGTTGTTGGTGCTGTTGTTGGTGTTGTTGGAACTCTACTTCTTGTTCTGTTGCAATTGGTGTTGTTTTGTCTCTTTAGACAGGGCAGGTGAGTTAACTGCTGATTTATATTATTATCAGAATATGGGAGTGTTAGAATTATGTCTTGTTAAACATGAGTGAGAAATTAATGTTAAAAAATGAACAAATATTTACACAAAATCATTTTAAAAATAGAAAATGAGAACAAAGAGCAAAATTACCACAGTCTTTGGGTAGGTTAAATTGATGTGACTTGGGTAATTGACCTGTTGAAATTATTTGATTGACGACTAGGGGAAACCCAAATTACATGATATTCGCACTTAGACACACAAGCAACTTGAAGCAAGTGAACAAACGTATGACACTCAGCTGTACAGGAAAGATAAGTTAACTCTTACTTTGCAGACTGCAGTGCGTGAAACCAACTCCAGTCTCAGTGGACAGCGTCCAGATGGACAACATGGATGGACAACAACCAGCCAACATTGCTCAACAAGCAGGCGATGTTTCTCACACATCAAGCAACATCTACGATGTCCTTGACTCTGAGACGAAGGCTAGCGCTAAAGATTATGAAGCCATTGTGACAAACACGTACCAGAATGTCTAGAATCATGCATAATGTTTAATTGCTTTTATAAAGGTTAATCCATGAGTACGCATTGGTATTGGCCTAGCGCTTATTTCCTTTCAAAATCCCACTATTTTGTGCCTAATACTACTGGCTAATCAATTTGCATATTTCTTTCCATGCGTAATATTATTGCTGTTTAAAAAAATAGACATTGTGAAAGAAAGTCATGTAAACCAACACTCAAGGGAGTGTTAGTGAAAGAGCATGTGGAACTGGTAACACAATAATGCAACCGTTGCTTTACTTGCTTTGCCTGGAAAAGACATACATGAAAGCGTTGCCGAGTCAGAATCTAACATTATTGCTCATTAGTTAGTGTATCTGAGCACTATTCGCTGTCTTTGGTTCCTGCACACCCATCCCGCCCAAAATTATCTGATAGGTCTACGGGTTAATTCCATTGACTGTGCTGACTACACGAGATCTCTCAGAACTACTTTGCCATTAGAGCACTAGAGAACATTTTCCCGCACTATTCCATCTGCGTGTGATTTGGAGGTGGTGAAGTCGGACTCGCGGCGTGAACAACGGATCTGAGAATTTAAGCTATTTTATATATACACATCAAAAAAAGTTAAGCATCCCCTGATTTTTCACAGAGGGTTGTACTTCGTTGAAATGTGCTATGAGACTGGGAAAAAGAAGATAAACAAAAACAATTTTACCGAGAGAACAATCATTTGGTCATTTGCAGGAGACGTTTTGTAATCGCGTGGGCACTAAAAGTGAATCAAACAAGAGGGAAATGGACATGGAATTTCATCAAAACGAATGTATGTTTAAGTATTGTCACTACAAGCTCTTCGTGTGCACCACCCGATCAAAGTAGCTTAAATAAAGTGAATCAGTGTTTTAAGAATCAACAAACATCAGTAACGCGTGGTGCCACCACGTGCGCGAATTACACACTCTTCTTGGCAGGGTTCTTAAATTGTTCCATCGGTATCCGCTGCCACTCATGGTGAAGAGCGGCCTCCAGTTCCCTCAGGTTTTGTACAGGAGGATCCCTTCTTTTTATCCGACGACCTAAAATGTCCCAAACATGCTCGATATGGTTCAAATCAGGTGACATTGCTGGCCATGAAATTCGTGTTACACCATTATTTTCCAGATGTTGGTTTTCAGCAAGTGAACGATTGGGGTCTGGCATTGTCGTTCATGAATAAGGGTCTTGTGGCAAGTCTGTGGTCATCGAAATGATCAGTAATTACAGAATCCAGAACCTCCTGAATGTAGCGAACGCCTGTGAGTGAACCCTGTAAAGTCACCAAATCGAGTCTACAGTCGTAGAAGAAGCCTCCCCAAACCATCACGGATCCCCCGCCGCATGATACCCTTGGCAAAATGTTCCTGGGGCAAGACGTGCATTCCTGGTCCTCCATACAAGGGCTTAGCCATCAACAGCATACAGGAGGAAACTTTCGTTGGTCCAGTTCACTCCCCTCCATGATCTCAGGTCCACACACCATAACCTACGCTCACATATGTGGTTATTTATGAGCATTGGACGCCTGATGACCCTTCTGGTCCTTAATCCGACAGCTTTTAGGCGATTTCTCAGAGTTTGGTTGCTCAAGCGGTGATGAGGTATCCATACCCGTTTCAGATGGTTGCTTGAAGCAAACGGCAGGCGTCAAACATGTTGTAACAGAGCTCTATCCTCCTGGGGCGTGGTATCTTTTGGTCTTCCTGATCAAGGATTCTGGTCCCTGACCATTTGTTTATGCATGCTTCCTGACCTGTAGTTGTGAGTTCTTCTGACAATTAGCTTGAAAGAAAGTCCTGCCTGATGAAGCCCAATGATCTGTCATCTCAATGCAGAAGTGAAAGAAGTGGAAATGAAGTCGGAACCAATCCTTAAATACCCTATACTTGTGATTGTTTGAAACTTTGTCTTGTGCAACACATAGGTGGTGGGATTCATGTGCATGTGATTGCATTCGTGAGACACGTTTTTTCACAAATTGAAAACCTTTTTTTATCACCAATAGAACAGTCCTTGATTTGCCATAATGAGGGTTAAATTTTGGTTTCAGCATATACTGAAAATTCAACTTTTATTTGGGGGGGGGGGGGGGGGGGGGGGGGTTCTTAACTTTTTTCTGTGTGTATATAATATTTATATGTAGTTGAAGTGGTAACACAACGTCGTTAATTATCAAAAAAGGTTTTTATTTCCATTTCACCCTTTTGGAACTTTACATAGTCCAAATTTTTGTTTTTGTACGGCCTGTATGTCCATAAATAAAAGGTTCATATCTCCACTCCACAGTGCAACTCATTGTATACATATTTTACAATGTGGATGCCTTTTGATATATAAAATCTTCCGTCATATTTGATTTCTTACTCCCGTTCCAACTTCGCTCCTTTGGCTAGTCTGAGGAGTACTGTTTGAAGTAAGCAGAACGTATCATTGGAATAGACCCTTTTTAAAGTCTTCAAAAACAGTTTAAAAAGGGATGCCTTGTATGTGGCTGTGACAAGAAGGGGAAGTAGCACGTTTTTTGAAGATTTATATTTTCACTTTTTCACTGATAATGCAAATACATGCTAACTGTATCATTGCGATAGTCTCAAAAATCTAATTAAACAAACCAATCATCTATAGTCGGAGAACAAATTATAAAGATCCACATAAAGTCCATTGGCTGCCATTTTTGTGCGAACACTTTTTACTTTTGTGCAAGAAAAAGATATCTCATAACTTTACATTATATGTTAAGATTTATTACTTGTTTTATTACTTTCAATTGGAACCATTTTTTGTTCATTTTTCTGACATCACTTTGTATTCCACCAAAAATGTGCTACTTCCCCTTCTTGTCACAGCCACTTTACAAGACATCCCTTTTTAAACTGTTTAAACTGTGAAGTGTATGATCTATTAAGATGGCCATATTTTGCCCAAGTTCTGAAAGGAATTTACATCAATGCATTCGCCTAACATTGAAATCAAAATCAAAATCTGTATTTCCCTAAATGGAAATTTAACTGAAATCATCTCCGAACACGCATATTTAATACAATAAATGAGATAAATTCATGAAAAGGCATTTTCATGGGTAGGTATTAGCGTATTGCATAGGTTAAAAATAATAAACATACTATTATAGAAATAAGACTGGCTTAACAACAATAGCAAGTAGAAAGTGTTTTTACCCGTAAAAACAGATGTCTCCCCCTTCCTCAAATGCTCCAAACCTCTAAACAATACTATCATAAAGCACCATTAATGTTCTCTGTATAATTCAACTTGTATAAATAACCTATCAACTCCACAATTGTAGCAAACAAAATATTCAAAATTCTAAATGATTTGATGCTGAAACCCTTGAAAAAGACTAAGTCCAATTTGTTGTCATGGAAATAAAAAAAATTAAATTTAAAACAATCTATAACCTCCAAAAGGCACATCTACATGATATGGAGAGACAGTATACAAAGTTTGGTGATGATCGGTCACATAGTTTTAGAGATATGCTCCGGAAACGAAATGGGAACGCCGACGCCGACGGGAACTCAGCTAAAACCAATATGTCTCCCGACCCTTCGGGGGGAGACATAATGAAGAATGATTTAACAGCATGAAATTGTTAAAGCCCCATCGTCATACTTGCATGCGGTTAGTGATGAAAATTAGCTATTGAGAAAAAGAGGTATTTTACAGGGTAGAAAAATCTTGCGTCATAAGTTTGGTATCATATATCCATGTTTTCATCAACAATAAAATACTTATTTTGCCGTCCAAGGTACAGTATCCTCTGCAAAAGTGTCATAGCTTTTAACGAACCTGCTTTCGGTGACGTCATCATTATGTAAAGGATTTACACCGCGTCTCTGGTAAAGCAAATACGCCACAATTCACAGTCAAAAAGGACTCTTGGTAACATAAATCATACACCAGGCAGATGTGGGATTGAGACCAACAAAAAACAAACCACAGCACCGATTTGTGTTGACTAACATTCTTAGTTTATCACATGATTTTGGGTAAGTGTACTGGTTGATGTTGCAGTTGAAATGTACAAACCTGCACACAATACATGGTCATTTTGTCTTATCATTGTTATCAAGTCATCTCAAATGTGAAGTGATGGACATTTCATTTTAGCTCATCTGGCCAGTAAGGCCTAATGGGCTTATGGTATGGAATGGTGTCCGTCTTTCTATTTGTTCATACACTTTGCGCATTTTTACTTCTTCTCGATCTCGAGTAGCATTAGACCTAGAAGGCTGAAGATTTGTGTACAGACTATTTGACTAGTGGGGATTATAATTTAAAGCTTTTGTGACCCTGTGACCCACAATCAGAGTCGCATCCTTAAAATGTATTTTCATCTTCTACGCAAGAAGAATAAGGGTTAGGATGCTGAAACTTTGTGTACATATTCCTTGACTAGTGAGGATTAAAATTGTATTTTTGGGCCCCCAATAGCCACTAATAAGGGCAACAAAAGCCAAATCCTTCAAACCTATTTTCATCTTCTTCTCCAGAAGCATAAGGCCTAGAAAGCTGAAATCCTGCATACAGACTCCTTGACTAGTGAGGATCATAATTCATAGCTTTGTTGGTCCTGTGCAGATATTTAATATTTACAGCAAACAGACCTATATAGAAGCAGAAACACATTGTTGGTCAGAATATGTACAATCTAAAGAGCCACTCCGTGATTTTCATCACATTCTGTTTTGCTTTGATACAAACTTAAATGGCATCTAATCATTATATGAATGAAAAAAATCTCACATATTAATTTCAAATGGCCAAAATACGAAAAATACTTACTTTCAGTGAAAACCTAAAAACAGTCATTTATGTTCGAGGAAGGCAAATTCACTTGTCCAGTTGGGTACTATTTATATAAATTATCAAACACTATCAACTTCTAATTCTCATTCCGCTTCAGATAAGTTTCCAAAATTACGTTTCACTCATGTCAGGTTTATTATCACAATCACCCTTTATAGACGGAGCTGCTAACATGTCAAGTTTGTATATTTGACATTTTGAGATGAATATGTAAGATCTTTTTAATGAAATATTCAATTTATGTTTGTATCAAATTCAATGCAAACCAATATATGATGACATGAAACTAACACAATGACTTTAACTTGTAGCGCAGATCGAAAATGTCGTACACTAATCTTCGCCAGACATATTTCCATATCTAAGACAACCAATCAAATACTGACACTTTTAACAAATGTTTCCATTTTATTAAACAATTATCAACCAAAGTTGAGGTTATTAAATGCAGTTATTGATTTGGCAATAACTGAGAATTGCAAACATCATACAATTTGAAATGCAGATGTTATTGATTTGTCTAACCAATTATGAAGGGCAATTAAATAATAATAAGCACATAGAAATCATTTTGGAAGTTACAAGCCCTTTTCTCATTCACAATATTAAAAGGTTAAATTAACTGCATATTTGTTATCATCATACTGATATCTACTAGCACAATAATGTTTGTAATGGCTCATAATTTGACCAGACTTTATTTTTATAATATTTCAAAACTTGTATTTCTTTATGAAATAATGCATTTTTGGTCATTATGAATCAACTTCAACAAATATATGATAAACGTTTACAACAATTGCCAATTTGGTAAAAACGCTAATTCTTTCACACTATTCATAAATCACAAACTGTGAAAATAACTCCTCGCAACACACTCAAAAACCGGTATGAAAACAAAATCGTAATGCAAGAATTAAAAGCATTAAATTATGTCCTGTAAGTCATCACTTAACAATTCTTTTCTCTTTGAAAATGTTCCAAACCTTCTAAAATATAATATATCTGATTCGTAAATAAAATATATGCAATGTTATTGTTTCTGAACAATTTACAAGAACAAGTAGGATACATCTGAAGTATTACAAAAATATGTATATACCTTTTGCATAAATATCTTTACTATCATTCATAATGATAACTATGAGTTATACAAAGGCAGAAACTGATCCACAGGTTGCCTGCATACAGGACATTTTCTTGGTATGGGAAGTAACTCTGCACAACTTGCACATAAGCAGACGTGTCGACAGTGCATGATTATTACATTTCTTGGACTTGCCAGACAAATGACACATTGTTGTTCGACATTTTCACCCTCTTGACGCCCACTCTGAGACCGAATTTCTGCAAAAACGGCCTGATTCCGTCTATGTTCTTTGTAGCGTCTGCAGAACTTTAACACCAAATATATGAGCAAACCTGCACTAAGTCCTCCAAAAATAACTGTGAGAACTTTATACACAAAAGCTTGTGATTCAAATTTGCGTATTACCGCCGAAGTGCTAAGTTTTGTAAGAATGTATTTACTGTTGTTTGTTGGTGGTCCAACAACTGTCTTCCCTCCCTCGTAACTCAGTCTTCCAATGGCACGAATGTTCGTACCCACCAAAAGCATCTTCTCTGTATCCTGAAAGCCTTTTGTGACTTCTCCGAAAATACGATCTATTCCGTTCTGCAGCAGAGAAGATTTCCCTGGCTCGAAATGGTCGAAAGTGACGGTAAGCTCGTCCTGTAACAAGGTAGCGCTATCGGCTTCTAGAACATGAACTTCCTGTTTCTTGCCTGGCGCGACCAGCTTGAAGGGAACTATCTCCACTGTGTCTTGCATGATGCGTTTTGCATCAGACCTGCAAAGCAATTGAAGAGAAGATTATAACTTATATAATACAGTCTAATTAAAATAAATTCTCTCCCCACAGAGGCAGATCAAGTCATCAAATGTTTATCGAGCCTCTGTTCTTATTCGCCGACTTTGTGGGGTAGATTTGAAGATGCCTGATTGGTATTTGGAGGCAATCAGAGTAAGTTGTGCAGTCAGCGACGCTATTCTTAAATCATCATTTTGGCTACTGAATCATGGCATAAGCATTGTGATTTGAACCACCCTTCCAAGAAATTTTGTCATTTGCTAAAAAAAAATTCAAATGGATCGTAGTGACATTTTTCTGCCATGGGAAACTGCCGGAACCCACAAATTAGGTCTCATAAGAACAAAGGTTTAATCAACATTCATAATAATGTGCATACTTATATTGCGCCTTTTCCACGTCCTAAGACATGCTCAAAGCGCTACATCATTACCCCGAAGGAGTGTACTTTCACAGCTGCTACTATGCGCTAATCACGACCACGTTGGTCAGTACATCCATTTTTCAGGTACCCATTTTAACAGCTGGGTGGACTGAGTGCAATGTGGATGAAGTGCCTTGCCCAGGGACACAACACAGGATGAGACCCAAGTCACAAATTTTTGGTGTCTCCACCGGGATTCAAACCCGGGTCTCTGGCGTGAGAGGCCAGCATGCTAACCACTACACCACTGTGCTCCACATTTCATGACATTATCTTCCTCTGTGAGGAGAGAATGATTAAAATTGAACATGTTTTGAGGAATTTCTATTAAAACATTATCTTCATCAAAATACCACCAGAAAAAGAAGTAACGGAGGTATCTTCAGCACAAATTATTTTGCATTTTCTTTCACACACCTATATTTTCATCAAAATTATTAAAATCTAAATATTTTAGATGTTTAAAAGACTTACCTTACCTTAGAGTTGCATGTTCCTATGCTTACCGACCAAGATTGAGACTCGTGTTGACGGGGCTATCTCTATGTGAACCAAGTAGTGATACGGGAAGTGACACGTCAATACGGGGACAGGTATACCGGAAGGTAATACTCAATCACGTGATAACCAAAAACTCTCACTTTTTTCCGCCAGAAAAAGTCCGAAGGAGTCCGGAGAAGAGGGGAGGAAGAGTCCAACGATGGGCGGGATAAATCCTCTAAGGTAAGGTAAGTCTTTTAAACATCTAAAATATTTAGATTTTAATAAGTTCTTAACTTACCTTACCTTAGAGTTGCATACGATTCGACAGCAAGGCAGGTGGGTAGGACTCCAAGAGGACCATGCCAAACTGTGACCGTGCAGGCAGAGGAGACTGAGGGCGACGAATCTAAAAGACACGAAAAACCAACAATCAACCAAGGCCTAAAGCAAAGCTAAGGTAAAGAAGAATAAAAAACAAACATCTTTACCTAACGAGCCGGCGGTTTGGTGAGTTGCTGAGCAAACACCAAAGGGCCAAAGGACTGTAAACCATCCACATCCTCCACCGCTAGGTCCCTGAGGTAGTGGGAAGCAAAGATGGTGGTGGATCTCCAAAAACAGCCCTCCATGATCGTAGGAACTGAACAGTTCCTGTGTAAAGCCATCGTGGAAGCCAAAGCCCGAAGTTCATGCGGGTTGTTGGCTGCAGGATGGGGTAAGCCAGCAGCGTCATAGGCCGCTAAGATGGTCGAGCGGATCCACAAGGAGATGGAGTTCTTGTTAACCTCGCCCTTAACTGAGGGGGAAAAGGGGATGAACAGTCGTTTCCTGGTACCCCTTCTGCTGGCTGACTTGTCGATGTAGACCTTCAAGGCCCGGACAGGACAAAGAGCCAATTCTTCAACCTCTGAAGTAGCAACAATAGAGGACAACGGGGGGATGGTGAACATCCTGTCTGGCTGTCCAGGAAGCTGGTTCTTGGCAATAAAATCCCATAAGAGCCCCAAATGAATAGAACCATGACGAGATTGCTCAAAACGGACACGAGTCACATCCAGGGCGTGGACCTCACTGACCCGTGCCGCCGTGGCCATGGCGACCAGGAAAGCAGTCTTCCGAGACAGGTTCTCAAAGGAAGCAGATTCCAAAGGTTCGTAAGGACGCCCACGGAGATGCTGTAGAACCACGTTCAGATCCCAGGCAGGAGGACGGAACTTCTTCTTCTGATCCTCCTGCTTGAAGGCCTTAAGCATAGCGATGAGTTCTGGGACTGTCGATATCTTATTATCCCTCTTAACTGCCAGGACGGAGTTGATGGCAGAAAGGTACGTGCCAATAGTACTGCCTTTTAAGGAACGCTTATTCCGAAGGTACAGTAGGAATTCCGCAAGGAATTGGGGCGACGCCTTGACAGGGTTCTGTGAATGTTCAGAGCAGAAACGTTCAAAGGAAAGCCACTTGTCGTCATACAGAGACCTGGTGGAAACTCTATGGGCCTTGGCAATAGTGTTGGCCACCTGCGTCGAGTAACCCTTCGATCTCAGAGCTTTCTTAAGATGGACCAAACGCAGAGATGAAACCTCTCTGGGTCCGGATGAGACAGGCGACTGTGGGGATGGCGAAGGAGGTTTGGCCAGGGAGGCAGAGGGTCTGGATCCCTTCCGACTAGATCTCTGAGATCTGGGAACCACGTCCTGGCCGGCCACCAAGGCGCGACCAAAATCAGACGTATCTGCTGGGTCTGTTTGAGCTTGTCTACTACCTTGGGAAGAAGGATTGGAGGAGGGAACGCATAAGCGTCCAGTCCTTCCCAAGAGAGCGACAGGGCGTCCACTGCCCAAGCTGCCGGATCTGGAAGAGGGGAGACTGGTTGTTGAACTTGGTTGCAAAGAGGTCGATCAAGGTTCTGGGATGGAGTTGGCAGATTAGATCGAACGCCTCCGGATGCAACATCCATTCGGTTGGCGAGGGCTTGTCCGGTCTGGACAAGGCGTCCGCTAGGACATTCCGGCAGCCCGGAATGTGACGAGCCCGCGTCTCCACGTTGTTTGAGTCTGCGAGATGAAACAACTGGAACGTAAGGTCTAGTAACCTCCTCGACCCGGTGGTTCCCTGGTTGTTGATGAGATACACCACAGTGGAGTTGTCGGATACCACCAGAAGTCGTGACCCGCGCAGAAGCGGTATCCAATGCTGAATCGCCAAGACTGCTGCCTGCAACTCTAGGTGATTGATGTGCCAGGATTTCCTCTCGTCTGACCACAGACCGGAGACTGTGTGATCGTTGAGGTGAGCCCCCCAGCCCAGGAGAGATGCGTCCACAAACAACTGATGAGTGGGAGTGAACTCGACCAAAGAGACTCCGACGCAAACGTTCGACTGGACCGTCCACCACGTCAGGTACTGGTGGAGGTGGAATGGTAGAGCGAACTCGGAGTCGAGGTCGTCGGCAAGAATACGAGGCTTGAGGAAATTCTGGAGAGGTCTCAGCATGAGTCTGCCTCTGATGGTGAGATCCTGTGCTGACGTTAGAAGACCGAGAAGGGACTGCCACGCCCTGAGTCTTAGGGGTTCCCGGAGAGCTTGATGGGCGAAAGCTACAATCTTGCTCCACCTGTCGAGTGGAACAGACAGGCGAGCGAGATCGGTCTGGAAGTGACCTCCTATGAAGGTCAGACGTTGAGACGGATCCAGTGAGGACTTCTCGACGTTGATTAACCATCCCAACTGATGTAGGAGTCTGCGAGCGAAGTCTGTCTGTCTGTGTAGCAGAGCTGACGAGGCATGGCTCATGAGGCAATCGTCTATGTAGGGGTCGAACCGGATCCCCCGAAGATGTAGGAACTTGACGATCGGAGCCGTAATTCTCGTGAATAACCACGGAGCCGTAGAAATTCCAAACGGGAGCACCTTCCATTGATAGTGTCGATGATCCATGACGAATCGAAGGTACTTCCGATGGGGTTCGTAGATTGGCACATGGAGGTAGGCGTCCTGGAGATCGAGGCTGACCAGCCAGTCGTGAGGTTGGAGCTGGGAACGCAGCTGCTCCAGAGACACCATCCTGAAGTGAGGCGGGGTTTCCATGTAGCGTTCGTTGAAAACCGCCAGATTGTGGATCATCCTCAACTTGTCCGAGTTCTTCTTCGTGACAAGGAAGATGGGAGAGTAGAACCCTGGGGTGTCTATGGGTTCCAGCACTTCTTCTATGGCCCTCTTCTCCAGCAGGATCTCTATATTGGAGAGAAGCTGAGCGTGAAGGGTCTTCGGATACACGCGTGACCGGGGCAGGTTGGTCAGAGGCGGAGACGAGGTCATTGGCAGCTTGAAACCTGTCTTGAGGATATCGAGAACGAAGGGATCTTCTAGGATTGTCCAGTTGGGCCAGAAGATCCCGAGTCTGGTGGATCGGGACGGCTGGGGGCGGGAGATCCCAGTCGTGGTTTCCCAGGGCATCAACGCCGCTTGTAGGACCTGAACTTGACCCCTGGGGTTCGGGGGCCCGTTCTGGACTGCTGAGGTTGAGACACAGGCTGCTTGTCTGTTTGTCGGCCTCTGCCTCTGTTGCCCTTCTGTGCTCCTCTAACCGAACTCCGACGCGGAATATAGTTAAACTTCAGCCTGTTGGAGAGGTTGATGGCAGAGTTCAACGCACGGATACCGGATAGGGTCACCTCAGTCTGAGTCAGTGCCGCATGTTCTTTATACACCTCAGGGATGAGGCCGGCAAAGACGGAGGGATGAGAGAAGGGAGCTCGCATTAAGGTCTTCTTGAATTCGTCACTCCAACCACAGGGAGCCAGGAGACCCGCACGACGAATGGTTAAGACATTAGCCAAGGCTGATCGGAGGTGCTCCACGATGTCGGCCAATGTCTTATGTTGCCACCGCATCATGGTGGTGAGGTGGAAGATCCGGGACTTGTTCTCCTCAGTCAAATCCTGCAGGATAGCGTCCGTGGCCGAGGCCAGTGCCGAGATAGGTTTAAGCGTCCTCCGCAGTTCGGTGTCCAAGGCCATAAGTTTAGCATCGGTGACCTTGAACTGCTGTTGAGAAGCAGGGGATAACCGGCCCACAGACTCATCCTGGACTGCCGCACCGTCAGCAAAATCTAAGGAATGCACCTTGTAGAGGTGTGAAGCATTCTTGGCCGCCTTGAACGTAGGGTTAAGGGAGAGTTTCTTAAAATCTTCGTCCAAGGAGGCTATGGCGTCCAGAACCAAGGGGTGTGGAGGGATTAACAGGGTAGGCTCATCCCAAATAGCCTGCAGGCGTGGAGCATTAGGGCCTGGAGACGGACAGTTAACTAGCCTGTCGGCTACCCAGCCGGTGACCTGACTGATGTTGAGATGAGAGGGTCTGTCATCATCCTCTTCATCGACCTCATCTTCCAACCGGTCCTCCTGGTCCTGCAACTGTAAGTGCGAACGGGACGTGGAAGGAGTAACTGGATCACGCTGCCTGGGAGATTCCGGAGAACGCTCTAGGGTGCGGAATTTCCTGGACGACGACACCGTACGACCCCTAGGAGAGGGAGTGCCCTGTGGGGGCGAAGGAGGAGGTCTGATCGGCGACACAGTGCGCTGATCCTCTTGTCGAGAACGCTTAGGAGGCTGTTGTCGATCCCGAGGGTTGCTAGGAGTCTTGACAGGATCTCGCTTGCGAAGAGGAGAGCGAGACCGAGATCTAGAGTGATCCTTCCTAGGTGGATGAGGAGACTCCGAGCGCCGAGAGGAGCGCCGAGGAGAGCGTCGCGTCTTGGATGGGTGCCGAGGAGACTGCTTGGGGGAAGCAGACCGTCGAGGAGAGCGCCGGGAAGGCGAGGAGCGCCGATTAGAAGACAAGGAGCGCCGAGGGGAGCGCTGAGGAGAGCGCTGCGTCTTCGAGGAGCGCCGAGGAGAGCGCTGAGGAGAGCGCTGCGTCTTCGAGGAGCGCCGAGGGGACTGCTTGGGTGAAGCAGATCGTCGAGGAGAGCGCTGGGGAGGCGAGGAGCGCCGCTTGGACGACGTAGAGCGCTTGGAGGAGCCCTTCTTCTTAGGAGAGGGCGAAGAGGAGCGCCTAGGAGTCCTGTCTCTCGACTTGGAGGCTCGATCTGACGAAGGAGAGCGCCGATGAGAGGACGAGGAGCGCCTGGAGGAGCTCTGTCTAGAGGTAGAGGCCTTGGATGCCGACTTGGAACCTCTCTTGGGAGTCGGGGAACGACGAGAAGAGGGCGAGGAGCGCCTAGAGGAGCTCTTCTCACGCTGACGCCCTGTAGGAGAGGAGGAGGAACGCCTGGAGTTCCTGTCGGAAGACTTCGAGTCCCGGCGACGTCCTGGTGACGGAGGAACGCTTCAAGGAGCGCTGGTAGCCGAGGATCGGACAAGGCTGGTGTCGGGTTAGGCAAGGGATCCTGAGGAGGGTCCACATCCTTGGGAGGGACCTTGGAGAGGTCCGACGTAGAAGGAGTAGGGTCCTGAGGAGTAGGAGGCTCGACACGAGGGGGGGTCGACCTCGGGGGGGTAGGTGACGGGTCTTGAACCTCTGAGGACATCCTGTGCGCCCGCTGTGAGAAGCGCTTGCGCACTACCGCCGAATAGCACTTGAAGGCGGAGGGGGACAGAGACAGACACTCCTGACACCTGGATGACACCGTACACAGTCGAAGGACCAAGCAGTCGGGGCAGCGTGAATGCAGGTCCTTTGCTGATTTCTGACTCTTGCACTGAGTGCAATAGACTCTCATGGGATGTCTGTAACATCAAAAAGAGAGTAGCAAAACATCCACAAAACATCCGTTAAATAAATAATTACCATAGCGTATATATTTATTTAGAAATATAAGGGATGAAGATGTTAAGATATATATTTATGCAAAGAGTATAAGATATATATATATCAAAAGGTATTAAGAAGCATTGGGTATTAAAGAATTATAATTATAATATATAATATATAATATGAAATAGAGCCATTGGCTCTGTAGCTCATCAGGCTGTATATTTGATTTTGCTTTAGGGTGTGGCCAATGTGTTTCCCCCTTAGTAGGGGCTACAGGGTCACAAAATCTAATCCTCACTAGTTAAGGAGTCTGTACACCTAGTTTAAGCTTTCTAGGCTTTATGGTTCTGGAGAAGAAGATGAAAATAGGTTTAAGGGCTTGGCCCCTGTGGCCCTTATTAGGGGTCACAGGGCCACCAAAGCTACAATTTATAATCCTCACTAGTCAAGGAGTCTGTACACAAAGTTTCAGCTTTCTAGGCCTTATTGTTCTGGAGAAGTAGATGAAAATAGCTTTTTATGGTGTGGCCCCTGTGGCCCTTATTAGGGGCCACAGGGCCACCAAAGCTACAATTTCTAATCCTCACTAGTCAAGGAGTCTGTACACCAAGTTTAAGCTTTCTAGGCCTTATGGTTCTGGAGAAGAAGATGAAAATAGGTTTTAAGGGCTTGGCCACTGTGGCCCTTATTAGGGGTCACAGGGCCACCGAAACTACAATTTATAATCATCACTAGTCAAGGAGTCTGTACACAAAGTTTCAGCTTTCTAGGCCTTATTGTTCTGGAGAAGAAGATGAAAATAGCTTTTTAGGGCGTGGCCCCTGTGTTCCTTATTAGGGGCCACAGGGCCACCAAAGCTACAATTTATAATCCTCACTAGTCAAGGAGTCTGTACACAAAGTTTCAGTTTTCTAGGCCTTATGCTTCTGGAGAAGAAGATGAAAATAGCTTTTAGGGCGTGGCCCCTGTGGCCCTTATTAGGGGCCACAGGGCCACCAAAGCTACAATTTCTAATCCTCACTAGTCAAGGAGTCTGTACACCAAGTTTAAGCTTTCTAGGCCTTATGGTTCTGGAGAAGAAGATGAAAATAGGTTTTAAGGTCTTGGCCCCTGTGGCCCTTATTAGGGGTCACAGGGCCACCGAAGCTACAATTTATAATCCTCACTAGTCAAGGAGTCTGTACACAAAGTTTCAGTTTTCTAGGCCTTATGGTTCTGGAGAAGAAGATGAAAATAGCTTTTTAGGGCTGGCCCCTGTGGCCCTTATTAGGGGCCACAGGGCCACCAAAGCTACAATTTATAATCCTCACTAGTCAAGGAGTCTGTACACCAAGTTTAAGTTTTCTAGGCCTTATGGTTCTGGAGAAGAAGTCGAAATTCCACAAAGTTTACGGACGGATGGACGGACGGATGGACGGATGGACGGACGGATGGACGGACGGACGGACGGACGCCGGACACCATGCCATGCCATAAGCCCATCGGGCCTTACAGGCCAGATGAGCTAATAATACCTAGGCAGATTTATTACTTAAAATTGAAAGTAATAAAGAAAAGAAAACAATAATGTAGGGTAAAGTCAATGTTAAACATGAAACATGTGCTATGACAGCAGTAACAATGGTTAACAAAGCAAAAGACAAACGAATTCAACCCCCCCGGGGCAAAGTCGTAAATAACGCTAAAAAGGTTAATTCTAGCAGAAAAAACGACAAGAAACAAGAAACAAAGATGCATGGGGTTGAAATAAACCAAAAAGGTGCGTAAAAAACGGAAATTTGAAATAACGACATACATGCCGTTTTACGACACCACGCCCACAAGGAAGCCGCCATTACAGGCAGGGGAAAAAAACAACAGGTGGGCGTGAAAAAACACGAAAACGAACGCCACAAGTGCAAAGAAGCACATGGAATGCGAGATAATGAAGTATAAGCGACCGAGAATGCGAAAAGAAGCATGAAGAACGCGTCGCAAGGAAAATATCGATGCAAGTTTTAGAAAAAACGAAGGCAAAACATCGCGTCGAAAAGGTAGGTGTGAATAATGAAAATACTTGGTAAAGATAGCGAAGTGAATACATACCAAAATCAAAATATCTGAAAGGTAATAGCAAAAATTTCACTTAGATCAACACGAGGTCCGTAGGGTACGGACCAAAGGAAAAAAGTGAGAGTTTTTGGTTATCACGTGATTGAGTATTACCTTCCGGTATACCTGTCCCCGTATTGACGTGTCACTTCCCGTATCACTACTTGGTTCACATAGAGATAGCCCCGTCAACACGAGTCTCAATCTTGGTCGGTAAGCATAGGAACATGCAACTCTAAGGTAAGGTAAGTTAAGAACTACAACATTAGATAATACTATTTGATTTTACAAGATTTATTTTGAAATGACATCAATGCTTCCATTGAAAGCATCTACTGGCTCCACTGGCAGATACTCAACTATCTTACTTGTGTGTATTTATTTCATTACTTTTCAATTTCATTTTTATTCCTACATTCAGGCATGGAGAAGATCAATATTTAGCTACACAACTTAAACAACCAATGCTAAATGTGGATGCTATCATTGACTGCTTTTGCAACATGCAAGGCATAGATAAAATCTGTGACAAAGCCCTTGACATAAACTATTATCCTACCTCATGTAAGAATCTCGTTCTCTGATTGGTTCACGTGACCCTGGATAACTACTGATATCATCCTCTTGAGCGGGAGGATAAATTATTTATACCCCGCCATGAACCAATCACAAAAAAAGTGTGCAAATTGGACTTATTTATATCCCGCCATGAAAAAAACGGGCACATTGAGCTCCTTGAAAAGTATGTTTCGTGGAATACATTGATGTAACCTTTGCTCAAATAAAATTTACCTTTATACAAACTTAAGTCAAAGTAATTGCAAGCTATATAAATGGAAAAAAAACATACATGTATATTGCCATAATTACCTTATTAATCTAAGATTTGGTGTTTAAAATGTTTCTTGTCGAAAAAAATGTCAATATTGTGTCACGGCTTTCTTGATCATTGCATATGAGAATCGGTTCACATTTATTCGAAATATCAGTATTCACTCACTGTTTCCTTGTGTGTCTTGCAAGGGAAGTTGTTTAACATCGAAATTATGCTTAAAGAACTGTGTTCATAAAAAGAAATTCCTCTGACTAAGCGAAGCACTGACACGATTGATGATGTAGTTTTCAAAACAAGGTCAACACTTCCGGTTTGTGACCCTGATCTTTGTCATGTGCCTCAGCAGTTTGTAACCTTTTTAAATATGCTTTGTGTTTAAACATTCGGTAAGATAAATTCGTTATTACATTGCATAGCGGGTAACATTATACAATTATTGACTTCAGTTGAGGTGAATCCAATGGCTTATTGACCTAGGAACAGTTATGTTTCCGAGGTCAATAAACCATTGGATTCACCGATAACTGAAGTCAACAACTGTTTTATTATATGATTTATGAAAGTTTTAGTTATTTTGAATACAATCCTTTATTTTAAGGGGTTTTTTGGAAGCAAGTCCTCACCACGCTCCTCGTAGTGGCGATCTATTTTGAGCTCCAGGTCATTGGATTGTTATGTTAACCTCGCGTGATGTTTCCCGCGGTCAACATAAGGTTTGATCATTGTCGGTGACCACCTTCCTCGACCAATCAGAAGACAGATCACTCGTCCATCATATAATAAAGGTATTTATTATTCCCTTGAAAGGTTTTATGCAACTCGCGTTCCGCTCGTTGCATAAAACCTTTCGCGGGAATAATAAATACGTAACCCGCTATGCAATGTTAAACTTATATTATTAGAGGACATAGAGGTGTGACGATATATCGTGGTATTCGTGAATCGTGATACTTAATCTGACATTACACATATAGTTAGGAGATAAACCTAGTGTGTTTGAAAATCAGAGACATCTTATACTGGATTGATAGCGAGTAAATCATAAATTGAAACCGAACGTGCAAAGTTCAATCCAGTATATTAACATATCTCTGATTTTCAAACACACTAGGTTTATCTCCATTCTACCATGACGAGTTTAATCGTGAACTCTCTGTATAAGCGAATTGCACTTTGTAAAATGTCCCAACTTCTGGCAATAAAAATTAACTCGTCTGTGCCGGGGGTTTTGCTCCTTGTTATTTGATATAGATTTAGCCGTGAGCAAAGGTAAATCTATCATTGGGTGTCCATCAAATATATTTCTGACTTTGTTCAACGCAGCTATTAATTGTACCGTTTAAATGTGTGATTCCATTACTTGTTGACACTATAGAGTGAGACACTCCTATCAATCAAATAGATGATTCTAACAGAAAAACACTATGACGTTGTCAATGATTATGATGTCATAACTACTCGCGTATATGACGTCACTGTATTGTTGCTGTAATTGAAGGAAGATTGCTGCGTGGAGCACTGATTGACCACCTGAATTTTTTTATTTTGAATAAAATACTTTTATCTACATCAAACGGTTTGGTCATCCCCCGTAAACATACGGAAATAAAACATGTTAAATAACTTTTCAAAGTTTTAATCCCAGCAAAAAACAGAATACCAGCTCTGAAATTGCCAGTCGGGTGTATCAATGCGCGGTGAATCGGCCTCAAAATCAGAGGACATTCAATACAAAATTGATCACGTTTGATTTTCCAGGAGAACCAATCAGAATCTAATATTCATCACATTCATGGTAGAATGATACATTGTCTGTATCGTGATACGTATCGTTGCCTCTTAAATGGCATATTTTTCCTAAAAATCAGATGATTCATAAAAAATTAAAGATCTATTTTATGAAAAAAAATGAAATAGCGTACGGTCACTCAGTGTTTCCGTTTACCGGCATATACCGGTAATTTACCGGTAAAAATATCACAGGACCGGTATATTCAGAGCAAATAAGTCCAGCTGACCGGCAACATTTTGAGATTGATTATTATGATTATAATTAAATTAACTAAAAAACAGTTACTGTTTAGTGCTTCTATTAAACTTCACAGAAAATGTTATCGATCTAAGCCAAAAGCGTAACTAAGTGAAGGAAATCCGATTCTATTTTTAGTAACATCGACCTCATTCTTAGTCTCGATCCAGGTGTTTCACCGGTAGAGCTAATTTTGGCTCGAGGTTATACTGGTCGGATAAATATGCTCGAACGGGGCTAGTAATTAGATGTAACGGTGGTAAGAAAAAGGATTATGATATGCTTGCCTTATTCAAAATGTCGCTGTCAAAGCAGACGACGCTGTCTGTTTTTTTAGGATCAAAACGAAAACAAGTTCAAAACGAAACTTCACAACCTAGCAAAACAATCAAAGAGACACAAACAAAAAAATCTAGAAAATTCAACAATGACTGGAAAGAAGAATTTCCCTGGTTACGGTATGAATCAGAGTCAACATTGATGTTTTGCAAAATTCTGATCACTGATTATGCTGAAATATTCCCAGATTACAGCGTTCTTGGAGAAATTGCGCTCACGATACCGGTGAGTAGTGTGCCTGCCGAGAGAGGGTTCAGTTTGCAAAACCGCATCCATACTGCAAGCAGAAACAGACTTGCGCAACATCGGATGAACAATCTCATGATTCTGAACATGCATGCACACGACTCTTGTGAAAATCCTTTCAACTACCAGAAAGCAGCAGAAATGTTCAGAAAAAATAAAAAACGAAAAGCGTAGATAATGTGAAGTACATTGGAACTGCTAAAGCAAGTTAATTGATTGTTCTGATAATGAATACTGCCATTATGGTGATTGACATGACGATGCACATGCATCATATTTATTTGTATTTTCACGTTTCAAGTTCGATTTGTTATATGTGTTAGATTTGTTCAGACTTAAAAATTATAAATTTAATCTTATTACTTGTACAATTACATGAAGCAAATCAAACTGTTGTTCTCCAGATCGTAGATGCCTTGATCGTAAATTTTGATTATGACCTTCAACTATCTACCGATAGTTTATTAACTTTGAAATACGATTGAAAGCTGGAGTGCAAATCAAGGTGTTTTATGAACAATGTTAGTGAATGATTTTGTAGGTGTTAAATACCAGTTGTACGTGAAAACTTCAAAGCAAACTAGCACGGTTCATAACGTGAAGATTGCTGTAATTATAAACAGTATTTGTATTTTATTGTTTCATGCGGGTCGATTGTAATTTGACTTTGTTTCAACGTTTTTATTGTTTGATATGCAACTGCAAGTAAATATGAGCCCTGGCCAACAAGACATTATCAAGATTGTTTTACTTTTCATAAATTAATGTGAGAATTAATCCTTCAACAACTACTATTATTATTTATAACTGTGAGAAGTTTGAGATTGCCATACAATTTCCTTATATTGGTAACTTTTGAATGTTAATAAAAATGAAAACAAACACACATTGACATAGTCATGTTTTATTTTAATTTGTCAACATTGGAAATTATTGGACTGGTAAAAATATTATTGGACTGGTAAATTTGAGGCTTACCAGTCCCTTGGACTGGTAATTTTGAAAGTCACTGGAAACACTGGACTCACTACTGTGATGTGTATCGTATCGCCATGAGATATCATGATACGTATTGTATCGTGAAAAATCTGTTTCGTCACACCTTTAACTATATTATTAAGACATAGATAAGACCATAAGCTCACCAGTATCCCTGGACTCGTCTAGACTTGTGTTCCACTTTCTGAATCATCTGGACAACCCCCTCAATTGTTCCATGGTGACTTCTCAACTTGGCAAACTCAGAGTCTACGATTCCCTCGACAGTTCCGTACTCGATGGTCTTCTCTGGCATTTCATCAAGGACCTTTCTCAGGTCTTTCAGCTGGACATGCTTTGCTTCCTAGAAGTAGATTAATAAACTGCAATCAATCATAATATTTATTGAATGCAGTGAATTAAAGCCAATAACAAAATATTTCCCAGCCCTTAAGCGAAAAAATAAAGAAAAAGCCTTAAAGATGAATCAATTTAAAATCATGATAAAATAATGCATTTCAAACTACACCAAAAACAGAGTTTAATTCATATTTCTAATTTACTATTGTTTCGTGACATTACTATAATTTCATATTGTAACAATAGTGAGAAAAAATTAGAACTTTTTCATGAAATACAATCAATGAAACAATTGACATGGCTTATATGCCTTCCAGTCGTCACTGGAAATATATAATTTGCATTCCCTACATCATTTGAAGTATTGTGAAAAATCAAAAAAGGATACAAACTTAAGAAATAGTTCATCTCTTAGAGGGCACACAAGAATGATCTTAGTTTTATGTTTTAATCAGTTTAGTACAATTCTGATTTGATAGAGGGGAGGGGTCATTCTTTTTTTTGTCGACAGTGCGAGAGAGATATGATCAGGTGACATTGTAATAATAAATTGTTTGTCAGATGCAGACAATATCAGACAATTTTTCACTACTTAATTTTAACATTAAGGCCATTTTCATTTAGAGCTGAAATGGTTGTAACTATTTTGTTGCAGAAATCATTATGTACATGTCTACTGTTTATAGATCAATTTCAGTGTTTCAATTGTTGTTAAACTGTTGACGGCAGTAACTGCATTTCTGCCCAAAGCATGGTAATAATATCGCAGTACAGGGCAAGAAATAAAATCGTCCAAAACAGCTCATTAGGCGAATACTTTTACAAACCTCATCCTTTTTGTATAGGTTTTGTTAGAATCTAAGAATGCAGTCTGATTAAAATTAGGAGGAATAAAAGTTTAAAAATATTAAGTCTATCGAGTATCGAGATTCGGACTTGTAAGTTGTTATTTCGATAGGTCCTCTCCACGGGGTCCAACAGCAGCCCTGTACGGTAGGATGTCTTTATTTTTACTCTGCTAACCAATCACAAGCTGGTACCAGTGGTTTTGTAGATAAACAGGTTCGTACATACCGATTTTTCGTATAGACATCAGGTTCGTAGATAACAGTTTTATAGAGGCCTTCAAAAATTCATATAAAAGACTTATTTTTCATATATGATGTATTGTGAATATTGATGACCCTCCCATAAAGGCTGTATATTTTTTTATGACCCTCCCCTGAAACTGTTTTTCATTTCATCTACGAACCTATAAAAAAAACCATCTTCGAACCTGTTTCCTCTACGCACAAACCTACACCCTCACTAGACGATGTATGCTCGCCGTGACTATCTCCGGTTAACCTCCGTTCTCGGTAACTGTGGAGCGTAGCATGGTGTAGGGGAGGCACCGAGGCGAGCATGATCGTCTACACCCTCACAAGCCAGTATCAGCTAGGGGCAAGTTAGTCCAGCATGCTAGACGTCTTCCTACGTCGCGTGCGCAGTTATCGCACATAAAGCGAAGTTTAGGTTATCTGAACTAGGGGCAAGTATCTCCTGTTTAACCTGATTTTTTAACATGATCACCGGTATTATAAGCAAGGTGATGCGATTGGTCCGCTAACGACTGGGTTTCGGATGCACTAAACTGGTATAAAACATGCAAGGTACAGGGGTGAGGTCAGACCTAGTGTAGAGGATTTCATATCTCCGTAGAGTCAATATTTCGAATATTTTATTCTTTGGAACTAGGCCGATTTTATTAAGACTGCTAAGAATGCTAACAAAAATCTTGATTTAAATTTGCAAATAAGCAAGTCAAATTCAGAAACCTTGACACAAATCGAATTTAAAAGAATAAATAACAGCGAAAATATTCTGAAATGTCTACTTTCGATTTTATCATGTTTGAGACTTCAGTCTTCACAGGAATGAATGATGAAATTTATCAGTTGATTTCTACCCACCCTTATGTACTCTGATGACTGCATTCGATTTGAATACATTTTGTAGAAGAGGTAGAATAATGATCCAGTAACCATGCATCCAACCGATGCCATTTTCTCGACGAAATCCATGTTTACTGTTAAATTTTGCTCTTGGCCTTGGCAGCCAGCGAAATCAGCCAGCAAGGATTAGAGTGACCTCCCCTTATGTTTTTTTTTCGCAAGAAGTTTTTTTACAAAGACATAGTTGAAATAATTCAAGTGTTAATTTTAAATCTTGTTTCATCCGCGGACTATATTATTATTTTAATGTACTATCATTACAACTTTCATCGTAAATTAAGATAGTTTCATCATTGTGCGACGAAAACGCAAACCCCACTATCAACTGGGTCAGTGAACTGTTCGGAGCCAAGTAGAATATGAGTAGCAAAATCCGGATTTTTAGTTGACAAATCTTCCAAGACACGTTTGTGACCACATCTATAATATCATCATGTGAGTATTAATTTTTTTCCATTGCTTGTGATCTGACGAAGCATGACTATCAAGGCAAGCTCATAAATCTTATTAATTTTGTGTTGTTCATTTGCCTAGCTCGTGGATTGCGCGTGCAACCATCGTGAGCTTTCAGATTCAGCTGAGGAAGAGGTTCTGTCAAGGTTGGGTAATCTGTGACAGCACTTTTCAATGGTGAACTTTTTGTAACCTACATTAGAGAAAACAAAGAGTTGTATCAGGTAAGATGTAGCATTACTCAGTGTATCACCGTTGATTAAACAGAAAAGATTGTGTTTGTTTATTTTTTAAGGAAATACAGAAGCTGTTAAATCAGAAAAATTGAATAGGACTTAGGCCTAATCAAATTTCAAGATTATAGGAATTATCAATTATTAAGAGATCTCTTGTAAAGGACAACAAATTTTAAAAACTGAAAAACAGTCTGATTTAATCAATAAGAGTCGTTCTCAAAGGAACATTTGTTATCACTGATTATAAAAAGATCCACTTGTATTTTATTTAAATTTAAATATAAATGCATGTTTCAAGCTTAATGCCAACAAAATTATTTACTATATTTCGTCAAAAGTAATATAGAAAGTAAGTTTAGGCCTATGTATCATGTCATTTAGACTGAAATCATCTGTAATTAAGGGGGAAAATAAACAAAAAGGGGCTTCTATATATTTATTTTATATATAAAATTCTACTATATATATCCAATAGATTCAACGTTTAAAAGTTATATGATTGTATTTGGCAGGTGCTTGAATCAATTTGAACTGGTTCTTTCACTGTATGCTAATCCTTAATGACTAGTATCGATAGTATTAAACCTGAAATTGTTCAAAAATAACAATATAGAAGTCATCGGTGCAATTGGAAATTAGGTTGATGCCATATCTCAGGCTTTCACCAGTCAAAAAAATTAAATCGAGAAGTCAGACTCAGCTTGAACCTGATTACTTAAATTGTTATCTTTTCCCAAGATATTATGTAATATTGTTGGTCATTTATGTCATGGTCATGTGTGCAGTATATTTTTACATCAATGTCTTCAAAAAGCCATGTTGATCATCAAACGTCACATAATCATACACAAACAATTTAAGATAACTTAGTAACAATGACCTCCATAATTTCCCACAACATATATTACCAGTGTATAAAATAGATTTGAAACCTAGCCTGTCCTGAAACTTAATTTGTCAATTCCTAAGGGGAAAATAAAGAAAAAATTGAAAAGTTACCAGTCCTGACCAAAAAGTAACCAGTTCTAGCAAAAAGTAGCCAGTCAAGGACTGGCGGACGGGCTTTATTTTAAACACTGATATTACATATATATTATAAAAACATGCACAGTGATCAATCTACAGATATGATCTTTTGAGTCCAGGGACTGGCTACCAAAAAGTTTTGTGAGTCCCAGCAGATTTTAATGAGTCCTTCAATGAGTAATCAAATAGTACCACCAAAAACCTTTGCATCCCAGGACTCACAGCTCAAATTTCTATGAGTCTTTTTTTAATTTTATGAGTATTTGAAGCAGGACTCGCAGGTAAATTTATCCCTGATGCACATGTAAAATGTAAACATCTGATGGGAAATAAAAGCATTTAAAAATCAAAGCTGTGATGAATTGCAAAGCAAATTGCAAAGCAACATCAAAGCAATATTAAACACAACATTTAATAAGGGTCACTTCTATAGCTTTACTGTGTAATAAGAAGCCAATGTATGACTCAGACATTGGGTTTCTGTCAAGTTGACCGAGAGCATCCTGAATTTCCTGAGTTTCCTTCCTGTGTAGTCAGATCAACTCTTACAACTGTCAAACTTGTCTCCTTAAAGAGCCACTCTGTGATTTTCATCACATATTGTTTTGCTTTTGCACGGCGGTAAATAGCATAATTTATGATATAAATTCAAAATCTCATATGTTCATCCCCAAAATGGCAATTATATGATGAATACATGTTTTCTATGAAAATCTAAAAACACAATCTAATTCACATGTCAAATTTACATGAATACTAGTAATATAACCTATCAAACATTCCTTTTTCTTAACTGTGATTCTAAATGCTTTAAGTTTAACAAATTTGACTGATTGACGAGCGTCAACGCCTGATTTTGGATCATTATCCCTTCTTCAAACCCACCTGTTGTCACTTTATAACATTGATTAGCTTTGAAATGATTCATTCCTGTAACATAAGCAAGACAGGATTGGCCTTACAAACGTCTAAGGGGCAAGTGATTATTGCTTAGAGTTACTAGTTTCGTCCATTGATCTGGACTCGTCAGACTGAAGAAGCAATGATACTGTCTCTCCTTTTATACTCTTTTGGTATGTCACGTGACTCTAAGGAACTGGCAGCCGCCGGCGGCGGCGGTCTGATTGGACTTCCGGTTCCAGTTGGACGGCCGGCGATTTGCCGGCGTTAACTTCCGGTTTCATGTAATACTGATTTTTGATACTGATTAGTGATTTTTCTTGTCTAATTAAAACATTTTATCAATGATTTATTTATATGTTCCTGTAACAGTCGCTTTGAAATGATTCATTCCTGTAACAGTCGCTACTTCTCGATCAGATGACATCGTATCTGAAATTTGGCAAATATGATCCTAACAGCTCAAGGAGTTTCTCTTTGAAGAGGTGATATAATACATTCTTTTTAAGACTGACAGATGGTTATCTCCAGTACAATTATCTACTTGAATGCAATGAACATATGTTGGAATATATACTTAAATAGGCTTTTGTTCAAATCAATCCTGTTTTGTGAATACTGTTGCAAACTAACATCTTCCATTAATAAACAATCTCATGTAGTTTTATCACAACTTTTAATCTTCATCGTGTTGTCCGTTACATGTACTTCACGCCACTATCCTGAGGCCCCGGATGTCTTGCAGGGAGCCCACGTTGTTATAATAGGGAGTAATCATTATTGCAACAAATACCACCAAATTTCATAATAGGGCGCTTTGAAAATTCATGAGAGCATGACTGGCTCCTTCTTGTATATAGTCACTAGTCGGGCTGGTCAACTGTTACCACTCTCAAACTTGTCTACCGGTAAATTATTTTGTAAATATTGTACTTTATCTTGTTGTACAGATCAATTGTCACAACTGTCAAACTTGTTTTCTAAATATGTGATATTGTGTTCCCTCATATTGTACACTTATGTGCCGAGTTGATTTTCATAAGCGTAAAGTTCTAGATCAAGCTTTGCAAGGCAAATATTATGTCAAGGAATAAAATGTTTATGATTTTCTGTGCATTCTAGTCTCATAATTTGAATTTAAAACAACAGTTCACACCATCCAATGTGTTTCAAATTTTGAGCACTTTTACCCGAATAAAGGCAATATGAATTATATTTTTGCAATGCATAAGGCCCTGTTTTGGAAAACTTAGTTATTTCAACTTTTATATGTAAAAATTCCATGTATTAGTCAAGTATTAAAAAAATAATCACCAAAAACCATTTAATTTTTATTTCTCTGAGTACTTTAGCAATGCACTTGATTTGCTTGCTCAATAAAGAGCAAGTTAGCTTCTGAATACCTGTTTCCAACCAAGATGTAATCTAGAATACACAGAAATACTTTTAGTCCATGAAGGTATCTCTTTGAGGGTTCTCTTTACTTTTGCTTTTTGATTTACAAAATAACCCTTAGTTTTAGACTGGCTAGTTTCCAATTTTATTTCGTACACTAGCTGCTATCATATGTTTTTAAGAAACGATATCAAGTGCCACATAAACAACATATATCTATTTTCAGAATCACCAAGTCAGTTGGACAACTCAACCAAACAAATCTTTTTTAAGAGTTCCTTCAAAACCTTTTAGACTGGAGGTCAAATGTGCCATCAACATAATGTATTTTCTGAACCAAATTGCATGTTCCAACAGCTCTACCAAACTTGAAACACCTTTTGACTATCTTTTTGAAACAGTTTAAGTAAACCTAGCCTCAGTAATACTCTGTACCCCCATATTGAGTCTAGCAAGATACAGAAAGAGGTTGTGTCAGCCGACCTTTCGGCGACCTATAACCCTCCAATGTTATATGTGCAAAAGCAGACTATCGCGGCATGGAAAGCTCAGCCCTGATTTGTCAATACGAAAAGTTGGCAGACGCGAGCCTTTACTTCACCTAGCTAGACTCAATATGGGAGTATAGCGAGTATTGTTGAGGCTAGGTTTACTTGGACTGTTTTTGAGAGTTCCTACCATTTCTCTTTTGTATGATTTTTAGTGTCTTATGAAATTATCTCTTCAGAATCAACAATGTCCGATCAGTCACCCCGACCAAAACTGCGCCTCATCACATACCTCTCCCCGGGAGTTGCAATTGAAGTGTTTGAAACTCTAATGGAGTACCTAGAAGCACAGATCGGAGTCGACACTTACCTGATTCGGGAGTCGAGATGGAGTGGGCCGCCGCCCGATAGAGTTGACCCTTTCACATCAAATGATGCTGATATTGGTATGTTGAAGTTCAAGTTCATTACGTTATCATATATTTTAAATTTAACTCTTAATTTTTGGAAGGTTTTTGTTGAACTTGTGAAATTGTCATTGCTTAACATTTTACCAGATCATGACTATTAACAGTATTGTGAGCTTATTTGTATGTCTGTTTTCTTAGGGGTAAAAGGGTTAATTATTATGTGGCCTAATTTTTAGTTGCAAGGAAACCAGGTATGAAATAGTAACAGAGTATGTTATTTGAAAATTAAACAGACTTCCTCAAATTTGGCAGGACACACAGTAAGATATATAATAAGCAATTTAGATTGTTAAGAAATGTAACATTGTAAATTTGTTATATTTTGGATCACAGTATCTGCAATTATACTTTCTTGGTCAAGTCCCTGTAGGATTCGAACCCACAACCTCGAGAGTCGGGCAAACAAGATTGTGCAACTGCTAATATAGTAAGCATTTTACATGTATATTCTTGTACTTTCTTGGTCAAGTCCCTTGTAGGATTCGAACCCACACCCTCAGAACCCTCGGGCAAACAAGATTGTGCAACGGCTAATATTGTAGGCGCTGCAAGTATTGCCTGATTCTTGAGGTTTGGGGTTTGAATCTGCTCCTTGCTCATTTGTAGATATTCTTTATCAAGTGGGTTCTTTATTCCATCATTGTTTACAACTAAACTTAGTCTTTAAATATGTAAAAATGAAATACAAATAATCTGATAAACATTGTAATTTCTGTTGCAGGTTTCATGTGCAGTTCTGTATTTCTACGTATGAAACATGAGAAGAACCAGTTTATTGATCTGTGTCCGGCGGCGCCAGTGTTCCGACACAATAAAGGTCTCGGCCGTCCTGTCTACTTCTCAGATGTTATAGTTCACGCAGATAATGTGTGAGTTCATTCAGGCAGTTATATATAAATAATTACTTTTGAAACAGCATCAGTTGTTATAAACTACCGGTAACATTGATTTGATCCAATCAGGTCTCTCCATTTCTATTAAAAGAAGTGTAGGAAGAGGTGAGAAGAGGATTTTTCTTAAAAGAAGGGGATAGAGTGAATGCCATGTAAAAATCTTGGATCAGGGTATTTTTTTATCTATCTTCATGGTCTGACAACAGTTCCATTATTTGCATGTTCTGTTATTAGTTAAGTGTAGACAAAGCCTAGTCATTAGCAGAGAAATTTTATCATCATAGTTGGTGGTGACCAGGTAGAACAGATATTTCACATGAGTTACCGGTACTTGCACTGAGATATAAACACCGGACACTACTTTTGCTGGAGTCTTTGTGGTTTTTATTTAATCTTTCTTCAGAACATGCAAATGTTTGGGTTGCTGTCAGTCCATGTAGAGAGGAAACCCTCGATGGCACGAGTTCATATCCCAGAAGAAAAATTATTTTGAATCTTTATTCCACAGAACGTGGTCCATCTTAATCAGATATCCTTGATGCAAATAAATATATTTTGATATCAAGAAACTTGATTTTAATCTTCCTGGCTTCCTTTTAATGAAGAATCTATTGCAGATCTAAATACAAGACATTCCACGACTTGAAGGGGTGCCGATGGGCGTACAATGAAGACATCTCTCTAAGTGGGAGTCTGGTGGTGCTGGCTGAACTCAAGCGACAGGGAACAAATGCAGCTTTCTTTGGGAACATTATCAGAACTGGTATGCTGTAGAAAAGTTTATGAACAAACATAGTTTTCATGTTAATATTTATTGATACATGTATATCGCTTTATTTCCCTTATTCCATAAAAAGGGTTGACTTTGGATGAGTGAGTGACTAAGTGGATGAGTGAGTGACTAAGTGGATGAGTGAGTGACTAAGTGGATGAGTGAGTGACTAAGTGGATGAGTGAGTGACTACATGGATGAGTGAGTGACTAAGTGGATGAGTGAGTGACTAAGTGGATGAGTGAGTGACTAATAGTGGATGAGTGAGTGACTACAAGGATGAGTGAATGACTACATGGATGAGTAAGTGACTAAGTGGATGAGTGAGTGACTAATAGTGGATGAGTGAGTGACTAAGTGGATGAGTGAGTGACTACATGGATGAGTGAGTGACTAAGTGGATGAGTGAGTGACTAATAGTGGATGAGTGAGTGACTACATGGATGAGTGAGTGACTACATGGATGAGTGAGTTACTACATGGATGAGTGAGTGACTAATAGTGGATGAGTGAGTAACTACATGGATGAGTGAGTGACTAATAGTGGATGAGTGAGGGACTACATGGATGAGTGAGTGACTAATAGTGGATGAGTGAGTGACTACATGGATGAGTGAGTGACTAAGTGGGTGAGTGAGTGACTAAGTGGATGAGTGAGTGACTACATGGATGAGTGAGTGACTTAGTGGATGAGTGAGTGACTAAGTGGATGAGTGAGTGACTACATGGATGAGTGAGTGACTAATAGTGGATGAGTGAGGGACTACATGGATGAGTGAGTGTCAATAGTGGATGAGTGAGTGACTACAATGATGAGTGAGTGACTAAGTGGGTGAGTGAGTGACTAAGTGGGTGACTTAGTGGATTAGTGAGTGAAAAGTGGATGAGTGAGTGACAAAGTGGATGAGTGAGTGACAAAGTGGATGAGTGAGTGACAAAGTGGATAATCGACTGACTAAGTGGATGAGTGAGTGACTGAGTGGATGAGTGAGTGAGTGAGTAACTAAGTGGATGAGTGTGTGACTAAGTGGATGAGTGTGTGACCTGAGAGTTGAATGAGGGACTTGATGGGTGAGCGAGTGATGGACTGAGGGTGGTTGTGAGCGAATCCCTGATTGGGCAATATCTGATGATTTGAAAACTAAATGGAATATTTTGTTCTCGATCTGTACAGGGAGCCACCTCAAGTCCATACAGATGGTGCTGGACCACACAGTAGACTCGGCGGCCATTGACTCCAACACTCTCAGGGAATACCTTGCCACATATCCGGAAAGGAAGAACAAACTTCATGTGGTTACCTCCCTTGGGCCAATGCCAATCTACCCTATAGTATTCAACTCTAAGCTGCCAGGTAACTTTGGTGCAAACAATATAATCATTATTAATCACTTTCCTTTTCTAGATTTATGTTTTATCTATATGTGTGACTTCAGCAACTCAATACAAATTATGGCGATCAGAAAGTTTCCTAAATTATTTCCTATGTTCCCTTTTTAAGCTCATCAGGACTGAAAGTCCAGATGGGCTTATGGCATGGCCCGTCGTCCGGCGTCCGTCCATCGTCCGTCCGTAAACTTTTGACACTTTCGGCTTCTCCTCATGAACCATACACTTTAGAGAGCTGTGAAATTTTGTGTACAGGTACCTTAGCATATGGAGATTCTAATTTGTAACTTTGGTGACCCTGTGACCACAAATAGGGTCACAGGGGTCACAACTATAAAAACCTATTTTCATCTTCTTCTCCAGTTCCAGAAGGACTAGAGAGTTAAAAATGATATGTGCAGACTCCTTGGCCAATGGGGATTCTAATTTGTAACTTTGGTGACCCTGTGACCCCAAATAGGGTCACAGGGGTCACAACCTTAAAAACCTATTTTCATCTTCTTCTCCAGTTCCAAAAGGAGTAGAGAGTTAAAAATGATATGTGCAGACTCCTTGGCCAATGGGGATTCTAATTTGTAACTTTGGTGACCCTGTGACCCCAAATAGGGTCACAACCTTAAAAACTTATTTTCATCATCATCTTTAGCTCCTAAAGGTCTATTGAGCTGAAAGACTGCATGTAAACTCCTTGGCCAATTGGGATTCTAAACTGCAGGTTTCGTGACCCCATGACCCCAAATAGGGTCACAGGGGTCACAACCTTAAAAACCAATTCTCATCTTCTTCTCCAGTTCCAAAAGGAGTACAGAGTTAATATTGAAATGTGCAGACTCCTTGGACAATGGGGATTCTAATATGTAACTTTGTTGACCCTTTGACCCCAAATAGGGTCACAGGGGTCACAACCTTAAAAAACTATTTTCATCTTCTTCTCAAGTTCCAAAAGGTCTAGAGAGCTGAAATTATATGTGCCGACTCCTTGGCCAATGGGGATTCTAAATTGTAGATTTCGTGACCCCATGACCCCATGACCTCACAGGGGTCACAACCTTAAAAACTTATTTTCATCATCATCTTTAGCTCCTAAAGGTCTATTGAGCTGAAAGACTGCATGTAGACTCCTTGGCCAATTGGGATTCTAAACTGTAGGTTTCGTGACCCCATGCCCCAAATAGGGTCACAGGGGTCACAATCTTAAAACCTATTTTACTCCATTAGATGACAGTCTATGGCAAATTTATTTCTCCTTGGATATTTTAGTGTGGACTTCTTTCACTGTCTGATATTGGCGATCTAGAAAGTGTTGAATAATAATAAATCATTTGGGTAAGGAAATTTATTCCGAAATCGTTACATTTGTTTTGTAATTTTTTTATAGGTTTTCTTGCAATAGGTAACATCAGTTTCATTTTTAGCTCATCTGGCCTGTATAAAGCAAACTTAATATGATGCCTGATGAGCTACAGAGCCAATGGCTCTATTTTTTCACAGACTCTGTGTGAGATACAATCAAGAAGTCAGCTTTTATAAGAACCTGTTTTATATATGTTATCCAAATTTGGCATGTATTTTCAATTCAAGATATAATTTAAGAGTTCCAAAGTTTCCACAGTTCTTTGTTGAACATATCTGACAGAGGATGTTGATGACTAGTCATCTTGTTACAGCTGACATGAAGGAGCGGATCACAACGACTCTGCTACAGATGAACAAGATGCCGGGATGGAGTGACAAGCTACAGGCTCTCAACATCAACAGCTTCGTGCCCATCGACATGAGTCTGTACAACATGGAGACTGAGATCAAGGACATGGTTAAGAATATGAGAATCAATGCTGCATACTATTAGCTCGTCCATTATTCACTGCAACTTCATTAAAAGGGTAGTAGCACGGTTTTAGATTTCTGAACTATCCCATGAAAAAAGTAAATGTTACTTATTGTAAAACAATTTTTAATTGGAAAAAGCAGTTCAAAGACGAACATACCATGTTCAGTTAAACTGTACAAATTAATTTCCCTGATTGAAGGTGTTCACACAAATATGGCCACCAGTTGTTTTTGCTTAATACTTGATAATTCTACTACTGGAAGGGTTTGGTGTGAACCACTGGAGATCATACAATTGGCATTAATAAATACTTATTATTGAAGATTTTTAAAATGTGCTCCAGCCCCTTTAAGAATATGAATTGACTGCCATCAACAAAACAGTAGTCGTAGGCAAAGAGGAGTAAAAGAGGTTATTATTATCTTATTAGTATGTGCTGTTTAGATAGGAACAAATGTTACATTGTTATATTAGAATTTCACTTTCTACAGTTGAAAAAGTTCTTTTACATGCCATTAATGGCTTACCTATGGCCCTGAGCCATAAAAACAACTCATTCTTACTTTTTTTGTACAGTTTAGCAAAGTTTGTTGAAGAAATTATTTTTGTTAATCAGGCTACAGGAAGAATGGTAAATGTATGTGAATATGATGATGGTAGGGGATGATATGGATGATGATGATGATGGTGGTTAATGATGATGATGATTGATGATGATTGATGATAATCATGATGATTGAAGACGATGGTGAAGGTAATCGATGATGATGATGATGATGGTTGATGATGATGATTAATGACGACGACAATGACGATGATGATGATGATTGTATCATAGCAGAGCCAATTAAGCAACATACATCAAATAACCCAAAGAAGCAAATTCTGACAACTTACAGATCATTTTAACAACAAATGGTGCAATGATTGTATTTTTACCATTATTGCTCTATATACTGTCTTCAGATTCCTAATTATGCAGTGAGAGTCTTTACATTTATCATACTATCTTACTATCAAAGTGGTAAGGAAGTGATTTACTTCCCAGAAATTGAAATCAATATTGGATCTGGATAATTTCAGTTAACTTCTTTTCTTGAATTGATGCAGAGAAGTTTCTTATTATTTATATCAATTCTGTCTGAAAGTTATTAATATATTATTAAGTTTCCATGGATCGCATGGACATGGTACTTGGATTGATATTATGGTAAATATTATTGCCTTTAGCTAACATCAAACAAGTTATTATCAGACACGATTTAAATCGGACACTCCTTTATTTAAAAGTGTATGTTTTTTTTAGTTACATGGCATATTGTGATGACATTAAATTGTTCAACATTTGGATCTCATGTAACTTTGTATTGCTTATTGTACAAACATGATTTTATTTTGTTCATGTACACTTAGATACTAGATACAAATTGTCAAACAAGTCAAGTTATCGTTAATCTGAAATTCATATTGTGTTGTTTTCTTGTAAATGTATGTTTGATACAAATCCAGACCTTAAGTCACATACATATTTATATACTATGAATTTTAAAGAAACATTGGTGAATTGTTTGAAGTATTTCTTTAAATCTACTTTTTGAAGTCATCACAGAAATATGTTTGTTTATTTGTTTTTAGATTGAAGCTTTTGAATTGTATATATTAGCAACAAATATGTTTTAAAGTTATATAAATATATATACAATTACTATATCATATATATCTTCAATGTTATTTTTGGTGCAAGATATTTTGATATTCTTATATAATATATTACAAAAATATTTTATATGAATAAATGAATATAGTGATTCTTATTGCTTAATCTTGTGCATGAAAGCTTTCGCATACAATGAATGATATAAACATAAACTCTTTCTTTTTAAGAAACAAAAAGAGACAGCAATTTGAAATTTACATTTTCAAAGACCAACTGCTAATAATCTTTATTATATGCTAAGCGATGAGAGACTGAGTTTTCTCAGTTTTAGAAAAGTGTTCTCGGCACTGAGTGTGATATCACTTTTTTAAGTTAGTGAAAATATCACAGAGGGGATGACGTCATATGTACAATGGTTTTACGTCATTTTTATAATCAATGCGACGTCATCGCCGTCGCTAAGTTACGATCAACAATGGAATGACGTCGCCAGAAAACGACATTTTTTCCTCAGTTTAAGTTATAACTTTTTGTATTGTTATTGTCTTAGAGTGTTATAACTACTTGTTGTTTGTTACTGTAGTAGGAATAGACTAAATATTCAAATGGACATTCCAAGCAATTTTACACAGACAATCCGGAAAACATGTCCATATTGTGCACAAATATCACAATGTTTGACGGCTATTGTTTCTACCTCTGATATCACTGCCTTCATAAGGAGCCACTCGGTAAGTTGTTAGGGGTCAAATAAACTTAATTAATAGTGTCATTTGATCGAGAAGTATCAACTGTGGCAGAAAAGTTTCAATTTAGAGCCAATCAACGTTGTTTAACAACTTAGAAGGTTTGAACTTATGATAATGATCGAAAACCGAGAATTTGGTGTGTCAATCATTTAAACAGAATTTTGGAAACTAATCTAAAATAGACACAGTGGCATTATGAGTTGAGAATGTTTAAAGGCTCCCACGAACATACATGACTATTATAAGATTTCAATAAAGACAAGTATTCATCATACAATTGCTGTTTGATGTTTTGAGTTTATTTCATTAGTTATACAATCTATGTTTGTTTTAAAGGGGCAGTAGCACGTTTTAGGGAGAATATAAGGTGATGTCAGGAAAATGAAAATAATGTTTCCAATTGAAAGAAAATGCATTTAAACTAAATGGAGCAGTAATAATTCTAATATATGATGTAAAGTTTAGCCATGTGATTCCCTTTTCTTACAAATTAGAATCAAATGTGTTCACACAAAATGGCCGCCAATGAGTTTTAGGTGAATTTTCATACTTTCTCCTCTGACTATAGATGATTAGCTTGTGTTATAAGATTTTTGATACTATCAAAATGATACATTAAGCATTAACATCCAATTATCAGTGAAAATTTTAAAATATAAAAATTATCAAAAACGTGCTACTGCCCCATTAAAGCAAAACAATATGTGTTGAAAATCACAGAGTGGCTCTTTAAGATCAACTTGGAACATTCAATGATTAAATGCTGTGTTATTTATAAGTGAGAAATAAAAATGATTTTCCTTAAGAATCAAGCTTGAGAAAAGGTGATAAAAAGCAGATGATTTTTTTGTTTTGATAAATTAGATATTTGATAAGTGTCTTAATGATATTGTTATATACAATATTGTAGATTGTTATGTAGCCTTAAGATTTCATTTATTGTTCTACCAATGGTTGTTGTGTGGAAATTTATGGATAATTGTTGTTACTGATAAAGATTTCTTTTCAGTATTAATCTTAATGATGCGGATTAGTACAATAGTAATGTTATGTATTTGCTGTTACATGCAAACAATTGTCTCATTTTGCAATGAGTGAGAATTTCTTTCTATTGAGAAATTTATCCTTGATTTCCGGTGACCAAGTTCATATTCTTAATGATGGTATTTCTGTGTTATGTACGCAAATCTGAATATTAAAGTGTATATGCTGTCAAATGTGTTCTTTTATCATTAAATGCTCAAAACGATCAGGCAGTTTTTGAGTCTAACACTTCAGACTCTAAAATGAAATGGTCAAAATTTGAAAAGAAAATTACATAAAATGAAAAGGTTTTCTCCATTTTCAAATATTGAATTGTTATAGACTTGATTAAGTCTTTATCTTAATAATGTCAGTCAAAAAGTCCCTAAATGTCAACAGCCCAGTCAGATGTGTTTCTTTATCATAATAAACCTCAAGTGACATCCCTCTACTGTTCTGCCGGGAGATTTTTTTTCGTAATTTTCCTCCGGTCTGATACACTGTCACTTCCAAAGGCAGTTATGTAGATTATGTCCCTCTGCCCCAGGCAATTACCTTGATAATTCCGTCTGCCCTGGACAATTATGTTAATAATGCCCTCTGCCCCAAGCAATTATCTTAGTTATTTTCCAACGATTAGGTTGATGATTTTATTAAAGTCAAAGTGTCGCCTTTTGAAAAATAAGACAAAACTAGTTTTCCCAATTCTCGAACCAACATAGCTCCCATTCCAGAACGCTGAACCCAAGCTCTGCCTACTGAGCTATTGTGACAGCACTGAAGGACATCAAATGTGAGGTGCTTTTATAACAAAGGTCTTAGTTTGTGTTAATTGATATTTTATATCATTACATATACAGTAGAACACGGATATAACAAACTCCAAGGGACCAAAGAATTCAGTTCGCTTTATCCGGTGTTAGGTACTCACATTTGGCCGCAATGCACAAGGCTTTCGACGGGACTTAAAAACTTGTTCACTATATCCGATTGTTCGCTATATCGGAGTATATCCGAGTTCTACTGTATTACTGTGTCCACCACCTTATATTTTAGTACAAAATTGTTTTCCCACTGTTTCTGTCGGTTTATCAATTAGATAAAACATGACCAGTGACGACTTTTGAAAAGTATACCCTGTGGGCATTTCCCGTGGGCATCAGGCATACTTTTCAATGATGCCCATGGGTCATGTTTTATCCTACACTTAATGCTCCAAAAAATCAAGCAATCTTGAAGTACCTCTATGGTGATGGTGCATCAACCTTAGAGTTGTTGTTCAAAAGAACTAGCTAATTCCCACAATATCTTTTATTCTTAAATTGACTACTCTACATATCAAATGGATGTTTGATAAAAGAAGTTGAGAGGGATGAGAGGGGACTGTAAGCACAGATAATAAGCAACTGGGAGGGCTTTCTTTGTAAGCGTTGACTTGGCCCTTGCAGCAGGATATTATCTAGGCTTACAGAGCCCCCTCAAAAGGATATTCAACAGGGATAAAGACTGTCTTGAAAGGGTGTGAACACATCTGTGAGGTATACAACTTGAGTACCTCAAGAATATTTTGGCTCAAATATGTGTTCCTTCTCTCTCGAGCTCTAGACCAAATGGCACTCTTTCATGGAACCTCAATGGTACTTGCCCTGCAACTTAGCATTGTTACATAGCTCTTTCTCTTTCAAGGTCTAAAACCACACATGCTCTCTCAATGAGGGGAATACTGTTTTCAATAGTTTTTCACTTTTATCACAGCTGCTAGAATTACGGCGGGGAGAAAGCCTGCAACACTATTGCTGCTATGCGTAGTGCTGAAACCTGTGAGCATCGGCTGGAACTGCTCATTAGTTTGAAACTGTATCTTGTCATAGAGAGTATGTTAATAGCTCTGACACCAACTTAATTGATGTTAAACATAACTTTGAAATTTTCTATAAAATAAATGTCCTCCAATTCTACTTTATACCCATTTTGCTTTTGGTTTGTGGATAAATGAAAGGAACAAAGGTTATATTATGTAATTTATTAAGATTAGAAATGTAAAAATAAATATTTATAAAAACTATCTTTGTGACTTTGTCATAAAATAACAAAATATTGAAATAATGACATTTGGTTGTCTATCTTCGATAGCAAAATACATTTGCTGAAGAAGGTAATATAAATATCACTTTATTCTAAATAAACATTTTGCATGCAAGATTTAAGTTTTATTTCTATATTCTTTGACAACATTTGCATAAACGTTAAGACTGTTTTGACTTTCTGATGTCTGATGTTGAAATTCTTCTGTAAAACCCTCTTTGAAAGTAATCTACAATCATTATGTAGAAGTATCTAGATAGGTAGTAATGTTGTAAGTACATTAATTTAATAAGACATTGTCCTATTGTCTCTCAAATTTGAAAAAAGTATTTTTCTAGTATCGCTGTACTTTTATCATGCTTAGTGGGATACCCTCTGGGGTATGGACGGAAAATTTGACAAACATAAAACATAACAAAACTAGAGCACTAAAGAGAGATACATGTGATACTTAACATATATTGACAAATTTGATCACAGTGTAAATAAAGCTTAGTTTACAAAATATGAGATATTTCTATAGACGGTTTGCAAACAAGTTGACATACTCAACAAATGAAACAAGTTCACAAATAAATGTGACTACAAAGACAGCATAAACACATCTTGTCATGAGGAAACTGATGGTCACGGAACATATACCATACTTTACATATTGAAATACCATTCTTTCATGTGGATAAACATTCAAGTATGTAATATTGCAAATAAAACATTTGACAATTAACATTAACAAGCACATGAGGTGAAATAAATAATATTGAAACATAGAATTTTTTTACCCCTTTGACATTTTACAAATATGACCCTGTTGTTCCAAACAAGGCAACAACAACACCCTTTTCATTGCAACATTTACTGATCTTCACTTAGAATTTAGAAATGGCTGTCACCATTACACAGTCCCTGTGACTAAGGTCTGTACAAGAGTTCATCATCCAATATAGTTTTTGTAGCACGAGGACGTTGCTTATATTGGTCGGGGTCGTCAAGGCGATGAGATGCCACGCTGGTCGGCCTGGCCTCCATGTCAGCCTCAATATCCAAGATGGCCGTCTGAGCGTTAGGACTGATGTTGTGCACGTCCCCGGCGAGCGTGTCCTGGACGGCTCTCATCATCTGCTTCACTTCCTCCAGACACGTCACCGTCTGCAAGATAGAGAAGTCTGCCTTTGAAACATTGAAAGTCTTAAATTGGCAGTCTAAGTAAACCTAGCCTCAATAATACTTATTATACTCCCATACTGAGTTTAGCGACATACAGTAAGTGGTCGCGTCATCCGAGTTCTGCTCCGGAAACGAAACCTTTCATGAACAGAGTCCAAATAATAAAAAATAAAATTTTCAGAAATTTGAAAATATCAAAAGGCACCACTTAAGTAGGTGGGCAATACACATGTAAAGTTTCAGAAAGATATGTGGACCGGTTTTTGAGTTCTGCTCCGGAAACGAAATGATTACGGACGGACGGACATACAGACGGACAGGGTGATGACTATATCCCACGGTATTACATACCGGTGGGATAAAAAGACAACACTACATGGAAGGTTTATCTAACCTCATCACTGAGAACAGGATACAAGTCTCCACTCTCCTGGTCTCGCTCCAGAACAGACTTGACCTTGATCTCAACAAACTCCAACATGGCTGGAGGCAACATGGCCGCCCGGGCATCACACACAGCAAGAATCTTCTGCTGGAAGGCTGTCGTCATCCTGCTCAGCATCTTCATATCCAGCGGGTCCTTCAGCCATGAAACAATGAACAAAATTAGATTTTGTTGCATTGGTCTGCCTTCTGACATTCACACAAATCAGCATGCTCTTATCAATTAGTTATTGTTGAGCACGTTTTGAGCAATATTTCAGCCACTTCTGGGATGTCGATTATTGGACAGATATTTGCTACAGATCATGTTGTCTTTCTCGTTCTCTTCCCTGATTACCTATTTAATCAATTCTTTAGGCAACATTCACTGTTCAGAGGTAATCGCAATAAATCTTAATTGCTTAACTACGATCAGTGTCTAGATCTCACCAGGCTCCATTAAGTGAGCCATCAGACTGAGATATGACGTCACATCAGCAACCAAAAATTACAGAGTGAAAGCCTTGATTTGAATGATCTCACAAATCGAGACTGGTGAGATGTATACAAGAACGTAGTGAAGCAATATAAATCTTAATTATTGAGATTGTTCAAGAGCCTGACTATTGCCAACATCACATTAAACCCAACTCACTCACCCAGAGGGCAAGCTTACACTTGAAATGCTTGTAAGATATTAGCTGCAAGTTTTGGACTCACCTGTCTGTCAGTAGGAACTGTCCTGCCCGTGGGTTGAGTTTTGCCTGTGCGCCCGGCCGTGTCCTGTGGCGAGTCGAGGTTGAGCCACTTGGTGTACTCAGCAGCGTACATGGTGAGATCCTGGACTGCCTCAATAAGGTAACACACATACTCGGCCTGCGCTCCTACACTGTGCAGCATCCGCCACGTCTCAACCACATGTCGGTCTTCCTGTAGGAGCATTTATTAGGGTAAATGAAGATGATATTGAGATAATTCTGTAGGAGTAACAGTCAGAATAAAAAATGGAGAATGAAAAAGATTCAGACACACACTGATAGACAATCATGTTCGCCTCGTCTAGCTCCCTTAAGCCATGGTCTGATTACGGTTACCTGAGATACCTGACCATGACATCATTTAACATAACGTCTGTTCAGCTTCCTTATAAGATTAAATGAAAGTATATATAGCTGGAAGGACAGCCACATTGGCAGCCCTATGTCAATAGCCCATCAGGCATTTCAGGTCTGGTGAATATCACAGTGAGCAGAAGAAAATATGGCTTAAGCAGACCTGGACCTTGCCAATCTACATGAAAACTATTTGGTCCTCGTTGTCTTCTGAGTCCTGCTCACTTGAGGTGGTGTGAAGTGCCCTTGTTTATGACCTTTAACCACAGATTCAAACAATAAGAGGTCGAGCTTTAAAGAAATCAGATCTTTGCCAATAATCTGTTGCATCCTTAAACAAGGTAAGAATGAAGCAGATGATTCACCTGAAGCATTAGAGAGCGCAACAAGAGCAAGCGATGGACATCAATCCACTGAGCTTTGTCCCGAGCGTCCAGAATCTGCTGGTCAAGCCATTGGAAGGTCACTCTCACGTTGGGTCCACTCAGAGGGTTGCCACTTCTTGGACCACCATTCTGGTAGTGGAAGGAGGCCTGAAACATACAGGTAATATCATTGTTCAGGCTCATCACTCAGCTCACCATTCAGATGATTCAGAGAATTCACCACATGACAGATATCATAATATCTGAAATTCATAGAAAATATCCTATTTGAATTCATTTAATTCATACAAAAAACATGAGGTAATATTATCAAATCTAGGAACAATGAGAAGTGGGCGTGTTAGAAGGAGGGTCGGGGCTTTGGTCATTTAAATCTGCCACTGACATGTCAACACTTTACCCCACAATGCAGTCTGGCTTGCTGGCCACATTTTAAAACATATCTGAACTATCCTGCAATGTTAACAGGACGTTACATGAATGCTCGAGGGATGTTTTGGATGATAACAACCAACGAAGGAGGTTATTGTTAATCCTTCAGTCATTAGCAGCCTGAATTACTAATGAAGATCAAAACCAATGTACCCTGTCCTGAGTGAAGAAGAGACACTGGTAGAAGGATCCGGGCTCGTCTGGGTAGTACAACACCTTGCTGCAACAACAACTCTTATCTTATCTTCTGTATCTGATCTACCCAAACTTGATCTTATCTTCTTTTTCTCATCTACGCAAACTTGATCTTATCTTCTTTATGAAAACTTACACAACATGTTCTAATGTTATCAACTTGAAGTGCTTCTTTGAGAGGCAATTTGGAATATTGTGTGATGAGTAAAATACAAATTGTAGGGATTTGCAAATTTTAAATGCAAAGATATGCTGCTATCATTTTATTCTATACTTAGTAAAAAAAGTTGAGGAACACACTTTTTTTAATCACAAAATATTTTTGGAAGATTTTACTTTTCACTTATGGCCCATTCCATTAACATAACTATCATTCTCAACTCTTCTGATTTCTCCTTGTGACTTGATGAAGTTGTGAAAAGATATTTTTATAATGGTTGACAATACTTTACCTTCAATCAATTTCTTTTTGGTATACCATTCCTCTTTCTAAAGTCCTTTGGAAACATCTCCTTATCTTTTCAAACTTTGTTCATTTTTGGATGGTTATTATTGTCTGGTTTCCATGGAAACAATTTGAACTTGGTACATATTGGGGGGAGGGTCATATTCTGATTAAAAGTTGGGGTGGGGAGCATCACATTCATATATTTCTAGTTTCTCCTGACAATAAGCTTATTAAAACATTATTTAAGAAAAGGTAGTTAAACAAACCAGAGTTTTATAACTTCTAAAATGCAATGGTCAATAACTTATTTCGCTCAGTTTATCAATCAGCTATGCAGGTACTTGGTGAATTGGCTATCAAAAAACCAAAATCTTTTATCTTAAAGCAAGTACAATCAATATTTTAATTCATGAAGTGAAGAATCGTACCCAAGGTGATCGTCTGTGAGCCAGTGGAGCTGGAAGAATTTCTTGACACACACATACCTCCACTCATCCAGGAGCACATAGGCCTGTAATAGATTGTCATCATTTACACAGGTCATCAGATGATCAATTGAAAAGAATAGTCGTTCATTTATCATATTTATATAGCACCAGTATCCAGAGCGTTCTACTCAAAGGCACCAAGATAGTAATATTCAGTCTGTTGGTTTTCTGACATATGATTTCCTGAGTGATGACGAATTATTACTCTTTAAAACAAAATACTTAGCTTTGCTTAATGATTACTACAATTAACATTCTCGAAAAAACATTTAAAAAATCGGAGCATTTTAAAATGTGCAATATCATCATGATTTTCAGGGATGTAGTTTTGCAGTGATATCATCATATCCAACCTTCATAAAGACAGTTTCTTTCCGAGTGCAGTGCATCTCGAACTCAGTGAGGAAGCCCTGTCTGTTGTTGAGGACGTCCTCCCAGGTCCACCGCACCTTGTCCTCACCCATGTAGATCCCCACAACCGGGAATGTGTTTAGTTGAATCACATCAACCACGTGGTTGTATACTGTAGGAAACAAAAAAATTTTATGTTAGGACATAACTAGTATTTGTATCAATAGAAGGGGGTGCGACTACCAAACACATAGAAAATTAGGTCGATGACAACTTTAAGGATTTAGCTACATCAGACCAGACTCATTGGCCTTATGGCATGTTATGCCGGTCAGCATCTTAAAAAAGAGAGACAAATTAAGTTACTAGCCAGTCTTATCCTATGTATTTTTCTAACATTTAAACAAATATAAAAACGATATATAACAGACTGAGCCATCTTTGCAGTGACATGCATCTTTGAAATTGTCTATCTTTCATATGTACGTTTGCTCACTTTTTTTCATGAAAAATAATAAATGGATAGGACTGACTGACTGACCCATCTTTGCATACAGAGTTAGGGCCTCCCTCTCGCAGCCCTCGGGGCCCTGTATATAGTAGTGTTCCTGGAGCGTCACCTCATTCAGATAGGGCTGCATCTTCCCATACAGCAGGCACGGGCCCACCATACCCATACATACACCGATCTGGGGACAAGGTTGAGAGAAAAAAATTAAACTGATGCATGCAAACCAACCATACACATACACACACAAATCTGGGGACATGAATATTGAGGCATGAAAAGCATTAAAATTGAAAGAAGAACATATCCTTTACTCAAAAAACACTAACAAATCTGACAATGTTATTCAGAAAAAATATCGTATTTATTATTGCATATATTTTCATAAAAATCATCATCAAAAATTAGAATAAAACAAATCAAAACTGAGAGAGCTAGCCACTTAACTAGAATGTACACATCAATCCAGAAGATGAAACATATAATGTATAAATCTATAACAAGAACTCTATGATTTATTTTTGAAAACATAAAAAGACGATCAATATTTTTTTAATCAAATGGCTGGAAAGAGGAAAAAAGTTATTTTTACCCTGTAAGGTCCTTTTCGATGAATGTAGTTTTTGGCAGCAAAGTTTTGTTGAATCAACTGAGCAACAGGCACATACCCACTGACGTCCAACACTCGCAGGGCACTTTTGGTTCCTGCAAATGAACTTGGACTACTATTCTAAGTTTGCAATGTCATCTACAATGTTGTTCAGGAATATGATCCTCTTAAAAGTCATGCACAATAATTATAATTTTTTTAATATCAATATTGTGATAAACAAATATGCAAAGTTTTAACCTCAGGCATACTTCATCATTTTGTGCCAACTTGATTCTGCAGTAAATAAATTCTAGTTTTGCTTGACTTGAGGATTTAAGAAGGATTCCTTTGGAAATACCACTGCTGATTGCATGACTAACTTATCGCATCCAATCAGGCTTCTAATCTTTTAGTTCAAAATGTGCTCCTATTCTTTCAAAAATTAGCACAGGATTTCATAAATTACTTCTGCTTCTGAAGAGAATTGGAGGAGTTAGGACGAAATGTACGCCAATTCATTGGCGTTAATGAATAATTTCTGAGAGTTTAAACCTTCATAGACCATGATACTACAGTTCCAACCAATAACAAGGTGGCACATTACGAACCATATCCCTCACAGCCAGGCAGCTGATACACATAGTTATCCTGATCCGCTGTGACTGGTTCTCCTGACATCAGTCTCTCCAGCAGGGGGGCCGACCGCTCGTAACACAGATCCATTCTGGGGAGGGAAATATTCATTGTGATTCATAGGTCTACAACTTTAGTCTTGCATTTATTATCTCTTTCACCCATACAAGGCAGATCAGGAACACAAAAACTGTCCCTGGTTTCTAAGCGTGAAAGGGATAAATGCTGGTCAGTGGAAAATTCAGAAGTTAGGGGTGGGGATTCATGCAAATGGAATATGACATTCAAATTTAGAAGGGAATGTTTATGTTCTGATAGCCTTTCCCATCCCCTTTTTCAGAAGGTAATGAAGGCTTTGTAAGAGGCCTTGGTGGTTATACTAGTGGCAAAACATTTGACCACCAAAATTGTCCTCAGACTTTGTGCAGAGAATGGCATTGAACTAGTTAGTATATCAGTGTAATAGTCCGACCTCCCTGGGTCAATTTTGGCCAAGACAGACATCGACTGGGAAAGAATAGTCTGCTACACTGGTATAGGGGACATGAACTATTATTCCTTACAGTACAGGGTTCAATTCAACTATCTTGAGTAAGCTTGTTCCTCCCTGCATTGAATGAAGAATCTGACGTTAGACTTGTATATGAAGGAAATTAACCTTTTTTTTAATTTTTAGGGTGGATTGTGACCACATTGAGTACACTATTTTCACCTAAGTAAGGTGACTGCCTCATAGAAGTTTCTTGCAGACTTGGATTTGGGAAGAAATGGCCTGCCCGCTTAAGATTTCAACTTTTTTAAGGTCAGGAAAAAGGTTCATGAGTGATGGTAGGATATAAGTTTTATGCATTTGAGTGGTGATAAAGGTTATTGCCACTCAGTAGAGTGATAATAAAGGTTTTTGCCATTGTAACCAGATAGAGGGTTTATTTCACTGATAGAATAGAGTATTTCACTCTGTATCATAAAATAATAAAACATTATTTTTCATAATAAGTTTCATGAGTGAGGGTTTGGTATAATTTTATTCCTCAGAATAGGCTCCAAGCATGAGGGTTGGATAAAACTTTTATCCTCAGCTCAGACTACTTGAGTAATGGTAGAATATAACTTTTATAAGTTTCATGAGTGAAAGTTGGATGTAACTTTTATTCCTCAGAATAGGGTTAATGTGTTAGGGTTGGATATAACTTTTATTCCTCGAAATAACGTTCATAAGTAAGGGTAGGATATAACTTATATTCCTCCGAATAAGTTTCATGAGTGAGGGTTTGATATAATATTTCTTCCTCATAATAGGGTTAATAAATAAGGGTTGGATATATTTTTTATTCCTCAACATAGGGTTTCATGCGAAAAGGTTGGATATAACTTTTATTCCTCAGAATAAGTTTCATGAGTTATGGTAGGATATAACTTTTATTCCTCAGAATACTGTCATGTGTGAAGGTTGGAGTTTAACCTAAGTGAGCTGCCTACCTCATAGTGGCCTCCCTGCAGCGAGTGACGAGTCTAGCGAGAGGGTTGGGCGGCATGTTCTGCCCCGTGAAGAGCTCCACCTGGAAGTCCTGCCAGAAATCATCCAGGTGTGTGTCCGTCACGTACTGGAAGAGGAATAAACATTGAGCTTATTTTTAAACTTTTCCCACATTCATATGTACCATGGAAACATGAAAACAATGGAAGATTACTTTAATGAATTTGCCTACATGTCTATGCTTAATGGAAACTATCAATTGAAAGATTATAGTTTCACACTTGTGAACAATGTTTTTAGAATATCTGAAATTTTGTGTGATGAAAAAAGGACATTTTATGGACTTGCAAATGTATTGGCAGTTACGGTGAAGATATTCATTAACTACTAAAAAACTAATGAATCAATTAGTGCCAAACTATGATGAGAGGTCAATTAATAGGACCAACAACTTGTTAACAAATAAACAATTAAGAACAAGCCTCTGGCTTAAACTGGGTTTTGAATTTATTCAAAGACAAGGTTGAACAATGCTACAAAATATCTCAATTGAGACTTATCTAAAATGTCTGCAAATATTTCTGAAAATGGTGACAAAATTTAGATAAAAAATAACCTACCTTCATTAAAACAGAATCTTTGGCTATGACCTTGGGGGCTGAATCTCTCTCCATACACATAGAGACATTGATAACTGAAACACAGAAACAACTCATCATAAATCTATTTAAGACCAGTGAGAATAGTAGTAAGAAACTTCAGCTGTGGAATAAATTTCTTTAAAAAACTTACCAGGTAGTTAAAATAAAAGAACATAAGAAGAAAAGCAGAAAATGTTAATTTTATTAAAATCTAAATATTTTAGATGTTTAAAAGACTTACCTTACCTTAGAGTTGCATGTTCCTATGCTTACCGACCAAAGATTGAACCTCGTGTTGACGGGGCTATCTTCTATATGAACCAAGTAGTGATACGGGAAGTGACCCGACAATACGGGCAGGTACACCGGAAGGTAGTACTCAATCACGTGATAACCAAAATCTCGCACTTTTTTCCGCCAGAAAAAGTCCGAGGGAGTCCGAAGAAGAGGGGAGGAAGAGTCCAACGATGGGCGGGAATAAACCTTCTAAGGTAAGGTAAGTCTTTTAAACATCTAAAATATTTAGATTTTAATAAGTTCTTAACTTACCTTACCTTAGAGTTGCATACGATTCGACAGCAAGGATGGCGGGAAGGACTCCAGAGGACCAACCAAACTGTGACCGTAGGGCAGGAAGGGACTGGAGGTGACGAATCTGAAGAGACGAAAAAACCAACAGTCAGCCTAAACCCAAGCAAACAAACACTAAGGTAAGAAGAAGGGGAAGAAAATAATTCTATACCTAGTGGGAAGACGGCTTGGTGAGTTGCTGGGCAAACACCAAGGGTCCAAAAGACTGTAAGCCGTTCACATCTTCTACAGCCAAATCTCGGAGATAGTGGGAGGCGAAGATGGTGGAAGACTGCCAAAAGCATCCCTCCATAATGGTCGGGACCGAACAGTTCCTGTGGAGGGCCATTGTGGACGCCAATGCCCTGATCTCATGGGGGTTGTTGGCCACCGGGTGAGGCAAACCTGCAGCATCGTAAGCCGACAGGATGGTGGAACGAAGCCAGAGGGATATAGTGTTTTTACTTATCTCACCCTTAACCAAGGAGGAAAAGGGAACGAACAAACGCTTCCTTGACCCTCTCTTGGTAGCGGAGCGGTCGATGTAGGCCCTGAGAGCTCGCACAGGGCAAAGGGACAACTCTTCAGTTTCAGCACTGGCAACAATGGAGGACAGCGGGGGGATGGTGAACATTCTATCCGCTTGTCCCGGAAGCTGATTCTTGGCGATAAAATCCCAGAGTAAACCCAAGTGGATGGAGCCATGTCTAGTCTGTTCAAAACGGACTCTCGTGACATCGAGGGCGTGAATCTCGCTTACACGAGCCGCAGTCGCCATGGCCACTAAGAACACGGTCTTCTTGGTCAAGTCCTCAAAGGAGGCAGATCCCAGGGGTTCAAACGGGCGACCTCGTAAGTACTTAAGTACAACGTTGAGGTCCCAGGCAGGAGGGCGGAACTTCCTCTTCTGGTCCTCCTGCTTGAAAGCCTTCAGCATGGCAATAAGTTCCGGAACCGTAGATATCTTGGAACCTCTCTTAACCGACAGGACCGAATTGATGGCTGACAAGTAAGTACCAATAGTACTGCCCTTCAGAGATCGACGCCTTCGCAAGTACAACAAAAACTCCGCCAGGAACTGGGGAGTAGCCTCTACCGGCTCCTGGGCGCGGTCAGAGCAAAACCGTTCGAAAGACAGCCATTTGTCATCGTACAATGATCTAGTCGAGAGGCGATGTGCCCTGGCAATGGTGTTGGCAACTTGCGACGAATAACCTTTGGATCTCAAGGCCTTCTTGAGATGACCCAAGCGCACAGATGATACCTCTCTGGGTCCGGATGAGGTAGATGGCTGTGAGGGTGTATCAGAAGATTTGGCCAAGGAGGAAGTGGTTCGGGGTCCCTTTCGACGAGGTCTCTTAGATCTGGGAACCATGTTCTCGCCGGCCACCAAGGCGCGACCAAAAGCAGATGTATCTGTTGTGTCTGTTTGATCTTGGCGACCACCTTGGGGAGCAGGATCGGAGGAGGGAAAGCGTAGGCATCCAGACCCTCCCAAGACAGGGATAGGGCGTCCACTGCCCACGCCGCCGGATCCGGAAGTGGGGATACATACACTGGGAGCTGATGATTTAGCTTGGTCGCGAACAAGTCTATCAGAGGTCTGTGAAGAACTCGACAGACCAGTTCGAACGCTTCCTGATGTAGCATCCATTCCGTGGGAGATGGCTTGTCTGGTCTGGAGAGAGCGTCCGCCAGGACGTTCCTGCACCCCGGAATGTGACGAGCACGTACTTCTAAGTCGTTGTCGTCCGCTAGACGAAACAACTGAAACGTAAGGTCCAGAAGTCTTCTTGACCCTGTAGTCCCCTGGTAGTTGATCAGGTAGACTACTGTGGAGTTGTCGGACATCAACAGGAGACGAGACCCTCGCAGTAGATGAATCCAGTGTTGTACCGCCAACACTGCAGCTTGCATCTCCAGGTGGTTTATGTGCCAGGAGCTCTGGTTGTCCTCCCAAACCCCTGAGACTGTGAGATCGTTGAAGTGAGCTCCCCACCCCTGAAGGGACGCATCCACGAACAGCTGTTGATTGGGGGCGAACTCGATCAAAGAGACGCCGCCGCAAACGTTCGACTGGATCGTCCACCACTCCAGAAACTGATGGAGATGAGGGGGGAGCTCGAACTCGGACCTGATGTCGTCTGCAACGATACGAGGCTTGAGGAAGTTCTGCAGTGGTCTCAGCATTAGTCTTCCTCTGAGGGTGAGATCTTGAGCAGAGGTTAACAGACCCAACAGCGACTGCCAATCCCTGAGTTTCAGAGGTTCCCTTAGTGCTCGAGGAACGAAGGTCGAGATCTTGATCCACCTGTCTTGTGGGACAGTCAGTCGAGCCCGATCCGTCTGAAAAAGTCCGCCGATGAAGGTCAGCTGTTGAGACGGGGTCAAGGATGACTTCTCTGCGTTGACAAGCCAACCCAGCTGCGCCAGAAGCCTTTGGACGAACACCGTCTGTCTGTGTAGAAGAGCAGACGAGGCGTGACTCATGAGACAGTCGTCTATGTAGGGGTCGAACCGGATCCCCCGGAGGTGAAGGAACTTCACAATGGGAGCCGTGATTCTGGTGAACAACCACGGGGCCGTAGAAATTCCAAATGGCAGGACCCTCCACTGGTAGTGCCTTTGATCTATCACGAACCTCAGGTACTTCCGATGAGGTTCGAAGATTGGGACGTGAAGGTAGGCGTCCTGGAGATCGAGGCTGACCATCCAGTCCTGGGACTGTAGTTGGTAACGCAGCTGCTCCAAGGACACCATCCTGAAGTGGGGCGGTCTCTCCAAGTAACGTTCGTTGAAGACCGCGAGGTTGTGGATCATCCTCAACTTGTCCGAGTTCTTCTTGGAGACAAGGAAGATGGGAGAGTAGAACCCTGGGGCGTCGTTGGGTTCTAGCACTCTTTCTATGGCCCTCTTCTCTAACAGAATGTTGATATTCGTGAGTAGTTGAGCATGAAGGGCTTGCGGGTACACGCGTGACCGGGGCAGGTTGGTCAGGGGCGGAGACGAGGTCATTGGCAACTTGAAACCTGTCTTGAGTATGTCCATCACGAAGGGATCTTCTAGTATTGTCCAGTTGGGCCAGAAGATCCCGAGTCTCCCGCCTACGGGGGTAGGGTGGATAGGGACGACTGGGGGCGGGAGATCCCAGTCGTGAGTTCCCACAGCTTCAACGGCGCTTGTAGTTTCGGAACTTGGGCCCACCAGGTGTCTTGGGTCCATTCCGGGGCTGATGTTGTTGCTGTTGTTGCTGTTGACCACCAGACTGTCTCCCTCTGCCACGAGACTTCTGGGCGCCCTTGACTGAGTTCCTCCTAGGAATATAGTTGAATTTGGGCCGGGTGGTGTTAAAATTGATGGCCGTGTTGAGAGCACGAATCCCCGACAGTGTGACCTCTGTCTGGGTGAGAGACGCGTGCTCCTTGTAAACCTCTGGGATGAGGCCGGCAAAGACTGTAGAAGAGGTGAACGGAGCTCTCATCAGCGTCTTCCTGAATTCATCACTCCAATTACAGGGGTCCAGGAGTCCCGTGCGGCGGATGGTAAGCACATTAGCCATAGCCGAGCGTAGGTGGTCGACTACATCACCCAAGGTCCTGGCCTGCCATCTCATCATCGTGGAGAGATGATGAAGTCTGGACGGGTTCTCCTCCGTTAGATCCTGTAAGATGGCATCAGTAGCGGAGGCCAAGGCCGAGATAGGCTTGAGAGTCCTACGGAGCTCCGTATCGATGGACACCAGCTTCGAGTCCGTCACCTTGAATTGCTGTTGTGAAGCGGTGGATAGGCGACCCACTGACTCGTCCTGTGCAGCAGCGCTGTCGGCGAAATCCAGTGAGTGGATTTTATAAAAGTGACCCGAATTCTTGGCTGCCTTGAAGGAGGGATTAAGGGAGAGTTTCTTAAAATCCTCGTCCAGGGATGACATCGCGTCCAAGACCAAAGAGTGGGGTGGTATCAGGAGTGAGGGTTCAGACCACATGGCCGTGTGTCGAGGCACTCCTGGGCCTGGAGAGGGGCAGTTGACTAGGCGGTCCGCTATCCAGTCAAAGACCTGGTTAAGATTAAGATGCGTGGGACCGTCTTCCTCCTCGTCATCCTCCACTATGTCAGACTGGTCAGCTAGGTCTCTCGATGATCGTCGAATAGGGGAGCGAGATCTCGAGTGACGTCTTGGCGTAGAAGGGAACTTCTTCTTGGATCTAGGAGTGACCGGGTTCAGGGTCTTGGTCGACTCCGGGGATCGCTCAGGTGTTCTAAACTTCCTGGAGGAAGAAACGGTGCGTCCCCGAGGAGAAGGTGTGACGGAGGGGTGACTGTGACGCCCAGGGGACGGAGGAGGAGTACGCTTGGACGAGGTACCCGGCGAAGGACTTCTGGAGGTGCGAGTCGAACGCCTAGAGGGACGCTCAGGAGGAGGAGGAGGAGGATTACCATCCTGAGTCTTCTTAGGAGGAGAAGTCTGACGCTTATTCCGAAGGGGGGAGCGCGAACGAGAGCGTGAGCGATCCTTGGAGGTGCGTCGAGACTTAGAGGAGCGCCGAGAGGGGCGCCGGGAAGGCGGGGAGCGCCGAGGTGAGCGCCGAGCCGACGAGGAGCGCCGAGACGAGCGCCGAGGTGAGCGCCGGGACGACGAGGAGCGCCGAGGTGAGCGTCGGGACGGCGGGGAGCGTCGAGGCGAGCGCCCAGGGGAGCGCTGAGGTGAAGAGGAGCGCCGAGGCGAGCGTCGAGACGACGAGGAGCGCCGAGGAGAACGTCCGGAGCGTCGAGAGGAGCGCCGGGAGGGTCGTCGGGGTGAAGGCGAGCGGCCCCTACGCTTGTCTACTGGAGACGTGGAGGTCGAAGAACGCTTGGAGGTTCTGTCAACCGACTTGGAGCTCCGTTGTAGGTCCTGACGATTGAGGAGCGCTTGGAGGAGGCCCGGGAGACGAGGGTCGGACATCTGAGGACACATCAGAGGAGGTACGACCACGGGTGGATTCTCCACAACGGGTGGGACAGGTACAACTGGAGGAGGATCATCAGCACTCCCTGAAGGGAGAGGGGGAACCTCACGAGGGGGGGTAGATCTCTCAGTGTTGTCGGCAGACATCCTAAGTGCTCTCTGGGAGAACCGCTTGCGGACTACAGAGGTGTAGCGCTTGAAGGCTGTAGGAGACAGGGAGGAGCACTCAGAGCACTTCGAGGAGTCGGAACAGGGCCGGTTGCTTAGGCAATCAGGGCAGAGCTTGTGGGGGTCCTTCGCCGACTTTTGCGATTTGCAGCGCACACAATACACTCTCATGTGAAGTCTGCAAAACACCAAGGAAAAACTCTAACAAAGATTAGACATACAAATTTTTAACATGGGTATATGTCATAAAACATTTGGAAGAGAGAATAGACATTTTTACCTCAAAACCTACGCGAGAAGCGTAAGACAAAGGCAAAAAGTAAGAAAACATAACATTTACAAAGTGAAACTTTAATGTAAATGCATACAATACATTGCTTACACATGAAAAATTTGCTAAAGAGATTACCTAAGGTAATGTTTAAGCAAAAAGGGGAGTAAGCATAATATAAAGCCAAAGAGAACACATGTTAAAACACAAAGTGGGTGAAATAACAAGTGAAACACAGGGGAAAGTCGAAACAGTCGACTAACAAGGGGAATGTCGTAAAAACGAAAAACCTTTTGCAAAAGCCCAAAAAGCAATTTTATACCAATACATAACGTAAGGGGCATGTAAAGTATAAAGGGGTGCTTAAAATAACATTATTTGTGAAAAAAACCACAAAACGTCCATTAACGACAACGAACCGCTTGACGACACCACGCTGTCAAGCAAACACCGCCATTACGAAATGCGAGAAAAAACCATTTCAAGGGGGAAAGGAGAACAAATCAAACGTAAACAGTGCAGAAATGCAGGGAAAACGTAAGAAAAGGAATAACGACGCGTTTAAGAATGCGAAGAAGCAAAAATTACAAGTCGAGAAGGAAAAATAACCTCGAGAAGGCATTTTCCAGACGAGAAGAAAAACGCGACGAAAAGGTAGGTGTGAATAATTGAATAATATACTTGGTAGAAGATAGCAATGTGAATACATACCAATAATCAAAATATCTGAAAGTACAAAAACACACAATATCATACACGAGGTCCGTACGATACGGACCAAAGGAAAAAAGTGCGAGATTTTGGTTATCACGTGATTGAGTACTACCTTCCGGTGTACCTGCCCGTATTGTCGGGTCACTTCCCGTATCACTACTTGGTTCATATAGAAGATAGCCCCGTCAACACGAGGTTCAATCTTTGGTCGGTAAGCATAGGAACATGCAACTCTAAGGTAAGGTAAGTTAAGAACTTCTTGATGATTGACGTGGACAGACCATAAACGATGTCATTTCACAATATCATAAAAGAAAAATTTGATATTATCGGGTGTATCTTCACTTTTAGTAACTCACGTCAATGTCACATAGGTCAGACTCAGGGTCATGTCAATATGATTTTCTGTTGACTGAGTTTCTGATTGAAAACTTGAATGGTCATAAAAAAATGAGCTATCATGATAGAATATATCATGTTACACCAATAACTGCAGCATAACTAGATTCTCTTGTTAAAGGAAATGCGAACCTGAGGTGTCATGGCGACTGATTTGATCCTCCTCTCTACCGTGGCTCCAGACAAACTCGGATCTTGCGGCAGGTGCCACCGTATTAGTCTGAATAAAAGACCAATGTGTAAACCAATAAATCAACCTTGAGCTTATGCCATGCAGGCATCAGGGTCCATAAGGCAATAACTGTTCATCTATAAAATGCTTAAATGATAACCAATACCTGAATTGGAAAATGATAAGACCTTAACCTTGTCCAGATGATGATATGGTAAGCATTTGGACGAGAATTTGCAGCCTTTTTGATAAAATATGTACAATAAAATTTTACGTATTACAACATACTTTAGATCACTTTTATAGCCAGCCTATAAATGCTATTTAATTGTGTGAATAATACTGATTTTTCAATTTTCAACAATAATTAAGAAGGATATACTTACTTTCCTTTTTACTTTTTGCTCTCGTACTCTCGTGGTGGGTCGCTTTATTTCCTCGGGAAAAGTTGTCTTCATCTTTTCTATCATGTTCTGAGAAATATATGTGTATTTTAGTCATTTTTGAATTTGTCGTCATAATACTGAAAGGCACATATTCACACTTGTTGTTTGACATAACGAGTATGATGGAGTAGGTCTTACAGGTTTTTAGTTCTGCCCCAAAACACATTCAAGGTATCCATGACTAAAAGATAAATCAGAAAAAGTAGAAAACCTAAAAGGAACATCTTTCTTCACTGATTGTCGACATAAAATTTCATTGATCTAGCCTAACATTTTTTAAGGTTAGGAAACAATATCCAGACAATCACACAGTGAAATATCCATATAAGTATGAAGGGCAAGAAGAAAGATTTATATCTATTACCTACGAGGGCAGTCATATCGAGGTTCATATTTTACATATGTTGCCCTAGGGTAAAATATCACTTTTTCATTGTGACGTCAAGTCATAAACAGTGCTTTGACGTCACGGTTCACCTATGACTCACAATCTATACGGGTCGACAGCGGCTAATGTCCCTATTCTGAGAGTAGTAGTAGTAGTAGTTTTTGAGTATTTTCTTTAATTTTCGGATAACTGTAATAAACAGAATATTATATTCGTGCCCATGACATACTATGTTTGCGACACTCGTGCCTAAATATCAGTATATCCCTCGCTCTAGCTCGGGAAATACTAATATTTAGCCACTCGTGTCGTAAACATAGTATGTCATGGACACTCATATAATACCCTATATTTATGTATGATATATATACTGACTTGTAGCTGAGGACACGAGTGCATGGCATCATCAACAGCTTGTAGCAGGAGGGTCATGCAGTAGTTGTCGATGTTGCGGAATGTCTCGATCACCTGTCGTCAAATAACACATCAAATATACTGGACAAAACATTTAATGGCAGATGTCTCCATAACTTTCTAATTGAAGATTTGAGCTTAAGCATCCCAGAAACAATGTCCTCTTCAAAAAATAGTTGCAACCTTCATATGTCTTATTTTCTACTCCATAATGTGTAAGTATGTTTTGAACGCTGTATCAGTTATCAAAGACAAACTAATCACAGTTCCACTTCAGTAGTTTTTATTTTTCACTCTTCTTTCACACCACTTTAATAAGCGCCCACCCAAGTCTGAAGGTTCAAAGTAGATGTGATTGAATAAACAACCCAATATTAGTGGCAGATTCAGGATGTTTTAAAGGGGAGGGGTTCACCTATCAGGGGGCTTCCAAATTCTATAATCATTTGAGGAAATTTTCAAGAGAGGGGCTTCAACACCCTGAACAGACCTCCTCTCCCCCTTGCTTCTCTGTAAATGAACGAATCTGCTGGTGAGGCAAATACTTTAATTTCTGATGAACAACTGCTGCCAACTACTAACCTGCTGTAGATGGGAGCTTGATCCAAACTCGAAGTCGTCTGAAGACAGTAGCTTCTCCACCTGACCCGACATGGCGATACCCGCTGTGATCAGATCACTTGTCCTCTCCTGGCTACAATTATATAAATAGAGGTAGTGAAAATATATGCCTCGAGATAAGGATCATACATGGCCAACAAATACAGTGGCCTCTCACAATAAGGTTATCGAATTCAATCATAAATGCCTAAACACACTGGAAACTCAGTGCCAACAAGGCCAAAATGCATGTAGCCCCTAGAAAGTGATCATATTCAAACTAAACATACCTTTACACGAAAAACTATTAAACACTGTCCACTCCTGAAACTCATATTTTCTGTATGCCAAATGACAAAAGCGGCAATGCACTTCATTTGTACCCTGACAAGGCATGTGCTGGATACGTAGGTTTGAAAAGACAGGTAAGCCCAGCATATAATGGCAGACAACTATCTTTCTGTGACATTCCACAACTTATTTTTGTGATGTGAATACTTTTGATCATAACATGTCAACATGATTTATATAGATTTAAAATCAAACATGAATCATTTTATAGAATGCATTTATTGACAGTGGATGTTTTATGAACATTTTGAATAGTATTAAACAAATGATTCTTCTGACATAAATAAGATGTTTATTGAAGCTACTTTTAGGTAGATAACAACTGTGCCAACTTTACTGCCTGTTGCAGTCCAATAGCACATCGGTAATATGTCCGGTGTATATGCCGCTTTAACAATTTAAGCATAGTCTGCGATAGCAAGGTATATGTAGGGATAGATGCTCACTGGAAATGTTCATTAGCCCTGAGCTGAAAATCACTAGTCCTTTCGACAAGTTCCTTGCTAATTGTAAATAATTTTACTAGCCCTTACAATTTTACACTAGCCTCTGGCTAGCAGACTAGCATGAGTGTCAATCCCTGATATCATGTCACATTACCATAACAACTGAAGAGGTAATATTTCAAGATATCTACTTACAGACTGCTGGCCAACATTTCTTCGATGTCTCTCTTGTACTGTGCCAACAGCTGTCGTACAAAGTGAATATCATCCGACTGGAAAAAAGGATTATGCATATTTCAATAATGGTATCAAAAAAATGACAGACATATCTATTGATACTATCACTGCACTTTCGACATACACTGGAGAAAACTTATATCTACAATATCATTTGTTAGCTGAAAGGCCACACTAATGTCTCAAGAATGTATTCATACCTTTTTTTTCTAAGCTACAATAGAAAGAACAATGATAGCTTTAAAGCTTCTGTGGCGAAAGAATTAAGATCATGATAAGTTTACAAAACAATGATACCCCAGGATATTGAATTATTTTGATGTTTGAACTTACATAAACAAAATTACATCCCTCTTTTAACAAATAACAGATAAAGAAGATAGAGAAACATTGATACTATTAGTATACTGCTGATTCAGACAAAAAAAGAGACAATGGCTTGTTGCCTATAATACATTTATGTTTATCTGATCAAATTGTATTATGAAATACAAAAATATAGTCAGACACAAACAATAATCAAAGTGAAAACCCCCCCCAAAAAAACTGAAGTTAGCCAAGCCCCTGTTGAATGCTCTGACAGGATAGCTTGTTATATGATGGCTGGCTTCTTTTTGATGCTTTTCCATTCGATCAAATTGAGTAATACCCCAACACATTGAGTTACTCAATGAAGCAACCAACAGAAACTAACTCACGTTAGCAAAACTAACTCACGTTAGCAAACCCCCTGACGAGTGCCCGGACCTCCTTATTGTGTTCCATCAACATGAAGATTTGTCCGGGAGTCCCGTGTAGAATCCTGAATATCTCTGACAAGATGTTCTCACCGTATGATACCCGGTCTGTTCTGTTGTCAACAATATGTTTATTTACTTCGTTAATATGACTGTTTTTTTGCTTGTGATATACATACATGTATATGTAAAGATGCCAACCCTAATCGAATATAATATTTATGAAATGATTAACAAACTTTAACGTTTAATCATTGTTTTAGGGAAGAGAATTGAAACTTATTTATTTTAGGTTTCTAAATGGTAATTTGCCAACCGTAATCGAATATCCTATTTATGAAATTATTAACAAACTGTTTAATCATTGTTTTAGGGAAGTGAATTGAAACTTATTTATTTTAGGTTTCTAAACGAAAGACCCCATGCCATTCAAATATTGAACAAATGTAACTTTGTTATATTTGGGGTTACAATGTCTTCAAAAGTGAAAATTCAAATATTCTCTAATGCAAAAACATAAGTAAGTTCTCTCAGGCAAGACCTAGCTGTATGTCAACTGACCAACTCAGCTAATAGGCTAATGTAAAATTTGTAATATCTAAGCACAGATCTAGGTAATGTCTCAAATCTTCAACAGTCTTATGTTTTTATTGTTTAAAGAACACAAAAAATATTTAGTTTATACAGTTTTATGATATTTAGCAGGTCCTAAAATGTTTTAATCTTCATACCTCTCTGTCAGTACAAGAATGATGGCGTCAAAGATAGCCTCAAATAGTTCAGCATGGGGTTGATATCTGGCTATGTTCCGCTGCAGATGGGCTCTGTAGGAAATACAAATCACGATTTAGTTTTTCACATTTATCACTGATGCATTGATATAAGAGAATATTATATATATATGAATTATTTCATGATTAAGAAAAAACAGTAATCCCTACATGTGATTGCAAAAAAATGCATACATTATGGAAATACACATCTAAAGGTTAAACTGCATAGTTATATTGATATTGGTGTGTGGCAAGTTATGTCACATTCAAACAATTTGTGTCAGAGCAATGAGAAGAACACAATGTGACAGACAGACATGTTGACAGCTCCATCAATTACAATTCCATGAATATAATTCTCTCCACTGCTGTTTTCATTCACACAAAACATTAAAGAATCTAATTTGAAAGTTGTAAGAGATTGCTAAGCAATGTAACAAAAATATTGTTTATAAATATATTCTGGTCTAGTCAAATTAGGGTTCGCAAATCAAAATTCCGAACCATCAACACCCTAACACAGAATGATATCAGAGTTTCACTCAAAGCAATTTGGAATCCAACTTTAAAGGTAAAAAAGACTGCCAATCATTTGAGTATCTCACAAAATATTTACAATCTTACTTGAAAGGTGTAAGAATCTGCCATGCAAACGGTCCAAAGCCAGGATCTTCCCCCAATCTGAAGCCGTCAATTCGGACCTTCTTGGGACGGAAGTGTTCGAGTCGTCCATGTACATGAATGTGTATACTGTATCGGTCTGTCTCCTGTTGGGGCTTCTTTGTGACCCTTGACCCCGGCCGGGCTGCATACATTAAAAAATACTATAGTTCATTCAGATGAAAAATTAACTTGGTTTATTTGCTTAGTTAGTTTCAAACATTAGATAGCATTAATGTAGAGATGTGTTATAAAGAAAATGATGGACAGACAATGAACAGAAATTTTTTTCTGAGGAAGTGTGAAAAATGACTTTAAGATAGGAGAGCACATTTTGTATTACTATAGTGCAAGCTAGGGATATACAGTTTTGTAAAAGTTACATGACAAACTTTTGAGAGTAATAGTTTATTTTTACCAATTTTATTTCATTCTCTTAGAAATATTCAGAAAATGGTCTTTAGAGGTATAACAACAATGATATCACTTACAATAGTTTTACCGGTATGACAATACAGATAACAAATTACGTGAGATTGTGCCACAGCAGTTGTTGTTAAGCAAAATTTATATCTATTTCAAACCCCCTGGATACACGCTTCATTAGAAACTGATATTATTTCACAGCACCAAACCTACTGGAGAAGTAATAGAAAATATCAAGGAACAGACCTGACTCAATCTTCATGTTCTGTATATCAACACTGTCCAGCTGAGGTGAGAATATCGTGATGTATGACTCCGCGTGACTCTGACTCAGGAACACACCCTCGTGGAGCGACGCCATCGGAAACTCAGAGAAACACATCAGTCTGAAATAATAATAATAATCATGCTCATCACCAGGAAAACCTATTACGATTTCACCTTCATGATCGTGGAATAAATTTGTTTTTCAAAGATAGGAGTTGTTGCTCATATGCTTGACTCTCAGCATTATCTACCTGGCATTGCACTGGCCGCTGGGTGCTGAGGCACAAAACAAATTTCTAAATTGAAATGTATTGAGGACAATAAAGTGAAACTGTAATTTCTCAAACAAATTGACCACATACTTTTTTCCTGTGGTCACAAATTCAAATCACTTCTAAAATTTCAATCAAGTGCCGAACATTTACTGTTGATGACCCTATGATTCAATCTTCAAATAATTTGTTATATGCCAAAATAATCATTAATTGCCAAGCATTATTATCTCTACTGTATTATTTTTTAAAAGTATTTCATAATGACAACAAGGTCATCATGATGTGATCACCTATATAAAAACTGTGCATTGGAATAACACATGTTCTTGACATTTATCTAACATATTGACCACAGTGCCAGTATGCAATCAAAAATGAAAAACAGTTCAAACATAGACATTTTCTGAAAATCTTTTGAAAATCTGAGGGTTGAATTAACTTGAGAAATTGCAGGGTATCTAAAAAATCTATCACAAAATAGCACAACATGTGACATGAAACTAACCCCAAGCGGCGTAAAACAATAACTCACTCACTATGAGGTCTCTCAAAATCTATAACAAAGAAACAAAACATGTGACATGAAACTAACCCCTCCTCTCGAATCTCATCCACCACCTCAATGAAGTTGAGACCATACTGTTTCTGTCCCCTCACAAAGTAAGACATGGTCGGGTCCAGTTTGAATATACACTGAAATATACAACATGATCATTTCCAGTTTTTATAATTGTAACTTCAAATAGGAGAAAGAATGAAGTGTATTTCTGCAGTTTAACTAATTTCCATTCAAGACAATGTGTGTAAGATTTTAAAAGATGAGAGTTGTTGCTTTCTTGCTTGGCTTTCAGCATTATGAATATAAAATAATACTGGAGCTGTACAGTTGCTGCTTGGTCATAAATGCACATAACAGATTACAATTGTGCGTTGATTTGCAGGTGATAAAGATCATCAAGATCATAAAAAAACATTATCATTATGGGCTTGATTTAAATCAATCAATAGTAAATGTTGCAAACAAATTGTACCTATGATGTCAAAATTGGTATGGTAAGAAGGGTTTTACTTATTTCACAAAAACTGTTCAATAGTTTCAGAAAAAAATCAAAAACCTCTCAATAAGCATTATGCAGTGCAGTGAATATATGCTTCGATATGTACAGGAAAACAAAGAAATTTAACAAATTACAAGAAAACAATATCTGAAAGAAAACTGTGTTGACCATACCTCCACATAAATAAACTTGTTTCCGATCACAGCATCACTGAGAAGCTGCAGAAATTCAGCCTGGAAAGAAAAAAAGAAACATGCTGTATCAATAATACTTGTTCTTAAATGATTTCAAACTAAATAGTGCAAACATCAAAACATTATCAGTCACAATACACTGATACTACAATGATCTGATGTCATAATGTCATGTTGTTACTTACACGATTGGTTCTTTCTAAAGCCAACTCAACATTTGTGAAATATTGTTCTTCTATTCTTGACAAATTCCAGTCTTATCGCATCTCCAGTTGCAGAAAAGTTATATATTATTATATGTGGCCGCACCGATTGTGATCATATAAATTTTTACCTTGATGAGATAAACAAGGTAATTGTTGAGAAAAGACAAATATCCTGTAAATATTCTGGATGTCAGGGATCTATGACTATCCTTGTTATATTGGCTATGCTTGATTCGTGTAAGAGGCGTATATACGCCTGTCACGTGTCCGGCGTAATCTGGGTCTGCAACAAGCTGAAGTTGAATCAAGTGTATCGGCGTATGCACAGGAAGTAATGAGCATACCTTAAAGTGGCTTCAATAAACATCTTATTCATGTCAGACGAATCTTAATTTTAACATTTTTTCGAAAAAATATCAATTTTCGTTAAATGCACTGTATTTAATAAATCATTTTTGTTTTTTTATTCATAATAATTATTTTGATATTTTATCATCCAAAGTATTCATGTCACAAAAATAAGTTGTGGAATGTCACATGGAAGATAGTTGTCCGCCATGATACGCCGGGTTCGCACGTCTTTCAAACCGCGTATTGTGCACACGCCTAATGCGCACACACGGTACCAATATAGTGCTTTGCATTTTCGTCACTTCCTGCGGCGTACGCCTGATAGTGCGCCGGGTTACCAATCAAGCAGGGCCCATGTCTATCACCTTATCGTCCTGCACTCTGTCTGGGTCCCAGAACTCTAGCTGCCATGTGGCGCCATCGTCCGACATCTGTATAGGGAGGTTCACACCTGAAATACACACATCAAATTAACTACCCCCTATTTCAGTCATATACAGCCCTATTCAGTCCACCCAGCTGTATAAATGGGTACCTGGAATAACGGGAGTACAAAGATTCTCTACGCTTGGGCAGCACCGAGAGTACAGGGTAATAATATGTAGCCCTTTGAGCAACTGTGTAGCGGATCAATAAATGCGCATTAATTATAAGTGGATTATTATTTTTATCATTACTATTATTTCTGTTATCAAAACCTGACTTTACATTCATTTGTGGTTCATATGCTCATCCTTACATCATGGCATTTAAGTTATTCTTGCATTATATTTATGTCAAGTACAAGCCCTATAGTTATGATATAACACAAGTTTTTTGTGACTTTAAGTAAGTTACAAGAACATAAATGCTCATCTTTTGTCATATTAGTTATTCTGATCTTCTATTGGGCTATATACACTACATAATAGCTCACCTAGTATCCTGTGGTATGGGTTGTTGTCCATGGCATCAATATACACTACATAACAGCTCACCTAGTATCCTGTGGTATGGGTTGTTGTCCATGGCATCGATATACACTACATAATAGCTCACCTAGTATCCTGTGGTATGGGTTGTTGTCCATGGCATCGATATACACTACATAATAGCTCACCTAGTATCCTGTGGTATGGGTTGTTGTCCATGCCATCAATATACACTACATAATAGCTCACCTAGTATCCTGTGGTATGGGTTGTTGTCCATGCCATCGATATACACTACATAATAGCTCACCCAGTATCCTGTGGTATGGGTTGTTGTCCATGGCATCAATATACACTACGTAACAGCTCACCTAGTATCCTGTGGTATGGGTTGTTGTCCATGGCATCGATATACACTACATAACAGCTCACCTAGTATCCTGTGGTATGGGTTGTTGTCCATGGCATCGATATACACTACATAATAGCTCACCTAGTATCCTGTGGTATGGGTTGTTGTCCATGGCATCAATATACACTACATAATAGCTCACCTAGTATCCTGTGGTATGGGTTGTTGTCCATGGCATCGATATACACTACATAATAGCTCACCTAGTATCCTGTGGTATGGGTTGTTGTCCATGGCATCAATATACACTACATAATAGCTCACCTAGTATCCTGTGGTATGGGTTGTTGTCCATGGCATCAATATACACTACATAACAGCTCACCCAGTATCCTGTGGTATGGGTTGTTGTCCATGCCATCGATATACACTACATAATAGCTCACCCAGTATCCTGTGGTATGGGTTGTTGTCCATGGCATCGATATACACTACATAACAGCTCACCTAGTATCCTGTGGTATGGGTTGTTGTCCATGGCATCGATATACACTACATAATAGCTCACCCAGTATCCTGTGGTATGGGTTGTTGTCCATGGCATCGATATACACTACATAACAGCTCACCTAGTATCCTGTGGTATGGGTTGTTGTCCATGCCATCGATATACACTACATAATAGCTCACCCAGTATCCTGTGGTATGGGTTGTTGTCCATGGCATCGATATACACTACATAACAGCTCACCTAGTATCCTGTGGTATGGGTTGTTGTCCATGCCATCGATATACACTACATAATAGCTCACCCAGTATCCTGTGGTATGGGTTGTTGTCCATGGCATCGATATACACTACATAACAGCTCACCTAGTATCCTGTGGTATGGGTTGTTGTCCATGCCATCGATATACACTACATAATAGCTCACCCAGTATCCTGTGGTATGGGTTGTTGTCCATGGCATCGATATACACTACATAACAGCTCACCCAGTATCCTGTGGTATGGGTTGTTGTCCATGGCATCGATATACACTACATAACAGCTCACCCAGTATCCTGTGGTATGGGTTGTTGTCCATGGCATCGATATACACTACATAATAGCTCACCTAGTATCCTGTGGTATGGGTTGTTGTCCATGGCATCAATATACACTACATAATAGCTCACCTAGTATCCTGTGGTATGGGTTGTTGTCCATGCCATCGATATACACTACATAATAGCTCACCCAGTATCCTGTGGTATGGGTTGTTGTCCATGGCATCGATATACACTACATAACAGCTCACCCAGTATCCTGTGGTATGGGTTGTTGTCCATGGCATCGATATACACTACATAATAGCTCACCCAGTATCCTGTGGTATGGGTTGTTGTCCATGCCATCGATAAACACTACATAATAGCTCACCCAGTATCCTGTGGTATGGGTTGTTGTCCATGGCATCGATATCCTCCATCACAAGGTTCACAAAAATAGACACACCCTGCAAGTAATAAAACATTTCTTAAAGAAAATTAGCAACCCAAAATTCATTTGACATTTACATCAAATATCAAGGTGATTGGAAAAGTGGGTCAACGTGCAAAACATTCAAATAACACAGACGAATCATGATTAAATTTTAGCACATAACTTCAGACCCAATGAGGTAAAACTTATACATGTATATTCATAAATATATTCATAAAAAATTTCCTAATAGTTAACCCAAAAAGAATATCTTTACTTATCATTTTTTTTAAAAAGGTCATTGATTTTTCTTCTCAAGTTATTATTTTTTAGGTAAGACAATGTCAATTCTACATGTCATACAAATACTTTTCGACGATACTAGCCAATCAAATAGCAGCATATAGAAGATTGACCCCTGACCTCTGTCGACTCAGGTCCTGCCACCAGATACTCAAGTCGAACTTGCACGTGGTGTGACTGACTGTAGAAGGTTCCGTGGAAGATTGTCGGACCAACTAGAGCTACCATCACTTGGGACTGAAACAAGACCAGGAAATGAATCAGTGATAATGATACCACATTACAAGACCTCCATCTATAATTTCTTAGCTCTATCACATTTAAGTTAGTTTTAAATTCCCGAGACTTTTCTTCCTTTTGCTCGAGATAAGTTTTGGGCCTATTAGGTATTTACTCCCTGATTTGGTTACAATTGAGTCATTTCGATTTTGAAAGCTAAATTGTACTGCCCTGATTTTGGACAATATAAGAAATTCGATTCTACTTCTCTGCATACAAACACTATGTTAATATTGTAATGATACTTTTAAATGAACGTGTTTAAAGTACTGAGTATTGATATTTTGAAGAGTTTTGAAATCCATTTGAGACAATTTTTGGTTAGAATACAATAGCGTATACAAATTGTTGCGTACAGTACGCAAGGTAATTTGTTTCTTTTGGGTTTTCAAGAAAATGCCTGTGCATTGAACTCCTAGTGTTTTACCAATTTGGTTTTAAAAGAGTTTGTTGTGTCAAGTCTGCAGATACACTGCTTATTTTGGGCACTGTTTTGAAAAATTTCATAGATAAAATTGTAAGGGTCATCATCATCATCATCATTATCATCATCTTCGTCATCGTGATTATCATTACCACCATCTTCGTCATCGTGATTATCATCATCTTTGTTGTCATTGTTGTGATCATCATATAGGTGACACCTCTTACACTTTTAAAAATTTATGAAACAGACACTGAATGTAAATTATTAAGGATATTTGAATGAATCTAATATAATAATAATAATAAATAAATGTGCATTTGTAGCGCGCCTTTTCCATGTACAAGGTACATGCTCAAAGCGCTGACACAATCTAAACCATAATTCAGAATTTAGGAATTGCAGACCATGATGAGCTCTTTTGAAAAGTACAAACTTTCTATAGCTTTATAATACAACAAACATTCTCACAGAATAGTCATCAGACTGGAAGAGATCCTCTTGGTTAGGGGTGAGATCATCTGTCAGCCACTTGTACCTCTGCAGCACCGTGGGGTTGACTGTACGCAGGACGCTAGAGAGACCCCACACAACTGGGTTCTCCTTGGGGGTGTACAGGTTTAGTACTGGGGTCTCCTGCAGTGGGGTACCTGGAATATAGAGGATATCACATGAGTTGCCTTATCATACCATGTTTGAGATATTTAGAGATTCAGTATTTCGGTCTCCTTCAGTGGTGTTACTGGAATGATCCCAAAGAGGTTACCAGATGAGTTCCCATGTGATACCAAATTTGTAACATGAACAGCCAAAGTACTGGGGTTTCCTGATGTGAGTACATTAAATGTTAATATAGAGATTATCACATAACTTCCAAAAAGTTAATGAAATTTGCAAATGACATATGTTATAAAAGATAAATCATTTACTTATTTTATGAATTGAAACAATGACATACCTAATATGAATTCAATCTTTTCTGGAGTGTGGGCATCTTGATAAAACCTGAAAAGAAAAGTATAAATGCTCTAAACAAAATTTCATTAGTTTATGTGTATAATATGTATGTTGTTTTAGATGCACAGAATAAACAATGTGCTGAAGTGTTCTTATAAGCTCTTGGGAAACAAACTCAAAAAGTCAGGTGGACTTAGTAACCGTTGCAAATGTTTCTTCCTAATCAATGCAATCTCAATTGGGGTTTCAACAGTTACAAAAATTAAACAAAGCACCCAAAACTCTTTTCTTTGATATTGTTAGTCAGCCTACCGTAGATATATGTAACTTACCAATTGTTACAAAATATGTACAGAGTCATGTCATTAAATTATTGACAAACTGTGCTCTCCTAGTAAGTCACAGGTTACTGTTTACGAAAAACAGGAAAGTCATTTTTAAGTTAAGGGACTTATAATCCTTGATTATGCATTGTGATAAATGTACCTATTTAGGCATTTAAAAATGTCTTGACATTATTTTTATGATTGTCCTACTTCACTTAGAAAACAGTGGAAACTTCTTAGATAAGTAACTATGAACTCCTTTTGTCTCAATTCAAGAAAATGAAGTCAAATTGTACCTGACTCAGGGTCAGTCATAAGTTCCCGTGAAAACCCAAATCTAAACATATAAACAACACTGACAAATTAAAAATAATGTTAAAAGATATAACCAACAACAACCTGTTATTTTTCAATCATTGTTGAACCTACTTTTCGACATAACGCCTGAGTCGAGTAGCAAGGCCCGTGTAAGGGTTGTAGGGCAGGCTGTTCCTGTTCAGAAGGATGTAGAGCAGCTCCCTGAAGTGCTCCTGGAGTCTGGTTCGTCTCAGGTACTGCATGATGAAGCTGATGGACTGAGTCTCGTGTCCTGGTGGGGGCTGATACGGAGTCCTCTGGGAGGCATCGTAGACCTACAACAGAGACGTATATTCCATAATTCCATTAAATATGTCTTTATTTTTTCCAAAATTACAAACAGGAATGGGAGATGGAGCTTTCTCCATTGCAGCCCCCCATCTATGGAACAATCTTCCAATATCGTTCAGGATGCCAATGACCACAAACCAGTTCAAATCTGTCTTAAAGACTCATCTCTCTCTCCAAGCCTATAAATAATTCTCTCTTGTGTAGAACGCCACTGTCCGAGCATTTCAAGATGGATTTTCACAGCCATATAAATTAATTATCATTATTATTAACAGACGAGTTAAACATAGACATACTTGCTACAAGTCTCACAGATAGAGGAATACTTCAACGAATCCTTCTCCTCTTTTCTTTATCTACTCTTCAGCTGAACTTTATTGAATATCATAGAGGGCATAACAATAGAGATGATTAATTGAATAATTTCTCACTTCATTATCATCAGCAATAGGGGGAGCTCCATTTTCAGAGGTCGGAGCTGTTGAACCACGTGTTGACAGGCCTCGTCTTGGAACGTGACTTGGCTTACGGTTTGATCCTCGTGTGTTTATGCCCTGCTTGTAGCTAGCTTTCTGCACATAACAGAATCAAAATGTCAGAGTAAAAGCTTTATAGACTTGATATCAGAATATTTTTCTATTCTTAAAATACATTTTAATAAAGCATCAGCAGCTGTAGATCTAATATTGACTTTTCTCAAGTTTGTTGTGTGTAATTTCAAGCCTTGAAGGCTGTAATTTTGTGTATAATAAACATTTTATTTTTCCTTATACTGAAAACCTCTTACTTTCATTGATAAAACTGTGTCTCATTCTTTCCAAAAAATCTTTTAAGAATTGATAATATGAAAAGATACGTCTTTCTAAGGAATATATTGATCTATTATTATTTCAAGGAGAAAATTATCCTACCCGGGTATTTCCTGATTGTTTCTTGCCACTCATTTTCTGAAAATATGTGACCTAATGCATTCTCCCTGATTTTCATACACCTTCAAGCAGAGCCTGGCAGTGGCAGAGGTTCATTTCTTCTGGGCTTTCTGCAAATTTAGAATCGTATTTGTTTGCATGTTTTTTAATGGTTATAGTCTCTAGTTTGCATTAAAACAATCAATAATGTATATGTTAAGTTATGTGTAGTCCATTTAAAAGGCTGTCATAAGCTAAGTTTCTCTCGCTAGATGAACACTTTTATATCTTTTGCTTCAACATTCCTGTCGCAAATGACAACAATAAAAATGGCGCCCATAGAAACTTTACAAAATACGTTTGAAATAAAATCTTAACACAAAATAATTGCAATTAAGCAGTAACTTGGTTATATTTGTAATTTAATGATGTAAATATCTTATTAATAACAAAATCCCGTTTATTCGTGAAATATTTAGGTTTATCCAAAAGTAATATTACAAAACTAAATCGAACAAAACAATTCTTTATAAACAGATTTACATTTACAAGAGCAAAAATATCCCAAAACTATGTACATTTAAAAGTCTTTATAAAATAAAGGTATTTGAAACGATAAATGTATTATTTCGAACAACTAGATTGGAGAAATTATATTATTAAGTCTGACGCTTTTCGTTTAAATATAATTTCAACTTTATATTTTCAAAATGGCAGCGCCCAAGGTGCAGCATGAGATGGTCAAGAAACCACATGTTATTAAACAAGTTTCAAAATCCAGTACTGGAAAACGTCTAATTGTCATTTTGGAGAATTCGTCACTTGAAACCGTTAAGGTAAGTTTTGATGTGTAACGATTGGCAAATGTTTGTCATGTGGGGAGTTCGACTTATTTTTTTTAATTCCCTCACTTTTCGTGCACACTCAATATTCCATCAGCATCACCATATACATTTATTTCATGGAACGAAACTGATTTCCGTATCACAAATCAATGAAATAATATTCGGATTTTGTTTATTAATCTGAATGGGCCCCTCTGAATAAATGACCTTATAAAAATATTACATAAAGTTGTGAAATAGCACTGATTATGAATGATCATGCATACTGGTGTAAATTTCATAATATCTTGTTAGATCTTGGATTCTTGTTAAAATTTTGTTAGTTGATATTTTAACCGATAGAATGTTGGATCCCTGTTAACAATCTTGATCTTTCATGGTCAGATTGTCTAGCATAAGGGTGATAAAACCATTGTAGCTGATTATCAAAAACGCCTGCTAAAGTGCAGAATTCTTGATTTATGGTTTAACTGTAATGAAACGTTTACTCAAACAGTTTTTGTATCAGGAGATCTGCATTTTGCCGGGTACTCTTGATGATCAGCTGCACTGCATAATTATGACCCAAATTCCCATTGCAGACAAACTAACACGAAAAGATTGTTCACAGGAGTCAAAGGGTTGGAAAAAGATCACAAATATTGTATCTTTAATAAAAGAAAAACACATATGCAAGTGGTAAAATGACAATACTATGATTGATGTGTGCATAGTAAAAGGCGGTCTAGCCAGGATATTTCTGCATAGAATGAATGTATATTACTTATTCAAAGTACTGTGTTTACCAAACACAAAGTTCGTAAGTAATGATGATGATATCAAATTACCAAAATTTAGGTGAACCTGGTAAAAGCATTAATACAAATAGCTTTCAGGCTGTTCTTCTCACTTTTGTGTTTAAACAAATAATCATATACATATGTTTCAAATTTTGTCAATATCATTGCCTTAGTCATACACTTAAATCTTTTTTCAATAACTTAGCATTTGGCAAACACATGATTTAATTGATGATTGATTTTGATCTCAAATCATTTGATGTATACATGCTATTTCTCATTTTTTTTTCATTAAGGTCGGAAAACAATATGAACTTCTCAATTGTGACAAACACAAAAGTCTGGGTAAAAAATTCAAGAAGGATATCATGCAGTATCGACCAGATATAACCCACCAGGTAGGCATATGGGAATTACTATTCATAACATTTTCATATTTTCATCTTGTTAATGATTGTAACAACACATTACTTCAAATTGTCAGAAAATAGCTCTTATTTGATAAGTAACATCATCCTCCAATAAATCTTTTTACCATGGAATTTAACTGTTTAAAAGTACTAACAATTAAATCGTAAAATAAATAGTAGATTTCTTAAAAAATGATGTTTACCCGTATCTTATCTTGTGAGGCAGAAAGGTTATATTATATGAATTATCACTCATGGTTTTTCCACTCGGGAAAATATAAACTTTCTTCTTCACTTTAGGAGATAAACATGGTATTTTTCAAAGACATATATCCTCTTATTGACTAAATATAAGCCAGTGAGTGAGTGAGTTATTGTTTTATACCGCTTGGGCAATATTACTGCCATTAGCAGCTTCCAGTGATTGAGACCACAAGTTATATCTTTCGATGGAAGTTTGGTGTGTTTTTTTTCCAATAGAGGTTTATGAATGTTGTTTCAGTGTTATGTTTTACTAGTTAACTAATGTTGTGAATGTTGTTTCAGTGTAATGTTTTACTAGTTAACTAATGTTGTGAATGTTGTTTCAGTGTAATGTTTTACTAGTTAACTAATGTTGTGAATGTTGTTTTACTAGTTAACTAATGTTTGAATGTTGTTTCAGTGTTAAGTTTAACTTGAGAACTAGCGTTTTGAATGTTGTTTCAGTGTTAAGTTTAAACTAACTTTCAGAATGTTGTTTCAGTGTTAAGTTTCAACTAGTGTTTTGAATGTTGTTTCAGTGTGAAGTTGTACTAATAAACTAAAGTTTTGAATGTTGTTTCAGTGTTAAGTTTTACTAATAAACTAATGTTGTGAATGTTGTTCCAGTGTGAAGTTCTACTAATAAACTAAAGTTGTGAATGTTGTTTCAGTGTCTATTGATGCTGATGGACAGCCCCCTCAACAGAGCGGGGTTGCTGCAGGTCTACATTCACACAGAGAGGAACGTTCTCATCGAGATCAACCCACAGACCAGGATACCGAGGACATTCGACAGATTTTGTGGATTGATGGGTGAGCACTAGCTGCAGTTACTTCCCCAATATGGGCTCATTGGTATCCTGACGTGCCTTTTGTTTCATACTCACTCAGTGTACAAAATTATTTTGAGTCTCCAAATTGTAGTTTGCAAGTAGAATATTAACAATGTGAAATACAAATTGGTGAAATAAGGATCCTTAATATTGTAGGACAAAGAATATTTGCATCTTGTTCAAACATTTGTAATATTGACTTTGTTAATAATGCAGAGGAATATATTGATGACAACTTCTTTGTTCATTGTATGCAGCGTTTCGACACAGATTCTTGAGAATGACACAAGAATCTGTGTCAAAACATTGTATACAATGAACAAGAAGTTGTCATCCATATATTCCTCTGCATTATTGTCATTCCAACTTAAAAAATGCCTCTCAAAGAAGTGACGTTGTTAATGTATTACTTCTTTTTCTTACAGTTCAGTTGTTGCACAAGTTGAGTATTCATGCCTCCGATGGTCCACAGAAACTATTGAAGGTACATTTGACTCATCCTAGTGATTAAGTATTTCATGTGTTGTGTCATATTCCTTTTACACATTAGTCATTACTGGTCAGTGTTAAGAAATATTTCAACAGTTATGACTTCATTTTCAGATGATTTATGTACAACAATTGCAGCCACATCTGACAAAATTTCATGACTTAATATGTCTTGTTTTCACTAAAGTTTGCTTGTCCTAAACAATCTTATTTACAGATATTCCTACCCGAAAATTCCAAATATTTTTGTTACTGCCACTCAGATTCACACACCATGATTTTGGGGTGAGACTTCCCCATGATGTTTTTGTCATGAAAATAAATTTTTCAATGAGTTTTCTTTCTTCCTGCCTTTGCACATTCTTTCTACAAGAAACATCATTAAACAACTCGTTCATGTTGTATGGCCATTCGATACACACACGTTTTAATGCAAAACATAACCCCCTGCAATAATATTTGAGGTCCTGATAGTAAATACTCTGACCTCACCTCACCTATCATGGCCTTGTATATGGTACTCAAATCCAAATATCATCCATAACATATTTTCTCATACTGATAATCTGTAGACAAGTCAAAAGTTGTGTGTATCTATTCCCAGGTTATCCGCAACCCAATCACAGAGCACCTGCCAGTTGGATGTAAGAAGGTGTTGATGTCCTTCAGTGCCGACGACTGTGTCAATGTCCGAGACATCGTACCTGACGATGAACCTGTTGTCTTTGTTATTGGAGCCATGGCTCATGGCTGTGTGAGTGACATTTATTTTTATGAAGTTTTAAGGAATCGAAAATTACTATCACAGTATGATGAATTGGATCTAACTTCCGAAACATGAAGCAACAAAAACTTCTGTGGTTTACTCTGTGTTGATGATAAATTTATTCCCTTCTATTCAAAGTACTAGCCTTGATTTCCATGGAAAATAATTCCCTATCACAAATATGTAACTGAAGGGTTTGAAAGCCAGAAAAATATGTATTTTAAATCAAATAAGTTTTTGATATCTAAGATTGTACAAACTTCATTTGACATAATTGGGATAAGTTTGAATTAAAGATAAATTCTAAATACATTTTAAGAAAAGAGATTGTAGTTTGGGTATTTAGATACTAGTATAGATCAATATTTCTTTATATTATATAGAGATTTCTTGAATTAACAGGTAGATGTGGACTACACAGAGAAGACACACTCGATCAGCAACTACCCTCTGTCTGCCGCACTCACTTGCGCAAAGGTCTGCTCGGGATTTGAAGAAGTTTGGGGCGTCGTTTAGTGGAGAGCAGCATGTTTTTGTAAATAAACTTGTACATAGCCATACGTTTGTTGTTTTGATTTTGAATGAAAAGTAAAAGTTTTTGCTGGTCATTGATGGCTAGGTTCATGTGCCAAATAACATCAGTGTAAGAAATTTTTTCAAAATAGTTGAAATTTGGCAAGTTGTGGTAGCCATTATATTTGTTGACAAAAGTTCGATTATGGTTTAGTTGATAATCTGAAATTGACCATTTAATGGCTTGCTGGCGAGCTGTTATGAATGAATGAATGAATGACAATTAATTTCTATAGCGCCTAATATCCAGGTTGCTACCTGCTCAGTGGCGCTTTACAAGGATTAAAGATAAAAGGCATAAACTGAGACAGAAAGATTAAAAACCAAAATATTGTTTGAAAAGATGTGTTTTCAACTTTTTCTGGAATGAGTCCCTTGATGTTACTAATTTGAGTTCAACTGGAAGTTCATTCCACAGCACTGGGGCTGCAACCGCAAAGCACCTTTCCCCCATTTTAGTGTTAGTTCGGGGGGTTGCAAGATCATTCAAAGCACTGCTGGATCGGAGAGTTCTACTGGTAGTTTTGTATGAAAGTAGGCCTTTTAAGTACTCAGGAGCAGTAGGATCATTTAAGACGGAAAATGTAAGGGAAAGCAACATATAGGTGATTCGTTGTCGCAAAGGAAGCCAGTGCAGCTCACGCAGTACTGGTGTAATTTCACAGTGTTTCCTGGAGCCAGTGATAAGACGAGCAGAGCTGTTCTGTAGGAGCTTGATGTTTGAGCTTGATGTTCCATAGAGCAGGGAGTTACAGTAATCAAGGCGGGATGTGATACACGCATGCACAAGAGTTTTTAGACAGTCCACGGTCAAATATTTCTTGATGTTGCTGATATTATAGAGGCAGAAGGAAACAGAACGGCAGACGGATCTCACATGAGGTTGAAGAGATAAAGATGGATCGAATATCACACCAAGATTTCGGACAGATGAGCTGGGACTAACAGAGCTGTCGCCTATGGTGATGCTGACGGGTGGGACTTTGAGTCGTTGTTGCTGTGAGCCAATTATCATGAATTCAGCCTTTCGTCATTCATTTTCAGAAAGTTGGATCTAACCCAATCGCGCACTTCTGACCCTTCAAACCCTTTTCAATATCTTTACTCAAGTATGATCAATCACCTGCACTTACAAATATTCACATGCAAATATGTCAAATGGGTATGATTTATTTACTGATTGATACCACACTACACATGAATACATAATATTTTACTAAAATAGGTAAGACAGGATGGCCTTACGACGCCTAAGAGGCAGCAGTTGTGGGTTAGGTTAGATGACTAGTTTCATCCAAAGATTAGGACTCATCAGACTGAATAAACCACAATTTTGGTCCTCCTTATATACTCTTTTCATAGGTCACGTGACTTTTGTGCTCCGGCGGCGGCTGTTTCCGGTTTGTCCGGCGGTACTTCCGGTAGTGAGACTACCGGCGGTAACTTCCGGTTGTGCCAGTGTGGTCTCTGGCGGTGAATTCTGGTTTGTCAGCTGACGGAGCTGCCGGCGGCGGCCGTAGGCCACTTCCGGTAAACAACTTCCGGTGAATTCCGGGATTTGTATACACTGAGGTTTGAGTGTTTATATGTTATTGATAGATTTTTGTCTATTTATAATGCTGATAATATAAATGATTTATTTATATTTATTTTAGGTGGTGTTGTTTGCGCGAAGTTTGCAGAGAATAAAAGAGTTTTTCATTGTATGCAGTGAAGAAGATGGTGTTTGTTCTCTTTGAGTAATGCACAACATTAATATTATGATAAAAATAATATCTAATAGATGTAGATTCCTGGATTGGAAAATATGGGTGAACACTAGAGGGAGTGCACACTAGAATGGGAAAAAGAATTTCAAATACGAATGTAAGGAAATTAAAGATTTGCCTTATACCTGAGTGGTAAAGGCTCGGGGGCCCCTATAACTATCTAAAAATGACAGGTAGGGGCTCACGATTAAGACAAAACAAACCTAGATTTGAGAAAAGTAATTTTATTCGCAAATGCGAAGAAAAGGATCAAGATTTGATGTAGAAAATCTACGTTTTGTAGATAAAATGGTAAGTTATAAGGAGGAAAGAGAACAAGAAAAGTTTTTAAAGTTCTGAATCACAAGCTTAAAGGTCCAGAGTGAGACGGATGGCCGCTACCAGAGGATTGTCGGCCTGTGGGGTATATTCTATACCATACTCTGGGATCCTGATAAGTTCAGGATATGAGAGGGGTGGGGCGTAACTTTGAAGTACTTCCCAAGCCTCTGTAACTAGGTCCTGGGCGTCACAATCTGGGTGCCAGTTATTAAAGGGTGGTACTGGCACCGGCCCGTATCTAATGATGTAGGGGCAGCGTCCATGTCCTCTTGTGGGCTGGGCTAAGGGTGTGCTGTATAGGACAGTATCATGGGTCTGCTCCCCATTCCTATGGTTGCGATGTGGAGTGACATGACTCGGGGATGTTGGCCTGAGGATTGAAACATTGGGGAAGCCGTTGTCAGTACGTGTGGTACTCACGATCAAATGTTCCCCAGGGTTTTCGGCACGATGGCGTCCCGAGTTGGGGTTCCTGTTCATTCCCTCGCTACGAGCTCGGGCGGAGATGTAAAGGTTGAAAGGGCGTGCCTTACGCGGATGTGACGGCGGGCGTCGTCTCTCCTGTTGTAGTTATTATCGCAAAGAATGCAGAAATAACTGGTTGAGCCATGATTAACCCTGATATGACGGGTAAGCGAGTCCCGGCGGGCTAGTCGGGCCCTGCAGGTGATGCACAAATGCTGATTATCACTATTAATGTTTTTCAATGCTTGAAATATAACTTTCTGTTCTGATAATTGATCTTAGTCATATTTGACCTGAAATTCCAACTTCAAGAAAGAAATATCATCTGATATTTTTCAATGCTGGAAACGTAAATTTTAGTTCTGGAATTGATTTTACCATCGAAATGGAAGGACAAGAGATAAAAGTCACCATAATCCAACCACAATCTATTTATTGCTTAGAAACCAAATGTCTCCGCACTTCATACAAAATAACACTGGCAGCAATTGCCGAGTTAAGACTGTTCACAACAGGAGACATGGGCAATGTCACAAACTGGCCGAAATTATCAAATGCAAACTTTTTGGCTTCCATGCTCACACCAGTTGTCTCCCCTCCTATGATAACCACCACATTGTCTTCAGAACACTTCACTCTATCATAGGCCACATAAGGCAGGGGCACCTGTTTATACTGTTTCACATGGTCTTTGTTGAAGAAGGATCTATCTACATCTAAGTCCATGCCTTGAGAGAATGGTTTGTATCTCTCTTGAATGAAATCCACCTTGTCATCCAGACCCTCAGTGTCGGTGCTTGCTTCAGTCAGTTTGCCGAGTTCCTCCAGACTTAATGATGAACTTGTTGAAGTTGTAGATCTAGGTTTGTCTTTCTCTGCAACAAGCACCTGCGATTTGTCTGGGATGAAGTTCTGGAGGATTTCCCATGGGATTCCTGAGAGGATAGGGATGTGGAAGTGACTGCCCATCCCTGAACGTATCACCTTCGGTTCCCAAACATCAACACAACCTGGACAAAGAAAATATAAAAATATGAAATGATGCAAAACAATGAATATTAAGGGAAATAGATGTGATTCAATGTTTCAAAGGTCACATCTCATGCGAAAACAACAATATAGATAGACAAAAAAACACTTTCACTTAAATAGGGCAGAAGCACATTTTTTAAGGTGAAAAAATTTATATCATGAAAACAAAAATTGTTGTAACTAATTGCAAGATAATGTCTTTTTTTTTCAATGTAAAAGTTTTAAAAGATATGTTCAAAATGTACATGGGATAATTCCTAAAAAAATGCAATCAAAACATGCTACTTCTCCTTTCATACAAGGCCCTCAAATAGGATTATTTTTTTTTTAAATTTATCATCAAATCTTGATAAACCAGAATTTGGCCTTGTATTTGTGTCAAACTGGAGTAACTGAGATTCTCGAAAGAAAAGTAAAGTGGCGCAAGTTCACAATCACACAATAATGAGTGTCCACTTTGGGGAATCATAAGTCCCTAACAAAAGTAACATCTCGGGATTGGCCAAAGAAAGGGTTTTCTAAAACAATTTTAGAGTTGTACTCTTAAACAGTTTAATTTTACAGCTACACAAACAGCTTATTGGACTACCTTTTGTAGTGAGAATCCTGCCACATCCAACAGCTGCAGCTGTTCTGATGAGCGAACCCATGTTACCAGGATCCCGGATGTTGTCACAAACCAGGGTCACAGGGAGAGGAGATGACAGTGGGTTCGGACATTCTCCTATTGGTGGCTTCTCAAATATGCCTGGAAAAATGTTTTACATAAATAATTAGGATCTGTTACTGGCGTAATCTCTACCTGCTGCTACAAAAATGTCAAATTCTTCATTTTTTGCACATTTTAAACTCTTTTATCTTGTTAACATAGAATCAGATTCTGATAGGACATCGTTGGAGTTGTTTTTACCAGAGAAAAAATTTTGTTCAGCATCTTCAAAATGTCATGGTGGAATTGAAAAAACTACCAAAGAGAAAATCGATTGAGGTATCTTCATTTATTTGCATCTTGCCATGGTAGGACTGAAGTAATTTTGCTTCTTGTTTTCAACTATAGTAAGATTAAGTAACTCATTAAAGTGTTTTATCAAAGTCCCTATTTTGTTGAAGAAAACACATTGCTTGTATTTGTTTTATGTAAACAAAACGTTTTTGTTTTGAAAACTTACCCATTATTCCTGCAGGTGATTGAGTGTCTGACCAAATTTTAAGATGTCTGTACTGAACTTTGTACAGGGGAATATCTTCATCAAAAGTGAATTTATCCAGTAGATCTTTGTCGCTGAAGTATATACACTTTGCAGTTGCCCCACTCTCCATTGCATCTCTGATAAGTCGATAACCCTCCAACAGTATTATATTTTTCTTCTCTCTTTCTTTACGAGACTTTGCTGATAAGATCATCTGACTAAAAAGGAGATGAGAATTTAAACGATATCAGAACTAAAATACAAATATATAAAGATAAAACAATAACAGGATAATTTACAATTAAAAATTGTAGTAGAACTCCCTTTTCTGGAGTATGAGAAATCTGAATCCTTACAATGGTTTGATAGTCTATTCTCAGCCTGAGATGAAATTGCTGTGCTTAAATGTTTTTGGGAGGTACCTAGTTTAAAGATTCAATTCAGACCCCTTCCAAATATGATTGGTTTAATACTGTCTTAACTGAATGCTCTTACTAACTTCTTTTCTGAAACACTAGTAGCTAAGAATACTATTATTTTTCTGTGGACACATGAGATTTAGAATGTTAAGAATAGTGGTATTGGTAGCTAAGATACATAAAGATGACATTTCATGTATTATTAAATGTGTCTTAGACTAGCTGAGAAAAACTTGCGGGTTGCGTCAGCCAATCTTTTGAATTAATGAATCAGGGATCGTCTTACCAAGCCGCAATAGTCTGCATTTGCAACGATAACGTTTGAGGGTCATAGCTCGGCGAAAGGTTAGCTGATGCGACCAGTTACTACATCTTGCTAGACTCAATATCAAATTGAAACGAGTATAATCAAACTAACCATAAAAGATCATTGAAAGGAATCCAAGGATAAAAGGATTGTTGTCTTACGGCTAAACAAAGACAGGCTACGGAAATCCATGCGCTAAATGATTATACGAAATGGACACGATCAATTTGCATATAGTGCATTCTAAGTAAAGTGCATTCTACCCGACATAAAATTATAATATTATCAACTGTTGATGCAATATGATTATTGTGATGGTTTTCCATGACCTACCCAAAACGCTTGTCACCTTCGTCGAGTTTTTCGTACTTTGGCAAATCATTATTTTTAGTGTCAATATTAAACATGGGTTTATCTATTTGTTTCTTCTTTGACAACGCGATCTTCTTCTGTTCTAAGCGATTTTGCAATACATTCGTCATAGATCTGTGTATGGGGTCGTCACTATCAAATTCGACGTAAGGATTTTGTCTAGGGTCACGGACGATGTTCTGTTTCCACTGACTCTGTTCTTCATCGGCTGACATGACACCGCGCAATCCCCTCCAGGCCCCTCGTGCATAATGTCTTTCACCTAAATTGCAGCAATCTTTTCTCTTAATTGGCCCCGATAAGGCATTCTTCAACGACAGTTTACAAAAACGTGCTGCTATGGAGGTCGCCATTTTGACAGGAAGTAGATATCGACCAATGAAATTCCACGTAAACATTGGCAGTCACGTGGCTATCATGTGACAAGCTGTGAGATATTCTGAATGAGTTGTGTAAACATCAGGTTATACTATCTTCTCTTAGATTGTATGACTAGGCTGAACCTTGCAAGTCATTGTATTAAATTATCTTATCTTAAAGCGACTGTCCCCGAATTTCTTGCAAGATGTCAACTAGACGTGCTCTTCATTTTGTCTTCAAAGTAGGAAATAGAACAGCAACTGCAAACTTCTATAAAAATGTACTTGGGATGAAGGTACTGCTGTTTTCTTTCATGTTTGGAAAATTTAAGTTTATTTCAGGAAATGATAATAGTTATCAATTATGTGACATGTTCATATCATGTAATAAATTTCAGGTCACTTTCTTTAAGTTTCTTTTATAGATAATACCTAATTATATTGGGAGTTAATTAATCACTTTCAGAAGAGCTAAATATATGCATTTTGCAACTGTTCATTTCTATAGTACATTCAAGATTTAGCCTCTCTTCTTTCCCTGTTGCAAATTCATTCTCTTTTACTGTTACTGACAGATATTTACATAAATCATAGTTTTAATCCAACGAAGATCATACTTATAGTATTCTAAATCATATTCAAGTTTTCTGGCATACTTTTTGAGAAGAAGTGGATTCTATCTTTGCCACATCCATGCAAGGAGATCTGGATCATATACAAACTTAAGATCATTGTATCAAGGCAAACCTGTTACGAAATGTCTGAGTTCACTATTAATATTAAAGTTTCCTCTGATGTTTGCAACTATCATGGACATCTTTTCTTAGCCCATAATATTGAATTTCATAATGCACTATCACTCATTTTTGGGTCAATAGGAAGTGAATCAAGTAATATACCAACAAAGAGCAAGAATTAAAACCTTTCTGCTTCATTGATAAGAAATAATTTTAATGATAAGATGTTAAATATGACCATAGTGTCTTAATCTTGATTGCAAACATATTTTTCCATAATCATTCACACATAGTATTCACGAATAAGACAGAAGGTTAATTTAGCTTAGACTGCAAATGATGATGAAGCTCACTGCTAGCAGCTAATTATCACATTTATCATTTAGTCCAAGCATTAATAAAGAATCAAAGAGTGTACAAGTTAGGCTTTTTAAGTAAAACTAAAAACCTTTTCTTCTCCAGTTTTTGAGACATGAGGAGTTTGAGGAAGGCTGTAAAGCATCCTGCAATGGGTGAGTGTCAGTTTCTTGGTAACATGTAGTTACGGTAAGTCAATAATAACAATAAAACATTGCCAAACTTAACTTTGTCCAACTTTTCTTCAGATATGTTTCCAAATGCTGTATAGCTAATAATATGTAAGCCCTGGTTGCAAACAATTGTAAATTTTTCTTATAAAAAAATAAATCCTGACTTTATTTTGTCTGAGCAATTGAGCATTAACATTTTATGTTTAGAATATGTTTGTGACTGATTTTACAGTCTCATTTGAAACATGTTAAGACTAATTCCTCTCATGCAAGAAATGAATTGTACATTAAGACTTAAAAGTCATTCAAGATAAATAAAACATGAATTTTACAATAGACATTCAAAAATATGTTTATGAACACTGATCTTCATTTGAATAGTTGCAAGTACAGACATTTTGAAAGGGAGGTTGGAGTTATCCATTTTGGGAATATTTTTTTAGACCCACTACTATTCACTTGTTTAACATGAAAAAGTTTTGTATTGCTGGCAAATGCTGCAAATAGCTCAATTTTCTTCATCATTCATATTTTGTCATTGGTGTCCCTAAAATTAAATGAATTTTTTTTCAAGACCATATGATGGCAAGTGGAGCAAATCTATGGTTGGGTACGGACCTGAAGACAACCATTATGTTGTGGAACTGACCTATAATTATGGCATTGGAACCTACAAACTTGGAAATGATTTTCAGGTTGGTACTTAATAAAGCAGAAATATCTGCCAATATTTTGCTTTGCTCGTGTTTGTTATAACCTGATCAACATAAAGTAAGGTCTCTTGGCTCCAATTAGTTTTTTTTAACCAAATAGTCTATGTAATCTTCTTGTCACATTTCGGTTTATCATTTTATGGCATTAGATGCACGTCATTGGTACATGCAAACTTGGTCGCTTAAAATATAGCAAATTTCTAACAATATTATGAATATGATGCTGGCTTTTACCTACCGGTAGTATATTGGCATGAAATAGTAGTAACTACACCTCATCGCATATACCAAGGTGTGTGTCAACATACACGGCTGGAATATAAATTTATTTAGATGAACTGTCTTTCACCAAACCGTTGTTCTTTAGTGGCCCCAAATTCAGTTTTACTCTTCCTAATCTACAATTCCTGGGTGTTTCACTCTTGTTATTTCTGTTTTCCTCTTGTAAATACCAATGTTAGCTCTTATAACCACACTCCTGTCACATCCAGGGAATAACAGTATCATCCACCTCCGTGCTTGACCGCGCCAAGGAATTCAACTACCCCATAACAAATGAAGATGGGAAGTCTGTGTTAGCATCCCCAGATGGTTACAAGTTCATCATCGTCAGTGAAGAGGCCAAGGGAGGTAAGTCATCTATATTTAATGTTTGATTCTTGACTTAAATTAGGCACAGATTTCCTTCAAAATCAATACTTTCCTTCATGGAAAGGGTCATGACTTAAAAAAAATGCAAACCAAGTTCAGCTTAAGGATTCATTGTTCCCTATGCTCATCAGACCACTGTTTCATAAAGCAATATTAGTGTTACAATTACTTTTATGCTTAAATATCAACAATTCTGGCTGTGTTTTTGGTTTTTCATTTATGTCTCCTTTTTTAATATTGTGTTTCAGATCCAGTCACAAAAGTTTCATTAGCTTCATCAAATCTGCAGAAATCAATTGGTAAGTTTTGAATCTTTGGTTACCTACGATAATGATTTTGATCTTTTACATAAATTATAATTGCCCAAGGAACTTTCCATTTGAACTGTGCCCGTTCTCAATTTACCCAACATTCATTTGTGTCGATAAAATAGCATCTGACCCTACAAGCCAATCAAAACACATCTTACAACATGCTTTGGTTCTGCAGTGAAGGAATGTATTTGAATTGGCTTAAATGAACCTGATAGGGTAACCCAAGCTGGACAGGTTGATGGGAAAAGTCAGACTAAATTTGACTCATTTGTTTATAGATAAAACTGTAGATGAGTTTTCCTGAAGAAATGCCCCAGGGGTTTTATGTCCAGAGCATTAGAACATTCAACCCTAAGATGACCAAAACATTGAAAGTTAAAAAATTCATCTAAGGTTAACATGACACAAGATAGGAAAGAAACATGTAAGACCTTGTTGTGATACTAAACCAAAGCTCCAGATTATGATTGTATTAACTTAAGAAGATATTTTATTATTCCCCATCTCTCATTGGCTATTGTCTAATCCTATGAATATAATTGCAGATTTCTGGTCCAAGTTAGCAGGCATGAAAGTGTATTCAAAAACTGATAAGTCAGCAATTCTTGGCTTTGCAGATGACCAGGTAGGTAAAATATATATGTTTTATGTTACATTCTTTTTTGTTGTTGTTTGGTAATGTGTGTCAACATGTGACTTTTAGGCAGTATTAAACCATCACCTATAGAAAACAAGAAACTTGTATTACAAAAATCTTAATTTTAATCTAACCGTCTATCTCAAGTAAATCAAAATTTGATGATTGCAGTTTCATAAATGCCATGCATGTTTTCTTCTAACTAGCAAGGAAGGGAATGATATGGATGTGGTTATGAAATATTTACACAGTTGCAATAATGCTTTGTTTTTTAAATGACTTCATGTGTTTCTTTCAGTGTAAGCTTGAGTTGATAGATATAGGACAGACTGTTGATCACGCCACAGCTTTTGGAAGAGTTGCCTTTTCCTGTCCTAAAGATGAGGTATGAATAACCTCCATTTTACATTAATTAAAAAACCACATTGACTTTTGAGCTTCATATTCAATATGATAATAATGATAATGTAACATTCTTATGCTGAAAGCTTCCTATACACTCACCAGAGCTTAACATGTAGTTCTAATATTTTATTGGTTTACATGTGAATATAATTGTCAACGTCCAGCCAAGGAACATTCTCATTCTTCTTGTCAATTAAAATACTCCAAGACCACCCAACCATCTTAGATCCACTGTCATCTGACTTTTCGTCAAGTATTGGTTGACATGTGAATATAATTGTCAACGTCCAGCTAAAGACATTCCCATTCTTCTTGTCAATTAAAAAACTTCCAGACCCACAATTATCGTAGATCCACTGTCATCTGACTTTTCGTCAAGTATCTAATCAGTAATGTTGAAGTGTCCTTGAAATAATTCCATCATACACCACTTCACACCATTTGACTTCATTGGTTTGAGAAAAATATTCATTGGAAAAAAATGTTTTTTTGAAATAAATCTATTGAAATGGTCAAATAGTCAATTATATCAAATCGGAACTATCACTCAAACCTTGCTCTGATTCTAAATATTATACCATATCGGTAACCTTTGAACTCCAGCCAGTCATCAACAATAGCAATTCGAATGATTGTATACATTCATGGAAGGTGAAGGTCACTCATATGGACACCTTATATTACCCTTATCAACCATTACTCAGATCTGAAATGCAGTGATGTTTGAGTGATAAGTTCAATCCTATTTTAATGAGATTGAAAGAGTAACTAGCTGAATAGGAAGACATTTTCTCTGCAGCTTCCTGAGATCGAACAGTCAATGAAGGACAATGGTCAGACAATCTTGACCCCTCTGGTCAGTTTGGACACTCCAGGCAAGGCAACTGTTCAGGTTGTCATAGTAGCAGATCCGGTAAGTAGCCAGGGGAGATCTTTAGCGGGACATAAATAGATTAGAATACAGTCCCATCATATGAGATGAAAAATGTTGCAAGCGTAATTTTAAACAGCAAATATATAATTGATTATTTCCTTTTAATGATAAGTGAAGCACCAGTCTTATTTATTTGCAGGATACATTACCTGACTATCAACAAACACTCGCTGTAGTGTAATTAAAAGAGAAGTTACATTCATGCACAATTCTTAAATATATATCTGTAACATTTATTACATGTTAAAAATGATTCCTTTGGCTTTCAAAATGGTATTCCTTTCAAAAGCTAGTATGATTGGCTTACTAATTACATGTACTAGACATTTTACTAGAGTCTGAACATGCCACTATGTGGAGCGTCTGGGACTATTTAGAGGCAAATTCAATTCCATATTGACATTATCAGTATTTTTTTATCTCGGATTGGGATGATTTCAGGCAGACTGCAAAGACAACCAAAGGCAAAATGAGCTGTTTTTTTTGGTGCAAATATGACATTATCCTTTAAAAAGATGGATATGGATTATAATATTTTTAAGCTAAGATTTTCTAAATTATTTCCAATATGCTCAATATTATTTTCAGGATGGACATGAGATATGTTTTGTGGGAGATGAGGCCTTCAGGGAACTATCACAAGTTGACCCCAAGGCTGATGACCTTCTGACAGAGGTAAAAGCTCAAGAATAACTGTATTACTACACTCAGGTTGTAGAAGCTAAGTTTAGAAATCATGTCTTTGTCAGATGTATGATATAAGGCCTGGTAGTAACCTTTAAACCTTGTCCTGAACAAGCAAATTGTTCAGGTTTTCTTCAAATTTGCTTTTTACCAATCATTGATGAAAAACTTTATTTGGACTTGTTACTTTTCAAACTTATATAACATGCTGCTTTGTTCCGCTTCCTTTCCTTGTATTTAAAATTCTTGCAAATACTATTAATGTTTTCTATGTTTTATCTTTCTGGCATTTCCCTGTTATTTCTGATTTTTTTTCATTATGTGATATATCCTTTTGCAAGGTGTAAACATACTTGTTTCTGAAGTGAAATCTGATTTTCTATTTCAGGAAAAAAAATTAACACAATTTGATGACAGGTGTTTTGTGGATTTTTCATGTTTATTGCTTTTGTGATGTATTTAAGGGACATCATTAATGTTAATGTAGTGAAAAACTCTTAGTTTTTGATTTCTCAAACTTAATTTGAATCAATTCTAATATATTTGCACTGCAAAAGATTATGAAACTATTACAAAATTTCATGAATTTATCTATTTCTTGTTTTCAGGCAGTTTCAAAAGACAAAAGTGATGAATGGTTTGCCAAAAAGGGAAAAACAAAGGCTTCAGCATAATTTTGGGAAATATCTATGTTCAATCAAAATTCATATTTTGTCATCGAACTCATATTGGTTTTGTAGTTAATAAGTTTTCAATGATTGTAAAATAATTAATATGTATTCAAGTATATGTGATCATTTTAAATCAGATAGATTATAACATATTATGATTACCCCTATGTATATTGTGCCATAATCATGATAAGTATAAGAGACATTGTATGAACAAAAAATCCTTTTTTATAGATTCAAGATCATTTTATTTCAATAAATGTAAAGGTATTGTTGTGAAACCATTTAAAGTATGTAGTTATGCATTTAAAATACTCTTAAATAATACCTCAAACCTTGAAAGGCATTAGAGTTGCTTGATACATGACACAAAAGTTTACACATGTTTACCAAAGGAAATTGTCTCTAATATATTCCAAAACAATATATTAATTAAAATTGTAGCCAATATGTATTTGGATTTTGCAAATTCAAATGTCGAATTAAGACCACACAGTTTGACTAAGACTTGACTATGTTCAAATTAAAGGAATTCATAGTTTAACAGTATTGCCTCTATTGATATAAAAAAAATCCCTTGATTCCTCTCTATATTGTCTGACAACAAACCAACTAGACACATGTTAGTTCAATTTCTAGCAGACAATTTCTTGTCAATAGCAATTATGTAGAACAAATGGTTTACAGAGTTACTTGTCCTTAGCCTCTGAAAATGAAAGTTTGGTGGATCATGTAACAATACTGTATACGGCCTGTGCAGAGGAAACTTCCCAATGAATCAAGTTTGTGTTGCAGTAGAAACTTTATGTTTCATTCCAGGGCAGATCAATTTCAATTTAATAGTTGCTCCAATCTCTAGTTGATATGGAATTACCTTTTCAAAGCAAAAGTTTTTTACAAAAAACTTTGGCATAAGTAAGTTAACACGAAAGAATATTTCATATGTCAAATTTACTTCAATTCAACTTATGAAAATTCAGATTATAAGTAATTCATTGTCGAAATATGAAAACATGACATGGTTAAAAAAGAAGATTTGAATTGTTACCAAAGGCTTCCAAGATGTACATGTAATAAAACTATCACATCATACCAAAATATAAACTCATTCCATCACATTTATTTATAAGGTTCATTCTTGTAAAGGTTTCTATCAAATTAACAATATTTGAGGTATAAACATGTTAAAACAATTTCAACATTTTGTGTTTCGTCATGATAATCTGAAAAGAAATGAATGTATGTTCTTTAAATGTAACCTCAGGTTTGAAGTTAGTCCATGACCATTTCTTTTCTGGGTTTACCATGGATATAATGAAATGTCTAAAGGAATAGAAATAACGTTTATAAAATAATAATGAATGAGTAATATTACAAATATTGTTTACTACTTGTTTTTCTTAACATTTATTTTTGATTTTTTTCCTGAATTTATTGTTAAATGTATCAATCTTTTCATATCTTTGAAATAACTATATTTTTTTTCATGAAAACCAGAAAAGTCATCAATCATTAAAAATACACGATGTTGTCAAATTCAGAATCTTAGTATACAAAATATATTATTAGTTTCTAGAAAACAAATACTCAGAATTTCTCTTGTCATATTATTAATTTCTGTAACTCAACTCTTCCGATGTCGCTCTACTCAAATCTTCATGACACTCTTGTTGCTTTTCCATGAAAAATATTTTGTAAAGGATGTATTATTTTTGTTCTACATCATTCTCGATAATCCAGAGGTAACGTTCCGATAAAATCTCCACTTAGTGAATAAAATCACCACTTAGTGAACGTTACCTCTGGATTATCGAGAATGGTTCTACATGTGTTTGACAAAATGTTTATTCAGTATTGGTGTGACTGCAACATGGCAAGTTTTCATTAATTTAAAAAGTACTTTGATAAAGTTGCGGCTGAGCAAAATAAACATTTTAAGAATTGAAATAAAATTATGCCATAAACAGTTGTGATTTTTTTGTTATGATTCCAACACATTAGATCGATTGATAGCCAGAATTGTGGAGATGTAGAGAAAGTTTGTGGAGTTTAATTTAATTCCTGAAACCTATATTTAATCTTTATTAGATGACATTCGAAGCACAATCTTTTATGCTTTAATGTCATCTTGTGATCTTTTCACTTTAAAACAGTTGGAAACTTTTATTGTTAAAGCCATTCAACTTAGAAAATCAGTTGTGACACATGTATCATATTAAATCTGTATCATGGGCCTATGGCCTACATACTTGAAGTGAATAAACTTCTATCTATCTATTCTATCTTATTACACAAGCCAATCATCCATAGTCAGAGGACAAAGTATGAAGATTTTCATAAATCCATTGGTGGCCTTTTTATGTGAACACCTTTAATTCATTTTGTGTAAGAAAAAGGAGTCGTATGGCTAAACTTTACATTATATATTTGAATTCTTACTGCTCCATTTAGTTTGAATAGATTACATTGTCTTTCAAATGGAACCATTAATTTTAATTTTCCTAACATCACCTTATATTCCCCCTAAAAACGTGCTACTGCCCCTTTAAAGACACTTCTCGACCTACTTCGATAGTCGTGTCAAGTTTCCATGCTGCAAAGACCTACAAAAATATGTTTGCCTTCTCTTGTAACATAAAATACTATGGAACTATGGTCCAACTAGGTCCGATCTTCCTTTTTATCATGGTTGGTAAACAACACCATGTTTACATAAATACGAACTATGTAAACCGATGTGTGAAGGACGTGTTTGGGAATATATATTTCAATATTATCTTCATCGCTTCTACACTTTCAACATTTCTGTATTCCGGGAGTATGTTTACTTAGTGTATCTCAATTTTTTTATTACGAATACTGATATAATACTTTTCTATCAGCACAATATTGTAGGAGTGTACATCTCATAAATAATGAACTCACAAATATTATTGAGGTCTGTTCGTAATTTCCTCATTAAATCTAATCGATTTGATATTTTATAAGCACATTTATATATGATATGTGCCAAAGCAAAACGGCATACCCGCACTACATATTCCTTCTAAATTAAATAAGGATTTGTCAAACATTACTTTAATTTGTTTATATTAACACATATAATGTTAATGGAGCGACCATAAGATAATTTCATCGGAGCTTATTGGCCATTTATTTCTTGTGCTTGTTTATGAATGAATATGTTTTAATTATAAAATAACAAAATCTTACTACTGTGGCTTGTGGTTCGTGTACAATATTTTCCACGATATATCATATGAGCCTATTTGTAGGTATATTCCTACGCAAAGCCTAAAACGCCAGTTTCCGAACTGTCATTTATGCCTTGCTGCAGACCATTTACTTTTCTATGCTGCTATAGCGCCCCTACAGGCAAGAGAGCAAGCACAGAAAACAAAAGGGTCAGTAGCAAGGCATTAAACCAACAGTTCGGAAAACTGGCGTTTTAGGCTTTGCGTGGGAAGATGATATGTAGGATGACACTGATTGATCTAGGTCTGACAATGAAAACCAGGGGCGGAATCAGGATTTTCGTTTTGGGAGGGGGAGTACACCTAATGTGCGTCACAGGTGGGACTATTGAAATGATAACCCTTGATCAAAATAACCTGTATAAGCTTTTAAAAAGATTCAAAGTTCCTAAACTTTTCTTTTATGATTTTTCAAGTATGGAACTTATGACTCTAAACATTTATGAGTTTGGAACTCTCCTTGGGGGGTTGCTCATCTACACAGCTCGACTGTATCCATCAAAATCAACTGTAAAAGTTAAGGATAACACAATGGCTTGGAATCTAATACAAATAATAACTTGCAAGGTCCGAAGGTAACTCAATTGCATATTTTATTAAAATGGCATATCTTATTACAACTGCATAATTTTGACATTATGGCATATGTTTCAATGTTTACACGTTGTTTTGCTAATTAACATATTTTCCACGTTTAAAAATATGAAAGTATCCTTAAGACACTTAAACGAAGATTTCGGTACCTAAAATAAAAAAAGACCAAATCTTATAATTTTGCAACATAAACGTTAAAATCGGTATAAAATTTGGACCTTGTCAAAAGAACCTGCTTCGGTATTGCCACTTCGACATATCACAGGAGTTTTATATCCATCTATCTATGCGATTAGTGGTATGAAGGATTTCAAAGTTGATGTGAGACAATAACTAGATGAAATATACACAGTTTTAGTCCAATGTCCTTATCATTTTTCAGACAAAGGAAACAGTTGTTAAATAGGTGTTTAAGTAAAGGATATTAACCTCTCCCTCGGGTCTGGTTGAAAATGTAAACACGAGAGTGAGGGAAAACCCGCGGGCCGGAGAGTGTTGCATAAAATGTAAAATAAACAAAACAAACTAAAGATATGAATTCTGTAGAATCCCCCAGGGTTATTCTAGAATGTCCAGGTATGTTATGTTGACCGTTCCAGGACAAAGCGATGCGACATTAAAAGTAGGTTTATCTATGAAAATAATAACCTCCAAAATGACACAATTATGACACCTAAAGTTTATTTGTAAGGAGACGAACAGTTCGCGAGGGCTTTCCGTCCAAGAATTGCCTCTGTCCGAGGTATCGGATAAGGGGGAAGGCTTTTACAGAGGACAGGGGCTTTTTTGGAAGGAATCCCGAGTGAGGGGTCATTCTCTATGAAATCCGCCGTGGAGAGGTCTATATATAACAAAAACATAACAGGTAATCATTCTGAGAATGATTGCATAGCCCTGTTAAACTGTGAAAGAGACCCATAAAATCTCATTTGAATCATTCAAGTTTAAGAAGATCTAAATTGTACCTTATTAAATTTCGTGTAAACGTTGTGGTACAGTGGTATGTTATCAACAAGCACTTGAAGCAACTTTAAGATTTGGCATAAGGAAGGAGTTTTTAGGTCATAGGGTTTTGAAATATTTGTTTTCTATGTCTCACTGAAGTACTTGACATCTTTTACTTATACATTATATTCAGATATATAAATGTATAGATATCCAAGATAATTGAGAGAAGAACATTTGTCCATTTGTTTGTTTCGGAATATCTAAAAGTAATGATATTTGTATAAATATCAGTGATATTCAATAGAATGTCGCTGTGTCCCTGAGTTATTCTATAGAATGTCCCTGGGATATGCTTTATACCTTGTGATGTTGAATATTCCCCTGAAAGGAGGTTTACCCGTGAAAAGGATAACCTCAAAATATGACCCCTGATTTGTATCTTTTGCTTACACACAAGCTATATCAACCCAAATACAACTTGACAGAAGTTTTTTTCCTAAATATCAAAAAGTTTCTTAAATATATTGAAAAGGTAAGTAGGTATAAATCGGATCCTGCACCAACCGGACAAAAGCATATTTTTCACTCAGTTTTATGTTATCAACATTGATAAAATACACATTTACTCTCCAATAATTGATAATCCCCATTGATATCTTCAACATCATCGCCCCTACCACGTTACTTCAAATAGATAAAAGACAATACGCAACAGCTTGTAGATTGAATATACATACACTAACCAATACCTCACATCTGTGACCAGTTTCCTAACTGTGTAACGATTTTATTGATAAAATGCTGCTCTTCCCAGACTTCAGCAATAAAGTATTTGTATTCGTCCAGCTTACAATTTGAGAAACCACAATTGCGTTAATATTCTGTAATATACACGCGTGCACGGGTTGACAGAATTTATTGAATCTATACCTGTTAGTATTAAATAATTCTTGTCCCACTCAGAAAAGTCTGAACGGGACAGCAATTTATGAACGGAAGAATTTGTAATCGGGAGATGAATTTGTGAACGGGACAAAATGTCATTCTGGATGTAAAACTTATCTGAAGGGACATTTACAATTCTACCCTAACAAATCCCTATGCAGGAACCATCTTTGAGGTAATATATTGGTTCATCATTTTTATACATATTTCACACTTTTAGGTAAATGTAAGCTTATGGCCTGCTTATATTCATTGAATGTTTATTTTCACCTATCTAACAAAGCAGTTTGATAGAAGGGCTTATTGTTCTCTAGCAATTCGAAATCAAGGGGAATATAAAACCGACTTCCCAAATCATATACTATTGCTTAAGGTTCCACAATGGATTTATCTGCAAGTGCAGATTAAACCAGCAATTTGGCTAAATATTTATTCTCATTCGCTTCATTCCTTGTTAATGTAAATAATTGTTTCCTTATATTGATAACCAAAGATCGATATAAGTGTAATATATATTTAAGCGGCAATAAGGGAAATCAGGCAGTGATGTTACTTCTTTGGAAATAAGTTAATTTAATGAATCTTATGTCACCTTCGCTAGTCCACGTTATGCCTGGGTTATCAACTGTTGGGATTAATATACACTGATAAAATATTTTTGTACAATACAAAACAGTCAGAAAAAGGACAAAACATTCACACCAATACTAGACCAATTAACAAGCTAAAATCAGGCAGTAATAATTTAGTCGTCTTTGAATAAACTATGGTTCATAAACCTCTTGGCATAAAATTCTGTTTTATATTGTTTTTTCAAAGAACGCACATTTCTCTACATCAAATCATTCTTAAAATGAGCAAAACTTGGTAATGAAGAATTCAGCTTTCATTTGTACAAGTGATATTTGTCTGATAATATGAATAAATAAAAAACAGCATCAGTGAACAGATTCTTTTCACAGCCAAATATTATCAATTAAAAAAACAGTATAATGGATGTGATCAAAGTTACTGTTAACCAAGAAAGATATATTGACAAAAACAATTATACAAATTCAGAAACTTGATACACCTAGTAGTAGTCTTGATTATTAGTTCATAGTAGGAACAGATGAGGAGGTCACCCTGACACGAAGATAGTTAACAAAATTATAGGCGGACCTCTCGCTTTTACTTTTACCTCTCGATTGACTAGGTGTAAGGGTACTTCGTGAAGAAATTAGGTTTTACAAATTATAAAACTTAAAAACAAAAACTTAAAGAAAGGACCGAAAGAGAACTTTATAAAATTGTTTAAAGGATTGGAACAAAGATTATCATTATACCAAATGGTTATAACAAAGTGTGTTTGTTAAATGATTTTTTAAAAATTTCATGAAACTGTAAATTCCGCTAATGGTAAATTGAAACTTGAAAATTATATCAAGAATTATATCAACACCAAATTTGGCTACAAGGGGCTTCATTGATTGGTATGGGTATCCAACATGCACAATCTTTACTTTTTTTAGCTCATCAGGACTGAAAGTCCAGATGGGCTTTTGGCATGGCCCGTCGTCCGGCGTCCGTCCGTCGTCCGTCCGTCGTCCGTCCGTCCGTCCATCCGTAAACTTTTGACACTTTCGACTTCTCCTCATGAACCATAAACATTAGAGAGCTGAAATTTTGTGTACAGGTACCTTCTAATTTGTAACTTTCGTGACCCCATAACCCCAAATAGGGCACAGGGGTCACAACCTTTAAAACCAATTCTCATCTTCTTCTCCAGTTCTAGAAGGAGTAGAGAGTTAATATTGATATGTGCAGACTCCTTGGACAATGGGGATTCTAATCTGTAACTTTGGTGACCTTGTGACCCCAAATAGGGTCACAGGGGTCACAACCTTAAAAAACTATTTTCATCTTCTTCTCAAGTTCCAAAAGGTCTAGAGAGCTGAAATTATATGTGCAGACTCCTTGGCCAATGGGGATTCTAAATTGTAGATTTCGTGACCCCATGACCCAAAATAGGGTCACAGGGGTCACAACCTTAAAAACTTATTTTCATCATCATCTTTAGCTCCAAAAGGTCTATTGAGCTGAAAGACTGCATGTAGACTCCTTGGCCAATTGGGATTCTAAACTGTAGATTTCGTGACCCCATGACCCCAAATAGGGGCACAGGGGTCACAACCTTAAAAACCTATTTTCATCTTCTTCTCCAGTTCTAAAAGGACTAGAGAGTTAAAAATGATATATGATGACTCCTTGGCCAATAGGGATTCTTAATTGTAGATTTCGTGACCCCATAACCCCAAATAGGGCACAGGGGTCACAACCTCTAAAACCAATTCTGATCTTCTTCTCCAGTTCTAAAAGGAGTAGAGAGTTAATATTGATATGTGCAGACTCCTTGGACAATGGGGATTCTAATTTGTAACTTTGGTGACCTTGTGACCCCAAATAGGGTCATAGGGGTCACAACCTTAAAAAACTATTTTCATCTTCTTCTCAAGTTCCAAAAGGTCTAGAGAGCTGAAATTATATGTGCAGACTCCTTGGCCAATGGGGATTCTAAATTGTAGATTTCGTGACCCCATGACCCCAAATAGGGTCACAGGGGTCACAACCTTAAAAACTTATTTTCATCATTATCTTTAGCTCCAAAAGGTCTATTGAGCTGAAAGACTGCATGTAGACTCCTTGGCCAATTGGGATTCTAAACTGTAGGTTTCGTGACCCCATGACCCCAAATGGGGTCACAGGGATCACAATCTTAAAAACCTATTTTTAGCTCATCAGGACTGAGAGTCCAGATGGGCTTATTGCATGGCCCGTCGTCCGGCGTCCGTCCGTCCGTCGTCCGTCCGTCCGTAAACTTTTGACACTTTCGACTTCTCCTCATGAACCATACACATTAGAGAGCTGAAATTTTGTGTACAGGTACCTTAGCATATGGAGATTCTAATTTGCTCCAGTTCCAGAAGGACTAGAGAGTTAAAAATGATATGTGCAGACTCCTTGGCCAATGGGGATTCTAATGTGTAACTTTGGTGACCCTGTGACCCCAAATAGGGTCACAGGGGTCACAACCTTAAAAACCTATTTTCATCTTCTTCTCCAGTTCCAAAAGGACTAGAGAGTTAAAAATGATATGTGCAGACTCCTTGGCCAATGGGGATTCTAATGTGTAACTTTGGTGACCCTGTGACCCCAAATAGGGTCACAGGGGTCACAACCTTAAAAACCTATTTTCATCTTCTTCTCCAGTTCCAAAAGGAGTAGAGAGTTAAAAATGATATGTGCAGACTCCTTGGACAATGGGGATTCTAATTTGTAACTTTGGTGACCCCATGACCCCAAATAGGGTCAAAGGGGTCACAACCTAAAAAACCTATTTTCATCTTATTTCTCCTTGGATATTTTAGTGTGGACTTCTTCACTGTCTGATATTGGCGATCTAGAAAGTGTTGAATAATAATAAATCATTTGGGTAAGGAAATTTATTCCGAAATCGTTACATTTGTTTTGTAATTTTTTTATAGGTTTTCTTGCAATAGGTTACATCAGTTTCATTTTTAGCTCATCTGGCCTGTATAACGCAAACTTGATATGATGCCCGATGAGCTACAGAGCCAATGGCTCTATTTTTTTTGGCAATTTACAAACCTTCAACTATTTTGAGAGTTATCAATATGGGAAATGAAAATTACAAATTGGTAGATATCGAACATTTACTAACCGGTAATATATGAAACTGAATATTGGACACATACCCAACTAGACAATTTCAATATTGGACACAAATAATCAGCCAATAACTATTGGATAAACAGCTGTAATTTTACATTGGAACTTTCAAAATGTCAAGGGATGAAGGAAACTTCAAATGAAATGAAGATATATTGAAATAGTTCCGAAATGGGACATTTTATCAAAGAGCATCATCAATATTTTGCACAGATTACCAAACGTCTTACAAAAATAGATATTGGTGTAAATGGGTATTCCAGATTAATTGAGAATAAAGTATATTTCATAAAATATAGAGAAAATGTTTTTTTTGTTACGCATAATGAAATAAATATATACTTTTGTCTCCGTTGGTACATAATCCTTATTTATATTTACTAGTTTTACCGTTGACTCAAATTGGAGAAACAAGATATATATAAGGTAGCTATCATTGGCATGGGCCTCTCGTGCTGCACGTGCAATCCCCTGAAATTTACAAGCGGAACCGTATACAAGCACTGCCCTCTTTAAGGACGAATATTTTATGGAAAACAACTTCTTTATTCTGAGTACACGACGTTTCGATACAGCTTCTTGTATCGTTTTCAAGCATAATGACATGGACAGAGAGTGGGATATATATAGGTGAACTAATTAATCAACAAAATAAACAACAACATAATTGAGATAATAGTAACAATAAGATGATAGGGATTACAGTGGAAGCCAGTAGAAGTCCACTGTAATCCCTATCATCTTATTGTTACTATTATCTCAATTATGTTGTTGTTTATTTTGTTGATTAATTAGTTCACCTATATATATCCCACTCTCTGTCCATGTCATTATGCTTGAAAACGATACAAGAAGCTGTATCGAAACGTCGTGTACTCAGAATAAAGAAGTTGTTATCCATAAAATATTCGTCCTTATTTGACTTCCAACTTCTAAATGCCACTCAAAGAAACTGCCCTCTTTGTTTACCTTTAATTGAAATGGACATAGTCGTAACTTACTCATTGATAAGAACTATAGTTTTTACCCTACAACTTTTACACATAATGTTTTACTTTAATCATAATATCTAGCAAAACATTTCAATTTTGTATAAAATGGAGAATGCATGAGGTGAAGTTGATTTGTGAAAATAATCAACGAGCATTGAATTAGGGGCGTGTTGATAATTGTCACGAATCCACGACACCGAATGCATTCTCCATCTTAATCCATGTATGGCTTTAAAAAACTAAAAACTTTTTTCACATTTAACATTTATTTCAAACATTTTACTGTTAAAACAGTACAAATTTAGGTACCCACACATCGAATATTGGCAACAACCGTCGACCAATCTACACAGGTGATCCGTGCTTGTGTATTGCCATAATTTCCCGATGGCGATGCAACTGACAACTCGTGCGGAGTGCATTGCACGTTCTAGGCATTTCCATACGTGCACTCCTCGCTTCAACCGTCAAATAAGCAACACTGGCTTTATGCAGACAAACTAACTCTCTTGATCTCTGGTCCTCCATAGCCTAGTGGATATAAGCGCTGAGTTGTCAATCGGAAGGTTGCATGTTCGATTCTTGTCTCACGTCCTTCCAAAAAGTTATTTCAAAATTGTAGATTTGTTGTTCTTGAAGCAATTCAGTAGACGTTATGTTTCTACATCCTGCTACATCAGCGTATATGTCTCCGCGTTATGCTACAACCTATCCCCTGATATCCTCCTATAGTATTCTGCCGTATCGCTATATATAGCAAGCCAATCAAATGATACCATTTTAGCGATAGCGGCAAACTGGTTTCTTGGCTTCGTTCCGCGTGCTCACCTCGTGATTCAAATTAACCAATGGGAGTGCTATTAGATAACAAATCTGATTCTCATTGCAGGCTCCCGCTGAGCTCTAAATTGCGCGCTCTTAGATTTCCACGTGCGACATCACTAGACAACAGTGTATGGAGTTCGAAATAGTTTGACTGAAAACAGAAAGGCTATCAATAGCGCTGAGTAACCACCCGTCAGCGATACTGCAGAATACTATAGGAGGATATCAGGGGATAGGTTGTAGCATAGCGCGGAGACATATACGCTGATGTAGCAGGATGTATGTTACTAAGGAAATTGTAAAGCCCTAAAACCCCTCATAGCCGGGATAGTCAAAGAACAGTATATTCTTTAAAAATAATCCACTGTTAACGCAATTGAGTGACGTCATCGCCATGGATTTACCAAAGATAAGACATTATTTTACATTGGAAACCATTTGCATTATTTCAATTTAAATTGTTGTTCGCATATGTATATGATTGTTGTTTGTCGTCCCTGTTCTTTCTGTACTTTGCCTATGTCTCATACTGAATAAATGCGTGTGTCTGGCTGATATTTTCCATAACTTTTAAAGAGATCTATTGTATTCTACGAATATAAGATATTTGCATATTAAGTAAGCCCCAAGCTTAGAGCCAATCAAGTCACATTTAGTTTGTTCCATGAAAGAGATTTGCATATTATGTCAGTTCAAATGTCTGCGTCGGCTTGTTCTATGTTACATTAAAGTAGCAGTAGCACGTGTTTTGAAAATTTTACATTTCAATTTTTCACTGATAAGTGTACGTTAATACTAAATGTATTACTTTGATAAAAAAAATACTCATTACACAAACAAATCATCTTTAGTAGGAGATCAATTATAAAGATTCACATAATTCCATTGACAGCCAGTTTTGTGTGAACACCTTTAATTCGTTTTGTGTAAAAAAGGGAATCGCATGGCTGAACTTTACATAATATATTTGATTTATTACTGCATCATTTAGTGTAAAAACATTGTCTTTCAATTGGAACCATTTATTTTAATTTTCCCGACATCACCTTACATCTCCCCTATAACGTGCGACTGCCCCTTTAAATTAAAGAGAAATCAGTTATCAACTGGACAAACAAAGCTTTGTATATTTTCTTATCATTTTAGTAATTTTATTTGTGTGTTAATTACCAATATATCGTTATTCTAATTTCAAATCTTCAAAGTACACTATTTGTTTTTGTTCAATATATGCATACGTATATCATACACAATTTTGAGGTTTTATGTGTTTTCTTAAGTGAAAAATATTCGTTACTGATTATATAAAATGTTAGTTAATTAACAAATGTTATATCGAAATACCAATATGTCATGATATTGAAATAAAGAAAACTAACCGGGAAACTACCCCGAGAAATGATAATACATAACTTCGACTAATGAAGACTATAAAGTTATAATCAATTATAAATGGTAGCCATATAGAAATCAATTAGACTTACATCATGTATATCTAAAACCACTTTATATTTGAAATAGATACACACTGTGAAGCATAATTATTTGTTATCAAAACATCATTAAAATAACGAAACGCTTATAGCAATCTACAGAAATAATTATGTTATCATACTGTCACTAGGACGTGCAATACTTTTATTGATTAATCTACTAATTAATAAGGAGGTTGTTAAATAGTTTGATATTTGACACAGCCTAAAAGGATAAGGACCGTCACTGAGTTGAGAAGATGAAAAGGTATTGACGGAATTTCATTTGTTGATAATCAGGACAAGTTCACTTTTAGACATTTTTTGATGATTTTTGCATGACTCTATTATGCATTTTATTATATCTCGTATTACATACCTTCCCCTTTTACATGCACTTCAATCATTATGAAGGGTCGGTTTATTGTACACTCAACGACAAAAGAAACGTCACGATTTTTTCTTCAAAGCCAAAAACAAAATCTTGCAGCCAGATAACCTCGATTATGATGATATTTATGATTTGATAATAAGAACACACACGTGTACTAACATCTTCCTGTCAGTTTTATGCCTTGCTGCAGACCCTTGAGTTTTCTGTGCTGATATCAGCGCCCTTACAGGTGATTGTTAGAAACCGCCAGTTACTTTCGGGTTGGACTATTGCTTTCTCTCATAGTAAGCTCATGGTCGGCAGAAAAGCATTTAACTGACAGTTTGGAAACTGGCTTTTTAGGCTTTGCGTAGGAAGATGATCTACTAATCAGGATATTGACTATTTGATTTTTTTCATAACTGTTCAAAAACAAAACCTTTTGATTTTTTTTTACATAATGTTTTAAATTTATGTTAAAAATGTGTAAATTATGAATATAAATTGAATGAAAGATGTTATCAACATGATGCACCTTCGAAACGTAAAAACATTTAACTGCTCAATATCAACAGTGGACTATAATTAATTGACATTCGAACATTCAATTTCATGTAAATAGATTTAGTTTTTATTCGACATGAAAAGAAGAAAAAAATACTGCAGGACAGTTGATCGAAATATATGTTTATTAAATGCCGGTCGTGATATGAATAATTATTAAGTGATTAGGTCAAAACCGTTTTTTTATAAAGTTGTGTCAATTTTAAAATGAAAAAAACCCCGAAACTCTGTAGCAATTTTTCACACAATTTATTCCACAGCATTAAACTGAATAACTCTTTTAAAACAGTCAAATGTGATAGTAGAAAATATCTTAACAAAAAAAGAAAGTTCAATAGAAAGAACGTCAAAAACTATAAACTAGTTCATCACGAGGATACATTATAAAGATATGCTGCATTCCCTACTGGCAATGCATTAGTCAATAGAAAATAAATATGGACTCTACCGGGGTTCGTACTCATACAGCCGGGTATAAGTACTATGCTTTTACTCCTAATTCATTTGGGGAGTTATGTTGATATCTTCATGTTCATATTTAACACAAAATTATGTTGTGGTTTATGCGACAATTCGTCAAACATCAAGATTACAGCAAGTCACGACTTAAGCATGTGACATAAAAATGCTTTTTAGAACTATCCAAACTTCTAATTATTGCATTTTGTAATACGTAATTAAAAGCGACCATTGGTCGTGTAAAAATGATTTTCTATAATAAAGAACTTGATCTGAGAAAATTTGTAAATAATTAACTATTGATATATGTGCACGAATATATAGATTTAATATACAGATTTGGCAACTGATTTATGGATTGATATTAATTTACCAAAATATAAATCATCCGCATTTTAATTTTTCAAAGCTTGTTTCCGTTTGTGTAGACAAATAATATAAAGTAGTGTCCAAAGGGACGCTACCAACTTAATCACGAGATCATACAATCCGTGATGATTGACATGACAGAAACAAGATTACATGATGTCTCTAGAAGCGTTTCTTTTATATATATAGCTGGTAAATTATTTTGTAAATTCACCTTGACATGTTGAAAAATGGAAGGAATTGTAAAAATCTAAATTCCCGAGACTGTCAAATCCGACTCGACCAAAGGTCAACAAGGTCAACCGCAGTCTGAATATCAAAGGACTAATTCGTTCTGGCAATTGTCAAAATGATTTATGAAATGAAATGATTATAAAGTTGTATCAATTCTAGAAATAAAAAAAACGAGATTTTGTAGCAATTTTTCACACAATTTATTTTCATAGCATTAAACTGAATAACTCTTTTAAAACAGTCAAATGTGATAGTAGAAAATATATTGACAAAACAGAAAGTTCAATAGAAAGGACGTCAAAAACAATAAACTAATCTCACATTTAAAGGGGCAGTAGCACGTTTTCAGGGGGAATATAAGGTGATGTCAGGAAAATGAAAAATAATGGTTCCAATTGAAAGGCAATGTATTCAAACCAAATGGGGCAGTAATAATTCAAATATATAATGTAAAGTTTAGTCATGCGATTCCTTTTCTTACTCAAAATGAATTAAAGGTGTTCACAAAAAAATGGCCGCCAAGGGATTTTAGGTGAATCTTCATACTTTGTTCTCTGACTATGAATGATTGGCTTGTGTTATGAAATTTTTGACACTATCAAAGTAATACATTTAGCGTTAACATACAATTATCAGTGAAAATTTTTAAATATAAAATTCTCAAAAAACGTGCTACTGCCCCTTTAAAACAAGTCTGGTGTCTCATTTCTGACATTGAGCAAACGATCGAGTCATTTTGTATGCCAGCCGCATTCTGAATATCAAAGGACTAATTCGTTCTGGCATTTGACAAAATGATTAATGAAATGAAATGATTATAAAGTTGTATCAATTCTATATGAAATGATATGATTCAAATGAAACATATAAATTATGAGCTAGGCTGATTTAGCTATGATATTGACTTGTATATGTCGCATATTAAGGCGCCAACCTCTAAAGCGTGTGATCCAGTTTCAGGACTATCGGGGTATCTAGTGGGGCGAAACAATGAAAAAGTCCACCTTTTCACTTATAGCTCTAAAATATTTACAAATCATAGTTAACAATGTTGGGAATACAAAGCTAATCATTTTTGATAATTCATATGTATTTCTAACTTTAACGGGTAGGGCTACAGACGTCATAATACAAAACTAGGACTGCCGCGACAATATCTAGGTCTTCAAGACTGCTTGACCTCCGAACAAATGCTTGATCGTCAATTTCTTTCAGTCACAAATATCTCTTTTGCAGATTTGCATATGATAAAAAGAAATCCAAATTTCACATTTTTTCCAAAGTTTAATTAGAAACCATGTTTGGGGTCAATCCCTTATGAGATTCCAACATCTACCTAGCCCTTACATTGGGTCTAGCAAAGACTTTTACTAGGAAGCTTGGACAACCCTCCGAGGGGTATTAATAACTTGCTAAGAAAAGATTAATACATGTGTAAAATGTGCTTAGGACTTAACATTATTTAATATTATGCAGTGAAAAGGTCATGGTGAATATCATCCTGAAATACTGCACTCCATTGAGTATATTGAAGAACATGTGTTCATAAACTTTTAAGGTATCTATGTTTGAAGTTTTCACGAGTTTCACGATCATTATACATATGATATGAAACTGTATTACTAACATTTGGAGGATAATATATGCACAAAAGTAGTTGTACTTATGTTGGAGCTGACATAAATGTAAACATAAATTATTTTGCTCGCTTATGTAGTTCATGAGTAATGACATTTCTTTTGTAGCATTATCCATAATACCAAATACACTCAGGGGCAAAAGAAACGATACCAACTTTTCAAAAGAGTACAAAACAAATCCTGTTGTAAATGAAATGCGACTACGAGCCCTTGTGATAGGCACATCAGTTGTGAAGAAGTACTCACAATTTCAAACATCAAAGTATAATACTTATAATTGTAGGACTGTTCAAATACACGAGGAGTCCAAAAACAGCTTTTTCGATGTTATTTTTGGTCATAATCTTTGGAATTGGAATAAAATAATTATGAAATTTAAAAATTTATAAAATCTAAGATGTTATCAATATAAATAACCCTTGTAGAAGTTAATTTGTTCACGCATTTTGCCTGTATTTTGGTTTAAAATCAAGAAAAAGGGCCATTTTCACTATCCTATCTCGTCTAGTTAAGGAGATTTTTAACAGCGTTTTTTGAAAGGCTTGTACAGATATAGCTCTGAAATTAAAAACTTAGTTCAGTTAGCTCTTGAATACATGAATTAATCCTGTTTCAGCCGTAACTATCAATCGTAGATTAACCTATCATGCATTTTATATGGTATCGTTTCTTTTAGTGCAGATCGGCGTTGCATTTGTAATCTCTCATTGTTTGGACAGCAAAAACAATAATTAATAAATTAGACATCTAGACCTTCTTAACAAAGAATATCTGGACAGACAAAGTTTCAGAAGTTTAAGCTTTTCGTTCTTGAGCAATTGACAAAAGTAAGTAGAAAAGAAAGAAAGTAGTAGTCCCCATGTGCTTTATGAGGGTACGCAAAGTAAGCAAATGTATACTAATAATCCTCTTACCTAAGCGGCCTTTAAGCAAGATATAAGCCTTCTATAGTATTTGCATTCCTTTTTTCGAGGAATATGATAAAATATTTTTAGGAAAGACTAAGAAATATGTAAACAAGAAGACAGATTCCTTGTGTTTTAAGTTCTGGAAGTATGTTTTGACAGAATTATGGTCCTTATTAGGGGTAATTTCAGCTATTTCCCAAATTCTGTTGTTATTATTATATGGTCTTGGAATATGTAAACCATAATTATTGGATAATGATTTTATCTTAGAGTTGTTGTCAATGGAACAATGAATGAAATATTTATATATATATAAAAAATATATATATGAAAAACTATGGCCGATGTTATCTTGAAATTGTTTTCACATTTGATTGATATCAGAGACTAGGATTTTTAACTCTTATCACCTTAGTCTCAAAACCTGGGGGTACAATTGAAACTGGTGATTCCTTTAAACATAACGATTATTTGAGGTAGTTGATAATATGTGTCTTGTTTGTCTGCATTCAAATTTCATAAGTTCGGCACCAACTTGTCTTTTTAATCGGCATATAGAAAAACTGTATCACTCACCAAATCGTATAATGCATTTACTAAGTACACAGCCAGAAACAATCGACAAGCAGAGAGTAAGATGTATCACCTAATTAAGATTTAGACAAGCAGATAGGTTGATAATTTAAGTCACGCTTTAACATCACAATCATATTTACATTATAACTTGAACGTGATGAAATTTAGCTATTGTAAAAAGAAATACATCACTTGGTGGAACAATCTTTCATCCAAAGTTTGATGTCATATTGACATGTTTTAATCAACAATGAAATACTTAATTCGACGTCAAAAGTACAGTACCCTCTGCAGAAGTGCCAAAGCTTTCAACGAACCCTCTTTCGATGACATCATCATTTTGTGTGTAGGTTTTAAACCGCGTCTCAGTTGCCGCAAATGCGTCCAATGGGTATCAACTTGGGCGCCAACTAGTGCCTGTTTCGGAAAATGAAGAAAAGAAAATCTAATCTTGCGCTACAAAGACGGCTTTCAAGCTTATATTTAGAAACCGGAAAATGTGAGATGGCAATACTTGATTCGCCTCATTGTCGACATGCGGGGGGCTGACGTTTCGGTCATTTTGGTAAACAGTCTCCTTTAATTGAACTTTGGTCCGAACTAGTCACGGTTTGTCGCAAAATATTGCTCCGAATAACACGAATATAGTACAAATTCTTTTTTAAATATTGAAGTTTGAATATGTGTTTTTAAGTCAAAGAGACAGCCTTTACTGGTAAAGAATATGACATAGATTTATTCAAACATGTTTCAAAGTTATATATTTGATTCTTTGCACATCAATACAAATTTATAAATATTATATACATTTGATAACCAAATACAGGGGATTTTCGATTCATATATTATACATTATAATTAAAAAATATGAGTCTTATGTAGTACAGCTGTAGCCTAAGACCGTTTGTCCTTGCATTTTGAATCGAATTCTTTTCATTGATAATATATCGTATTGTGGTAAGAGCATATGTTACAGTGTGGTGATGATTAAGTCTCTGAAGTTGCCTATGACAAGTTTCATTATTGAATTTCTACATTTTCATTGATCAATTTTGCGGCTTTTCAGTTAAGCTGTCGCATGTGGAATTCATAGTGTCAAGAGTCGACAGTCAGCGTTTAGTCACGTTATACTTCACATCTAAATGTCCTGCTTGGTGCTTGTTGATTTTTGTATAAATTCATAGCACGTGAAAATATCACGACAGTTTGAATATTTAAAGACGAAGGATTTACATACAATCATTGTTTCACCCTTTCAAACAGCAAATTGTACGTGAGTATAGAGCTAAAACATATTTACAGTTTTGATTCAATTAATTATGATCATAACAATTCCTTTTAATGGTTTTGGTGATATGGCATGAGTAAAACAATTTCTCCTATGATAGACCACAGACTCGAGGTGATTTTTTTATAATTATTAATATTTCAAGCTTCTCGTCTCTTTGCTATATATATCACAGACTCGATGTGATGTTTTTATAATTGTTAATTCTTCACCGTTCCCGTCCCTTTGCCGTGTTATCCTTTGATCTAACTGTAGGTGTTTAGCCTATGCGTACACTTTTCTGTTCTACCGACACTTTTCCTTTTGACACTTCTTCGCGGCTGCGTTTCTAATGTGTCATTATATTCTAATATGCATAGTCAGAATGCATATGAATGCCAACAGAAATAATATATTGCTTTGAATTTTTGTGTGTGTCTTGGATAACAACCTTCAAAAATGTTTTTAATAATTCACATTTAACATTAACAAAGTATTTCCTTGATAAAGATGAATTCGTAGAGAGAAGCAAAATTCTCAATTCATCGAAAAGTAAAATGTTTTCCTTTCTACAAGAGTATCCTTGATCAATAACAAATATGAATTGATAAATAACATTTGTGTATTTTTCTAATAATTCACATTTAACATTAACAAAGTATTTCCTTGATAAAGATGAATTTGTAGAAAGAATCAAAATTCTCAATTCATCGAAAAGTAAAATGTTTTACTTAAAACAAGAGTCTCCTTAATCAATAACAAATATGAATTGATAAATAACATTTGTGTTCATATTTTGTTTAAAATGCTATGTGCTTCATACGCTGCCATTTGTTGTAAATTCAATACTTTGCTATAAACTTTCGTTGTTAGCCTGCCATCTGTTATTTTTGTAAACGTTCTGATTAAAAATCGACTTGTTCTCCGAAGAATAAAAGGTAAAAATATTGACTGCGTGTTTTTTCCATCTATATATATGTTATTCAGTGAAGTAAGGGATTAGAAACAAGTTATCCAACATCTTATGCGTGTGGTTTGAACTGCACCAATCCGGGCTTTCCTCCCGTTGTTAGGAGGAAGCCTCTGCTATATTACAACTTCGTTTCCCGACAAATAAAATATTTCCAATTTTCATTATTCGAACATGATCAATTTTGTCAGACTCTTTTGTTAAGAAAACCCTCCGTAAATGGCACAAATATTGCCCTGGGTCAATAATCAATCAACTCACCCAGTTTATGTGACCCCCAACCAAGATATCAGGGAACTCATGATGGGCCAATTGAACAATGTTCTTGTGCCTTAAAAATGTAATGGTTATTTTTCTTGAATGCTTTCAAAAATGTAAAAACTGACCTTTGTAAAATTATCCTTGAGTTCATCATCAATCCTGCAAAAACTACAAGTAATACTAGTATTGCTAAGAAGCTTAATTCAAAACAAAAAATCACGATTTAATTTGAAATCTTGTGTACATTTTCTACAATTTTGTAAAGCAAACCAAGTCAGTAAGAAACACAGTTTTCCATTTCAAACATACTGGCAGTATGGTGTTTGTATCATTGTAAAACAGTCCTTAAACATGTAAGTAAGAAGACGTAACATGATAATAAGCTTTTGTATTCATTAGTTGAAAATGTCTCTCGATGTTCAGTTTTGGTATCATTTAATATATTCTTACTATGTTCTATCTGGATCAATAACATATCTTGAATCATCCAAATTCACCAACCATTATCATTTCGAACCAACTTTCAATGAATTATTTGAGTCTTTATAATGGCAATTTAGACACAAATAAATATATTGTGACCAGAAATTGTGAACATGTTTCCAAAATGTAGTATTGTGATCAGTAATGCCAGCACAAAATGTGAAGGATATTTGGTTGAAATACCACGAAGATCAATATGGGAGTTGTTGCTGAAATATCTATTTGTATGTAACAGCTTTAAAGCATTATTAACATTATTAGGATCAATCCTAATAAGACCTTGCTCGTATATATTAAATTTTTCATTCTGTGTTTGAACCCTTTTACTATCCACAATGAATTAAAAATATCTCATTCAAGTCTTCTTCTTGAGTGGGAGAAATAAAACTATACATGTATACTAAGGTAGATCATGCAAGCCTTTTATCGACCGTAGTGTTTTCGTTTTCTCGATGCAGCAAGAATTCTGTTTATTTCTCACTCTTTATGAACATTACATTTGTATTTTTAGAACTACAATGTCACCTACGTTACTATCAGTACAAAGTTTCCCATCACTGATGACTATTCTACCTGTCAACAAAGATTAAATCTTGTACAATCAATTTTCCTTTTACTCTATCTGGATTACCTTTTCATATAAATAATAAACATTTTGTTGTAACATATTCATCCGTTAAATTTTCATGTTAGGAATAGGCGCAAAATGATTAAGGTAAAAATCATACTGATATAGAGACGTATATTAAACGCAGTAAAAATGTAAAAATACGATTGAGGAGGCAGTGTTAAGAAAGAAATCTTTTTCGTTTTAAAATGTATCGATAGGTTTTGGAGTAAAATGTAAGTTTTTAAAAATACGATTGAGGAGGCAGTGTTAAGAAAGAAATATGTTTCGTTTTAAAATGTATTGATAGGTTTTGGATACATATCACAGGGTTTGTCTAAATATATATGATAGATGTATCCTGGCGTTCATGAAAGTTGTCAATCATAAATCTATATTAGTAATCTATGTATATTTATCATAGAGTGGGCAATGCAACAAAACGTGACATTCATCTTCGACACATGAGGGGCATACAAAAGAGGTTATCTCCTCCACTGGCAGGGAATCATGCCGAGCCAGTTTGTATTCGCTTGGTGCCAACACTCATCCTAACTTGACTTGCTCGCTTCCTGGAAGTCTTGGTAGAAATGACACTAGGATTTCTACATGTATTTCAGTTTTCGATCAAAAAGTAAGTCTATGGTCTTATGCGATTTCAAAACTCTTTGAGATATCACTTTTTCGAAATTCCGAATACAAGCCCCTGTTTTCGGATTTTCTTTATTTCTTTACTTGTCATAATCATCAAAACTCTCTTTCTGCAAAGAAGCTCTGAGATATCACTTTTTCGAAATTCCGAATGCAAGCCCCTGTTTTCGAATTTTCTTAATTTCTTACTTTGTCATAATCATCATAACTCTCTTTCTGCAAAGAAACTCTGAGGTGTCACTTTTTCAAAATTCCGAATACAAGCACCTGTTTTCGAATTTTCGGGCTTCTATTTGGTGAAAAAGTTCACTTGTCAAAATTTCTGTCGTATAGAATCCCGGGGCTTGCTTTCTGAAAAGCCCGGTGTCAAGTCGGGATTATGATCGAAAATCGGACAGTGATGCATTAAGTATGAGCAGGAAGAGGAAGGGTACAGGAAGGAGAATCTAAAGAGCAGTTGGCAGGTTTCTGTCAAGAAAGTGGCATCTCAGAGCAATCTAGTTAAAACTAGCTGTAATGTTATCTTCCCCTAAGTCCTTACGTTACATCTAGTTACTAACCCACCTGGTCAGTGTCGCGCATGCGCGGAAATCAACCACTGGAAAAAGAACTGGCTGATCTCTTTGAATCGGGCGTCGTTTATATTGCATTTTACACATTATGTGCAAAAATATCAATGATTTAATGTATGACTTATTGGACATAAACATTACAGCTAGTTTTAACTAGACTGACCGATTCTAACAGCTTGTATTAACTAGATTGTCCGATTCAAAGGGATCAGGCAGTTCTTTTTTCATTGGCTGATTTCCGCACATGCGTGACATGGACCAGGTGGGTTAGTAGCTAGATGTAACTAGATTGCATCTCAGAATTGAGGCAGGACGAAAAAGTAGAGTTAGGGAAAGAAGGAAGGAAAGGTTCCGGAGAAATACAGGTTCAGTGAAGGTAGCAATCATAAGAGGAGGTACATGACTATACAGTTACAGTTTATAGAACTATAAGTGCAGTTGCAAGGGAAAATTGAAGAATATGTGAATAATGATGCTACAGAAGTAAGATTAAGATTATGAAAAAGTCTTTGACGAGGAGAGGTGATACAGGATAGACAATTCTGCAATGTAGTCATAAATCGGGTAAAGTGAAAGAAGATAAAAGTGTTGATGTGTGCATTGTTCCAATTGTTAATACTTGTTCCAAATTGAACCTGCTACGCATACCTCCCCCATTGTACAGTCAGTGGCCAAAAGTGAGTTCGCACTGACGTAATTCCCATAGACTTACATGTTAATTTGCAATTGCTAGAATAATTTTAATGAATTAAAACTTTGTTGATTTATTTCTAAATCCCCGCCAGCTTGTCGGAAATCATCAGGGCTACAATGTCATAATTTTCATTCAATTGCCCGATGATTATTAAGAAATATATATCTTATTTGATAACACATATGAAGCATGCCGAATACGTTTAACATGGCCGTCAATGGGACAATGAAATCACAAGTCGTACATGTGATGATTAAATTTGTGTCATTCAATAACTAATCTACGTAGAGATTAATGATAATTTCGTGAATGTAGCCGAGATGATATCCAAGCAATGTGCAAAATATCACAACAAATGGACTTTTATTTAATTCATGAAAAGTATTCTTGTAATAGCTATTTAACATGTAAGTATATGAGAAATTGCGAACTCACCTTTGGCCGATGACTGTACTTATAAACATTCACAGTCACATTAACGGGTTGATGATGTTTGAAAGGTTATCAAACTGGTATTCATGAGAAAATATTGAAAAGCTTAATCTTATATAAAGTCATTATACTGGGGATCAGACATCCAATATACATGGATACCTGATTTACAACCTGATACACGCTATCCACTCCTGTTCTTTTGGCAGCTAAAATAAGTTTCAGTAATGACGTATTGACTCGCGATACTGTCCAAATCTCTTCTTAATACTTACTTAATGTTCATGTACATAACCGAAAAGCTCTAAAACTATAAGCAACGGTCATAACTTTTCGACCAATCACACAATTGATAAAATATGGCACATGTGACCTTAAACACATGGCTCTTCAACTATTCTGTACACGAAAAAAAATTACCCTAATATATTTGACCATAATATGTTTCAGTTTTCCGGCCCGGATGAAGCGACGAATCAAGCAAGTTGGTGTCTTTGTTCTCATAATGTTCGTCGGTTTTCATCTTATAAGTGACAATCATGGTATTGTGGTACTTCGTCATCCTCGATACCATGGCAACACTGGCACTGCCACGCCTAGTGACCTTCAAGGCGTCTTAATGAAGATCCTTGGATTTATAGACCTACAGGCGTCGGAAGTGGAGAAATATGTGAAATCCGAAGAACTAATTGAAGAATTTGAATATCCACTCCAGTCAATCGTCTGTGCCAGCTATGTTCATATTATCGCTGTTGTATTTTCAAAACCAAAAAATTTTAACGAGCGTCAAGCAGTGAGAAATACATGGGGGTCTGAATTCAGATCTGAAACTATGAAACTCGTGTTTCTTGTTGGTCAAACTGACCAGGCGACCAATGAGCTTATAGCCAAGGAGCATCGGCAGTATTCAGACATAGTTCAAAGTTCGTTCATAGACTCTTACACAAACCTTGTCTTCAAGACGGTAGCCATGTTGCAATGGGCAAGTCAGTTCTGTTCTCAAGCAAACTTTTTATTGAAAATTGACGATGATGTGTTTCTCTTTACCAACAATCTGTTATCATTATTAGAATCTGTGAAAGACGAAAGACGTTTTATAATGGGCAACATTAACGCCCATAGTACTCCATATAGAGGTGACCATAAGTGGAGACTGTCTCAAACAGTATATCCATTCGACCGACTTCCGACCTACGCTGATGGACCGGCTTACGTGGTCTCGTCAGATCTCGTTCCGAGATTACACGAGATTTCAAGACATAAGCCCAGGATGCATCTTGAAGATGTCTACGTCACAGGATTGTGTGCCTTTTTGGTGCAGGCAAATCACATCAAGAGCTGTGGGTTCTCATCACGTTTATCCACTTATTTATTTGTGAGCTATATCATCAAGTGTTCCATGAAAACAATTCATGAACTAAATACGGAACAAATGTATACATTATGGGAGACATCGAAATAAGTACGATGTTTCACATCAACTTTCATCTAAAACAGTTTAATTCCTTTAATACATATGCTATTAAAATCCATTCATGGAAACTTCGTACCCTCTCGGCAGGCTTAAGTAATAAGCTTTATTCATCACATGCCATTTCATCCAAAGTTGGCCGAGATCAAAGTTAACTTCTTTCTCTGGCAATAATATGAAATGCACTTTTATTAAGGAATTGTGGCCTGGTAGTTTTTAATGGCTGTTTAGCTTGGAAGATATTTCCACATAAACTATCCGAAATGTCATGGCTTCCCCGACAATATTTACTATTGAAAATGCACAACCTATGTAAGCTTCATAGCCATATACAAAAACTGCATTAACGATCAACACAGGCACCACAACCTCTAAAAAGTTGCTTGATATTCTTTTTATGCTTGAAATATATCAAACATCCAACGTGTTTAAATTGAAAGAATATCTTGATCTTAAAAACCCATATTCAAAGTGTGGGAAAGTTACTGTATTCATTGTATTTCTTTGCAAAATTTGAAGACGACCTAGAGAAAATTGGACCAAAATTCATTACAAAGGAGACAATATACCAAAATGACCGAAACGGCAGCTGACATGAAGGCGAATCAAGTGTGGCCATATCACAACTTCTGTTTCCGAACTATACACTTGAAAGTCGTCTTTGTCGCCCACGACTAGATTTTCTTTTCTTTTTCAAAGCATCAGGTTCTCTTTGCCTCTCAAAGTTGATACCCTTCGGAGACGCAATTCAGAAAACTGATACACGATGTAAATCAAACACACATAATGATGATGTCACCGAAAGCAGGTTTGTTAAAAGCTATGGCACTTTTGCAGAGGGTACTGTACTTTGCACATCGAATTAAGTATTTTATTGTTGATTAAAACATGTAAATAAGATATCAAACTTTCGACGAAAGAGTTTTCTATCGCGTGATGCATTTCTTTTCTCAAAAGCTTTAGTTCATCACAAACTGCATTCAAGTATGACGATGGGCCTTTAAGTATAGACCTAAACTCATTCAAAGGAAGACAACCTCTGAAATGTTTCATGACAACCTTGTGGTATGTAGTCTTATAACAATCTTTGGGATTTTATGGGGTACCAAATGGGACTGTGCTATCTAATAACATGAATTAGTAATCTAACTTATAGAGATTATAGTCTCATTCGGCCCCCAATAGAATTACGAGTAAGTAAAAACTTGAATTCATATTCTAATTTGATCACCATCTTGTTAATTTCGAATTGAAATTGAGCAATCTTCAACCTAATTCAACGGTTGACATCTTCTGAAATCATTTTGAAACCATCTTGTAAATAGAGAATCAGTGTAGACCTCATTCAAACAGACACTTATAAATCTGTTAAATAACTATCTTGTGAATTAAAAATAGGTTGGGATCTCATTCTACAAGAGACATTTTCTGAAATCATTTTGGAACTATGTTGTGATTTGGGAATCAGTGAAGATTTCATTCAAACAGACACATCGTCTTAACATTTTGATAGCAATCTTGTGAAATAAGAAAAGGTAGGGGTCTCATTGAACCGGAGGCATCTTCTGAAATCATTTCCAAAACATCTTTGAATTAAGAATCAGTGTAGACCTCATTACGAGCACAACTCCTTAGGTTTTCAATCACCATCTTGTGAACTAAGAACCAGTAGAAATTCTGTCAATCGTTGGCATCTTCTGAACTTTTGAAACAACATCTTGTGAATTAAAAGTAAAATTTAAAAAAATTAGATACTGCATTTAAGGAGATAAATTTCTGAAGCCTTATTTTAAACATATTGTGAATGAAGAATCAGTGAAGACCCCATTCATTGAGATACATCTTCGGAACTTTTTTCATATCCATCACTTGGATTAAGAATCAGAGAGGTGCTAGGTCACAGTCAGCACAAAGTGGACGACACGTTGTGCTGGGCTAAGTTAAAAGGACGACTTTCACTATGTGTGTGGTTTTGTTTGGGGGGAGGGGGGGGTCATCGAAGAAATTCATTGAGTTCAGAGGCAGGGTGACGAATAGTCTCAAGTGTATAAAGTCTATTACACTTATTACACTAGTTAATAAACAATGTTAAACGCTGTGCGTTCAGTTCAATCCAGTATAACATGTTTCTGATTTTCAAACACACTAGATTTATCTCCTAAATAAAGACTTTGACTTTGAAATTGTTTCAAAGTGTAATAACCCAATATATTACATACAGTATTGCCAGCTGTATCAATTTGTAATTAGAATTGCTTAGCTTGTGAAAACAGTTCAAAGTTATTATAACGTCGCGGAATATATTTCAGTTGAACTCTTGCATCTTTTTCCTGGTGCTGGTTTATTAACAACATGATTTATTTAAATTCATTTATCATGGTGTTATGCTACGCAATTATTGAAATATTGGGTGCAATTTAATGAAAAGATTTGTATGTGTAAGAAAATTAAGTCATTTCTTGATCATGAATTGTTCTCTTTTGGCGTTTAAAGGATCAAATGCATCATGGAGATCAAACAGTTCATAGGGATGATTTTTTATACATCTTTTCAGATGTGACTATCGGACTTGAATGTCAAATTTGTAAGAACATTTCCTCATTTTTCTATTGGTTTGATTAAAATCAAATCAAACAGATGGGTTGCAAAATAAATACAATAAATGTAAGTTGATTTTATTCATATTTCGATTACAACAGTTTCCCTCTTCAAATGCTGTAGCTCACAAACGTAAAGATAATACAGTAGAACATGGATACAGCGAACACTGATTTAGCGAACACTCGGATATAGCGAACACTTGGATATAGCGAACACATTTTCAAGTCTCGTTCCTATATGATATCATTGAATCATATGCGTATAGGCTAAAGCGCATACCCGTAATAGCGAACTAAATTCTTTGTTCCCTTGGAGTTTGGTATATCCGAGTTCTACTATATAGGCAATCTAATGAAACTGGTGCTACGGGCCTGAGTAGAATGACAAATCAGTTCAGTACAAGTGACTGACATGGATATATGAAGGACGTGATGAGCGTTGCTGATAGGCTTCAAAATAACTATAAATATTTGGGATTCAAGTTATCACTTGTGCACATGAATATTTCATTTGTGGTGAAGTTTGTTGACATGCAGAGGTATTTCAGAGTTTTTTAAAATAATAATTGCTTTTCACATGCTTCTTTGTTATCACATTTCTGACATATTTCAATATTATTTGTATTTTAGTGTGTTATTTCTCCTTCATCATATTTTCATATATTATTTACCCTTTTTACTTATATTTGATATCTTCATATTAATAACAACATTTTCAAAATTGGTTCACTTAAACTTACCATCTGTTTTAATGTGTTAGAACTAATTTTTCATAATTTGGTATTTACGTATTGCTCTGATAGTAAGGATTTGAAACCTACCAAGAAATTAACATTTTGAAACTTACACTGCACGTATTAGGTGTGTATCACCAATAACATATAAAGATAAAATAATGCATGGTTATCCGACGTGGGTCGCTTAGTGGGTTGTGGTAATATTTCCAAACTTGAACAAAACTGTTGTCATATTTGCCAAACTTTACCAAAAGTGTCACCTGATGGAGACTAATGCAGGAAAGTATATTACTTTCAAGCTAATCGACGTCTCATAGAGACAACAGGTAGGTTTGAAGTATAGATTATGATCAGAACATGGACCATGACGAGCGTTAGCCAGTAAGTTTTAAGACAAAACCATTTAGAATCACTTTGACGAGTTGATCATGTACGATAGTTACAGTAGAACTCGGATATATGTATATTAGTAGTATTCATGAGAAAATATTGAAAAGCTTAATCTTATATAAAGTCATTGCACTGGAGATCAGACGTCCAATATACATGGATACCTGATTTACAACCTGATACACGCTATCCACTTCTGTTCATCTGGCAGCTAAAAATAAGTTTCAAAAATGACTAAATGACGCGCGATGTTTTCCAGAGTTTGAATACAATCTCTTTTAAATGCTTACTTATTGTAAACGTAAAGCACTAACATGATATCGGTGTTTAGGAACGGACACAACTTTTCGACCAATCACATCATTGATAAAATTTGACACATGTAACCTTAAACACTCACCTTGGCTCTTCAACTATTCTGTACACGAAAAGAAATTGACCATAATTCATTTGACTATGATATATTTCAGTTTTCCGGCCCGGATGAAGCGACGAATCAAGCAAGTTGGTGTCTTTGTTCTCATTATGTTCGTCGGTTTTCATCTTATAACTGACAATCATGGTATTGTAGTACTTCGTCATCCTCGATACCATGCCAACACTGGCTCTGCCACGCCTAGTGACCTTCAAGGCGTCTTAATGAAGCTCATTGGATCTACAGACCTACAGGCGTCGGAAGTGGAGAATTATGTTAAATCAGAAGAACTTATCGACGATTTTGAATATCCACTCCAGTCAAAGGTCTGTGTCAGCTATGTTCATATCATCGCTGTTGTATTTTCAAAACCAACAAATTTTAACGAGCGTCAAGCAGTGAGAAATACATGGGGGTCTGAATTCAGATCTGAAACTATGAAACTCGTGTTTCTTGTTGGTCAAACTGACCAGGCGACCAGTGACCTTATAGCCAAGGAGCATCGGCAGTATTCAGACATAGTTCAAAGTTTGTTCATAGACTCTTACACAAACCTTGTCTTCAAGACGGTAGCCATGTTGCAATGGGCAAGTCAGTTCTGTTCTCAAGCAAACTTTTTATTGAAAATTGACGATGATGTGTTTCTCTTTACCAACAATCTGTTATCATTATTAGAATCTGTGAAAGACGAAAGACGTTTTATAATGGGCAACATTAACGCCAAAAGTACTCCATATAGAGGTGAGCATAAGTGGAGACTGTCTAAAACAGTATATCCATTCGACCGACTTCCGACCTACGCTGATGGACCGGCTTACGTGGTCTCGTCAGATCTCGTTCCGAGATTACACGAGATTTCAAGACATAAGCCCAGGATGCATCTTGAAGATGTCTACGTCACAGGGTTATGTGCCTTTTTGGTGCAGGCAAATCACATCAAGAGCTGTGGGTTCTCATCACGTTTATCCACTTATTTATTTGTGAGCTATATCATCAAATGTTCCATGAAAACAATTCACGAACTAAATACGGAACAAATGTATACATTATGGGAGACATCGAAATAAGTTCAATGTTTCACATCAACTTTCATCCAAAATAGTTTAATTTCTGCAATACAGATGCTATTGGAAACTCTACTTGGAAAACTCGACAGGCTTTATTCAAGCTTTATTCATCACATGTCACTTCATCCAAAGTTTTTTTTTAATTTCACTTTTTATTACAGAAACCCTGTTACAATATGCGCATCCCCCCAGGGAAGAGAAAGCCCAATAAAAGTTCTTGGTCAAGAACAGGTTCCTGAATTTTGTTATTATTTACACACGATACAAAGACAAATCATTCACTCACTCATTCACACTTTTATCTCTATGTACATGTAATAAATGGTATCAAAGACAAACTATTCTCGAATGTTCATCAACTTGTCATTTCATAAACGACATGACACATGTATACAAATTTGAGAGTTAATGATGGACAGGATGCAAGAAACAACAATTCTAAAGATTACACAATTGCGATATTATGATACAACATCCACTTTTGGTAAAACTTGTCCTGATTACTTTTACTAAAAGCTATCTGTTTTTCAATAAGATGCCTATTGGAAATACAATGTCTAAACTGGTTAAAACTGATGGAGGTTTTTAAAACCTTACATTTATATATGAAATATTTTGCTAGAAGCAACATCAAATCAAAGAAATTGTCAGTGTGTACATTCTTTCTCAATCCAAATACAACAAGTTGCAAGTCAAAATTCATGTTGTGAACATGAGGACATTTGTCATTAAGTAATTCTAAAACACCTTGCCAAAAAGTTTGTGCATGCTGACAGTCCCAAAAAAGATGCCTTATGGTTTCCACTTCAGAGTGGCAAAATGTACACCAAGTTCCTTTCAACAGTTAGATGACAACCAAGTGATTCGAAAACTTATGTCTGTCAAAAAGGGAGCCAAGTGTTATTACTATGTCTTAAGTGGAACTGATGTCTATCTAAAATTCAAGCATAAATGGGAAGAATGTATCCTTGCTGAATTGGACTGGGAAAAAATATTTTTGAACCCAATAAAGACCACTTTAGATACCAAATTAAGATGATTCCAGTTTCGAATCAATCATGGTATATTAGCAACAAATTCCTTCCTGTGTAAGATTAAATTAGCACTTCATCCAAAGTTGATAGAGATAAAAAACAAAAGAAGAGATCATGACCTGACTTCTTCCCAACGGCAATAATAGGAAATGCACTTTTATTAAGAATCGGGCCTGTTGGTTGCAAATGGTTGTTTAACTAGGAAGTCCTTCGACGTATACCATTTGAAATGTGATAGCTTCCGCTACAACATTTACTATTGAAAAACTTAGGAAATTTCATAACAATATAAACTAGGACTGCCGTGGCAGTACTGAGGTCTTCAAGACTTCCTCTTTGACCTTCACATAGTGTTTGACGTTCACATGCATTTTTGTCTAAAAGATAAACAGCAAATAATACATAATCAAAATAACAAAATTTCACTTGATATTCAATGTTAAGCCTTTTTGCAGTAGTTGTTATTGGGCATCGTTTGAAAACAGTTTCAGGTCATTTTGAAAAAAACCAAACTATGTTAATGTTTCGATTTTGTATTCGAACTGGACCTTTAATGTGCGGGTCGATTTGACCCAAAAGCTTTTTGCATGTCTATTCTTATTCAAGGGCTATCAGCATGCCAAGCAGCTGTTTTTGCTGTAACTCATTCATAATAAAGTATAAATAATAAAAAGGAAAAAGAAAAGAAGTTGGTGAAATTGGATAATAACAATAGGTCTTCCAGACTTAGTCTTGAAGACCTAATAACTTTATCAAAGATCAATATCCAAGCTTACAAATGCAACGGGATCAAACAGATAGAAAAACTTTATCTTAAAGATCCATTATCAGAGATCAATATTTTTAAAATAGGACCAAAATTTATTAAATAGGAGATAATTTACCAAAATGACCGAAACGGCAGCCGACATAAAGGCGAATCAAGAATGGCCATCTCATAACTTCCGGTTTCTAAATACGCGTGACTAGATTTTTGTATTCTTTTTCTCCGAATTAGGTATTCGCTGCTGCCAAAGTTTATACCCATCGAACACAATTACGGTACTTGAGACACGGTGTAAATCCTACATGCATAATAATCACGTCACCGAAAACGGGTTTGTTAAATGCTATGCCCTTATTACAGGGGGTACTGAGCTCTTGGCGTCGACATGTTATTGTATTGTATGTTATTGTTGATAAAAAATGTAAATGTGATATAAACATTTTGACGAAAGTTTTTTTCTACAGAGTGATGTATTTGTATTCTCAATAGCTTAATTTCATCCCGAACCGCATGCAAATATGATAATGGAGCTTTAAGTATAGGCCTTAACCCCATTCAAAGGAAGACAACCTCTGAAACTGTGTTTATATAATCAGCCTGTTCTTTCAAGAGATTACAGCCTTTTTATCACAATCTTGGATATTTTACAGGATGTCAAACTGGAGTATAATCTTATTTAATGAAATGAATTAGTAAGCATACTAAATAAATTAGTAATCTTACTAAATGAATGAGTAAGCTTACTTATAGCAATTAAAGTCAAATTTGGCCCCCAATAGAATAACCAGTATCTAGAACCTGGATTCAATTGGAAACATATTCTAATTTCATCACTATCTTGTGAATTTCGAATTGAATGGGGGCCATATTCAACCAAAACGAACGGTAGACATCTTTGAAATCCTTTTGAAACCGCCTTGTGAATAAAGAATCTGTGTAACATTCATTCAAACAGACACATATTTTTAACCTCTTTAATAACCATTTTATGAAACACGAACCAGCAGGGATTTCATTCAACGGAAGACATCTTCTGAAATCTGTGTAAACCTCAATGAAACGTGCACATCTTGGCTTTTCAATTGCCATCTTGTGAATTAAGAACCAGTAGAAATTCTATCAACGATTGCCATCTTCTGAACTTTTGAAAAAACATCATTTGAATGTAAAAAGTAAAATTAAAAAGCATTTGATACTTTATTAATGAGATTCTTCTGTATCCTTTTTAATAACCATTTTGTGAAATAAGAACCATTTGACCATTCAACGGGAGTCATCTTCTGAAATCATTTCAAAACCATTATGTGAACAAAGAATATGTGTAAACCTCAACCACATCGTCTTAGCTTTTCAATTTCCATCTTGTGAATTAAGAATTAGTAGAAATTCTATCAACGATTGCCATCTTCTGAACTTTTGAAAAAACATCTTTTGAATTTAAAACGTAAAATTAAAAAGCATTAGATACTTTACTTAACGAGTTTCTTCTGTACCCTTTTTAATAACCATTTTGTGAAATAAGAACCATTTGACCATTCAACGGGAGTTATCTTCTGAAATCATTTCAAAACCATTTTGTGAATAAAAAATCTGTGTAAACCTCAATCACATCTTCTTAGCTTTTAAATTGCCATCTTGTGAATTAAGAATTAGTAGAAATTCTATCAACCGTTGGCATCCTCTGAACTTTTGAAAAAACATCATTTGAATGTAAAAAGTAAAATTAAAAAGCATTTGATACTTTATTAACGAGATTCTTCTGTACCATTTTTAATAACCATTTTGTGAAATAAGAACCATTTGACCATTCAACGGGAGTTATCTTCTGAAATCATTTCAAAACCATTTTGTGAATAAAAAATCTGTGTAAACCTCAATCACATCTTCTTAGCTTTTAAATTGCCATCTTGTGAATTAAGAACCAGTAGAAATTCTATCAACCGTTGGCATCTTTTGAACTTTTGAAAAAAACATCTTTTGAATCTTGAAATTTGAAAAGTAAAATTAAAAAGCATAAGAATGAAAAATCATTATGGACCTAATTCATCGAGATTCGTCTTCTGAACTTTCTTATAACCATCTTGTGGATTAAGAATCGGAGGGGTCGATTGCTAGGTCACGGTGTTCGTCTTCAACATTATAAATAATGGATGTGCAATGCCAAATAAGCTTCAGAGCCAATGGATCTATTTCTTATTCTTTGGTCTTTAAGTATAAAGCGACCCATCCATTGATAACATATCATTCTGTTAAAGGGCAACCCCGTGTTTTCACATCATATATTGTTTACTTTTATACGAATGTAAATAGCATAATTCATTATGTGAATATTAAAATCTCACACATTCATCCCTAAATGGCAATTATACGATAAATTCTGGGTTTCGATGAAGATCTGGAAACAGTAATTAGATGTTTGCGGAAGGCAAATTCACATGTCATATACACATAGATACAAGTTATATAACCTATATTGATCAGTACCAACTCGTTACTGTTATTCTGAACGTTTCGATAATATCCTTCAATACGCTTGACTGATTGACGGGCATCATAAAACGGTTTTCAACTTGAAACCTTCCGATTTGCTATAATCAACGTCGATTAGCTTTAACATTATACTTTCTCGAAACAGTCGATAATTCTGGATCAAATGACACTAGTTATGAAGTTTATCATATGTGACACACGAAGTGGCTCTTTAAGCATATCGCATGGTCATCTATTATACAGCGGTGGATATCTGTTTCTGGGTGATGAACGGTAGACATCTTGAAACTGTCAATACGTCAAACAAACCGATAAGGCCCAAAAAAGGTAAAAAATGTTTCAGGTCTTTATAAAACAGGCAAAAGTGATGCGATGACGCGGATTTTTTATTATTATTTGGAAATATTTTTTTTATGATTGAATATAAATTTTATTCAACGAAAAAAGTATATAAACTTTTGATCATTTCATAATGGTGTCTTTGAAGGCATACACGAACAGAAACGAGTTAAATGTTAAAGGGTTTTTGTTCCAATGCTTTTTCCGGGCCACGGGACTACATTTTCATTATTACCCTACATTCGGAAAAAAGGCTTGATGCGGGGATTTGAAACTGACCCGCGCAGTAACGAGAAACAATTTACTTTTCAAGGCCTAACCTACGTTTAAAACAAATGATTAGCTGAACTTACACCTTATTTTTGGACTAGCCAACGACACTACAGCTTTCTTTGTACTTCTCAGTGGTCAGTTTTGAATTTTCACTAAAAAAACACCACAACGTTTCCTTGTTTATTAAGAAAAAGGATAATTGTTTAAGGGGAGAAAATGTTAAATAGTCATGGAGAAAATGCTAAAACCTACATTTAAAACTTTAGGAATGGAAAATGGAAATTTGTACATAATATTGCTCTATGTGGTTTATTTCTTTTTCCAAGTACCAAAAGGTTTGTATACTTTTTTTCTATTCTGCACTATGCAATTATATTTCATATTCTGTTGAATTTCATTGTTGAGTGAATAATTGATGTATAAGAATAGATTAACAATTTCTCACTCACAATCAACAGCAGAGAGCTACACTTTATGTACGTTTTTGGGGGTTTTGGGGGGTTAGATTCAGGGGGTGGAGATGGAGGGGAGGAGGGGAAGGGGGTGGGGGGTATATAACATTTTTTTTAATGACTTGAATCTATAAACGTTTTTTCAAAAGGAGGGTCCTGACCCCCCTGAACCCTCCTTGGTGGGGGTATATAACATTATTTTTATTGACTTGAATCTATAAACGTGTTTTCAAAGTGAGGGTCCGGACACCCCTGAACCGCCCCTTGGATCCGCCATTGAATCGTAAACTACGATATCAGCAATACCTGAGCAACCTGAACCAATACGGAAGCCGCTGCTCTTGATATTTTGGCAATGCTACTTTTATTAATATGTACATGAACGGGGTCACTGATAGTCGTGATATGGAAAATTTATTTGGAAATGTATAAAATTATACACGTATCCCTCGATCGGCAGTTTTTAACAATCAATTATATGTAATATACTAGCATAGTTAATTGCATGCATCGGATAACGACAGGGGCACGATACAAAGTAGGCTGATTGATAAAGGAATCGTATTTTATCTCTTATATCAATAAGAATCATGTTTATTCTGTTATCCAGATCCTAAAGCAAAAATAAAAATCTAAGGAGCCATTTCAAGTCTAGAAAAGGTTGTAGATGCCTCAGTTGAAATAAAGTAAATAAAGGCTCCCTTATATTTCATTTTGAATAATATAAAAATAATAAAAACTAGTCATTAAATCAATGACTAAGATGTTTGTTCACGATTCATGTTTTCTCCTAGTATCAGGCAGGTGTTACGAACTTCAGGCAAACGACTCCTTGAGGGACTCTGACCGACATACAGAAGCCTTCAGAACCTCTGTCGAGTGCGTTAAAACGCCACCTGGAAATTTGAAATTTGTCCAATGGCTCAGCGATATATCATGGTGTATGATATCGGATAGTTTGTTACCAATAAAACCAGGGACTGATAAACACGCCCTGACGCTCTTCCGAACAGAGGATACCTTCTGCAACGGTAAGTGTTTACGTTCCATAAGTCCTACATTACAGCTAGTGAAGTGCTCCCCGTGAATTTGACTATCCCCCTCTCAACCCTTTTTTAGGTGACACCCCTCCTTAATTAACCCCGTACCCCAAAACAAAGTTTAAAAATCCTGAATTTATCACGTCCCCTTATTTTGCATTTGATCCATTCTATAGATTAGATCCAGCGACTTACACTCTCTGTCCGTGTCGAGCATGCGCAGAAATCAACCAATGAAAGTAAAAATAGCTCAGCTCTTAGAATCGGGCAAAACTAGGTGTAGTGTTTACGTCCAATATGTCCTACATTAAATTAATTTCCTTTACATTCACATTTTCGCAAAATGTAATGTTAACCCTAACTTCGCTTTTTAGAGCTGAGCCAGATCTTTTTTTCATTTGTTTGATACTCGACACTGACCTTTAATAGGTATTTCGCTGGATCTAATGTAAGATCTATAGGACGTCAACGTTACAGCTAGTTTTAACTATAGATTGGATCTGATGCAAAATAATGGTCATTTCAGGATTTTTTAAATGTGTTTGGGGGGACGGGGTTACTTTTCTAAAAAAAAAACTTCTTAATTTAAAATTTAAATTTTTTTGTCTGTTTCTTTTTCGAACATAGAAGGGGTAGGTGTTCTAACAGTTGTAAATGATAATGGTGTTTTTAAAATTTTCAATGTTCTTCGAACTCATACGTGTAAGAGAGCACGGTGTTGACTCACAGTGTGCGAATCACAGATAAAACTGAGGAAAGCTATATTCATCGACTTCTTCTTATGAAGAAATTCTATAACGCAGAATTCTTCGTGTGTCACATATTGACCATCAAATCAGATTGTTTATATATTAGTAAGCTAATTTCATGTAGTTAGAGCACCCTGTCTCAGGGTACGAACGTTACGCTAACTCCCAAGTCGGGCCGCGTGAGCTTCTGAGCTCAGGGTACAGATTAGTGGAGTTATCGTAACGTTCGTACCCTGAGACAGGATAGTAGTTAGAGTCGTACATATCTTAAGTGAAATATTCCAAGAGTGAATAGGACAAATCTTAAGATATTTTTCTTCCAAGGTTGTATAGTACATACCCACCCTTTTCAATGGTGTATCGGTACTGTTATCAGAAAGCGAGGCCCGTCAGTATAAGTGGAGGTGTATCAGCAATGAGAAGTGTATCGGCAATTAAATCAAAGGAAACCATAGCAACCCGACTGAAAATGTGAGCGTTAACCTGAATCTATATTCATAGCTTCGAAAAAGTATCAATAACATTTTTATCAGGTCTTCTAACTAAGATGTTAAATCATGCAAAGGTTCATAATATATTATTCCAAAAGTACTGTACTTTTGCTTTGATCTTGATATGATTTCCCTGGCAAATCTAAAACAAATCAGCAAGTCATCAAACCTGATCTTGGACGTATCTTTGAAATATCTAAAGGCAATGTATAATGTTTTCTAAGAGGAAATGAAGGGACCTCGCTATTGGTATAAATTCCAGAACAATCTCTTATAACCAACCAATGAATACGGGGTAAACTACTAGAATATATGTCATGGATCGAATAATTTAAAGGTAATATCGAAAATATGATGATATCAAGATTTGGTTTGGTACGTTTAACCTTATTCCACGACGAATAACAAACGGGTTGAGCAATCTGATGTTTAGTCGATCAGTAATAATTCAAATATATAACGTTAAATTTAGCCATGCAATTCCCTTTTCTTACAAACAATGAATAAAAGGTGTTCACACAAAAATGGCCGCCAATGGATTTCATGTGAATCTTCATACTTTGTCCTCTGACCATGGATGATTGGCCTGTGTAATGAGATTTTTGATACTGTCAAAATAATACATTTATCATTAACTTACAATTATCAGTGAACATTTTAAAATATAAAATTATCAAAAAACGTGCTACTGCCCCTTTAAGGTTGTATTTTATAATCGATGAGAGAGCACTGAAACCTGTATTTTGTTTCCAATAATAGTTTTTCAATGAGTTCAATTGATTATGATTCGTCTATAAAAACTCTATTTCACACAAATACTCGGGTTTATTTTTTTTTATATTTTATTTTATATTTTATATTTTATATATGTTTTATACTTTGTTTTGAAATGACTGTTTTACTTGATTTTGCATGTCAGTTTAGAATGTGATTACCTTGCAGGCAAAATGTCCGATGGTAAACACTGGAGAATAGTCCAGGATAGAGAACTTTTAGCAGGGACCTTCCAGAAGAAAGAGTGTCGGGATATATGCTTACTGGTCAAGGAGTGCAAAATAACTAGTTATAACAAGGCTCGGAAGTCCTGCGAGATACTTCGTAAAGATGGTACTCCTACGGTTTCTTCGGATGAAGATTTTACAACGTTTGTCAGGTTTTACAAAGGTTCGTCAGTTTGAAAGTTCTTGTGAGTTTCAACGTCCTGTCCATACCGAGATAGCTGGAGTCACTAAATCTTGATCTACACTCTGCTGTTATAGGCCAACGTCTCGGGCTAGAAAGGGAGAGACTCGATTGGGTGCAATCAAAATTACAGTTTTTCCTTAAATACACGACTACCTTGATTAGACGCCTGCCTCGAATGGACGCCCTTGCATATGGCTTTCTGAAAAATTAAATGCCTGCCTTAATTAAACACCCGAGTAACCCAGTTGAATGTATAAAACGCTTATTTCGTTCCTTGAATTATTTTATTTTTTTCAAAAACAGTCTATACTAATTTCCTTACTACGAATAGGCGCCTGGCTTGAATCATCTTCCTACTCAGAGCCGGCTAAAACGCCAGTTTCCGAACTGTCATTTTATGCCTTGCTGCAAGACTTTACTTTTCTGTGCTGCTATAGTGCCCCTACAGACTAGAGAGCAAGCACAGAAAACTGAAGGTTATGCAGCAAGGCATAAAACTGACAGTTTGGAAACTGTCGTTTTAGGTTATGCGTAGGAAGATCGGCTTGAATAGAAGCATACCTCGAATAGACGACTATTGTGTAGACCGCTTGAAAATGATAGATGCCAGCGTGTAATTAAGGAACTACGATTGTGCAATCAGAGAAGCTGTTTCAAAGGATCAGAACTGAAAAACCTCAGTAATATTTTCTTAATTAAAAAAATGCATCGTCACGTAATTTGTCAACTAGGCCTATCAACTATCATGGCTTCGGCGTTCACAAACAGGCTCATTTCATATTCTTTGTGGTACGGTATCTTGCCGTAAATGGACGCTTCCGGAAAACCGAGAACTTGTTTTATTACAGCTGGGAAGAATTAATATGTTCACAATCCTCTATATGAAAGTCTCGTATTCAACTGTCATCAGAAATATACTCTCACTGGCTCGATTTTTATTTATGATTGTAGGCTATTGAATAAACTCTGAGCGGCTCTGAAAATATGACCACTGGTTTTCTATTGTTTTGAACTATTTTATTAGATTAATTTGACGAAAAACCTTGCTATGTTAATCTGCCTCTCTTACTTATGTTCCCTTGTCCTTATTTTTACTGTTTTGCTAAAGACAGGAAGCAGCCTCGATTTGATAATATATCCACTGGGCTTCCTTTCAACTTCAAGGTTTACCTGAACATTGCAAGGTTACGTTAAAGGGGCAGTAGCACGTTTTTTGATAATTTTATATTATAACATTTTCATTGATAATTGAAAGTTTTTGCTAAATGTACTATTTTGACAGTGTCAAAACTATCATTACACAAGCCAATCATTCATAGTCAGAGGACAAAGTATGACGATTCACATAAAATCCATTGGCGGCCATTTTTGTGTGAACACCTTTAATTCATTTTGTGCATGAAAAAGGAATCGCATGGCTAAACTTTACGTTATATATTTGAAATATTACTGCTCCATTTAGTTTGAATACAATGTCTTTCAATTGGAACCATTAATTTTTATTTTCGTGAGATCACTTATATTCCCCCTAAAAACGTGCTACTGCCCCTTTAAGGACCTATGGTCATCTTAGGGCTTTAGGGACAGTCCTTTCGGGGTATGTTTTTGTAGAAACGAAATTCAAGAGGACGCAGTGATGCATTCTATTCTTTGGTAAATTTTAAATCATGTACAACTAAATTGTTACCCCAAATTATATATTTGAAAATAAGTGTGAAATAGTCATGTAATAATCATATATAATAAAACAGAGAAGTACTAATTTTGTTTCTACAATAAACACATATCATGTACCCTGATAGGACTGTCCTTTTAACGAAAGGGGGTCTTGGTAAAAACTAGGGCTCAATTGTAAAAAGTACCGTTAGTGTTGTAGGAGTTCCCTTAACCAATAGTTATAACAAAAGAAGGTTATCGTTCCTCATTTTCATATAAATAACGAAACGCGTATTGCAATAAAGGTGGCTTTACACTTGCACGACTCTCGAATCCGCATTGGCACGCATTACATCGTGGCAATGCGTATCTTTGTCGTATCGTTATCGTGAATAATTCGTGAACTGCTCATGGATGCGTGCAAATGCGCGAAGAATTAACCAAATGTTTGGTTATTTCTTCACGCACTCCAATGCGTGGCAGGTGCGCAAAGTATTCGTGAATTTGTCTCAACTTGTTCGTAACTTATTCTTGTAGTGTCGTGAAATGCGTGCATAATTTTGTGTGTCACGATAGAGATAAGACAAGGTTGGGCATTTCAAGCAATGCAATTTCAGGTACATCAACCGTCTCTTCTCTTCAAGAAGCGCGATATCTTGGAAGTTATTCATGGTGTTCACTCTGTGACAGTAGAGGATGAACTGATTTTAGAATACTGCCTTTATATACCTCCAATGCGGGCAGTATCGTACACCATGCGGGACTAAAAAGGACACGATCTTGACAAGCACGCGTGAATTAGTCGAACCTGTGCGTGCAGTTGCGCCTACTGCGTACCAAAACGCAACTTAGTCGCAACAAATGCGTGAACAGAACGCAGCTTTGTCGTGGTTATGCGCCAATTGTTCGTGAAATGCCGGGTAAAATCTCAGCACTTGCGTGCAGTTTTCTGCGGCAAATGCGTGAATTGTGCTTGAATAATGCGCAAATGGGGGGTGTACGCATTGTTTTAATTGTTTTCAAAACAATGTTGCTTCGTCTTTTGGCACGCACTAAAGTCTTGAAGTGCGGATCCAAAATGCGTGCAAGTGTAAAGCCACCTTAAGTATTGCAATTCATTGGTACTTTTTAAATTTAAGATGTTGCAGGCTATCTTGGCTAAATAACTGCGATGGGAATAACAAGCCTTACTCGGGTGACCGAAGTTTGTAAAGGGAGTTTTTTCAGTTAATGGTTATTAGATTATAGACATTTTCGTTTATTTCACACTTTTCTGTACAATCATGTTTTTGTGTGTGTTTTCTTTGGGGGTTAACTTTTATATGAAAATGGTTAATATCATAATGTTCGATATTTTGTATAAATTTTAGAAGTGTGTGCAAAAACGCATCTTGAGGTTTCTGTGTTGTAATTAACTGATATACCGATAATACGAAGCATCCTTTGCATTAGGTTTTCTGTCTCTCAATAGCCTTTGTTGCCTGTTGGGGCAATGACTGATAACCGCACAGGCGATCCATCTTGTAAACTCACTTGTGATATTTGTTTTCTCTTTCCAGGTTTTATAATGCCAATTGTAAAGCCTTTATTCGCAGGTAAGAATAATGCTTGAATTTATACCTGTAATTTGGTTTAAAGACAGTAAAATCTTATATTCAAGTCCCACATGCAATCTGGACAAAAGGTGAAATGATTGTCCTCACAAATATCTACTAGGTCACAAGAACTGGTCTTGGCACAATTATCAATAGAAATTTCCATGATACATTTTGATATGCCATTTTGGATATAACTTATGATTATAACTATTCATTGTCCTACTTTGTATTTAAAAAAAATTATTTTGTGTTCTCGGCACCCACGCTACAGCGCCAATTCAATCGATCCTCTATCCTTTAATTTCTGAACGTCCAGTATAGAAGCAACATCTCCCATCTTTTAACGTCTTTTGGTATGACGCGGTCGTGAATTGAACCCCGACCTCCCGGGTGAAGTGCGGATGCTCTACCAATTGTGCTACATCCCCGGTATTAAGATTCAAAGCACCCACTGAGAGCTACATTTTCCAAAAGATGTTTCCTTTTCATACCAAGTGGAAACGCTGAATACCTTGCCGCAGTCTGATTAAAATCGACTGTGATTCGAGGAAAAAGGTGTAAAAATATTATCTCTAGCGGGGTTCGAACCTCACCCAGCCCGGCTTTCCTCTCATTTACAGAGAGGATATCCCGAATGGTTCGAGCCCCGATAGAGACAATATTTTTGATATTTTATTCCTCGGAGCACGGTCGATTTTAATCAGGCTGTACCTTGCCGGGAAGGGAAAATGATTCTTCGTATCAACAAAGCTGATTTCGTAGTCATAATAAAAAGATCAAGTTTCGTTCGATCCACATTTGTCGTAGCATATCATTAATAGTGTAATACTTTTGCTTTATATTTGGTATTCGTCCTTATTCTTAGTTGAAAACAACAAACTGCAATGCCTTAACAAGTGAAAACGTAATAGTTTGAAAAAACGTAATTTTAATGTACAAAGGTTTGGCCATTCTCTCCCCACAGAGGCAACTCAGTCATACCTGAATTAGCCTCTGTTCTATTACGGCTTACACACGGGACAGAAAAGTAGAAATCTGATTGGAGGCAATCGAAGTTAGTTGTGCAATCAGCGACGCCGTTTCAAAAGGGGTCATTCGCAAAAGCTCGACTCCTCCCGGCTATTCCCGGTGATTCGGCATTCAGGGGAGATAACTCTTCCTTCTACAAAACATTGCTTTTTTACCTTCTCATTAGTTTTTATTTGGTAGATTATTAAAATAAAATTTATCATAAAACAAAGAACAATTTACACAATTATAAAACAGTATGTTTCTAATGAAAAACCTTATCCATATCTGATTTTCAAATATTTCCCCTCTCACACTGTTAATGAAAAATAAACCTAAAGGCATGATACTTTCAAAAGCCACTGTACGACCGTTGAGAATTCCCAAAGTCGTTGCTATCCAAAAGGTGTTTTCATTGGCTGCAGATAAGGGAGATATCTCAAGTTACAACTTTTTGCCGCTAGGGCAATCTACCGGAACCCCAGGATCTAGGCGTAATAGAACAGAGGCTAATTCAGGTATGACTGAGTTGCCTCTGTGGGGAGAGAATGAGGTTTGGCATAACTGATTCAAAACCAATGTATTATATCAAATCTTTTAAATTAAATAAATAATTTCCAAGAAGGTTAGAGTTGGAGTACAGGAATAGAATAGGACTTGAATATAATCATAGAAGATCCTGATTCTCTGGGTGTATTCACCCAACTACTACAAATCCCTGATACTTTCCCTCGACGTGCCTCGTGACGCTACAAATTGATTACATAAAGCTATAGAGGTTGTTATATAAGTGTCCATGAGAAGACTTAATATAATACTCTATTAATTAGCGTAGTTGCTAAATATTACAAAGTAACCACCCTCGCTATCGCTCGGCATATACTCATGCTTAGGCATTGGTGTCGTAAACATAGTATATCATGGACAGTCATATGATATCCTCTATTTATCCAACATCTCTACTCGATCCCGGGAACTGTAAATTTAACTCCCTTTCTTCGGTTTCTTATTTACAGGTGAAACGAGACATATCCCAGTTAGCTAATTACACCTTATATTAAGCAGTATGATAAACGGACTGATTGGGGGGTATAAACTACTTACTACTCCGTTTTTCTTAAGGGTCGGGTAACTTTGACTAAAAACCTATTTTTATTTTCCCAGGTCACTGGTTTGCAAGAAATAAACTAACTGAAAACAGAAATGTTTTAAAAGGCAAGGCCTCAAGCACTCTCCTTGACGTACCCTCCACACTGCAGTGTGCTGTCAACTGTTACAAAGATGGCGGCTGTCGGGGTTTCTCTTTCATATCAAGTAACGGAACACGGGGATGCTTTTTAACGGGAACAAACACATCTATGTTCACTCGTTTTGAATATCCATTTACTCCTGGATAGATAAAACAAATAATAATGCTATAAGCTGTAATAAGTCATTGTCGGAATAGGTTTAATAGCATTGACGATTCAAAATAAATTGATAAGTTACCATACGTCTCTCTGTCTTTTACGCAACACTAATCCTTACGTCTTGGAAATTTTTGTTTATGGATATACATGTAGTATACTTTCCAGCTTGTCAGTGACCGGTCCGTATCGAGCATGCGCGGAAATCAACTAATGAAAAAATGGCTCAGCTCTTGGAATCGGACAATCTAGTTAAAACTATCAGTGACCGATCCCCTGGAAGTACTGAAGTAGGACGTTCTAAGGTTGAATGATAACATGAGATAAATGTGATATTCTGTTCCCACAGGAACCCGATATCGTAAAAAAAGGTGGGGATAAAACGTCGATAAGAAAGACCCAACCCTCTTTATACTCTATTATATAGGGGGTGGGTCTTTCTTATCTACGTTTTACCTACATTATATTCACGATATCTGGTTCCTGTGGCTGTAACCAATACTGGCACGTGTTTGGTTTGATAAAGTTGGGGTATTGTTATTTGAATGGTTGATATTTTATGTGGTGGTCAATTAAAACAACCAACATGTCAATAAGATGTCTATTGATCATCAATCTCTAATGTGGAAGTCCGTTTCGTATAATAGATCCAAAACGTCGCACGGTTCTGTTAAAAACTCTGGGAACTTCTGCTAATGACCAATCACATAAAATCTTATGGTGACACCATGTCTTTGTTTACCTAGCTGTAAATCATGGTAACCGGCGAAGAAGAAGGTGTAAACGAACTAAACAATTTGAGAAGTGACCTACAAAGGCTTCTTGCTTTCAAAAATGCACAAAGTTTGTAGATGAACGGACACCGGACACCATGTCTTACCATAAGGCCTGACTAAAATGATTGTTTGGGTATGTCAGATTGATTTAGAATACATGTTGTTCAGGAAAACTGGTCTCGTTTTTTGACAGTTTATCAAAGAGAATTCGTAACAACAGAGTTTGTTGTTAATGCCAAATTGCTTGTCAGACACGAACAGTCCAAAAGGCGAAGAATAACAACAATATACTATGTAATGTTTTAAAGCATTTATATCATTGCAAAAAGTTACAAACATAAACACAATGTAATACCATACAAAATGTTGAAACTAGATATGACAAGTTACCACGGAATGTTAGTTATTGGTCACATTTAAATACAGATAAGAAACATAAAGCAAAGCAAACTTGACGGGATATACTACTATGTCCATTATGGTCAAAGTTACGTTTATTTCAAAAAAGAATTATTGATTATTATAAAAATTTGATGCACCTTCATCTTTTTCACTTGTAAGACATATTCTAACTCTACAAAAGTCTAATCAGCTAGAAACATATTTGGTGTAAAGCATGCTCTAGTTCTGCCAGAAGGTAATGCTTAGTTTGACAGAAACGAATCTTTAGGTCGAGCTGATTATCAATGCGGGATAACAATTATTCTGTTACAAAAACTAAACATGACTCACATGATAAATAGACATGGTAGACAAATAACGTGTTCAAAATATAACTGAATGTATTATGGAGAAAGTAAAATCGCGTCAGAGGCTTTTAAGCCCGGTCACCTGATATGAACCCCATCGACCTCAACTCAGATCAGAAATACAGTGATGTACAAGTGATAAGCTAGAGCTGAGTTCAATCAAAATCTTAGAATATAACACCAGGTCAATGAACAATTAAATAAATAACTTGTTTGTGTTGGAAAACATTAGCAAACAATCATTTGTCAGAGGTAACTTATGAAAAAAAGGAAAAAGTGAACCATGGTTATGTCCATGAAGACACATCTGATGGAATTGTGGTAGGAAAAGTGAACACTAAATCTAATATCACACGTAGATATGAGGAGAAATCTATTTTGCATGTCAATATTGAAACTGTTTTTCCATATGTAGAACATTTTCCAACTCCAATTTACAATCGTGTCAAACTTTCTTGAATAGTGTGATTCTGTACAAAGATATTATAATTACTTGTACATTTCATCAGTCGTACTACATAAATACCAATTCAGACATTCTCATTGATAATATATGTGCATGCAGTCTTATTCAAATCTACCGTGTACGGAGGATTAAATATTTCAAAATACTCTCAGTTATCGTGATATATCCTTCAAACGGTCTGACGGCAACCCGTATAGGCACATGTTCTGTTACCATTGCCGACAAAACCGAGTCATTAGCAGTCAAATCACATCATAAGTCCGAAAAAGCATGATGTAAAAAGTATGGTTCAAAAGAGTTACCAAAGGCTTTGTGTTCAGTTCAGAAAATGCGACGGACTTCATAAGAACCACCTAAAGAATCGAGTTCGTATAACGGTAGAGACACAGGTTTGATTGTTTTATTCCTCGGAACACGATCGATATGAATAAGAAAGACTGATCAATGTGTGTCTTGGATATCAACACACGTAAACCCTGTTCCATCACTAGATCTAAACTCTCTCTTTTGGGCTCCCGAAAATGCAGTTATTTTCAGATTTAGACAGAGATCGAGCATGTCCTCACGGAGTTAAGACAGCGATATATCACATGTATGCAGTGACCAAAGCTTCATTCAAGAGTTTTGTGAGTGGTAACAGCTTTGCTACATCATCACGGTTATAACTAACAGAGGAAAGGGAACAGTGGCTAATACGCTTCGAGTCTACTGGTCAATAGTTGTGCAAGTCATTATCTTCAGGCGAGTACCTTAGTTTCAAATATTATTCTTCGCTCCTTAAATATATCACAGATACAGTGTATACGTTGTAGCATCCAAGGTCATGAGTTGCTGATTATGTGTCAGTAAAAAGAAGCTTCAACAATACCCTTCATTTCAGTTCTAGACCTGTGTATTTCCCGCTGGGACGTCAGCCGTGTAGACATGTACGCCGTTTTGCGAATCAAGTACAACGAGCGCCTGTCCTGTCCGACTGCTATCGACCATACAGATCATTCTTGGGTCTGAAACGCCTTCAAGATTAACAATAGTACGGCAGGCTCCGGTATTGCCGCTGAGGACGTGTACTTTCTTGGTCTTGTGGTCGAGTACATACACGTTTCCACCAGCGTCCTTTGTGACTCCCATTGGTTCCTTTAGCTCTGTTCCGACGACGCCATGATACGGGTCGTCCAGAAATCCAGTGGGTCCCACCATAGACACTTCCTTTTTCGTCCAGTCGCAGATGACCAGCTTCCCGTCATTGAGAGACTCCAGACCGCGGGGATATTCAACTTGGGATTCCACGTAGAATAGGACGAAAGCGTGGTTGTTGATGATTTCCACTCTTGGGTTGCCATGGGTACGACACACCCCAACAACATACTTGTGACTCTTAATACAAGCTATGGACGCGTATTGCTTGGACTCTACAGTGTGGTTGATATAGAAACTCAAGTAGTCAGCATCCTCGGAAACAAACACGATACAGGATTGGTTTGGACAGGTCACAACCAGATCTCTGTTAGATCTGTCGTAGGTGATATCCCACGGATCCATGTTACCGAATGTCAGAGTATTGACAATCTTTCCCTTGATGCTCATAATCTTGATGCTCTTGTTGAACCGATCTGCTACGGCAAATATGTTTCTTGGGATAGCTGTGATTCCTCCTAAACCTCCACGGCGTTCAGAGTATGTGACATTTCCAAAGAAGGCGGCGGTTCTCCACAAACTTATAGGATAGTCCTCAGCAGCTCGTGCCTGTAATGACCTTGACCTTGACCCGCTGGAAACGAGAGTTGGGCTGCTTGGGCTGTAGGTTGATGACAGCTGCCTCGTGTTAGATCCATACATGCGGGGACCCAAAGAGATCGAGGAGAAACCTTGAAGGCAATATGGCATTTCTTCTGGCGGAGATATCGGTGGAGCTGAAGGCTGGATCTGGTGAGCTTCAGTCTGGCTTAAAGCTGCCTCCTCATCTGGTTCTATTTGATGAACTTCTTCCACATCTTCCTGATCTTCCTCGACTTCCTCTTCTTCGTCTTCTTCATCTTCAGACTCCGACTCTTCTTCTTTAGCGTCTTCCTCGCCATCCTCCACGAGTTTCATACTTGTCTTCTTCTTGCCAAGGGATATCTCTCCAATCTTCACGCCCGCTAGCATATCCTCTAAACCTGTGACAATTGGTGTAAATTCAATGGGACTCTTGCCACTAGAAGTTTGCAGCGTCTTGACAGCCGTTGTATAGCTGGCCATCTGTTCTTCCATGTTGTATAGGGCTGTGAGAGCGTTAACTGGACAGCTAGTCATCAGCTTGTCAAATAGATTCACCGTCCCTTTGAAAGACTTGATCAAAGATGAGCACTCGTCCACGGAATCAGATATCTCTTTCTTCTCGCCATCTATAATTTCAGCGAGCTGCTCAGCTACTTCTTTCTCCTTTTGGATGAGACTCTTTATGAATTTGCTCTTTAAGTCTGAGAAGTGTTCAGAGACTTTCAGTGCGATCTCTTCTCGCTGCAGACGAAGCTCCCTCGGTTTGGAGATTTCTAGTCGCTCACGGGCAGTCTCAACGTCAACTCTCAGGTTGTCCATTTTAGTTTTGAAGGTATGAAGCTTCTGCTCAGTTACCTTGGCAGCGTCCTCTGTGTTGAGATGATGGCTCCCACAGTCCTTGTGTTCGGTCTGACAGCATTGGTTACAAACGCCGATCCGCTTAAGAGTACAGTAGGAGTCGCACTTGTTCTCAGGATGTTTGACACAGTTCTCGGAAATTTTGCTAAGCTTTATTGTTTTTTTGAAGACTGAATTAGAACTCCTTGTGTGAAGAGTCTCCATCAAACCGAGTATGAAGAAGTTGTCTGGGAAACTGTTCGCCCATTCTTTCAGTCGTCTTGCATCCGGGTTAGCAGGTTTAGTGACCTTCCGACAGACGGGACAGGTGAAGGATAAGGTACGACCTTGCGGAACGTTGTTGGCAATGTGGTCGCCCAGGCACTTCCGGCAGAAGCTGTGAAGGCATGGTAGCTGTTTGGGTTCCTGGTACGGATCGAGACAGATACTGCACGTGAGATAGTCGTCTGCGATCTCGTCTGCTAGATCCATCTTTATCCAACCTTCACCTTCATCTCACCTTGTCCTGAAAAAAATAACCAATTGTCAATATGGCACCGTTTTTTATAGGTCAAATTTTGTGTGTGTGTGTGAGGATAGTATAGAAGACCGTATTTCCTAGAATAGACGTCCCCGGCGTCTTTTTTTTCAGACCCCCTTTACTCCCGGCGTGTATTCGAGACCCGGTGTCTATTCGAGGCCGGCGTCTAATTATCTTAAGTAGGACATAAATGGTGTAAAGGGAGAATAATTTATTTCAATTCACCTACGGGAGCATTAATTAATCAACTTATGATCGGGCCTTTATTCGAGACCCGGCGTCTATTTACTTAAAACAGCCATACCCCCGGAGTCTATTCGAGGACCGGCGTCTTTTCGAGGAAATACAGTATGTTCAAACTATTATTTAACTTATTATCTCTGATTGACTCAAATGTCATTATAATCATGATTACAGATGTGCAGATAGTTTCAGATGTAGTTTATCATTATCATATGTATGTTCACTGGCTATAACATATATGTGCCCGCTCTTTGACCTACTGTAACTGAACTTGATAGCGATATCTGAAGTCTTCACCTTTTTTTTGCCACAAGTTTAAACCTCGAAACTGATTACATTTCATTTAGAAAATTTATGCATGTTGTTTGGATAAGAAATATTACATTTTTTTTCTCAGGTCTGTCAATTTGCCAAGAAGTACCTACTGCTTCAGAAAAATGGTTTTAAAGGGGCAGTAGCAGCAGTAATAAATCAAATATACAATGTAAAGTTCCGTCATGCGAAAAAGGTGTTCACATAAAATGGCCGCAGTGGTCCTTATGTGAATCTTTGTAATGTGTGCTCTGACTATGGATAATTCATTAACTGGCTTGTGTAGTGAGAGTTTTGACGCTATCAAAAAATACGTTTAGCATTATCGTACAATTATCAGTGAAAATTTTAAAATATTAAATGTTCAAAAAACGTGCTTTTGTCCATTCAAAAAGCCATTGTTTGCGATCGAATTAAGGACAATGTACAGGAACTGGTGTGCGCCTATCAGTATAACTAAAAATCTGTTTAAAAAATTCTGAAAAATAAAATATACAAAGAAACAAACACAAAAAAAACCTTCAAAATGTTGCCAAGTTTACAGTGATTGAAATGTTATAAAACCAGTTTTCATGTCCGTATGATTCAGGACTAGACCCACACATAGGTGTGTGATTTAATTCATGCACTGAGCGTTTTACCAAAAGCCTTAGAGCAAATCTTAGATTAAGACGCCTCATAACTTTTAGCATCATTAATTTGGTTGTAAACAAGAAAAGCAGTCTATATGTATGGAAGAAATCAGAGCTTGTTTTAATGGAACACTTTTTCTTCCATCATACAACACAATGAATGATGAAGGCGATAATTTGAACATCTAGAATGCCCGTCAAGAAATCATTTAACTTCTTTGAGAGGCATTTTAGAAGTTGGAATGACAATAATGCTGAGGAATGTATGGATGACAATGCATACAATGAACAAAAAAGTTGTCATCTATATATTCCTCAGCATTAAAGAATCATACAATACATTAATTATCTTACAATATGAACTGGAACAATTAATACATTGTTGTGAGAATACGATTGGACGCTTCCGTGTATTCTTAAAATAGTTTAGCCTACTTATATTACTTCCTTATATACTGTATCCTTTTTGAAGTAACTTTTCAGCTCACAATGGTCTTTAAGTGACAAAATGACGTTTTATTAACTTTCATTGGGTCTATACTAAATGCAAAAATGATACATCTGCGAATAAAGGTTTAAATTAATTTATCCCAAAAAGACGTAAAAAATACAATCTGTGAAATGTCAAACCATAGACTTTGATACATCCCTCAGTGATATTATTAATAGTTAAGTGATAAATTAAACACAATAAACAGTAATCCGTAATTCATTAGGTAGGTTAAAAAAAACACGTTTCATTCATATACTAGCGCCAGCTGCTGACAATTGTCCAGTTTTCGATCATAAATAAAGATAAAATCTCTGTATATACACCATATGAAAATGGTGATTTTTACATTTTAAAAAACTATTTACAACGTTTGATCAGTTTGGCCACAACATCATACGGCATGCCCCTTAAAAGCCTCTAAACTGATATTTATGCTTGAATGCTTTACTTGTATACTGCCGAAGGCGCCTAAAGGTGCCTCGTTATTAACCCACAGTTTTAATGAAATAAGCTTTCAACTTTTTGCTTAAACCAAATAACTAAAAAACATTATTTACTTAAACATTAAATAATCAGACCTAAAGCATTAAATAATTTATGTCTACAACATTCGCGTAACAATTTCCATTTATTTCCAAATTAATCGAGGGTGGCCTCTTGGGGAAAATCCTATGCAACTATGAATCTGCTCTTAAGCGTTTAACAAATAAATGACATCATTATGTAATTAAATGAATTTCGTTATTTCGTCCATTGCGTTTACACAAAGGTCTATGCATCAATGCATCTGAAGCTAACTGTAATAGGATTACTCAATAGTCTGGGCGTGTACATGCGATCTATCATCTATGCCATTGATTACATCACAATAACAGTCTGTCAAATTTTGTTTCAAGGACGAATTTATGCCCGTCGGTTGTTGATTAAAGCAAACTGCGGTTTGAGCAGTTAAAATGTTGGGCATCTGTGGACAAAGGCACTGTATCCACGTGTCGTTAAGAAAATGTCAACACGCCCTGCATGGTTCGGTCAAATGTATCATGCATTTCGTGACCCAGATAGACTGATAGCATGCAAAGATGGATACACGGAATGAATGTTAGTTTGTAAATAAATATCATGTATATCAAGTTAAGGAAATGGTCTGCTTGAAACGATACTCTCTGTTATTAGTCATTTCCGATTCGCATGTACATTTCAAAAGAATATGCATGCTGTGATATGTCAAATAAATCAAAAAGTAAGACAGCGATCATGTGACGAATCTTGAATTTGTACTGGCCCTTGACATATGCAAATAGTTTTGTCGTGATGTATATATATAGGCGTAATGTTTACAAATGGACTAAAGAAGGTAATGTAAACAATGGTCTTTGTCGACAAACACAAGAAAGGAGCTTTACCTTTTTCATTTCCGTATTCCCTTCCTTTCATTTCTCTCTGGAGTTGTCTCCCTTTGCAGCTTCCTGTAGCTTTAATAGGAGGTGGTTGAATAAAATCTGTCGCAATTGATAATTATAGTTATTGGATATTTTTTCATTTCTTAGAGAACTAAAATTACCAAATGGATGTGTATAGTTAAATAATAAAAGAACCGAGGGTACAGAAGCTCACCTTAAAATGAATGATGTGGTAAAATGGTTTAATTATACATTTAACCATGTTTTATATAATTGATTATGGCTGCCATCATGATTTTTTTATCCTTTAAAATACTAGTCTTCTTTTGGAAACGACTAGAGCTTGAACAAACATTAATACACGAATGATATAATCATGTTAAGTTAACAAGCAGTAGGTTTTTGTATAACTTTTTTGTATATCTATGGCTGAATTGGTGACCATCTTGTACTTTTTAATCTTCAAAATGCTACTTTTATGTGGGCATCCGTATTATTTCATTATATCTTGATTGGTTTAGGTGTATCCATTTAAATGTCATTCATTACTTACAGGATGGTGGCCACTTACATTTGTTTTGTAGTGAATCATTAATATGATTTCAAGATTATTTCACTGATGGTTATGCTGCATGGGATATTGAGAATCCCAAAAGTACAGATTTTTCAAGGAAAATGAATGACTGATTGAGAGGAAAGTCATAAACACAGCAATGCATAAGACACGTTTATTTTGTTCACATAATATTTACATGTCAAGTGACCATGAGATGTCTTTCATTAAAGTATCAATTTATTTAACACTCATACAGTACTATAATGGTAAACATTTTTGCATTGTCAAATCAACAGAGAGATATGACAAATCAAATTTCCTTACTTTTCTTACTAAACCCTTTTTGATTTTCATCTGCATATTTATTCCACATCAACTTATCATGTAGATTGCTAAACACAAAGCTTATTGTAGACAAGTTTTGTGTAAGTTGTTATTCTTAGAAAGAACATATCACTGTCATGAGAATACAAGTCCACAACTTTTATTGCATACACATGGGCCATGGCCATATAGCATAATGCTCTACCATATCAATTGGGTCAGGTTGATTATGCAACAGACTAGCAGCTGACACTGTGATGCTAGCAGCCTGCCTTGGGATGTGTATTAGACAGCATAGTGGAATATCTGAACTCTGGTTGACCCCTTATGTGTGGTATTTAAAGGAATATAAGGGAGATACCATTGTTTAAAATTTAACATGTTTAATGTGATTTGGTTTTTGCAGCTAGTTGCCATAAAGATTTTAAACAAATTAATCAATTATGTTTGTCTTTCATCTTAATTTTTTTTAGAAACACTTAAAAATATAGAACAACTTGCATGACAATCTTAAATATTCCATATTTAAGATAATATTATGATTAGTAAGTTCAAATTAGAGAATGTATATGGTGTCAGTGATCATCACTTGATGAAAGCTTAAAATTTAATAATAATGATGTGTCATCTGCAGCTGAAAAGTCAATATGGCTGCTATTGCGGCCATCTTGGATTCTCAAAACTGAAACTTCTACCTTTCTGTGCGGAATCACTAAAGGTATAACATACTACAATATAAAAATGATATCTAGATTGGTTTAGGAGAAATAGTCTTTGTCATGAAATCTAATTGAAAATTCAATATGGCTGCCATGGCGGCCATATTGTATTCTCAAAACTTTAACGTCTACCTTTCTGTGCGGAATCACCATAGGTATAACATACTACAATTTCAGAATGATATCTGTATTCGTTTAGAAGGAGTAGTCTTTTTCATGAAATCTAATTGAAAATTCAATATGGCTGTCATGGCGGCCATCTTGGATTCTCAAAACTGAAACGTCTACCTTTCTGTGAGGAATCACCATGGGTATAACATACTACAATTTCAGAATGATATCTGTATTCGTTTAGAAGGAGTAGTCTTTTTCATGAAATCTAATTGAAAATTCAATATGGCTGTCATGGCGGCCATCTTGGATTCTCAAAACTGAAACGTCTACCTTTCTGTGAGGAATCACCATGGGTATAACATACTACAATTTCAGAATGATATCTGAATTCGTTTAGAAGGAGTAGTCTTTTTCATGAAATCTAATTGAAAATTCAATATGGCTGTCATGGCGGCCATCTTGGATTCTCAAAACTGAAACGTCTACCTTTCTGTGAGGAATCACCATGGGTATAACATACTACAATTTCAGAATGATATCTGTATTCGTTTAGAAGGAGTAGTCTTTTTCATGAAATCTAATTGAAAATTCAATATGGCTGTCATAGCGGCCATCTTGGATTCTCAAAACTGAAACGTCTACCTTTCTGTGAGGAATCACCATGGGTATAACATACTACAATTTCAGAATGATATCTGTATTCGTTTAGAAGGAGTAGTCTTTTTCATGAAATCTAATTGAAAATTCAATATGGCTGTCATGGCGGCCATCTTGGATTCTCAAAACTGAAACGTCTACCTTTCTGTGAGGAAATCACCATGGGTATAATATACTACAATTTCAGAATGATATCTGAATTCGTTTAGGAGGAGTAGTCTTTTTCGTGAAAGTTTACGGACGGACGGACGGACAGACGGACGACGGACGAAGCGCCATGACATAAGCTCACATTTACTTTGTAAAGGTGAGCTAAAAAAGGACGAAAAATCTTGTTTTCGATCAGGTCCACGTAAAACAAGAGTTCTAGCACTTCTTCTTGAGTAAGGCAGGGTTGTATTTTAAGTCCACTACTGTTTATTTATGCCATTCACTAAATTGCCAAAGATTTGAATGAAAATAAAGTATGGTATATTTATAAACAATTGCATTTAAGTAATAAGAATAATATTATCTGCAGATGACGTTTTACTTGTTGCAGATTCGCCAATTGATTTCCAAAGTAAACGTTATATTTAAGAGCGATTTTGTATGATGTTTGGTTTTGAAGTTAACCTAGAGAAGTAAAATATTGCTGTTCTCAGAAATGGTGGATACTTAAAAAGTGTAGAAGTGTTTTGGTGGATAAGAAATTTCTTCTACAACTTACTATAAATATGTAGGTGTCATATACCATCTCGTTTAGCCTTATAAACACAACGTGCATGTTTCCCTATTTATCATTTGTTACGAAAATATCCTATACCTATATATATGGTAGAGAAATCTGGGGATATTGCTTCAAAGATTCCATAGTAAATGTTCAACTTTTGTTCAGCAAATGTTCAAACAACTTCATAAAGAAATATTTATCAATCGGTAAGAAATCTTATTATAGCCGTCTTAGGAGAAACTGGCAGATACAACCGTCGTGTTAGATATTATTGCAACTGTATTAGGTACTGGTGCCGGGTACGATTACACCCTTCAAAGCATCCTGCAGCATGTAATCAAATGTTACAGCAAGAAGATGAAAATGGTAGCCGAAACTGGGTATCCCATGTAGGCACAATATTATACACACCAGGATGTGTGAGTAAATCAAGAGTTTGGTGGTGTTACTCTATGTATGTAAGAATCGCTGTATTAAATTAATATTCAAGAGTTGTCAGTCACATTATCTTTCTCTCTCCATGTTAATTTGTTAAAATACGATATAAGTCCCATAATCTTCAAGTACCGAAGTTTAGATAATGTGATTATATCAATGTAAATAATGCAACTTTCAAACGTTTTGTTTTTGTTTAAAGGAAATACAAAATGAATATAATATTATTCTCAAATATACGAATTTTGAGCATCTTAGAAAACTATATATGAACCTTCTTTTTATATCCTACAGGAACGAATCTTTATGATTCAATTTCTAGTGGGGATTTATAAAAAAAATTGAAGAGAACTTTCAATTGAATATAAATGATCATCAGCAACACGCCGCATCTGGTATAACCGCTCTCCTGGTTATATCTGGACGGTCTTTTAATTCTGAATATACAGTCTGCCAAAGGGCGAAAAATCATCCGGCGACAGAATTGTTTTAAACAACCCTTACTTAAAAGGCCCCGGGGTACTCTGATTTTCATGCGGTACATAACACATGAATCATAGAAAGTCCACAATGTAGGAAACTTTATACAGTCCAACCTCGTATACTTGGGCCTCGGTTGGATAACTCGTTTTCCGGCCGAGTTTTGTTGGAACAAATATTAGTAAATGTACTCACGTTTCAGGACCACGTGCTTACATAGATGGTGATCAACATGAATTTGTGCATCAGACTCATTTATTCTCAAATGACAACTATAGCGCAGTTGGAAGGTTTTCAGAGAAAATCGAATAAAGAGCCATATCTATCAACACAAATACAAAATTAACTTTTATTGACGTGTTCCTGTCACTTAACTTTGTCCAGTTTTCGATCAATACCGCGACGACGTTAAGACTTCATAGTGTCGCTCAATATACAATGCGGCCTTACTTTTAGTTGGAAGTCCCGACAAATTATCCTTCAGCATAATGTATCAAATAAAACCAGCTTTCGTGAAACAGAAAGAAGAATGGTAGCATATACTACATTTGCAATGTTTAAAGTTTGGAAAGATATGTCAATATGGTAAGAGAGGTATTGTGGGAAATATTACTTGATGCATCTATTAAATGGTAGCAGCGATTAAATTTGCAAAATTTCACAAAAAGATTTGAAAGAACTCTCGACCTATAATAGAGGTATTGTGGGAAATGGGATTTGAGGCGCTTCTGTTGGTCACATAAAAAAAGAACACACACAAATTTTCATTTTCTTTTAATGATAATTTGCAATGACAATTTGAAATGACAAATGTTGAAAAGGATATAATGGAGATATGGTAAAAGGTGATTCTATGATCCTGCTAACTATATGATGTTTTTTACAGCACACACAATGTAATTTTTATATGAGGGGGGATAACTCTCATTGACATTTTGTACAAAATGATCTCTTATGTACAGTGTTAAAATGTGAGCATTTCAACCAGTGCTTTGCATGCAGGCCGTGACTGTACATTTACACTAACAATGGTGTAGAATATAACAGATTTGTACAATTGTGCAAAAATATACAATCCATGACAATTAAATTAAACATTCTTTAAAATCTATGATAAACGACTCCTGTCTCAAAGTTAGAAATGCGTTTTATGTACAGCTGGTGCTTGAAATCTTGGATTATTTCATTGTGAAATTGATTCAATATGATCAATTTCAGTCTTAAAGTAGCACTTTGAATTTTTCTTAAATATTGGGCAACTTTCCTCACAGAGTTCACATCCTGAGTTTTTAAACAGTTTTTAAAGTACTGAAAATAGACAGAAATCTATCTGTAAAGTTGAAAAACGTAATATTGGCATTTTCAAAAATGTATAATTTACTGTTAAATATAACAAATATTAGGAATAAATACATGGTTTCAAATACAGCCTTCATCAAATTGATTATTAAAATAGTTTTGACAAAATTCAAGTGGTAAGTGTTTGTGCGTTTAAATAATAAATCCATATAAATATGAAATCTTCAATTTCCAGCTAAGAAATAATTTAGATTTATATGACATCAGCCTCTTCTGAGTGTTGCGTTCTTATAAACCAGGTTTCAGGAGGCCAAATGTTTTTTCTGTACTGTACGGAAGGACTTCAACAAATGAACGATATTTGAACACATCTAGTCTCTGAACTACTAAGCTACATAATGCTTGGAATTTGTTTCCTATTAATAACAAATCAACTCCAAAGATAACTCAACAAGTCCAAAAGAATTGAAGTCATTTGCAAAAAACAAGCAAGTTTATAGTTATCAATATTTCTTTAAACCTACATTTTTTCAGTGCAAAGTTTTAATAATTTCAAGCAATGTTTCCTCAATACACTTTGTTATTGCCAGCTGTGAAATGCCCATTCCATCATTAACTGCTTAAGTTAAAAACAACTAAAAACATTATTTGAAGAAGGAATGGTTGTGAAATGGAGCCCATATAAGCAACTAGACACGTGATCCTAAAGGGGCAGTAGCACGTTTTTTTGACAATTTTATATTCTAAAATTACTGATAATAGTATGTTAATAATAAATGTATTATTTTGATAGTGTTGAAAATCTCATAACACAAACCATATCCATAGTCAGAGGACAAAGTATGAAGATTCACCTAAAATCCACGGGCGGCCATTTTGTGTGAACACCTTTAATTCATTTTGTGTAAGAAAAAGGAATTGCATGGCTTAACTTTATATCACATATTTGAATTATTACTGATCCATTTAGTTTAAATACATTGAACCATTAATTTTCATTTCCCTGACATCACCTTATATTCTCCCTAAAAACAGGCTACTGCCCTTTTAAAACTTCACTTGATGATAGATCAGCCTTGATGATAGTTCTTTGCCCCTCAAAGTAACCAGCTTGACCTCAACACATTGCTCTTCCGAGGTTGCACTTACAAAATCTTAAATAGGTATTCAAGGGAGATAACTTGAGAATTTAATTAGAACAGTTCAGAGATCTGAAATAAATATACTCCTTACTCAAGTATATCCATATTTAGTTCATATATACTGTATAAAAGCTCCATATTTATTTGCCTTTTCTTTCTACAAGTTCGAGGTCAGCCCATTGTTTGAATTGCAAAATCCTGTATCACCTCAAAATTCCTTAACTAGATCTCTGGCTTGTAAGCTTCTAAAATACTTCTAGAGTAAACAAATGAGCATTTGATTAAAATGATCTAGGAAACATATATTTTTAGCTCTGAAGATTTTACGTAGTATCTGCAATTTACCAAGAGTTATTTAATACATTTTTTAACTAGTCACATCAGCTTCTCACCGAAAAAGTTGATTTTTTAAGATCACCCTTTGTATTTTGTTTCTTCTCCCTAGATTTCAGGCTGCCCTGTAAATCACCCTAAACACCTTCAAGCTGATCTGGCTACCTTGAAGAGATCTGATTCCAGTAAAAGTTTAATTAATGATTGATACTAAAGTTCCTTTCTGGCTGTTCAAGATCAATATCATAGGAGATCAAAGAAAAAATAGACATTTCTTTATATACATTTGAACAGTGAAGACGGTGTGTACTTTCCTTCGTTGAAGGTAAAAGTCAGCTCTGTTTCAAGAACTAGCTTTACCAATTTTCAGTTAGTCGACTTATTTACTGAAGATAATTCACAAAGATATCAGTTGGCCAATGAGATAATTTGCCTGATCAACAAGACATTCAAATCAAGGGCAAGAGAGCAGCTTCTTATGTCAAGGGATATTCTCAGTACGTGGTCATAGAAGCTACTGTTCTCATGTTTGAACATTATGCCGCGTACTTGTCCAACAAGGGAGGTAATTTGACCTTAAGTCAATTCTTCTTCATTTGAATTTTGTGTTTAATCATCTATAGACCTGAGGCCAAATCTCTCACTATTTGAAATTTATGTCTAGTTGCAGGCTTGCCCAAACAGGAGAGGTAACTTGACTTAAAACCAAAGCTCTTCCTATGAACATTGTGCCTAGTAAGATTTGTCCAACAAAGGGAGGCAACTCTTGTAACTTTGAATGTCACCCTGGTTTGTGTTGCTGCAAAACGTTAACCTCCTATGAATGACCAATACCAGAAGACTTGAAGGCAGTCCCAAGAGGCATCTAGCACTAATCCCCTTTTATGTTCGACCACTTCCCCACTCGTTTGGGTTCTAGAAGTCGACCACATATCACAGACTGATGGAAGGGGGCACAACTCTGTATATTTCCTATTGGTGTCTCGTGGATTTCAGTTGAGGGTTCCTCGACAGCCATTAGCACCACAGAGACATGGGATCTTTTCATCCTCTATAGGGAACTTATAGTCGTATGTTATCTCTTCATTGACGTCGATGTCACGCTTTGAGTAGATGACAATCTTCTTCTGCGTGTCAACGGTGATGATCTTTGCATAGCAGTTAGGCTGGAGATGGAACAGAGCGAATGTAAATGAAACTGACCAAAACATGATTTAATTTACATTTTTTAAAATCTGAGTGAAAGATAAATTACAATTAAAAAAAGGTCTCAAGAAATGAATATCATATGAACTGAACAGACTGTATTTGTATGTTCAACCAAAATTTACGTCATATATGTCTAATCATCAAATTCTTTCCAAATGTTTTACAATCAATATGGCAAAATACAGCTTACAACCCATGACACACAATAATTAAAGCCAGTCTAGATTTCAATTTCCGCCTCTACTCACGTTACAGCTGTGGTTGATGAATCTTGCAAGGTTTCCACACTTGGTAGCGTCGATGATGGTCTCCCCGTCCACTCTGAACAAGTAGCTGCTCCCGATGCCAGTGTTTTCGTACTTCTTCTCTCGGAGATCTGCCATCGACTGTCGGATAACCTGGCCTACATACTCTATCACCATCTCATCAGCAGCAATCGGCTCCAGAGCAAACAGACCCCAGTCGTGAATTGAACTCTTGGCAAATCTCAACTGCTTCTTTCGGAACTGAAGTGAAATAAAGAATGTGAGGGAATTAGTAATTTAGTCTGCGAAATGTACACTGCTGTGCAATCTTGTTTTAAAGTTTCATTTATGTCAATTGCTTCTTTCGGTTCTGCAATGAAATAAATCATGGGGGGGTGAGGGGGGTTACTTATTTATTTCAAAATGCTTAATTGCTGTTTTTGGTTTACTGCATGTTCATAAATTTGTATTTCAAAAGATAATGTACATTCTTCACAGGATGATGTAACTTTTATTTCGAGATGATGATTTTCAAGAAATATTCGTGACCAACATATTCAATTTTATTCTGTTCTAACAGTCCGCGGGTAAAAAATCATGGACATTCAAGCTCAAGGCAAAAGCATATTCCATACATCTTGCATCTAACTATCCATTAAATCTTAAAATTCTATTATTGTCTTTAAAAAGAAATTTTTCTTTCTGTCTACCAGTTCATACATGATAATAGTGAGATTAATTTTTACAAGCCATGAGTAACTGGTATTATTATAAAACCTTCTTTGTTAACTAGCGATGCCAAAGTCCAGGTTCAATTATGCAGGTAAAAGAAAGCGTACCTTGAGTTGATTAAACTTGAGTAGATCCGACATGCCCACTTGGTCGGCGAAGTCGGAGAGAGCTGTCTGTAGTCTTCTGTTCTCATTCCTTGCTTCTCGAGATGAAACGACCGTCTTCTTCGCCTGGTCCGCCTTTAAAACAATAAACGTTGGTTAAATAGTGAACAAGGACATATACTTTACACTTCAATTCTTTACATAACATGTTTTCGTTATTTGAAATTGAATCAAAGCATAAGTCTTGATGACAACATGATGAAAGCTATTTCAATTTTGTGATTTTTTTAAAAAAGTTTTTGGTTTAAAAGTTGGCGTTTTAGCGAATAAGGATGCACAGTATTTTCTATATAATGGCATATTGCAATACAGAAGCAACATGTACCGAATCAGTACAAACTTCTGAAGACATTCAATATATATAGAATATTTTGAAATGAACAATTTCAAGCTAAAGTTGCATGAAAAGCAACCATATGAACACTATTTCATTGGAACTTCCGAACAAAGCGTAAACTTGTGTTTTGAAAATACCTCAAACATATATACAGGCTATTAACATTGATTGAAAAATTTGTGTCAAAAATGGCGGATAGCCAAGCTATTGTTACGCTTATTATTAAAACAAAAATAGATTGCAAAATCTTGAAATTGCAAATACCAATATAGTGCAATACATATTGCAATACACTTTTCTATACATATACAGAAATGGGGAACTAAACCCATCCTTATTAGCGAACAAAACCTGAGGATAGATTTGATTGGAAGAGAAAGGAAAGATATTGCACTTACAAGAGTCTGATTGATATTTTCAACTGTTTTTTGGTTGAGTTTGACATTGTGTGAGTGCAACAAGTGTTTTGCTTTCTCCTCCGTGGAAAGTTTATAGAAACCTTCTGTTCTTGTACAACCTGAAAGGAGAAATAATGATGAACATTTTCTGTAATTACGAAACAATGGAAATAGCTTAATTTGGCCTTAAAATCTTAACATAACATCAACAATAATAAGGATATTTCAAAAGAATCAATGCAAAATTATTTGAATAAAGCAGGTACTTGAAAGTAAACATTTCTGTGGAAATTTATGCTAAAAATATCATAGCCAACTGTCTCCCTAGTAGAATTTTTTTTCACAAACGTACATAATATCAGGGGTATCTTAATCATTAGTACATTACCTGCTAAAATTGTTAATTTGGCTAAAGCATTCACAAAAAATTAATTAGACTGACACCTGGGTATCCATTGATAGTTCTTCACTGATGTTCTTGTGGTAAATGGAGAACGGTCAATGTAATTTATTTTCTCACCTGTTTTGTGCATTTTTGGTAAGCCATCATCAACTTTCCGCCTTTTCTTGGGCGGTGATGGATCTGGAATATTTGTAATTGGATGATCAACCCACAAAATATCATTCAACCAGTAAAACATTGGATCGTCCGAAGACATTAGCTCATCGTGAGTCCGTTTTAAATACTGAATATCCTCGGCATCAATGCCTCTATTATACATTTCAAAGAAGTTCTGTCTCTCCTCATGAAGGCTTCGTTGATTGAATGACACTTTTGGTTTAGGAGTTGGAGGTGGTAGTAAACTGGAGAGTTCTCTACTGCCCCGACTGTTCAGGGACTTGGTAATGTCTAACAGAGCACTCTCCTTCTTCTTCTGACGCTTCTTGGGCTCCTTCTTAGCCTTGCCCTTAGTAGGAGCATCAGAAGAAACATCGGACTCACTCACATCCGATTTCTTGTCTTTTGATTTAGCCGTCTTGGCGGCACTAGTCCTTTCCAACTCCACCTCCTTAACCACTTCCGGAATATCGTTCTCAGGAAGTTCAAACTTAGCAGGTGGGAGGCAATAGCTGTGGTCCATCCAAACCTCCCGAGACAACCCGCCCGACTCCTCGTCTGCTGATGCTGTGGCATCAGAGTCTGCCTCATCAGCAACTGAAGGAGGAGCAGCAAAATAGTCATGTTCTGCTATAGCAGGGTTGATGTAGGGGCGGCGGTCTGAACCCTCGTCCTCGGAACGAGGGAGAGATAGTGTCTCCTCGTTGCCGACTGCTGGAGGAATCTCTCCCTCTTCCTTTTCACTAACATCACTTTTATCCTCAGGAATCTTGGCTTCAGGACTCAGAGTTTTCTGAATCAACTTAGCAAGCTCTGGAGCCTCCGTGGAAGGTTTTGATTTTGGCACTGACACAGATTGAGGTTGAACAGGCGATGGTGGTTTGACAACCTTGGGTGGTTCTTCTTTAGCACTTTCAACTGGTTCTTCTTTCTTCTCTCCCTTCTTCTCCACTTCCTCCTCTTCCTCCTGGTCAGACACTTCTCCTTCCTCCTTCTCTTCCTCTTCTTCTTTCTCGTCTTCCTTCTCCTCCCTGATGGGAGACAGTTGCCGTGTTTCTTCCTTCGAGGAATCGGAAGCAGAAGCAGACCCAGACACGGAAGCCCTGAAACACATATATCAATCAGGTAATAATAATTGGATAGATGGAAATGAATGTAAATTGTTTTCCAATCTTTGTCAGGTATTTTTTATCATTACAGAAATCTCTGTTACATGCTGAAGCTCTTACCTTGAATTAGAAATTGAAGCAGATTTCAATTGGTCTTTCTTAAAAGACATGCACTTCAATTTGGGCATTAAGACACCAGGACCTTGTACATGAGATAAAATCCCCTCTGCATCTTATATTTTATATTCTATTGCTTATATCACAATCAATAATTATTTCAATGATATATGCCTGTTGTGCATTATGCAGTTCGTCATTCATTCTATTACCTCATATGATTCAATAAGCAAGAAGCATGTTTGAGTCTTGAGAATGGGGCAGTTTTTGACTTTTTGACAGTTTCATTATAGATGAGTCTATTAGGGTTCCGAGGTAAGGATATTAGAGATATATATCCAATTGTACACAATAGTAACAAAGCTATAGTACATATTCTTGTACTTTTTTTGGTTCACTACCCTTGCAGGATTCAAACCCACACCCTCAAAGTCAGGCAACACTTCCAGGGCTGACAGTACAAGCTTTCAAACCATCTATCACTGAATCTGTAGGGTGTCACTTTGAATCATGCAGAGACTTGACCGTCAAAAAGGTACAAGAATTTGTACTATTGAAGATAATGAGATTCAAAATATAACACACAGCAATGGTAGTTTCATAACAGAAATTAAATCAAAGGCCTCAACGATGCAAGTAATAAGAATCGCTTCATACTTTTCTTTGCTCTTGAGGAGATCAATTTCAGACTCCGTCTCGATATCCACTTCCTCCTCTTCGCTCTCACTTTCCTCTTCATCGCTTTCGTCTTCGTCCTCATCACTTTCATCCTCGTCTTCATCGCTACTTTCTCCGCTCTCGTCGTCATCCTCATCTTCATCTAGCGGACAACATCAACAAGGTTAACCAAGAAAAGGAAATCATTTAAAACAAAGAAATTCATTTATGCAATCGCATGCTTTAAATTTGGGGTATTTTTATAAATGCAGAGGGTCAATATTCAAAATTTCTTTGCCTGATCCATTTGCAGTGATAAACCTACAAATATGAAATGCTGACTTGTTCCTACCAGGTCCCTCAATTAGTAAGAAAATCATAAGATTTGAGTTGTTTCTTTCATGTCTGAGACACAGCAAAAGGATATAACATGGTTGAAATGGCTGTGCACTGGAGCTTCTCGGTGACACAGGTACAAAAAAGATTTTATGAATGTACTTTTTAATGAGGAGAATCAAGAGTTATAATCATTTGAGTTACCCCCAGACTGTGTCTTGTCAGCTTCTTCGTAATCTGAATCATCTTCACTTTCACTGACCACAGCTTTCCGGGAGCCTCTGGCTGGAGATTGACTAGCTTCTCCATCTGTAACAGTAAAACCATTTGGTAACGTGAACTAAGTCTCTACTATACAACTTGAGCTTTCCTCTAGCTCTCTTTATACAACACCTAGGTTACTAGTAGAGGAGGACGAACCATCCAAATGAGAACAAATCTAAGTTATAATTTAGAGATGTATCTTGGGCTTTTACTAGTCCCTTCCCAAAAACCTTAATTATCTCTTCAATTTCAAGAGAAGTATGTCCTTTTTAATAACAAGGTAGAAGGGGGGTGGAGGGAATACCGTGAAACACAAATGCAATACAAAAATAGAATTTAAAGATTCAATGTTACGTTTTCACATCCGCAAGGTCGGCTTAATCAGGCCTAATACAAGTTTTCTTTTCACCGTTAGTGGTGTGTAGGGATAAATCATTACTTTCATTATATCTCCAATGATTTACAAATAGCTGAAAGCAAATTGACATGTTGTTTTGCCTTGTTTTGCTCCGATTTCATTTATTGTGAAAATATTTTCACATAAAAATATTTTGACATTTAAACCTAAAGTGAGTAAATTATTTGCACAACTTTTCATCCATTTGTAGGGAGTAAAGTATCAGAGATTTGCAAATTCACCTCTCAGCTCAGAGGATCAAATGTTCGCGAACAGAATCCTGAAGTGTAGAGTTATCTCCCCTGAATATGCTACACACTAGAAAAGATCTGCCTTCTACTTTTTCTTATTTTTTTTCAAAATTTGGCTGAATCAGTGGTTAGCACTTTAAACAAAAGAGATTATCCTTTGTTTGGCTATAGAAATATACACAGAATATAACTGAATAAGCAAATCGGGGAGTTTGTCGATTTGATTCCCTGCACCATAATGAAAAATGAGCTGAGAAACATGTGGTATCACCCTGGGTGAGCTATCTAGCTCAAAGCATGTTCACCCAGCAGTACAATTTGGTTCCTGGTCTCGAAGTTAAGGAAATGTGATAGAAAACAATTAAAGCACAAAAAGTAGCAGCTTGGTTGCACACTCTCACAGAATTGGGAACAAAAAACAGCAATGATGTTTGTACTTGTACAGGGAGTAATGCATTTGCTTGGTATTTTAAGTATTCACATTATCATAACGAAATATAGAATTGAGTGAGTTTCAGAGACAAGGTCACTATGACCTATATACACACCTGACCAAGCCTCCTCCTCTTCTCCCCGTTTTGATGTCTCTCCCTCCGGACCGGGAGGGGGAGATGGGGGACGGTACTTCTTCTACAATGATGGAATGAAAATTGACTTGCAGATTGAAAATTGACTTTTAAACAAATTAACTTGTTGATTGGATGTGTTGTTGTAAGGTGATTGTCTGAAGATGGAATAGACTAAAGATGGAGAAACACTTCATAGAAGAAGTTGTATCTGTGTATCCTTAAAATGAATGCATCTTTAAGTGATTGAATTAATTTAATGTGTTTCTCTAAATTAGTCATAAAGTCAAATGTGTCAAATGAAAGGAATGAAGAAGTTGAATTACTTGACTGTCATGCATTACTGATCATAAAATAAGATTATTTACAGAAATGATAGTGGTAAATCAAAAAGTGTTTTCCTTGTTTTCTACTTCTTAGTTAAATTTTATTTATCACATAAAAGCCTGCATTACAAAACCCTAAATATCTATAAAAAAAAAAAAAGTGGTACTAACTTTGAAGGATGGCATTTTTGGCATGCCCCCTCTGATACCGAGTAAACCCCCGCTGCCGAAGCTACGATTAAACCCTCCCAGGCCACTCTCCATCCCTCCGTCTCTTGACCACGATGACTTGGATTCAAACAGAGATGCGATCGTAGAACTCATCTGATTGGTCGATGGTGCTGGCACACTGGGCTTGATTGGTTTCTCAATAACTGGCAGTGCCTTTGTTGGCTAAGAAACAGAAAATTATTTTGATAGTGAAACAATGTTTTAACTTGGCTCTTGCCATGTATGAATAGTAATCAGGTGAAAGTTGTTTGTTTTTTAAAGTAATATTCTTATACCTGAGGGTAAAATTATCAATTTTTTTTCCCATTAAATTTTCAAGATTATTCAATTTATGTTCACGTCTCTTTCAGACTTACCTTTCCTTTCGCCGACTCCTGAGCCCACCAGGCATCGTAAGATTTGAATGCTGAGTTGACGATCATCTTCTTACACAGATCTTTCTGCATGACTTCTTTCAGCTCTTTCACAAAACTGTTTAGCACCTTCACAAACATAGACTCATCAATTGGCAATTTGTCCGTGGTTTCCGCATATTCCTCGGAACCAACGCCATTTTGATAGCCATAGTAATTATGATTGTAAGTTGAGTTCATGAAATTGTTAGCTTGAGATTGATAAGCAGGGAAGTTCTGCCACTGGTTTCCTTGCGACTGGATGTACGTCTGGTTGAATGATGTGATGGCTGAGGAACCGGGCTGAGCTTGGGTCGTGTTCAGATTGGTGTGAGTTTGGGGGTTGATCTCCAACTTCTGTTCACCACTACTAATCGATGAAAGCGACATTTTATCATCATCATCATCCACCTCCATATCGCTTGTCTCTCCTGCTGGGGAAACACGTTTTGTATCTGCCACCACCTCCTGCCCGGCGACATATTGTCCATGATTGCCAGACTGCCATGTGTCTTGGTGTATCCCTGGTGTCGGCCATGACCCCTCCGAGGCAGGCGTCTGCTGGATGGTGTGAGGTGTGGGCCACGATGTGTCGCCAGGTGTCCGATGTTGACTGGCAGGTGTTTGCCACGAGTTGTTATCTTGTGATGCTAGTGTTGGGGTTGCTGATGAAGGATCCCAGCTGCGGTCACTGATGGGAGAGAGATCATGATTTTTGGAATTTGAAGGCTCAGGTGCAGGTTCTTCTTCAGTGAACCCAGTGAGGAGTTTCTGAATACGAGAGTCAAGACTCATTGACCTTGATTCCTCAACAGGCTCAGGTGTTTTAGGTCGTGCTGGTTTCTCCACTTTCTCCTTCTGCTTTTCCTTCCCTCGATTCTTCTTTCCTCTCTCATAATCCCTTTCTCCTCGATCCCGCTCATAATCTCTCTCATAGTCCCTTTCCCTTTCATGATTGCGCTCTTGCTCCCTGTAACGATCTCTCTCCCTATCTCTATCCCTATCTCGCTCTCTGTCACGGTCTCTACTCCGGTGATGATCTCGGTCCCGATTCCGATCTCGATCCCTGTCCCGATCTCTATGATCCCTATCTCTATCCTGCTTCCAGTCCCTCCCCTTGTCTCTGTTCCAGTCTCGGTCTCTCTCCCACTTCTTCTCTTCCCCCCTCTCCCTGTTCCAGCCCCTTCCCCCTTTTTCATGGAAGTCAGTGTTCACATGAGGCTGGTAAGCTTCTTCCTGCTGATGAGGAGGGGGTTGGCTTGTGTGGAGTGGGGGCGGGGGCCGTGTGGGGTCAAAATGAGGAAATGCACTGAACCCATCCTGCTGTGATTGTTGGTTTCCATACTGGGCCTGTACTCCATAATTATAATCACCAGACTGATGGACGTTATAATGCTGAATATTTCCAGTTGGAAAAGGCGTGTGGTTGAAAGCGTCTCCGTAGGTAGTTGAAGCACCAGAGCCATAACCAAGGTCGGAGTGAGTACCGTAGCTCACCTCCGACTGGGGGATGGAATGTCCCCCCTCATGTGGGATGGAGTGTCCCCCCTCATGTGGGATGGAGTGTCCCCCCTCAGGGTGGGTGGGGTAATCGTACGTTGGAGGTGGGGGTTGACGTCGCTGAAACTCAAACTCTTTGTCTCCAGGGTCATATGCTTCATGCTTCTTCGGAAAGTCATTCCTAAACTGCTTAGATCCATGGTTGGCATATTTCTCACTCTTCTGCTTTGGTTCTGCCAACATCTCCTCAATGATTCGGGACCTCTCCCTCCCTGAAAGGCATTAAAAAATGCTCAAAACATCATACATATATCATATATCATATATACAAACTATTATATATATAGTAACTAATAGGGAATGCAATGGAGTTTTTGAAAAACAGTTGAAATTCACAGACGTAAGCTTCTTGAAAAGTTATCAATGTATAAATTAAAGGGCTAAGAACTGACCAAAAAGCGGCTCATCTGAAAATTGACATCCCTCTACATTATCAATTTGGCTCTTATAGTCATTAAATACACTGAGTGTAATGCAAACTCTGATCAACGATAATATGAAAAGGAATAAAATACAGAACTAAAAATATTCAATAGATATAATCAATGTTTAAATGTTACCTTTTCAAAGCTATATTATAACAGGTTCTTTAATGATGATGAAACTGACAAACCCATAGTATCGATGATTACGGTGATGATGTTGCCCATCTTTGAAGTCTGGTTGAGTTTCTCAACACAAGTACGAGCTGCCTTGGATGTTGTGAACAGGACCTGAATTCAAATCAATGAGTCTCATTTCAGGAATCATTGTTGTAACAGTGAAAAATCATGTACAAGCATGTAACTAATCAAAAAATTGATACTCTGAAAGAGTATACATACTTTCGCTTCAAGAAACTGAAGGTGTCAAGGGTGGTTTGGTTTTCTTGTTTACCCTTTCATTTAAATAATTCTCTTCTTTGAAAAATGAGAATTCACGCATTCAGCAATTACCCAGGCAAATAACTATAGCAAGATGTAGTAGCAGGCCATGTCAGCTGATCTATCGAATTGACCTATCAGGGATCTTTTTACCAAACCGCAATAGTCTGTATTCGCACATATTACGTTGGAGGGTCATAGGTCGGATGATGTGACCCGCTACTACAGGGTGCTAGACTGAATATCGGAGTGAAACGAGTATTATTGAGGCTAGGTTTACTTAGACTGGCAAATAACTCACCAATCATGGCATACTCTTTCGCTTCTTTTCAAGGTCAACACAGCCACTTTTCAAATCTTAATTCTTCCGAGTCAGTACCCATTAAATATAATTCCACATGTATTGTTCGAATAAATATTCAAATTCACCATTTTTTATTATATTATATATAAAATAATATAAAGATATAAAACTTGAAAACAAAACAAGTGAAATTGAAGATATACAAACATACTTTGCCAATGCCCATGTGCTTCTTATTTTTGGGGTTGTAGTAGATCTTGCACTCTTCAATCTTTCCAAACGCTTTGCACATGTTCTCCAAGAAGTCTTTGTTGATGTTGTCATTGAGGTTACGGAACGTGATCTCCTTAGCGGGAGGTGTACCCACGTAATAACAATCATACTGAAATGGATACAAGATCATGAGAAACTAAAATTCATTTTCATTTCCTCAAATAGAATAGATATATCTTTATTAAAACAGGTGAAATTAACTGAGCTAATACATAGAAAATGTTCAGACATAGATGCCATTTAGATCATGAACAAATTAAATATGGTCATATTTTGTTTCAAGAGTATTTCACTTATATCGCGGCTGCTAGTACTATTGCACGGAGAAAGCCTGCAACACCATTGTGACTTTATATTGCGGTGAAACCTGCACACATCGGCTGGAACTAACGAACCATGGGTGGTTCAGCGCTGAAATTCAGTACCGCATTGCACCAAAATACCTTTGTCTAATTGTTCATTTTAAGTGAAAATATAGAGAGAAATAAGAATGAAAATTCAAAATAACTTATCAATAAAAATTATCCATGTACTGGACCAAAGGAAATATTCAACACGTGTTTGCTTGCCAATAACATGTTATGTTAGTGTCGGTGTCATACGAGATAGAACCTCGTGATGAAATAACTTGGCATAATTAAAGATAACAATAAATTTATAATGATTAATTTATCAATTAACATTGTTTTGATGACTGATATTGTGATAATATTTTTCTCTATGCATATATTTAACAAAACTTATGCTGCCCAAATTATTTTATCAATTATCAAGGCGATGTATAACTCAGTTTTTACTAGGCAGCAATTATTCTTTACACCGGTTGGGCTTTTTCAATATGCAATTTGTGTTAGATTTTCTGATTGGTGCACTATTACAACTTCCGTTCTTTTAACGAATGAAAAGGCTTGAAACAAATATAGCATTACCAGTACGTTGACTGAACGTTTGTTTAGATTTCTGAATGAGAATTATGAAAACGAAACATGACACAGTAATGGGAGTTTGTTGACTGTAGCCTTGCTTGTTATCAGAAGCAAATGATAAATCCTTGAATAAAATAACAAACACCATAAGTAATTTATTTATTTTTTAATTACACATGACATTTCACTTAAAAATTACCGACCTAAATTTACCCTTACGCAATCTTGTCAACAAGTTGTCTGTCATGTCGACTGTTTAAACAACCTGCTAGAAGGGGGGTCGCCTTATCAATGAGATATATTATTTTGGCAGCAATTTGGGGGGCTGAGAAAGGGGGTCGCCCTATGTACGAGGTCGCCGTATACATTGTAATATACGGTACATGTAGAACAGTTCTTTCTGCAAACAAAGTTGCCGAGCCCCTGGCGGGATTCGAACCACGGAAATCCTGATCCAAAGCCGAACGCATCAACCACTGTGCTATTCCGCCCTCACATCTGTATTGTAATCACACCTCTCCATTACTTAGATTTCAAATATAACATTTTTGTCAAGTTCACCAACCTTGAAACGTGGGACAGGTAAATCTGCGACATCTTTTCTGCTCCAGATTCTTTGGAATCTTGGCCTTGGATCCCTTAGTTCCACTGACAGGTTCTCCTGAAACGTAAGGAATACAATTTAAATTCCATGTCCAATAGTCTTACCTTAAATTTTGCTAATTCTTTAGCTAAATATAACTTTCAAACTTTTGCTGAAAAATATTATTTTTTCACCTTTAATATATATATCCTACTTCTATCTTAAAATTGAGCATTACTTACTTTAATTACTAACAATAAATTAAATTATAATATCATATGAGTGCCATCTTAGTTAAGTATTTAAATGTTGCCATCATTTTGGATCTTTTCTAAATTGAGAGCAATGGATATGACGATCATAGGTATCATAGCATGTTATGTTATGGAATAATAAATAATGAACTTAGCATTACTAAACTTGTCGAACAGAATTTCAAAATCAGTCCTTAGGAAGCATCTTTCTACATTAAAATAGTTCAAAACAGGAAACATCATGAAATGACCATAATTCTATATGCATCATAATGTTCAATACAAGTTTAGTTATACAATAGACTAACAGATACCTTTCTGAATTTCAATTGAATTTTCAATTGAAGTCTGTAATTGTTTACCGAAAGGTTTAAAACAATCAATTTGTTGTTAACTGTTATAAAAGAAGCTAAAACTTTGTGAAGTATTTTTGACAGCGAATATTGAAAGACATTATTACATTATTTGGATGATTTCAATTTATCTTTAAGCCTCAAGTTTTATTTTTGACTGTTCAGTAAAAGACACGTGCAAAACATTATTTTGTAATTCGAAGATCCTCATCAATATAGAGTTATGACAGAAAGTTATGTTTAGCATGTACTTCTGAAATTTCTATCGCAAAAAATAAGATAAGATAATCTTTATTGTCCCAAAAGGGAAATTTGTTTTGTATAATTACAATTCTCCAGAAATGTGATGAAACAAATTTTGGGAAGTAAAAGTGGATGGGAAGAATCACCCAAAAACTTGCATAAGTAGAAAATAAGTAAAAAATCTTCAGACATCAAACATATCAGCACAATTTGATTAAAAATTCTTAGCAATGACATTTGTTTCTTTAAACAAACGATTGTTAATATACTAGACGTTTGATTCTTTGGTTCATCATCCAAAGCCATTCTCTTAAAATTTTGATGTAAAATTAACACATTAGAAGAAAAGACCGCCTTTTGACTTCCATATGATGCCATTATCTTGATGACATGGCAATATGATGTCACATGAATTGATTGTGAACCTGTACTTGATGATAAAAAAACACTTAATATTATTGCTATTATGACTGTCAAAACAATGTCAATCTCATTAAAATCAGATCAAATCTTTCGTTCCTACGTTCGATCCGATTTTAATGAGATTGAAACAATGTTTCCTCATTTGCAGTGTGGAGTACTGCACTCTTCTAGACGCTTGTAATTGACGACTGTTGCTAACCAATGCACTTGACAAACTAGCCTTAAAAGACTGTTCACTGGGATCCAAGCATATAAAATCATTATCTTCAAATATCTAAAGAAGACAGTCAATTTAGGTATACAAGGGCTAAAAGATGGTATGAGTGGACACCATCTATTGTGTACCTGGGCAGCCAAGCTGCCATCATGTTTAAAATAGATTGAAATTGCCAAACAAATTTTATATCTCTGTTCCCTAATTCAATCAATTTTGCAACTTCCTGTTTTTGTATGCACGATGAAAAGAAGACTTTTGACACATCGATGTCAATACTGTCCGAACGCATTTCTCACCCCGGGCACTACCCCATCAAATCTGTAGACTTTCTGTGTTTGACCTCGATGAATAAGGGGGTCAGCAATCAACTTGTAATTTCTTCTGCCTTTCTTGTCCATGTGATCAGGTGGACCTCTCTGCAATCCATTTAGACCTGAAAAGATACAAAATAAAGATGTACAAAAGTTTGATCTTTCCAATGCAATCAAGTAAATTCTTCAAAATAGTTTTAAAAACCGGCTGAGTCTAAACACAAAACTCTGTTTTCCCTCACTTGGGTCTTTATATTTTCTGTCATGGTCCATTGTCTCCTAGGCCGATCTAGGCAGAATGCAGTACATAGTTTGGTGGAAGAATCACTTGCAAACAACTGTCGATCATAATATATCACTAATAACTAGTCTATACGATGTGGTGACAAAATATATCAAGGCCCAAACAACAACACATCCCTCTGTGTTGTATCAAAATTCCCTGCTATCCCACAATTCAACAGGCGGATGTAGCGGAAGTACTAATGGACACTGTTTCGCATCCAACAAGATATACATTTTGTTTCTGTTTGCACATGATTTTGTTTGGAAATATTTATTTTCGATATATCTTCTTTCTTTTATTATGTATTATGCAAATTGACAAACAATTTTCGAAAGTAAAATTGATAGTTTTCGTTGAATTTGTATCGACTTAAACGATTCGCCAACCTATACAAATTTAGACCAATGGAAGGAAGGTTTCTATATAGCCTTCGGCGTCTAACACGTGTTTTGATCGAATTTTGGCCGGGATGGATAAGAAAGCAAAATTATTCACAAAACGTATCGCCGAACGGTTTTCAAAGGGTAAATCAAACTGCCAATTAATGACAGTAAATAATCAAAGGTTATATCAAAACATTGATATATTTTATTTGAAATTGATAAAGAGTCATGGAAATATATGAAAGTGAAAGTCTAACAGGCAGTTTTAGACACTCATGCAATCATATTTATTAATCAAATATTATTTATCGTAATTCAAATGTTCGTGTAAGAAGGAATACATTATCAAGTCTGGTTACCAAATCCTCAATAACATAATTAATGTTTAATCCATATAAAGTATGTTGTCTTTGTTACATACATATAATTATTATGTAAGGAGAAGCACTTATCAATGATTTTACTCTACTTCATTTGGTAAATAAGATTTTTGGTCAGGGAGACTCAACTATGCCAACCTCAGAAAATTGAAACGTTTCGTGTGTCACAAAAGAAAAAGAAAATCTAAGAATTTCTGACTTTTTGAGTATTTACAAAAATCAATGAAATCTCTCTTTTAACATGTAATGTCTGTTTCTGGTGACAAATAATGCAAGTTGTTACAAGAAACTCTGGCCGTGCTTATTTGTAATATGGGTCTGTCACTTTCTCATGATGAGTGGTCAATTTCTCATGGGTATACTTAAACAAATATTTTAACTAAGGATGGGTATCATTCCTCATTGCTGTCATCATCATCATCATCATCATCATTATCATCATCATCATCATCATCATCATCCGTTTAGATCAGATTAACCAGGCCATGATTAATCCTCAATACAAGGGTGAGGCCTGTCTGTCAAGTCTAGGTCTGAGACGTCCTCTCCAAGCTGGGCGGTCCTGTGGGCTGATGGATTCCATATTCAGGGCCTCACGATCGCGTGACACGAGTTCATCCCATGTTAACTTGGGTCTTTCTTGCCCCCTTTGTGCCGGTATATTCAGGCCTCTGATCTGCGCGATCCAGCTGTTGCTGCGTTCTATGTGTCCTAGCCATCTCAGCCTGCCTCGTGCATTATACTGGCTATGTCCTTCAGCTTAAGCTGTTCAAGGAGGTTCTCAAAGTTGATGTCATCATTTGGCTTGACTCGGCAAATCCACCTTACCATGACTCTGTCATTTCGTTGTAGACGCTTGGTGGTGTTGGTTGTAGCAGCCCAGGTTTCAGAGCCATATAGCATGGCGCTCCTCATATAGGCCTCCTCATATAGCTGGCGTATACCCGGCCTCTGGTTGTAGCTGGCAGGTGTTTGTTGGTGAGGACAGGGATGAGTTCTTTGAACTTTTTCCATGCTGATTTGCACCGGGTTGCGGCTGCAAGCTCGCATCCACCTCCTGAACACATGGTGTCTCCTAGATAGCAGAAGTCGGCCACAGCTTCAAGTGTGCTGTCTCCGACCTCCACCTCCTCCTGGGGCCTGACGTCGATTGGTCTGGCTGTGCTCTTACAGCGTGGGCAGGTGTACCGTGGGATTGGTCTGAGTGGGCCGTTGATTCCACTACATTTCTTGTGGACCCAACTGGAACAGGTTGTGCAGAAGATAGAATTCCTTCCGGTTCCGCTTAGGCAGATTGAGCAGGGGTACTTTCCAGATTTTCTCATTTTGTTGAGGTTCTGTCCAGAGATCATTACCTTGGTCTTGCCCATGTTTAAAATCGCAAAACAGAAAAGCGTATTGCAATATATTGGTACTTCTGTATTTCAAGAATGTGCATGCTATCTTGTCTAAATATGATCCTTAAGAACGATCATGATTGCTCAGATATGGACTGTTTTGGAAAGTAATATCTTTTCAATCACTGCTTATGATTCACACTTTGTAAAGAACTTTCTGTCAATCAAGTTTTATTTTTTTTATTTATGTTTTTTTCAATTATAGATTGAAAAAGCTTGTTTTAAACAATTAAGAATTGACTTCAAAATTTATTAAGTTCATGGAGGTATAAACTTAAAAAACGCTGTGCAAACTTCGCGTAAATCCGCTATGCGAAGTTTGCACAGCGGTTTTTAAGTTGTAGCTATTTTTTAGCTCCGCCTACGACTAGTTCACCAGCCAATGAAAATTCACAACGGAATCACGCAACGTCTTGTTACGTGGCCTTGACATTCCTAGTGTCAACCGTTGTACATAAACAAAAACTCGCGACTCTTGGATTCGGGATGAAAATAGATGATTTGACTATCAGAGGTGCCATACATGTTGCTTAAAAGCTTGACGACAAGCAATCAGATCATATCGAATTAAGGTTCTCTAATCTTGTTGAGAAACAAAACTAAAAACTGCGGCATTTCAATGGCCGATCCCCTTGCAACAGCCGCGACTTCGCACGGGATAGGGAAAACGACTTGGTGTACTGTTATGAAGCCGTGCCATTTATCAAACAAACTATTTAATATTTATTTGATATTAGCTATTTGTAATTTGTGTCTTTTTACCGAACTCTCGCGAGCTGGTACAGCATAAGAAACGTTACTTGTTTACGAATAGTTCCGTCATTATTTTGGGCGTGGCTACGTGTGATTGGGCGTGGCTAAATGTGATGTGACGTCACGAAATTAAGTTTATGCAGGTATGAACTGAATTTCTGTTAGTGTTCAGCGAATCAGATACACGGATAACAAATGACATTTATTTATTTCGATATATATTGGATATTTTCATAAGTGTGTACCAATTCGTATCACGTTGTTATTGTATTGCAATATACCGATATATTGACAATACCGCACATCCTTAATGTTCACACCAAATTCTTCTGACCAATAGGAATAAAAGGCTTATTACATTCTACAAGTTTAAAGATAACGTTTTTGCTGCCTTTTTACATTTTGACTTGACAGCTTAGATTTGAATTTAGTTCATTTTCAGTGTATATATTTTAGGTTCATGCTTTTGCATACAACTCATTTTATATATTGTTTTGGTAATTTTTAACTTCCTTTGTTTTCATTTCAGATGCAACGAAAAAGACTCTCAATACAAAGTCATTGCTGTATAAAAGTATCCGCAATGTGTCGAAGCAGTCACTTAAAAGAAAACTTCAGGATAATTTTGATTTGTACTTAAAATATCTCAACAAGTATGTACCAGCAAATATTTATCATCTTTGTTAAAATTAAGGTCAACGTAATGCTTAAAATGTATTAGTTTGAACATATGTTATGTAAATTAGATATTGTATGTTCAATAACATGAATAAGTCATCACAGTTGTGATGGTTCAGAAATATCATGTTGAATTCACAATTGACATCACAAATAATAAAACAAAATATTTTTAGATTTTATGCAAAAAAAGCTTTTATTTTAAAAAAAAAATTAGTAAAAATATAACTATGGTCATTGATACGTTAGCAATTGGTAACACCACACATATTCATATTGTATGATGAAGTATTCAAGTATAACAATAATAAATACTAATATTTTCAAAACTCTTTAACATGTATGAGAGATTATTCATGCTTAGATTAATTATTCATTTGACTCAATCAGATGTTTGAGGAAGTTACAAGTCAAAGCTCAAGTAGAAGATGGCAACAACATCAAGCTGATTCAAAGTTGGAACGAATGTGTACAGTTGTCACAACTCACAAAAGAAGAAAAACGCCAAATATGTAAGAATCTTTTTATGCCCCCGAATCGGAGATTCCGGGGGTATATTGTTTTTCACCTGTCCGTCTGTCCGTCCATCTGTCCGTTTGTCCACAAAAACTTTAACCTTGGTCATAACTTTTGATTGGTCAGAGCTAGGTCTTTGATACTTGACATATGGATCCCTTGTGATGAGACCTTTCAGATGACACCATGACATTTGACCTTGTGACCTTGACCTTGATACAGCGAGCAGGATGCATCCGGGGGCATTCGTGTTTCACAAACACATCTTGTTTTTCTTTGATGTTAAGGAGAATTTTTTCTGAAGTCTGAAATAAAGCTAATTTTTATGCCTAAACATTTTGAAAGGACTTATTATTTAAGCTGCGAGTCGCGGGATGTAAATCTTTTTTCATGGTAATATTGCATACATGTAGAAGGACTTGTTTAAATCTGCAAGGACTTGTGCTTGCGAGTCCCTGAAATCACAAGGTCATATTTGTAGATTGATCACTGTAGTTGTCCATCATATCAATAAATGGCATTAAAATGAGACATACAATTTTAACAATGGATTATTCATAAAAAAATAAAATGATATTGTATGTTACATTGTTGTCTGTGCAAACAGGAATCCTAACTCAAAATAAATCAGGTTTGATAGAGAACAACTTTTGATTTTCAGTGTCCTACACATTGAATATATTAACAACAACTTTATATTTGTCTATAAGCTGAACTTAGACTAATTTCCTTTAGTTATTAAGGGTGATGATTCTATTTATCAAATGAATTCTGATTGATTCAAGTGAGGAAGACTCTCTTTGATAAATGAATCCTGTGATTGTTTAAGGTGTGAGAACAGTGTTGAAAGAACTTGAGCATACAGACAAGAAAATAATACAGCTTGTTGACCAATTTGTGGTAAGTATTTATCTACAAATAATTTTTCTGTTATAGAGGAACTTTACACAATCGTACGTTCATTCACACAATTCAGCGACAGATGTTTTTGTTAACAAATGAGAGTATTCTCTTCGTATTTTCAAAATTAAAGCTGTTATTAACTCATGGCCTATTTGTTCCTTCTTCAAAGTCTAATGACGCTTAGCGTCCATTGTAAGAATTGTATTCCTAAGCACAAATTTGAAAGCAGACATAATTTTCAGTTGATCTTATTAATTTAGACAGTGTAATAAATAAAATAACAAACTCCGTCCAGTTTAATAACATTAATGAAACAAGTTCATGGTATTGGTATTTAACAAGCGAAGGCTTTGTTGTCATACCAGACCCATTTTAAATTAAGCTTAAATTTTTTATTTTTTAACCTACCTTTACTTAGGAAAAATGCCACTTACCTTTCTCATGAGAAAGTAAACGTTATTTTGCCGCATACCGCATACGAGCTGCTCCCTGTTATTATTATATTATATTGTTGTTAGGCCGATAAAGGTTTGAACAATAACTTTTATAAAGCTGAAGAATTGTGGCCTTATTTCAGGAAGTATGTGGCACAGAAAACGACGACCCTGTGCAGAGCTGGATGGGCACCTGCAAGCACCTGTTGATGTGCACAACTCACCCAGGGGTCATCACAAAACTTATGCTTTACTACCTTCTGTAAGTTGTACACTGACACCATACGCAATTTACTATCATGCTTTTAATAGCTCTTGTCATCCTAATATTTATGAGAGTTAGTTATCACCAATGCACTGAATAAATCGTTTGAGAGAAATATTTCTTACACAGCTATCAAGTTCAGTTGCAGTTGAACAAAAAAAGTTGAGGAAATGCTGCTTGGTTTCATTAAGCCAGTGATACTCTAATGTTAATATTGATTTTGGAGAGTTTGACTGTTCTCTTTAATAGTTTTAAAGATTTTGAGAGCATTTATGAAAATCTAAAAAGGATGTCAGTAGTTTTACTTAATCTCTCATCCCCTAATATGTTGTAACCAAACAACATGTAAGTAGCAGGAATTCTAACAAATGATAATATTTTCATGATGTACTTCTTTTTTTTTTGTAGGAAGATATTACCGGTGTCAGAAGATTGTTTACAAAGCGAGAAAGAGTAAGTAACAAAGATTTTGTTTTCAGTTTGAAAAATATGTTTTTCTTATTAATTGTTATCTACATGTGTTTTTTCCAAATGTCAAATAAAAATTCCTTATTTATTTTCTTCCAAAAACAGGAAATGTGAGGTTAAACTATCTGCGTCATCAATTATTAAGCAGTTTATGTTGCGTTGGATGTTGTTTTTAGGGGGTTTGGGTGAAAAGGGGGCTTCATCCTGGGTTTTGTTCGTTTTTACAGGCTTTGAACTCTGAATTACCCCATGAATCAACCTCCCTCTCTTTCAACATGTCAAACAGGTGCTTGATAAAAATGTGTCTATTATAAATGGCAAGAAGTACTTGCTGCTGGTTTTAATTCATTTAAAAGTTTGCATGAAGTGTGTATAGTTCTGCTTTTGACATAACCTCTTATTTATTCAGAACAAAGCCGGTAGCAGATGCACTGAAGGAGTTCCTAGTGTTGAGTCACCTGCGATTTAAGAAGGTCCTATGATATTTATATTTTATTAACCGGATAATTCAATATGATCGATTGAAATGAAATTTAATCTTCAAAATATTTATCTAGGCAGAGCTACAGATAACTTTTTGCCTTATTGGGTAATGTACTCCTTTGTAATAATTTAATTGGGTATTTTAATTTTCATTTGAGTAACCAAAATATTTGTACTCCTCAAAATCTGCTCAATTGGGTACTTTCTGGATTTTGCGTTTCTTTATGACAATATATTTGAAATGAATTAATTACATTATAGAAGACGACTTAGTCAATCTTTATCAGAATATGCTGAGTTTATGACATCCATAATATATATATACTGTATTAAAAAGGTTAGGGACAGGGTTTTACGGGACTCAATTTTCCTGAGTATTTGACGCAGAAAATGTCAGGAGGACCCCCAAAAACATAATCATGTGGGTCCTCTGCGACTCAGTATTATTGTGATACAAATATCCAATATTTGAACAAAAACACATTTCAGTAAGATTTTATGTTAAGATGGTATTAAAATATCAACCAATAACCATCCCGCCATAGGCAAAACTTAATTAACCTTTGAATCAAGTATGAAACATCCATAAAAATTTTTAAACACTCCTGAAATAGGAAAAGGACTCCCAAAAATATATATACACTGAGTCTCTGGGACTCTCACTTTTGGATGCTTTAATATATAAAACCCTGTAGGGATATTATATATATTTTTTTGTCATTTATCACTTATATCATTATTCATACTTTCAATATGTACAAGAACAACTTTTTTCCACACAATTGTTATTTTTTAACCAGTTTTTAAAATATGCCCAGTCCTACAGTCTGGCTAACTGGCAACTTTTTGGTCAGAACTGGTAACGTTTCAAACATTTTCTTTACTTTCCCCAGAACAGACAGGCTAGGTTTCCAATCTCTTTTATACACTGTTATAACTGTGAAAAAATTATCATCTTTTAAATATATAGGCCTATACAAATATTCATTATATCATAAAAATATGAATATTCAAAATTATTTGTGTCCAGTATACACGATGTTCACTTTGTAAAAAAAAAGATTCGATAAAGACCAAATATACAAAAAGAAATAAAGCCAGTATCTAACTTTTACAATTTAATGCAGATAATACTGAAAGCTAAAAGATCGTCAGGGAGGATCAAAAGGTTAAAAAGATAGTCTACAGCTATCTTAGGACCGAAGAAGACGGTGAAACTAAAATCCAAGGACTAAATAATGATGCAGTTATCTGTAGTTAGAAATAGTCGGACTATATTTACACCACTCCAACTTGGCCTTAGTCAAATGGTAATAAACTCCTAACTGTGTCGTTAATCAAGTCATGTTTGTTGTATAGGCATCGCTCTTGCGTAACTGACACTGCCTGAGAGTATATGAGAGTTCTAAAAATAGATCTGAGAGGCCGATATCGGCTCTGAACATTTTGGGCAATAAATAAGAAGTACGCAAGTTTGGACTTCTAATTGCTTTGTGTACGCATGGTGAATGAAGTTAATTGAGTATTTAAAAAAATGTTAGCGTACTTGTACGCAATAAACTTCAATTGAATTGGGTTTTCACAAAATTGTTTGCGTAATTTACGCATGTACGCAGCTTATCTGTAGCTCTGTCTAGGGTATGGGATCAATTGATCAGCATTGTCTGTCTATTTCAAGTTACTTTCAAGTTCTCAATATGTGAACCCAAATAATTTCAGCATCTAGATTACAATACAGTAGGATTTGCAAATTGTTCTCTTCTTATAATTTACCATGTGACTTTACATGTAAGCATTTCAAATCTTTTTATGTCTTTGTATTTTAAAACAATTGTCGACACAAAGTTGAAAATATCATCTGAACTGTGGCTGAACATTTTCAGAGTGAATCCCCAGAGGAAGAGAAACCCCCAAGAAAAGGTGACATCTTAGCTTCTCTCTTGTCAATCTTCATCGATCTTCGTGTTGGGGATGAAACGTAAGTACGAAGAAAAACTTAATGAATCTTTTTATCAGAGGAAAGCCCCATTATCTTGCATGCGGTTTGTGATGAAATTTAGCTTGGTTTTGGTCACATCATCATTATATGTATAGGTTTTACACTGCGTCTCTGTTACTGCAGTTGCGTCCGACGGGTACCAACTTTAGCGGAAACTAGTGCCTGATTAAGAGAAACTAGTTGTGTGCAACAAAAGCTGTTTTCATGCGTATATTTATGAACCTAAAATTGTGAGATGGCCACACTTGATTCGGCTTAAGTTTCGTTCATTTTGGTCAACTGTCTCCCATTTAATGAATATTGGTCCGCATACAGTATAAATACTTTTTAAAATATTGCAGTTTGATATTGGGTAATTAATATAATTATGTTTGAAAAGAATTCTTAATATTTCTTTTGTATCTTTTAAACGAAAAAGGTTGTCTCCTCATTCTTATCATTAAAACTTTTTTTATTCTGCTCAAAGAAATGTTAATTCACTTATTGTTTTGATTTCATAGGTCTTTATTGTCTGTTTCAGTTTGAGTGACAAAAAGTTGTCAAGGGAGATAACTAGTCTGACCTCTTACTTGCTGAATAATGATTGGCTGCTGAAGCTGGATGTTCTTGTTCAAGTTACCTCCCCTGTCAACTCTCCTTCACTTCTTGTGCTTGCAAAGTGAGTGAAGATGGGCTTGCTATATGATTGTCTCATGAAATAATATGTATACAAGAATATTACAGTTTTGGCACAATGTTTTCTATCAAAACTCCTTGTCAAACTCTTATTGTTTCATGTGCTTGTACTTAAGATTTGAATATTGAAATGAAAAGATTCCTTCCAATTAATTCTTCTTCAATAAATTTATGATAGATTGATTGTGGAAATAATGAACAAGTTAAATTAAAAGTGTTTTATGTAGAAAGGTGAGAAAAGTTAAAACCAGATTACAGTCAGACCTCGATAATCCGAACGCCTCCGTTTTTCATCAAAATCGTTCGGATAGTGAAACGTTCGGATTACTGAAACATACCAAACTAGTTGGAGTTACTCCCCTTAAAATCTACAGACAGACGATAACGTATTTTGAATATCAAATGAGTTTATTTCATATACACATGACAACTGGGATACATATATCAATTTATCACTATTACACAATTTACAACAATCACAAACTCCAGAAACACAAAGTGAGACATCTCAATTTATTACAATCACAAACTACCGACAAGCTCAACTCACGTGTCAATCCACTGTCATTGAAGTTTACCGATCCAATCAGTGTGAACTGTTAATCACTTATCCGAACGCTTTTGATGAACGGCCGGATTAATGAAGCAGAATTAGTGATAATTAACTAATCCGTTACAGCTGATTGTCGTCCGGATACCGAGACTGAAGCAACGGATTAATGAATCAACAATTAATGAGTTTATATAGAGATTAGTTTGGTTACAGCTTGCTACCGTTCGGATACCGCGGGATTCGGATTATCGGTGGACGGATTATCGGGGTCTGACTGTATATAGAAAATCAAATCTAATGGCTATGCCAATTTGTTCATAATGCTCATAATAATTCTCATCATTATTGAACTCTGTAGTTACACATTGATAAACTAAATGCAGATTCGCAGAATATTCAGTCTTAAGTTTTTCTTTCTCAAATGCAGCCTTTTTAAATCATATTCAAGTTATCCACCTTTATTTCATTAGGTCATGTTTGGAGCAGATCCCTGACAATTTTGCTGACTGTGCAAGTTACCTGAAGTTTATGATGTGCCTGTCAAAGTTTAAAGATTACATTGAAGAAATCATTCTGGTAAGTGTTTCAGGAAATAGCATCTTTACTCCAATATTTCAAGTGATCTGGTTTCAAATAAAATAGATATTTTCATAATTTTTACTTTTGATGATATCACATTTAAAACAATACAGTAATGATTTATATTTTGTTTGTTTCTCATTGTAAGGGATGGTATCAATGTTTTGAATTGATATATTTGACTGTGCTTATAAAAACTCACATAGCCCTGAGCCTTAATCCTGTGAACCGCTGGATTCTTTCAGGTGTTGACATTTCAAAAAAAAAATATAATCTTGAAATAATGGTATACGTCTAATTAAAATCATCGTGTTCTGGAGAGTAAAAGTTTTGAATGCTGATGCTTATTGAAACAAATGCGTACATGTGTGTATCAGGAATCTTTCCCTCCGTGTGGTCTGAAAACCCACCCACATATTCTGTATCCTGTTAAGTTCAGTCAAAACTTAGTCATTTGCAAGACCAATCACATCATATTTTTAAGTACTGTAGCCGAACGGCAGCAATCATGTATAAAAAATGGTAAACTTTTGTTACCTCCCTGTTGCTACTGATGATGGAAGCTTTTGGGTTTGAGAAGAGCCTACCTCAGAACATGTGACAAAAGGGTGTGTGGTCAGACTGTGATAGAGAGAAAACCCTGGATGGAACTCACACTCCCAATGGAGTCAATATTTTTATAATTTTATTCCTTGAAGCAAGGTGGTTTTAAATAATCTGCAATAATAAATAATAGTTGAGGGTTGATAACTTTATCAACTTACACATTAATCATTTAAAGGAAGATATACTTCATATGTGTCCCATTGTTTTCTTTAGCAATGTATGAAGATTCGTGCACCGCTGGGCTTCATTGATTGGCTGACTGAGAGAAGTCCTGAGATAATGGCCGAGATTCCTGATGATGTTCGGTTCAAGGGGAGACAAATCACTTACTTCCTGCTGAATAATCTTTCTGAAGACCTGCAATCTGAGCTCCTAGATGTAAGTACTTGTAGTTGAAAACACAATTTGCTGCCACCACTTTATATGATATATGATCATGGTGTGGTGGTTAATGTACGTCACCCATTTTAGGACAATTGCAATGGGTTTCTTTTTTTCAATTGTCACAAATGTCTCTTCATTGAAATTTTATATTAATTGTAAGAATTTTGACATACAAGTGAGCTGATGACTTTTGTTGCAGTTAGAGAATAAAACTTTGCAACATGTTTTATTCAACCTAGATATCTTTTCTTAAAATCAAAATCAAGTTTATAAAGAATTGACTTTGGAAAATGAAAGGTGAATTTACATATGTTTCGTGTCTAAGATTAGGTACCAAAATAGTGAATAAAGAATAAGTAAAATAAACTTGTCAAAGAAGAGTTGATGAAAAATATTAAAGATTTTCCAATCTATGAAACAGGTGTTGACAGACAAAGAAGCTGCTGCCTATATTTCTGCCATCAACAACCCTGCCGAGGAGAATAGTGTTCAGATGATGGAAGACCAACAGAGTCCACAGGAGTTGTTTGTTGTGGATAAACAAGGAGAAAATAAAAAGGTTGAAATCATTTGATTTTATCTAAATTTATTTCAGAAGTCTTTTTTTAAGATCAAACTTTAATATAGAAATATTAAAAATATTTAGAAAAAAAGTATTTGATCAAAATACAAAATTTTGAGAATATCAATTATTCTTTTTTAAAAAGATTCTTCATGTTTCGTTATGAGGAAATTTTATAAATTGATAACAATATCTTATTAATGAGAAGGACATCTTATCATTGCTTTATTTTAAGCTAATTAAGAAGTCTAAACATTTTGTTCTCTGTGAGAAAATGATAGATTGAAACGATAAAAAGTGAAATTGAAAAGAGCCTTACCTTAACAAATAATTCATCAATATTTTGTTATCTTTCAGAAGAAATCAAAACTGAAATCAAAAGGAGACCAGAAAGAGATGCAAATAGAAGCAGAAGAGCCTGAGAATGTTGAAGCAGAAGCAGAAACAGTCCAGGAGGAAGTCGAAGTCGTTGATCTCTCCAATATGCTGGAAGCTATCCATGCATCAAGTGAGACCTCGGATCTCATGGGGGTTGAGTACATCTCAAACTCTTCCCAAGACTCCCCCAGAGCACAAATACCTTTGGCAAAATTCAAGAAGCCTTCTGGGAAAGTGAAGAGAAAGGATAAGAATCGGACACCAGACGACACAATCGTTCTAGATACAGAGACTTCGTCAGAGGCTGAAGACAACAGAAGTTTACTAATACCGGATCTTTTGAGCCACCTGAGACACGAAAGAGAAGATGAAGGGAGCTGGTCATTGCTTAACGGCAGGACAAATATTGAAGTTGTTGATATCACAAGTGAGGAAGGCATTGAGGAAATTGTGATAGATTCTGATAGCGTACCTAGCGTTACTTCTCCGAGGAAGAAGAAAAAGTCCAGAAGAAGTTCCCAAGAAAGTCTAATTTTGTTAGATGGACCTACGTCACCAAGAAAACACCATCTTGACACTGTCAAGGAAACCACCCAGGCGGGAAAGAGTCCAGAGAAGAAAATAAGCAGTGAAAAAAATGGTTACAACTCGGCCATGGAGAAGAGTCTTCAGATGAGTCCAAATAAAAATGTCAAGACAGATTTTACTGAAATTAAACAATTTTCAAAATTCACGAGAAGGTCAACAAGCAGTATGTCTGAATCTGAGCTCAGTACTGGAAAGTCGGTCAGTGTTTCTTCTCCTTCGAAGTCCACTGTTAAATCAACACCAAGAAAAACAAGAAGTAGTGTTTCTGAAACAGAACAAGACACTGAAGTATTATCTGAGCAAACCATCCCTGTCAGGCTACCAAGCAAATCACCGAAGAAGTCTACTCAGAGAAAGAGTTCATTTCAGATGCAAGAGGAAAGGGAGACAACTTCTGATGATCTTCCTCATAAGGACAGACTCTCTGTAACACAAATGGGAAACATTGCCAAAGCAGCTCGGGAGGATATAAACGCTGAATCGGACACAAGCGAATCTGGAAAGAGAAGGAAACGAAGATCCTCAAAACTTGACAACGACCTCTACGATTTGTCCATCACAACTCCAAAGAAAGGAAAGAAAGGTTCTGAGATTAAGTCAACTCCTGGACGTACGAGGTCGTCTGCTTCAGAAACTGATGAAGCTTCTGGCCCCAACGGCAGAATTAGAAGGAACAGTCAAGTTGAATCTGCTTCTTCTACAAAACCTCTGAAGACTTGTCCCACTCAACCTCTCAATAGTAAAGGGAAAACTCCAGTTCATGGTCAGAAGAGAGAAGTAATCTCATCGGGAGACGATTCAGTGTTCATGTCCCCCAACAAACAAACTGATATGTCTTCTCCTTCAAAGACCCTTCATGTGGAGGACAATCTTCATCCAACCCCATCAAAACGAACCAGAAGAAATTCATCTGCTGAGGCACCCGATACTGTCAAGTTGTCAAGATCTACTCCTGGAAAGTCTGTGATATCCACACCTGGCCGAGGAGCCTTGAAGACCCCATTGAGCAAAGCCTCTTTAAAAACTCCTCTTGGAAAGAATGCTGCAAGAAAGACATCAAGAAAAAGTGAAACAAGTGGTTCACCAGAAAATTTGAAGACACCGAAGACACCTTTAACCAAAGCCTCACTCAAAACCCCGAGTAAAGATATGAAAGAAACCCCAACAAGAAAAACGCCTGCTAAAACTCCGAAGACCAAAACTCCCCTGAAAACAGCACCAGAAGATGCTCAGTCAGGCAAGACCCCTCTCAAGACACCACAAACCAAAGCAGCTCTTAAAACCCCAAAAAGCAAGGCAGCACTCAAAACTCCTAAAGGCAAAACTCCTAAAAACAAGACACCTATAGGACTTGATGAGCATCCATCTGTCACCCAAACTCCAAACAGGAATGCAAAGAAGACACCAATGAAAGATATGTCTGAGAAATCACCAAGCAAAACCACAAAGAAATCGCCAACAATAGACGCAAAGAAATCACCAGCAAAAGCTCCAAGGAACCTTTCACCAAACAAAGAAAAGAACTCTCTTTCCAAGGCTGCAAAGAACCTTTCACCAAAGGAAGACCAGACCATTTCTCCCCGCAAGAACACAGAGAACGTATCTCCTAGCAAAGAGACCCTGAGTGAGGAACCTACAGGGACTCCTGGTATGATGACCCCGAGAAGAAGCACCAGAACTACGGACTCCCCGATGGTGACCAGGTCTGGCAGGAAGCTGAACACCCCCACCAAGCACCTGCAAGCACCTGCTAGAGGTGTCTCCATCCCAGATAGTATTCCAGAGGAGGGCGGGTCTCACAGAGCTACTCCACGCAGACAGGTATTGATTTTGATACTAGTATTGAAAAACTGGGGAGACAATCTGTCGTATCTATTCCATTTTGATAATTGTCCTTATCTTGATGCTTATAACAATTCCAAAGTTAATGATAAATAAAAGCAAATTTCGAACATTTATATCCCACCGGTATGTCAATGCCTTGGATATTTTAATAAAGACCTATATCTATATTTATATCATTTGAAGAAGTGCCTTTTGAGGCTTTCAACTTCTTTTTTTTTTTTTTTTTTTTTCGAAAGTTTTGGTGCTTTTTAAAATTTCTGATTTTTTAGGGACCTTTGAGATATGGCATCTTTTGCTTACTCTTGTTTTTAAGTATATGAGATTATTATATTCTTTATTAGATCTTGCTTATCTGTCAATATTTTCATAATTGACTAATTGTTTTAGTAAATGTCATGAATTTATGTTTCAGCTTGTGAAATCAACGCCAAAACGGTAAGTCCAATCATAAATACTATTAGTTTTATTTTTATTACAAAAAGGGTAATAGGAATCAATGATATCATTTGATTTTTCAGAAAATCTCTGATCCCTATTTCCTGTAAACTATGAATTTCTTCCAAATTAAAAATCTAAATAGAATTAGGGGTCTGTGGACCAAGACAAAGAATATTTTCTCGTTATTTAATATCTAAATTTCAGCATGTTGACATAAGAATGTGATGGTATATTCACTAACCTGGGAACATTGGTGTAGGGATGTTATATACAAATGGAAAAATGTATTGCAACACCTAGTTTTTCAATGACTGTAAAATCAAAGATAAGAGTTTGAGAATTGTCCTATTCATTGTTAAGAGTTTATTTGCTAACCCCTAACTTGCAGGGGGCGGGATAGTGCAGTGGTTAGCGCGTTTGAAATAATCTCGAAAGCAGCAATAAACCCCATATAACCTCACATCACCTCACCTCACCTAACTTTCTGGCCTCAGATTATACCAGGATTCCTCTTGGAAGGTTGCTAACACTTTTGCGGGAGCGCTGGAAATGATTTTAGTCCATTCCCATTCCATGATCTTGTGTGACCATGCCTTTCTTCCAAGCTTGTAGCTTGTGGGCTAAAGCTGTCTTGAAACTATTCAACAACTTGAGAGTTAAACCATGTTTCATGATATGAAAACTTACAAACTGTTCAGTAATTACCGGTCATTCCATTTTTCATTTTGTTTTTGATTAGATATTTGTCTCTGAAAATATCTATGAAACCACCATGGGTTGCAGAAAATAGGAAGAAATAAAATAAAGATGTTGCAATAATATCTTCCAGTTGTATACTTTTCTGAATAATTTCTTTTTGAATTTTGTTTGATTTAACATATTTATTGCATGCTGTCATTCTTTTCAGCACACCACGGAAGAGGGAAGTCTAACAATGAGTCACTGAAGCTCTTACGTCTTTCAATCCACGTTTATAGCATTCACAATGTCTTCAGGATCAATGAAATATCTTTTAGTTCTATTTCAAGGTTACTGTGCAAATTATGTTTCAAGTACTGTAATAATGAATTTGTAAATGTATTTTCTTTATAATAATTATTATTTTCCAAATATGTACTGAGGTGAGTGCTTTAGAATTGTTTTTTTAAAAGACAGTTTTTACGCTTCGTATTTTCTGAAAGAAAATTATACATTTAACAGCTGAAGAACATCAAAAATACGTTGAATTCTGATAAAGTTTTTCATTACTCAGTTTAGTGACAAACTTATGAGTCCGTATCATGTGGAAATAAATTTATGTGCATATTTTATTAATGACAAACTTCACATCTCCTTTAGTGAAAAATTCATTTCTTATTACATTATTTTCTCATAGCGTAACCCACATGATATTTGATATTCCCCGACATATATGGCGATGAACTTCTTTCTTAGATCCGAAACTCCCTATTCATAACCATCCCAGACAATGTTGGTGTGAAACACTTATTTCCTGAGCATAATCCACACTTAATTTATATCAAATAGCAATCTCACGCACATCTTGTGTAACGTATTACACCGTTTTTCAATTTATCTGCATAAAACTGAGAGTTATTCAGTGTACTTTTCTAGTTTACAATAATAATGATTGCACTGTAAACCATTTTCAAAGCAGTAACAAAGTGTAAAAAAAGTTAACATATTGTAAGAGTTATGAAATAATGTATAGCTAAGCTACACAAATCAATTTCTGTAACTCATTTAAAATTTTAGATGTTGCTCACACCAAAACAAATTGCCGCCAGTTTCTTTGAAAGTATCAAAATACAAAGGAAAATTAATTTTTTTGTAATAAAATCTGATGCACTCCAAAATTATAAGAGTTGTGAAATGACTTACAAAGTATGGCTAAACAAATCAATTAATGTAACTCGTGTATAAAAGGTGTTCACGCTAAAATAGTGCCATCGTCTGTAAAAGCATCCCAAAACATAGGGAATATAAGTTTTTTTTTATGATAATTGGAAGCTTTCCAATATTGTCAAATCGGTCATTGCTGTTAACTCTGAATTATTGCCAACTGCAGAGTGGCTGAAATAACTCTTGTCACTTATGCAGACAATTGATTTTGTTTTGTAAACTTGGAACCGAATTTGTTACTGACAGTGAATTGACATATAACATTATTGTAGCACAACTCAAATTCTGTAACTCTCATGTTTAAAAGGTGTTCACACTAAAATGCATGTGATATCACAAAACAGAGAGAAATTACTTTTTGTGGACAAAAAGGCACTACACATTCAGGAATACAGTATTGCTGTCAACTCAAGAATTATCTCAAAGTCAAGCAAGGCTGAAATTAATCTTAGTATAAGGCGGCGCCAGATGACCTGTCTAGAAGCAGTTAAATGGGGGTAACAGCATGCGGATCTACTCAAGGATGCAGTGGCGGGGCCAACCAAAGTTGGAGTAAACTTAGAGAAGGGGAGAAACCATTTACAACACATGGAGTTATCCGCCAAGATGCCAGAAAAATTTTTTTTTACATGTTTCGGAGTCGGTTGACTCCTTCATGAGACTAGGTCATCCGATTCCGAAACATGTTACAATTTTTATTCTGGCATAACTCCATGTGTTGTGGACGATTTCTCCCCTTCTCTTGAAATTAATCTTGTCACTCATGCAGAAAATTGATTATGAAAATGTTTTGTACACTTGGGACCAAGTTTTGTGACTGACTGCTAACATGTTTGTATGTTTGTACATTTGTTGAATAAACCCCCTTGTTGAAGTCCATGTTCTGTTTTCCCTTCCCTCACTCACATAGCACCCAATCATCTGGTATTCACTTTCCAACCACTTATTAACAATTTTATCATAACCACAGAATATTATTACCAAGCCAGTCAGGCCATCATCTCTTCCAGCTATTTCTTCCAACATTAACTTTGGTTGCTCATTGTCTTTGATATAATAAAATCTGACTGACTTTAGCCTTGTAAGAAATATGTGGGTACCACAAAAGTGAAGGATCTCATCTTCACACTGGTTCCTGGAACAGTTTAAACCTGAAAGCGTTTGAAACATTGTCCTTAATTATATAGCTCTACACATCTGACTGACTTGTTTTGTAAGAAATATATTGGTATCAAACAAGTGAAGGAACTCCATGTTTCTCAATTGTTACCCAGATTATTTGAACCAACTTTGTGTTGTTGCAATCAGTTATAAATAAGTTTTTTTAGCCAAAAACGTCTCCAGTTTAGAAAAAAATGACATCAGTATCATTATTTTGGATAGAATGTAAGACCAAGGAAACTATCACAAAAAGTACAACTCATTTGTGACAGAGCAGTAGATCTACTGAAATACAAATGCGACCAGGAATATTGGTATGACTAAAGGCTCTCACAACTCAGCTACATCAAGACGTATCAAGACTACTACTATGACATGGAATTCATTTATACAGGGCCAAAACGATGCAAAAAAAATTCCAACGCTAGTAAGAAGGACACCGCACTATGACATGGTACCAAAACGCCATTTGGCAAGGAAGCTTTGTAAATCTTTGAAAGTTACTTTGCTCTAGAAGTTTAAAAACTGTGTAAGACTTAGGGAGTTTGAAATTGGCAGTTGGAAAGAAGGCACATTGCTGATAAGGCAGCGTTGGGTTCAGCAACACATTGTTTACGGCCGGTATCTTTCTTTAAACACCGATTGTTTGCGAGCAACCTGGGAAATTCATGTTACTGATTGCAATTCTGAATAAAAATGTTCAGTTTTTATGCCAAGGTTAACAAAAGCTTGACGACGAAGAGTTAATTACATTGCACAAGAAGACGCCCCTAATGATTGAAATATCGCAGGAACTTATACTGTGAACAGGACGGATATCAACTTCATTGGAATCATGTCTTTTTTCAAGTGTCACATCACAACGCTGATGTCCATCAGACCAGTCACATGGGCCTGTTGATGAAATCGAAGACATTAGTGACGCTTACCATGTCGGTAGGTAACCCTGCAGAAACAACAATAAAGACTCACAAATTTGTCATACACGACATATTACTTCCATGCAACGGAAATATACATACTTTACTTCCAGATGAGTTGTTCACCTTTTGGAATTTGTTTATATTTAAAGGCAAGTTCGTCGTCATTGGCCCGTCAATGACTGTTCTATGAAATGCAAATGTTTGTATCAATTTTGCATACTTTTCTACACTATTTATAATGACGTCAAAAGAACTTTTCTTGCGCAGTAGAACTACACCCTTCTAACATGATTCAGCGATGTAAATTCGGGTCTGTGCTTTTTCATGAAACACACACTTGTCTTTACAGGTGTTATACAGTCGTTCCTGTACTTATGATCGAGAACTTGAAAAAGTCGTTTGGTTTCACCATTATATCTCTTGTTTGGATTTGACACACTTACGATTTTGTATTTTGAATATATTTGATCTTGTTTGTAATCATAGCTTTAGTTTATTGCATTAAATAGAACTGATGCTTTTGTATCAAATATTGCAAAAATCCAATACGGCAATAATTGCTTTTAAAGGAAATGATCTAACACGAACATACCACTTCTTGACGAAGAAACCATCCTGAACTTCCTTTTTACCTTTCCACTAAGATGTCGCTTACCTCAAAAAACTTTTCTTCTTTGAAACATTTACACCATCGTTTACCAAAGAAAATTGTTGCATCTTGACACACAATTGTAGCTTGACCAAGAATGCATGTGTACATAACCACATAGCCTTGAGTACACCGAATCTCCCGGGATGTTCGTCCGCGAACATTCAATGTAAAAAGAAAGATACCCGTGTTGCTGAACGAAAGGCAGGAAAACACCTATTAACCTTTTTAACTTTACATCAAAATGTCACTTAACCAGAAAATAATAAATTATGTTTATGGTCGGCATGTTCCAGACATCGTGAAACTTTATTTCAGAATCGGAAATCCTGGAACTACTGAAGCAACATACGAATATTCGTCAACGCTTGATGAAGATGTAATCATTGTGGACGCAAGCCCAACAGTGACTCCCGAGCCATGGTCCGAGTCGGATAGAACTATAAACACAAAAGAATGTCCCCCAACTGGACCAATCACTGAGCAGAACCCAGTTAACCCCTTGTATGACAATAGCTGTGTAGTGTTTCCTGTATATTCTTCCTACACTCCAGTACAGTTCCCAAGCTTGAGCTACACAAACTGCTTTGGTTTGGGGAAGCACGGGCTTATTATCAACAGTGGCAGTTCTGATGGTTACACACCCATCACCATGACCAATAGACAAACGGAGAAATTACATTCGAAACTTTTGGGTGAGTATTCAACTATTTTGTATGAAAAAGGGAGTTGTGAACACTGCAATGAGTTGATAACGTCCTATGATACATGATGTTGACATCCATTACGCAAACATTAAATAGCGAGTGGTTTCCATTTGGCATGCATTTCAAAATGAACAGACATGAAGAACCATGCTTCTTTTTACATATTTTTAAAAATGAATTGCAGTCTGATTACTTTCTTTATCGAAATGGAAATAAATTGGTTCAAAGTAATGATCAATTATATAATTCTTTTAAACACTATCACTGGTAGAAGTAGTCTTATTTGCCGAAAATAAACGTTTCAAAGTTCAAAACGAACGACGTTAAAGAAAATACTTATATATTAATTAAGCATTATATGGCATTTAATCTGGGTTTTTTTTCATATAGGAAAAACATGTCCAATTGTGCTCAACAAAAGTTTGTAGAACTGTTGCAATATACTTCTTGTGACAAAATCGTCTTATCGTATATCTAATTTCATGTTCATTCTTGAAGATATAATTCTGTCAACCATAACCTCTCCAACTTCAGACGACCAAGAGAAGCAGCCATTTGGACAAGGTTTCAGATGCGAACTGCCGAAATTACCACCTGTCTTCAAACCAATCAGCGAGCTACACGTGTACCATTCCCGGGTATCAACAGACAACTCTTCTCCATATCCTTCTAACAGCAAACCAAATGGTTTCGCAAACACCCATGTGTCAAATGATTCAGAGTTCGAACCCAGGGCGGTGTCAGCTACGGGGGCTTTCAACTCATTACGTTCTGGCTCAGGTATGATTTAATTTTTCAGCTTTCATCATTGTGACCTTTTGATTTGACGGAATAAAAAAGCATCAACAACCAATGCTTTCCTGTATTGTTCAGTTTTGCCCTGAACTGTCAAACGCCTATCATGTAATCAATTACATTCTCAGCTACAATTGTATATATCATTTTAAACTTATACATTAATGAAGTTGTATATTAACATGTTGATACTGAATAATATTGTTGGCCGTTTTTGACCATTAATAGCTTTGTTCCGTCTTAATAGTGGTGATCAGGACCGTGTTTCTGAGGCAAATGGGTATTTATTGTTAATATATTGCATGCCATGAATCAGTGAGAAACATAAGAAACCAATAATTATGAAAGTATGCTTGTCTCTACGATTCTTGAACATCATGCCTGCAGGATATTCATCGGAGCTTCAGTCAGCCTTGAACGGCGACCTTGACCTTGAAGGTATGGACGACCTTGAGAAGGAAATGGCGTTTGATCTGAGGAACCACCCACCTCACTCTCTGAAACGCGGCAGCACCATGTCCAACTTCACCTACCTCCTGCTCGACCCACGGGTGACAAGGAATCTGCCTGGCAGGGCAAAGTCTCTCGGTACCGTATCACCTCCAATAAACGCCCATTGTTTCCAACAAATGCCGGACCTTTATAAACGCCGGGGTGAAGTTTAGTTGAGAAATTTAGTTTATTCAAGTAAGGATTTGAATCTAACAGTTATAACATTGCTATAAGTTAAGGTCGAGAAATGAGTTGTGTTTGCATGTGGAAAAAAGGAGTACTATAGGGTACTCTTAAATAGCAAGATTCACTACAATAGCATCTTTAATATTTGGTTATATGGGTTTTAACTGTTCATCTTTGCTAGCGCTCCTCTTTGGTTGCCATTCCATTTTTGTCGTTCTCTTTTTATCCATCGATTTATACGCTTTCACATAAAAATGGTTTCAGATGTTCTTAATGATTTCTATTCACTTGCAGACGACCGTGACGTCATATCAACGTTTGTCCGCTCCATCTTCTACGTTGGCAAAGGTCAAGGCAGACGGAGCTACGCACATTTGCGAACTGCTCATGCTCAGTTCTTCAAAAGCAGATCCGGTTTTCCAGTAAGTATGGACATTTTCGAATATAATTTATTTAATCATAGGATCATGACTGTTTAATATCATCTTGAATGGCTATGATTGTGTCAATAGTAAACAATGGCGTTTTATTGGTTCTCGCTTGAGAAATACTGAAAGAATTCAAGAACAAAGTTAACCTGAAGCATTTGACTTTGTCAAACGAATTTTGCTCATATAATTGTCGTCTCCATTCTGCTGCTATTCCATTTTGGAATATATTAGTGAGACAGAACTGCTTGACTTATGACTTTTGTTACTCCAGGACTATCCTGCAACGTAAGTGTACTTCTATCTGTGCAAGGTTTTTACAGCACTCTGATTATCTTCTTCATTTGCACCGTATCGCTTTCAAGACCTTAAAAAAATACAAAATATCAAGCAATATTTTAGAGCCGGAATACGTGAGCCAATGCTAGACATTTTAGGACTAACTTGTAGACGTAACATGTCGGCAACAATACGAGATTAATGTTTAGAATACAACTACGGGGTTGAAGGACCCTAATGAAGCATATTAGTAAAGGAACATCAACAGTTTTCAATTTTGTGGTTAAGTTAAAGTTAATCAATTTATCTGGTTTCCATTCCTACAGACGGAGGTAAGTGGAACCCTGCAGCACATTCTCAACATCTGGACTTCCGGTCACGGTGTTGTGAGCGTTCCGCTGTTTCACAACACGGTAGCCATAGAAGCTCACACCAGGGAGGCCTGCATGATCGAAGCAATAGGTAGGTCGACATTGTCAAATTGTAGTTTGATTCAAGAAGAGTTCTATAGGGCAATGAAGCGGCAAGATTTTTAATTGACAAGGTTATTGATGGCTAATTAGAACATATAAAATGTAATCCCAAACGTATTATCAAAGAAACATTCTGATTTTACTCTCGGGCTTTGTGATAACGAACTGTTCGAAATGAACAGGAAATTGCTAAGGTACAAAGCACTGTAAGACGAACAAAGAATTTGGCTTTATTCCCCATTTTGACTCCAACACCTCTTTTTCCAATTCTTGTAATGTTTCAATCCAAGGATCTGCTGACATTTCATTGTTCAATATTAATATGCCTTAACTTGTGATAGGACATAGTAAAACAGTGGTGAAAATGGTTTAAACTCTTTCTTTTCAATTTATATGTTCTTATCAATTTATCACAAAATTTTGTTTTGTAGGACTGTCCAATTTGACCAACAGACGGCGCGGCGTGTACTATGGCCAGTCCAGAAGCTGGACACGTGAGACCAAATGCATGATGGGAGTTTACCTGCTCAAGAGAGCTCTACAGATCTTCATTTGTGAGGGAGAGCGACCCATTGGTCCGTGGGATATAAGCTGACCAATCGCTGCTCTCTACGGGTGCCATGTACGAAATAGATCAGGCCACTTTATCAATGGTCTACTTTTGAACTTAACCGAATTTCGGGGTGATCGCTTTTTTTCTCCTTATAGAAGACCATTCTCAACCAACAGAGGCAAAATAAGTCGTTTATTTTCATTTAAGCCCTAGTGGAACACGTTTCTGAGGTTCTCATGAATGACATTGGCGATTGCAAATCTTGTATCAACGACCAACACATCTACGCAATTATTACAGGGGTTTGAGTTCGTTAACAAACTACGAGGGTATCGGATAATTTCTTAATTGTGTATCTCGCTGAACAAGGGATTTCTTTAAGAGGCATTTCAGAAGCTTTTTCGATGTCTTAAATCAGTGTATAAAATAGTTTGGAAACCTAGCCTGTCCTGAAAATTAATTGATCAATTCCTTAGGGGAAAATAAGTTTAAAAAATTAATAAGTCACCAGTCCTGACCAAAAAGTAACCAGTCCTGGCAAAAAGCAGCCTGGCGGATGGGATATATTTTATACACTGCTTAAATATCAATTTGTAGATATTGTGTTCAAATCTAATTCAAAGAGACGTATCCGTTTGTGCATTAATTCTATTAATCCATGAAAAACGGCTATTGTGATAAAGCTAACTCGACAAGAAGTATAAATGTGAGAGAGTTTTCAATTTAATGGTTATGAGCCACTATTTGACAGGACATGTGCAAGCATCTTTAATATTGGTTAAAGGGAATCGTCAATCTGTTACCGGATTAAAACGATTCATTGTCACAGACTTTCAGTGATAGCATTATCTGTCACTACATTGAATATATTTCTGGTTTATATCTTATTTGGTGTGAAATTTATTTGATTTGTTAATTTCCACGAAATGTATACAAAGCATGGCGTGCTATTACTGTTATGACTATTATTATTTTAAAAGCTGTTCGAAGTTTTGTTCAGCTTTTTATCGGTTTATGTTGATGAGGTGGTATTTTGTTGAATGTATATTATTTTTTGTTGTGTTTTTGTCTTGTTATTTGTTTACACTCTGTCTGAAAATAAAACTTTTCTGAAAAAGTGGATTGGTTTGATCTTTTTAACAGTTTATATCTAGGGGTTGTAGAATCCTGATACCAGAGTTACTGATGAGGACACGGTCCAATTTATTTGCCGTCGGTCACAAAACTTTGTCCGGAGCATATCTCCGAAACTTTACATGCTATCTTCACCAAACTTCATACACTTATCTTTCGTCTGGAGAAAATCCCCTAAAGTGCACATGCAATTGTCACCAAACTTCACACACTTTTAAACAATGATCCCTGGATGTGCCCGTTGGTGACAATACACCAACAAATAATTTTTATTTTTAGCGGTTTCCATGGAAAAATGAAAATATTTATTCTATGATGAATTACATTGTCCAGAATTTATCTCCTGAAATATACATCTCAGCTCAACCAACATTTATACATGTGTCAATCATCGTCCCTAGATTTTCCCTTTGAGACACCAATATGTGGATATCTTCTGTGGTTTCCATGGGAAACATGACTCACACAGTGCGTCAACAAAAATAACTTTGTCCTCAGCACATCTCATAGAATATTCATAGCTTACTCAAATTTGAAATACAGGGCAACCATTATCCCTGGATGTACCCCTTTAATTGTAAAACCTATAAATTGATTTACTTTTTTGGTTTCAGTGGATCATGACTTACACAATGACTTATCTTTAAAATTTAATAAGCCTTCTCAACTATCAAACAACTTTACCCAATGTTTATCAGATTTTCTATTTGAAATTCTTTGAAGAAAGTGGTAAGGGGGCACGTGAGCTCTGCTCGCTTCATCACTTGTTTGCCTATAGCTGAGAATATTTCAAGTTGCCTGCAAAATATGACAGCGAATCATGTTATGAAAAATGTTCTCGCATCAGCTCATTAGCACATGAGTATTGGTCACTTGTGTACCACCCATGGTTCGCTAGTTCCAGTCGGTGCTCGCAGGTTTCACCGCAATACATAGCCACAATAGTGTTGCGGGCTTTTCTCCCTGCAATGTTACTAGCAGCCGCGATATAAGTGAAATACTCCTGAAAGCGGCGATAAAAACCCATATCACCTCACCTTGGTCACTTAATTTGTGCGTAACAATAGACCTATGAAAACTCGTTGTAGAGATATAAATAATTTTCTAAAAAAATATCCAAGGTCTTTTAAGGCCTTTGACAAATGAACATTAGATTTTGCAATACGAGTCGTATAGCTTTGAGATGATTGAATTTTCTTCTTCGAGATTAGTCTAGTTATGAACTTATGGTGTGGGGTTTATTTTAACAGGGATTTTATAACTATGATATTACGCTAAGAAGTAAGAATGAATTTTCAACAAACATAAAGTGTTAATTTGACTGATGAAGATTTGGATATCAACTTAAAATGTGAAAATTTTGTTTCATCTTACATTTTTCTCAGATTGGATATATATGACACCTGCAAACATTTAAAGATCGAAACTTAGCAATTTTTAAAGTATTTACAGAAGCTAGGACGAAAATAAAACATCTGATATATCTGATTGGAAAAAATGTAGCGCGTTTTAGTTTCAGAAGATTAAAAATTACCCTATCATAGTTATAAATCAAAATAACAAACAAACACTTGATTAAAACGTTTCGCATCCACAAATCGATACCAATAGATTAAAAAAATAATTAATATGAAAACTTTATAGGGATTCTACAACAAGTATACAGTCACTTAGTTTTCAGTGATGAAATAAGATTAGTGACCATAATATATAAAAATTGAAATCCTGTTTATCATTTTGCGTTCAATTAATGTTTTGTAAAAGAAACCCATCAGCTTAGGCTTGATCAGAATCGACAGATGGTCAAGGGGAGACAACTATGATAACAATGAACTTTGACAACATGAACCTTTGCTATGACCTTCACCTTTGACAGATGAACCTCACGCGGCCCGAGATTTCATTGTAAACTTCAAACATGGCGGGACCTTTTGCACATGACATGCGATTTGTAAGAAAATAAGTGTAGATATTTGTAACATATTGGGATGCAAGGATGCGGTTGCTGAAACCAAGCTGGGTCACGCATGATGGTAAATAGATATTCACCGTTCATTTCCTCCCTTTTATGTTGGCACATGCAGTCACATTTTCTGAAAATAATTGTGTCAAATTTATGCAAAGTGACCTGGAAATTACACAATGCACTATGACACAAAGAATACCAAACTTAAAATTGTGAACAGCAACAAAATATGACACAACCTGTGCAGAAAACCAAATATATCTGTATGTAAACATACGTGTTGAACTCGTTCTTGTTGACAGAGACCTAAAAACATGTTCCATAAATAATGTCAACTGCCAAAACGTGTTGATGTTGTTTGGTACTTGATAGGCTATTAATAGTTAGTTCTTTGGTATTCTTGTTCATAATAGAGTAAATTCTTGGGAACATTCCTGTCATTACAGCCGTGACTGAAAGAATTATAATGCAGAGGGTTAAATTATTGAACAAAGTAAACATGCTGAATGCAAAATTATCTGATAACACCTTTTCTTGCATGATCACTTCTCAGGTATAGTAGGGCAAACTGACCGAGGTTCGGACACCACCCAAAGTCGCCCGAACTTCGGACACTTTTGATTAGAAGCTGACGCAGTTATACTTGAAATATCTACATGTCATTTGTTTCAAAATGTTTCTTTGCAATCTGTCTTGATATATATTTTTCATGATAAACATTTTATTATCGTACCCATTTCCCAACTTACTTTTTCGGACAGGGGCAATAAACCGGTTCATGGAGGAAAATGGTGAAATATTGGTTTTCATGTAAATGTTTGCACAAATTTCAGGAAATGTAAGAAGCGCCAAAAGATCATATGCTTTATTTGTTTTAAAAGACAAAGAGAAACTACTATATAATCAAACTCTGATAAATATTTGCAATTAAAAAGTTCATTTAGAAGTAAATATCGGGATTTTCGAAATATATGAAAATGACCTTGGTTCGAACACTTATAAATTTTCTTTATAGAGAATTGAAAAACATATAAATTATCTAACAACTGCTAAGGAAACATAGAGAAACATTCAACCAACACATATTACAAAATTATTTACTCCTAAATCATTTAGTTTCGCCTGTACAATGTTTTAGCGTCAATGCATGCAAACACCATTGTGACGTCATCAGATTCTAGCGGCGCATTCGGGAGTTGCCGAGAAGTTTATCTTCAGAAAGGAAGCCATTTATTATCAAAATATTGAATCATATTTGCAAATTATTGGGTTTTTTTCAATGTAAATAAACGAGTTAATGTGTGTTGGGTGATAAAATTAACCTTTTTGAAATTTGAGGCATATATTAAAGCTGTGATGTATGCGAGAACATTGAGTGGTACTGTCCGAGGTTAGGTCAAGACTGTCCGAACCCCGGGCGAGTTGATATACACAATCAAAACCGTTAATTTCAGTTAATCTACAAATATTTCTACAAAATAAAAATAAATCTTAATACAATACAAAATTTCATTCCTAATGGCATAATTGGCTTAAAATTATTTTCTTCCAATGATAATGTACAGTAGGATCTTTGAAAGTATTTGGATCGGAACACCGTCCGAAACTAGGTCAGTTTGCCCTACATCTTTAGCTATATTGAAGATTGTTGCTAGTGTGTTATTTAGCAGGTAGCAAAATATATTTTAGGCAGTCAAATTGCTACATCTAAGTGCTAATGTTAATCCCTGCAAATGGGTTGATGCATTAAGAATAGATTTTTCGTACTCAAGCCAGATAAAAGTGGGTAGGAATTAAGACAATCAGATATAACAAGATATAAAATCGGATAAACCTCATGTCCGCTATTGAACTGACAGATTATCAGAAATATTGAGTAGTTGTAATGATTTGCAATGTTTATTGCATGTTATGATGAAGAAAAACTTTAGGATCATTTCGTCGTTATTATAAGTATCAATTCATTAAAACATATTAAAAATTGAAGCAGAAGATGGTTCATGATCAGATGTTGTCTTATTTTGTTTCAGCACGACCGATATTTTCGATCGACATTCATCCAGATGGATCCAGATTTGCAACTGGGGGTCAAAGTAAGTAGATAATTTAAATTTTGTAATATTTCTTGAGTTGGTGGAAGGATTTCATTTAATTACACTTGAATGAAAATGCTCCACCTTATAATCGTTAAACCTTACCAACTTTGAAGGAGAAATAAATACAATGGCAGTGAGGATGAGCAGTATCTTGGTATATTGATATATTGCAATACAGAAACAACATGATACGAATCGGTACACACCTCTGAAAATATTCAATATATCGGACGTTAGGAAATTAACATTTTTCCATCTAGTCTAGATTGCAGGGAAACACAACGCAATAAGCGTTATGTTGCAGTAGGTTGTGAACAAGGTGTGTACTTTTGTTTTGGAAATAGTGCAAATATGAATCAGTAATTGATAAATCCTCCTTTCCGAAACGGTTGTCAGCTGAGCAATCATTTTAGCTGTTCTTACTTGTAAATTTGAAAGCATACACAATCGTAATTTTGAAATAGTACCAATATATTGCAATATACTTCTCTGTATCGTAAATGTATTTAAGGATTGTTTTACATGTTTTGTGCCTCTATCGATGTATAACAGCTTGTGCCTCTATCGATGTATAACAGCAACAATTATACATCGTTAGAGGCACAAAACATGTAAAACAATCCTTATAATTACAAAATCAACTTTTTAACAAAGTTTTTCTTAATTTTTTGCAAAAAATCTAACATCAATGTTGTGAGATTGTGGTTTGTTACACGAAACAATACATAGTTGAATCAAAATTGTGAAAATCTATAAACTAAAACGGCAGAAGATTTAATTTCTGTTTCGCAACGGTTGACACCCATGCAATCACATTTCGTCTTAACTGGAATCCGTATTTTCGGAATAACCCTAATTAGCATATCACACAACGTTCAAAATGTCCGCCGTTTGCAAGACGCTCGGAGTGAACAAGCTTGAGAACTCGTAGTTATTAAACTGCAGCCTTTCCGGTGAAGGTATGGATTTCGTTAGGGAGAGGAATGTATTTACTTGTTACAAACGCAGGTGGGAAGTGATAAGATATGTTTTATCTGCCTTTGCAACAGAATGTTACTCGCAACTGTCAAAACCGGTATATTGCGTGAGTTGATTGTGACGTCACATGGAAGGAATGCACGAGGTATGGTTGCAAATTTGTCTGCATTCATCGAGAAATGGCAGCAGGTTTTTGAGCGCTCTCGACCAATCAGAATCGCGGAAATTAGTGTAACAAAATCATTTTGTAATTATTGCAATATGGAGGTGAGGAACGATACCCATCCTAAATGGCAGTACTCAAATTGTTACCCGGCAGTGGACAGTTTCTCTTATTTGTTCAGCTTGCTCAAAAAATTCTTGTGCCAGGGGCTCACAACTTTGGTCTTCATGCAGTAAGGTTCGGGTGCAATGCTACACTGAATTTCAGCACAGTTACACTCATGGTTACTTGAAATGGTTGTACCAGCTGCTGCCTACAAGTTTCACCGCAATGCATAACCAATTAACCATAAGTGTTACAGGCTTCACTCCCTACTCTTACTACACTGCTGTACTGAAATTTTATCCAGGATGTGCCATTTGCTAGAAACCATCCACTGTACTCTTTTCCTAGGCAATCAACTGAGGTCAATTTTGAGGCTTTCAGCTTGCATTTATATATTTAGCAGCCCCGTCTAAGGACGGGGCTGCTTTCAGTTTTTGTGAAGTTTCCATCGCCGCCGCCGCCGCCACACTCGTACTACTAGCTATAACTTTTTTTCACTAAGCTTTCCAGAACTCTAATTCATACCTTACTACTCATACCTCGGGGGAACGATTTTGACACGTTCACTTTCAAGGTCAAAGGTCAACATCACGAGATACGTATTCACTCTTAGAATTCCTTGTAAACGCGATAACTTGAAAAGTTTTTGTGCTATGAAGCTCTAACTTGGTATATATCATCCTTGGAAAAGTAAAAAATTTTGAAAAGGTTTTGGCTACAATCCGTCAAAGGTCAAGGTCACAGCAAGGTCATGACGTAAGCATGTTTTAGCGAAAATGCTTTATTTTAACTATGAACACTTTTAATCAATACATGATTGTTATACTCAATAAAAAGTGTTCAATGATTGTGTGACCCTTGAAGGTCAAAGGTCAAGGTCATGAGATATGAGTTATTACAAAATGCACTACATTTGGGTATAACTTTATCCCATTTAGCTTTTCAGAACTCATGAACATGTCTAAATGTTAATACTTCCAGGGAATCATTATGACATGTTCACTTTCAAGTTCAAAGGTCAAGGTCACGAGTTATAAAATCACCGCAAAATTCTTTGTAAACACGGTAACTTGAAAAGTTTTTGTGCTATGAAGCTCTAACTTGGTATATATCATCCTTGGAAAAGTAAAAAATTTTGAAAAGGTTTCGGATACAATCCGTCAAAGGTCAAGGTCACAGCAAGGTCATGACTTAAGCATGGTTTAGCGAAAATGCTTAATTTTAACTATGATCACTTTTAATCAATACATGATTGTTATACTCAATAAAAAGTGTTCAATTATTGTGTGACCTTGAAGGTCAAAGGTCAAGGTCATGAGATATGAGTTATTGCAATTCCTTGTAAACACAATAACTTTAAAAGTTTTTGTGCTATGAAGTTTAGATTTTGTATATATTATCTCTTGAGAAGTACAAAATTTTCAAAAAGTTTTGGGTACGAACTGTCGAAGGTCAAGGTCACAGCAAGGTCAACATATATGGAGAAAATGGATTAATTTAATTTTTAACACTTTATTTTATTACAATAATGTTATACTCAATGAAATGTGTTCATTGATTATGTGACCTTGAGTGTCAAAGGTCACGGTCACGAGAAAATTCCCAATTTGGTGAGGCCTGTAAAAGGCGGAACAGGGTAAGGCGAAACCCCAAGTTCAGGGGCTGCTCTGCTTTTGCGGTATCCCGCAAACGCTAATCTAGTTTTTTGTTGTTTTTTAAATAATTTCTGATTTGTTGGGGACCGCCGGGACATGTCATCTTCTGACGACTCTTGTTCACATTTGTAGGTGATGACTCCGGCAATGTTGTCATCTGGAACATGGCACCGGTCCGAGAGGAGAGAGATGAGAAAGATGAAAATGTACCCAAAGTTCTCTGTCAGATGGACGATCACCTAGGTAACAGTATACCAAATTTGCATTCACTTCCTAATTTGGCATTTTATTTGAATTCTGGAAATGTAAATGATCAGTTTCTGTGTTGTCAGTCACTTGCCAATACTGAATTGGTATCTCAATTTATGAATTATGATGCATGTACATTAGTTACTTAGATTTCTACACTCGTAACTTCATAAATTTAGGCAAAGCGGATTGTTAATGTATTAATGTACTACCGTATTCGACCTTATAAGGTTTATTAAAGTAGTTTGAATGACGACCTTGGAACTGTGTTTAGGTTGCCTTTGATAACTGATACTGGCGTTCAAAAGATACTTACACATTATTGAGTAGAAAACAACACTGAGAGGGTTGTTGAATTGAATTTAGCTATATTGAATTTATTATTTTAGTCCTGATTGTACATGGGCAGTAGAATACGGTATCACATTTAATGCAAACTGACCATTTTGATAATTGAAATTCACAGACACCCAATTCCTAACAACTTCATAATTTTGATTTTGTATGTTAATATTTTGTTAAACGTCACTCATCTCTCCTCCTCCAGCGTGTGTCAACTGTGTGAGATGGTCGGCCAGCGGCAAGTTTCTGGCGTCCTGCGGAGACGACAAGCTAATCATGATATGGCAAATCAGCAAGTATGTCACTGTGGCATTTTGTTTCTCATTTTGTTATTCAAGCATTGAAACATCTGTATTCTTAGATTAAAAGAATTGTTGCATTAATGACGCTGCTCATGGCTGAAATATTACCTGATCAGAGTTAAGCTCCAACTCACTCATTGTTGTATAAATGTTACTCTTTCTTTAGTAATTTGTAACATTTCTTTTCCTCCTTTTTAATACCACTTTTAATCATCAACTTGAAATTTTTTGCCGTAGCTGTCACCACAATATAATTGTCTTTAACTATTTGCTCAGGTTTGCGCGTCCCACATCAATGTTTGGATCAAATGTTGTGAATATCGAATCCTGGAGACCTGCTTCAACGCTCAGAGGTCATCTTGGAGGTCAGTTAACCTTGCATCTGATTGGTCCTTTCTATTACTATGGAAACTATTGCAGACGTTGACTCAATGTTTTTGAATGATATTAACATCAAATATAAGTAGATCCATCAAAAATTTATCATTAAGTATAACAGGTTTAATATCTATAACTTCAACTCTGTAATATTAACAGTTCACTTTGTTGAGTTCATGGGAAAGGAACGTCATTCACTTTGCAGTTAGTCCATCAGGTAAATATAAAGACATTAAAATGAAAAATGTACAGAGAGAAATATTACATTTATCTGAGCATCCTGCATCAATACATGTAAGATTTAGGGCATCAATACCTTAATGGAGTTAAAAATCAAAATTATGCAACTTCATTTTACAGAGTTATCGCCTGTGTAGGAAAATGTTTGGAGCTATAATGAAAACTGATTTGGCAGGGAGTGTTGATGACTATGTCTTCTTGTTTTTAATTCACGCATTTATAAATATATCTATGCTGCAGATGTTCTAGACTTGGCATGGTCCCCAAGAGACATGTGGCTGGCATCTTGTAGTGTTGACAATACAGTCATTGTGTGGAATGCACTCAAGTTTCCAGGTATTTGTGGCATTCCTTTGTAGTGGTCACATGTAGATGTCACACTTTTGCATAAACCCAGCAGTTACCTAAGGTGCTATGTAAAGGATATTGACCTCTCACTAGGTTTTGGTTGAAAATGTAAACATAAGGTTTAGGTTATTGCCAGCTGCCTGCTTAACAGCACGCTTTTTCCGTAAGACATTTAAAATAAACTTTGCATTAGTTTTAGAATAAAATATTAGGCCTTAATATGAATATATACATATCTATATATACAATATCATATGTGTATGAAAATTACAATATCAGACATGACACAACAAAATGAACATCAGCTGACATGAAGCCTCGGTAGCTCAAGCGGTAAAAGCGTTGCTTGACAACATTGAGGCACCAGGCTCGAATCTTGCTAAACCCTAATTATGTTAAAAAATTCCAAATTTACAAATCTATTTGTTTGTTTTATAATATCTACAAGTTATGAGTGATGTATAAGATCAAATTAAAAAGGTAAAATAATAATATACTTTCTGTAGAATGTCCCAGGGATGTTCTATAGGATGTACAAGGGATAAGCAATATGACATTGAAAGTAGGTTTACCAAAGAAAAGGATAACCTCCAAAATGACACAAGCCTCTGTTCTTATTATCCAATATGCCTGGGTTCTGGCAGATTACCCTAGCGGGAAAAAGTTGCAACACAAAATATCTCCCTTGTTTGCAACCAATGAAAACACCTTGACCTTACGGTGACATCGAAATTACCATGCCTTCATGTTTATTTTCATTAACAGTGTAAGGGAAAATATTTGAAAAATAAAATATGGATGTTTTTTTTAATAAAGTATTGTACTTTTTTTTAACAGTGTAAATTATTGTTTTATGATAAATTTTATCTTACTATTCAACCTCAAAATCTAATACGGTAAGGTAAAAAGCAATGCTTTGTAAATTGGAGAGTTATCTCCCCTGGATGTAAATTTTGTTTTGCCAAGCATACAGAAATTACAGAGGCTTTGATCACTTTTGAAACGGTGTCGCTGATTGCACAACTAATTTGAATTGTGTCCAATCTACCTTTCTACCCTGTGTATTAGTTTATAGAACAGTGGTTTGCTTGGATACTAGGGCTGAGGATCATGGGAAATCTCACGATACGATATGTATCACGACACAGACAGGCGATAGAATGTATCACAATACATTGTTTAAAGTATAACTTAATGCATATTTTGTGAAATATTCAAGATGGTGGCAATTTTGTGTTATGAGATGATCACAAATCGAAAATTTAATTAAAACAGTTTTTTTTTAAATTTTTTTTTTATAAATCAGATTGCTTAAAGCCTTCTGTAGTTACAGTTACTGCACAACACTAGCTGGTTATAAAGTGTTCACTTAGTTTTTCTTTTCATTGTTAAAGTAAGTGAAATCTATTTTTAGTGTATCACGATACAGGATCTAGGAAGCTCACAATACAATAATCATGATTTCCCAAGCTACGATTGTATCGTAGGTATCGATGAATCGTTACAGCCCTATTGGATACGACTGAGATAGCTTTGTTAGGAGAGAAGGATGCTAAGTGTGGAAAGATGAAAATATGTATAATTCCATAGGAATGTGTCTCAGCATATAGTTCTGCAAGCATAACTAAAAATGTAGCAGCTACATTTATGACACTTCATTTTTGAACAATAATCATGTGTAAATGTGCCTTATGAAGTTTTCAACAACCCTACACATGTGTTACAGAACAAGTAGCGACCTTGAGGGGTCACTCCGGACTAGTGAAAGGGGTCACCTGGGATCCTGTAGGGAAATATCTAGCTTCACAGGTGGGTCACATTTGTTGGACAATAAATCAAAAGCAATTTCTTGTATGAGTGAAGAAATTGATAGGCCCTTGCATGTTAATACATTGCATATGGATAAATTGATGATAATTAACTGTTCTCGAATAAGTATTGATACTTTTCACTTTTCAAATGAGACCCAAGAATGGAGAATCTTTAGTTAGCAGAGCAGTTTTGAGCTAAAATTTTAAAAAAAGGCACTTATAGAACTGTGTTTTTCTTGGCTCTAAGAGAGAGATGAAAAAATATGACGATATGTGGATCAACAATTCAAAAATCTTCCAGGAGAGACAGCAGTCTAAAGCCAATTCAAATTGTGGCACCTCCAAAGTTCTGTTTTCGCTCTACAGAAATGAAAAAGTATGAAGCCTATAGTAACTGTAGGATGCACAAGAAGATCTTATCTGTTACATCTAGTTTGGTCCATCTTCCTACGCAAAGCCTTAAACTGTCATCTTATGCCTTGCTGCAGACCCTTTACTTTCATGTGCTGCTATAGTGCCTCTACAGGCACAGAAAGCTCAAGAGTAAGCAGCAAGGCATAAAACTGACAGGTTGGAAACTGGTGTTTTAGGCTTTGCTTAGGAAGATGGGTTTGGTTTTAATAAGTGAACTATTTTTGAAATGTTCTCTTCTCTCCATGTTAGTCTGATGACAAGACTCTAAAAGTATGGAGAACTCTCGACTGGCAGCAAGAGACGAACGTGGAGGCACCATTTAAGGAGGTGAGACTCAATTATATAGGGCTATGAATACTTTGGTACTAATATTATCTAGGAATGTCATGTATTTTTGAAGGAATAACTGATATGTCCTAAACATTAAACAAGAGAATGATTAATAATTAAAAATGTGTGACTAGGAACAGTGATTCCTCAATATACTGTCCTTCCTTGTTTGTTGGACCATTTAAGGATTGTTTTTTATTTTTTAAAAATGTATTGTGCCTCTATCGATGTATAACAGCAACAAATTGTATAAAATCGCGTCAAATCGTTGTTATAATTGGTAATTGTGTTCTCAGTTTACTTGGTTTATATTCATGTAGAAAATAACTGTCAGATGTTATTACAAATTCTTATTTGGTTATTTTGGGGGGTACTATGATTCCAAAATCATTCCATATTGTCTTAAATGTTCCTGCTCTTTCAATGAAAGCAAATATATAAAGACATTAACATAAAATATAGGAATTGTTTATCGATAAGAATTATCTTTCTTCTTTAGTTAATTTATAATAAGTCTCCTTAAATATAAAAAAAATCCTGCATTTTGTCCGCAGTGCGGTGGAACAACCCATGTACTGAGGCTAAACTGGTCCCCGGATGGTCACTACATAGTGTCCGCCCATGCAATGAACAACTCTGGACCAACCGCACAGATTATCGAGAGGGATGGATGGAAAGCTACCCTAGACTTTGTTGGTCATCGAAAGGCTGTGTCAGTTGTTGTAAGTTGTTTTTATGTGTATTACTCAAGTTATCTGTTATTACAAATACAGACTTATTGGTAAAAGAAATTGCTATTATGTTATGCTTTATTTGTATTGTTGGTTTTGTTTGATACTTTAACTAGACCTAATGTCGAATATCTTGATGTATTCTTTTTAGCAGTCATCTCTCAAGTGATAATGTGCATGAAATATAAATGTATTAAGATCACTTTTACTTAAAACATGATCCAGTACTGAACGAATACCTTAAATATTTTGCCATCATTATTTAACCATATGCACCAGCCTATGAATTAGGCAAATGCTTGTATTATGGACCTGTGGCCTTTTATCGAATAAATCTCTCTGTCTGTCAATGGATCATTTTTAGCTCACCTTTACAAAGTAAATGTGAGCTTATGTCATGGCGCTTCGTCCGTCGTCCGTCTGTCTGTCCGTCCGTCCGTCCGTCCGTCCGTCCGTCTGTCCGTCCGTAAACTTTCAGGAAAAAGACTACTCCTAAACGAATCCAGATATCATTCTGAAATTGTAGTATGTTATACCCATGGTGATTCCTCACAGAAAGGTAGACGTTTCAGTTTTGAGAATCCAAGATGGCCGCCATGGCAGCCATATTGAATTTTCAATTAGATTTCAGGAAAAAGACTACTCCTCCTAAACGAATCCAGATATCATTCTGAAATTGTAGTATGTTATACCCATGGTGATTCCTCACAGAAAGGTAGACGTTTCAGTTTTGAGAATCCAAGATGGCCGCCATGGCAGCCATATTGAATTTTCAATTAGATTTCACGAAAAAGACTACTCCTCCTAAAATAAAGGCAGATATCATTCTGAAATTGTAGTATGTTATACCCATGGTGATTCCTCACAGAAAGGTAGACGTTTCAGTTTTGAGAATCCAAGATGGCCGCTAAGGCAGCCATATTGAATTTTCAATTAGATTTCAGGAAAAAGACTACTCCTCCTAAACGAATCCAGATATCATTCTGAAATTGTAGTATGCTATACCCATTGTGATTCCTCACAGAAATGTAGACGTTTCAATTTTGAGAATCCAAGATGGCCACCATGGCAGCCATATTGAATTTTCAATTAGATTTCAGGAAAAAGACTACTCCTCCTAAACGAATGCAGATATCATTCTGAAATTGTAGTATGTTATACCCATGGTGATTCCCCTCGGAACGGTAGACGTTTCAGTTTTGAGAATCCAAGATGGCCGCTATGGCAGCCATATTGAATTTTCAATTAGATTTCATGAAAAGACTACTCTTTCCTAACCAATCTAGATATCATTCTGAAATTGTATTATGTTATACCCATGGTGATTCCTCACAGAAAGGTAGACGTTTCAGTTTTGAGAATCCAAGATGGCCGCCATGACAGCCATATTGAATTTTCAATGAGATATCATGAAAATGACTACTTCTCCTAAACCAATCTAGATATCATTTTCATATTGTAGTATGTTATACCTATAGTGATTCCTCCCACAAAGGTAGACGTTTCAGTTTTGAGAATCCAAGATGGCCGCGATAGCATCCATATTGACTTTTCAGCTGCAGATAACACATCATTATTACTAAATTTTAAGCTTTCATCAAGTGATCACTCGCACTATATAAATTCTCTAATTTGAACTTACTAATCATAATTTTATCTTGAATATAGAATATTTAAGATTGTCATGCAAGTTGTTCTATATTTTAAGTGTTTCTAAAACATTAAGATGAAAGACAAACATAATTAATTAATTTGTTTAAAATATTTATGGCAACTAGCTGCAAAAACCCAATGACATTAAACATCATGTTAGATTTTGAACAATGGTATCTCCCTTATATTCCTTTAAATACCACACATAAGGGGTCAACCAGAGTTCAGATATTTCTGTTGAGTCAGCTGCTAGTCTGTTGCATAATCAACCTGACCCAATTGATATGGTAGAGCATTATGCTATATGGCCATGTGTATGCAATAAGAGTTATGGAAATTAGACTTGTATTCTCATGACAGTGATATGTTCTTTCTAAGAATAACAACTTACACAAAACTTGTCACTTGTTTTGTGTTTAGCAATCTACATGATAAGTTGATGTGGAAAGAGTTATTTTGCATCAGGTTCCAGTTCCTGTGTTTTACTCATATTTGTACCATTTCTATATTTAACAGCAGTTCTTCTTGACACAAAATCAATTTAGGACATAAGCTCACTATATTTTGTTAAATTATATATATTTTTCACAACAATTCATGTTCTCTCCCGTCAAGTCTATTAATACCACACATAAGGGCTTAGCCAGAGTTCAGGTTTACATGCTCAGCACACTAGGTAGTCTAACATTTAGACTCTGAAATGAATATTTCGTAAAATTTCAAAATTTGAAAGAAAAAAAATATAATAAAAAGGAGCCTCTGAGATGTGTTCATTTTCAGAACTGAGCTCAGAGTCTTGTTGTAGACTTGCCTAGGCGCTTTAACAATTAAGGGGTCTGGATGACAGACTACACACTAGGATGCTTCTCCAAATATACGTACACAAAGCCCAATACACAAATTGCTACACTCTCCTTAAGGATCTTGGGCTAGCAGCCCTGCCTGCTTGTATATTGCATAGTAATCCTGACCTAATTGATTAATAGAACATAATGGACTTTATGGAAAGTATATAAATTGTCTTTATGAAAAATATACTTGTATTCTATCAATAGTAATACTTTTTACAAATAACAATTTAAACAAGTCAAGAATCAGCTTTTGTGTACAACAATTTGCACGATGAGTTAATATTAACAAGTCAAGAATCTGCTTTTATGTTCAGTTATCTACATGATAAGTTAATAATAGAGGTATTTTGTATCAGGTTCCAGTTCCAATACCATGTGTTTTATAAATACCTGTAAAAATAAATGATAATTGTATCATGCTGAAGGGGTTCTGGGAACAACATGTCGTCATAGAAGTCATTATTTTTCAATTAGATTTCAGGCCAAGTACTACTCCTACTAAATCAATTAAGATATCATTCTGAAAAGTGAGTATTTTTTTATATAGTGATTCCTGACAAAGACGCATTTATTTTATTATCAAGAATCCAAGATGGTCAATATGTCAATTATATTGAATTTTCAATTAGATTTCATGAAATTCATTGAAAAGAATACATTTCCTGATCAATCAAATCAATGTCATTATATTTGTATTGATACGCTTGTTGTAATATTCATCAACACTATAAATACAGTTACAAAAAACTGTATGAATCATCTTTATCTGCGAACAGCCTGAAACATGACTGTTTTAATAAATCCTTTCCGTTTTACATAATTCCTGACACTTCATATATATGGCAAATAACATAGTCAGTGAGGGATAAATATACATTTTATAATCATCTATATCTGATTACGGTCTGAACAATGATTATCTAGATAATTATAATGATCATTCAATTCAAACAAATCCTTTTCAAAAGCATTTAAAATGATTAAATTTGTTCACTCCCAACACTAACTGTTAGGTTTTTTAGTCCATTGTTCCCATGCAATTAATTTATTCCAAATTGAAAATTTCGGTTAATGAATAACAAATTATCTTTTATTTTGTTTGTCATGCTAATAAAAGATATCATTTAATATTCATCTTCAAAACTAATTGAACAGCTGTCTGAACAATTCTTTTTTTAACAAAGTCTTTCTCACCAATTCTCTCTTTTTGTTAAGATACTTCAATAAACATATTACTGAGTTGACCTCCAGATTATTTTCATTGCAAACCTCTCTTCTACCCCCACCCCTTCTATCCCCCCCTTTCCCTCCTCCCCTTTTTTCTCCTGTCCTTCCATTGCAAACCTATCCCACATTCCTTCTATCCCCCTCCCCCCCAACCCCCCCAACTGCCCCATCTATCCTTCCAGCCCCTCTCCTGCAACTCTCCTCTAAAGAGTATCTGTTTTGCATATTGAAATGAGGGGAGGACACTCACTATATGGAATAACAGTAACTTACACAAGAGGATAAGTTACATAAGCTACATGCAGGTGCAAGAGGTCATCATAGGTCATCATATCTAGTAATTAGCATAAACCCCCATGTTGCTAGCCTATTCTGACCAATCAGATTGCACTAACATAGGTCAAGATTTAAGATATTCAGAAATATTCAGTTAGAATTACATGAGACATTGACCTGGACAGTTTACTTTGGCAATTGGACCTATCACTAGTTGAATTTGTGATTTGTGTCAGAGGGATATATTCCAAATGTTTATGTGCATCATTATTTTAGTTCTTTGGAAGTTGAGAGTGTGACTAAATGAATACTCCTAAACCAATCAAGATATCATAATGAAATTAATACAGATGCCCACATAAAAGTAGCATTTTGAAGATTAAAAAGTCCAAGATGGTCACCAATTTAGCCATAGATATACAAAAATGTTATACAAAAACCTACTGCTTGTTAACAAATCATGATTATATCATTCTTGTATTAATGTTTGTTCAAACTCTAGTGGTTTCCAACAGAAGAATAGCATTTTAAAAGATAAAAAAATCATGATGGCAGCCATAATCAATTATCATATAAAAGATGATTACACAATTCAACCATATTACCACATCATTCATTTTAAGGTGAGCTTCTGTACCCTCGGTACTTTTATTTAAAAACCAAATAAGGCTAAGCTATGAAATTGAGACTTGACTCTTATAAAATTTGTCTTTATTTGAATACTTTCATGCAAAACTTGACAAATGACTTTTTTGGAATAAGAAAATATAAGTAAAAGACTTAAAACATGTTTTTGCATTTCATTGACAGAGGTTTAATCCCCAAATTCTGAACAAGAAGATAAAGAAGGACTCTGGAAAGGTGAGATAAATGGAGGATACTTATTGTAGTTTTCAAGTACCAGGTTTATTTCATCCCGTGACATGGGTAAAGTTGCGCCACTCGTGAAATATCAACTTTACCCATGACACTGGATGAAATAAATCTGGTATTTGGAAAAATACATTTTAGTATTCTATTTATTACATGAGTTTTAATGAAATATGTAATAAGATGACTTTAAAACTGGAAAGTTGCTTCAATTTGTTCACATAGCTGACATTTGTTCAGGCACCTGATCGGTGATGATATGATAAATCGTCACTGGTCACATTAAAAATATGATATATCATCATTGTTACATGATAGACAGTTTTTTTCACTGATTAAACCCAGTATTTCATTGCTGATCATATGATAAAGGGAAGTAACTCCCAGAGTCCAAGCTTGTCAGAGATCATCTCGCCCAAGCTGTTGTATTGAGTGCTTACCTAATCCACTGTACCTAACAAAGTTTGAATAAGTTTTGTCAGTTGTACTTGGGTTTTCTGAATCTCTGTTGTCTTGTCTTGATTATTCTTTCTTGAGAAGATATCGTATTGTAGGCTTCATTTTATGATTCATACCTTTTAGACCTGTTCTATAATTGTAAATGTCAGTCTTGTCAGTCTGCTGAAGTTACTCAATATCTTAAATTCTTAAAACTTAAACAATTTTTTTTATATGTTATGAGGAATTTGTGTAACTTTGCTCTTATTCAACTTCAAAAAAAAAAGAAAAAAGATCTAATATATTTTAGCAGACTTATACAAAGTGTATGTTATAAAATCTATGGAGTATGTTTTGCTTTTTAAAAGGAACTTTAAGAAGATAATTTCTTTCCAGAGTCAGCAGTATTCTTGTTGTGCCATTGGAAGCAAGGATCGGTCTCTCTCAATATGGGTAAGTAGTTATCCTCAAATATTATAATATTATATAAAGTAAGTGCACCTTTAAGTTATGGAAATTTGTAACAATGATTGGATGCAAGATTTTGACAGCCAACTGAACTTAGCCAAACCCTGTCTCAACAGAAGAGTAGGAGGGATGAATGTTTAATCATGGTTGGTCTCCCAATGATTAAAGGGGCAGTAGCACGTTTTTAGGGGGAATATAAGGTGATGTAAGGAAAATGAAAATTAATGATTTCAATTGAAAGACAATGTATTTAAACTAAATGGAGCAGTAATAATTCCAATATATAACATTAAGTTTAGCCATGCGATTCCTTTTCTTACAAAAAATGAATTAAAGGTGTTCACAAAAAAATGGCCGCCAATAGATTTTATGTGAATCTTCATTCTTTGTCCTCTGACTATGGATGATTGACTTGTGTAATGAGATTTTTGACACTTTCAATATAATACATTTAGCATTCACTTACAATTATCAGTGAGAAATTCAAATTATAAAATTATGAAAAAACGTGCTACTGCCCCTTTAAGAGCAACTAAAAATATTGTGTTGAATCTGTGTATTATTTTAGTTATGCACGCCACTAATGGCTGAAATATTGCCCAAGCAGCATAAAACAATAACTCTCTATTTTATTTATGCATAATTTATGTCATCAATGGCTGAAATATTTCCTAAGCTTGGTATAACTTCAAATGAATCACTAATTAATTACCTGTTTGTTTCAGTTAACAGCTCTAAGACGACCTCTCGTTGTGACGCATGATTTGTTTAACAGTTCAATTATGGATATTTCATGGTAGGCAACTCTTACCTTCTTCTTTTTCTTTACTTGGCTCATAGCATGTTTATCAATCCCACATGATAAACCTGCTTGCATATGGATAAACATTGTTTGTCTTCAAATCTTTGTTTAAATTTAAAAAAGCTATCAAATTACAAAAAATAATTTAATATGTAATATTTTCATGAGTAAAATTTTACCACTTTGTTATGTACCAATTGTCAAAGCAGTGTTTGATCAAAATTATTATCAAGGCAGAGTAATTATAGGATATCACTCTACAACAGGGGACTCTTAACCTCTTATTTAAACTAAGCTCAAGAGTAACAATGTTATATTTGGAATCACTATCTTTAATAGTACAGATTCCTTTACTTATTCAAGATAGTGTGATCCCAAATAAAACATTGTTACTTTTGTTCACTATCTAAATGGCATGTATCTCTAATACATTCAACTTTGGGAGCTGTGCAAATTAACATCTATCAGAGCGGTAATGAATGTAACAACAGCTTGACTACCGCTTATTGGACCTCCATTTCTGTGGATTGCGAAACAGGCGGTTAGCTGTTGGTATGGTCATTGCTGGCGGTGTTGCCTGACTCTGAGGTTGTGGGTTCGAATCCTGCATGGGACTTGGCCTGAAAAAGTACAAGAATCTGTACTTTTCAAGATAGAGTGAGCCCAAATATAACATTGTCACCTTTGTTCACTATCTAAATGGCATTTATCTCTAAGCTCAAGAGTTCCTTTTGTCAACAGGAGCCAGTCCGGCTTAGAGCTGATGTGCTGCTCCCTGGACGGAACCGTTGCATTTGTCGACTTTACTCAGGAGGAAATAGGTCACCCTCTGTCCAAGGTTGAAGTGGTAGGTGTTCCATATATCTATAGGAGCTATTGAGCCTGTTGAGTAGCTTAACGTTACTTTTCCTGAATAAGTTATCGGAGCTTAACACATTCTGTAAACATGGCTTCTAGGAGAGACATTTTATCATTACCTTTAGACTGAATTGAATAGAAATCAAAGTCTTGGAACAACAATTTCTTTTGTGTGGGAATTGTGATCATTTGATTTAACTCATTTTACAGTTTCCTTTTTAAAACGAAAACAATTAAGCCTTAGGTTGATTTTGTATATTTCTATAATTCAAATGTTATATGCCAGAACTCAAGTATTTCATACTTCTGAATTTTTTTTTATTATTTCCACGGCGCAACTTTTACTCAAAGAACTTGTAATTAAGATCTTTCTCAGATGTTTTATTCTCATTCAAAATGTTTTTAAATGTTCAATGTATTCACAGCAAACCCTCCTAGAGAAGATCTATGGGAAGAGCCTTCCAATCCACACAGCAGTCAATGCAGCGAGCCAAGTGATCGAGTCGGCAGCACTTCTCAATCTACAACAGCAGCAGCGAGAGAAACAGAAGGAGAAAATGCTTGAGAATAACGCTTTGAACAGCAAGCCACCTGTCAACGGGGAATCGACGCCATTCAAGGTGTCGCAAAAACCAAACACTGATGTAACGAGCGTTTCGCCGCAGGCAGCTTTTCCGTCTATCACTAAATTCCTCTCAGCTCTTACTAACTCTCCTTGTGTTATATGAACAGATTATTAAGTAGGTTAAGACTTTGATAAGTGTTTGAGTTAAATTGAACAATTAAAATATGTTCCTGAGCATCATTCTGAGGTAGTATTGTCTTTGTGTAGTTTTAGGTCTAAGGCAATCCTCAGTATCTGATTTTAGAGTCAGCTTTTAAAATTTATAATTTATTCCTTTGATTTTAATTTTGAAATACTAATCTGGCACATGGTGAAGGTTGAATGAAGCCTTGAAGTACATTATATATCACATGGGTTTGGTTGCGGTAATAATGCGTAGATGTACAGTGATTCTGAAGCCTAGATATGTGAATAGGACAAATGTCCTAAGTGTATGTCTAGTAATAGGCCATTGACCTGAAGCTCTTAGAGAGCTTTAAACCAAGTATTAATAACTTTTGGAATTATTCAACTAAAATTGTTTGCTATATTTCATGGTGCAACTTGAATTCATGGTTTGGTTAACCTTTCCATTTTTAAAGATTAATAACATTTAACAAGTGAACATCAATATTCATTATTCATAAGCCAAAATGTAGAATTAATATTACAATTATTGATCAGCCTCAATGTCCTAAGTCAATAGAAGTTAATAGGTCATTTGAAAATGTAATAGGTCAATGGCCTATGGCCTAGAGCAATCAAAATCCCTGATGTACATCAAGCATCATGTACTAGTTTTGGATAATTTTTAGAAAAATAAGTTCCTTTCTTTGACACTTAAATCTGTGCTATTTTGGTATAATAGTATTGTGTAGAAAAATATTATTTTACTCCTAGCACAGCTGATAAACTTCAATAATATGATACAATACTCTTAAATGTTCTGCAAAAGCTTTGCATGGCAGGGGTTCAGAATGCTTATTATCGTGATGTCTTAATGGTTATGGCAATTGAGTTTCATTAATTACTTCCCAATGATCCTGTCTGTCACTATTCACCCTTTAACATTAACATTATTATTGTTTGGGCCATAATAATCATTTACCGCATTTCCTTGAATTGAGGCCGGTCTTGAATACACGGGTCACAAGTTGATGCCTGGGGCACAGACATTTGAATATAATAGATGTGTCTTAAATAAACTAGGGTAAAGAGATGAATTCATTGATGAAATTGGCTCTACTAAATCTAAGATGAATAGAATTATTTATCTTTTATGACAATAGCACAAGTCATAATTGAGTTCTTTGAATTAAATAAAATTGTCGTGATTTCATTTATAAATTTTGGTGTTCCTTTACGGTTTGTCCGTGAAATACTAAAACAAGATTAAACGTCTGGTCTGCAATAGGCACTAAGGCTGTGGGTAATCTGAAAAGATAAATGCTTTGGGCGTCTATTCGAGGAAATACGGTATTATTTTCTTGTCACTTTCCTTCATCAAAGATGTTAGCAACCATATTCATCTGTCATGTATATTTTTGCCATTTTGGGTTGTTAAAGCATTAAAGTTAGTGTTATCACCACCAATTGGCAAATTTGCTTTTGGTCCCCGGAACGAAAAATAATTATCAATTGCTGGATTGCAGGGTAAAGTAGATGTTGCTGATTTCAAATTCTGTTTCTGTTCCAATATGTTTAATAACATCAAATCTTTTGGTTTTTTTTAAAAGATAAGTTTTTTACAAAATAATGAGATCATCATCTGGGGTGGTTTACTTTAAAAAAAAAAAATTTTTTTTGGTTTCCATGTTTTTCAAGCTAGAGTCTGAGTTTGCCAGACTGTCAGATTAATAGAAGATATTACTGTATCATGGAGTGTCTAGTCCACAAACTAGTGGTGTATGAACAACTTTGGTTTATAGCATGTTTCTTTGCCCTGTGCGTTAAATTTGGGGGCTGTAGACTGAAGAATGTTTTGGCTGTTTATTGAGATTTTCTTTTTTTGTACATCTAGCCTAAGAGTAAACATTTTCAGCAGTTTGAGATTAACGTTGTATTTGACATCTATCCTAAGCGTGAGAATCTAATGTTTTATTATGGCCAAATTTAAAGTTTTTGCTCTTGTCACGGTTCACAGGAATCGCTTTCTTTCCAGCCACGGGACAAACAGATCGAGACCAAAACTGCCGACGGAAGACGTAGGATAACACCAATCTTCCTCGCACCACAACCGGAAATAGGCTTTGAGTGAGTAAATATCAAAGAACTCAAGATGAAACTTTCTCCCAATAACTTCTCTATGAATCATGGTACCTTATAATATTTGTTTCATAAGTATTCAGCCAAACATGTGTTTAAAGCCCTAAAGCTTGTAGATTGTTGAATTGTTTTTTTGTTATTGACACCTAATCAGCCTTGTCCATCTTCATTATACTCATTTAATCAATGGTTACCGAATCTGTTACAGTATAAGCTTTGAAAACCTCAAAACTTGCATGTAAAATGATGAATGTTGTCCAGTGATTAATCAACCCCTGAGTCCTGATTCAATTTGTGGATTGATCACCGATTGTTCCATTTCAGAGATGCACCTCAGCCTTTCAACAGCAAGAAGATTGAGTTCTCATCCACGGAGCGACAGAGTTCAATCCAGATTCAGAAACTGGACAGAGTTACAGGCCCTGGCCTGTTGTCGTCAAGCTCCCAATCCCTCCAGTCCCCGCCCGGTAACAGCACCGGACTTCCTGACTGTAAAACTCCTTCAACCAATGATGCAAACAAAACTGACGTCAAGACCCCGTCCACTAGCGAAGGGAATAAAGGACTCTCTTCTGCATCAACCGCTGTCTTCCAGGTCTGTTTGTGAAACACTTTAGCTTTCTTATAGTTCGTGTAGTCTCAGAACTGTGATTTTACTTCTGCTAAATGATGAAATTAAGATAATTTAACCTCAAAGAAGACCATCCTCTTTCACACACAATTTCATACTTTATTAAAGCTCATCAGGCCTGTAAGGTTGAGAAAGCTGAAACATTGTGTACAGATTCCTTGACTAGTGAGGATTATAATTTATTGCTTTGGTGACCCTGTGGCCCCTAATAAGGGCAGCAGGGGGCACACCCTTAAACCCTAATTTCATCTTTTTTCTCAAGAAGCATCAGGCCTATGAAGCTGAAACAACCTAAAGCAAATTGTAATATCAAGCCTAATGAACTGCAGAGCTATTGTCTCTAGTGTTATGGATGAGTTGTGATAGAAATTCATTGTTACTAACTTTGATACCACAAATGCAACTAAAGATTTACTATTCCTAACAAGTTTTCTGTACCCAAATCAGGGTTTTACATAGTCAATCGAAATCGAGAGTGCTGGGGACTCAAAGCATATATTTTTAGGAGTCCTTTTCCTATTTCAGGAGTCCTTAAAAACATTATAGAAGTTTCATACTTAATGGAAAGGTTGATAAAGATTGCCTTTAATGGGATGGTTATTGGTTGATGTTTTAATACCATCTTGACATGAAAATCATACTGAAATGTGTTTTCATTGAAAAATTAGATATTCGTATCAAAATAATACTGCGTCACAGAGGACCCACATGATTATTATTTTGGGGTCCTCCTGACATTTTCTGCATCAAATACTCAAGAAAGTTGCATCACGTAAAACCCTGCCCAAATTTACTCTCTTAGTGTGGTAACTGTGTTTGCATGTATGTTGACATCACTTTGTGTGACATCTTATACAAACTGTGTGGCTTGTCTTTACTATATATATACATATGATAGTAGACCATTTTGATGTCATTGCTCTACTATGAGACGATATTCAACAAGCGTGTGTTTTATTATCTGATAAAATGATAAGTTGATCTATCCTACCTGATTCATCAGAACTGATGGCGGTTTTAAACATGATATTTAATTTTTTCTCCTCACTATTTCAGCCAATGAAAGCTCTAGAAAAGACGCCAACTAAAGTGGACCGATCCAAATCAGCAACAGCGGCCAGTACTCCTACCAAAACTACAACCACTCCCTCTGAAAAGTTAGTTTCACTCAACTCTAGATGTTAGATTTTAAACTCTTGTACAGAGGCCTGTAATATCCCTAGAGTACTTAGTGTTTGACTTTTAAAGGGGCAGGGGCATGTTTTGTATGATAAATTAAAATGATCTTGAGAAATTAAAATATGTGTACATGACAATCTATGGCCCTCTTCATTGTTGCAAAATTATTTTTCTGACCTTTTATCCAAACTTCTGTACTATGCGAAAGATTTGAGTGAGTTTGACTTCAAGATATTTCTGTTGAGCAAGGAGAAAAGGTCATACAGTGTACTTTTATGCCCCTTAATCAGAGATATTATTTGTCCTATCCGTCTGTCTGTCTGTTTGTCACAAAAAACTTTTAACATTGCTCATTACTTTTGATTGCTTGGGGTTGACCATTGATATTACACATGTGCATGTGACCTTGACCTTAGCACAGCAAGCATATTTAGAAAACTTTAACCTTGGCCATAACTTGTGATTGGATAGAGATAGATCTTTTGATATTTCACATGTGCATCTATCATGATATGACCTTTCAGATGAGGTCATGACTTTTGACCATGTGCCCTTGACTTTGGCATCGGGACATTAGTGTTTCACAAATACAGCTTGTTGATATGAATACTGTTTTATGATCCTGCTCTAGATGTAAGTTTTTAAACTCTGATAAAAAAACCATTAATATCCCTACTTGGTGTTTGACTTTAATAGGAGCAGAGGCATGTTTTGTATGATAAATTAAAATGATCTTGAGAAATTAAGATATATGTAACCAAATGCAAGACAATGTTTTTAGTCAAAAGATTCAGTTCTAAAAACGAATGTACCATATGTCATAGTACTGCCATGTCGTTAATGAAGTGGTAATCTCAAACTGAAGTTCTTACCTCTAAGGCATTTTTATAATAGTAATAATTAGGGTATTTATATGGCGCACATATGCACATCGAATGGATAATCAATGCGCTCCCTGAATTTTTACCCTGGTCTAACCCAAGCTGCCGATTAAGTGCTTGGGTGAACAGAGGCACATTTATTTAAAATCTTGTGCCCAAAACGACACCACAAGTTATTCAACTCGTGTCTCAGGGTGGGGCAGGGAATCACCCTTCAAATTCTCAGTTCATTCAGCAATCAATCGGGTAACTCACCTATCCGGTGAGCCACGGCAGATGCTGCTGAACTACATTGATAGCGGTCAACTGAGCTTTGCACAGAACCACGTGCCACAACATGCATTGGAAACCTTTAAAATGTCTCATTCTTCAGGACCAGAGAAAGTCATGCCAGTATTGAATAAAACAATTTATTACAAAACTACTTGATCTTATAGGACGGCTCAAGAGAAAGAGAAGGAAAGAGAGCGAGATAAAGAGAAGTTGAACGACTACCACCGTGCCAAACTCTCCTCCGGTCTCACTGTGAAGAGGAAGATAGATTCAGAGAGGCGTGGTAAAGTTGGCCGACCACGTAAAATTGATCGTGAAGCAAGAGAAGCAGAAAGGATGTCCTTTACACAGGCTCCATCCACTCCTGTAAGTTAAAGCTCAATGTCAGTCGTAATTCATCAAACAAACGGAGGATATCTCTTGCTGAATTTGATATCACTTCTCGCTCATCCAGTGACAGGACAGAGTCAGTATTTTCAGGAGTGGTATAATTATCTCAACTGCAGTTTACAAATAATTTTTTTTTCATAAGGATATCATTGCCGAAATATTTTGGTCATCTGTAAGTACTATTCATTAAAATTACACATGGACTTGTTATTTATACATTTCAACCCTAGTGCAAAATAAGGGATCAAAATGAAAATATTAAAACCATAGATATTTCTAAAATTCTTTTGAAAATTTTAGGATTGAATTAATAGATATATGAAGGTAACTTATTTCCTGGTTGGGCTTACCTTGTACCATATTATGCTGTTAAGTTAGGCTTCAGATTCTTGCTTGTGCATTTAAGAAATTGATTGAACATTGATTTGAGTAGGTTTTAGATGATGCCAAGCAATTTTGATCAATAGATCAATATATATGTCAACTTAAAGGAAACCTTAAGTTAACCAGGTTATTGACTGTTGAACTAGCCCTTTTTTTATTAAGTGTTTTTCGGAACAGGTGTTTATCCTCCTTCTTCCTGCTATCAAAAGAGTTGGTTGGTCAGTCAGAGCCCTTTTTGTAGATAATAGAAGATTGAAGACTATTTTCGTGTTCTACTAGTTATCCTACATCAAAAGTAATTTCGGAGCTCTAATAATTCTGTATCTGTATCAGTCATACCCGTCTTGTATTGTGATTTCAATCTTATCACTCATTCCATTGACCTTCTTCAAAATAGATTTGGTCAAGTTGTAAACTGTTAGAGCTAAATACCATTAGGAGGTAATGACCCTCCAATTAAAATACGTAAATTTTGAAGTATAGAAAAAAGTTAAGTACATATATTGACAAAATTTGTTTCTTGAAGTTTTCAAACATAATGAATTAGGATACAATCTAGTTATCTGCAAACTCTGTAAAAGAAAAGTATTATGTACGATTTTGCAGGTGGCAGCAGACCGAGAAATAATCCGGCATGTTCCTGCAACAAGCGATCTTCACCTTCCTGTTCCTGTTATTGAAACCACCTCCCAAAAACAGGTACTTATAATTTTCAATTATTGATTTTATAAATTTTGTGTATCTCTTGTTTGACTATGTTTTGTAAAACTTCTAAAATAGGGTGTGCATTGCCTTTCATCATGTTTTAGAACAAATTGTACCTAAAAGGTAAATCTACAAATTTGACCTGCTGAGTCAAGTCGTCTTGCTTCCAAGGTCTTGTGAGTTTTACGAGTCTCTCACAATGTGAGCAAATTGTCAAACTTTTGTAAACCTGAGACACACAGCTATATGTTTTATAATGGGTCCTTTCAAATTTTAAGAGTACAGTAGAACACAGATATAGCGAATGATCGGTTATAGTGAACACATTTTTAAGTCCCATTGAAAGCCTTCTGCATGGCAGCCAAAATGAGTAGCTAACATCGGATAAAGCGAACTAAATTCTTTGGTCCCTTGGAGTTTGTTATATCCGTGTTCTTCTTTGTTTGATTCAGGATCCAGGAGACAAACTATCAGGGTATTTATTATCAGAATGTAAAAGACATACGTTTCAGATTGGAGATGGGCACAACTTGGTCTGTATCCCTGGAGGTGGAGAACAATTAATACTAACCTCTGATTGTGCAGGTTGTATTTAACGACCTTGTTTCAGATTGTGGGTAAAAGTGGCACGCCTGGGTCTGTATCTCCGAGAGTTGGAGAAATTCCTCTGGTTGTGCAGATTGTATAAACCACTTTGTTTCAGATTGTGGGTAAAAGTGGCACGCCTGGGTCTGTATCTCCGAGAGTTGGAGAAATTCCTCTGGTTGTGCAGATTGTAATAAACCACTTTGTTTCAGATTGTGGGTAAAAGTGGCACGCCTGGGTCTGTATCTCCGAGAGTTGGAGAAATTCCTCTGGTTGTGCAGATTGTAATAAACCACTTTGTTTCAGATTGTGGGTAAAAGTGGCACGCCTGGGTCTGTATCTCCGAGAGTTGGAGAAATTCCTCTGGTTGTGCAGATTGTAATAAACCACTTTGTTTCAGATTGTGGGTAAAAGTGGCACGCCTGGGTCTGTATCTCTGGAAGTGGAGAACAATGTGGGCGGGGCAGCTCACAAGCTCCACAAAGTGTCGTGTCTCAGGGACGGAGCAGTCGTCTGGGAGCAGGTCATGACCTCCAAAATTAACATTGTCACCGGCTCAAGGTACGACAGTCCTTTCCTTTGTTATTCACCTAATAGCAGTTATCACTGTGATTTATCTTTTTCTTTCATTATTTTTTGCTTTTGCTGATAGTGTGAGTATCTTCTGTTGTTCCTTGCAAAAGAGAATCTTTTCTAAAACGAGTCATAACCTTAATTGTTTATGTTATGTGTCAATTTGGTATTATTGATATTGGGCTACGAATTACATTTCAAGTTCTATATCCACTGTAGCGTTTTTATTTGAAATTGGAACATGAGACATGTAAAGTAAACAATCAAATTTACAATGTATATATATCATAATTTATTGGTTTTATTGAATTTATCATCTTATTGTGACATATAGCATTGACTTTGTGAAGAATATTCTGATTGTTTTGGTATTTTCAAATCATTTACATGCATGGGGTTGATTGTAGATGTACAAACTCTGTTTCAGCCACGTGTTTGCTGTCGCATGTGAGAACCACTCGGTATCCTTCTTCAGTGAAGGAGGAAGGAAGATTCTACCTACCATAGTGCTAAACTCTAACGTCTCTATACTAGAATGTACAAACTACTACGTTATGGCCATCACTCGCAAAGGAAATCTTTATGTGTGGTGAGTACATGTCTGTTACTTTTGTAGCCTAAACTTTGCCAATGGTTGATATACTGCTGAGACTGTAATTAACACCAACTCACACTCTTTACGTGACATGGTGCTGTTAATAGCAAATGTTTCCCAAATGGGTCAATATCTCTCAAGGGTTGCAGCTAATGTCGGAAATATTGCCAAAGGGTGCTTAACAATAACTCTCAGTTTTACGCGTAGCACATATGCAGTGTGTCTGAATTGGTTGAAGCAAAATCTACCCTCTTCAATTTAAACAGTCACTTCTTTATCATTGATGTACTATCTACTATGACATAAGAAATTTGTGTTACAATGATACGTCATTATTGTGATGACTTCAGTGAAACCTTGCAAAAACATAGTGCAGGTGTTATAAATATATTTACATGTCAAAATTATCTCTTTGTAGTGAAAATCAAATCTTTTGTTTGAATTCTGTAACCAATTATCATTGATTTTAATAAGCCTTTGTTTACAACTACACACAACTATTGTTAGAATAGGAAAAGGGGAAATGTTGCTTTATGATCGTGAAGAAATGACCTCATTGCTTCATGGTTTTTTATTTCTTCAGGTCTTTGCAGTCGTATGGTGCTATTATAAAGAATGAAAGTTTATCAGGAGTTATGTCAGGTAAGACTGAACTTATCCTCCTTTTGTTCACCTAGTGTATAAAATCAATCCAATTGCTTATTATTTTTGGAAAGGGTAAGAAAGCAATATTTATTTTTTTATTATTCATCAAATAAATGAATATACACAGGGATTTGGAAAGATATTTTTGACAATGGTCCATTTTCAGTTTTTTTGGGTAATTTTCTGAATTTCAATTGGGCCATTGACCATTATATCAATAGGAAACTTCAAAATTTCAATGTGCCATTTTTTAATCCAATGTGCAAAACGGCCAATGGCCCCTGCCTTTCCAAAAAACTGCATGTCATAGAAGAGCCTGCAGATTTTTTATGAAGAAGAAAGAAGAAAAGAAGAAAAATATTTTATTTAGGTGTCACACAACGTACATTCGTAAAAACAGTAATATATCAATATACAGTACGTTGTCCGGCCAACAATGGCCTACGAGACCCCAAAAAGGAAAATGTTGTTTTTTCAAATCAAATGCCTCTGCCAGTTAAGCTAAGTCAGCCAAGTTCTTCCAACACTGTATTAGGCTTAGCCTATTAGCTGTAATTCTTTAACAAATTACACCACTAAAGGCAGACATGTTGCACATCAAGAAACAATCTATGACAAAAGTTTGATTGTTAAAAGGTTAACAGTATTATATATTAATTTGTAACATATGATTGATTTGATAAAATGAATGGGTTTCTTGTTATGTATTTCAGGGTCAGACAGTGTTGACAAGACAATGTTGACGAAAGACGGAATCCCGGTGATCACTCTGTCCAATAAGAAGTCCTACACCTTCTCTCTTGATCTCTCTTCATGGTCAGTCGCCATCAATGACCTCCATTGTTTGTTATTCACAACCATATTTCTCTCATCTGGCCTATGTAACAAGATATGATTATGGCATAGCGAGGGGTCTAAAAACCTTTCACATTTTCAAATTCTCCTCCAAAACCACTGAATCCCCAAAGTTCTAATTTTGGAGAATGTACCTTGTACATTGGAGATCCTGATTAAGACAATTATCATAGCTTCAATACAGGTAATAGATCTCACTACATTACTTAAAATCATGGGAAAATTTTAATCAAGATTATCCATGTCAAACAAGTTTTGATAGATATCTTCTTATGTGTTATTTCTGCTGTTGACCAGATATCTGATTATCATAAATAGTCTGGTCACCCTTTAACCCTTATGAAAATTTGACCAAAGGATTAGAATGTGTCCGGCCAGTGCATTAACATTTCAATAATACTGTCTGTCTGATTAAGTCACGTGTTATTTGCATGGGTCCACAAATGTTTACTTTCCTCTAATTGATAATAGTGTTATTACAAGACACAGCCTTGACCATGACATTTCTTGACCATGAACTTAATTGAAGGCTGGAGTATCATATGAAAAATGTGAACCATTTTTTCCCTTAATAATATTTACATACTCGGATAAGTAATTAAGTACAGGAAACTTACCCAGACATGTCTATCTATCTACAGGATTCTGGTCAACGACCGAGAGGACCGTCTCCAACTGTGTTCAAATCATCATGGCTGCCTCCCCACGTCTGATTCTGTCTCCAGGGTTACCGGCACCCTTGCCTCCCTCCAGTCAAACCCAGACAAGTAGGCAGTCTCTCTTTGCTTATTTATGCAGTGGTTAACTCAATGCACATTCAAAAGGGATCACAACTTGGTTTTCTGCCACAACACCCACAGTATAGAAGATTTTTTTGGTTTGGTACATAACTGAAATGAGAAAACTAATCAACTACAACAATCAACTTTTTGTTTTGAAGATGATATTTATCAATTTGAAACTTCAACAGTGAATGTCAAACTGAATCAAATTTGCCTGTATAAATTGAGTCTTCAGTTAAAATGTCCATTACACTTTGAGTGCTAAGAACCAAAATAAGAATACTATGGACTGTTCACCCCTTTACTTCATTGCAGTCCTTATCATTTGCTTAACCAATAGTATAAAGATGTGATATTTAATATGAGTGCCCATTCATCCAAGAATCATGTAGTGTATGATAAATATTAGTTCAAATAGTTTGTTGATTTTACATGGATGTTTTCATTTGTGTTTACTTCTCTCTATAATTTTCAAAGAAAAATGATACACTGCTCCTGCAATTTAACCACTATACCACTAATGACTAATGAAGAAACATATATGGATGACAATTTTTTTATTCATGATATGCAACGTTAAACAACACAAGAAACTGTCGAAATGTCGCATATCATGAATAAAGAAATTGTCATCCATATAATTATGTTTCTTCATTTTCATCATTCATCTTTCATCATTCCATCTTCTAAAATGCCCCTAAAGAAGCCACTTTACCACTGCTCCTCAAGCGCTTCCTGACACATTATTATTCCTACAATTTCATGTTATAGACCTGGTCACAAGGCTGCTGGTATGCTGGGAGCCTCTTCAGAGCTGAAGCAGACGGCAACACTCAGCCATCTTGAATCTCAGGTCGCCGTGTCCCTCAACTTGAAGTCTCAGTCAGAGTACAAGTTCTGGCTTCTCACCTACGTGCGCTATCTCGTCCAGGAAGGTGGGTCTTGATTAATGAGACACTTCATCTCTGCATGAATTTAAGTTTTGTTGTGATACATGCCAAAATAAAATGTGTTGACATAAATTCCAAACACTTGTCAACGAATGTGCTCCTTGATTATTATCATGTGCCTCATTGCCCAGTTTTCGATCATAAATATGAACTTAAATTGGAACAAATAAATTAAATAAGATAATCAAACAGGGAGAAAAAATTGCTAATCGTACCTTTCAGAAATTAGATGAACTTCATGAAAACAGACTAGACATTTAGCTTAAAAAAGTTATTAGTGACCCTTCTCATGAATTGCATGAATGTATTGAAATTTTGCTATCTGGTTGTCAGTATAAAGTGCCGACGTGCAAAAGCAAACGCTATAAAATGTCATCCGTGCCCATGTCCATTTCAATTCTTAATCATCGTTATCACACTATTTTTTCATTTCTAAATGTTTGTATATTTTATTTGTATATTTGAAATGTATACCAATCACATGACCGTGTTAGATCCAATCAGCATTGAGGATATCGTTTACATTTCAAAGTCTAAATTTATATATGGATATATGTTTTTTGTATTTATTAAGAATATTGTGTATATAATTTTTTATTTCATGCTCACTTAAATGTAACACAAATTTCTTAACAGGCAATAAAAAATTATCTTATCTTATCATTCCAACCTCTTGTAACTATACAACGTCAATAAGCTACAAAATGATACTTTTCATCTTCAGTCAATACTAATAATAAAATAATGAACATTTTTAAGCCTAATATTCAGTGCAAGCACTGCTCATTGGCTGTACATTATTTCCCTGAAGGAAGTACTTTCAAAGACGCTACTAAGCGCTTCGCGCTACCACATAAGTCCGTACTTCCCGTATTCAGGTACCCAATTGTACAGCTGGGTAGACTGAGTGCAATGTGGATGAAGTGCCTTGCCCAAGGACACAACACAGTGTAAAGCCCAGGTCACAAATCTTTGGTGTCTCCACCTGGATTCGAAACCGGGTTCTTTGGCGTGATAGGCAAGCACGCCACTTCACCACTGAGCTCCACTTCTCGCTAAAATGACCCTTTTGGTAAAGTTTGGCATATGTTGCCCAAATAACTCCCAGAATGGCATTTAAGAGGACTATAGTTTCAAGCTGGAATCTTGGTTTTGAAGTACAACTTATATTGGAAGTTTTCCCTTGCATCTGCTTATTTTGTCCTTGCCAATCAAACTAAAAGTGATCATTGAGCGCTAAAATCCACATTCTTCACATTCTTTATGTTCATCTGCCCATCTGCTTGTTTAGCCTTGTGACTTTCTGTTGTTTTGTTTTTTACCGAACAAAATGAATTTCCCACATATTTCTTTCTAATGGCTCCCGTACACATCTCTTGAAGTATCAAAATGCTGATCCTTTAAATTTTTTTCCAAAACTTCCTTGCATTTCAGACAGAATTGAAGATGTGAGCCAGTCTTTAATCAAAACATATCACCTGAACATTTGATATCAGTTTTAAAGTAATAAGCAACTTTCTGCTTGTAACGATATTGAATTTGTTGTTGAAGGCTTGGAGACCCAGCTGCGAGAAGTGTGTAATGATCTCCTCGGCCCCCTCTACAAGTCGAAGAAATCGTCTGCATGGAAAGAGCTGGTCCTGGTGAGTGAACTGAAGCTATTTTCAGAAGACTTTGTCATGGGGTGCTTATTTCTAGAAAAATGCTATATTGGGATGTAGAATTTAATCACACTGTCAGCAATAGTACAAATTCCTGTTCCCTTTTTTGGCCAGGTCCCATACGGGATTCGAACCAATACCCTCAAAGGTCCGTCCGCTTCCCCATAAAAAAAAATGGTGGTCCAACAAAAATTTGTTTCATTCATTACCCCTCTTGTAGATCTTTATGGGCACCTGCTCATAAATCTGAATGTATAAGAGATAAATACCATTGACATAGTGAATAAATGTAACATTGTTAATAAATGGATCACCCTATGTGTAATAGCATACAATTATTGACTTCAGTTGAGTTGAATCTAATGGCTTATTGACCATGGAACAGTTATGTTCACCGAGGCGATAGCCATAACTGCAAAGGGAAGTAACCCTAATACCGCTCCTCGCAGTTGCAATCTATTTTTAGCTCCTAGTCTTTGGATTGTTATGTTGACCTCGCATGACGATTCCCGCAGTCAACCAAAGGTTTGATCATTGTCGATGACCCTCTTCCTCGGCCAATCAGAAAACAGAACACTCGTCCATCATATAATAATACCAATTCTTGTACTTTGTGCGTCTGGGTCCCATGCTGGATTTGAACCCACGCTCTCAGGCAACACCGCCAGCAATGACAATACCAGCAGCTAACCAAATATGGCAATGTGACATCTGTCCACAATCTAACTGGCACCTCTCTCAGTATGAGTCTTAACACGTATGCATGACAGCATGAAAGTAAAAGGTAATGGGGGAAAACAGAAGTAACTATGAAGAGGGAATAAATCTGTCATTAACAAATGATGTTTGAGGCATTGTGTTCGAAGTTCAGCTCGGTCAGATCATCACAGTGTGTCTAGACTGATGAAGATATTCTTATCCATATGTCTGCTTCTCCTCCGGCTAACACTGTTAATTAAGAAATAGAGTAGCCCTAACCATCATGTGTTTTGCAATAAAGTATAGTTTTGCCCTGAACTATTATAGTTAAAGCATGAGGCCGAAGGCCGAATGGTTTGACGTTATAATTGTGCAGAGCAAAACTATACTTTATTGCAAAACACATGATGGTTAGGGCTACTCTATTTCTTTTCTAGTATGTCGATTTTTACTCGTTTAAGTTATTTCTACTCCAAATAAAAACACATTTTGTAAATCATCTCCGGTCGCGATTTGAAAATCCACGATCAGGGCCATACCTAGTGACGTCATAGCCAATTGTTATTGACGTCATGGGCCATTGTTTCGTGACGTCACTCAAAAACTATACTTTATATTATTGCTGAATAAAGGGTGGGCGGCGCCTTTGATCTTTACGGGAACAATACTAGAATGGGAGATGAATAATCCTCTTCTTGTTACCAGAAAAGCAAGATTTTATGTATAACAGCATGTTTATTGTGAAATGCTTACAAGAGGCTCTGAATACATTAAATCTCGACTCACTAACACCTGTTTGTTTATTCACATTGTTCTTCATATTTAGTGTTCTTCATTTCTTCCCTAGGGTCTGGACAAGCGAGACGTTCTAAGAGAAATCCTCCCAATTATCGGCAGCAACCTTCGGTGGCAGCGTCTCTACACAGAGTATCAGGAACAGCTTGACTCTCTATGAACAATGGCAACTCATCAGCTTAAGGCAGCATGCGGACTGAACTTGACAAGTACACGCCATGTGTCCGGTTAAATGATCAGGAATTCATCTCACTACACGCCATGTGTACGGCTAACATCAGGGACTCATTTTGAGAGTGCTTCGTCATCGGCTTTCAAAGTGTTCTACCCAGGGATCCTTTAGCTTGTAGTGCTTGTGTACAAACAGCTATAGGGCACTTAAGTGAGGCACTAGTGTCCATTCAGTTTATTAAGTCATCACTCTGTTGGCGCCCTTGTGTTCCAGATTTGTTGCAAATAGGCTTCATGGCAATAAGAAATTCTTGCCTTTGTCCCTGTCAAGTAATATAGTGCTGTTAGCTTTGGATGAAAAAAAAGCTAAAACATTGAAAATAACATAAGGAGAGACCAACTTGAACTCATGAAGTAAGTCTTGACTCAGCTTAATGAGAACTATTTAGTGTCCCTATTACACTTCAAACAATGCTCTATCTTTATAATGGTGAGCGTCAAGCAAGGAAGCAACAACTCCCATCTTCTACCTCTTGGTAGGACACTGTCAGGGATCTTACTTGATGAGTTGATACTCTACCAACTGAGCTACATTTCAGGTTCTTCAACTTCTGGACGAAAAAAGATTGCTTCACACTATACAGGCGTCAATAATGCAAACTTAAAACATAAGTTTGAAGCAAATTATTAGATATGCTTAAGATAGTTATCTTCAACAAGTGATTGTGTTTTTTTTTAATAATTTTCATGACAGTAGAGATATTGGCAATTAAAGATATCTATAGTTAAGAAATATGTGACTACTTGTATAGGAAACTCTCAAAATTTAGTCTGTAGAAGTGCACAGGAAGTGAACCGTTATTCAGGAAACCATGATTCAACAAAGTAAGTCAAATGAAATGTTAAATCTTTAAAGGTTTGACTACAGTTGAACTTAAGTTTTTGTGATTCGTACTATTAATGTTTTCAATATCCAATTATTCGACATGTTAAGATAATCATTTAATATTTCATGTAATATTTCAATTTTGAAAGAGTATTTATTCATTGAGGGATCCCTCTTATTTTGACAAAGTAAAAAATATCAGGTTTACAATAAATTTAGCCAATGAATTAATTTATCAAATTCATTGTAAGTTAATTATACACAAGAGTGATTACCGTAGTTATTTATCTTACTCTTGCACTTTATAAATAATGGGAATGCCATATGTATTTGTACATACTCAAATGAATATTTAAGATAAAAGGTTATTTGTTTAAAGTATTGTTTATATGATAATAATCAATCTTTCTTTAGGTTTCTAAAGACCGGCACTGTATAATTTATTACATTTCAACGACTGATAGATAAAAACACAAAAGTCATAAAATGTTAAGTAGCTGATGGATACTCACTCCTTCACTCCTCTTTATCAAGAGAGACAACTCAATGTAACGTCAGAACAGAAACTCTTACCACTTATATCCATAATGGTTGTCTCTTCGAAGTAGAAAAGTGAAATTGACAAGGAAGGGTCAAACTTTTATGCCATGATAGACGATTATAAAAGCAAAACCACTGCTTTGTTTATGAAGATAGTAAAATGTTCATTGAGAGATTTCATTCATAGTAATGACCATAAGCCTAGTTTCATCATAGAAATTTATGATTTCATTTGTAAGATATAATTGTAAAAAGTGTTTGATATTTGTCTGTACTATGCAAGCAACAGGTTGTGTAGAATTTGACATCAGATCATGTATGTTTGTACATGTATTGTGTACCACTCAATGACAAACATGTACTTAACTATTAAACATTCTGAAGTCAAGAAACCTTTTGTTATCGTTTAAGCAGTGTTCATTGAGAACATTTGCAGAATTTTGTTCATCTATCAGACAAAATAACTGGCCTGCACGGATTGAACAAATGTTACTTCAACTTATTTGCACCATCAATCAGAAGCTGCTCAAAAGCGCATCAGTTCCGGGGAAAACACCACAAGCAATATTTACACATGGAATGCTTCTCTATAGGTGTGTTTTAAGCTGAGCTTTGAAAGTTGAGAGCTGTTCTTCTGCCACCACTGGACTCATTACCTTATCGTGGTGTGGTGGTTTGTGTGCTTCCACGACCCCGAGAGCTATGCCAGCTGGAGCTTACATGCTCCTGGTAGGGCCACCCAAGCTGGACAGGTCGACTGGTAGAAGCCAGACCAAATTTGAGTCCTTCTAAAACCTGCTTTCTATCTCTTACTATGCCTTTCTTTCCGTCTTTTCCCTCATCCTTTCGATCCCTTTCTCCCTGATCTGTCTACTCTCTTTTGGATGGCAACATCCACGTGTTTAATAACTGAAATATTGTTCAAAACACGTTAAACACCATTTCACTCACTCACTCACTGTTCTTCTGATCTCAGGTGATCAGGTAGTCTGTTCTAGAGAACTGGACTCTAGAACAGGACCTGCTTTTGCAAAACATCTATCTCCAAACATCTTCGTCTAATGATTATATTATTGATCACTTGTTTAATAATCAGTTCAATATAATTTTATGGTAAATACCCCATCGTCATAGAATGTTAAAAAGCACTAACCCTACCTGCATTATTCGAGAAATCCTTTCTTGCGATTTTATTTTTGAGTTAACATTTTGTTTGACCCGTTTAAAAGTGTATTACCAAAGCTCATGTGCAGTCTTTCACCCTGAATGCCTTTCCTCATCTTGATCTTGAGAGATGTAATACCCTTGGAAACAATGCCTCATCCTGTTGCTTATAATCTACAAATTGTACTGGCCAACAAGCTGAAACAAAAAGATTTCGGACACCAAAATGTTGGTTGGTTTTTGAAAGGGCAGGCAACCGAGATTGTTGGATGTTTGGTAAGCCGTCATGCCAGGGCCAAGTAGAAACTCAAGAATGGTGTAGGCTGTGGTTTTGAAAAGTTCTCGTTTTAGAAACCCACCTTTGTAGAACCAGAGAGGTAGTGTTATCTCCTATTACTTGACCATTCACCCAAGTTGTCTATGTCGTTTGCGGGCATGATAGCATATTCCCCTTCTCTGATACGTCACAGTCACACACGTTTATATGTCAAATATACGTTAAAGGGTCAAATTACATTGACATGATAACCGATAATGAATGGTCCGGTCGCTACAGAAGCCTTCAGTGTGGGGAATCCTAAGCCAGTTCCAAAACGTTTCTTAGCATCACTCATTAGAGCCTCTAACGGCTGAAGTATTGGGATGCGGAAAACCCGTACCCAAAACGAACTCGACCCCACCGGAAATTCGTACCCACGGAAGACTCGTACCCAAAATTATCGGAGAACTCGTACCCATATTTTATTTTATTTAGTATTGCTAAAGCAAAATGTATCAATAAACTACCGAAAGAGTAACCAACTTAAAGTTCATCCTTAGGACGAACCATTGTTACCATCTTTACCGTAGGCCATACACTAGGATTTTTTAAGCAAATTGTTAATATTTGCTAACCTATAGTTTCTCGACCAAAAGTCAGTGTCGAATTGTATTGTAACAACACATTCTCAGCAAAAAAAAACAACAATAACGCATAGCGATGCTTTTCAAGGATAGGTTCGCAAAATTAATTAATGTTCACAATTCAGTATCACTGTTGGCATCATCACACAATAATTTGAAATCTACATCCATTGATGATAGAGGGATATTTAAAAAGACTTGTGGAATCTAAACGTCATGATCAACCAAGACTCTTAAGATCGTTCATGGTCACAGGCAGGCGTTGACGCCTTCTCAAATTTCTTCAATCTCATCCCATACATGCTCAAAAGGGTTGAGATCTTGAGAAACGACCATCCATAGGATAGTATTGTTATTATGCTGCACTAAAAGGTCGTTTTCTTTTCTAAATATGTTTATCGTTAAAATAGAATGTTCCGGAAAAGACTTACTTGAGACCGCTTTGCATGGCCAAAATTTAGTCTTGTCACAGGTAGTACATATATGTATTACAATAAAGACATTGATGATCAAACGATGGCTAGCGACAGAATCGAGCCAGAGAGAAGTCATTTTTGGGGCATGTATTCATACACGATATAACAGTTTGTCATGAAATATGAAAAGTTATCTTGTTGACGTGATATCTTAACAGTAAAACGTTGTCAAAGACCAATGTATTTCAGCCGGTTATTGATCGGAAAACAGAAACACGTAAAGCAAATGAAACAGACACAAATCTTTAGATGTCATTCATGTTTACAGGTGTAACTGTTGGGATACAAGAAAGCGTAGCCATATCATATACATAAAGATATTATTATCAGAGGAAGTGAAGAGTGAACATTTAATTTCATTACCCGAGCGAGAACGAGGGTTATACAGTGTCACACATTTGCACAAGTTTCGTAAATGTCATTTGACACACTTAAAATGTAAAAAAATTCTTATTACCGATTCTATTCCATTTTAATTTAACGGAAAAATAAAGAAAACAAAGAAACTTCGTAGAACGAAGGATTGATATGATTTTTATGACTTGATCAAGCTACCATGCCAGGTATAGCAAGTGATAATATTTCAAGCTGTAATTCGAACCCATATTGTATGTACTGTAGATAATTTGATAAAGACAAGAACACACTTGCTTCAGTATATTGATTGTTTTTAAAGAAAAACGCCAATGGGACGACATTTTATTTTATGTGGACATTTAAAGGGGCAGAAGCACGTTTTTGATAATTTTATTTTTTAAATTGTTCACTGATAATTGTACGTTAATGCTAAATGTATTATTTTGATAGTGTTAAAAATCTCATTACACAAGCCAATCATCCATAGTCAGAGGACAAAGTATGAAGTTTAACATAAATTCCATTGGCGGCAATTTTGTGTGAACATCTTTTATATTTATTTCATGTAAGTAAAAGGAATCGCACGGCTTAACTTTATATTACATTTATACATTATATATTTGAGTTATTACTGCTCCATTTAGTTTAAATACATTGTCTTTTAATTGGAACCATATATTGTCCTATTCCTGACAACACCTTAGATTCCCTCCTAAAAACGTGATACTGTCCATTTGATAGAACCACTGACCTACCTCCCCTTGAAAGTAAAAGTCTAATGGAAGTTAGACGCCAAAGAAACATATAAGCCCGCATATGCCAACATGCTGCAAATGGTCCTTTTCGACCAACAATGTTCACATTACATCATGACACAAAAATATATTTTAAACACTTAGCTGTGAGAATGTAGGATATGATTGATATGTTGCGTTGTATCAATTTGCGCTGCAGGTATAATTAAAGCGATAAAAGTTCAGACCTTCAAAGCATTTACACCTACGTTTGAGTCCCACCCTTTCCCCAAATTGAAGTGTCATTTTGTCAATAAACACAATAAGTCATTCAATAAGACAAAAGTGGATCAACACACAGATGATATATTCTATAAAAAAATCTTTAAAAAAGTGAGCTGTTTCTTTTCCCGAATTTATCTGTCTTTTTCATTCGAAACGTTCATGTTTAATCTTGAAAGGGGCAGTAGCACGTTTTTCGGGGAAAATAAGGTGATGTCAGGAAAATGAAAAATAATTGTTCCAATTGAAAGACAATGAATTTCAATTAAATGGAGCAGTAATAATTCAAATAAATAACGTAAAGTTTAGCCATGCGATTCCCTTTTCTTACACAAAATGAATTAAGGCGTTCACACAAAATGGCCGCCAATGGATTTTATGTGACTCTTCATGCTCTGTCCTTTGACTATGGAAGATTGGCTTGTGTAATGGGATTTTTGACACTGTCAAAATAATTCATATAGCATTATAAAAAAACGTGCTACTGCCCCTTTAAGAGTTAGATTGTTGGCTGTCACTCCTTTGATGATAATCTCCAATTCCCCTGCAAGAAATAGCGGTCACTGTCACTTGCTTTATTGTGCCTTGCTGCATTGCCTCAAAATTCGTGATCAGAGAGCAGCATTCCGATTGGCCATATCCCAGAGGACCATATGACAGGTGTTTGATGACTAACTTCTCTAGTCAACTCCTGAATAATCATCTTCAAGTAGTCTCCTCCGGTCTCTATCGATGACTTCTTTATGTTTTGCTGCATGGCCTCAAAATTAGCGACTTGAGTGAAGCACTTCAATGGCGATATTTAAGCTATACTTCTCTAGAATGAGATTAATGATAAGAGGAGCAAGGTCAGCTGTAGTAAGATACAGAGTTATGTCCATAGAAGTTGAGGAAACTAGTGATGAAGACTCTAGGGATTCTGGATAACCTTTGGAGTGTCTTTTCATCACCTTCATCACATATTGAAGTCTCTCCTTCGCAAGGGCAATCTGTCTTTCTCTGCAACCATCACCACGTCTGCCAAATCATTCCTCGCCAGTTCCCTGAAAGCACAGGCCAGATCATTCACCAAGTCCCTATCCGCCTTGCCACTGTTGCAAGCCAACCACCTGTGCAACATTCTGAATCCCGGACTGATGTGGCGGCCATTTGCTTCCTCCATGATTCTCTCCACTTGGGTCAAGGTCATCTCCAGTTCAATGGCGACCTTCTGCCACTCTGACCAGGGAAGTTGCTCGCTTAGGACAAGAAGGCTTTTCTCTGTGAGGAGTGGGTGACCTGAAATGTTAGGGAAACGGTAAAATCAGGGATCGGGTCAATATAATGTCCCATAATGAAAGGAAAACACCTCTTGTCACCAGGGACGTGTTCAACATGGTTGTCACATGTAATTAGGAATATATATCAAACTTCTGATGGGGATTGAATTTAAGAGCATATACAAAGAGAGAGACCCTTTCATTAGGCGAGTGAAACCCCCAAATGATGTTCACTTACAGTTCTTGCACGTATATCTTCAAAACTATGTTTGTATCACCTTAGAAATAATCATTAAATCATTGCAATTTCAACCATTTGTATTGTAACTACTACGGAATCTGTTACTATTTTCTTCATAACAAGCCAAAACTTAACCCTTGTGAGACTCACTTTAATGATTAGGGTTTTTATTTGAATGAAATAATAACAAAAAACTTTAAGTTTGAGTTGCTGTGGTTGAATATATATAAAACTACGATGTTGTTAAATAATTAGCTTCTGAGTATGGAACATTTGCCCTACCCAAGTTCCTGCAAGTGAGAATGGTCTATTCACATTTATATCAATAACCAATGTATCGGAGTAAGGGAAGATTAATTGAATTTACAAAGTTCCAAATGAAAGAGAACTTACGTTTGTCCTCAAATACATTGTCCTCAGATATGGAGGACAATGATACGTAAGAGGCTCTCATTGATACGCTGGAATCACTCGACGTCGTGCTGTTGCAACTCAGCAATCGCGGAAGTCGAGGTTGAGCATGCGCAGACCGTATCTTACTGGCCTTGGCGTCCAATGAAGCAGTGGACGCTGTGGAAGTAGTTGAAGGCGTTGAACTTGTCACGCTTGAGCGAGAAATCACCGAACCTGATCGGGCTCTAAAATTCAAACTAGTCTTTGGTCTAGACAAGAGGTTTTTGACAAGTTTTGGTCCACGAGTCGTGTTGAAGTGAACACGATGACTCCATTTGGCCATGTGACCTGTGAACGTTACGATGCTGAATGGAGTCGAGCTGACCTTGACCTTAAGCGGAAAGGTCACGTGATTCTTTTTCGCTGCCTTGATAAAGACCAGAGTGTATGCCTGTCTAGGTATACCAGGAATATAACACAGGTCCCCGCCTAGCTCGATTTTGATTCGCTCCCTGTCTGCTACCGGGACGTCACGTGACCGACTCATGTGGATCTCCTCCATTCCCGCCATTCTGTGTTCCTCCGCCACGTCATCTGCTCGACATGACTCAACTACGTCTACCTGATGGGAAAAAACGATTTAAGTGTAAAGTACAGTTAGAAAATTTCGATTTACCTTCATACACCACAGTTGATCTTCTCCTTAGAGACCTTTTACCCTGGTTCACCTACGCTTTATCCATGATTTTGATAAATATTAACCCTATTTATCACTGATCACTGATAGGTATAATGACCTTTCAATATCGTATTGGTAGGTCCTATTGTTTTTTTTTGCCCGTTAGTGTATAATAAATGTAGAATTTAGATTACGGTTCGACTCACCAGCAGAACTGGCAGATTAGCCAGGACCTTGAAGTTAAGGAAACAGAGGATTGTACATAGATTCTCCCGACCCGACAAGAAGCGAGCCGCCGTCACGATCTCCGAGGCAGAGACTGAGGCAGACCTTACTCGCACTGCACTGTACCTGCAACAGCGATTTTATGAACGTTTCAAATATATAAACATTGAATGATTTTATGAGCGTTCTATACAAAATGTAATACTATCTTTTAAATACGACCAAGACGATATGCTCCACACTTATAAAGAGGGCTACTACATATCCTAATACACGTTTTCCACTTGATATTTCACACAATCTGCACGAAGGCTGCCTAAACTACGAAATAATCTAGGGGAACTTATTTTACGAACGCTTCAATTGATCCCGCATTGACACTAATATCTTATGAATACTTATCATTTATAAACCTTTTATTTTATGAATGTTTCAATGATATAGTTATCTTACAGGCCTTACTATATCCACAACTGGTGTATGATTAACTGAAGATCTGTGAATGAACATACGCAGAGAATCCTTTGACACTGATGCTGTAGTTGTTTTCTGATTTATGGGGGATATCCTTCACAATATCAACCTTGTCGCCATGCCAACGCAAGAAGACGACTTCCCCGCCCTCGCTTTCGTCTCCACACTCGTGAATGGGAAGCGTGACCTTTGCCCCCTTGTGAAGCTCCTGCTTGAGGTTGTGATGGACGTTCACTGTTGTTGAGAACCCCACAATGCTCTTGAAGATGTCTGGGTTGTATTGTTTGTACTCCCGGCCTCTCTTCTGGTCGACTGTCTCTGTCTGGAAGCAGGAAGATAAAAGATAATGGGAAAAGCTCAATCTCTAGTTACCAATGACATATTCCATACCTCTTATAACATGCGTTGTATCTTAATATTTGAATACCTGTGAAGTTTCATAAAGGTCCAAAAATGTGTTTCTATTAGTAACAATACGACATGGTCATCAACATCCCCCGCCAAAACGGGTTTCATTAAAGCTCCCAACATTTTCCTACATGGGCTGTAACTCTGTAACAAGGAATTGCATTTACTTCATTTTTGAACTCCATCAAGGTTTTGAAACCCCGAAGACACACGGCAAATTTGGTTATCTTAAACAGTTTCTAATAAAAGTTGTCTTATTTGATGACAACCTCGAACAGAGTCCAAAAACAGGGAACAAGGGGAATAACTCTGTAAATAATAATTGTGCAATCCTGATTTTCGAACTCAATCAAGGTATTGATACAATGTAGACACACAGGAAGTTTAGTTAAACTATCTTAAATAGTTTCTGAGAAAAGTTGTCCCCTTCGACAACACCCTCGAACAGAGTCCAAAAACACGAAACATGGGCAATAATTCTGTAAAAAATAATTTTGCGGTTCAGATGTTCGAACTCAATCAAGGTATTAATACCCTGAATACACACATCAAATTTGGTTATCCTATCTAAGATAGTTTCGGGGTCAAGCGGTCCCCTTTAACTCGGACGGACGAACGCACCCATATCTGTTAAAAGTTAGTAGTGAGAGGAAACCTAAAGAGGGAAGGAACCATATAATAATTTATTTATACAGAGCAAAAAGTTTTTGGGGTTGATTCAACAGGTTCGTACCACAAATTTGAATTCAACATTGCTATCCACAGCGCCCTCAGGGAATTCAACTTTGACATCCGGGTCTTTATCCGACACAAACTGGGTTCCTTCTGGCGAGATGGTCGTCTGCTCAGGTTTGAGCCTCGCTATGGCTGTTAGGAGTTGAAGACTGTCAAGATGCGCCCGGACACAACCGTTCTGGGGACAAACATGACGTCAACTCCAGAATTGTAGAACTAAGACATCTAAATTCAAGCTCAAGTATATTCACAATTTTGAGTACAAAAGCAAAAGATTGAGAGAAAATGGTATTGTTTACTTGACTTTGTACTTTTGATGAGGCCGCCGCTGTACAGTAGTAATTAAGGGCTCGCAACTCATATGGAATTTCAAGCTCAAGTATATTCACCCTATTGTAACACAACCACAGCCATTTGAGACAATTGTATTTCTAATGTACCATATATTGTATAATAATGAGCAATATCAATGTATTCGAAGCTTGTACATAACATATGATTCTAAGAATTTATGTATATTCTATCGGAGGAATATGATACATATTACAGTCTTTATGATACTATTTCAATAACAGCGGCCATTTAGAGTATACAGCATAGCTGTTATCATTGGGTTAAAAGAATTTCATTCACTTACATGCACACTGAAATAACACGTCTAAGTAAATCTAGCCTCAATAATACCCGTTTCACTCCAATATTGAGTCAAGAAAGGTCTAGTAGAGGGTCTCGTCAGCCCACGTATCGAATTGAGATTTTGAGAATTCATCTTACCAAGCCACAATAGTCTGCCTTCGCATGTTTAATGTTGGAGGTTGGAGGTCGCAGAAGGGTAGGCTGACGCGACCCTCTACTAGACCTTTCTAGACTTAATATCGGACTGAACCGGGTAATATTGAGACTAGGTTTACTTAGACTGTGCAATAACCTACATGTGGTTGAATCCTACCTTGTAGAGAGCTGGGACGCAAACCCATTCCCCCTCCTCCATAATCTTGATGAAGAAGTCGTACATTTCTGTCGTTGGAACATAGCTTTTCGGTATATTTACTGTAAACAAAAATTCAAATATCATGTCTTGATTTTAAAATCAAGATCGCTCTCCATTTCGTGAATAATCAAATAAATGTACATGCGATGAACTATTCATCAAACTTTACATTTGGAGCGTTTGATGTGACATTTCTTTAAAGGAATCGGGAATAACTATTTCACCATTTAACAGTTACTTTTATGAACATTTTACATGGCCAAAAACAAAGAAGGCGACGTCATGAATCGCTTCACCGTGTCTCAGGGTACGAACGTTAAGCTAACTTCACTAATCTGTACCCTGGGCTCAGAAGCTAGATTCGCTCGCGCTGCTCGACTTGGGACATAGCCAATCAAATCATTTCCCCTGTGAAATTTCATCGAGAAGGGGACGAGAAACTGATTTGATTGGCTGTATCCCAAGGCGGGCCGTGCGCCTCTGAGCCCAGGGTACAGATTAGTGAAGTTAGCTTCACGTTCGTACCCTGAGGCAGGATGGAATCTCTTATGATGTCTATAATAGAGGCCTAAGAGTCGAAGTTAAACCCTAATAAATGTTAAAAACGTCGACTCTACAGTAAATCCATAATGACGTCATCTTACCGGGAACGTTGATTGTGACGTCAGGATGAAGATCAAGATGTTTGGAGTGTATCTCGTAGATGTCGCTGATGAGCATGTCGTCTGCTCTAAGTTCCAACTCTTCCAGACGCTCGTTGCGTGTCCTGACATCCCACATCTCCAGACGACACTCCAACTTCTCGTAATCGTCTGCGCATGCGCCGTCTCCCAAGTTCTCGTGGCACCAGTGGAAGCCATCTTCTTTCAGGACTCCAAACGCTTCACTGTAACATTTTCAACAGGGATGCTATGTTAAGAAGTTTTTATCATCATCATTAAAAGTATGTTTAAGAATCCATTGAACAATCCAGACATTTACCTTGTAAGAACAAAGGATCAAGCCCTTGATATACATCTCTGTCCATTTGCTCTTAGCTGAAAGTCGATGTTTGAAAAATGAATATATCTAATGTTTAATAAAGTGTTCAGCTATATAAATATAAACAGATTGCCTAAGCCTTTAAAAGCGGACATGGCTATACTGATGGAGCAGGATATCTTCAAATTGGCATTGTTCACTTGAGAACATGTTTTTCACGCTTTACGGATTAAATTTTGATGTCGAATCTTGTAATTGTAGATGCCATATTGCTCACAGCTGGTTACTCATGTTCTCATTAAAACAAGAAAATGAAATGCTTTTCGAGTTTGAAGCAAAATATCTCCATAAAGGTCCTTATTTGACAAAATTGTCTGTATTAAAACCATCTAACTCATTCAGCGATAGGAGACTGTATTGTAGGGGTTCGGATACAACAGTAACTTACTGATGTAACTTACGACATACCCCCATTGAAAGACTTAAAAATAATTTTCCTGCTTTTTACAGACGAAAAACATGCGGAGTTTTTTTATTTGATCATTTAAAAAAAATGTTAATGGTCATACAAAATATCATCATAATTTGAAAGAAAGGTGTCAAAAATCTCATTACACATGCCAATAATCCATAGTCATCAGAGATCAAAGTATGAAGATTCATATGAAATTCATTGGCGGTCATTTTTTGTGAACACCTTTTATTCATTTTGTGTAGAAAAGGGAATCGCATGGCTAAACTTTATATTATATGTTTGAATTATTTCCGCTTCATTTAGTTTAAATACATTGACTTTCAATTGGAACCATTTATTTCATTTTCCTGACATCACCTTATATTCCCACTAAAAACGTGCTACTGCCCCGTTAAGGCCAGCATAAACAGCCTGCATATTAAAATGACATGTTTTGCTGTTTTACTAAATTACAGGAATAAAACTCAAATCAATTTCTATCGCCAATATCTTGATAAAAAGGCTAGACTCGTGGGCTTGAATCCAAAAACAAATTACTGTTAATCTAGGCCCAAGGAATGAAACTTACTTGAAGGCTTCATCCTCCCCCTTCTCTTCGTCGCGCTTCTCAGTGGGGGTCGGGGGAGCTGTCTTCTCACTCTCAGGACTGGAGGGAGGGGGGGGGGGGGGGGTAAAAGAAATTGTCATTAGCAAAGCCACATAATTTGCAATTTTTTGACATGGTGTTCGTTAGCGGGAAACTGTGTTGCCAAAAGGACATTTGCAAAAACACAATTTGCAACTATTTGATATTGAGTTGTTTTAATGGACAATGTGTTACCCAAATGATATTTGCAAAAACACAATTTACAAATATTGGATATTGTGTCTTGTTAATCGAAAACTGTGTTACCCAAATGATATTTGCAAAAATACACAATTTGCAACTATTGGATATATTGTTTATTAATGGAAAACTGTGTTACCCAAATGATATTTGCAAAAAACACAATTTGCAAATATTGGATATTGTGTTTTGTAGGTGGGAAACTGTATTACCCATAGGACATTTTGCAATAACACACAATTTGAAACTACTGGGTATGATTTTCGTTTCATTACAGACAGGACAGGATGCTTTGCTTGTGTACATTCGAGATACATCCCCTTGTAGATATCGTTTTCAAAGATCGTAAATATCTTTTTCAGAGTAGATTTATTAAATTCCTGTTATTGTTAACTAAATGTTATTACATTTAAAGTACATAATCGAAATATTTCTCGTATTTTTGTAATGCAAAATCATGATATTAAAATGACAATGACGTCACAAATCTTTGACAAATATCATTGATCGCACTGCATTAAGATATTCAGAATTGTACTCTAAAATTAAAAATGGTAAATGGCAAATATCTTCTGATAATAAATTATATCAACACTTGTAAAGAAAGGTAAAATCGTTAAAAAATATAAGGAAATTTTATTTATTTTATCAAAATATATGTACATTCTTTATCAGATTATACAAGGGTGATATTCTTTTCCATTGAGTGTCATTAATCGAGTTCGTGAATTATTCAGATATCATATAATAACTTTGGTTGTCATTGGGTGCTTGCACAGATAAATATGTATTTCAATGAAATAGTAAGATTTTCACGAAACAAAAGTATTCTAAAAAATTAGGTTATGGATATTGTTATTTCTTATAATAATATTACATCATGAAGAAAAATAGTCATCACAACAATCGATAATCAGATATTTTGCACGACGTTTTTTTAAACAGGCTTAATAAAAATTGGTAAGAAAATAAGATGCCTATTATGAAACAAACTAAAGGACAAAGATTCACACACCACTGCTACTATGTCACTGTTTCAAATTAAAAACAGAACCTAAACAAACAAATCAGAAACTTACAGACCTAGAGGTTTTATGAAATAGCGTGACCATCTTACATTGGAAACCTTTAAAAAAAATTCCACAGGGACGACTTAGTTAAACACCTTTAACCTTTAATTTCAACATCATGATGATTTCAAAGGAAAACATTTTTTTTAAACAGATATATAAAAAGTATAGAAATCAAAATTATGTACTTTCATATCTAGAATTGCCAAATAGAGTAGATTTAGAGATATTTAATTGTTCATAAAATCAAATGTCTATTTATGGCATTGTTTTAAATATATTGTATCTAAACAAAGGATGTTTAACTGAACTATGACTTAGAAGACTTTGAAGGCTTCGTTTGATTTGATGTAAAGTCTGTAAAGATATCGTTAAACATTATTATATGGAAGTTTACGTATAACAAGAAAAGATAGTTCACAAAAAAAATGACAGAATGCATTTTGATAAAGGGAAACAAAACTATTAATACTTACGCGTAAACAAAGTAAATCTGTCCTTGGCTGTCCGTCATTTTTGATCCCTAATCGCATTCTCTGGCGTCACTGCAAGAAAACATTAGATTTATATGGTAAATTTGTACTTTATACGATTATCAAAGACGTTGTTTATTACACTCTCACACCTGCTTGATATTAGCGATTATCGCATCGATTTAAAGGGGCAGTAGCACGTTTTTTGGAAAATTTTATATTTTAACTTTTTCGAATATTATTGCACGTTAATACTTAATGTATTATTTTGATAGGGTCAAAAATCTCATTACACAAACCAATCATCCATAGTCAGCGTACAAATTTTATGAAGATTTACATAAGATCCATTGACGGCCATTTTGCGTGAACACCATTGATTCATTTCTTGTAAGAAAATGGCTGAAGTTTACATTATATATTTGGTTTGTTACTGCTTCGTTTAGTTTAAATACATTGTCTTTCAATTGGAAACATTTTTTTCCACATTCTTAACATGACATGATATTCCCCCTAAAACGTGCTACTTCCCCTTTAATCTGTCATGTATTCGTTAACAATGTAATTATCAAGATGGTGCACTTATACATTTCATTAAGAGGCTGGACAAAGATTATAAAACATATATTTAAAAAAATGGACTTCCTAAAGAAAAATTATTTTGGCTTCTTTAAGTAACGCATCTTACGACAATGTTAACAATAGGCTAGCTCAAATATAATCATACCGAACACACCAGTATCGTAGCAAATAATGGGGGAAAATGGGAAAAACTTTCACCAACTGGTAATTGCGGAACTCTCACGGAATTCCTCGGAGTAACGACCATTATCGACATAACTGCATGTATAATGGTAATTGCAGCAAAAGGTTTACTTCATATAGACAGGGAAATATAATACATATCCCGGTGTTATAAGATTTATGATATAGATAAGTCTAGAAAAACGGCATGACGTTTGGTGGTTTTAAATGAATAATAAAATGTATTATTAAGGTAATATTATAGGCTTGGTTCTTCCAATTAACAAAGATGTACCATCTCCGAGAATGAAAACAAGGCATAGTTTTTGTACATGTAAAGGCGACCGTGGGACATTTTTAATATCATTTAAAAAATATTTTTTTTATAGTTGTTGAATATTTAATATTTCCGTGAAAAACTTTTCAGGCACGTTATTAACGTTCTATTTTATTAAAAGTCACCACTTACTTATAGCAGAATGTATACATAGAAACACTGTAACGACCTTTCTTCTGATTTTAATGTATACTGGATCAACGTGAATATGTAAGCAGATAGTAAACACCTAGGACATACAAAAAGTTGATATTGGAATTTCCATGTTCGAAAAATTATTAGAGTTGAAAAACAGATATCCCATCAAATTTCACATCATTACATCAATATAAATGGTTTCAAAATTTACATATTTCATTTATTTTTGCCAAGTTTACCTTCTAAACGACAATTGACGTTTTGTGCACTACCCACCTTAAGTATGTTACATCCTACAAGTGCTCCGTCAAACTGGTCACGTTCGACCAAGTACGGTGTGATAATTTACTGTTACGTATAAACCTGGGATTAACGAATCTGAATATGAATGTGTGCAAATTGAGGGCCATAACGACCGACAAACTAATGCGATTAAGTAAGAAATCCTATGACCTGCACTGTTTTTGTTGTGGTTAAAGCAAGCATGTAAAAATATCAGCAGTTGGCCCAAATGTAAGCAAAAGTCGCCTCATAAATTGTGTAACGTGCATGTATATAAGTAAATGTTATATGTGTGAAAGTGGGTAAAGAGATAGGTCATGGTTTCGTATTCAGGCAAAATCTATGTTTGCGATGAATTACGAAAGCAATATTTACCACATAGATATCTTAAGAACAGCTATTTTGAAATGTTTTGTTTACTTACGTCTATTATGTTAATTTCAATAACCAATGTATGCACTTATATATATATATATGTATGTAATCATGTTTATTTGTATATGACCTGTGGCAAAGGATTCAATAAGCTTAATTGAATTGAATTGATAAGGCTAAATGCATTCAATTTGGTATTTACAGACAGACAAAAATGTTGCGATTTTTTTATTACAACCCTTTTAATAATAATGATAATTCATTTGTATAGCGCCTATATTACATCTTTAAGCTGCTCAATGGTGCTGAACAAGAGAATTATTACATATTAAATGCGTCTCTAAACAGGAAAGTTTTTAGAGAGCTCTTGAAGGTAGTCTGAGAAATTGCTGTTTTAAGTTCAAATGGTAGACTGTTCCACAATATGGGAGCTATTTTCGAGAATGCTCGATCAGCAAGTTTAGTTGATGTCACCGGCACGGAGAGATTCAGCAAGTCTTGAGATCGGAGATTCCGTGTTGGTTTGTATGCCTGAATCAACTCTTTAAGGTAGGAAGGGGAGTTGTCCTCACAGAGAGCAGCATAGGTCAGGGTCAGGACTTTGAACACTACTCATTGCTTGACTGGGAGCCAATGCAGTTGTTTTAGAATGGGGGTAATGTGTTCACGTGGTTTTGTCCTTGTCACCACACGAGCTGCCTTGTTCTGGATTCTCTGCCTGTATAAAATTTTAACGTTCATTGTTTTCATTTTTTCTAAAAACGCATTACTGGTCACTCAAAAGTGTTTAAATGACAACGAGCAACTTTGAACGACTTACTGTAAAAAAATTCATTATATCGCGCACTAAAGTTTATTTCCGTCTAACATTTTGGTCAAATCTGTTGCAGCAACATCATATGAATAATATGAACAATCAATATTTGAAATAGCACAATCGATATATTTTGCATTATATTTCTGAGCAACATAAATCTTTTGGCATCGAGCTTGTCTATTTTTAAATTTTCCAACCACAATACGAAAAGTCAGTCAAGTTTTATGATCGAGTTATAAGTAAAGGCAAAGTTAAAGAAAAATGCGTAAGAGTGTTCATGACATATGCTTATACTAATCCATACCTTCACGCCTCAATAAATAAACTCTGAATGAAGTAAAGTAATACTACTTGTGACACAGTCGGCAAGTCAGCTAATAACAATCTGATGGATCCATTTGTTTATAGGGGAGACAGAAAATAAGAGAGCTCAGCTTTAAAAATACAGTAACCAGATAGGTACTCGAATTCAGTCAATTATTTACAGATGCTATGACTTATAATCCCAACTAGTCAAGGATTCTGTATACAAGAGTTCGGCTTTCCGGGGCTTATGGTTCCGGAGAAGAAGTCGAATATGTACAAAGTTAACGAACGAATGGACGGTCTTATGAGCTAAAAATGAAACTTACAACTTCCTCTATATGTCCCTTTTAAACCATTTGTTGATTGTAAGATTAACCATATTGAGAACGGAATTAATCCTATTTCTTTGTACACCTTGCCTTTGTAACAGTGTAACATCTTTCTTTTTCTGTTGTTAAGGATCACTAAGTCAAGAAGTCCCTACACAAGATTTCAGCTTTCCGACCCTTTTGGTTCTGGAGAAGAATTTGTACAAGGTTTACGGACGAATGGACGTATTGATGAGATTAACCACGTTGAGAACAGAATTAATTATATTTCTTTCTTACACACTGCCTATGTAGCAATGTAACATCCTTATCTGTTTTTTAGGATCACTGGCTATCTTTAATTAGGTCACAGACTCTATTCGAAACTTTCTTTTGGCCAATTAAAAGTTATTATCAATACCAAGCAGAACCAAACGTCGGCATGAAGAAATTATTGATAAATTAAATGAGAATTCAAAATGAATACATGTACAATTGATTATCAGTTGTTTTTCCAATCTAACTTAAGGAGAGATGGGACGAACATTAAAAAGCAAGTTTATAACGTCTCCACTTAACAATGTAAGAAAATTTGTGGGTCACAGAACGATCTTTTGAGTTATCGGCGTTAGTAATATTAGTGCTTTTGGCAAATTACGCCGTTTCTTGCCGATTTTCAGTACTTTGATTAAGCCGTGGTTTTTATGACTAAACTAACTATGATATCAAAATCATTTCAATACGTACATGGGTATCTTGTAAACGTATATTTTGATAAATAGCGACAATGTAAGCGAAGGCAACATTCAATTAGACACTTTCTAAAGAAAACCGGCATATTTATTATGGTTATTCGCCTATTCAACGACATTTTAAAGTGATGAACATATTTTAGATATTGTTTAAAATTACATTTGATGTAAAAATATAAAATTATGTTTTTCCACGCTAAAACGTCATTTTCAAAATACATAAAAAACCTGACAGCAGGGCAGTTTTGATCATTTTAAGTACAACTTTGACGGCTTATCATTATATTATTAACAAAAGCTCTACGTAACTCATCTTCACAACGTCACGGGCGAAACGAAAAAGTTTTAAACTTTCCCATTCCTCCCTTGACATCATTGGCCGTAATTTCTGTGCTAGCATTTCAACCTGCTGCACGGAAGTAGAATAGTCCAATCAGAAGACAGCATGTTAAATGAACCGATTTGAAAAAAATACTTTTGTATGCGTTTTACAAGGGAGAGAAACACTTTATTTGAGTGATACATTAATGTTTGTCTTCTCTGCATTCTCGGTGCTCATCAAAAACATGAAAACAACCATGCGGACTGCAGTTTAAAATTAAATTTCACTCGGATAGTTTTCAAAAAGATCGTCTGTTAGTATTTTGAATTTGTTCCGAATGTAAACGGCAATTTCATTGGCTATTGTTGAAAGAGCTGATAAGGGGCGTAACTCGTGATCACGATAGATGTCGCTGCTCCGGATCACCAGTTTTCTACCTTGTGATGGCAAGGTCTAAACGAGGAGTTGCTCGATAGGTTTTCACCTTGCCGTGGGAAGATGTACGTAACTATGAGAGCATAGCGCAATAACCAATATCAGTTGGTTATTTAGGCAATTTTAATCTATGACAAATGTAAAGCAAAAATGTTATTTCAATAAGACACAACACACTAAATTGTCCGCGAATATAGGTGTCGATGACGCCATATGGCATGTCGTAAAACGACCGTTAGAAAGGCATTGTTTATATCGAAGAGATTGCCTCACTGTACGGTTAAGCTATTATTTTAGTTAATGTAATAAGGAAACTTTTGGATAATTTGACAACAATACAATGTTGTCGCAAATTATTACCGTAAGTGAGTTCGATGTCTGGGTCCCATCTCTCTTTAAGGTTGGAATGTCAATGATTAAAGTAAGTTATCATTCTTTTTACAACATAACAATACTTTGATTAGATACTTCTATTTATTTTTAAAACATATATCTAATGAAAACTGATGATCTTTTTTTATCTTAATTTTTAATACAGGAACATAGTTTGATTGTCATAATAATTGTGGCAAACTTGAAAAAGGATTGATTGCGACGACGATGAACGCAAGAAATAAACCATACAACAATGAAGACAATGACAACTACGATGACTGTGGTAAAAATCATTTTAAGCAATGCATATAAAAAGCATAGAGAATGGAAGAAAATTAGCATGTGAAAACATCGACACACGAAGGCGATTGCAAAGTCTAAGAAGGCAATAAACACCAACCTTGGAAGTCTTGATAAACCTGGAGTTCATGAAAAAAACATTTAACATATTCAGTCAACAGCCATTGTAATTACGATAGACAAATCAAGAACCATATAAACAGTACTAATATTCAAACTAACATACACAGATAAGAGCTTTGACATACAAAGAGACATACAAAGAGACGAAACAATGTGTGGAGGCAACGAAGGCAAATATATTCAGAGATGCCTTTTAAAGTCACTCCGCTTCATATTCCGCTGTGTTCGTCCTCCTTTTCGAATAACTTCCGCCATGTCATTCCTCCCAAGTTCCGTGAAGGCTGCCACCAGATCGTTTATAAGGTCTCTGTCGGACCGCCCCTTGTTGCTTTGCAGCCAATGGACGAGGAGGCGGAAGGCGGGGCTGAAATTCTGACGCCCCGCCTCCTCACAGATTCGACCAATGTCTGAGCTGGAGATGTTGAGTTCCACCAGCACGCGGTTCCATTCTGTTAGAGACAGCTGCTCGCTAAGGACCTGAAGACTCTTCTCACTTAGCATCGGGTGACCTGAAAAGTAGGGGAAGAAAATTAGGCTTGAAATGGCTAATATGAACCTTGTTCCCGTTTCCGCTTACATTACAAACGTGAAAACGGTGAAAACAGGGTAAGAAAATAATGCCAAGCATTCGTAGTCGATCCTTTCTTGGAAATCTTGACAGAGTTACGTTGTATAAATGGGGACAACGTCATGTCAAGTCTACTCTAATGCATCATCTAAAAGTATAACCCAAATATTCACGCTGGTATACAATTGAAATATTAACTCGTAAAAAATTCTACAATCAAACATATCGAATGTAAAAGTCAATTTTGACAAACCTTGACTTTTCTCCTTGACCGGTATAGAGTCCGGTGTCGATGATCCAATATCTGAGGGTGTTCTTCTTGCCGTATCTCTGCTATGAGGTCGATCGAAAAGTAAAGAGTCTACTTCCGATTCCATTGACTGGACGGTGAGCGCTGATTGGCGGGTAGATGGTCTGTTGTCCTCTGATTGACTGTCTGTGTTTGTTTTCTGTTTGAACATGACTCTCGTCACAGGTACGTCTGAAACAGGTCTAAATTTCACTTCCGGTTGGAACACTGATTGGTTTGTCAGGGAAGGAAGGTTAATGGTGGTCGGAGATAGGAGGGCGTTCTTAGCAGGTCGTGGTCCGGATCCGAAGGTGAAGTGAATCGAGTGAACCCATCGCCCTTTGGCTCCCCGGAAGTTGATGATACTGAAAGCAGCAGACGACACTTTTGTGTGCAGCGGGAAGTTGACGTTGTTGGAGGACGCAGCCTTGACGAAGGTCAAGTTGTAGACATCTCGCGGTATCCCAGGAGCCGGCACGAGATTACCAGCCAGCTCGATCTTGATTCGTTCTCGATCTGTTATTGGAATGTCACGTGACCGGCTCATCTCGATCTCCCTCAGTCCTTCTTTACGGTGCCTCTTCGCGACCTTGTCGGCCTTGCAGGACTCGACAACATCCAGAAGGACAGAAGGCCCGATGGATCTGACCCGGATGAAGGACAGGACAGAGCACAGGTTTTCCTTACCGGCCAGGATACGAGCTGCTGTCAAAACATCGTTGGTGGTGGCTGACGTGCTCTTACGTACTGCGCTGTATCTGCAAATAGAGACAGATACAGATATATTTTCGACATCGTTTCCATTTCACATCTTTAATTTTGGCATTTTCCCTTGGCAACAGTTAACGATACACTTCAAATTTGAAAACGTTTCCAGCGCAGATTAGAAGTTGAAAGAGTTAAACCATATAAAACTCTCTAAAAAACACATATAATCAAAGAAGCTTACTACTAATATTTCTTATTTCTTTATATTTCTCTCTTTTAGCGCCTTGAGTATATTGTCTATGTAGACATTAGGCGCTTTATAAATATCCATATTATTATTATTATTATTATTATTATTATTATTATTATTATTATTATTTATGTTTTGTTTAAGAATGGATATGTTTAAATATATCTATTTAAGTCAGATTATATGGCTATCCTATTTAATTTTCTCAACAGAGTTGTATACAAGGTGACTTAACATAACAAAGAGCTGTCGACTTAATTTTATCCAGATTGCATATATAGCATTTTGGACATTAATTAAAAGTATGTCCTTTTAAACATATCCCAGCCTACCCTGAGAAGTGGTTTACAACAACGGAGTAGCATCCCTCCTCCTTTACTGGTTTGGTGTCCACCAGTTCAACACTCTCACCCTCCCATCTAAGGAACACGACTTCACCCTCCTCCTCCTCCTCGTTTTCAGCCTCGCTCTGGTGTACCGGAAGTCTCACCTCCACTTGCTTGTGGAGGCACGTGTTTTCCACATGCTGCACGTGCAATGACGTTGAAAAGCCAAGGATGCTACCAAATGTTGTTGGGCTGTAGGTTTTGTACTCTTGACATCTCTTGGGGTCAACTGTTTCTACCTGGAATTTATCATGATATATCTTATTGTTGATAGAGTTGTACAAGAAGACAGTTCGCATAATGATTTCTTCTTTTAGTAGCCCCCTACAAATAAACATCGAACTGAGTTTGAAATAGGTAAGGATGGGTATCGTTCCTCCTTTCCGTATTGCAATATATGCGATACAGAAAAGCGTATTGCAATACGTATTGCAATATATTGCATATATTGGTATTCTTTAATTCAATAATTTTCAAGCTATCTTGTATAAATATGAGCGTTAAGAACGATCCTCATTACTCAACTATGAGCAGTTTTGGAAAGGATGTTTTTTCAATCACTGTTTATGATCTGTATACATATTTGAGCTATATTCACAAACGCAACTAGACACTTTGAAACGATCTTAACGTAAATCTTGTTACATTTGTTTGTGTTTGTTAGTAATTTTAGATGGAATTAGCTAGTTTTAAAACGTTCGATATATTGGATAATTTCACAAGTGTGTCCCGATTCGTATCACCTTGTTCCTGTATTGCAATATACCGATATATCGATAATACCGCGCATCCTTACTACATACAAATAGAAAATGTTCTTTACACCGGTAATTCAAGTATCAACATTTGAATTCATTTTATATTTTCATTTCCCCTCTCTGCTTTATAACAAGAAAAGCCTTTAAAAAAGGTTGTGATTAGTCGACCAATTTTGGTGATAAGTGAACAGTAACAACACTGGGTACCAGCACTAATATTAGCACGAGTATTGATCAAACAATCAAAGTTAATTGTTATCAACATGAGTTTATGAAAGTTTTTTTTAACTCTTATCAACGAGTGTTGTTTTATTTTATATCAAAAGACGCGAGGGTGATATTCTATAATTTATCATCATAAGGCACTCTTTTTCACATCTCCGAGAATTTTTTTACATCTCTGAACACAACTATACTAGATTTTCAAGACAGTTGGACAGCGTTGACAATGACAGGATATTGTGCAAAATGTACTGGCAAACGATATCTCCTAGGCGCCATTGGCGCATCGCTTGATCTCTCAGAAGCCATGTTGGTTAATTATTAACAGGAGTTTTACAGATACTAAAAAACAAAATACTCTCCGATCATCTGACGAGATTCAATCCCGGATCCTTATGATCCGAATTCGAAAGCGTTATCCACTGAGTAAGCAGGCCTGATAGCTAAAGTTTGGAACCAACGATATATGTCATATTCTAAATATAGCCGCGTCATTTTCAGTAGCTCTGGTGATAAATACATGTTTTCGACGTAACCATTTAGTGACATCGTTAATTATAACTTGTAACGTGGTAATAAATGCTCCATCTATTAGTAAACATTAGTCTTATTTCAATGTCACCAACGTACTTACAGAAACATCCTTATAATTCGCCAGGCGAGCCAAATTTGCGAAATTAAATCGCGTGGGTTATAAAAAAAAGTGGATTTTGCGATTATTGAATGCAAAATAATGCTCTTATCTAGAACAAATGTAGATTCTTCTTCATATGAAGATGTTTTTGATTGACTCTGTTAACATTTATCAGCGTCTTGAATATGAAATATTATTACTTTTTTAATATAACATTTATAAAGTGAAATCATATTCCACAATTTAACGTGCCAAATATTTTGTATTACCCACATGATGACGTAATGCATTTTTTGCTACAACTCTGTTCATTGGTCATTTGATTTGGATACAGCACATGTGATTGGTGCGGCTTCCTTTGAAAATATCAACAGTAATATAAGGTTGATGCCTTTGGGCATCAACCAATAAGTTAGATATATCCACAAATCAAAACTGAAAATGTATAAATATTGATAAAGTTATAGGCTAAATAAATTTTATAATACACTGACGGGCATAAAAAACTTTCCCTTGCTTTAGATCTAGGTAAATAAAAAACAACAAAATCAATGAGGGTTTTGAAAATTTCAGTACTCAAACAAATCATTTAGGCATTGGTAAGTAATACAAATTGGAAAATTGAACAGTTGGATTTGTCATATGATGTGGACAAATGACCAAGGGGTCAAAATGTAGATTTCATGAAAGTTGTTTCCAAATTGGGAGCTTGACAATGAAGCAAATTGAGTCACTAATATCGAGTGTGTCCACCTCTGGCATTGATACAGGCAAACACTCCTCTTGACGTAGTCAAGCGTCTGATGACGTCAGCTGGGATAAGTCTTCATTCATCGATGAGAGCTTGTGCCATCTGCTGTCGGTTGATTGGAGGGTTGTGTCGACTCCGAATACGCCTGTCAAGGTGGTCCCACAAATGTTCAATCGGTGAGAGATCTGGAGATCGAGCTGGCCATGGCATGACGTTGACGTTGTTTACTTTGAAAAAGTTGTGCACAATCCTAGCAACATGTGGTGGAGCATTATCTTGTTGGTAGATGACTCCATGTTGTTGTTGTTGCAGAAATGGTAGGACAACTGGTCTCAGTACCTGGTCGATGTAACGTTGGCCCGTCAGATTACCATTCACAACGACAAGATCAGTCTTTTGGTCGCCACAAATGCCGCCCCACACCATTACACTCCCACCACCATAAGGTTCTGACTCCTGGATACAGCAATTGGCCGTTCTTTCACCTGGTAACCTATAAACCCTTACTCTTCCATCAGCTCTTGATAAAGCAAAACGACTTTCATCAGAAAATAGCACTCGACGCCAGTCACGTAGCTGCAAACGTCGAACTTGAGTGGCCCAGCGTAGTCTAAGTTGCCGATGTCTGATGGTCAGTACTGTTCCCCGGAATGGTCGGTAGGCTCTGATACCAAAGGCACGTAGTCTTCTTGCAACTGTCCTTCGACTGAGGGGGTGACCCAATGACGTTGCCGCTGATGACGTCATCGTCAGGAAGCGGTTCCTAAGATGCAATGTCCTCAGGTACTGGTCTTCCCGCGCTGTCGTTATCCGGGGTCTGCCTGTCCGTGGTCTGTCTGAGGTCTGCCCCGTTTGTTGATAGCGTTGGCGAAGATTCCGGATAGTTACAACGGAGCAGCCGAACGTTCTTGCAACGTGACCAGTTGTAGCTCCGAATTGCAGAATTCCAATGGCCATTTCTCTCTCTGCTGTCGTTAACCGTGGCATTCTTTTGTGTTTTTCTTGTACGGCATGTGTCCTTCTTGTGTGTGCGACGGTTTTTATACTCTTCCCGCACGTGCATCACCGAAAATGTTAAATCACGAGCTTTTCGCAAAATACCGCATAGAAGTTGTCAGATGTTGCGTTTTGTCATAATTGTACACCAGATATGTTCCCGTACTCTTTATAATCCTAGCCAAATAATAATACCCTAATATTTGCCATTTTAAGTAAGTTAATGAAAAAAATATAAGGGAAAGTTTTTTATGCCCGTCAGTGTATCCTAAAAAGTGTTCCTCTCAGATAAAAACTAACAACATCATTGATAATTAATAATATAACTGGTTCTATAACAACAATAATCTATATTATATGATGAACGAGTGATCTGTCTTCTGATTGGTCGAGGTCAACAAACCATTGGATTCACCTCAACTGAAGTCAATAATTGTATAATATCAGGGTTAACAATGAATTTACATCTTATCAAGATACATCAATCAGTAACAAGAGCCTTGGCTATATGAATTGTCATCACACAGCGATCAGTTCAGTTCAGTTCAGATTATCATCCTACGCAAAGTGTAAAATACCCGTTTCCGATCTGCCTTGCTGCCGACCCTTGAGTTTTCTGTGCATGTTCTATGAGAAACTACTATGAGAAAAGGCCAAATCAGAGAGTAACTTGAAGTTGCTTACCATCGCCTGTAAGGGCGCTGATATCAGCACAGTATTCTCAAGGGTCGGCAGCAAGGCATAACACTGACAGTTCGGAAACTGGCGTTTTAAGCTTTGCGTAGGGAGATGAGTTTAGTTATGTTGTTCTATGAACATGCGATAGAATTCATGTAGCTTATACCAATACCAAGTCTTATTTCGGAATTCAAATCCTGAACTACTCAAAGTAAAAATATTTTGAACTTTAGCCCTTAAAGGCATTGTAATGAAACTTAAACGCATCTTTAAAGTTTTAAAAGAAAGATGGTTTTATTCTTGTCTATTTTAAAATGACCTTCTCCAACCTCTTGTATTTTTTTCATGACCCTCCCGTAAAGGCTGTATATTTGCTAAGACCCTCCCCTGAAAACCCCGGCCCCCTGTAATAAATGACCGGTCCCTAAACAAAGCAATGATATACGCACTATAAACTTGAAGTCGGTGTCTTCATCCACTGCACCTTCAGGGAAATTAACTGTGACGTCATTGTCCTTCTCCGAGACGAACTTAAACCCTTCCGGCGAGACCACGTGTTTCTCCGGTTTGAGCCTTGCCATAACGCACAGCGATTTGAACTCCTTGACAGAAGCCTTGGCATTGCGTTTCTGGAATAGATGAATATGCTTACTGATCTTCATAACAAATTACAAACAACAAGTGAAGAAGCGAGCAAAGCTCACATACCCCCGCTCCCCACTTTGTTCAAAGAATTTCAAATAGTAAAACTGATTAATGTTGGTTAAAGTTGTATGATAGTTGAGAATACAGTAAGTCATTGTGTAAGTCGTCTTTCCACTGAAACCCCAATACCAAATTCACTAACAGATTTATCTTTGTTTCAAATTTGAGGTAGTTATCATGAATATTCTACGAGATGCACTGAGGACAAAATTATTTTTGTTGAGTCACTTTGTAAGTTATGTTTTCCAAAGAAACCACAGAGAAGAAAATCCATATATATATTGTTTAACTCTCACAAGGCATATCCAGCAATCACGATTGACATATGTAGCAAATTTGGTGAAGCCGAGATGTATATTTCAGGAAATATGTTCAGGACAAAGTAATTTATCATGGAATCACTTTTTAGTCATATATCCATGGAAACTGCAAAAAATGAAAATAATTTGTTGGTCTAACCTTCAAAAGGCACATCTATGGATCATCATAAGTGTATGAAGTTTGGTGAAGCTAGCATGTATAGTTTAGGAGATATGCTCTGGATAAGGACTTGGTCATAGAGTCACTGTTTAAGTCTTGTTTCCATGGAAACCGTACAAAAAATTAATAATTTGTTGGTCTTACCTTCAAAAGTTACATGTAGGGATCTTGGTTGATAAGTTTATGAAGTTTTGTGAACCTAGCATGTATAGTTTTTGAGATATGCTCCGGGCAAATGACATGGTCATAGAGTCACTGTTTTAGTCATATTTCCATGGAAAACCGCAAAAAATAAAAATAATTTATTGATCTAACCCTCAAAAGGCACATCTAGGGATCATGGTTGATAAGTGTATGAAGTTTGGTGAAGCTAGCTTGAATAGTTTAGGAGATATGCTCCGCACCAAGTTTTGGGACGGACGGACAGACGGACAGACAGACAGATGGACGGACGGACGGAAAGAATGAACGCTATATACCCCCGCTTACGCTATATACCCCCGCTTAAATTTTTTTGTAGGCCCAAAAATTCCCCTAGTGCATTAGTGGTTAAGTGGTTAACATGCTTGGCTCTTACGCCAGAGGCCCGGGTTCGAATCTCGTTGGAGACGCCACGCATTTGTAATAGTGGTGTAGTGATTATCATGATTGCCTCTGACACCAGAGGCCAGTTTTCTAAACCCGATGGAAACACACAAACATTTGACATTAGTTGCATGCTGTGATTTGTCACTTTGCAGTGCACTTCATCCACACTGCACTGCACACTGCAGTCCATCCAGCTATTTAAATAAATACCTGAAACAGGATGTACGGACCAACTTTCATATATGATCAAGATGTCTGAGGTACATCGGTGGTGAGAAAATGTGTTTACCTTATACTCTGCAGCCTGACACTTCCAGCCCCCCTTGTGTTCTACCATGAAGAAGAAGTCGTACATCTTCTCTGGACGGACTCGACTCTTCGGCAGACGGACAGGGATGTTTATGATGACGTCATCGGGCATGCGCACACTGTCATTTCCGCTGGCCTCGTATATTTCACTGACGAGACGCTCATTGGTGTTCAGCTGAGGATATTAACTTAAAATTCGGTTCAAGTGAATAAGGTAAACGTCAATGTTGATTTGGTTCAAAGACCTCGGGTTTCATTTCAAAATTTAAATTCTTTTATTCATTGGAAATATATTGGAAGTACATTGGAAGTAAAAACTGTATTTCTTGGATCATGTGGTTCCTCAATTGGGAATGGCTAACCACTAAAAATATTATCTTTTACCAATTTGATTAAAATTGTAATTTCTCATCTCAAACAATTGCTCTGACCGTGTATCTCATGAAAATGATTACATTTTGTGACACACAAAAATCTTTCCGAATAAACAGTCGAAGTAACTTCACCTATAACCTATCTTACAAATCAATAAAAGTATTCACTCAAAATATGACTATACGATACACTGATATTTACCACTAGTTATAATCTAAACTCACAATGATGTTTACCATGTTGCTCTCATGGACGTATGTCAAAGTGTTTAATGTATAATGGTCCTGTGACCCCGATACTCAATAGACCGTTTCTTTCACTTTGTATCACGTGTCTTGACCTTCATATATGACATTAACCATTAGTTCATATTCTTAACTCACAATGATGTTTACCATGTTGCTCTTATGGACGTATGTCAAAGTGTTTTAATGTATAATGGTCCTGTGGCCCTGATACTCAATAGACCGTTTCTTTCACTTTGTATCACGTGTTTTGACCTTCATATATGACATTAACCATTAGTTCATATTCTTAACTCACAATGATGTTTACCATGGTGCTCTTATGGACCTATGCCAAAGTGTTTTAATGTATAATTGTCCTGTGGCCCTGATACTCAATAGACCGTTTCTTTCACTTTGTATCATGTTTCTTGACCTTCATATATGACATTAACCATTAGTTCATATTCTTAACTCACATTGACGTGTACCATGTTGTTCCCATGTCAAAATGTTCAATGAATAATAGTCCGGTGGCTTCGATACTCAATAGACCGTTTCTTTCACTAGATTTTGTATAACGTTTCTTGACCTTCATACATGACATTAACCATTAGTTCATATTCTAAACTCACAATGATGTGTACCATGGTGCTCTTATGGACGTATGCCAAAGTGTTTTAATGTATAAAAGCCCTGTGACCCCGATACTCAATAGACCGTTTCTTTCACCTGTTTTTTTATCAAGTTTCCTGACCTTCATATGTTGGATCTGATAGTTCCTCTTGAGGACATCCAGCAGGTCAAGCTGACACGTCATGTTCTCGTGCTCCAGTGGAACGTCAGCTAGGACACCGTGACCCAGCGGCTGGATGATCCGTTCTACCGCATCGGGACTGTTGTCAAGAGCTGCGAAAACGTCACTGGAAGAAAAACAAGCCATATAAGGACCATTCACCCAGCCAACATACGACGTTCTCTCAACGTTATTCTTACAACGTTGTTTGGTTACGTCACATAAATACGTAGCGACGACGTTATAAGAACGTTATTGTCTAACGTTATTCCACTACATTTTACCTAATTTAAAAAAGTGATGTTATAAATGACGCAAAGTCCGGACAAAGTGTTAACCTTACTCTACGGTAAGGGATAGCTCAGTCGGCAAGAGCGCCGGTCTCACGTTGCTGAGGTCCGGGGTCCTAATCCCATCCAGGCCAAGGTGTAAAAATCTAGAGTTCACCTCTGTTAGAACTCTATATGTGTCACCCTGGAGCCCTAGTGTGACCAGGGAAAACAATGTAAGCGCCTTGAGCAACCACGAGTGGATGGATATGTGCGCTATATAAATATTCATATAATAATAATATAATAATAAAAATAATAAAATACTCTTCATTATCGTGAAAGTACATTTTTACCTGACCAATTTCTTCTCTTCCTGCGAGTGGCCCCATGATAACCGGTTAGTTATCGGTTCTATAAGGTTATTCTCACATGTTAATTCTATTATATTCAAGTTAAATGTTACTGAGAATATGCTTCGGTTGCTTTACATTTAAAATCTTACTTTGTTGATACACCAATAACAATGATCAAAATAGATCGTAAACATGAAGAAGTTTCACACACCACAAATCAGTTTCATCGTCGTCTTCGTCATCAGAGGAAGAAGACAGAACCTCGCTCTCGCTCTCGGAGATCACGTGAGGTTCTGACGTCATCGGCTTCCCCACCTCGGATGATTTTCTGAAATGGCGAAGGAGTCTATTCAAGAACAGAAGATTATTATTCGATGTATTATTGTTCACACCTGTAAGGTATTACATGCAAGATGGATATTACGTAGAGTTGATCAATTTATCAATTAAATTCAGAAATAAGTAATTTTTAAATGTAATATGGGCATATTTATGAATAATTATCGGATTCATTATCTATGCCACATTGTAGTAGCTCCATTTCACAATGTTTTATTTTTTGAGTGATGCGCTATATCTCTTGTTGAATTTATAGATAACAAATAATTTTGATTTAACTTTCACTAAAAAAAAATTAAAATTACTTAGGAAATAAGCATGTAATAATCATATATATGTACAAACGAGCAAGTTTCCACGAACAATAACCTGATAGGCCTGTCCCTTTAAGGAACCAGATGACCGCTTTTGTGTGCAATATGTTTGGAAAATATGTAACAGTGCTATGGATGCTGCTCTTGATTTATTTCATATTGCACTACACCTAGCAGTATTCATTTCCACCATCGAGATTCGTTTCATAGCCTTGGATAGATATATTTCAAGCAAAACCTACATGATCATACTATTAATATCATTGTCAAGGAATTGGTCTTTTTCAACATCAGGGTAATACCAAAGGTCTGTGTAATACAAATCTCTTGTTTCTATAAAAATAATTACCAAGGATTTGGTATACACAACATCAGGGTAACACCAAATATGTGTGTAATCTAAATCTGTTGTTTCTATTAACATCATAATAGGAATTGGTCTATACACTATCAGGATAATAATTAAGATGTGTGTATTTAAATCTGTTGTTTCTATTAACACCAGTTCCAAGTGATTGGTCTATACAACATCAGGGTAATAATAAAGATGTATGTAATCTAAATTTGTGAAGTTGTTTCTATTACCATAGTTACCAAGGAATTGGTCTATAAAACACCTGGCTAATAATAAAGATGAGTGTAATCTAAATCCTAATTAGAATTTACCTTAATCAAAAAGATGGTTTCTAACCAAACCACAAACCTTAACATTTCCTTCATAATTCAAGATCAAGTGCTTTGTGGTAAATATAATTTCAACATGAACAGCTAAGGAATATCTTCAATTGCTTCCGTTACAAACACACCCCGCGAACTACTAATTCTCAATTTTAAGGTCGACACGTTGAAAAAAAGGAGAACAAAATAAGACTTAACGTACAGCCTTGGTGAACGCCACAGCATGTTGTTAAAAATTTGTTTTAACAAATCTGATGATCCAAATTTATTAAGATTGTGTTTTAGCTTATTTGTTACTAATCAGGTCTTCATAAAAATGCCTCACAGATTCGAAACGACAGATCTTACCAACAACATACATATTACGTAACACATTCAATATATTAAGTCTCTCCCCTAACTCAAAAGCGTTACAAAATTATATGAAATGGAGATTCAACCGATGTTTCAAAAGAAATATTTATAATGAACAGATAGTTTACTGATTAAATAATTGTTACATACCCACACACAATGTCCCCAATGCCACACAAATCCATATCCCCCTCCATTATCAATTAGCCTCCATTGGTAAAGTGAGTATACGCAACAGCCAGACACTAATTTGTTACTAGGTTTTTCCTGATAACTCTTTGTTTGCTTTGAGTGACAGTGATAAATAAGTACATACTGAACAGTAGCTACTGATTGTTTACAGACATTTATTAACACATTATTGCCAGAGCTATTTAGATAAAGTGGCGTATGTACAAACTAACATTGATCTCAGCTAAAACTAATGATCGAGTACAACAAACGCAATTTGGATATCAATAATTTTTAACTATAATATATATCTTCCATAATACTGACAAAGTTAATATTGATAAAATGGAAAATAAAGTCTAAATACAGTAAATGCTGTTTTGAATATTTTATAAACATTAAAATCATTTTATAAGAATACGTTTTTGAAGTGTATTTTACTAAATCATGTCACTGTTTGTATTTTCTTCGCCTATCACACGTTTATCAAGGTTTTACGTTTGATTTTAAACAAAAACTAGTATTAGAGGGACAGTAGCAAGTTTTTTTGAAATTTTATATTTTAAATTCTTCACTGATAATTGAATGTTAATGTCAAATGTATTATTTTGATAGGCTCAAAAAGCTCATTACACAAAACAATCATCCATAGTCAGAGAACGAATTATAAAGATTCACATAAATTCCATTGGCTGCCATTTTTGAGTGAACACCTTTTATTAATTTTATGTAAGAAAAAGAAACAACATGGCTGAACTTTACATTATATATTTGTTTTATAACTGCTTCATTTATTTTGAATACATTGTCTTTCAATTGGAACCATTCATTTTCATTTTCCTGACTTCATCTTACATCCCCCTAAACGTGCTACTGCCCCTTTCAGAGATTCGTAAAATAAAGGCGGTATAAGTATTCGGACTTCAGACGTTCAAAATACAATCCAAGCTTTAAATGACACTAATGTTAATCATTAAAGGGTGTTTCACATTCTTGTAAGCATAATTGTTGTATCTTGGTAACGTGAAAAACAAAATGCATTATGTTCTGCTCTGACAGTGTCATTTTCTAGACTCTGAAATGAAATGTTTGTCAATGAATCTAAAAAATAAAATAGATAAATAAACGATTGAAATTGAACTCTCGAGTCTTGGTATAGACTTCTTTAGGCTTTTATAGGTTTTTATCTCATTTAAAGGGGCAGTTGCAGGTTTAAGGGGGAATATAAGGTGATGTCAGGAAAATGAAAATCAATGATTCCAATTGAAAGACAATGCATTTAAACTAAGTGGAACAGTAATAATTTAAATATATAATGTAAAGTTCAGCCATGCGATTCCTTTTTTCTAACACAAAATGAATGAAAGCAGTTCACACAAAATGGCCGCCCATGGATTTTCAGTGAATCTTCATACTTTGTCCTCTGACTATGAATGATTGGTTTGTGTTATGAAATTATGAAATGACACTATCAAAATAATACGTTTATCATAAACTTACTATTATCAGTGAAAATTAAAAAATATATAATTATCAAAAAACTTGCTACTGCGAGTCTAATAGTATCAATAAACAATATGTTTGTAATACTGACTGTGAGAAGGTAGTGCTTTTTTAATGGATAGCGAATAATTAGAACGAAGGACTTTATAAAGAAGGATTTTAAAGGGGCAGTAGCACGTTTTTAAGGGGAACATAAGGTGATGTCAAGAGAGTGAAAATTAATGGTTCCAATTGAAAGACAATGTATTTAAACTAAATGAAGCAGTAATAATTCAAACATATAAGGTAAAGTTTAGCCATGCGATTGCGTTTTCTTACACAAAATGAATTAAAGGTGCTCACATAAAATGGCCGCAAGTGGATTTTATGTGAATCTTCAGACTTTGTCCTCTGACTATGGATAATTGGTTTGTGTAATGAGATTTTTGTCACTGTCAAAATAACACATTTAGCAGTAACTTACAATTATCAGTGAAAAAATAAAAATATAAAATTATCCAAAAACGTGCTACTGCCCCTTTAAGAGTTATTTATTAGGTTTTAAAGAGTTAATGATTATTATGTATCAATAAAATACCTCTTTCAATATTTTTTTTTTATGATGAATAAATTAATACTGAAGCATTACATTACAATATTAGACTTGCAATGATGGATCATTGAATGAAGGTTGTTTTCCTAAATCCCTGTTTTGGTTGGAAATATGAAAATGTATGATAAATAATGTACTCAAATCTTACAGAATACAAAGTTCATAACGTTTTGATTTTATTGCTGGCATTAAGTGTCATAAGTGGACACGTGATATATGGAACTACATATGAACATACAAAGATACGTTGTTTTCACAGCAATAAACCCCAATGATATTACTGACATTGTAAAACCACGTCTCACTACAAATATCAAGGATAATTAGATTTGTTTACGGACCTCTGATAAACACTATCAGAGTAAACACACACACATGAGGTGTGTTGGTTACCAATTGAAAATAGCATAATTGATTTTATTTTGGAATGTAAGAAAGAAGGTTTACCCTGCATATGAGGATGTTTATTTCCCAAAAATATTTCATTAATCGTTTTGAAGAAAAAGTACACTGGTGTTGTAAATTTTGTCTTTGCTGTTATTCAACACATATACGACTTATAGATAGGTTTTATGTTTCAATTATACACTCACGTGCAAAAGAAAGTATAGATCCTTCATATTGATATAAATTTAAAACTTTTGATCGTACCAAATGTTATTTATACTTAACATAATGGCATGCCTGAAAACACATAATAAATATCGCAAAAACGCAACTTGTGTTGATATATTTTTTAGAAACCGGAAAAATAGCGAATTCCGTTTAAAACCAATTGCTTGAAAATTAAGTGCATAAAATATGTATCAAGAGATTTGCTGGATACTGTCATATCATAGCAACTGAAAAAACACAAAAGGAATGGCAGGGTTGACTCAGGAACAACGAGATAGAGCTATTTGAATGGCTGAAATGGGAGCAACACACGGCCATATTTCTCAAACGTTCCATTTCATGCCACTGACAGTGTCCAGGCTTATGTAATGTCATAGACAGACTGGTCGGACCCAGGACAGACCCAAAAGTGGAAGACCACGTGTTACAACGCATCAAGAAGATCACTACATCCGGACAAATTCATCTGAGGAACAGATTTGTAACGGCAACGGAAACAGCGCAAACGGCTCTTGGTCATCGTGTTAGTAGACGTACAGTGTCTAGGAGATCACGTGTAGCAGAGATTCAGGCTTATCGCCCCTTCCAGGGCGCAGCCTTGACCCCTCAACATAAGCGCCGTCGACTTCAATGGGCGCGATGAGTTTTCAGATGGCAAGCACGGAACTGGAGACGAGTATTATTCACAGACTAAAGTCGCTTCTGTCTGTGTCACAACGATGGAAGACAGAGGGTATACAGGCGCCGGGATGAGCATTTCGCCCTTAGAAAACAGTTGCAATGTATACTTGACGCCATCATCCGACGTTTTACAACGTCGATGAGGAGACGTGTGTAGCGACCCGAAACGGTCGTTACAGACGTGGTCGTGCTTGGCAGGAGGTCACACATGTTATTGATAACAACAGAGAATGTTTGTGGTCTCACTGTTGATAATAGTGACACTTGAAATCAATGAAATTTGACCCCCTGCTTATTTAAATGAGATTGCAGAAATATACTGGAGTGATCAAATGAAATCTGTTTGTGTGCATTATTGTCATTTGATTGTGCTATAAAATCATCTTCGCGGCATTGAAATATTATCTTTTGTTTTTATGTTGTGAGCATTGTAAGTTTACCTATACGTTCTTTTGCCCGTGAGTGTATTGATCTTTTAATCTGAGAGATCTAAGGGTGTTTATTGCCTATTGTTTCACTGTTTGTTGGCACATTTGGTGTGATTCAATATTTTATTGTGTGGTATATATTTAGTTTTACAAATATAAGTTTCTTAAGGCACATTATAGCTCCCATTCACTGCGCATCATTTCAAACCTCTTCTTTTTGGGTGCCGCTTTCGGCTACATTCGTTAAAAAACAAACAGAGCCCGTTAATCCTGCATACCAGCAAGAATTTGGGGCAGTAGCACATTTTTACGGAGGATATAAGGTGATGTGAGGAAAATGAAAATTAATGGTTCCAATTGAAAGAGAATATTTTGAAACTTAATTATGCAGTAAATCAAATATATAATGTAAAGTTTAGCCATGCCATTTCTTTTCGTACACGAAATGAATTAAAGGTGTTTACATAAAAATTGCATCCAATAGATTTTATGTGAATCTTTATAGTTTGTTCTCTGACTATGGATGATTGCTTTGTGTAATGATATTCTCGACACTAACAAAATAATACATTTAACATTAACGTACAATTATCAGTGAAACATTTAAAATATAAAAGTTTCGAAAAAACGTGCTACTGCCCCTTTATGCATAATATCTCTAAAATGCTTGATTTTATGGAAAAATCAAGAAAACATCTCAAATTCGTTTAATATTCGAAATTATGTATCCAATTTAATCTACCTATTAGTTACAATACCTAATAAACACTATCGAATCGAATATATCTTCCTGTCAGCTTATGACAAGGTTTCAAAATTACGTTTGGCGAATTTGCGCGCGCCACTCGAGCCACATTGTCCGGTTTTTGATCAAAATTCCGACTTTGAATGGCCGTATTTTCGCTCTAATGTACTGATTGACCTTTAACTTGTTATTTTCAGTAATAGTTAGTGGTTCCCGATGTAATAACATCGATTTCAAAATTTGACATATGTGATCCTATCAACATACATGTACTCCGTGTCTCTTTAAATCAAGTGTTTGACCGTTTTTGAAAAAGGGACATTCCAATGAACTTTTCCGTTTACAACTTTTAAACGAAAAGAAATATAGGTTTAAAACATAAAGAAAGTTTTGACTGAATCTAAACATTGAGCATTTCGTTCAAGAATAGTCACACAACTAAACATGTTTTGACTCGATATAGGTAAATATTTACCTTACAGGAGAAACGTTGATAAGTATCCACCATGAACTCTTTATGCTCTTATCATTTTTTTTATTGAAACCGGAAAAGCCTATAATAGGTCTTTTAATAAATTGCCAGTCTAAATAAAATACATAGGCCTACCACTGTTTGTTCTGAGCTTCGTAATACCTAAAATACAGTTGCGGCACGTTAACAATAAAATATGTTTTTTAATTAAATCAATTAGTCTCAGGTACAGGTGTTGTTATTTTGTTTGTTAAATGAAACAAGTGGTCAGAACTATCACTAGCACTATCATGACCCCTGCCATGGTAAACATGTTGCCATTATGTTAAAATTAGACACGTTTATTGATTTTCATATAACATATGTCTCTCTTGTTGAGGAACATTTTTGTTATTTCTTACATAATGTAACAAATATAAAAAAGATGTAATTGTTTATTTGAAAAAGAATTCAACACAAATTATTCTTTGATCGATGATTAATCTCTTGTTCTTGTCAGTTTGAGAATATGACATCAAGTGCTCGAAATATTTGTAACTAAAAACCGTGCATATGATAAATTTAACTGAAGTGTGTGCTATATTTCGCCTTTCAGTTTACGCCACAGGTGATCAATTGATAAAGTAAAGTTTTTTATCCTCCAGGTAGGAATTGTTAATATTTTCACGATAACGTGATAAAACTAAAATTTCGCAAATCGGACTCAAGAGTTAAAGTATTAATAAGATCACATGATGTCATGACTGGATATTAAATAACACTTGTGACGTCTGTCTATTGTTCTCTCGTTCCATGACTTTCCTGCAATGAAACGTTACATTCAACTTCAAGGTTATATTTAATATTTCCTATTCATAAAGTGCTTAAAGTATGTAATTGGATAAGAATTTAGTAAGCCAGGTAATATCACTGTAACTCTTCCTTTCTTGAAAATAATTGCCTTCGGCCCAAACGCGCCTAAGACCATTATTTTAAGGAATGGAAACTTTCTCTGACATTAATCTATACATATCGTAGTTATAGTGAATGCTAAACGACGTCCCGTTAAATAATATTTTTATGAAACGAGTAAATGGTTTAAATACCTATACCATTCACGAGTTCCATAAAAATGTTATAAAACGGGACAGAGATTGGTATTTTATCTATTACTGGCTTAAATACATCCTCGAAAACATAAATAAATTCGCCAACATGACCATCGCGGCCTGACCGCTGACATTGCGACGTTATACATAACGGTTATGACGTCAGTATTACGTCACGTAATTCGGTTAGCGTGCGATGTTATGACACATATGTGTAATAACATGGTAGATTTATGAAACAATGTTTTCAACGGGAGAGTAATATATGGTATTTCACTAATATCAATTTGCTGTAGAAATATTACACTCTATACATTCCAAAGACAATTTTAAAAAAAAAATTTGTTGAAAGAAGTGAGACATTCCAAAGCTATTGTAGGATAAGTCAGGACAAAGAGGGCATCTTAACGAATAATGGTATATTTCGTTTGATAACTGTGTCACACTTTGTCTATGCTTCTTCAAAATCTTTACATATCTCTTTCATTAACCTCAATAAGAAAATAACTCTTAATTCAAAAGAAAAACTTCTAAAAATCCTAGTCGAAGTGTCTTCACGAATATCAACTGAGTTCCAACTTGAAATAATTATCCCGTACGTACATGGATAAGGCGTTATATTAATATCATCGCTATTACATAAAATACAGGAAATTCGGGTCTTACTTAGCCAAAAGATGATAAAAAATTGACAATTTATTTTGCAACAATACCCTTAATACTTACAAAAGATTAGGTTTAATAAGGTCTTGTCATAAAAACCTTTAGAATCATAAGTACTAAGGGTCATAGACAACAAAATAATTTATAATGAAAATAATAATATATCTGTAAAATCAAGGTTGAAGTTTATATTCTAAACATATCTTATCAAGGGGTTTATAACTGGTAGCTTGACAGAGGGATTTTACGACTTCTGGAGTATTGCGCTTCTTTCATATTCACGTCATTTGTTACAAGTGTTTCGAATAAATTATTTGAATATTGTACATGTACATACTGAAATTATCATAAGAAGACATGTCGGCGATATCAGGGTCAAGAGGGAAAGCGTGAATGATGAAAATCAAAGTTTTTCAATTTCAATTTAAATTTAAATTTATTATATATCATTTTTGTTTGAATTGTTTGAGATACCGTCATATGGTTTGAATCGTAAAACATTAATCATACATGCTTTATATTATCTAGTATTTTATGTATTATTAGCTATTTAATTTTTCTATTTTTTATTTTTATTGTAAGGTTCCGGTCTAAAAAATGATTGCACTTTGTGTTTCCATTATGAAAAAAGAAGTCGGGGACACACGTTACAGAAGTGATAGCAATATAGTTAATAAAACGTGCCTGCTAAAAATCTAACAGGTGTGTCTACAACCAAAACGGAATATGTAAGTAAACAAAAATGTACCATGTTCCACAACGTCTATTTTATATACACTTTAACATGCAAAACAGTTTTAAGATTTTGTTCAAAAACCTAAATTATATTGCATAGCGCCGGGAAAATACAAGTCAGAAGTAGATGAAACTTGAACTAAAACCGCACCATTCAATCTGATTTGTTTCATATTTATTTCTTAAAGATCGAGATTAAAATCTTCTAGATCCGGAAACAAAATCGTAAAAATCTCAATAGAAACGACCTTTTGAAATTTTGTATGAGTTGAAACCCTAAAAGGCAACAATTCACGTGAGTATTTTATTACGCAGATAAAAATAACCGACACATATCTGATATATCTCGGTGTACTTGTGGCCATTTTAATGAAGACGCTCTTCACTACCTGTTTGTTTGTCGCAACTACCATATTTTTAATAAGATCAAATATGTATTTCTATACACAAGGATATGATTTGAAACAGTATTGTACGGAAACGAATCCTTAGATAACAGAACGAACAACAATATCCTCAGATCATTAAATCAGTTCATTAGTAAAAGTAATCGCTTTTTGTGATGCTTTTACTAATTTGTTCACTAGTAATATCTGTAGCATATAAGATAATAAGATGAGATAAGATAAGACTTTATTATCCCGAAGGAAAGTTTGGTTAAACACATTCAATACAAAACAATGAGTGACAACATATACACGCAAACGAGCACTAAGACCATAAACAAACAAATAAATAAATAAGTAAGAGCACTAAAATAGTAAATATACTTGATAAGATTAAGTGGAGTGATGTAAAATTGTCAGAAAATTGTTAACAAATGATTATCTATTATTAAAACGTTTTATACCGGCTGGTACAAAAGAATGACGGAACCTGTTTGTTCTAGCTATCGGCATGAATAGATAATCAACATTGTCATTCCAAGAAAGTCAATGAAAGTACCTAAATATTTGTACTTATTCACAATTTCAATTTCTTCATTATTGATTGAACTAGCTCCTGGAGAGTCAGCTGATTTCGGAAATCTATAACAATTATATGATATCATTTTTACTGCAGAATATCATATCATAGGCATCTCTAACAACATTATGCTTTAACATAAACTGATTTAACTATAAAGATGGTTACATTAATTATATTTTTCTAATTGTATTGTTATATTATGTCCAGTTTTCGGTTGTATTTAGGAACGCTGTTCAAATAAGCCGTTGGCTTTGTTCGCCGATCCATATTTCATTTTGTGATTTTTGTGATTAAACAAGTATTTTATTATCGAACTGGGTCTCTATCTTCGAACGTGTCTTAGCTAGGATCTATACTAGCTATTCATGACAGATGATATCCTACAGCTACGATGCTTTCGAGAATAGGGCCCTAATAGATAAATAGAAGATTTCGTTTTAACTTCAAGAAACATAACTATGTTAAAAGAACATATTTCCTAGTTGTCATTTGAATGTTAAATCAAAGACTATAATTCGCCTTACGCTGTAAATAACATTTTTTCAAATGTTTTGTTTGGCAGGTAATACTCTTTAAGTATTTTAATCCCATCAATGAAGAATGGATCTGACTGGTTTGTGTTTGTTAAGTCTGTGGGTAAACCTTATGCTACAGTATTCGAAATCCTATTGACACCAATCTTAATAGATAAGACAATGTGTTTACCCTTCAATAGTCAAGGGCCAATATCATTAGCAAACACTGTAATATCTTCAGATCTATCACTGTCAAGTTGTCATTGGGACCTTTTAATATCTTATGAAACAGTCCATGATCCAAACATGTTTCAGTCACGTGATCAGTCGAGAAAGAATGGGTTATTTACGAGTTCTTGCCGTAAAGTACATACATTTATTAACAGCGGATAACGATGTCTGTTGTCCTGAATATATAACATGACCATGCCCTTATAGACCGAAGGTACACATAAATCATTTCTTATATCACAGTGTAGGAGCGGTGCACTTTCAATTTGCAGTACCGATGCACCTGTGCATATCTAGAGCGTTGATCTGGCAGGTGAAAATTCTCGACAAAATCCCCTCGCAAGTAGAAGTTGATAAGAACGATATCCTTTAGACTCGCATACCATAATATGCATGCCACACTAAGCGAGAGAAAATTGTAGGTCGTAAAAGTGTCACTTGCTGAGCATGTATATTGTCTGTACTTCCCTAAAACACGGAATTTGAAACCTTGGATAGTGAAACACTGAGATTTACTAGGTTTGTGTTAACTTTTGTATTGTATAATTATCAATATTTAACAATTTATATTAAAGGGAGAACGTAAGATACCTATATTTGGGATTATCTACATGAATATATTTATGAAAGATATTAAAATGAGGCTTATGACACTCATAACTAAACCCACCTACAAAAGAATCTTTACACTTTGATATGCATACATTAAATGAATGATATTAAGCGGTAATTAATTAAACAGATTGATATCATAACGTAATCCTAGGAGGGAGGATTTGATCACCACCAAAATAACATTGTTTGCATTTTAGAGATTTCGTTGGTAAAAATTGCAATGTACTTGGAAACGTCATGAAGTGATATAAAATGCTTAAGACATCTCTGGTTTGCATCCGTGATAGTAAAGAACGTGTCATACGGACCATTACTACACAAGATAATATCAGACCCAATACTGTCAGACTGACTGTGATATCCTTGCCAAGGAAAACGTCAAGTCAACGCCTAGCCAACGTTTAGCCGCGACCAAAGAGTACCCCTGAATTTTTCGCCAAAAGATCGTTCCTGGAGATCACGTTGCCAAACAAGTAAGGCAACGATATAAGCCACCTCAGACCATAAATGAGCTTGACAAGATGATTCATGAAGAATTGAGACGACTACAAGATAACGTCATTTAACGTCTCATAAACTCCATTATCCGAAGTATAATTGCTTGTGTAGAAGCCCATAGTGGACACTCATGACACTGAAACAGTTACCTTTATCAAGAAACCTGTTGATATTTATCCCAATAACAACCAACGACATCCACTAAATTGACCAACGGATTAACCAGAGACATTGGCATACCCCTTCAATGTAAATGTGATAAAAAAAAATTCTTAAATGATTGAAATAATTGCTTTTAAATGGAATGTAAAATTGAATAATCGCCACAATAACTTTAAAAAGACAACAAATGGCTCACTATTTTATCTTCTTTATCAAGTTATGAAGTTGGGAATTGAAAATCCTCGATCAGGGCTATTGCTAGTGACGTCATAGCCAATTGTTATTGACGTCATGGGCTATTGGTTCGTGACTCAAAAACTATACTTTATTTAAGAAATAAAGTAGCCCTAACCATCATGTGTTTTGCAATAAAGTATAGTTTTGCCCTGAACTATTATAGTAAAGCATGAGGCCGAAGGCCTAATGGTTTGACGTTATAATAGTTCACGGCAAAACTATACTTTATTGCAAAACACATGATGGCTAGGGCTACTCTATTACGTTTCTTGTGTGGCGATTTTAACTGGTTTAAGTTATTTCTACTCCGAATATAAACATATTTTGTAAATCACGTCCGGCTGCAAATTGAAAATCCCCGGTCAGGGCAATACTTAGTGACGCCATAGCCAATTGTTATTGACGTCATGGGCCATTGTTTCGTGACGTTACTCAAAAATTATACTTTATTGCGGAATAAAGGCTGGGCGGCGCCTTTGATCTTTACGGGAACAATACTAGAAAGATTACTTCATAAGGTAGTTTAGATATTTAATAATGAAACAAAGCGCAATGAACAACTGGCAATGCTTTAGATTAAATATATCTATTCGAAAGGGTAAAAAACCTAGATACAGTACTGTACTTGTTATTTGAAAAACCGAAAATGCTCAATGCAACACGAGAAAATGATAAATTTGATTTAGACAGTTATTTATGCAATCAAAATATTTTATAGAGTCATTGTAACTTTAACTTTCATGGCTAATATTTGATCAGGCGATAAATAAAAATGTATGTCATAATTCATAATTTCACAATTTGCATAAAGATCACATGTACAGAATTTGTTCATTTTAAACCTGCTTGATAGTCCTGTTGACATGCATGGCAAACATTTTTTGATATTTTAAGCTTGAATCAAGATAACCCTTTTTAGCAAATTAAGATAACTTTATCAATCAAATAAACCATTTGTACTCAAGCATATTTCAAAGCGTCAACCGTGTAATTGTAAATGTTCCCATGAGAGAAAAATTACAACATATATGAATTCAAATAAATGCATTTAATCATAAAATGAAAAAAAAAATGTAATTGTCAACCCAGATGCAATGTTGATCTATCATATACTTATATTTTAAAGCGGTCAAGACATTGGTAAATGGAAATGTTGAAAGTGCATTTAATCCAGGTAACCCGGGAATGTTTATACTTTAAAGTATTAGTAGGCCAGCTCCAGAGCCCATATATACATCATTATGAAGTAGGGCGACCTACTTTCACAGATACAGTGACGGTGCAATTTACTTCCACGTCAACCAACTTCTTTCACTTCGGGACATCGTATCTATGTTGGTAAGTATGATGATTTATAAGGAGATGTACTTTAATAATGAAAAAAAGAGAATAGATCTCTCAAAAAAGTGATTCGGCAATTTTACTTCGAAGCCAAAAAGATAACTGTTTTCACTTGGGGACACGGTTACTTTAACTGTAAGTATAATTCTAAATAACGATTTTTGTGTGTTTTTAACGAATTTTACTGATACTTTTTTTGGCAGTCTGCTTCCAAGTTACAAAACATACAGCTTACGTATAAAGATGAGAATACTTTATTTTCTTTATTGTAGTAGTTTATTCACTTAAAGTATGTAGGCCATAAACTCATGGACAAAAGAAACGCTGGGTATTTTCAAACGAAGGATAAACAAATTATGTATGCCATGTAAATTCGATTTCGAATGTGTTTGATAAAAAAAGTATTTGGAGAATTATTGTTCATAATTTTAACCATGATGGCATGGATGATGGAGCGTTTTGTACTGTGGTTGTCTAAACACTGTTGGGGTGCTAACATTGCTGTTTTCAGGTACTCTTTTGTTAATAATTATTTTGAATTTAAGTTTGAATTTCGGAATTGTATATCAGAAGTTTATTTGAGAATACTGTTAATGAAAAACATCCACTTTGACTTTTCTGCATTGATATGTCTTCGCGTTATAACGTCTATAAATATGCAAAAAATGACCAATTTGGCTCTCCAATCTCGCTTATTTAAGGAGATAGCAAATTGATGATTTTTTGACACGCGTTTTCTAAGGCGCCATGCAAATAAAATCAACACAAAATGATTCAAACAAGGCACACATAGTTGAGTTGACTTCTAAGGAAACTTTGCCACTCTGCTTCATTCACATTTATCTTACATGGAATAAAATATCCTGACATTTATGTTACCAGCGTTTCTTTTGCCCGTGAGTTTAGTTCCATGATATAGATTTAATATAATACGTGTGCAACAGAAATGATTTGTTAAGTAGCATGGCTTTAACAATAAATGTTATTATTTTTCTGTATTGCAATGCAGAGAAGCGTATTTCTTATTGCAATAAATTGGTACTTTTCAAATTTTCGATCATGTATGTTGTGTTAAGTTTTGCGATAAGTACTAAAACCATTGCTCATTTATAAGCCGCTTTGAATTTTTTTGGAATTTTTCATGACCTCATACATACCCCGAAACTTTAAACCGCGTTTGTTTTCGATTTATAAAATATCACAAAGTTATTAGATGCATGTCTTTATAGCATCCTATAAATCATCCTTACAGAAGTTGTGGTGTGTGGTTCCTATCTTATCAAAAGCAGTAGCCCGTTTTTTGATAATTTTATATTTTAACTGATTTTTCACTGATAATTGGAAGTTAATGCTAATATTATTGATTTGACAGTGTCACATTACGCAAGCCAATAATCCATAGTCAGAGGACAAAGTATGATTCACATAAAATCGACTGGCGGTCATTTTATGTAAACACCTTTAATTCGAAATTCATTATGTGTAAGAAAAGGGAATCTCATGGCTAAACTTAACGTTATATATTTGAATTATCACTGCTTCATTTAGTTAAATACATTGTCTTTCAATTGGAACCATTAATTTTCATTTTCCTGATATCACCTTATATTCCCTCTAAAAGCGTGCTACTAAACAATTATTCACTTCAAGTGAAGTTGATCCAATGATTTGTAGACCTTGGACATGTGATATTCACCGAGGCAACGCCGAGGTGAATATCACTTGTCCAAGGTCGACAAATCATTGGATCAACCGAATCTGTCTATAACTGTTTTATCATATGAAAAATGTTCGTAAATTAGTTTTATTCCGTGAAAGTAAGGGACATCACTCTATTGCTTGAAAATATAAGGGACATAACTCTTATTCAGCACAGTCACACAGGTTGACATTGCTTGACGTCAATGATGTCATGTGACCAAGTGGGCCAATCGGAAAGGCGGATATAATCCATTCTTATAATAATGACCCTTTAATGTAGGAAGGGGTTATAATGAACATGTACACAAACATTACACCCGGGCCCATAATGTTTGAAATATTATAAATGTGTGAAGAATAAGGCTCATCTATTGGTTTTAACGTCCATTATGTCATATATGTGTTTATTACCCATATGGTTGAAAATAAGTGGTGACCTATTTTCAATATGAGCACTATAGTGCACATATCACTTTTGCCTAGCAACGATTGTTGTAGCGCGAGTTCCCCTATATTTTCGCCATATGACACACTTCCTCGGGTAATAATCTCTATATATACTAGTGTTTTATCAAAATATGTTTTTGAAAAATATTTTTATTACAACATTTTTGTAAATAAGAATTAAAAAAACCCCTCAAAAGCATTCTTTAACTGACTCCTGTACTTGTCAGTTTTTGAGGACGACGCCAGAAACTTTGTACAGTAAGTTGTATTTGACATTCATACTTATGATTAACTCAACTAAGGCGTAAAGTTTCTTATGTGCCTCAGTGTATTTGAGTTACTACTTTACTACTAAGAACTTCACGTAACATCACGTTGTGTTTTTCTGCAATTTAGTTTAACACAGAAATATATAGGATATTTTCAGAGGTGTGAACTGATACCTATCATGTTGTTATATAATATATATTTATATAAATATCAAAATCGCATATTTACTTATGTTTATTACCCATACGGTTGAAAATAAGTGGTAACATATTTTCAATATGAGCACTAGTGCACATATCACTTTTACCTAGCAACGATTGTTGTGGCTCGGGTTCACGTATTTTTTCGCCTGTGACGTCATAACATCATTGTTCGTGACGTCACTGTAGTCGGCTGTCGCAAGGGAAGCGGCCCGTTTCTTGGATATTTCTAAGATGGTAAAATGGAATTGAAACGGTAATAAAGAAATTATTACCCTCGGAAGTGTGTCATATGACTTCTACGAAACTCGTGCAAATTTGTGTATTACCTTCGCTCTCGGGTAATACACAACTTTACACTCGTTTCGTAAAAGTCATATGACACACTTCGTCGGGTAATAATCTCTTTACATAAGTTAGTATGATTAACTTTTTAAGAAGAATCAAACTCTCATCGTGTCACACTTATATGAAAAAGAAATGAAACATCATTTAATACATAAATGTATACTTTGTTATTGTTTTTTCTGATCTGATTTAAGATTCAACGATTTTTGACACGAAGTTCAGAAGTGTGTAGATGGTTTCAAGGGGTTATTTCAAATTATGAAAAGATTCAATCAACTTTTCCTTCAATTAAAAGGAGAAAGGGGAAACAAATGCATGATATATTCTCCAAAATCTTGCCGAAATTTTACGAAAATTACTACTAATCACAAATACTGATAATGTGCCATGTTGTCAGTTGTAAGACAATAAATGCTATGTGTTACTTACTCAAAGCTATTTATATAGCTTCCAAAATCAATTAGTTTCTTAGCTTCCAATATCAATACGGTGCAAAATTTAGTTTAATTTATCGTGTTATTACAAGCTTACTTACATTTTCTTGTATTTTAATTTCCATAAATGTAGTCACATAATTGTTCTGTAAGTGTATCTTAGGAGAAGCATTTATATAGGCTACTTTTGCCTGTTTGCTGATCCTATTTCCTTTCAATTTGTATATGTCACATTTCAATTTTGTGAATAACTGCCTTGTTGTGGAAATAAAATACTGTTTAAATCAAAGCTATTTATACGTATGAACATATAATAAATGTTAATAGATTGAGGTTTCAGTGTGAATTCTAACGCCGTTTAACATATGATTGTGAAGTCTTTGATATTGAATACGCCCTTGTAAGTATCATTACTGAAACGTCCCTAGAGAAGTCCTAGGATTCAACCAAAGAATAGACAAGTCCTTGGTTCAAATAGCAAACTGTACTATGCCTCTTACAGAGTAATAGTAGTTTTAATAGAATACAGGGATACAACTGCAAAAACTTCAATTTCTTGACCCTTATATCCGGTGGCGTTCACTAATGCCTACTTAAAACAATGCCTACAGGCTTCCAAAACATGTTCATGCCCCATTGGCTTAAAGTTCCACCCTATTAGCAAAGTAGAATGTTCCAACAAAAAATCGTTAGATCTGAAACTTAAAGCGTTTTCATTTCGCAATATCATTAAAGATGTATGTTCCCAGTGTTAAATCTGACACACCATTTGTTACGTTTTCTTTGTATATTAAGCACACATTGGTAAACAATACAGCACGATTTGGAATATCATTTTTGTTACAACGGACAAAAAAAGATTGCCTCGGCTGTTTATGGCTTTAATTATTCATATTGTAATTTGATCGAAAAGGATCGAATGTTGCTTGCAAGTATAACTTGAAAGCTTATCGACGTTGTGTAGTCGTTACATCATCTTAGCTCAGTATCACGATACTATAATGTATTCACCGAATTTGCTTTTCATAACTAAGGAAATTAAATTCAGCACTCTAAATGCTATCAACATGTTTAACCAATTGAATGTCGTTATTCGATGAACTGAAGTAAAATCATCCTCGATAATCCAGCGCTTTAGTTCCGATAAATCTACACTACAAGCCCTGGAAAACTTTACGGGGTTTTACCTCAAACCCAATTACCTCCCTTTGCAATTGTTTTTTAACAAACAATGGGATCACTTCTAAACCAGTTTTCTATTTCTCACTATGCCTTTCTTTCCGTCTTTTCCCTCATCATATTCGTTCCGTGTCTCCGTGATCTGTCTACTCTATTTTGGATGACACCATCCACGTGTTAAATAGCTGAAAAATTGCTGACAACACGTTAAACCCCAACTCACTCACTAACTTGATGTCGCGAACGGTTGAGTTGTTTACGCACTTTGCGTCTGCATTTCGTTTCTGATTGGATAACATGTTCGTAAAGGGAGGTAATTGGGTTTGAGGTAAAACCCCGTAAAGTTTTCCAGGGCTTGTAGTGTAGATTTATCGGAACTAAAGCGCTGGATTATCGAGGATGAAGTAAAATATATCGATACCCCTCTCTTCCCAGAGGTGCAGAATTTTATAATTTTGATATTTGGCTGATTTGTAATCTGAACGTTGTTTTTGTACATGATCGAAAATAGGACAATTGACCCCACCCATGAAGAACTGGCGATAACCTATTTATCAATAAAGTTACATGTCTGCTATTTTAGGACAAAGAACTATACTGATAGATTGTTACAACACAACATGGCAAATTCCTCGGAACACGTAACTTTTAATGATATTCAAATTCAAAGAGGTGTAACATTTCTTTTGGCGTTCATTTTATATTGTACAGTTTTGAAATTTAGGACAAGCATTCCTAGCTTTCCAATAAAATTTGGACGCTTGCAAGATGTTAAAAAAGAACGTTGCCTGTTTTCAATGTGAAGCACTTCACCAACAACCCCTCAGTACATACCAAACTAGGAAATTAACAATGAAAACATAAAATGTCGAATACCTAAAATGATATTTTTAAACCATTCCCTAAATGCAACCAAGAAGTTTTATTTCATTTTCCTATATTGAAGATCCACATATCCTACTCTGAACTTTTGTATATGTATAATGTATGAATTGTTTGAAATGTGCATCTTTATAATTATGTATTCCATCTGGTTTGATTGATCTATTCTCAAGTACTTCCGGTGGTGAAACTGAGTGAATTTTAACCTTTAACCTTGAGTCTTGGTCAATTGTCAAAGAGGTACTGTATCAGGAGAATTTATGATTAATATTTTGATGATATATTCTGATCATACAGAATGCCATTCTATCGGGTTTCAGACAATCCAGGATGACTGACATGAAGAAGAGCAAAGATGAGGAACTCAGCAAAGATGGCGGCTGCTGTGGTTCATGGCGGGAAACTCTGGTGGTGGCAGGTTCCTTCATGTCGGCCTATACCGCCTACCTCGCCATACAGAGTCTGCAAAGCAGTCTCAACCAGGAGGCTGGGCTTGGAGTTGTCTCCCTTGCGTGTCTGTACGGAACTATCATTGTATCTGGGCTGCTTACCCCGTCCTTCCTTCGACTTGTCGGGCATAAGAACGCCCTCATCATAGCATGGGTGTGTCATACTATATACGTCGGATGTAATTTTTACCCAACATGGGCCACCCTCATTCCCGCCTCGGTCCTGCTCGGAGCTATAGCAGGTCCAATGTGGACGGCGGAGAGTATCTATATCACCACCAGTGGGGAGAGAATAGCCGCCAGGACCGGAGAGAAGATACACACGGTCCTGTCCCGGTTGAACGGCGTGTTCTTCATGTGCTATGAGTGTACGCAGATATCCGGCAACCTCATCTCGTCCTTAGTCCTCACTCAAGGATCGTACGATTCCGCCAACTCCACAGCCGTATGCGGAGCAGACGACTGTCCTGGAGACGCCAACGCTACAGCCATCGCCAAGCCAGAAACCCGTATCGTGTACATTTTAATGGGAACATTTGCTGCGTTTGACGTAGTTGCACTGCTCATGACAATATTTCTCCTGCCACCTCTAAAGAAGTCCCCCGCAGACTCCGCAGAGGACGATCCTGGAGTCGTCAAGACTCTCCTATCCTGGTTCACGGCACTCTCGGACCCAAAACTCATCTGTCTCGTTCCCTTCTTCGTCTCGTCGTCCATCAGTCAGGGGATCATCTTCACAGACTTCACCAAGGTAAGCCGATCAACTTCACAGACTTCACCAAGGTAAGACGTTCAACTTCACTGAATTCACCAAGGTAAGCCGTTCAAATTCACTAATTTCACCAAGGTAAGCCGTTCAAATTCACTGATTTCACCAAGGTAAGCCGTTCAAATTCACTGATTTCACCAAGGTAAGCCGTTCAACTTCACTGAATTCACCAAGGTAAGCCGTCCAATTTAACTAAATTCACCAAGGTAAGCCGTTCAACTGCACTGAAATCATCAAGGTAGGCCGTTCAACTTCACTCAATTAACCAAGGTAAGCCGTTCAGCTTCACTGAATTCACAAAGGTAAGCCGTTCAACATCACTGAATTCATCAAGGTAAGCCGTTCAATTTCACTGAATTCACCAAGGTAAGCCGTTCAATTTCACTGAATTCACCAAGGTAAGCCGTTCAACTTCACTGAATTCAACAAGGTAAGCCATCCAACTGCACTGAATTCACCAAAGTAGGCTGTTCAACTTCACTCAATTAACCAAGGTAACCGTTCAACTCCACTGAATTAATGAGACATGGGGTCTTTGTTGGTTAACTAAAGTCAAACCACCTCTATTGAATTCACGGAGGTAAAATCTTCATTTAATTCAAAATATATAGGGTATTCACTAGTTAACTAAGGTCAAACTATCTCAAAAGAATTCACCAAGATCATGATCTTCACTGAATTCAAAAGATAAAAGGATTCACTGAATAACTAAAGTCAAACCGTTATCTTCAACAACTTAACCAAGGTAAAGCATACATCTTCTCTGAATTCAAAAGATCTTTGCTGAATTACTTATGTGAAACCATTTTCTTTATTGAGTTCACCAAGGTGAGGCCTTAATCAAATCTCAATAAATTAGGATTTATATTGCTGTACTTATCCAGCAACCAAGTGAGCGAAAGCCAGCACCAAAAGCTTACGGGGCGAACTTGCTGATTGGCTGGAATTGATTGACACCACAGGTCAATCTGACGGCTCGATTAACGGGGCCTGGTGAGATCTATATGCTAACGTAGTGAAGCAATACAGATCTCAATCTATTGAGATTTGCCATTCATCTTCACAAAGATAAAAGGTCTTCAATAAATGAATAAAGTCAACAAATTATCTTCACAGACGTCAACAAGGTAAAGCGTTTATCTTAACTGAATTTGCGAGATATGAAATCTTAACTGAATAAGTACAGTAAAACCATTACTTTCACCGACTTGACCGACTTCACCAAAAAAATCTTGTTTGATTTCGAAACCATAGCCGCTCGTAGAGTCACAGACCGTTAAATCGCGAACCTGCATTTAATGGCAACTCTCATTAGCATATTAAGATAGGTTTTATAAACTTCAATACGGTTGCTTTTTCATTTCAACCGAGCTACTATTACAGGACTTCTGATTTCTGAAGAATACCTTTGTTTGGTGAAATTTAACACCAAGCTATTCTAGAGAATTTTATGAATGCTTCAATGTAAACCATAATTTTAACATTCGACAGTATTAATTGTGTTCATTTTGTACCACGATTCCTGGGTCAGTATTTTATGAACGAACCTTTGGTTGAATATTCCCCTATTTTTAATTGTCATTTGTCAAACTTATAAAAGCGTTTAAGACAATGGTACCATTTGTCAGTTGAATGCTAACCTAATAATAATGATAACAGTGTCTGTCCCGATTTGCGCGATAATTGTCAGAACTTTTCAGATTTAAGAGTAGATTTTTCAAATGAGTATAACACACCTCCATTTATATGAGTCGATTCTGTCATGGATGGAACTTTCCGTAAATTCAACATTTGAAATTAAGGTGGCCCTTAAGTAATTTCGTTGAATATATTTATTTTCAGTCCTACATCAGCTGCGCTATCGGGGTATCGATGGTTGGTTTCATCATGGCGTCTCACGGAGCTGTTACTTCCGTTGTGGCGACCATTACAAGCCGTGCTGCAGAGTTTACGGGCAGATACGTCCTGTTCGGGATCTCAATCGTTTGCAACATGGCCATGCTTCTGACGCTAGTCTTCTGGGAGCCTGACCCGGACAACAATACACTATACTTCGTCATCCCAGCCATCTGGGGCATCGCAGTCGGCATCTTCCATACACAGTTCAACAGTAAGGATAACCTACAAGGGCATCTCAGTGGCGGATCCAGGATTTTTGAAAGGGGGGGGGGGGGGGGGTGTTCGGATCCAGAAATTGTCAACACGCGGGAAGGGGGGGGGGGGTGTTGTAGGGGGATAGGTATTGTTATTGATTTTTATTGACCCGAATCTATACCTGGTTTCAAAAGACGCAGGGGGATAGGTATTGTTATTGATTTTATTGACCTGAATCCATACCTGGTTTTCAAAAGAGGCGGGGGGATTGGTATTGTTATTGATTTTTATCGACCTGAATCTATACCTGGTTTTCAAAGGGGGGGGGGGGGCTGACCCCCTGAAACCTCCCCCGCCCCCCACTGGATCTGTCACTGCATCTTTCGCTTAAACTCACCTATATACATTCATCTTCCTACCCAAAGCCTAAAAAGCCAGTTTCCGAACTGTCAGTTTTATTCCTAGCTGCATACCCTTTACTTTCTATGCTTGCATTCTAGCTTATTTTAAGAGAAAGCAATAATCCAATCAGAAAGTAACTGGAGGTTGCTAACAATCGCCTGTAAGGGCGCTGATATCAGCATATAACACTCAAGGGTCGGCAACAAGGCATAAAGCTGACAGTTCGGTGGCGTTTTAGCCTTTGCATAGCAATATGATATACATGTAGAAATAGGGTATGGTTGTGGGTATTTAGTCTTTTAGGCTGATTTTAACCAATTTCATGTTTGCCATTTTAGTTCTTAAACATTGAAAGCATGACAAAGGGTATACTTTGAAAGAAGAACTCCTTTATTTTCACAGTAGCGAAATTTGATTGATTTACAACTTTCCTTTGTACTGTAAAGAAATTGATCATCCTGAAAATTTCTTCTTTTAACTACCAACTGTTACAATGTGAGACTGTTTAACATACATTGTGTTTTCGAGACAGGACACTGAAATATAATGTGAAGTAACCAAAAAAGGTGCCATATGATCATTGCCAAACTAATGAGAAACTTTGAATTATTCTAATAACAGCACACCCTCGAGATTTACAGCGAGAAAACGACCTGCTTCTGGGATGTTTTATGACGTCACTGATGACGAAATTTTGGACACAAATTTATATATCGACTCCATAATTGGTGTGATGTATTCTTCATATTACAGCACTGGTTGGTCTGATGTTCCCGGAAAAGAAGGCAGCAGCATTCGCTAACTACCACACATGGAACTCCATCGGTTATACCATCACCTTCGCCTACAGCGGCTTCCTCTGTGTGAGGACCAAACTCTATGTTGCCATTGTCCTCTTCGGCGTGGGCTCTCTCGGCTACGTGATTGCGGAGGTTCTGCACAAGCGCGGGAAGCCAGCCATGAAAAGTAGCTATGCTGTCTCTACAGACACTGTCATGACCTCTGTTGACGATTGCAAGAAGTAGTATTAACTCGTGCTTTGCACCCTTACACTGATTTTAAAGGGGCAGGAGCACTTTTTTTGATAATTTTATATTTTACAATGTTCACTGATAATTGTATGTTAATGATATATTCATTATTTTGATGGCGTCAAAAATCTCATAACACAAACCAATTATTCATAGTCAGAGGACAAAGTATGAAAATTCCCCAAAAATCCATGGGCGGACATTTGGTGTGAACACCTTATGGAAGAAAATGGAATCGCATGGCTAAAATTTACATTATATATTTTAATTATTACTGATCCCTTTAGTTTAAATGTATTGTCTTTTAATTGGAACCGTTAATTTCCATTTTCCCGACGTAACCTTATATTCCCCCTAAACGTGCTACTGCCCCTTTAAAGCCACTCCTCTATTTTCGTCACATTTTCTTTTGCTTTGATGCGAACGTACTTGACATAGTTCACGCTGTAAATTCAATAGATGTCACAGTCAAATATCTTCGTGCAAGCCAAATTAACATTTTCTAAAATATTAGTTATTATAACCTATCGAACATTATCAATTCGTAACTGACATTCTGACTGATTGAGATAACGTTTTACTGATTGACGGGTTTCATTGTCCGGTTTTCGATTTCAATCGCAATCTCAGACCTTCCTGCTGTCAATATACAACTTCGATTAGTAAACAATTGGCCTGCAACAGTCGATACTTGTCGATCAAATGGCATAATTTATAAAATTTGTTATATGTAAACCCGACAACTCGCGAAGTTGCTCTTTAAGTCATTTATTTAGTAAATTGTATAGTCTCAGATTCAGTATAAACGTGTTAATGAAATAGAGAGCTCGAGAAAACGATGAAATATAGATAAGCGATTTCAAACAAGTTTTTGAACGTTGATAATTATGTGGTTATTCCAGATGTCTTAGTGTTAGGTATTGTGCATTCTCTCCCCACAGAGGCAGATCAAGTCATGTTGATTTAGCCTCTGTTATATTACCCCGAAATCACTGGGTTCTGGCAGGTTCCCCTAGCGGAAAAAAATGTCATCACAATACATTTGAATTTCTTTATCAAATGACAAGGCTGCTCGCATGGAAAGGGTGGTTCATATCACAATGCCTTGTTTCAGGAGCCAAACTGATATTTTAAAAACAGCGTCGCTGATTCCACAACTAACTTTGATTGCCTCCAATCAGGCATCTCCCGCACTCCGCGTAATATAACAGAGGCTTGATCAACATTGACTTCATCTGCCTCTGAGAATGGGTATTGTCAGGCAACAGAAATGTTAGATAAATTGAGGCAATGTTTTAAAATATAGAACTCACGGACATGAATTGCTTTTTGGCGATTGCATCTTGATTTTAATCAAAATTGGAAGTTCAGTGTTAAATATTCAATTTGATTTATTTTTCGAAACTCTTGAAAGACATTTTTGAACAAATTACCCCCTAAATACGAGTTTTCACAATTGAAAAGTGTTTCAAATTATCATCTTGAAATACTTCCAAGTAAGAACATATGTTTCTATTCAAGCAAAATTACCAACGTGATATAAAAATGCATAAAAAGTCAAATTGTATTTCCTTATGTTTACTGTCCCAAAGACGTGTTACAAAATACTATTCGTGGCTTAGGTTGTCAATTGCACAGTTACCGTGACAACACGCGTGAAAATAAACTTCGTAAACAGTTTTTTAGATTCATTTTGTTACACAATGCCGACGTTGGCGAAAGTTATAATATATTCCTAAGATGCCATTCCTATTGGGGCTGCACATATGCAATAGTTGATATTTTTTCCTGTAAAAATGGTTCCTTGAATAATGTTCATGTGAATCTTCGAGGCTTTAAGGCTATTTTACCAGAAAAATATGAAATCCTGTAAAGAGAATTTTGTGTTGCAAGGAACATTATTTCATGACATGCCTTTTAAGAAAGTTACTCAGGGTCACTAAATTAAAATCCGATTGATAAATAAAAAAAACCCACACAAACAAAAAACGATAACTGAAGTCGTAATTTCAACTCACACCTAAAATAATTAGACTCCCATGTTATTTTGATGTAGAATAATTAGACTTCCATGTTATTTTGATGTAACATAATTAATATTTCAAGTCATATTCATAACTTTTAATTGTTACCTACTTTCAACGAGGGGGACAGATCCGAGTTTATTTTGATTCTATCAGTCGATCCCATCAGTTCAATAACTTTGACATTGAGATATGCTGAAAAACACCTCCACCCCTATGGCATCTTAAAACAGGGCTTCCTCTACACTTTCCTATAGTTGAAGTACCATGTACCATACAGACAATGGTAAAACATAAAAAAATCACAAGGGTCCACGACACCTTTGCACGTATTAACACACCAAAATCTGGATGAATTTTAACTATATCGACGTATCTTCTCCGTTGTGCACGTACAACAAATGCGCGGTCAAACCTTTGATGTCACCTTGTTGATCTTTCGACCAAAGTTTATGTTACACATTGTATTAACGTCTTTTCTGGCCTCAGCAGTTAAGGAATGATATACCCCACAGCTTGATATATTCATTACATTTTATCAAGTTATATTTATTATGTTTATGTCAGTGAACAATTTAATACGCTAGATAACATGAATTTCTTAACCGTCCTGACATTGTCAAACAAAAAGTTTTGTCTTGTCAGTTAAACCATGTGTGAGGTAACCAACGTCTCTAAGCTTATCAAACTTATATTAGGAATAATATGCTATGTTAGTGTCTTCTCACCAAGAATTACAGTGGGATTAGATTAAAAGTTTCACCAAGAATCGTTAGAATAATCTATAAGTATACAATATTTGCATATCATTTTAAATTTTCACCAGAAATTATGATACGACAGTTGCTGTTAACTGTTCACCGCGTGATTAATATATCGGTATGAAAATCATATAATTTTTTCTAAATGTTTGATTTATCTAAAGAAAGATTCTGTATTTTGTTTTCCATGTTAACCATGACAAATATCTGACAGAAACATATGACAAATGAATGTTAAACGCATTCGCATACCTATTTTCTGAAACGGACTTTAGTGCATATCTAACAATAAATACGGGTTTCACTCGAGAGTTGTGTTCACTCATGCGAGAAACCTCTCCCGCCCGATAGCCTATAGTTCGTTTCAAAACTTACCTATTTTGAAAGTGTGGAATATATTTTCTTGACAGTTTTATCTTGTTTTAAAATGCTAATTGATAACGCTTGAAATACATAATATTGAATATCTATCAATGGGATTTAATTACAATGATGTAGTTAACATGTAGACTTTAAATTTTTTTTTACCAATGTACATTTATTTCGAAGAAATTACTAAATGCCATATGATAAAACTGGTGATAAATCTTATGTTTCATTTTCTTATGTAATAAAATGTGTATAAGGAATTTATAGACTGCAAAATTTCGTAAACAGTCTCGAGCTAAAGTGAAAAAAGTTAAAGAAATTGGGATCATTCAAATATACTTTTAAGATATCTGAGATCTAATATCAAAATTCCCCTTTTCTAAAATAAAATAAAAAAAAAGAAATTACATTTAATCTTGTTAAAATAAATACAAAACCATTTATTCATTTTTGAATATTTAGCTGTTTTCGTAAAAAGTGAAAATGTATAGACGAAAATGAAAGCATTGGGGTTTTTTTCTGACACGATACTGCTAATATTCATATTCACTTTATACAATATCTTTTAAAAATTAAATCAAGAATTTATTCATCATATGTAACTCTTAAATTACAACTGTTATGACCGGTCCATTTAAGGAACATAAAGGCCATTGCAACAAACCATTTAAGTTATATTTTTATGTTATTAAAAACCTACATATTCTAGATGCATGCATATATGTGTGTCATTATTATTTTGTATTCACATCTTTAAATCCAGTCTTGAAGTGCTGAAGGACAATTTGCCCTCCTGGTGTGCAAAACCAGACAGTAAACTGGTACGTATTTTTTAGACACTGTTAGAGAAAATGTAGTAATGTAAACGTAATGCCATTTATCCTTACGGACAATTAAATTACAGTATTTATAAAATTAATTTAGTTGATATCGTGTTTCAAAATTGCTTTTCAAAAATTGTACAAAATTAATTTACTTGACATTATGTTATGTTTTATGTATGAATCTGCCCACGGAACTGGTCGAAGTATTGCAATTACCCTGTGTTGAGCTATAGGGCTCGGTTTCTGCGAGTGCTCTTTTAGAGGCACTGCGCGGAGTATGTTAAAGAGGGCTGTATCGAATTACAACACTGCTGAAGCAAGCTCAGCCCATATCTCCTCTAATAGCCAGGTCCACTACTAGGTACAGAGCAGAGGCGACTACTAGAGGGTTCCTCAACTGTTTGTTTTCATTTCATGCTCAAGTAGGTTATCTTGAATAAATCCAGTAGTGATGACATCTAACATCCATCTGAAATGTATCAACTTGATATCTGGAATGTATCAACTATCAATGCTTGAATTGTTTGGGGAGAAACTGAGGACTGGGGTCTCAATGGGGGTCAGTAAATGAGGTTAGATTCTAAGCACCTGACACTATTGAAACTTGATTATTTATTGAAATTATAAACATATTCATATAGCTAGGTCTAAACATTAAATAAGAAAATTATTGAGTAAAATTTATTAATTTTAGACTAAAATTTAGTCTATGAAATATTTGGAATAATTACCGTGGTCCCATTACCGTACCTTCATATGTAGTCAATCTAGCATTGCAGAATTTAGAACAAGTCTGTATAAAGGCTCCTATAAAATACACAGTCATGAAGCATGCTTGGTTTGAAATGTTTATGTCAAATAAAAGGCATAAATATCAGAACTGAGGGTGAATAAAATTAATGATGATTATTTATGAACTTTAAAAAAATATTTGACTCATTTTTTTTTAATGTGGCTCATCGCTGTTTAGCTTAATGAGAAATTCGTCTCACTGTGACTGAAAACAATCTGAAACACTGCCAATCCGAGAATTAGGGAAGGGGGGTAGCTCTATGTTATAACCATCAATGCTGAACTTATAAAGTGATAACTATTAAACTTTTCATTGATATATTAATATAGATGTTACTCGTGAAGAATGAACAAAATGTTAACATGATTTGTTGCGTTAAATAACAAGACTGAAACCCTACTCTTGTTTGTTGTGTTATATATGTGCATGCTGTATAGGTATTTATCAGTTGTATGAAATCAAATATTATTCGTCCAAACTTAAACTTGGAACCGTCATGTGTTCAGGGAAAGAAGAGAATATGGACAAGGTCTAGACTTGGTTTCCTGCTCTTCTACATTTATGTAAGATTTCAGTAACAGATAATCAGGTTTGAAAGGGCCATCACAGGGCCTTTCAAGTTTTTTAGGAGACGGCTATATTAATATACACGAACAACAACAACTATTTGAAACATGTTCTGAATACAATGAAAATGAGACTCAATTCACCTAAAATCAAACTCTTTAGTCTAACTATATACTTGCTTTGACTTTTATCTTATTTATGGTTTGCCTGGAAGGAAACATTTACTGCTCATACTCTGTGAGAGAGAACCCCCTGCCTAAATATAGCACATTTAGTGGCCCTTGCTGGGTAAGATTGACCCCAGCTGTCACACATTCTCTGGACTTCTAGCTGGCCCTGCATACCAGGTCCAGTGTGGATGTTGTTTTAAGATTAACTGATGATAATGATAATTGATGAGTGAGGACTTTTGGGGCTTGCTAGAACCTAAGCATTTGTCTGCTCTGTACGGTATAGTGGGTTGTCTTTTTTGTATTTCATGTTCGTGTTAGCGGGGGTAATAAAAAACTGTTGAATTGGATTGAATGTGTCATGTTGTTATTTATAATCTTAATGCATTGTCAAAAGGAATTCTTTTGAGGAAGTTTGGTGGTCCTGAAAAGGGCCTTTGTAACCGTCAGAACATCAACAATAACAACTACACTTGGGTGTAGTTGCCATCACCCTTTTTCTGACTGGACATTTTCCACCATGGGTCAAACGACGATGATAGGTGTCTTTTAGCTTGGTGTTACAGTACATGCATGAAAATGTCCCATCATAAGTATTGGTCCCACCAGCATAAACAGGGATATACCCACAACACTCTTTGCAAAGCCAAACAGGAATGGCGTCTCTTGCATCCATCTTCCAAATGTTTCACTGTGACTACTGCAACTGTTTTTTTTCAAGTTACAGCTCCTGTTATACTTTTTCTGTGCTAAAAGTGGATCCAAATCCCACCAATCAGCATCCTTCTTTTTCGATCGAGGCGCGTTATAGTGAGATTTCTACGGAGTCTTGCGGTTCTTCTTTTCAAACGGTTTTGAAGTCGTTAACGAGGCGATAAAAAATCGATAAGGAATGTAGGCGACAGCGCAGCTGCCTCGCGCTCTTTCTTTACGAAATAAACCCGATCTTATGTTTACTTAATTAGGACTTTAGTGATTATTGACTAAATATTTCATTAAATCCTACATAAATATTTCATTTAAATCCTACATAAATATTTCATTAAATCCTAATATCGAGTACCCCGTTACGTAGTTCAAGATTTGTTAATGATTTAGTTTTCGTGCACGCGCGTTAACACTTTTTTGGCGTTATGTTAGCATTGACACAAAGACATACATTTTGAATTTTAGTTTTTATATCCGTGTTGATGATATAATCATACCAGAACGAAACGAATTCTTTTCGTTAAAAACATTTCAAAACTGTCAGCCGTTGGAGATTCTTAATTAGCGTTATTTTCGATCTAAACCTAATGTCTTAAATCGTTGCTGAACATTTGAGACGACAACAAATCTGTCCACGGAACTCGCCGAAATATCATGAATAACCCTGTGTGGAGCTATAGGGCTCGGTTTCTGCGAGTGCTCTTTTGGCGGCACTGCGCGGAGTATGTTAAAGAGTCCCGTATCGAATTACAACACTACTGAAGCGAGCTGCATACCGTTTCATCGTTGAACTTGTGTCACTGCTTTGGTTGTGAAATACTATATCGTTATGTTGACATAAGGACAGACATAAAGCAAAAAAACTTAAATGTGCATTTAAATGAGATCCCGTCGCCTCTATGTTGCTAGGAAAAGTCAACTGGGCAAAAAATTTAAAATGAAAGGTTTCATGCCATTGGTAACGTATATTGACTAATGTTTACTGGCCACACAAAAATAAAGGATAGGTTAAAAAAAATTTAAAATGAAGAAATAAAAGTTAATATATATATCTATAAATTTCTTTGTTGTAAATACTTGATATTTATATAAATATAATGGATTGAATTAAAAATACCCCTAAAAAGTGTCCAATTTACTTAAAATTAAACGCAGTAACGATTAATTAAAACACTTTCTTTACATATAAGTACTTAGTTAAAATCATTATTTACAAATTGAATTAAACAAAAGCAATATATTTCAAACGAAAAGAATAATGAGTAAGAGGCTATTAAACTCTTATTGTGTGAAAAATGTAGTTGTAAATATCCAAGTAACTGGACGTCAAATACTTGATAATCTTACAATATAGAGTGACATTTTTTAATTCCCCAAAGATTACGCACGGATATGAAATTAATCATTTACCAACGAATTAAGAAAACGTTTATAGGTAAAGAAAATACATAGATGGAATACATAGACGAGATATATTATATTCCTTTCATACCTCTATAAAGATTATTTCCAAAGATTACGCACGGATATGAAATTAATCATTTACCAACGAATTAAAAAACGTTTATACGTTAAGAAAATACATAGAAAGAATACATACATAGACGAGATATATTATATTAATTTCGTTCTTGTTTATCGTCCAAAGGAATCATTCATATCGCTAATTATTTGATTGGCAAATCATTTGTGTTCATCAAATCTTTATTCAACTATGCTACAATTTTTTTCCGCTACTCGCCAAAGACACAGTATATCATCACTCGTGCCAAAATATCAATATATCCCTCGCTCTCGCGCTCGGGAAATACTAATATTTAGACACTCGTGTCGTAAAAATGGTATGCAATGGACACTCATATAATATCCTCTATGTACTCTGACTGCTGTTTTGCCGTGACGGAAGTTAGGTAATAATTTGTAACTAGCATCTTACATGTCCGATGGCTGAATCGTTTACTGAATAAACTTCTGTCAATTATTTATTAAGTTTATTCCAATTAATTACTTTTTTCAGTTTGAAATCAAACTGATATCTTACTCATAGTGAGTGAGTTGATGTGAATCAATCAGCTTTAAAGGGGCGGTTGAACGTTTTAGGGTGAGTAAGGTATTTGTCTTGAAGAAAAAAATATTCGGATGTGAAGTCAGGGGTTTACAAACTAGTTGTTTTTCCCTTATGATCAGATACAGAGAAAATACTAATGTATAAAAAATAAACTGTAGGAAAACTATGGGGTTGCTCACGGATAACCGAGTTTATCAACTGCAAGTCCATCCTTTAAAGAGACAGTAGCATTTTTTGGGGGGAATATAATGTGATGTTAGGAAAATGAAACTAAATTGTTTCAGTTGAAAAACTGTGTATCTAAACTAAATGAAACAGTAATAAATCAAATAAATAATGTACACTTCAGCCATGCAAATCATTTTTCTTACACAAAATACATTAAATGTGTTCACACAAAAATGGTCGCCAATGGTCTTTTTGTGAATCTTTATAATTCGTTCTCTGGCGATGGCTGATTGCATTGTTTTTTTCTAATGAGATTTTTGACACATTAATAATACATATATCATTAACATACAATTATCAGTGAAAAATATATGATTGTCAAAAACGTGCTACTGCCCTTTAATTTGTCGAAAGTTGTGCTCCTGTTTTGTTATGTAGTTCAGAATTTAGTTTAACCTAGAAAAGTAATCCTCTCATGTTAAAGGGGGTCTGCAACCTGAATTTTTAACTTCCAGTGTTTTATTAGCAGGGCCCCGAAAGAGTTGCTAAAGAAAAAGCTGTTTATTCAGGATGAAGAGAACTGGTTCAAGAGCCTATGGGACGACCGCAAAAATCCGGTAAATGGAAATAAACTTAGATGCTATCGACTCTTCAAGAAGGATCTATCCCCAGAACCCTACGTTAAGAATCTGATGCCAAGACACCACCGCAAAGCCTTAGCCAAATTACGCTCGGGTAGTCTACCTTTAATGCTAGAAACAGGAAGACATGCTAAGCCGCCTATACCACTTGCGGACCGGAAGTGCCCTTTCTGTCCGTCACATGGACACAGCCCACAATTACATCGACTAACTTTTACCTCAACCCGGAAGCAATTCAGAGACAAAGTAGTCCCTAGTGGATAATTTAAAAAAAATACTTCCAGACACTTTATTGTGACATGTGATGGTGCAAATGAAAGATCTGACTCTCTAGTATGTGTGTAAATTTTTCTGGGATTTGGAATTACTGCTAAAGTGTTGGTGTGAGCAGGCAAAGTGACCCCAAGTTGAAGGTCATGTCATGCTGAACGGCCTTGACGAAGGGGTCATATTTGTTTACACTCTCTACCGGCCTTCGCTGCCGCAAAAGGTGTGCTCAATTTTTGACTGAAAAGTGGTCTATGGCAGGTAAGTCAGTGTGCAAAAGCTGAACGCCCAACGAAATATAGGGAAAAGGCTGTATTAGAAAGACAATGATGATAAAACTACTGAAAAATAATTGTGGTCTGTGGCCACATATAGAAGATGAAGTGCACTTTTTGATTGTCTGTCCACTGTATACAGATCTACGCTACAGTTTTATTTATCAAGCCTCACTTGCTGACCCAAGTTTTTACTCCAAAACCTCAATAGACAGATTCATCTATTTAATGCAAAATGTTGAAAGCCAAATCAAACTGTCTACCTCAATTTATAACATGTGCCAACGCAGAATTAATTTTATCCAGCAAATGTGATATTTTAGCCATTGTAACTTACCACCCATTGTTTATATTTAACGCGTTTACATACATGGATTTTAATGATTTTTAGTGTCTCATAGGTCGATTACGGCCGTGTTGTTTTACCAATGTATTTTAATGTATTTTTATGTTTTATTGTAAACTACGTGACACTTAAATAAACTATTTCTCTCTCTCTCTCTCTCTCTCTCTCTCTCTCTCTCTCTCTCTCTCTCTCTCTCTCTCTCTCTCTCTCTCTCTCTCTCTCTCTCTCTCTCTCTCTCTCTCTCTCTCTCTCTCTCTCTCTCTCTCTCTCTCTCTCTCTCTCTCTCTCTCTCTCTCTCTCTCTCTCTCTCTCTCTCTCTCGCTCTCTGTCTCTCTCTCTCTCTCGTAAATACTCGGTAGGGACGAAATCGTTTGGTTGCGAACCGCTTACAGCTGACAGCGGGTACCAAGTTTATGTCATGTGACCCCCCTCACACATCTGGATGCCCTTGTTAACGATGGTCAATGAGGTTTCACGAGCCAGGTTGTTGATCCCCTTTTACTGTTATAAAAAAATGTTTACTTTCGGCGTCATTTAAACCGGGCATATATTGTCGAATAAAAGCTTTACAATGGTGTATATTGTTTCGATTTTATTCTCACTCGGGTGCCTTGCAATAGATAATGTTTATGGGCATAGTGATCTGTCATCTTTAAAAAATGCATTTACATATATATATATATTGCCTCCTACAAACTTCAAGATTTTGTTGTCGTGATGAGACTAAGCTTTTATGTTTATAGACTTAGAAGCAAAGAAAGACGAATCTAGCGCAAATGAGAAGTTTGGTATAGACACAGATGTTTTTAAGTATGATTAGATGATTTTTGGAAGTAAACTCTCATCTCTGCCATGGCGCTATTTAATCGATATGAGCAAACAATACAATTTTATTTTTTCTCGAAGAGAGAAATTTATTTGTTTATTTATGTTGGAAACCAACACGAGGTAATTTATATTTCAGACCCTTTTGTCACCGTACCAACGTAGAAACTCCCTAAGTGCTCACAACTCAATTCATCATCGTGTTCTTCATACATATCTTTAGCTTAATTAATGACCCTTCGAATTTTCACATGGGATGATATCGCTAAACAATGATTCATTCACTTAAATATACAGTTACCGGACGAAGCTTACATAAAACACAGCCTTTTCAATGAAAATGTATGGGATGCTTAATGATTTATTAGATATTTAGAATGGTTGGAAATCATTTGAGACTATCTATAAGACTCTATGCCAAATGTGACGTGAAACTTTAACCTCAATCAAAAGGAACCTCTAGATCTGTAGTCTATATTACAGAAACAGTGTGTGCGGACTGAATTATTGAATACGACTTTCTTTAGTAAATGAGTTATAGGACAATCCTGTCACATCAATCGTGTTGCACCATGTAGAACAAAGATATTCTGCAGTGATGCCAGGAGGCATTAAAAACTAACAGTTGTTTTGTCCCTTGTGATCAGATCCAGAGAAAATGCTAATCTATTAAAGATAAACTGTAGGACGTTTTTTAAAACTAACTTGGGTGGCTTAGGGAAAGGAAATCCATGTGATCAATTGCAAGTCCGTATTAAAATCAATAAAAAAAAGTCCTACGCTTATACATTACCCTAATGATTAAAATGTGTTCACATTAAATTGGCAGTCAGCAGTCTTGCTTGATGCCTGATAATTTCCTCTGCGACTCCAGATAATCAGTTTGAGTAATGAGATGTCTAACGCTCTGGTCTTTAAGCATTTGACTAATATAGATTTGGGAAGATTTGAAGAAATAATTTACAAAACCGTACTATCGCCCCTTAATTAGTCTAAGTAAACCTAGCCTCAATGTTATCCGTTTCACTCCTAGTCTAGAAAGGCCTAGTAGAGGGTCGCGTCAGCCCACGTAGCGAATTGACCAATCAGAACTCATCTTACCAAGCCACAATAGTCTTCCTTCGCACGTTTAACGTTAGAGGGCCATAGGACGCAGAAAGGTCGGCCCTCTACTAGGCCTTTCTAGACTCAGTATAGGAGTGAAACGGATAATATTAAGGCTAGGTTTACTTAGACTGTCCCTAAATAGGAATCTATTGGGTATTCATATCAGATATCTGTTTCTTTCTGAGCAGGCATTGAAAGTTCTCAGAATTATTAGCTCTAATCTGTTTAATTGTATAAATCGTCCATTTAAAGTTTAATTGCATATTTTCGATGTCAAAGTTTTCCCGATTCTTCTGTATGGTAGAGAAGTTTGGGGATTTCATCCATCTTCTGACGCTGCTCGGGTCTATGATAAAATTGTAAAGATATTTTGCATCTGGGTAGAACGACGCCTAATTTTGTAGCTCGAGGCGATCTAGGTAGATATGCTCTCCGGGTTCATCAATATGTTAGAATTATCAAATATTGGCTAAGGCTCTTGTTTCAACGGGATAATGTTTTTTTAAAGAAAGGCTTATGATTATCAATATAAGCTGGAGGTATAGAGGCTTGAAGGAAATGCTGGGCGTTGAATGTTAAAAAAGTGTGTAGATATGGTTTCGGTTATGTGTGGTTAAATCAAGGTGTTGAACATATTGATGTTTTTATTTCTATGTTTACGGAAAGGTGTATTGCCATTGACAACCAACTTTTTCTTGAAAATAGTTCAAACTTCTCCAAACTCCAACTATATAACACTATCAAAATTGAAGTTAAATGTGAAGATTATATGTCGTTAGTTACTATACCAGTGTATCGTATTGCATTGTGTAAATTTCGATGCTCCAACCATAAATTGTTGATTGAGGAAGGAAGAAAGATCGGCCTAAGTCGCAATCAAAGACTTTGTCCATTTTGTATCGTCCAAGTAATTGAATCCGTGTATCATTTTTGTATGGAATGTGACTTTTATGATAATCTTCGTCGAAGCCTGCTCCCTAAATACTACACTTCTTATTCTACTGTGAGTAAATTTCTGCAGTTGATGTCATCACGAAATAACAATATTGTTAACAATCTGGCAAAGTATGCATTTCTAGCATTTAAGAAGCGATCCAGTTTCCTACCGTACAACTAGCAATCAATATCATGTTATGGCGCTTCAACTATAATCAATATTATTATGATGCATGTTCGTGTATAATGGGCCGGCGGCCCCTTTACGGAAATAAACACTTTTTCAGACTTTTTCAGATTCATATCAGATAACTGATTTGCGGAGTTGAAAACTCTAAGAACACCGACCAACCCCCCTCCCAACTCCCCACCCCCCCAATCCCCACCCCAAATCCCCTGAGTGCAATAGACAACAGAAATTAGAATCTTTGTTTAAACAACTCATGATAGTATAATCAGTTATACAAGGATTATATATATTATTTGGATATTTGACTGACATATATATATATATATATATATATATATATATATATATATATCTACCACAAATCGATCGAAATAAATTCATCGTACTAAAGAAGATTGATCCAGTCTGAACCATCCGATGATTACTTCATCGTGTATGCAACATTTCTTCACGTGAGAAACCAACTCTCTAGAGAATCAGAAAAAAATACACATGTCAAGTCCTGAATACATATCAACAATTACTTTGCACACGAAAGGTTTCTAAGAAAACCAGAACACATGATAAACTACGCAGTTTATAATTCATACTCCCTCTGATACCAGCTCAACGTTTGAATTATTAATGTTTCATGGAGACTTTGAAACCACAATAATATGTTTGATACATTTATGCTTAGCTTACAATAAAAAAGACTGAAATATTTATTCATCTTGACTTATTCTTTGTTACTTTGTTACTTTGTTACAGGTATAGAAGTAAAGGGAGTAATCTAAAAAACATTAAGCTTGATCAAATCCCATTTTGTCATTGTTTTCATAGTTTTGTGTCTTACAAAAGCATGAAGTGTGAAAGGTATGTCAATATTGGTTTATGTAATCTAGGCTTTAAATTTGCAAGTGAACCAATACTACTATATGATAATATAATAATAGTATATGCCGTTAATATTTTCCAGTTAGTAACTGCCGCAGAAATCATCAAAGTCAAAAACTTTAAAAAAGACAAATTCGATAACAGATGCTTAATTAGTTGAAAAATGTATGCCGTTAGTACCAATCTGAAACAAATTGTTTAACTCACATATCGAACGAAGTTATTCCAAAAATATTGCATTTTATATTATCGTAACCCTTAAAGATGCTGTATCATACTTGCAATATTTTAAAAAGTATTTTTAATGTATTCGTTGTATTTTTAGAAAAATTAAGCGACCAACCTAGGGAAAATCGGACCAAAATTCATTAAATATGAGATAATTTACCAAAATTACGGAAACGACAGCCAAGATAAAGGCGAATCAAGTGTGGCCATCTCACAACTTCCGGTCTCTAAATATAAGCTTGTAAACCGTCTTTGTCGCGTCGAAATAAGTATGTTAATGTTGATTAAACAATCTAAATATGATATCAAAATTTCGACGAAAGATTTTTCTACAAAGTGATGTCTTTCTTTTCTCAATAGCTAAATTTCAGCCACGCATGCAAGTATGAAACAGCATCTTTAACTGTCCCAAGAAGGTGTCATTTCTATGCATGATAAACGATATTTGAGATTTGAGTTGAGAGAGGTTAAACTTGGTACAACAATGATTCTGAACAAAGAAAAGGTCCATGTATTGCTGTAAAAAAACAACAATTTATTCAAATGTTCCAAAATGAATTAATTGTTTTAAATGTTAGTTACAAACTGTAATACAGTACTGATGGAAACATAAATAAGATGTTTTTTTATCGTTGATTCTTTTATTACTAAAGTAGTAATTAAAACTCATGCAAGAGAAATAATCAATGAATGTGTAATAAAACGAAAGAAAATGTAATTCCTTTAAAACAATCGAAAAGGCACCAACGCGTAGGGGGGGGGGTACATGTATCTTTCAAAATTATATCACAATATAGTTCTGTTCCAGATACGGACAAACTGACAGGTAGGCAGGCAGACAGACAGACAAATGTTGTTATAGACCATTATGCCAATGAAAACACCAGAATGATATATAGGTTTCAAAAGAATTACACTCCTGAAAAGGCCATATTATTTACAGGGTTGCGACGAAGTGAATACTCCCAAGTCTCTTTCTTACAAAGATGACACACACGTATTCCAATGATGTTCAAGATAAAATTAGGAGGAAAAGTGGTTGAAGATGTTTTTGCAAATTCCTGCCCATATGTCCGTTTGAGTGGTGGTGGGAGGGGGAGGGGGGGGGGGGGGGGGGGGGGGGGGGGGGGGGGATGGGTGATGATGGGATAGACTCCTGATTTATATTTAACTTCATCAAATTGTTCTTCCTCCTAAATATTGAATAAAATATAATTTGTCTATTACAAAAATGACGTTAAGGTTGGGGGCCCCTTTGCTTGAAGGGTGTGAAGTCTCCCTGTGGGGCGATAGGAGTAAATAAAACCGAACAATGCATTTGCAGTACATTATTACAGCGTATCGCGGCTTCACAGAGCGACGTCATCGCCATAGATAGATAATCTACCGGCTTTAAAACCGAACCGATGCAATGCAGAATACATGTATAATGATGTATCTCATTTTTAGATGACACACCTAAGGTTTACACCGACTTTTCAAACTTGCCATATGTTGTGTGTTGCTCTTGTATTTTGTCTTCTTGTGCATGGTTTCCATCAGATAAATATGCCGCCATTCTTATCCTTAGTAATTTGAATTAATGACAACAGACAAAAAATACTGAAGAATATAATCAATGTTCGTATGCTTTTTAAAAGCGCTAACCATAATGCATATCTTGTAATATATGTCTCTCAAAATACTGTATATATAGTTGATTTATTGTAAATTGATTTGTGTTTTAACTTTGTACCTGTGTATCTGCATATCTGTGTCTGGGTATATATTATTAATTCGACACAAGGACATTAAAGTAATCGGTTGAACGAAACAGTAGGCCTTTTATCACTTCCTTTTCAAGTTGGGTGAAAGAAATTGAATGCTGCAATCGAACAAATTTGGTTAAGAATTATTCATTACCAAAACACATCTATCATTCATTATAATCAATGTACCGTTACAGTTCAATCAGCATTCCAGTTGCTCTTGTTCAAGGCTTTTGAAAAAGATGTCAAAGTCATACAAAGAACCATTTAAATCATTTATGTCAAATCAATGAAAATGAGAATCCTTTTGAATAACATGTTAGAGTCGTCTTTCTTGGTTCCCTATGTAAATGTGAAAAATAGCCAACGTCTTTCTTTGTAGACGTGCGCTTTGCGAAAATACGTTTTTTACATTTCTGAAGTTTTCCTCCTTACAAAGTCAACATTTCGACGTCACATAAATGAAAATCTAACAATAAGTGTCTCTGGATTTGTTATCCTATTTTCATTTGTAGTATTTCGACTTCTTGTGCAAAAAGAGGCATCGGTACGAAAGAACGTACAACCACCCCCCTGTTTTGACCCCTATTTCTAACCAACTTTTTACGCCTGCGAGAAGAGTTGTCCTGGTTATCTCCCCTGTCTGGTTATCGCTACTTCCACAGTAGGCATGTGTTATCCGTTGGGGAAAGAAATTTATATAGGTGTGCCCATATTTATCAATTCAATTCAATATTTTATTCCAACAAACTACCATTAGTGGTACAGGAACGATACAAACAGTACTTTATCATAAGTGAAAAAGATATAGTGATCACTTTGTAACAGCAAACATTGTATTATGTTATGTGTTTATTTGCTCATGGTGGTATTGATAATTCTAATGAAAGGTGACAAGTTCTTTACAACTGAATTGCTATTCACAGTAAACATCATTTAGAATTGTAAGAGAGTCGACCATTTTCTGTAATATGTCAGAATACATAGTGACCTTATATCATCAAAATATGGACCTATTAATAAGTAATGGTACTCATCGACTATCGCAGGTGAGTTACAAAGATTACAATTTCTACTCAATCTCGGTATATTTTTCCAGCGGCCAGTCTCTACTGGTACATGATGATTCGATGTCCGAAATAAGGATGCGCGGTGTTATCGATATATTCGGAACAACGTGATACGAATCGCTACACACTTCTAAAAATATATTGCAATACAGAAATGAGGGACGATACCCATCCTTAGTCCGAAATGAGATTATTGTTCGAGAGAAATAGTCTGGTTGGATCACAACGATCCCCTTTTCCTGTATCCTCAGTTTAAATCACGTATTATTCTGGCATTTCCAGAAAAAAATTGCAAAGCCCGAGATCTTGCCAAAGGTGTTTAATGCCCCATTGAAACGCACTGGGGTAAGTCATCAGAAGATGATATATCCCACCGGTCGCCAATAAAGTCTTTTTTGGGAAACACTTAAAAGAAAAAATCTGAAGGAGATTAAAATATTAGAAGGCACATTTCCAATCCACATACCAAGTTGTATTGAGCTAGGTCTAACAGTGTTTGAGTTCTGCTTCAGAAACCGAATTGTATGTTACGTTTCCATGGAATTTGCCAAAATAACATACATGTCTTTTATATCATATTCTGACTAATCCACATATTGTCATTGAGGATATATCTAACAGTTTATGAGTTCTGATCAGGAAACGAAATAATTATGGACGGACGAACAGGGTAATGACTATATCCTACGGAATTACATACCAATGTTATAAAAATGATTATTACTATGAATTTTTTTACGATAACTTAAAAACCCATATTCAAAGTGTAGTGAAGTTCAATAGTTTTACTGTATTGATTATCACTAACTAAGGGTAAAATCGGACCAAAATTAATTCAATAGGAGACAATTTAACAAAATGACCGAAACGGCATTTGAACTGAAGGCAAATCAAGTGTGGCCATCTCACCATTACCGTTTCCTAAATATACGCTTGAAAGCCGTCTTAATTTGTCGCGCACGACTAGAGTTTATTTTCTTTTACCCTGAATCAGGTATTCGTTGCCGCCTAAGTTGATACCCTTCGGACGCAATTGCGGTAACTAAGACGCGGTGTAAATACTACTACAAGTGGGTGAAATGCTATGGCAATTTTGTAGAGGGTGCTGTACTTTGGACGTCGAATTAAATATGTTATTGTTGATTAAAATATGTAAATATGACGAAATATGTTTCTACCCAGTGACGTATTTCTTTCTCGATAGCTTAATTTCATCACGATACGTTCACGCATGCAAGTACGACGATGGGTTTTAAAGGTTTGGAAAAGCCACAGTGACATGGTGTCCCTGAAAATAAAGTCAAGGATACCATAGTTATTAAAGATCATTGTATGTATTAGATATTGTCAACCAATCTAAAGCCTTTTAGTGGAACACTTCTAAAGCCCGTCTACCGTATGCAAATGTTCATGTGATATCGGGTTAACTTAGTTTGAAAAGTGGTCAGGGTGACACAGTGACCTTGAACATAAGGACAAGGTCACCAAATGCAACTGGTAACTGTATGATTTATCAAGGCAGTAGGCAGTTACCAACTTTGAACACTTGTGTGCCAATGTCCATAAGATTTCGAGAGTACAAGAACGCAGATGCATGGGGACGGACGGACGAATGGACGTCTCTTGGTGCTTTACCCCCATTCCGCGTTGCAGCTTGAGACAATAAGCCTGCGATGAATTGAAAATCATCTGTCTTACACCTGTTTTAGGTCTGAAACATGACCATTATTTCATTAGTAAACTCAAAAGAATCGGCGTAGTTTGAAACTATCTCTGGGTAATTAAAAGGAGGAAAAGTTAATCAACAAGACCCACCTTTCTTCATTATCCATTATCTTGATTATCTCATTGTCCGAATATTGCAAGGCAATTCCAATGTCAAGAAATTAACCCGATTAAGAGGTTTGGTTTAAATGGCAGGTATTCACGCCATTTTGTCAACAAATGAATTAAAAACATTCAATATTGTCAACTTACGTTTGGCTTTAAAATATATTATATTACGAAATCATGAAATTCTACCTACAATAAAAGATGATGCAAAATAATCCTTTAAAATGGTTTTTCGTTTCTTTCGTTGAAGAGTGAATAAATCTCTTGTCAGATTAATAAACTCAACCTTTTCTTGTTTACACGTCTTATTTGAAGGCTTATATAGAGATTATTACCCGAGGAAGTGTGTCATATGACTTTTACGAAACGAGTGTGAATTTTTGTATTACCCGAGCGAGAGCGAGGGTTATACACAAATTTGCCCGAGTTTCGTTAAAGTCATATGACACACTTCCGAGGGTAATAATTTCTTTATTACCGATTCTATTCCATTTTACCATCTTAGAACTATCCAAGAAACGGGCTGCTTCCCTTGCGACGGCCGGCTATAGTGACGTCACGAACAATGGTGTTATGACGTCACAGGCGAAAAAATACGGGAACTCGCGCTACAACAATCGTTGCTAGGCAAAAGTGATATGTGCACTAGTGCTCATATTGAAAATATGTCACCACTTATTTTCAACCATATGGGTAATAATTATGTATATGTCTCTTTTGATTAAATGTTCAATCTAGATATCGACGGTCTGTAAGAGTTTTTTTTTTTTTTTTTTTTTTTTTTTATCATTCGTTCCCACAGTTACAAGTTTACACAAACCATGTCATAACAGCTACATGACAAAGGAGGCATGATGGCAACAAAACCAAATCTATAAAAAGTCAACAACAAAAAATTATATATATATATAAATAAAATTGCATGCAAAATCAAAGATATGGGATGAAGGGAAACCATTTGTTTTCAAATTTTTGTTCTTTATTATCTCTTTTAGAAATAAACTTTTCAGCCTGGTAAATCAATTTTAATGTTTTCAGAAAGTTGCCAAGTTTTGGAATAATATTTTTGATATTGCATATATGAATATGCCTTTTTGCTGAGAAAATAATTTGGTTTAGTATTTGTTTTAAATTTAAACTACCAAACCAAACCAAATATTTTGTTATTTTAATTTCCAGCTTGGGATAGGTATTTAGCCAATTCTCAACATCATTCCAAAATATCTTGGTTTCATTACAATCCAAATAAACATGGCATATGGATTCCTGTGTGTCATTACAAAAGCTACAAGTGTCTTTATCAATCAGTTTCATTTTTAAAAGCTCTCTTTTTGAATATATAATACCATGTAAAAACTTAAATTGAAAATCAATAAGTTTGACATCCATAAAACCATAAATGTCAAAAATCTTATGACATTCTATGTCGCAGTCAAAAAGGTTTTCCCATTTCAAACATATCTTAAGTTGTCTGTCATCAGACATGAGTTTATCATAAAATATTCTAGATCCTTTTGAGAGTGAAGTAAGGCTTTTGTTACAGGAAGTAATATTCATGTTATTAATGGGTATCATACTTTTATTATTTATAGTTTGTATCAATGGCTTTGGCAATAAATTAATAACATATTTGTAATCTAACACTGTTCCTCTGATGCCATACATAGATTTAAGTGTTTCAAAAGGCATAAAACCTGATATGTCACATAAGTCTTTAATTGATAATATTCCTCTGTCAGCCCAATGTTTTATAAAGTGGTGAGTATTTTTTAAATTGTGGTTAAACCAAAGGGGCTGAGCTAGGATATCATCAATATTATCATTATCTATTTCATTCTTCTTACAGTATCTACTCCATGCCTTAAGAACATCAAGCCAGTATGGATTATTAATATCAAAAACTTCTATACCATAAGCCCCAAATTTGAATATATCGTTAAAGGGTATTTTGCAAGGGTTAATTACAGACTCTTTTTTAAAGTAAAGTCTCAAAGTTGATAATTTTAAAGCTTCAATAAATGTTTTTATATCAATCATCCTTAGACCACCTTTTTTTTCAATCTTTTCATAGTAACCCTTTTTATCTTATCATTTTTGTCATTCCAAATAAAATTAAAAAATATTTTTTCAAGTGAAGAGATGAAGGAATCTGGGGGATTAGGTAATGCGCTAAATATATGGACTAATTTTGAAACTGCTAAAGTCTTAATAACTGTAATCTTTCCTATTAAAGTCAGATGCCTTTTTCTCCAATTGGCTAATAATCTATTAATTTCTTCTAGCCTTTTTCTAGTATTTATTACCCATAAGTCACAGAGTGTTGGAGTAAATTTGATACCCAATATTTCAAATTCTCCACTGTGCCATTCTATCTTTATATCCTTACATAATTTTTCATGACTATTTGCTTTTGAGCCTATCCAAATTGCTTTAGTCTTGTCTATATTAATCTTAAGTCCTGACATTTTGTAAAATCTGTTTAATGTAGAGATAGCAGCATATAGACTCTCTTCAGATCCATCAAGCAGTAATTCTGTATCATCAGCATATTGTCCAAGCTTATATTCATTATCATCTATCACAATTCCTTTTATGTCTTTATTTGCTCGTATCATACAACCTAGGATTTCAGCTACAAAGAGAAATAAGTAGTGGGAAAGGGGGTCTCCTTGTCTACATCCTCTTTCATTTACAAAAAAATCTGATAAATGGCCATTTTGAATTACACAAGATGTTGTATCAAAAGTTAAGAGGTCTATCCAGCTTCTTATGTGAGGGCCAAATCCAAATTTCTTTGGTACTAAGTCAATGAATGTTTTGGAAACTGTATCAAAGGCTTTTTCAAAGTCAATTAAAATCAGTAAACCTGGAATATTTCTTTTTTTTGCTTCAAACATAACATCATAGAGCATTCTTGTATTTTCACTGATTGTTCTACCTGGGATAAATCCTGTTTGATTTCCGTGGATAAGAGAATCTAGTGTTTTCTTCAAACGGTTAGTTATACAAGTGCTAATTATCTTATAAAGGGCATTCAAAAGGGTTATTGGCCTCCAATTTTTTAAGAAAGATCTATCTTTATTTGGTTTAGGGATACAGGTTATTACCCCCCTTTTTACTGTCAAAGACAATTTTCTATTTACTGATATATTTTTTATAAATCTGAAAATCCAAATTTTCAAGTCTTTCCAAAAGAATTTGAAAAAATCAATAGGAAAGCCATCAATACCCGGGCTTTTGTTATTTTTCATATTTCTAACTGCATTTGTTATCTCTTCAATGCTGATATCTTTTTCTAGTATGTCTCTCAAATCATCATTTAAAGTAGGGGTAACAACATTTTGTAAACCAACCTCTTCCTCCAGATCCTTATTTGAAGAGTATAATTTATTGTAGAAAGATTTAACTTCATTTAAAATAGAATAACTATCAATTATTTCTTTATCATTATATGTAATAATTTTATTAATTGATTTGCTTACAAAATTTCTATTTTCCAAATTGCAGAAATATTTAGTAGGTTTTTCACCTTCTTCATACCATAATATTCTAGTTTTGATTTGTTTTCCTCGTATTTCTTCTTCCTTTAAGTTTTGTAATTCCATTTGATGTTTCGAAAGTTCAGAAAGCAAATTTTCCTCAATGTTTTGAAAATTTTTCCTAATTGTGTCTTCACAATCTTTTATTTTAATTTCAAGTTTCAAGTTTCAAGCAATTTTGTCGTTTTTGCTTTTTTTAAGAAATGATGAGAAAGATATTGATTTTCCTCGTACCTTCATTAAGAATGTCTCTAGAAATAAAGTATCATCAATTTTCAGTTTAATATCACTACACTCAGAATCAGTATAGTTATCTGTTATTTTTGAATCAGAATATTCTTCTATTGTTTCACGTAAAATAGATTTCACCAAATTTCCATAATCAGGGTGGAGCAGTAAAGAGGTATTAAATTTCCAGTACCCCTTTCCTCTTTCCTGATTAATAGTATTCGAAAAAGTTAGAGATACTGCAGAGTGATCAGTCTTATAACCAGGTAGGATATCAGTGTCTAAGCTTATATGGTACATATCCTGTGATAATAAAATAAAGTCTAATCTTGCTTGCTGTCTTGGGTTCTTTTTCCACCAGGTATATTTTCGAGAGGATTTATTCAAGTCCCTCCAAACATCAATAAGATCATACTGTTCTATTTTTTCTAAGATGGTTTCTCTGGATTTTGGATTATTTATATGTTTGTAATTTTCTAAGTCAACTGTGGGGTCTAACACTAGATTCCAGTCACCAACTATGACTAAAGAGTCATTTTCTAATGAAAATATGTCTTCAAATAGTTTTATGTAAAAATTAGGATCATCGTTGTTTGGGCCATAAATATTGGTTAATGTAAATCTTTTACCGTCTACAGTAATGTCAGCAATTATATAATTACCATTTTCATCTTCTATGGTTTTGTGTATAGTACGGTCTATATCCTTAATAAAGAGTATGGCCACTCCCCTAGCATTTGACCTGAAAGGTGCTATTATACTTTGTAATCCCCATTCATTTCTCATTATATTGGTATTATCTTTAGCCAAGTGTATATCTTGAAGGCAAATAATTGAAAAACTTTTTTTTCTGTAGATATCCATGACTTCTTTTCTCTTATTTCTATCAGCTAAGCCTCTACAATTGGCTGAAAATTAGTTTTATTGTCTTTGAATGGTATACTAAGGACGTTAAATATGAACTGTTTTATAAATAGTCAGATGTTCTTCAAAATATTTGATAGCAAAATATTACCAATCTTAACATATGGCTGTGAACTTTGGGGATATAAAACTTATGATGAACTTGAAAAAATCCAAAGAATAGCATGCAAAAGGTATCTTAAACTAGCTATTAAAACACCTAATAGTGCTGTTCTCGGTGAATGTGGCCGTTTTCCATTATTTGTCAATACCACTGTAAGAGTTGTCAAATATTGGCTCAAGATAATCCGAATGCCTGACCATAGATACGTCAAGAAATCATACAAAATGTCACTTCTCTATGATACAAATGGTAAAGTAAACTGGGTAACTAAAGTAAGAAACATTTTATGTTCTAATGGGTTTATGTACGTCTGGACAAATCAGGGAGTACAAAACACTAATCTATTCTTGGGAGAATTCAAACAAAGAATTAAAGATGTGTTTATATCAGATTGGTTTAGTTCAATAGATCAAATATCTAAACTTCAAAATTATAAAACCTTTAAACTCAGATTTGAAACTGAAGATTATATAAATTCACTTCAAATAGATAAATTTAGAAGCACTTTGGCAAATTTCCGTTGTGGGACACTCCCATTAGAAATAGAAACTGGTAGGAAAAATGGTAAAGAACGCAAAGATAGAACATGTAGGCTATGTAAATCAGGAGAAATAGAGGACGAATATCATTTTCTACTTCATTGTAAGTCACTTTCGGATATTAGAAAACAATACTTCAATGTTGTCACAGCGTCAAAATACCATTTTGTTAAATTAATGTCTGATAAGAATACAGAGTGTTTAAAGAATGTTGCCATGTATATATACCATGCTATGGAACTACGAAGCACACTTATTACATAAGCATATTTCAAAACTAAGTTTCTTTTACAATGTAAACGCATGTGCATTATGATTGTCAATGTTATATGTATTCTATGTTGTCATAGGCCGTTGGCCTAAATATCAACCGTAAATAAAGAATTGAATTGAATTGTCTTTACATTATTCGTGGCCATTTAAAAATGAGTTCAATTGAGATTTCAGAATTGATACTTGAGTTTATCAGCAGATTGGCACAATTATTCTTCAATATAATAGGCATATAGGTTTGGGAGTGTTTGAAATGATTTTCATAAACATCTAAGGGGAACAATTTTTTGTTTTGAAAACATAGATAAAAAGAAGAGTGAAAGAAAGAAAAGGGTGACAATGTCCATTCACCTAAACCCTTCAGCTAGTACATAAATAATAAAAACAAAATGCACTTGGTTGCTTCTATAAGAAGACTATAGTGATGAAGTAGGTCATCCGCACAAGGTTGTAAGAAGTTCCTCGGCAAATAAAGTCTATAACCCTTACCTAGAAGTATCTAGTATCAATATGGGAGTAAGGATCGAAATCCGAGCAAAACTTTGTCTAATAGTAACTCACATGTTCACAAGTTATCACAACATCACTGACGTTCACCGGCGTAATAAACAAAACATCCGGCCTAAATGAATCATGCGCAGTTATAATGTGCTATATATAGCAGAACACGTGGTGATTGTTTACAAAACAGTCAGAAGTTTCACCCTCCTGTGTTCATATGAACTGAATCAAGAGCAAAAAAAAAATAAAAAAATTGTGCAGTACTGTGCACTTTAGTCCACCGTTAATAAAGAGTCAGATGACCAACATACTGTACAGTAGGCCTCCTATGATAAACAAACGTAGAAAATAAGAGTAGACTTTCAAATAAAAACAAGAGTCATCAGAAGATGACATATCCCACCGGTTCCCATCTTCACAACGTCACGGGCGAAACGAAAAAGTTTCTAAACTTTCCCATTCCTCCCTTGACATCATTGGCCGTGATTTCTGTGCTAGCATTTCAACCCGCTGCACGGAAGTAGAATAGTCCAATCAGAAGACAGCATGTTAACTGAACCGATTTGAAAAAATACTATTTTGTATGTGTTTTACAAGGGCGAGAAACATTAATTTGAGTGATACATAAATGTTTGTCTTCTCTGCATTCTCGGTGCTCATCAAAAACGTGAAAACAACCATGCGGACTGAAATTTGAAATTAAATTTCACATGGATAGTTTTCAAAAAGATCGTCTGTTAGTATTTTGAATTTGTTCCGAAATTTCATTGGCTATTTTGTAAGAGCTGATAAGGGGCGTAACTCGTGATCACGATAGGTGTCGCTGCTCCGGATCACCAATTTTCTACCTTGTGAAGGCAAGGTCTAAAGCGAGGAGAGTTGCTCGATACGTTTTCACCTTGCCGTGGGAAGATGACCGGTTCCACATGATCGTAAGATGTAAACCTTTGAAAGATAATTGTAAATTTGTCAAGCAAGGTTCATAATAGTATAAGCTAATATAAACGAAACCTTTCATGAACAGAGTCCAAATAAGAGCCATGGAAATAATAAAAAATAAAATTTTCAGAAATGTGAAAATATCAAAAGGCACCACTTCAGTAGGTGGGCAATACACATGTAAAGTTTCAGAAAGATATGTGGACCGTTTTTTTTAATTTTTTATATGAAACGAAACCTTTCATGAACAGAGTCCAAATAAGAGCCGTTTCCATGGAAATAATAAAAAATAAAATTTTCAGAAATGTAAAAATATCAAAAGGCACCACTTCAGTAGGTGGGCAATACACATGTAAAGTTTCAGAAAGATATGTGGACCGGTTTTTGAGTTCTGCTCCGGAAACGAAACCTTTCATGAACAGAGTCCATAAAAGAGCTGTTTCCATGGAAATAATAAAAAATAAATTTTTTAGAAATATGAAAATATCAAAAGGCACCACTTCAGTAGGTGGGTAATACACATGTAAAGTTTCAGAAAGATATGTGGACCGGTTTTTGAGTTCTGCTCCGGAAACGAAATGATTACGGACGGACGGACAGACGGACGGACGGACATACAGACGGACAGGGCGATGACTATATCCCACGGTATTACATACCGGTGGGATAAAAAGAATAATTCAACATGAGTTGCAAGTCGCAACGATCAGAGAGTCTCGTCGACCTTCACTGTCCTCCAACTTTCGCCTGAATTCTTCCGAACTTGAAGAGAGAGTGTTATTCCTTGCTCCAGAATCTTTGTTTGTACTTGTTGTGATTTCCGCATCTCAAACGCTCTATTTGCAAGTTTCCCCCTGAGTTTCTTCAACACAACCGGTAGGTCTGTACGAATGCTTATTCTTTGTCCTTGAGATAAGCCCATCCCTTAACTGCTGCACTCCTGATAGTTTCTCTGTCTGAGGCTCTGAGAAATTTGATCACGATCGGTTTAGGCATATTAGGCCTGAAATTCGCAGGGTCAGTGCTCTTCCGTGGGAGTCGGTGAATGTACTACCGAGCGAAGTAAACAAGTTTCTTACTGCACCTTCGGGTTCTAAGTCATCTGCTACTCCATACACCAGAAGATTATTCTTTCTCGAATAAAGCTCTTGAGTTAGAAACTTTCTTTCAAAGTTCGTTTTCATGTCTAATATCTCTTGTTTCAACTTTTTAATATCACTGGTGTTGGTTTCTATCTGCTCCGCGTTATAAGATACTGACGCCAGAATATCATTAGTTTTGTTGTTCAGGTCTTTTATGTCATCTTTCATCAAGTCAAGTTTACTCACAAGTTGTTCTGTTTGTTGCTTTAATGCTTCGTCAATGACCCTTCTCAGTCCGTCTTCATCCGAAATAGCAATGGCGGCCACCTTGGTCGGCATGGTCTCCTTGTCCGGTTGTTTTTCGTAGCTGCTTCTGGCTCGGGTTTGAATATGCTCGTCCATATTCTGAGTGGCGGAGTTATGAAGATTTTCGGTGTTGGTTTTAGCTTTATTTCCTTTTTTAGTGGACATTTTGGTTTAAATATTGAAGCGGGTTTAGAGAGCGTGAGTGACTAAGGTCTCGTTATACAGTTTTTTCCCCCATAGACTCCAATGTTAAATTGCCACCCGTCATTGGCATGTCAGTCCCATACGACTGAATAAGACCACTATCGACCAATACCGGCAGTAAGATGAGCAAATTTCTGATAAAAAAATCAATGAAAAAGTATACCTTCGCCTTGCAGGTAATGAGCTACAGCCAATTAAATATACACCTACAGAAAACCATGCAAGGAAATCCATGTGATTTTGGACCCGGAAGCGACCGAACAGCTTCCCTTGAGTGGGTCACTTGACCTTCCGCAATTGGCGTAGAAATATATGAGTGTTGCAGGCTGACATCCAAGTATATAGGCTATTTCTAAAAGAAAGACTTACTCTAATACCTCAAATAACTTTTCTTTTAGGGGTAAAACACTGTCAGACCTCTATTTGCTATCTGAACTGGGAACTCTTTGGCCCCCGTTCACAATGAAAAAACTGTATAACGAGACCTTAAGGAAAAACCAACTTACTTTTTATTATTTTTCTTGACCGTGAATGTTTTTCGAACAAAATGATATATACGAAAGGGTGTTAATATGAAAAAAAGTGACCAATTGGGGCAAACCGGCGTGATCAGTCCAAAGCCGTTATGTACAGTTCACATCTTTAACTTTCAGCCTTCCAAGCCCAAAAGCAAACAATCACTTTATCTAAATAAAGCAAGTTACATGTATTTATTTGAATGTTTCTCATTGATTTGGACCTGAAGAAGTAGTAAAATGTAAAAAAAAAGCAAGGAGTCTGTAATTTTTTAATACAAGCATGGCTTGAAAAGTACCTAAAATATCCAATCTACAGCCAATTCAGGTGGGCAGAGGCCAAAAAGTTGAATTTGGGAAATATTTTGAAGAAATATGTATGTCAATTTACTTGAAATTGATAGTAACATCCTCAAAATATATGAATAAGCCCTTCCAAATGCACTATTACTAGAAAAAAAATCTGATATTTGCCAAAAACTCAGCCTTTAAGGGTCATTTTTAGTCTTTTCAAGCCGAGTAAAGTGGGTCTGTAAGAGTTAGTCATATCGGTTGTCAGGTAATTCTTATATCATCAGAATGTCCAAAACAAATCAAACAAAGCTTGTAAAGGCTGGGTTAGGTTAAGTAACACAGCAGAACTTCATCCAAATGGGTTGACAACAGAAATAAAATTTTACTGCTAATAATTTCACCTTTGTTACCTACTGTATGTATACCAGCCTAAAACAAAATGTGGCACTTTATGTGAATTCTTCATGTTACATTGTATCTATGTGGACAAATAGAAAAATAATGCGAACAGACTTTATTGCAAATCAATAATAACGATTTCGAATTTATATTTTTAAGTACCTCTGGACGATTCGTATAAGCTTCTGTTTCGATTGATAAAACCAAATTTGTACTGATCGCATTATTTTTGCTAATCAAGGATAACAATATAGCAATTTCCATGATCTCCATCCTTCTTCTGACGTCACATTGAATGACACAGTTGTCATGTTCAGAACAGAGAGTGACGCAGGTCTCGCGTGAAGTTGAGGTTTCCGAGATCATCCCATCAGAGAACTTCCTGCAGTACTCCATTCTCTCCCCACAGAGGCAACTCAGTCATACCTGAATTCAGATATGACGGAGTTGCCTCTGTGGGGAGAGAATGAATCTTGAGATAAAATTAAGTTTTAATTGCACCGCACGTTAAATAGCCGGGTGTCCAGTTTTCGATCAGGTTTCAGTGTCTCCCCTTCTGTATTCTATATAACAGATAGGAATTACGCTAAAATTTTTATTTCTTGGCCGATTTCGTTCAAATTTGAAATGAAGGTTTATCTCAACATATGAAAACGATATATGAGTGCAAAAGTTTGAAAAACAATAACTATAGGGTCCACTCCGAGATTCGAACCTCTGTGTGAACATGTCTCAATCAAACACGAAACTCTTAAAAAAATGCACACGGCGGCCCTGACGACAGGGAGAGTAGCATGACTGATAAACGCATGTATGCAACGAGTGACCAATTTTGTCCCGTTAGAAACTTGAAACTTCTCCTCAGTAAATTGCCTCCAAATGCTGAGGAACTTGTGAAATCCAATGCCGTAGTTTCTGACCCGGTGTGGTATTCCAGCAAACCTCTGTCCCAACGTCAATTTCGATTCATAATAGAAAGAGTGTCGAAAGAGGCCGGTTTGACCCGCACATATACACCCCACTGTGTTAGGGCTACTGCAATTCAGACTTTAAACGATGCAAATGCATTCTCTCCCCACAGAGGCAGATCAAGTCAAGTTGATTTAGCCTCTGTTATATTACTCCGATCTTGTGGGATAGAATGGGAGATGCCTGATTGGAGGCAATCAAAATTAGTTGTGCAATCAGCGACGCTGTTTTAAATTCATCATTTTGGCTACTGAAACAAGGCAAAGGCATTGTGATATGAACCACCCTTTCCACGGTAGAAGCCTTGTCATTTGATAAGGAAATTCAAAAGTATTGTGATGAAAGTTTTTTTCCGCCGGGGGTAACTGCCGGAACCCAGGGATTTCGGCGTAATAGAACAGAGGCTAAATCAACTTGACTTGATCTGCCTCTGTGGGGAGAGAATGATGCAAATGTTGAGCTTCGACACATCATGTACATGTCCGGTCACACAAATGAGGCTAGTGTGCGAAGCTACACAAGGGCATGTACACAATTTCAAAAACATGAGTTGAGCTCTATCCTGAATGACCTGACTAGTGACAAAAAAGTTTCAAGGCAACCTATCCCATGCATATCACAGAGCGTTGTGGTGCGCTCTGTACCTTCATCGATAGTTTCGAGGCCCCGATGACCAAAACGATGTTGGCGGTTTTGAAAATACGAACCAATCGTTGTCAATGACAATGTCTAACATCGGAGGGCCTGCAAGTGGCATTATGTCAAGAGGCACATTCAATAACTGTCAAATCAACACCCTAGTAAACACGTCGACCTATAACAGCTGACAGCCTGACACTCGATACTGGACAGTATTAATCCGCGTGTGAAGTTAACTTTGAACTATTTAAATCAAACTTCAACATTTGTTCAGTTTTTTTTTCAAAAATATTATCATTTTTAGTTACATGTTACACATAAAGGACCTTTTGTAGAATAAAAAAGTGTTCCGTTTCCTTTTTTGTTCGGAACTATTTTTTGCATGCGCTTGAAACCGGTAGAGATCCGTCTGGGTATAACTGATATCTAGGTCAGTGCGTTACCACAGAATCGCATTTCGAATGGAATAAAACAACTTCTCGCATTTAATACAACGTTAGAATTTATAAGAAATGAATTTCATAATATGGCTGTCCACACGGTTATAACCTGTTTGAAACTCGTAAAATAAACTTTAGCATAACTGGCTTCGCAAGCTCACCAGTTTTACAAGTTTATTTTACGATATATTGAGGGTATTGTGAGCTATCCAAGATTTGCCATCCCAGAGGGTCAAACGCACAAGTACCTGAGTAAGTTTCTTATAAGTTCTGAATCTGTTTCAATGCTTCATTGTGAGCACCTGAAAAATTTAAAACTTTACAGTAGTTACCGTGCAGTAGACAAAAATTCTTTTGCATTTTTCTTATATTATTGTTACATGTTGAAATGTCAACCTTTTCCAGGCGGCATGGAAACTCTTCAAGTCCTTGCAGATTTGGGTTTGCTGAGAGATGTTTCGCAGGATGTTGCCAACCCCAAAGGAATTACTATAGGTATGAAAGCTGTTTTTGATTTGTGTCATAAGGAATCTACAGCCAACCATAATTGGAACATTGATGATGATGATGATGATCTTTTCAAAATCAGTATGATCATCCAAAAGTCACATTCTTCTATTGGAAAAGTTAGAATGATTGAAATCATCACAGCAGCAATTTAAAATGGTGTGAATTTTTCATCTAAGATGTATTGTTTAACTATTCACTTCAGTGACTTTTGTATTAGTATGTATTTCTTGTTTGGTAAACAAATATTGTTTATATAATTATTGTTTTTGATAAATGATAAATTGGTTTATTAATTTCAGATTATTTTGGGTGAGTAACTTTGTTAATAATTTGCTCTATGCTGCAAATGGTTATGGGTCTCCCTGTCTTTCTTGCACTTCCAATATGATTCTATAATTATCACATTGCATAGCATTACAGTGATTAGGAAAGACACCTTTTACAGTGGGTCATTTTCAGGGTTAATGGTAATTTACTGTATTTGAAAAGGACATTTGCCATTTTCTTTCCAATGTACAAACTGGCCAATTGTCCCTGCCTTTCCCAATCACTGGCGCAAGATCCTTCTTCCCTTTAACTGTTACTCATACAGTATTAACTCTAATAATCAGCCAGGCGATTGTCTTCTAACACTCCTTCCCAAATTTAGATTCAATTTTAATTGCTGAAGCAATATTGATAGAAATTGAATCATGAAAATTAGTAATCATTTTGTATAATCACTTATACTATAACTTATACTCTGCTATCCTGGATTTCTTTCATTTGCTATGCACAAGCTCTTTAAAATGTGTAGCTTTCATAGCAAACTTAAATGTTACCTGTATCGTTTTCATAATACATAAAACAGAACTTCTTTTAACAAATAATCAGTAGCATGTCATAATTGTACAAAAACGTTAAGGAAATAATGATGATATCATAGAGGGAAAGTTTTCGACATAATTGTGTATAAATATCATTGAAATAATCAGATCTGAATACCCTAGCTCGTAATGTTACAGATAGTATATTTCTTCTTTCCAATAGAGGCCTCTCCTAGAAGTCAGTCATCCAACCCTGTGCAGTCTTCTTCAAGAACATCCCATGATAGATCAGATTTATCTGCCAGTGTAGAAGGTGAGTTTTATTTAAGAAATATGGTATTTGGAATAATCAAAAGAAAAATGTAAAAAAATTATTTCTTCTAAAGATTGTAATGAAATAGTTTTTTCTTCTTTTCTAGTTACTCAAGTATTTTTGTTATTGTTACTGAGCAAGATAATTTTTCTACTTATTATTATGTGTATTAAATGTGTTTAATGTGCAATGCATCTCAGCTATAATGTAAGTATGTTACAATCCATTTTTAGCCTCCGAAGACTCCTGTCTAACCTCGCCAACCTCTGAAAGAAGACAGGGCAACCTCTTTGACAGACGACACACCCTGTCCCTGCTAAGCCTGTACACAGGGAGAAAACATAAATTTACATCTCGAACATACATGAAGAAACTTCTGTTGAAGGACATGGCTGATGAGATGAATGAGCAGTTTCAGACCAAATTCTCTAAAGATCAAGTTGAGGGTCGGTGGAAAACTCCCCACAGAGGCAGCTCAAGTCATGTTGATTTAGCCTCTGTTATATTACGACGAGTTAATGGGATAGAATGGGAGATGCCTGATTGGAGGCAATCAAAATTAGTTGTGCAATCAGCGACGCTGTTCTTAAATCATCATTTTGGCAACCGAAACAAGGCAAAGGCATTGTGATATGAACCACCCTTTCCATGCGAGAAGCCCTGTCATTTGATAAAGAAATTCAAATGTATTGAGATGAAAATTTTTTCCGCCAGGGGAAACTGCCGGAACCCACGGATTTCGGCGTAAAAGAACAGAGGCTAAATCAACATGACTTGATCTGCCTCTGTGGGGAGAGAATGGCCTACGAGAGAGGCATAAGAATGAGCAGACCAAAACAGGGAGAGGTCACAAAGAGTTCGAGTTCGAGAGTGAATTCGACGAGCTGATGGGAGAAAGGCATGATATAAACCCAGCTTGCTTAATTCAAAGTCTTCCAACTATTCATGAAGATCAATCAGCTACACCATCTACTCCCTCTACCCCCTCTACCTCAACGTCATCGTCTGTGACAACACCATCTAAACGTACACCATCTACCCCCTCTACCTCAACGTCATCGTCTGTGACAACATCATCTAAACATACACCATCTACCCCCTCTACCTCAACGTCATCGTCTGTGACAACACCATCTAAACGTACACCATCTACCCCTCTACCCCAACGTCATCGTCTGTGACAAAACCATCTAAACGTACACCATCTACCCCCTCTACCTCAACGTCATCGTCTGTGACAACACCATCTAAACGTACACCATCTACCTTCTCTACCTCAACGTCATCGTCTGTGACAAAACCATCTAAACGTACACCATCTACCCCCTCTACCTCAACGTCATCGTCTGTGACAACACCATCTAAACGTACACCATCTACTCCCTCTACCTCAACGTCATCGTCTGTGACAACACCATCTAAACGTACACCATCTACCCCCTCTACCTCAACGTCATCGTCTGTGACAACATCATCTAAACATACACCATCTACCCCCTCTACCTCAACGTCATCGTCTGTGACAACACCATCTAAACGTACACCATCTACCCCTCTACCCCAACGTCATCGTCTGTGACAAAACCATCTAAACGTACACCATCTACCCCCTCTACCTCAACGTCATCGTCTGTGACAACACCATCTAAACGTACACCATCTACCCCCTCTACCTCAACGTCATCGTCTGTGACAACACCATCTAAACGTACACCATCTACCCCCTCTACCTCAACGTCATCGTCTGTGACAAAACCATCTAAACGTACACCATCTACCCCCTCTACCTCAACGTCATCGTCTGTGACAACTCCATCTAAACGTACACCATCTACCCCTCTACCTCAACGTCATCGTCTGTGACAAAACCATCTAAACGTACACCATCTACCCCCTCTACCTCAACGTCATCGTCTGTGACAACACCATCTAAACGTACACCATCTACTCCCTCTACCTCAACGTCATCGTCTGTGACAACACCATCTAAACGTACACCATCTACCCCCTCTACCTCAACGTCATCGTCTGTGACAACATCATCTAAACATACACCATCTACCCCCTCTACCTCAACGTCATCGTCTGTGACAACACCATCTAAACGTACACCATCTACCCCTCTACCCCAACGTCATCGTCTGTGACAAAACCATCTTAACGTACACCATCTACCCCCTCTACCTCAACGTCATCGTCTGTGACAACACCATCTAAACGTACACCATCTACTCCCTCTACCTCAACGTCATCGTCTGTGACAACACCATCTAAACGTACACCATCTACCCCCTCTACCTCAACGTCATCGTCTGTGACAACATCATCTAAACGTACACCATCTACCCCCTCTGCCTCAACGTCATCGTCTGTGACAACTCCATCTAAACGTACACCATCTACCCCTCTACCTCAACGTCATCGTCTGTGACAACTCCATCTAAACGTACACCATCTACCCCCTCTACCTACCTCAACGTCATCGTCTGTGACAACACCATCTAAACGTACACCATCTACCCCCTCTACCTCAACGTCATCGTCTGTGACAACATCATCTAAACATACACCATCTACCCCCTCTACCTCAACGTCATCGTCTGTGACAACACCATCTAAACGTACACCATCTACCCCTCTACCCCAACGTCATCGTCTGTGACAAAACCATCTTAACGTACACCATCTACCCCCTCTACCTCAACGTCATCGTCTGTGACAACACCATCTAAACGTACACCATCTACTCCCTCTACCTCAACGTCATCGTCTGTGACAACACCATCTAAACGTACACCATCTACCCCCTCTACCTCAACGTCATCGTCTGTGACAACATCATCTAAACGTACACCATCTACCCCCTCTGCCTCAACGTCATCGTCTGTGACAACTCCATCTAAACGTACACCATCTACCCCTCTACCTCAACGTCATCGTCTGTGACAACTCCATCTAAACGTACACCATCTACCCCCTCTACCTACCTCAACGTCATCGTCTGTGACAACACCATCTAAACGTACACCATCTACCCCTCTACCTCAACGTCATCGTCTGTGACAACACCATCTTAACGTACACCATCTACCCCCTCTACCTACCTCAACGTCATCGTCTGTGACAACACCATCTAAACGTACACCATCTACCTCCTCTACCTCAACGTCATCGTCTGTGACAACACCATCTAAACGTACACCATCTACCTCCTCTACCTCAACGTCATCGTCTGTGACAACACCATCTAAACGTACACCCTCTACCCCCTCTACCTCAACGTCATCGTCTGTGACAACACCATCTAAACGTACACCATCTACCCCCTCTACCTACCTCAACGTCATCGTCTGTGACAACACCATCTAAACGTACACCATCTACCTCCTCTACCTCAACGTCATCGTATGTGACAACACCATCTAAACGTACACCATCTACCCCTCTACCTCAACGTCATCGTCTGTGACAACACCATCTAAACGTTCACATCTACTCCCTCTACCCCCTCTACCTCAACGTCATCGTCTGTGACAACACCATCTAAACGAACAACGCCTTCACCATCAACTTCTAGCACCTACAGCATCAAGAGAAGAAGATCCTCAGGCAGCGCCTCAGTTCTTCAGTTCCTACAGGACTTTTCTAAAGAACGTAAAGAAGAGAGAGAAAAGAAGAGAGAGCAAAGAGAGAAGCAGATGGAGGTTAATGCAAAAATGCATTAAGAAAAAATGTCTCTCTTTAAGATGTTTCTAGAGAAAATGTAAATATGGTTGTTCATAGTACTTCCTAATGGATTTTTGAATATTATTATTAAAATTAATATTAACCTGATAAAATGTGCATTGTTGAAATAATTCAATATGGTCATCTAATGTACATAAAGTAACATCACATCTTTCAATCTACTAGCATGACTGTTGATTGTTATCAATAGATGTAAATAAATTTCTTGTAAAACAAATATTCTTTTTCCATGTTCATTTATCTTACAATATCAATGATGTCTCAGGTTTAAACATCGTTATGACTTTCTGTGTGTTTTGGAGAATCACGTTAAATCAGTTAATGATGTTTCCTCGAAGAGTTTAAGTTTAAAAAAGGTAAGACAATAAGAAGGGAAAACCGATAAGGAACAGAAAAGAACAGAAAAATATAGCCATTGGCTCTGTAGCTCATCAGGCTTCATATTCAATTATGCTGAAGAATGTGGCCAATGTGGTTACTCCACTGACCAGAGGGTCACCAATCCTAAAATTAAGTATATAGGCGAATCAATTCAGAAATGGTAATTGCTCACATATGTAATTGATGGTAAAGGATCCAAAGGTTCAAACTGTAAAATGTAATCCTCATTAGTAGCAGTCTCTAGACAAGATTTCATTTTTCCAAAGCCTTTTGCTTCTGGTATAATGTCCTTAAAAGTACTGGAATTTTATTCTGTTTTGGCTGTATTAACCATGAATTGCTGTATATAGTTTTTTTGAAAAACAAACACAATTATATGAAAGTGATTCCTGGTACTATCAGGTGGCAATTATTAGACAATTTTCAATTAACTTATTGAAAAAATGAAAACACATAATATTATGTAGATAATAATTGTGACATTTCACAACATGTTTATAAACAAAATATCACAAGTTCCGGCTTCTACTGTTATTTTACTTTAATATCCAATCAATCTTTATTTCTTTGCTGTGGAGGCCATAGGCCCAGTCTACATTTTAGCTCATCAGACCTGAAAGGCCAGATGGGCTTATGGCATGGCCCGTTGTCCGGCGTCCGTCCGTCCGTCGTCCGTAAACTTTTGACACTTTCAACTTCTCCTCATAAACCATATACACTAGAGAGCTGATATTTTGTGTGCAGGTACCTTGGCATGTGGGGATTCTAATTTGTAACTTTTGTGACCCTGTGACCCCAATTAAGGGCAACAGGGGCCACGCCCTTAAAACCCATGATCGTCTTCTTCTCCAGAACCAATGACTCTAGAGAGCTGAAATTTTATGTACAGGCACCTTGGCATATGGGGATTCTAATTTGTAACTTTTGTGACCTTGTGACCCCAATTAAGGGCCACAGGGGCCACGCCCTTAAAACCTATGTTCGTCTTCTTCTCCAGAACCAATGACCCTAGAGAGCTGATATTTTGTGTGTAGGTGCCTTGGCATGTGGGGATTCAAATGTGTAACTTTTGTGACCCTGTGACCCCAATTAAGGGCCACAGGGGCCACGCCCTTAAACCTATGTTCGTCTTCTTCTCCAGAACCAATGACTCTAGAGAGCTGATATTTTTTAGTGCAGGTGCCTCGGCATGTAGGGATTCTGATTTGTAACTTTGGTGACCCTGTGACCCCAATTATTTCTAAGATTCTAAGGGATCATGCCCTAAAAACATATTTTCATCTTCTTCTCCAGAAGCAGAAGGCCTAGAAAGCTGAAACTTTGTGTACAAACTCCTTATCTAGTGAGGATTATAAATTGTAGCTTTGGTGGCCCCATGGCCCCTACTAAGGGGTCACCACATTTGCCACACCCTATAGCGAAATCAAATGTAAAAGCTGATGAGCTACAGAGCCCACGGCTCTATTTTTATTTAGATTTACAGAGCGGTATATGTATATAATTACAAACAATAAGATAAAAAAAACTTGCAATATTCAGAGGATATTTGTCTTTTCTTGACAAATACCATGTTTATCTCATCGAGTGAGGAAGAAAGTTTATATTTTCACGAGTGGCGCAGCCACGAGTGATAATATAAAACGTTCTGCCTCACGAGATGAGATGAACATGGTATTTGTCAAGAAAAGACAAATTTTCTATTTATTTTATGATTTAATCGTTGGATTTCTTACAAACTTGAAGCGCATTTACGTTGACTCGGCTCCAAAGAAAGCCAGTCGCCTAAGCAACAACATGACGTCATGAGGATGTCATTTCGTCAGAGCATTGTTCGATGACGTCAGATCATTGTTATTGTCACTAGTGACTGATAACACGGTTTATTTTCATTGATAGATCTCGGTATTTCACCGCCAATCATATAATAAATATACTTCAGTAGGTGGGCAATACACATGTAAAGTTTTAGAAAGATATGTGGACAGGTTTTTGAGTTCTGCTCCGGAAACGAAATGATTACGGACGGATGGACGGATGGACGGACATACAGACGGACAGGGTGATGACTATATCCCACGGTATAACATACCGGTGGGATAAAAACGGTCAAAATGAAACCTTGAAAATGAGGTCTAATGAACCGCTCAACCTAGAATCTTTAAACTTGGTACCAGTCTTCATCAGCAAAAATAATTTTCATGAAGAAGGTTCTTGTTGTATTATAATCAAATTTGGCAGGTTGACTTTAAATCATCTTAGCTTGAAGTACATAATTTATATTTTATTATCCGATTACTTATGTAACGTCACCAGATTAACCGATTTATGTAAAAAATTAAGGCACCTGTCCCATAGATAGGGTTATAGACAGATAGGGTTAAAGAGAATTATTAATATCAATATTTTTTTTTAAATTAGGGAAATATTTAACAATCACCAAACCAAATAAAAAATCACTGAAAAAAACATTGATTCTAATATTAAAAGGGTGGGTGCTGTTAAATTCAGAAATTTGTTGTGTAATGTTTTTGAAACATCACTCATGCAAGAAATAAAGTCTGGTTGATTTTAATCTTTCCAAAAATAGACATTACATGTGAACATAATATGGGACAATCGTTTAAAAAGTGAATATATGTCACTCTATCAGTTGTTATTCAAGGAGGACAAGTACAAGGACAAGTACCTGTTCGATAACTCTGCCCTCTATCGACCTCTGCCGGAAGAGGAATAGTTAAACAGTAGAGGCGAATCGCACGAATAAAAACGATTTGTTGAAACTTCGATGGCAAGGAACGTAATTCATGACGTCATATGCATACCGCTAAAATATATGTATAAGGGCGAGAGTCCGAGTGCATAAACAACAGATTAAAACACCAAACTATAGATGTACATGTATACCCCTTAGCGCACATGTAGATGAATGCGCAAAGAATTGCAATCCCCAGTTCACAATCTGACCTATATATAAAATGCGCACATATAATGAAGAGCTGAGGAAAATAAAAGAACGATTCTTTATTGATGGATATACCCCTAAATTAAACTGTAACTAATATGAAATCATTTTGACGTCGCATTTACTATATATATTTTAGTGATATGCATATGACGTCATGAATTACGTCCCTTGCCATTGTTAACGCTATACCATTAGCAACACAATGTATAAGTTACCCTGATGACCACTATGTTGGTAATGAAATTATATGAAGACCAATCTTCAGTTTGTTATTTTTAAAGAATATAATATATATAAGTATAAGTAATATATAAGTAGAATGAATCCATTTTACTGGCTTGTACTTTCAGCTCAATTTAGGGGCATCTTCAGGCCATATACAAATAACGGATATAAACGTCGCCAGGCAACGTCATCGTGTACATCATGACGTCATTACATTATTACGTCACAGCGTAAGTAACAATAGGAAAGGAAAATAGACATTAAGCTCTAGAATTTAGGCTTGGTGAGAACATTTTGATAAATCTGCTTTCTTTTGTTTCTAAAAGCTTGCTGTTATCAAAATTTAACTTGTACATAGGGAAAACTGAAAAATGCCCGTTTCCACAATCTGCTAAATGGATACTTAATGGAATAGTACGATTTTTGGGATGATTAATTTGAGATCTGTGCAAATTCATGCGTAATTTCAACTTCATTTCAGTTCTCCCAATATATTTTTCATTACAACCAGAGCATATTATGACATAAACAACATTTTTGCTGTTACAATTAAGATTCTGTCTCACAGAAAATACTTTAGATTCAGTAATAGGTACAGAAGAGCCGACAATAATATTTTTACAAGTAAGACATCTTGAATCGCCGCACTTTGATACAGTTGGTTGAACATCATTTGAATCAAACTTAGATGAAGTTAACAGCTTGCAAAGATTATTAGGTTGTTTAATCTGTTCACGATTTTGGATTTACACACAACATTTTCCATGGTTTTACTTTGATGTAAAATCTGTAAGTTTTTGTCAATAATTGAAGCAGCACTCTGATGGTTAGGATTGAAAGTAGAAACTAGCGGGATAATATGTTTATCACATTGCTTGTTAGATTTAGGTTCTCTGAACCGACTTTGATCTAAGGTAACAGCTTTCTCTATACTGTCCAACACTAACTTTTCAGGGTAGTTTTGAATCAATAAGAATTCTTTGAGTTCCTTTAATCGTTCCTTCTTGTAAGTGTCAGTTGAGACAATAGCATATATATATATATATATATATATATATATATATATATATATATATATATATATATATATATATATATATATTTTGAATAAGGAGAGTTGGTTTCTCACGTGAAGAAAGGTTGTATATAAGAAAGAGTAAACATCAGATGGTTCGGACTGGATCAATCTTCTTTAAAGAGACACAGAGTATGTTGATAGGATCACATATGTCACATTTTGAAAGCTAGATTATTACATCGGGAACCACTAACTGTTACTGAAAATAACAAGTTAAAGGTCAATCAGTACATTAGAGCGAAAATACGGCCATTCAAAGTCGGGATTTTGATCGAAAACCGGACAACGTGGCTCGAGTGGCGCGCGCATATTCGCCAAACGTAATTTTGAAACCTTGTCATAAGCTGACAGGAAGATATATTCTATTCGATAGTGTAAATTAGGTATTGTAACTAATAGGTAGATTAATCGGATGCATAATTTCGAACATTAAACATATTTGAGATGTTTTCTTGATTGTTCCATAAAAACAAGCATTTTAGAGATATTATGCATAAATGGATATATTTGCAAGTCCAGTGATGAGATATGAACTTCAATCAGCATATTAGATATTTTGTAGCTTTTCAAAACCAAATAAATTTTAAGAAAGATACTCTGTGTCACTTTAATACGATGAATTCATTTCGACCATTATGTGGGTCTTGTCAAGTATGATTACAAATGGAAGGTTACATATATTTATACAGGAACAAAACAATAAAATCATATAATCAACACATAGTTGTGTGCTCAGATTGACAGTTAAGAAATCAGTCATGTGTTGTCAATCACATAATGGTCGAAATGAATTCATCGTATTAAAGGAAAATAGACATTAAGCTCTAGAATTTAGGCTTGGTGAGAACATTTTGTCTATTTTCCTTTCCTATCGTTACTTTCGCTGTGACGTAATAATGTAATGACGTCATGTTGTACACGATGACGTCGCCTGGCGACGTTCATATCCGTTATTTGTATATGGCCTGAAGATGCTCCTAAATTGAGCTGAAAGTACTAGCCAGTAAAATGGATTCATTCAACTTCTGACTTATCTTTTTAATATATAATACCTGAGAGCTGAACAACGATCTCAAGATTGTGAACTTTTTGTGTCTATATATATATATAGATATAGATGTAAAAGTTAAATGTTCATGGTTTATGTATTAAATATTATTTAAAAATGACAAACTGAAGATTGGTCTTCATATAAGTTCATTACCAATCGGTTTCACAACATAGTGATCATCATGGTAACTTATACATTGTGTTGCTAATGGTAGAGCGTTAAAGATATACCATAACACAAAATAAAACCCAGAAAACTTTGCTCCCATGTGCAAAGGTATTTGATGTCTCTTGAAAATGCACTTGCTTACGTAAATGAATTTCCATGTGAAATAGATTTGCTACAATAAGGAGGTAATGAAAAAGTATTTCGCTTACAGACTATTTGACTTCTATACAATCGTGTTATGTAAAAGGGGTTTCTGTTTACCAGCATTTACAAAATCAATGTTTTGCTTTACAATAGTTTATTAAATATATCACCCCTTTTTCAAGCCACATGGTCACTTACACCTTTGGCCTTGGAGTAGAGACACAGACAATGTAAAAACCACATTGAAGCAAATATGAAATTAACCATAAAAATAGAACACAATGTAAACGCAATTTTTTTCTCCATTTCTGTTGGTACATATTTTTAGTATGCAAATATACTTACATCATAATATGCGCATGTAAACGGGGGTTCAGCTATCATGATCTGCTACTAGATACACGCCCCATTTATCACACTCTCATATGGCCATGGCCATTTGTTACAATCAGATTGGAGAATAAACACTGCAATACCCACAGTGTACAATTATAATGGTTTAACCAAAATTGCTCACCAGAAAGATTAACATGATATGTTATTTTTTTCCATATTTGCAGGTTACAGGTCTGAGGTCTGCTGTATATGGCGAATATGGATACATTTGATTATGGGATTTTTGATAAATTTACTTGTTTTGTGATTTACTTTCAAAATATAAGAGAATTCATTTTCATTGAAATCAAAATAGTAAATGAGATTGTTCAACCGTCATATACATTGAAAGTTTTGAATAGCTTCGGACTTTCGCCATTTGAGTGTATGCGCATTCTCACAAACGTATTGGCCCTGCCTGTCTCATATTGAAGAATATCTTTCACATTTTGCAACAATATTCACTATTTAAAGTTATACCTGTAATGGTCCATTTGCTGAATCGTATAGTCTATGTCGTATATATTGTATTAGTACCTTACATTGTATCATTGATTGTTGATTCATGATGATTGATACCGTCATATAGTTCTATAAGGTCCTAAATCACAGATAGGCCTTTATCATGTCTAATTATTCGTTTATTCTGATTTCTTTTCCAAATCTGATTGAAGATTATTTTGATAATAAAATCAATAAAGCACAACTCTTCAAATTCAAAAATGTTTGATTCGTGGGCATCGAACCATTAAAATGTTAATCTCTAGCAAGAATACATGTGTGTTCTTTGGTGTTTTAAATCACTGACTTATCGGTAAGCTAAGATACACCTTCAAAATAAGTTTATATATTGTTATTTCTATATCAATGGTCAGAAGCATCCATGCTTCAGTGATACTGATTAGCAAACATTTATGAATGTTAATGTTAACATAACCATATCAACAAAACATATTAAATGTAAAGAATATGAATCATAGAATGTTGATAAAATTATATATATTGGCGACGTTGCATTACACATCTACGAATATCATCTCATAAATTGAAAGTAGAATTTGGTCGCTACTCAAATATCCATAGCTATAATAGATTGTGTGATTTTTGTATTGAACTTGGAATTTCTGCAATCGAAGATGAATTTCACTTTATTTGTGTATGTAAAAAGTATGATTTTATAGAGTCAAGTATATAAGCCGTTATTTTTGGATTGTCCATCCAAGCAAAAATTTACCAAACTGTTGCAGTCTACTGATAGGCATACAGTATTGTTTCAAGCTAAATTTATCAACCAATGTATGTATCGTTAATACTTATTGTCCTGTCTCATACTCTGTACATATATATTTGCACTGTAGATGGGGGGTTCAAATAACAAAAGTCTGAAAATAAAAATTCTGCTCTTTTCTACTAACCCTCTTGCATTGTAACGAGTTAGGAGCATTCCTTGTTTCACCAATACGGAACGGACTATGTGTGCAGCTGGTCGTGACCATCTGTACTGGGACGTGTTGCATTGGGAGTATTCAATTTCAGCTTCATTCCCTCCAATCAACTAAGCTTTAGTTACTTGTTTCTTCATACAAGGCGAGATTCATGCCTCGTCCAATGAGCACAAACCTGTGTCATAATAAAATTCTACAGATATATTATCGATCTATGATTTGTCCAATAAGATTACAAAAAGATTACTCTGATCTTCGAATAAAAGCAAACACTTGGGCGCTACCTACTTCATTCTTACGTCAGTTAAGGTACCATGTAGAAGATGATCGTCTTCGTGAGTAGTATCCTGTTTATCGTCGCCGTTCGGGGTAAGATTTCATTTTATCAATCGCCCGTTGAAGACATCGCTGTTCAATAACATACAATGTTGTAAGACGTTTTAAGTATTTCTGTTATTACACATTTACCCCTTGGAACCGACTGTTCTGCAATACTCAAGTGATCGGTAGACTGTCCCTTGAAAATGACGAGATCGGTTTCATGTTTTTAATTTCAGTGTTGAAAATACCTTCGTTATTTGAAGAATGAATATCATTTAATAATCAATATGTCACGTATTCTTAAGTTACTTTAGTTATTCACAGAACTATTTAAGCTACGCAACACCTAAATAGAGTTGTCAGAGGTTATCAGAAGATCATATGTTTTCAGATGACAATTGTGAGGTTTATGTTCAAATACTTCTATCATACTACTTTTCAATTTGAAAATATTTTTAAGGTTCTATAAAATATCTACTCAATTGAGTGCAGTTTGTATAAAATTGGTAAAAAAATCGATCTGTAACCTTACATCCTCTGTTAAGGAGAGATGGGACGAACAACTCAAATATTTTAGAATTTTCTAATTTTTTGTACATTGGTTATTTTTTATATGTAGAATGCATATATGAAATAAAAAATGGGGGTCACCGAACGATTTTCGGAGCTACAGCCAATTGCGAGTTGTAATACCGCTGTATTTTTTCATATTATGTGGGAATAAATATAAAAAAAGTATTGTAAATGCCCTTTTTTGGAAAAAATAATATTTATAAAAAAGTTATGATGGTATGAAAATGAAAATTGCCATTTACGAAAACATTTTCTAACCGATTGTATTGATAAATTATATTCACACATTTAACGATTTTCTCATACTTTGTGACATGAAAGAAAATCGCTTCTTCTTTCGAAAAATATATAATTCATTAGGGGTCACCGAACGAAGTTATGACGCGAAATGTACATTATATGAAAGCCGAAATTCGATTTTTCGCGTCGCCGGACAGTACTGCAGTGCAGCGCGTCATGTTGTGCAGCGTGTTTTCATAACACAGAGCAACCTGGTTCCCTGGCCTCGTTCCGCGTGCGCTATACCTAAGGCCATGGTGCTGGCTGTGCGATGGCTGCGCGCATAGCAGTGTTTCAAAATGGCGGACACACTAAGAAATGTACATAGATATATCTCGTTCTCGCTTTACAGCCACGACATAGTGACGACGTACAGCTGTCAAGAATCCAAATTAAATTAGAAATCGAAATTGCGTTACAAATTTTTTTTGTGGCAAAGGGGTTTTGCTAAACAGAATAGTGTTTGAAGCGAAGCGATAGCCCCGCCCACTCAGGCCACTGATATGGTGGGTATAAACAAAGACAGTGGATGGGTTCGAGTATGACAGTTTGAAAATTGAAGCAAATTAAATTGTGTTTCCTTCGTTTACTTGAAATAATATAATACAAATTACACTGACCTAACATTTATTTACATCAACAATGCCCCAATACCGACTTCAAGTTTATGAACATATTCTTAACGCTAACAATCGTCATGAAACAATGACGTCTACCAACTATGATTTCCCTTTTGAGCATTTGGATAAAGTCGGTAAATAAATCGGTAATGTCCGAGGCTAACTGGAAGTAACGAGATTCCAAACTACGTCAATACTGTATAAATGTAGGTCCTTGGCAATCGTGCACCAACCTGGTTCAGCGCACGCAGAACAGGGCCCGGGAACCAGCTTGATCGTGCACGGGAACACTGTAAACCCGAGTCAATGCGAAAGAATATAATTCAAATTTGAAATCGTTGTTTAGGTACATTGTAGAATGGATATAAACATAAATTGTTTGGAAATCAGCGGCATATATTCGGATTATTACTGCTCTAAATTATCCATTGAAAGCCTCACGCTAAAGTAAAAAAACTATGACGATTTCGTAATATGCCGCTGATTTCCAAACACAGAATGTTTATCTCCAAAATAACTTGAAAAGAAATAACACTTCAACATTATACTTCACTTTATGACAACTTTACCAATATTTATAGATCTAAATGTTGGGCAGGATAGCGCAGTGGTTAGCGCGTTCGGTTTCAGATCAAGTGGTCCATGGTTCGATTCCCGCCCGGGGCCTCAGCAATATTGTCTACAACTATTTAACACGCAAGTTTCGGTGCAGTGCTACACTTCATTTCGGCCCAGTACCACACATGATTCGCTAGTTCAAGCGGATGCTCGCCGGCTTTCTCCTTCCATAATACTGGCAACCGTGATAAAGTAAAAATACTCTTGAAAGCTGCGTCAAACCTTATATAACCCATTCTCTCCCCACAGAGGTAGAAAAAAATCGGGTTTTTCATTATATTTTTTGTTTATAAAAGTGATTTTTATTGATATAAGTTTATTACATGCAGCTATCTTCATAGGTTCAGGCACACATGTCCAGTCGATAATATCTTGTCGTAGATGAAAGTATCACGTCAAAACAGGGGCTGTGTTTGTGTGGATGTTCATGTATACTTTTGATGTGTCATTTACATTTTTATCACAATCTTTGCTCATCAATAGTAATCATGTAAGTTTATAGAAACATAAATATATATTTCACGCAAGTGAATTATTTGTTAGGAAAGATTGATAATGAAAATATAATAAAACAGTTATTGATGATAATTAAATGATTGATAATTAGAATAATAAGAATAGATTAACAGAGGGGTCACTTAGTCGTCTTATCCTGTATCCCATCTCGAGTTCTTGTTTTGGTTTATCGTTGGTCGGCGAATAACGTAACACCTTTATCAGCAATGTTTTTATAATATGATTTATTATTCAAAGCAATTATTTTGAAATGACAGGTGGTAGAATACCAATACTTAACCTTTGCACCTCTGGATTAATGCAGATTGTCTAAACGAATCCTAAACATACTTGCCCAAACAATTGTAAAATTGTGGAAAACCTTTTACTTTTTTTTGAATACTGCATCTATAGATAGATGCTAAGCCATAACAGAAAATTGCGTACGAAGTTAAAACATTTGAGGCTTCTCATAATAATTTAATCGGAGAAAATGAATAGACATAACATTTTATTTTAGGGAAACCGCCTTTAGAGGTGTCAGCCTTCATCCAAGACCTCTCCACCTATGGGGTAGATGCAGAGTCGTGCAAGAGAATGGTGTACCAGGTGAAGGGTTGTGAGGATCATCTGATGTATCTGCTGGACGGGAAAGGGGCAAGACTAGCAAGGTTCTGGACAGGAAGATATGGCAACATGGAGTCACGGATGTATGTCTATCCAACTAACAAAGACCTATCTCTTACCACAAGAGACCTTCTTCACTGTGACAAGTTCAGGTATATTGGTTTTGATACGTATATTGGCACAGGGTAATAATTTGGAAAAAAAAGAGGATCACACATAAGTAAAACACATTTTACAAATGCAAATACAAGACAATTTGATTAAACTATAAAAATAATAAACTGTACCAAATCAATGTCACTACGCAAATAAAGGCGGGGACACTTAATTAGACATTGGCCCTTGTTATAGAATTTTTAATCTTATGATATTGGCACCTGTTATAGAATTTTCTAACATTATCTATTATGGGATAAATTTTGAGGAAATATCAATATAATCATAAAATAGTCATTCCGTCCCTGTAATGATTTAAAATGTACAAATCAAGTGTTTCTTTTTATAAAGAAACCACTGAATGAGGTCAAATACTGGTAGAGGCTATATTGTGAAACACATATTCTCTGGAAATTGTTCTCATCTAATCAGATTGCATCATGACTTTTACAAAGGAACCTTTTTATGTCAACATTTTGCTTTATCAATTAATTCCTTAATAATTTAATGACATTTGGGGATGTGTAAAGATAAGTCTTTCGATATTTACATTAAAACAAAGTAGTAATCACTCAGCAAATTTTAAATCATTTTCCATGTATCCAATTCTTGCTACAGTTATATGGTAACATTTTCTATTCTTATTTTCCATGATGTTCTTGTGTTCAAATTACGTGTATTTATTTCGTTACAATTAGATGTCAATTTTACAAATAAAAGCATTACTATTTTTGTTAGCTTCAAACAAAAAATAACAGCTGCTAAAATACAAAATCAGGAATCGAGGACTAATACAATAAGGAATAGCCTTTAGAACTGAAATTTCTTTTTCGCGTTTAGTTATTTAATCAAGTTAAATATAAATAATTAGAACCATGACTTGAACTTGTGAAAGAGAAGTTCGTGTCTGAATTCAGTTGGTTATTGATGAGCTTGGACGCTGGTCGCTGGATATCATGGCATATGATCATAACTTGGGTTTCTTATGCAAACTGCTGCATTTGTGGACATGTTTACAAACCCCCAAACGTGATGACATCTTTACGATGTGTGGATTAGTTTAAGGTGTTCTGAGTAATATTTGGCGCTCAGACACAACATACTCTAAACAAATTAGGTGTAATTAGTAATCTACGGCCGGTGTAGGAGCTCGAAAAAACACTCCCCCGCCCGAAATGCTCTAGAGTGTTCTTGGGCTAGGCTCAAAACACCCTAGAGTGTTTGTACAAGTGGAGTGCTTTGAGGCTGCTACACCTGTAGGCAAAATAGCTTTAATAGAAGACTATTTAACAAAACTGCAATGATTTTTGATTAAGTTCCTGTTTATGTCTTTAGATGGTTCTGGATGAGCTGGGACGCTGGTCGCATCAAGTATGGTAAAGGCAGAGTACCCGGGGAGGATGCCATCTTTGATCTGGAGGACCCCACCGGAAGTCAGGTCAAGAGGTTCGGGCTGTCAATGTTCTATGGGTTGGAAACTACCATTAAACTTGGTAAGGGGTTGGTCTTCATAAGTAATCGTATCAAATTATCACAGTTTTGTATGTGTTATGCTCAGAATTTTAATTTTCAAAATGTTTCAACAGCCAGTCAAATTGGGCTATTGTTTAATTTTTAATGTATGTCGTTAATAACTGCTCGTTGAAAGAACTCAAAGGAACACATAAATAACATGACATATTTGTATGCACTTGTATCTGCATTTTGTTGTTGATAATTTAGTCAGAATCTCTGTGTTTGTTGACCTCCTCTAAACAATTGCTTAGCCTATTGTTTATATTTTTAAACACTGATATCTCTATCAATTCTGATTGTATATATTTACATAAAAATGTGCTGAATCGTTAGCATAGTTGATACAATTCTTAAAATATTTTAAATCTCACATTTTCACTAGCCAAGGGGAATTTGCTCTCTTTTAATCTGCAAAAGCAATTGTATATGGTTTGGAAAAAAAATTTTTTTTTACTTTGTATAACAATGTGTAATCATGATATCTTTCTTTCTAATTACATGTACTCCTAAAGAATATTATTGAATAATAGTTCATATTCCGTCTGCCAATTAGCATATTCGTTTTTCGCATAATGTAAAATGCATCCATATATGTGAATGACATTGTATAATAAATAAGACTGTTTTCTGAATATCAAAGTGTTTATTGCCTAACTAGGGAGGTTAAATTCAAACTATGAATATTGTTCTATATTCTCAGGAGAGTCAGATCGAGACAGATTTGCACGCGTACTGCAGGAGGGGAAGTTCTCTGATGGGATGATCTCGGAAACCTCAACTTCACGCGAGACCTGCGTCACTCTCTGTTCTGAACATAACAACTGTGGGATGTTCAGCTACAACCAAGGTCTCGGACTCTGCGCCATCTTTGACAGGATGACGTCATCGTTCAATGTGACGTCAGAAGGAGGATGGAGATCATGGAAACTGCTGTACTGTTATCCATAATTTGAGAAAACAAGGCAGTGAGGACTTGTATCAACCAAACAACGTAAAGCTTAAGCTCAAAATCATCAGATCGATCTAAATGTCTAAAATCTAATTTGTAAGTGTTGTAATGATTTCGAAATAAAATTTGTTAGAGCAACCATACTGGTAGTATTTTGTCTCTCTCGTTACAGTATTTGCCTTTAAGTTCTGCTGTGCAGTTATACCTTCCTCTAATCGTTTATATGAATATCAATATAGCTCATTTAAAGACAGTTGATATCATAAGTTATAATATTTCACAAGGAGAAACAAAACTTAATAGACCTCACATAATGAGGGCGTGTTGTATTCACCTGACAAGGGGTTTATGTATCTATGTGAAGCCTATGTCAACACTTGAGGGAAAGTGTTACGTAATTATCACACTGGAATTTTCCGTCTCAAATTAATTTTATAACACAGCGTCTATTTAATAATGATAATGACGTTAAATGACATGTCAATAGTTAGGTCGAGAGGCTCTACCTGCAACCCCCCTGGATAGCAGGTATAATATATGGAAGACACCAAGCGTGGAAGGTTAAACCGGAAGTCTTTATTCTGATATAAGCGACACACGACGATAGCTACAACTTTCAAGCCGCTAACAATAACTGGCATTGGTGGTGACAATTACCATATTTTATGAACGCTTCTTTAGCATAATACTATACATGACAGCAGGTAGAGAGCGGCTATGGTTAAAACAGGGTGGCAAAGCGCATACAGTACTGTATGCGCTGTTTTTGCTATGTTGCGTTACTTTCCCATATGGCAAAAAGGTTCTAATTATGCTTGATCGATTGGAATCCCTTGCAAGAATTGTTTTCACATATTGTCAATGTTGACAACACTTGCTCTATTTCTTTATCCGTTCGCGAAATCTGCAAGCGTCCGGCGGACTGAAACATCAACAAACGGCGCCATCTTGGTAAGTAGCGGGTGTACCCGTCGACCAATCAGATTGCGTCAAATGATCTAAAAATAGATACAGCGTGGCGCTAATTTATGCATAGTGACCTTGAGTGTTGACAACAAACACGACGCGACGAACAAGAAAGCCCGCGGCATATTTTAACATAATTGCTTCTTTGAAACAAATTGAGACGGAGAAAAGAAATAAAGTAAACTGTATTTACCTTTTGTAAATTTATATTTCTCATAAATAATTTTCATTCACTGTAGATTTCGTAAATTCAATATCATTTTGACAGCAAGATTATAAATCGCGTCACCAGTATCTGCAGTCGATACCAACATTTATTAAAAAAATAAATACAAATTGAATGTTTAGAAATGTGTGACAAGTTAAGCTTTGATAGAAATCGTAGTTAAAATATTTCAGTAAATTTTATCAGTATCCCGGTATAAATTTAGAAATAATTTTTCAGGGAACACAGTCCGACGGACGATTTTCATCAGACTGAACAGCGACATTCAATGTTCAACACCATATTTGAATTACTTTTTATTACAAAATGATAAGACAGCTTTCATCGTAAAAACTATGTTCAGAATTTAAGAAAGACCTGTACAACATCACAATACATACATGTTTCAACGTTTCGGGTCCGGTTGTGAACAAAAACCATAAGGCATGAACGATATAAAATAGACACAGATTACAGACAAGATTATCTAAAGGACACATTCAGTTTGTGATTTTCAAAATAATTATAGCACCATGAAATAAAAAAAACTCTACGCTTATCTTTCGGTCAGATATTTACGGAAACTGATCCTCAAATTCACCCACAAATTGATTAAAATAAACTTATTTATTTTAGAGGCGTCTACTTTTTGCCCTCTTTTACAAAATTCTTTTTTGATTTAACATACCCACGTGTACTTAATAATCAATATTTTGGAGTAACAATGTCCTAAAACTGATAAATGTTACGTTCGAAGACGAATTAGTCAGTATCTTGCAGTGCCGCGTAGTTCATTGCTGGTAATGTCTTCCGAAACAACGTAATGTAATTCCATAACTTTCCTTACAACAACCAAGAAACCGGACTCAAACCGTCAGTCGTGGTTTTATGAATAATAGAACATTCCTCTGTCACCAACGGAAATTGTTCATCATTCTTCATGTTACCGGACATCAGCAATTTCAAATAGTCCCTGACCGTGGATACTGAATAATGGCGCGCTAGCTAGTTATTACGTGCGTTTCATTTTAACTGTTTAGTCCAGGCTGGGAGCTCGTTTATTCTGATTGAATTTCAGTTTTCCTTTTTTTAAACCAGAACGTACTATATGGCCTTGGTTGTACTTGGTAAACCCAAGCTTATGACCATGGGACCGTAACAGAGCTCGAGTCCTGAATAAGAGATAATAACCCTTGTGCACAAATATAATACTTGTATGATCTTTCTTTGTGAATATTATGAGGGGCATGTACCTAAATACTATCAGAGCGAGAAACGTCTGTATGTGTATCTTTGGCGCACCTTAAACCTCCTAAACTTATTTATAAAAGGCAAATTCATTTTCAAACGTTTTTATATTTCAAAAGCAATATTTTTGTTCTCCTGTTAAAGACATATCACTCTTATTAAAATCTAATTTAATACAAGTTTCCATTTAATATTGTCATAATTGTCAAATGACAACCAATCGTCAATCGTCACTGAAAGGTGACCCTAAGCCCTTATTGCAAGACAGTGCTCATGTTAGTCTGAACTTGTAAACCAGGGTATCCTTTCACAAAGCAACCTTAACTAAGGTTAACCTAACTCCCATTCTTTAACATTACAGTAAGGCTACCTTAATGACTTACGATTACCTTAGGGCTTTGTGAAAGGAGGCCATGTGCTATATTGATATTTCTTTCGCTATCAAGATAAAATTCTCTTACAGAAGTTTAAGACTATATAAATAGATAAGAGAAAGACAATTTTCCAAGGTAAACCAGTCAATTAACCAATTCATATTTGATCTTAACACTTACTGAGGACCTACGTCAGGTAGGTGAAGGTATTCACTTTTTAACAAAGATAAACTCAAATCTAACACAAGTTGACTTAGATTAACCACAATGATTAAAGCAGAAAAGAGAGGCACCTTCAACTCAGTACTATCAATTAGTCAATTAAACCTTTTAATCAAAACGAGGTTTATAACACCTGAAATAGGTAGGTAAAATAAACAACACGATCCACATCAATGGACATTCACAGACCTATCGTGTGTTTGATTCAACAAGAGAATAAAGAGATTTCGTTAACGTGCACGGAAATGAATTTAAACTTTCCGACTGCATGGCATTGTACATGCAACCAATATTTTAATCTCAAGACGTGATAAGTTTTGAAAACGGTTAAATTACAGTGAACTGCAGGGGCACACTTTATGACTTACATATTCGTCAAAAGGACGTATTATTCGATTTCAACAACTTTACTAAATTATTTAAACAGTTCTTCCTTAGATCTTTTCAAAGATTGTCAACATATTTAAGGTTACAAATGTCAAGTCATTAGTGACTTGTCTTATAGCGCTTCACTGCATGAGTAGATTGTCATAACAATGTTAACAGCTTATTCAGCCCTTGGGCTATAAATATTGAATAAAGGGGGACGCGCAAGAGCTATTGTCATATAACTGCCCATGTATACATCGTATATACACTGAATTTTTTGTGACGAGGAACCAATTGGTTCAAGTCTAAATAAAGTTTATGTTCTGTTCTGTTCTGTTCATATAAGTGCAAATGAACATCTTTCAGAAACGCAGTTGAAAGTCAAAGCATTCCTTAGAAGCCTGAAGCATTGACTGTTTCGAAATATCTCATTGAAGCAATAACTTCGTTTTCTGAAGAATTCATAGCGTAGTCATCTGATCCTAAAGACATTTTACGACTTCGTTTATAAATAATCAACTCTCACGTAATAGAAAGGATTATGAAGATGCAATGCCCGCTCAGGGCTCAAACATGCTCGTTCAGGGTCCACACTTGTTGTCAGCGAAAAATGTAATGCCCATTTTTCAATACATCTTGTAAAAATTTATCATCACTTGCAAATAACTTTACTTTGATTTAGATCACTTCTTGTGCTTCTACTTAATCCATTTTTTAGGCTTAACATGCAGTTAATTGAAACACAGGGATCCATTGGTTGGGAATTCAGCAAGTTTTAACAACTTGCATATCAAACGATTAAAAACTACTAGAGCTATGACAGACGATCAGCAAACAAATATTAAGGATATACACTACTTACAATAATACTTTGATTATGGTTATTTCAATAATCTTGCTGCTAATCTGGCACGCTATCATTATGTCATTTTAGTGGTTTAATGGTGTCAGGTTGATTCTAAATTTTTTATGAGGTTTGCCGTGCGAAAAGTTCAATCCGCTTCAATCTTGGTGTCGTTTCCACATCATTTACATTTCTTGAAGTTTTTACTTATATATATTTACGAATTATGAAAGGCTATAATCATTAACATGTCGACACAACGCGGGAACCAATATGGACATAAAACATGAAAAAAGTGTTCTCTGTTGATTTATAATCAATTAAATATGCAAATTAGACAGACCCGTGTAACCAACGAAGATTAAAGAATTATAATACAATCCCATATCATTCTGTCATTGTAGAAACATTATGCAAATTACTCCAACTTGTGCAAAAGTTTTGAAAAAGTTTCTTCTTGTACAAAGTGCAAATCTGTTCATAGCCCTCAAAATGAATAAATTCAACATATTTGATATCACTATCGATGTCAACTTGATATGGTAACCATTACTGTTCAGAAATCGGCAGTGGGCTCGAAGGCATTTTGCGGATCGTAATGAGTCTGCAAACGTGTACACATTTTCAAAAAGCAATTATTCAATACTTGGATCGAATTAATAGAATTTCATGATGTTCTCTGATTAAATGTGTTGAGGATTACTTTGTTTTAGGTACCTTCATCACAATTATTGATTCAAAGTTTCTGAAATAGAAATTCACCATGTGGTTCCTAACATTGTTTACTTTATAGAAGCATACGAAAAAAGTAGCAATTAAAGGGTTAATGTTTATATCGTGCTTGAGGTTATGACCTGAGTGTCATGCGTTTATATTGACGTCATATTATTCATAAGTTCCTTATAGAGTGCAATAATTTATTTAAGTTCTTTAGAATTATACCAACATTTTATAAAGCATACAATAGTGCAAAGGATTCAATGCTGTTGGTTAACTACAGTTATGAATAACTTATGCACATTATAAATTAAGCAAACTATGCATGTCAAAGCTTTTGATGCTATCTGGAGCCTTAGAGGCCAAGAGGTTTTAGAATATCCAGTTTCTATGTATTCCTGCAAAACCATGAACATAATATAATCACCATACTGAATCACTTCATACTATTTTTAAACTTACATCAGTATTAAAATCGACAGAAGGTAAATGCTTCGCTGGGCATCTGTGGCTCTCAACCATCAATTTTCTCTTACCAATACCATTAGAATCTTCAAATTTTCAAGATATTAACGTGTCTACAGTATTTGTCCTCTTGGATGTTAGAAAGAAAAATATTAATCCATTAAAACATTGCTTAAATGAAAAGCTCACGATTTGATTCCCATCGAATCTTTACCTTACTCCAACCCGATAAGTATTTATTGCATGTAACTTTCTTAAACTTTTATTTGGTTTTGATAAGCTACACAATATCTAATATGCTGATTGAAGTTCATATCTCTTCACTGGACTTGCAAATATATCCTTTTGTGCATAATATCTATTGAAATGCCAGATTTTATGGACAAATATGAAAACATCTCAAATACGTTTAATATTCGAAATTATGCATCCAATTAATCTACCTAATAGTTACAATACCTAATAAACACTATCAGTCGAATATATCTTCATGTTAGCTTATGACAAGGTTTCAAAATTACGCGCCACTCGAGCCACATTGTCCTGTTTTCGATCAAAATCCTGACTTTGAATGGCCGTATTTTCACTCTAATGTACTGATTGACCTCTAAATTGTTATTTTCAGTAACAGTTAGTGGTTCCCGTTGTAATTACATCGATTTCAAAATTTGACATATGTGATCCTATCCTATCCTGTGTCTCCTTAAAGAAACTAAGGTTCTCATGAATCCGATTTACATGAGGACTGTCACACTTAATGATTAAAGGAAGAAAAACGTCAATCGATTGATAGAAACAAAAGAAAATGCCCATTATTTAAAACGGTTTCGAAAATGAATTAAACTTTTTATTTAGTTGTCAACATCTTGAAGTTTGCGTAAACAGTATATCCCTTAAAGTTATCTTTCAACGGCTATAATCATTGCGTTTAGACAAATTCTTTCATCTGATGATTGTTCTTTAACTCTTAAGCTTTCCCAATATGTCACCTATGCAATGTCTCAAAAAGAAAAACTGTTCAAATCATATGTGTACTAATAGGGCCAGTAGCACGTTTTTAGGGGGAATATAAGGAGTTGTCAGGAAAATCAAAAGTAATGGTTCCAAGTGAAAGAGAATGCAATTAAACTAAATGGAGCAGTAATAATTCAAACATATAATGTAAAGTTTAGCCATGCGGTTCCTTTTTCTTACACAAAATGAATTAAAGATGTTCACACAAAATGGCCGCCCATGGATTTTAGGTGAAACTAAATACTTTGTCCTCTGACTATGGATAATTGGTTTGTGTTATGAGATTTTTGACACCATCACCGGACCTGATGATATCATAATCGAAATGATAAAGTGTTCAAAATGTGAAATTATGCCGTTTTTAAAGAAATGTTTCAATAGGCTGTTTGAAAATGGAATTTTCCCACGTATAGTTGGTCTAGTTCTACAAAAGTCCCACTTCATAAAAAAGGTAATAGAAACGATCCAGATAACTACCGCGGCATATCATTAATGAGTATATTGGGAAAAGTATTTAACTCGATTTTAAATAAGAGATTATCAAACTGGGCGAATATGCATGAAAAAATTCCGGAATCTCAGGCCGGATTTAGAAAGGGATATTCTACAGCAGATCACATATTTACTCTGTATGCATTGATCAAGAAAGCACTGTTAAAACGGAAGCATAAATTGTACATAGCTTTTGTAGATTTTAGAAAAGCTTTTGACTCTGTTAATCATTTTAAATTATGGCAATGTTTACTTAAGGCAGGTTTACAAGGGAAAATGTTCAACATTCTGAAATCTATGTATTTTAATATTCGAGCTTGTGTGCGTTGTACAGATGGAGTAACAGATCTCTTTGATTGTCCTTTAGCCTTAAGACAAGGTTGCTGCTTAAGTCCAATTCTATTTTCATTTTTCATTAATGAATTATATCATGATATCAGTACAGGTGGAAAACATGGTATCCAAATGTATCCAAGTTTTGTAGAAATCATCATGCTTCTTTTTGCTGACGACGTAATTTTGGTCTCAGACACTGTAGTCGGTTTACAAAATCAACTAAATATCTTAGAGAAGTACACTAAAGAATGGAAATTGTCAGTTAACTTAAGTAAAACAGAAATAGTAATATTTAGAAAGGGTGGCCCTGTAGCGGCAAGAGAGCGTTGGTTTTATGATGGCAATTTGATAAATATTTCCAATCATTATTCTTATTTAGGATTTTTGTTTTCACACAGACTGAATATAAACAATTGCGCACAGAATTTAGCTTTACGCGGTAAAAAAGCTTAAGTACAAGTTGTATCAGTTTTAAGCAAAGTTGGAACCATGTCTCCAAATATATTCTTTAAGATATTTAACTCTCAGATACAACCCATTTAATATATGGCTCTGAAATATGGGGTTTTCAGCGTTTCGTTTGTATAGAGAGAGTGCATCTGTTAGCCTGCAAAAAGTTCCTTGGTGAAAGCTCACAGACACCTAGGCCTAATTGCATGGTGTACGGCGAATGTGGCAGGTTTCCATTGTACATTAATTCTCAAATACGATGTTTAAGGTTTTGGTTCAAGATTTTAACTATGCACGAAAAACGTCTACCTAGATTATCTTATAACATGCTTTTATGTCTTGATAATTTGGGAAAACATACTTGGGCAAGCGATATTAGGAATTTATTATTTTCTCATGGTTTTGGTTTCATATGGTTGTGCGAGACAATCGGGGACGTTAACAGATTTATTAATGAGTTTCGACTTCGAGCAATAAATATGTTCAGTCAAGATTGGCATTCCACTTTAGATTCAAGTTCACGATATGAATATTACAGGACCTTCAAAACCTTACTTCAGCCAGAAAAATACTTATCAATAATAACTTCATATCATTTAAGAAAAATATTTGTAAAATATCGCTTGGGTTTGCTAAGTTTAATGATCAATGAGGGGAGGAAAACAGCTATCGATAAAGAAAAAAGATTTTGTCCTTTATGCAACCAAGGAGTAGAAAATGAAAATTGCATTTTACATTTTCATGCCCTTGTTATTTTGAATTAAGACAGAAATATATACCACTCCACTTTTTAGATAAACAACCAAAGGATGCTTATACTTCTTTATTGCAAACTAATAACGAAGCTATTATTGTTCAATTAGCATTATATATAAAACATGCATTAGAAAAGAGAGATCTTCTCATAAAGCAATTAGTAAAACCTTAGGTATTGTAGTAGAATGTTGTTTTACGTAACTATGTACTAGTTAACTTTCATGTACCATACTGTAACTCTTTTGTATATGGGCCAGAGGCCTTTCATACAATAAACATCTTTGACTTTGACTTGACTATGGATAATTGGTTTGTGTTATGAGATTTTTGACACCATCACAATAATACATTTAGCATTAACGTATAATTATCAGTGAAAATTTTAAAATACACAATTATCAAAAAACGTGCTACTGCCCCTTTAAATACTTCTGATATTTTCATGATTGACTTGTTGAATTGTACTTCATGTCACTCCATTGTATATTGGCCTGAAGCCTCACATGCAAATAAACACTTTGACTTCGACTTTGACTACTCTATGAATGATCAAGACTTAGAACTCTATTGGAGAGGGCTAGGTCAGTGTTTTTTGCCTGATCCAATTGACCCCTTTTATCAATTAAATATGTTTTAACTAGAAATGTTTCTCATCCATCATCAGAAGCGGGCGGTACCTGAATGAAAGAATCCAGTGATAAGGCTTCATTAGGTTAAACAAAAACACAGATCAACTATAGTATACGAACACCTGTATATCTGCAATTTTCTTGATTTACACTCTAGCTCCTTAATTTTGTTCGAGTACTCATTTTTCATACCAACTCATATTGTCTGTAAAATGCACGTACCGAAGTGTTCATGGGACAAAGCAGGTATTCATGATGAACACCCGATATTGCCATGAACACCTGATAGTCATCGAGATTACTGGAGTTGCAAACAATTTTGAAAAAGATTTTTGAAAAAAAAAACCGGACGATTAGATGATGATTTAAACTATCAACACCGGAATGGTGCGACACTGCAACTTTTAACTCGATTTCTGGATAGGTATTTCATTTTATCAACGTTAATGCAGAATATTATTTGTTCTTATTAATCTAACTGGAAAATAATCGAATTATATATGAATTTGACACATCTATGCGTGAGAAGAAAATGTATGTCCGTACTGGCGGGGGGACCAGTTATCGCCGTTTTTCGAGACGTTTTCTTTTATAATTTTAAAACTCATTGTCAAATTGAATAAAATTCTACATCAAACTTGAATAGGACATGTTCTGTCAGGAAATAAATGTTTCAATCATAATGTGTACATCATTGCTTTATGACCGCTAAGAATAACAACGTGCCGAAAGATTTGTTCGTAGCACCTAACAGTACCAGTTTATCGCCACCATGCGATATTGATCACAACATTTAAATTCACTTCCGAATTCTTGCAAAATGTCTGTGGAACTAAAATTTGATATGTTTTGAACGAAGAATTATCTATATTTATCAATCTGATTTGATTTGTCTTCCCCCGCGAAAGGGCAACTGGCCGACTGTCAACGACAAGCACCCGACGTTCTTGATTTACAGGCCGTAACAGTGTGCTACCGTAAAGTGGGCCGATTTTGATCTTAGTCTATATCATGATTCTTGCCAAGATCATTTTCTATAAAGGTAATGTTTTTAAGAAATAATTGATAAGGAGTCCGGGGATGTAACTCCCCCGTCTGATGCATGCTAGATTTAGCTTTCTCTGCACGTGGAAAATAATTTTTTGAGTGATTTTTATTTATGGTATCAATTTGTATTATACTCTGCAAGCAGTTTCAAGATGAAATAATTATGTAGTTTATTTCATGAACTTAAAAAGCACAATATTCTATCATTTGTAACGCGATATGCGATAGTTATACATGTATACACATGCATATTTGATAATATTTTGCACTGACATTGAAAACATAACTTAATTAAAAATTACTCAAATAATTTCCATTTGAATGTATTTTAAAACATATAATTTGACCTATGTATTCAAATACCTCTTGAACATAAAAATTAATCAGCATGAAGTCAACCAGAAGACAATATTTGACTATTTTTTGCCAACTTTCATGTCTTCTCTCCTGTACGATGACAGACGATGCATTACGGTAATAGTCACGAAATTGTTCGTAATGCCAGATGCATAAAGAAAGCTAATTATATTGTTAAATTCAGAGTGATCCAAGACTATTTGCAATAACAATACCACATGTACCAAGCTGGTCCCGAAAACGACACAATGCTGTCTGACTGTACTGGCGCTAATCATATTCATGGTGACCTCGCTTGTGATCACGGTCGTTTCTGATTGGCTGGCGCTTCCAAGATGGCAGCGGCCGATTCCGTTTCGTTCAGTGCCGATGAATGAAATGTAAAGTTTGATTTACAATACTGAACAACGCCGATAGAGATTTTCGATGTCACCGAATCGTTAATTATATGAACAGGTAATGATTCGCGACAGTTTAAATTGACTGCCACTCCAAAATAAAAAATCAGAAATCCACCCTGTTTAAACCATAGCCTGCTTCTGTCGTTAATATGCGGCTCGATATAGCGAGGATACAGCATTCGGCGACATAAGTTTCGGTCTAGTCAATAATCAGCAATCAATTATTCATGATCGCTTTTGACAATTGAATAAATGATTATTATAATCTGATAATATACATGATTTATGAAGGCAAAAGGTTTGCATAATATACATTTTATTTGATATCATATGTGATATTAATGATTATGAAACACACTTAGTTAATAATCTTTATTCATCAAAGTAAAACAGATTATTTTCAAAAATAGTATTGCCTTTAAGGTGCAGTAGCATGTTTTTAGGGGGAATATAAGGTGGTATGAGGAAAATGAAAACAACTTGTTCAAATTGAAAAACAATGTATTTGAACAAAATAAAGCAGTAATAAATTAAATATATAATGTAAAGTTTAGCCATGCGATTTCTTTTCTTACACAAAATGAATTAAATGTGTTCAAAGGTGTTTGTGTAATGCGATTTTTGGCACTGTCCAAATAATACATTTAACATTGACGTTCAATTATCTGTTAAACATTATAAATAAAAAAACCAAAAAAACGCGCTAAATTTGACTTGATCTGCCTCTGTGGGGAGAGAATGCAGTAACACCAAATTTCCCACGAACAGTTAATTTAAAAGAAAAATACCAGTCTCGAACAACATGTTACTGAAAGCAAGGCTGTGCAAAGATATGCAAAGTATATACAAAATGTCACTTAATTTCAAAATAAATGAGGAAATGAATTTCACTGATTAAATAATTACATTTAAAATATTTCACTGCTAATACTGATCTAATTAATTTAAAAAATCGTTAATCATTTGGTCTATAAAAAAGTACTGATCGACTTGGTGTAGTGGTAAGTTAATGGACCGATATCAGCAAGTCACAGGTTTAATACCCGTTTCAGCGAAAAATTAAAAAAAAATCAATTTGAAGAAAACTAGTTTTACGAATCATCGTCACTATTGAAAACAAAATATTTTAATTTGCATTTATTTGCATGTTAGAACTTTCGTCGAAAACCTGTGCTCATGTGACTTATTCAAAGTTTTGACTTCAACTCCTCATTTGTTCCCAGGAGCTTCGACTGACACCTTTCATCAACAGTCATTCTCCTTGTTAAATGACATCATTAATTAAGTTTGACATACATACTCTAACGATGAAAGAGAACGTGTTAATATCATTGGTTTTAACGTGTTGGGGTGACGTGCATGTCACCAATTAGTCATGAGGATTGGTCAATTGGTTGTCTCCATTTTCAAAATCTTGGCATGGTAAACACGATGTTTGCGTCTCGATTTTACTTGTTCGTTCCTATTAAAGAATAAGTTTTGAGGTTAATTACATGTACATGCTATTCAAATGGATGATCAGAATTAAACACATATTCACACGTTGAATTTATCATATGATATGAAGGCATGCAAATTTGCAAAGAGAACCATGCGATTCCTTTTTCTTACACAAAATGAATTAAAGGTATTCACACAACATGGCCGCTCATGGATTTTAGGTGAATCTTCATACTTTGTCCTCTGACTATGGACGATTGGTTTGTGTTATAAGATTTTTGACACTATCAAAATAATACATTTAGCACTAACGTACAATTATCGGTGAAAGATTAAAAAAATAAAATTACCAAAGAACGTGCTTCTGCCCCTTTAAAGTTCTGCTGTAAAGGCCTGCCTCTCTATATGCAGTCTTTATTATTACATACCGTTGATATTACACTAAGCGGAATTATCTATTTAATTGAAATTTCATCACAAAAGCAAACAAATCGAGATATTGACATCCGTTGATGGGGCTGCTTTTGCCCTGTACGAACGCTATAGTGGTGATTTGTGATTTTAAACTGAAGAATGATATTGTTTTGCATTTTAAGCTCATCAGGCAAGGTATGGATTTCTTAAGATTATAATTAATGTGTCCCCTAATGAGGGGAGAACCACATTGGTTACACCCTAAAGCAAAATTAGTTATGAAGCCTGTTGAGCTACAGAGCCAATGGCTCTTTTTTGATAAGGAAAATGGCTCAGGAAAGTCACTATCATAATGATGTAATTCACACAAAAGATACACCTAACGCACCATTGAATATTATCGACCAGAAGTCCAAGGCTAAACCAAAAGCATGTAATATTCATAACTGTGCAGTTCATGTTATTGCTTGGTGCCCAAAGGCACCAAGCTTTATGATTTGATTTCTCTAAAACTTTTCTGAATTCTCTCTATATTACTCTTGATATTTTCAAAGGGAAGCCGCGCCAATCACATGTTTTGTATCCAAATCAAAAGACCAATGAACAGAGCTGTTGGAAAAAATGCATTACGTCACCATGTGGGTAATACAAAATATTTGGCACATTAAACTGTGGAATATGATTTCGCTTTAAATGTCATGTTAAAAGAGAAACAATATTTTCTATTAAGGACGCTGATAAATGTTGACAGACTCAATCAAAAACATCTTCATTTGAATAAGAGTCTGCATTTGTTCCAGATAAGAGCATTATTTCTCATTCAATAATCGCAGAATCCACTTTTTTATAACCCCCGCGATTTAATTTCACGCTGGGCTCGCCTGGCGAATTAAAAGTAATGTTTCTGTTAGTACGCTGGTGACATCGAAATAAGACTTATGTTTACTAATAGGTAGATCATTAACGAGCACGTGACAAGTCATACTTAACGATGTCACTAAATGTTTACGTTGAAAACATGTATTTATTATCAGAGCTACTGAAATTGACTCGTGCTATATTTAGAATATGACCTACATCGCTGCATGGTTCCATACGTTTAGCGGATAACAAACCTGAGTTAAATAAAAATTCCGTGAGATCATCGGAAATTATTTTGTTTATTATCTGTAATACTACTGTTAATAATTAACCATCATGACAAGGAGATATCGTTTTGACAGTACGTTTTCCACAATTTCCTGTCATTGTCAACGCTACATGGCAACACAGTGCTTTTACTTCAAGTAACTACATCACAATGCCATAACATCATAAACATAGTGACCTCACTATGCAATATGAGACATCACTGTCTTGAAAATCTAGTGTTGTTGTGTTCAGAGATTTACTTTTTTCTCTGAGATATCAAAAAGAGTGAATTTGGATGATAAATAGAATATCACCCTCGTGTCTTTTGATATGAAATATACCAACAATCGATGATGAATGTAAAACTTATTCATAACTTCACAACTCGTGTTGATAGAAATTAATTTTGTGAAATTAACTTAGATTGATACTCGTGTTAATATTAGTGCTGTTATCCAGTGTTGTATATTTCACTTATCACCCAAATTGTTCGACAAATCACAATCTCCTTCATCTGCCAATGTGGCACCAAGCATGCCTTTTTAAAGGCTTTTCTTGTTGGCATATAGTCTGGTACCTACTCAACCTGTCCTTTGAATAGAAGAAACAACATTCAGATGAAAAGCATATTTCCTCGGGTAGCAAGTGAATTTAACCACTAAGCGTAAAACTGTTTGAAAATTTATCTCATGTTGAAAGATATTCGTTTATGTAAGACGTTTCTATGAACTTTAACGTATTCCCTGATAAGTAAAATCTGCCCTTCATCGCTTTTTTAGGTAGTACAATGTACACTAGTTTAGAAACGACCATGGGATGGGTCTAATCAAGGCACGCAAAAGTGATAGAAACAAAACAAATAGATAGATTTAAATATATAGTTAACAAACAAATGTTGTTTTATGAACTGAAAGAGATTCTCTTGGTTCACCTTCATTCAAATGTTAAACTACAAGGTATCAGTCATTTATCTCGTATTCAACATATGTTAAATCAACCAGAAGATGTAGTCATCAACATCCCACACCAAATTGGTTTTTATGATAGCTCCGAACATTTCCTATATGTCAAAAATCACGGAACAAGGGCGAAAAATTATTTACATGCTTCTGCTCCATCATTGTATTGATACTCAGTGGTCATACACAAATTAGGTTATCTTTCTGAGAATATTTGTGCACTTAAAAATTACCCTGAAACAGATTCCAAAAACGTAGAACAAGGGCAATAACTCTGTAAAAAATATTCGAGATCGATGTTCCTGATTTTTGGAACTTCATCAAGGCATTGATACTCCGAAGACACACAGCACATTTGGTTATGCTATCGTAAGTAGTTTCTCAGGAAACTTGTCCCCTTGTCCCGGCGGGGGATAATTTATATACATGTATGTTAAAAGAGACTTATTGAGTTACCTTCACCAATCTTGGAGCAGCTTTACCACATCACTGAAGTTTATTAGAGAAGCTGCAAGTGTTTCCATTTTCAGTTTATGTATTGTTATTATTATACATTATATTGTTTGTATTATATTATTTGATTTTTCTAAATAAAGTCTTCAGAAACTAATAAAAATATCAGCCTTTTTGTTTTGGTAAATGTATTCGTAAGATTAACTTAAGGTGTTTTTTTCAGTTTTAGATATATATCTTTGTGGTACATGTATATTGAATTTACCACATTCATGAAAAAATATACAAGTTAACGCAATGAACCTTCGACAGAAATTGAAACAACGATGTTATAAGATGACATTTGTGTCCAAAAAGTATAAAGATGCCTTCTCCTTGTTCGTTGCAAACCGAAACCCACGACAAAGGTAAAGGACATTACAAGTCGACAAGGATGTTACATTTTGAATCATCGAAAATATTATCTACATGTATATGAACATTTGGGCTTTTGATGTGTCTATTTCGAAGAGACAATACCTAAAAAATGAAGAATGCCTACCCAACATGGTATTTCGGACTCGTCTTTTCATATTCAAAAACATTTCTCATAATCTTTCACAATACCCTTAAATTTGGAATTACTAAAAATAATATCTATATGAACATTTGGGCTTTTTGATTTGTCTTTATCGAAAAGACAATACCTCAAAAATGAAGAACGCCTACCCAACATGGTATTTCGGACTCGTCTTTTCATATTCAAAAACATTTCTCATAATCTTTCACAATACCCTTAAATTTGAAATTACTAAAAATAAGATCTATATGAACATTTGGGCTTTTTGATTTGTCTTTATCGAAAAGACAATACCTCAAAAATGAAGAACGCCTATCCAACATGGTATTTCGGACTCGTCTTTTCATATTCAAAAACATTTCTCATAATCTTTCACAATACCCTTAAATTTGGAATTACTAAAAATAATATCTATATGAACATTTGGGCTTTTTGATTTGTCTTTATCGAAAAGACAATACCTCAAAAATGAAGAACGCCTACCCAACATGGTTTTTCGGACTCTTCTTTTCATATTCAAAAACATTTCTCATAATCTTTCACAATAACCTTAAATTTGAAATTACTAAAAATAAGATCTATATGAACATTTGGGCTTTTTGATTTGTCTTTATCGAAAAGACAATACCTCAAAAATGAAGAACGCCTATCCAACATGGTATTTCGGGCGCGTCTTTCCGTGTTCAAAACCATTTCTCATAATCTTTCGCAAAATCATTGATGACAAAATACCCTTGTGTTTCGTGTAGCTTGAACTCTGATTGCTCGTGCTTCTGTTTCATAGAATGTCAAAGAGGCGTAATTTGCATATGTGAAAACAAGATGTGTTTGTGAAACACGAATGCCCCCGGGTTCATCCTGCTCGCTGTGTCAAGGTCAAGGTCACAAGGTCAAATGTCATGGTGTCATCTGAAAGGTCTCATCACAATTGGATCCATATGTCAAGTATCAAAGACCTAGCTACCAATCAAAAGTTATGACCAAGGTTAAAGTTTTTGTGGACAAACGGACAGACAGACAGACAGGTGAAAAACAATATACACCCATAAAAACCCTACACAAATACTAGTATATTTCTCTTGTTACGGTTTAAGTATCTATGGCTTTCCTTTTATCTACGAATGTAAATATTTCAATCAAGCTTACTGATTTAAAAAAAATACAGCTACGTTGATATATAATTACTTCCTTAAATGTAGTTTATTTTGGCCCTTGTTGTTTAGTTTATAATATATTTTACATACAAGTTTCTTTGTTCTTCCACATAAGGCACCCATAAGGGAAGGCTATGGTTCGGGCACAACTACAGTTAAAATCGTACATTACTCGTACACTGATCGTGATAGCGTCGTGATTAGTTTGTGATGATCGTGGTCTGTTCGTGTACACGCATCACGTACTTAGCGAACAGAAACCGTTTAGTATTTTGAATCGTAAAAATTTACTACGACAGCTGTACGATCGAATCGTAATGTTATCGTAGTTCAATAGGACAGGGCGGTTAATATATATCCCACAGTATTACATATTGTCGGGATAACAAATAGGACACCATATGGTGCTCTGATGATACTTATCATGCCAGACAACTGTGAATTGTGAATTCACTCCGACATATGACAACGTTTCAATTGTTGACACCAAGTCGTTTATTATAACCTTCAATCAGTGAAAAATAGAATACAATGATCATGCATACACGTACTAAATTGTTCTTTTTGCGCTTTATACCATATACAAACAGACAACTATAATATTATTACGTGAGTTCTATATATTACATTAAATCTGTGTAATCAGTAATTACATGTAAGTACTAAAACTTTCAGTAAACTCGTGTTATATCATAATCTGCGTTTACGTTAAGGGCCGAACCAGCACTACATTTTAGCTCATTCTTCAGATGTTTCACTTAGTACCATTCTCTCCCCACAGAGGCATATCAAGTTAGGTTGATTTAGCCTCTGTTCTATTACGCCGAAATCAATGGGTTCCGGCAGTTTCCCCTGGCGGAAAAAAGTGCATTACAATACATTTGAATTTCTTTATCAAATGACAAGGCTTCTCGCATAGAAAGGGTGGTGCATATCATAATGTCTTTGCCTTGATTCAGTACTCAAAATGATGATTTAAGAACAGCGTCGCTGATTGCACAACTACTGTGATTGCCTCCATTCAGGCATCTCCCATTTCATACCATAAACTCGGCGTAATAGAACAGAGACTAAATCAACCTGACTTGATCTGCCTATGAGAGGAGAGAATGACTTAGTACTTGCAGTTACTTTTTTCTTCTATTGTAACATTTGTCTACCCAAAAATAGTTTTCATATGTTAACATGATGTAAACAAAAATCATGTCCGTCCGTCCGTCACACTTGTTCCGCTCAAAATAGAATCTTTCAGATTATCTATAAATACACGTTAAACAAAACACATGTACACACCATTTCCTACATCATTAATACAAATTAAGACATTGTCATGAAAGACGTTTTAGCCAGGATTCCCAAAGGATATTAGAATCATGCTGTTGAACCGGGTTTGTAGAAGGAATCCTTTGATTGACTCTTCGTGGCAAACCAGGAACTCTTTCTAACAATAACATACCTGTCCCATACCGTAGCCGATAAAGTATTTGCACTAAAAAGCTTATGAAACCATTCTTATGGTGCAATTCTTATTGAAAGTTGCATGCAATCTTGACACTCTCTGTTCGCCTCTTTGCGTTCCTTCGAGGAAACTGCAGGTGCCATTGCAAGAGATATATATGTTCAAATTGTGCATGACAAACGTTCTAATTGCTGAACATTACCTACCCAGAGCTTAGACATGATAAAGCTCAAGCCATGAACTCAAGCGCGTTCAACTCCGCAAACTTCGATATTTGGAATTGGACTTATGTTTCGAAGAGTTAGTAATTTCATACACTAACTTTTATCTTACTTAACATGTCTACATAAAAATATGCATATTAAAAGAAGGCCATTTTGAGTTAAGCGTTATTTGTAAGCACAGATAATAGAAGAGTCTTTGTAAATTTAGGGAGGGCCTTGTATGAATTGATAAGATCCTCAGAATATGGTATTTTCCGGAGTAACATAGCCCCATCATCATAAGCCGGAATAATCCATCGGGATAATGACGGACTTAAATGATGTCACGACATTTCTTCGGTATATAACGATAGGTTTGTAACGACAATCATCCATGAAATGCTATATGTCTGTTGAATTGTCTTAGCATGTCGTATTCGATTCTTACAAAATGAAGAATCGGTTCTACATCTTAATTTTGTATTCAAACTATGGAAAACAATACAATAATTTCCAAGATGTCCAGTCATGTTCTGAAGTCACAGTGAACGATGACGTCATCCTGTCAAAGATGGCGCAGAGTCCGAGATCTTGGTTGTAGCTGAACATCCCACAGTTGTCATGTTCAGAACAGAGAGTGACGCAGGTCTCGCGTGAAGTTGAGGTTTCCGAGATCATCCCATCAGTGAACTTCCCCTCCTGCAGTACTCGTACAAATCTGTCTCTCTCTGTCTCTCCTGTGAACCGTAGTAGATAGTTTCAGATGCTTCATTCTATCTATACAACAAAATCCTAATACATGACTGATAGTTGATAATCATGCACTGTCAGTAACATTCACTGGGTTATTCTAACCCTCCATTCAAATTTTAAAGCCCATTAATCAATATTTGAGTTTAAAGATAATGATATCTGTGAAATTGGTGATATGACAGCTAGTAATTAAAATAACGCAGATGTTTGGAATTTTCTCTTGGTGCCTGTAGCCAGTCGGTGCGAAGCGTAATACAATGAAGGAAACAGTAAGTGAGGTGAAGCTTACGCATGAAACATTGACGTCACTGATTGCGGGTTCGTTTAAGGCTACGGCAAGTTTTTGAGTGTGGTATACTTCAAAATTCAAGTAAGGTATTTTCTCGTTTATCAAGCAATCTGATTTTGGTATCAAAAATTTCCTGAAATATGTTTCTACCCAACTGTGTGCTCCTATACCAGCAGTTTTCGGAAGGCTTAGCTGGAAATGCAAGTCTGACCAAGGGGCTTTAATCAGTATGACAAGAAATCCTGGTCCATGAGTGTGGTGCAATTCGGATAAAACTGTTGTTATTAGAGTATTAAAAAAAAGTCCATTGACTGACAATTCAAAGGATTCCCCCTTATTTCGCAGTGCTTTATTTGACAAAAATCAAGTGTTTTATGAGGAATTTGAAAAAAACACCCCGAAAGTAAAGCATATTTCATTTAGGTGTCGGAATTTTCGTTGGTAGAATGAGTCATATCACTTTAATATGAAAATGCCACTGACTTGTGACTTGTAACCAACTTATGTCTGAACAATGGAACCGTATACATGCATTAATATCGGTGGATATGAGTTTGGATTTTTAGCTCATCTGGCCTGTAAGGCCCGATGGGCTTATGGCATTGCATGGTGTCCTGCGTCCGTCCGTCCATCCTTCCGTCCGTAAATTTGGGGAATTCCGACTTCTCCAGAACCATAAGGCCTAGAAAGCTGAAACTTTGTGTAAAGACTCCTTGGCTAGTGAGGAATAAAAATTGTAGCTTTGGTGACCATAAGGCCTAGAAAGTTTGTGTACAGACTCCTTGACTAGTGAAGATTATAAATTGTAGCCTTGGTGGCCCTGTTGCCCCATATAAGGTCCACAGGGGCCACTCCATAAAAACATATTTTCATCTTCACTAGAACCATAAGGCCTAGAAAGCTGAAACGTATTTGTACAGATTCCTTGACTAGTGGGGATTATAGATTGAGCTTTGGTGGCCCCTAATAAGGGCAACATCCATAGAACCTATTTTCATCTTCTTCTCCAGAACCATAAGGCCTAGAAAGATGAAACTTTGTGTACATCCTCCTTGACTAGTGAGGATTATAAATTTTTGGTTGTTTGGTTTTGCCACACCCTTTAGCAAAATTGATATGAAGCCTGATGAGCTACAGAGCCACTGGCCCTTTTTTTAATAAAAGTTATAACAGTGTTACCCAGTTATTTTGATGATATCAAATTTGAAGGGGTATAAGATAAATGCTATTTTTTTTATCATAATGTTATTTATATGTCCTATTGGCATGTGGTCTAAAACTAATAATGGGTTCTTTCATAAAACACACATGCTTTATACATGGGCCATGTTTGAATTTATATACGTCACAAACTAACTACCTATGAAAGACACTTAAAAACCTCGGAACAGTTTTTCATGAAGTCATTTCCCTTACCGAGCCTTATCGTAGAAGCGGCAGAGTTTCCCATCAGAAACCCAAACCTCTTGATCTGACTTCCGGTGGGGTCCTCCAGATCAAAGATGGCATCCTCCTCGGGTACTCTGCCTTTACCATACTTGATGTGACCAGCGTCCCAGCTCATCCAGAACCATCTAAAGACATAAACAGGAACTTAATAAAAAAATTATTGCAGTTTTGTTTTTAATCTTCTATTAAAGCTATTTTCCCTACAGGTGTAGCAGCCTCAAAGCACTCCACTTGTAAAAACACTCTAGGGTGTTTTGAGCCTAGCCCCAGAACACAGGGCGGGGGAATGTTGTTTCGGGCTAATTACACCTAATATGTTAAGAATATGTTGTGTCTGATCGCCAAAGATTACTCAGAACACCAAACACTAATCCACACACTTTCAAATCGTAATGACCATGCTTTACATACATCATACAAAAGATGTCATCACCTTTGGAAGTCTGCAAACATGTCCACAAATGCTGCAGTTTGCATGAGAAAACTTTTGATCAAAGGCCCTAATATCCGCCACTATTATGTCAAATATGATAATATCATTACCGACTTGGTCACATAAGGGACTGAATCAATGCTTGCGATTAACTAGACAACAATTTTCTCACGAAACATCTTAACCAAAGACCATTGTGTGAGAATACAATACATGGCTACAATAGAAGTCTATTGCAATTTATCAGAAATATTATTCGAAATGTTACTAAAACCACAATATCTTTGTTTCAAATTGTCTTCGCTTCAACATTTAAAATACAGCCCATTTCCTAGCAGAGGTGACGGGGAACATGATTTCAGCAACCTCTATTAGAAGAAAGTGTTGCATTAATAGTGAGTTGGTGTTGAACAGTTTTAAAAAATACTTCAGCTATTAAATGCGTGGATGTTGCCATCCAAAAGAGAGTAGATAGGTCAGGGAGAAAGGTGACCGAAAGGAAGAGGGAAAAGACGGAAATAAAAAAAGGCATAGTGAATGATGAAAGCAGGTTTTTGAAAGACTCAAATTTGGTCTGGTCCAACCTATCCAGCTTGGGTGACCCTACCAGGAGCATGTAAACTCCAGCTGGCATAGCTCTCGGGGTCGCCGAAGCACGTAAACCACCACGCCACAATAAGGTATATATATATACCTACGAAACCTCACCTTTATGTGGCCATAAGCTCACTAGAAAACACCCAATCGTTCTTCGTTGGCGGATTGATATACAGACGGACGCTTGTATTATAATTCTCTCTCCACAGAGACAGATCAAGAAATGTTGATACAGCCTCTGTTCTATTACGCCGACTTTGTTGGATAGAATAGGAGACGCCTGATTGGAGGCAATCACAAGTAGTTGTGCAATCAGCGACGATGTTCTTAAATGTTCACTTTCAAGGTCAAAGGTCAAGGTCACGAAATATAAAATCACTCAAAAATTCCTTGTAAACGCGATAACTTGAAAAGTTTTTGTGCTATGAAGCTCTTACTTGGTATATATCATCCTTGGAAGAGTAAAAAAATTTGAAAAGGTTTTCGCTACAATCTGTCAAAGGTCAAGGTCGCAGCAAGGTCACGACTTTAGCATGGTTTTGCGGAAATGCTTTATTTTAACTATGAACACTTTTAATCAATAGAAGATTATTATACTCAATAAAGAGTGTTCATTGATCGTGTAACCTTGACGGTCAAAGGTCAAGGTCATGACATTTGTGTTATTACAATGTGCAACTAATTTGGATATAACTTAATCCCGTTAAGCTTTTCAGAACTCATAAACATTTATAAGTGTTCACACCTCTGGGGACTTAGAATGACATGTTCACTTTCAAGGTCAAAGGTCAAGGTCACGAAATATAAAATCACAAAAAAAAATTCCTTGTAAACGCGATAACTTGAAAAGTTTTTGTGCTATGATGCTCTTACTTGGTAAATATCATCCTTGGAAGAGTAAAAAAAATTGAAAAGGTTTTCGCTACAATCTGTCCAAGGTCAAGGTCGCAGCAAGGTCACGACTTTAGCATGGTTTTGCGGAATTGCTTTATTTTAACTATGAACACTTTTAATCAATAGAAGATTATTATACTCAATAAAGAGTGTTCATTGATCGTGTAACCTTGAAGGTCAAAGGTCAAGGTCATGACATTTGTGTTATTACAATGTGCAACTAATTTGGATATAACTTAATCCCGTTAAGCTTTTCAGAACTCATAAACATGTGTAATTGTTTACACCTCTGGGGACTTAGAATGACATGTTCACTTTCAAGGTCAAAGGTCAAGGTCATGAGCTATAAAATCACAAAAAAAATTCCTTGTAAGCGCGTTAACTTGAACAGTTTTTGTGCTATGAAGTTTAAATTTTGTATATATTATCTCTTGAGAAGTACAAAGTTTTGGAAGGGTTTTGGGTACGAACTGTCAAAGGTCAAGGTCACAGCAAGGTCAACAAATATTGAGAAAATGGATTATTTTAACTTTAAACACTTTAATTCGATACATTAATGTATTAATGTAATGTAAGGTCACAAGAAAATGCCCAATATGCTGAGGCTTGTAGAATGCCGAACAGGGTAAGGCGAAACCCCAAGTTTCGGGGCTTCTCTGTTTTTGCGGTGTCCCGCAAACACTAATCTAGTTTTTTAAAGAAATTCAAATGGATTGTTCTTTCAATTTCTTTCTGCCAGGGGGAAACTGCCGGAACCCACGGATTTCGGCGTAATAGAACAGAGGCTGTATCAACATTTCAGGCCTCTGTGGGGTGAGAATGATAATCTCTCTGTCAAAATATTTTATTAGGATACCTGAACTCGTCACAGTGAAGAAGTGATGAAGTTGGAATCTCACTGGCGCCACCAGTGGGGAAGATGTCAATCCTAGATCTCGAGTTGTACCACCCTCCAATTATATATTTCACGAGTTGTGTCCCCTCTCCGTCTAATAGCAACATATTATGGTCCTTGCATCCCTTCACCTGGTACACCATTCTCCTGCACGACTCAGCATCAACTCCATAGCTGGAGAGGTCTTGCATTCCGACAGTGGCCGAAACCTCCAAAGGCGGTTTGCCTTAAACAAAACCATAAAAACGATAATATTTTGCTCATGTGAACCTCGGGGACAAGGGAAGATAAATACAGGAAGACTGGAGACTGTTGTTTGTGGTCGACCATTTCGTTTATTTGGCGTTGTTGCGGTACATGGTACACATGATATCCCCGAGCCTGGTGGTACAATCACAGCTGGGAGTACACGACAGAGTCATTCTCCAAAACCCTGTCGTGGAGACTCACTCTAAGTCGTGTCCAGGCCGGGTCGTTGAAGCCTACATGATGGCTACTGTTGAGAGTCTGAGTCTATGTCGAATCTTTATCGAGCCTTTTGGATTCTGATGAGAGTCCCCTTCTCTGCGTATTTAAGGATACACATGTTACATAACAACACCCAACATATGGCTTTCCAACTGGTTTGTCAGGCCACATGCTGGATGCTGTACAAAGGGACATCGAATTGTGTTGGTTAGCTTAATGAATGATAAAATATGTTGAAAGGCCGAATATATAAAGTGACACAATCACTGACCGCCGGTATGATATTGGCAACGGTCGAGTGAACTGGGGTTTGTAGTTAATGGACTGTCAAAATGTTAGCAAATATATGCTTAGTTTGAATAATTTTAAATCAACTTTGAATATGAAATTTGGATGTTAATACACACTATGACAAAAGCTCCACTAACCTCTGGAACCAAGCATGCATATCTGGAAGGAGGATCATCGAGAAAGCATTCCTGCTAGATATTAAAGTTCATATAACCACAAACATATTGCACTATTTTATTTGAATTATAATAAAGTCTGATTACAATATTGTATATTGCGCCAAAGGTCGCTACTCAAATATGTTGTTTGGTAATGAAAGCCGTTTTTAAATGCCACTTTTGATGGACCGCTTAGACCTATCTGGCCACAAACCATTGAATGCATGACTGCCCGTCACTGGTTACACCCCTTTTTTGTGACGTCATAAGCAGAAGTAGTCTCGTTATATCTATAATCTATCATAACAATACCACAGAAAAAAAAGCAATAATAAACGATTTTCAGAAAATGTTTTCCACCCAGTTAGATAAATCATTTTACGATTTAACACTAATAAGCATTTGGTGTAAAAATGATATCCACATCAATGGTAATTAAACAATTATTTAGGCAGTATTTCAGTTCAAATAATGATACGTTAATCTGTGTAGTCTGTTTATTACGTCACACACGCGCGAGTTTTATGGCCCCTGACCCAGGTGGGGTTTTTACAGCCGATAATTACGCTGTCTCAATGAAAGGCTAATTAAAGGTGTTTATTGGACAAATTAACAAAAATCAAGCCCAGTTTTAATTTATTTGAAAAATCTTTGAACGAAAATCGAGAAGTGGTAAAGTCGAGGTTAGTTGATGTTTAAGGAAATTTCTGTACAACTGTGGCGTGTACTTTCCTTTGCCTGGCGATTTATGGATTTATTTCTTTTGTATTGTCACTGCCCTGCGTCAACCGCTACAGACAGTCACGTGACAGGAAGTGCTGTATGGAGTCATATCTACTGACCGATCGATGTATATAGGGCACAACTAATTTCCAAGATACTAGCGATCAATTTTAGCTTCTCTACGATGTTGTAACTGGCCGATATCGATCCCCTCCTTTAGCTCCTGTACAACACTTTTGTAAATATTATAATGTGATTTATCAAGTTCATAGGGCCAATACAGCAAACCTCGGTCCTGTAACTAGGCCAATACGGAAAAACTTGATTAATGACATTTTTATTCATTAACTTCTTTGTGATTTACTTCCACAACATTGGAGAGTTCATTTTCATCTTAATCAAAATAATAAATGAGATATATATGTTGTCATATATGTTGAAATTTTGAAGCGATAGCTTCGGACTTGCGCCATTTGTATGTATGCGCATGCTCAGACTTGTATTGGCCCAGTCTGCTCGTATTGGCCCTGTTTTGCTCGTATTGGCCCAGCTTACCTATGGTGACCCAGTTGCCGAATCGTATAGTGTAGGCCGTACAGGTTGTATTATAATGTTATTAATGAAGTTACAGGTTACAGGTACAAGGTCTGCTGTATTGACCCGAGGCGAAGCCAAGGACCAATACAGAAGACCGAGGACCTGTAACTGGGCCAATACGAAAAACTTGATTAATGACGTTTTTATTAATTAACTTCTTTGTAATTTACTTGCACCACTTTAGAGAGTTAATTTTTACCGAAATCAAAATTATCAATGAGATTGAGAGATGAGATGAGATTGAGATGAGACTGTCATATATGTTGAAAATTTTGAAGCGATAGCTTCGGACTCTCGCCATTTGTGTGTATGCGCATGCTCAGACTTGTATTGGCCCAGTCTGCTCGCATTGGCCCTGTTTTGCTCGTATTGGCCCAGTTTTTCTGTATAGGCCCAGTTGTGGATTCGTATAGTGCAGGCCGTATAAGTGTTATATCATTGATGGTTAATTAATAATAGTGCCATATACTTTATTGATTGCACCGATCAAATTGAAGTTCTTTATGACGATAAACGTTCTTAAAACCATTTTAAACAACCATTGCAATTTTTAACTTTTAGGAAACATGTTCTTCAAAACACAGAATGTTGTTTTATGCATAATGTTCCATTATTTTTATATCATATCTTAAACAATGTACACATTTACATGTATATAAAATTCTTGTATATCTTAACTTATTTTTATATCTTTTTACATATATTTTATTGTTTGAAGCTCTTAGATGTTACTTTAAGTATTTCGTAACCCTTTTGTGTACCATTTGTAGACTTAACGCTTTCACTATGTGAAATGATGTATTTTATATTTTTAAACTATATTATATTGTATTGTTATTATTTTTGAAAAGTAGTTTGGTAGCGTTATGCATTGAAGGTAACTATGATTATATATAACAAAGATTATCCCCGGAAAAAAACAAACAAACAAAAAAACAATAAGAAAAATGATGCAATATTACGCATATGTACAGTTTTCATTGAATTGTTTTTCATAGGATACGTGGAGTACAATTTTTGTGACTTCTCCCCCCATTCTATAGGCGAAGAAAGCAATTGGCTGAACTACCATTATTCGAAAATTTAATGTTTCTTCAAACTTTGATGTTAAGAAGCGTTTTCTTTAACTTATGGAACGTCTCCGAGCTAATATCATAATACCTTCATCACAAAGATGTTTTGCATAATCGAATAGTGTCTAGGTAATGCAATAGTAAATTGATATAGTAATCCAAGTCAGCCAATTTGAAGAAGGAATAAACATATGCATCTTTAAATTATTCATTGCAAATGCAAAGTCCAAACATAAATGTGTTTGGCAACAATGAGACATTACAGACGTCAATTTGGGGAAGCTGAACAATAAATTGCCGTCAATATATTTTGGAACACTTTTTGCAATTTGGACCAATTCTTATAATTTCACAATTGATAGCAATCATTTCAAATTAAGGGGCAAAATGAGTTCACATATCAATTTGAGTCATGGTTCCCTTGAACCATACGGGGCTATTCCTAAATAACTTGAGAGTCATTTGAGGCTGGATGGTTCCCTTGGACCACATGGACCTATTCCTAAATAACTTGAGAGTCTTTTGAGACTGGATGGTTCCCTTGAACCAAATGGAGCTATTCCTAAATAACTTGAAAGTCATTTGATGCTGGATGGTCCCCTTGAACCAAACGGGGCTTTTCCTATATAACTTGAAAGTCATTTGAGACTGGATGGTCCCCTTGAACCAAACGGGGCTTTTCCTATATAACTTGAAAGTCATTTGAGGCTGGATGGTTCCCTTGGACCAAATGGAGCTATTCCTAAATAACTTGAGAGTCATTTGAGGCTGGATGGTCCCCTTGGACCAAATGGGCCTATTCCTATATAACTTGAAAGTAATTTGAGACTGGATGGTTCCCTTGGACCAAATGGAGCTATTCCTAAATAACGTGAGAGTAATATGAGGCTGGGTGGTTCCCTTAGACTAAACGGGGCTATTCCTAAATAACATGAGAGTTATATGTGGCTGGATGGTTCCCTTGGATAACTTGGGATCATTCCTCAATAACTTGAGAGTCATTTGAGGCTGGATGCTTCCCTTGAACCAAACGGGGCTATTCCTAAATAACTTGAGTCATTTGAGGCTGGATGGTTCCCTTGGACCAAATGGGCCAATTCCTATATAACTTGAAAGTCATTTGAGACTGGATTGTTCCCTTGGACCAAATGGAGCTATTCCTAGATAACTTGAGAGTCATTTGAGGCTGGATGGTTCCCTTGGACAAAATGGACCTATTCCTAAATAACTTGAAAGTCATTTGAGACTGGATGGTTCCCTTGGACCAAATGGAGCTATTCCTAGATAACTTGAGAGTCATTTGAGACTGGATGGTTCCCTTGAACCAAATGGGGCTATTCCTAAATAACTTGAAAGTCATTTGATGCTGGATGGTCCCCTTGAACCAAACGGGGCTATTCCTATATAACTTGAAAGTCATTTGAGACTGGGTGGTTCCCTTGGACCAAATGGAGCTATTCCTAAATAACTTGAGAGTCATTTGAGGCTGGATGGTCCCCTTGGACCAAATGGGCCTATTCCTATATAACTTGAAAGTAATTTGAGACTGGATGGTTCCCTTGGACCAAATGGAGCTATTCCTAAATAACGTGAGAGTAATATGAGGCTGGGTGGTTCCCTTAGACTAAACGGGGCTATTCCTAAATAACATGAGAGTTATATGTGGCTGGATGGTTCCCTTGGATAAATTGGGATCATTCCTAAATAACTTGGAGGGTCATTGATGCTGGATGGTTCCCTTGAACCAAACGGGGTTATTCCTCAATTACTTGAGAGTCATTTGAGGCTGGATGCTTCCCTTGAACCAAACGGGGCTATTCCTAAATAACTTGAGTCATTTGAGGCTGGATGGTTCCCTTGGACCAAATGGGCCAATTCCTATATAACTTGAAAGTCATTTGAGACTGGATTGTTCCCTTGGACCAAATGGAGCTATTCCTAGATAACTTGAGAGTCATTTGAGGCTGGATGGTTCCCTTGAACAAAATGGACCTATTCCTAAATAACTTGAAAGTCATTTGAGACTGGATGGTTCCCTTGGACCAAATGGAGCTATTCCTAGATAACTTGAGAATCATTTGAGACTGGATGGTTCCCTTGAACCAAATGGGGCTATTCCTAAATAACTTGAAAGTCATTTGATGCTGGATGGTCCCCTTGAACCAAACGGGGCTATTCCTATATAACTTGAAAGTCATTTGATGCTGGATGGTCCCCTTGAACCAAACGGGGCTTTTCCTATATAACTTGAAAGTCATTTGAGGCTGGGTGGTTCCCTTGGACCAAATGGAGCTATTCCTAAATAACTTGAGAGTCATTTGAGGCTGGATGGTCCCCTTGGACCAAATGGGCCTATTCCTATATAACTTGAAAGTAATTTGAGACTGGATGGTTCCCTTGGACCAAATGGAGCTATTCCTAAATAACGTGAGAGTAATATGAGGCTGGGTGGTTCCCTTAGACTAAACGGGGCTATTCCTAAATAACATGAGAGTTATATGTGGCTGGATGGTTCCCTTGGATAAATTGGGATCATTCCTAAATAACTTGGAGGGTCATTGAGGCTGGATGGTTCCCTTGAACCAAACGGGGCTATTCCTATATAACTTGAAAGTCATTTGAGACTGGGTGGTTCCCTTGGACCAAATGGGCCTATTCCTATATAACTTGAAAGTAATTTGAGACTGGATGGTTCCCTTGGACCAAATGGAGCTATTCCTAAATAACGTGAGAGTAATATGAGGCTGGGTGGTTCCCTTAGACTAAACGGGGCTATTCCTAAATAACATGAGAGTTATATGTGGCTGGATGGTTCCCTTGGATAAATTGGGATCATTCCTAAATAACTTGGAGGGTCATTGAGGCTGGATGGTTCCCTTGAACCAAACGGGGTTATTCCTCAATAACTTGAGAGTCATTTGAGGCTGGATGCTTCCCTTGAACCAAACGGGGCTATTCCTAAATAACTTGAGTCATTTGAGGCTGGATGGTTCCCTTGGACCAAATGGACCTATTCCTAAATAACTTGAAAGTCATATTAGGCTGGATGGTTCCCATGGACCAAACGGCGATATTCCTAAATAACTTGAAAGTCATATATGGCTGGATGGTTCCCTTGGACCAAATGGGGCTATTCCTAAATAATTTGAGAGTCATTTGAGGCTGATTCCAATTCAATTTGATACTGATTAAATGTGAAGTCATTTGAGTTATTTACATCGCTATTTATCCTATGTTTTTGAAATACTTTCAATTATTTTACTAGGAATAAAATGAAATATAAGCGGAAAGGCTAGAAGAGATTTCCCAATATTAATTGGTTTTGTAATGAATATCTACTATTTCAAAATATGACCCAAAACAAAGATACGTCATACCAGGTTATTTTCATATTGGCCCAATGACTTTAAAGTATAATCAGGAAATGTTGTTAACTCCAAGGTGAGGACATGCCAATCGTAACTCTTTCAGATAACCACACCCTGTACTCGTATAAATCATCAAATAATGGCAGGTAAGGCACAAGAGATATCTCACTTAATTTTTGCATATGCTTTGTTAACTTGAAACATTGGATCTGATCTGTCCTGTGAAATTATGTTGTTCACCGTCCAAAATTTCAGTTTTTAGATTAACATGAATGACAAAATTTTCCCATTAAGTATTATGGTTCTGTTAATGTTATCCTACCTTGAACAGCCACGGTAACCAAAGTGAAAGACAGCAAGAAAATCATCTCCAAGCTTAGCTATCTATAAACTCGAGGTATCTAAGTTTACTTAACTCAAAACACAGTGGTGCATTCATTGATGAAGAACTAAACCGTCCGATGCCGCTCGATCGACCCGTCAAAAACGACAGCAGAACTTTCTCAGGGGAGAGAAGGCACGTGTTATTCTAAAGAATATTTAATTATGCATACAAAACAAACTTACTTACTTACTCAGTGTACTTGTTATACCCCCGCTACGAAGTAAGCGGGGGTATATAGCGGTCATTCCGTCCGTCCTACCGTCCTTCCGTCCGGTCAATTATCTCAAAAACCTTTAAGTCTAGATCAATGAAATTTGCGCGTATGTTAATCATAACATTGTCAACAATGCTGACCACTTTATAATTTGTTGGAATTTATTTTTTTGGGGGTTTCCATGGAAACGTCACTTCCTTTACTTAGTTATATGGTGTACAATGGGGACAGATTTTCTCAGAAACTAACACCTAGATGAGTGAAATTTTGGTTATTGGTGCTCTTGAGGATACTCTTCATCGAGTTCGAAAGCAATTTCCAAAATTTTATTTTGACAGAGTTATGGCCCTTGTTTCTGAAATTGGACTTGAGGCGAGTAACAGATCTAATGGTCCAATGGGGACAGATTTTCTCAGAAACTATAACACCTAGATGAGTGAAATTTTGGTTATTGGTGCTCTTGAGGATACTCTTCATCGAGTTCGAAAGCAATTTCCAAAATTTTATTTTTGACAGAGTTATGGCCCTTGTTTCTGAAATTGGACTTGAGGCGAGTAACAGGTCTAATGGTCCAATGGGGACAGATTTTCTCAGAAACTATAACACCCAGAAGAGTGAAATTTTGGTTATTGGTGCTCCTGAGGATACTCTTGATCGAGTTCGAAAGCCATTTCCGAAATTTTTATTTTGACAGAGTTATGGCCCTTGTTTCTGAAATTGGACTTGAAGCGATTACCTGGTCTAATGGTCCAATGGGGACAGATTTTCTCAGAAATTAAATTACACTTGTGACGTCATCCTATTGTTCTCTCGCTCCATTATTTTTCAGTAATGGAGCGTTGTATTTTACATCAAGTTTTTCACTTCAAATGTCAATTTTCAAAATATTTCAAGTTATGTTTTTGAAAAGGCATTAAGTTGAGTGTAATTTAAGTCGGTTAATATCCTCGTAACTCTCCATTCCTAAAAAATAATGAGCCTCGGGCCCTGGGGCCCTCGGCTCCATTATTTTTTAGGAATGGAGAGTTACTCGGACATTCACCTATACCTATATCACCTAGGTAAATGAAATTTTGGTTATAGATACACCTGATGATACTTGATCGAGTTTGAAAGAAATTCCCGAAATATAATTTTTCACAGAGTTATGGCCCTTGATTATGCAATTTGACTGGAAATTGATCCACCTGATGATACTTTTCATTGAGTTTGAAAGCTGTTACCATATTCGCCCTTGGGTTTGGGTTTGAACCTGGTGAAAATGACTAGTCTGATGCTCCAATTTGGACACGTTTTATCTGAACTTTTACAGTTAGGTAGATGAAATTGTTGTTCTTCTCACCTGATAATACTCTTGCAAAGGACCACAGATATGCCCAAATGGGTTTGGAAAGAGGTAGAAGAAATCAGACAGGATGCGGGGGTATGTGAGCCATGCTCACTTTTTTCGTGTTAACTGGGTGTTTTATTACTTCACTTCTGTTTCTCTTTTGTTCAGAAAAGGGTTTTCTTTGCAACGGCGGGGTATATATAAAAAATAAATTGATTTGTACAAAACACGTAGCCCAGATTATCGAATCTCAGATTATCGAATCGTATTTATACAAAAAGTATCAAACATTAAACTAAAAATACTTATCTTGTGTCTGAAATATAAATGTGTATAATTCTAGACAATCTTATCGATGTTAAAATACGTTTTAATTTAATAATGCCAACCTCCTTTTAATGAATCATGCAAGTCAAGTGCAGTAGATAAAGTACTGCGGTATAAATATTACCACAATTAACATTGTTTTAGATTAATGTTGTAAAACTACATTGCAATTGTGTTGATTTGTTTAATGTTATTTATTGATATGACCTGTTATTTTCCTCCCAGAACCTTTTGAAATATGGAGAAAATAATACAACATTGACCTCACTGAAATACTGAACATTATGCCATTTATATTTCATATGTACAATGAAATGAAGATGTTTTAATAAAAGATTATGTGATCCTTAGCAAAAGTTTAACAGCATATTAAACAGACAGTTACTTGTATGAAAAAAACAATCAATCAATCAATCAATCAATCAACCAACCAACCAATCAATCAATCTTGTACCAATGGTGGTACAAGCGAATACAAATATACATATATTCACAATAAACAGACAAGAATGGTTGCGTTAACGATAACAATCATTGTTGACATAGTCATGAACAATAGACGAAATCTCTATGGGATTCTAATTTCTGAAAGTTTTGTTGTAGATATATTTCTTTTACTTTAACATATTTGCCATGTTAAGAAAAATCAATTAACATAGAGACGTCGTTCTGTTTCAAAGGCTTAACACCTGAATAAATAATGTATTTCATCTGCGATGGTTAGGGAGTCGCAGAGAGGGCATGTTCTTTCCTCACGGGTAGACCACGCCATCATCCGGTTTAAACAGGGTTATAGTTACACGTTCTTGATTTTAATATAGGGATAAATAATGACTTTAGTTTTGTAAAAAGAGAAATCTTTCAAAGTAGGGGGTAAATTTAATCAGTTAATAATGTATTCCTTTGGAGCTATAACGAACAATAGATGAAAACTGAGACAAAAAATTTAAAAATTCGCCACTGAATACTTTTGTGCTTGAATTCTCATTGCACATATTTTGCTATATTCTTCATAACACTTAAACATAAAGAGAACATTTTGAGAAAAGGTTGGCTTTAGGCTTGTCCCTGCTGTAGGCCGCATTTGCAGCCCACAATTTAATTACTAATTGACACGACATACAAACGTAAAATCCGTAAATACTGACAAAGTAAATTTTTTCCGAATCATAAAAAACACTTTTTCGTAGCATGAACATTATCAGAATAAATGTTTTTCATTATCAGGAAGTGACGAATTGAAAATATTGAACGTATTTTCAATAAGAAAACTGTGTGCAGGTACCTATCTTTTTCAAAGTGGCAAAGTTCGTTTCAAAGTGCTTTAAAGTACTCAAGTGTTATATTATTCTGTTTAGAAAACAATACTTTTTTAAAGTTACGAAATAAAATCTTTCTCCGTCATAAAACTATAGAGAAAATTAGACTTTGTCGGCAATTGAAAACATGGAACGATCCAAATTGAAAAAACACTTGTTAAATTATCATCATAATTGACTTACGTTTTTCAGAATATTATAATCAGCATCAAAAATGGGGGAAAAAAACCATTGGATATAATCCTTGTCAGGTCTTGTTCTTAAAAATTGCAATTATTCACATCGCTATGAGTAATTTTGAGTATCAATTGTGTCAACAGTCACATGGGACGCTTCTCGCCTAATGATGGACAATCATATATATGGCGAACATATAGCCTTTCAGTGAATTATTTCATTTCATCGACACCATGGCAAGCACTTGCACCCGTATTTTCACCCTAGGATTCTCTCTGCAATCTTTCCTCGGTAAGGCAATTTGCTGCATGTCCAACACACCTGAACTTTTATTTAACCAAATTGTGAAACCATGTACGATGACATCGTAGGTGACAATTGGCCACTGAGGAGTCTTCTAGAGGAATTGGATGTTTCAAAGATGGCCGACACAACGTGAACCTGAGGAAAAATTAGTGTAAGACCTATCTGGTACTGCTGCCAGACAACTTGCTTCAGGTCTTTGTGGATGATGTAACTTAATGATGTTCTTCATAGAGTATTATGAGGAGACAAATAGGTCAAGACCAAAGTGACTTGGCCGGTACTATGGTCAGTTGTTGATTCATTATTTTTTTATCATATTCATTAGTTGCTATCATAATTGAAGATGATTACGTTAAAGACAACACGGGTCGAACGAAAACGTTTGGGCAGCAAAATGTGGACCCTGGTGCTTGGGCACGGTGAAAAGTGTCGACTCAGCAGCTTAGTCAGCACAACGTGGACCGTTTTCTACTCTCTGTTCCAACACCAGGAATATGCCAACAGCTGAGACTGATCTACTCATTGTATCAACGATTCAATACAACTTCTTTGATTGGCATTCTAGAAGTCGATGTGATGAACAATAAGGACAATTCTTATGGAAGAACAACTTCTTTATTCTGTGTAAGTGACGTTTCGACATAGATTCTTATGTCGTTGTCAAACATGTCGTTGTTATGATTCAATACAAACTGTACATGGAATGATTGCAAGACAACCATGTGTTCGAATCAAGAGATAGTTGTTAAACATATTTGCGCTGCAATTTGCCGTCGGCGATTATTTCTGAAGTGTCATATAAAACAAATTGTTAGAAAATGTTCCTTCATCGATGTGGCGGTCTGGCATTCTATAAAATAAGTGCGCATGCACCAAGATTAATTTCAGTGTTGTCAAAATAAATTATGTATACAAAGCCTACCAAGCTGAACGACGAATCATTTCTCCACAATTTCAATGAACGAAGTATTCTCTTTGACGAGAAACTGAGCGACTAGTTAATAATGAATGTCGAGCTCCTGCAGACTTCAACAATAGAATGCATATATATACGTTCACTAAAACAGGTGTCTGGTGCAAACTATTACTGTTCGAGGAGAGTAAGGTAACATGACAAAAGTGTACACATCTCTTATATATAAGGTTTCTTTAAGTTGAGCTGCCACTATCTTTAACAAAAAAAGGTATTATCACACTAAATAAGGAGTCTTGTGTACATAATCATTAAGGTTTAGTGACTTACTCTAGAGATATAGTTTTTCATGACAAAAATAAAATCTTTTTTATCAGAGCAGTTAAAATGATTTTCAATTTAGGTATTATCTTGATAAGCTTGTACTGAACGCTTTGTCACACAGACATTGTTGTCCTAAAAAACAGAAGCCATGAGGTTTAAGTGGATAATGAATTGCTACAACTATAGCTTGTGAAATATATATATTCTACATCTTTTAACTATATCCACGTTTTGCATGACAATTTATAGAGGAATGAGTGACCTGCTCGTTTGCCGGATCTTACTCTTATAGAACTAGAATAGAACCTTCTCCAAAATAGATTGCTAGACCATGTGGTCCAAGCAGCAAACAGGAACTTCAAAGAGGAATGGAATCGTTTCACATAGCAGCTGATTCAACGCCTCATGAATAGACAATATCAAGCCTTAGTGCTTCGCGTTTTATACAGTCTTATAATCCGCTGGTGTATTTAGCTGTAATGACAGCGAACTTTCTCTGAATAATGTTATTCATGTGTAAAATGTTAACATAGGTTCTGGTCGAAAACGAACCAGTTCTGTACATTCTGATATTTCGTAGTAGTATCGTACCAAGTCAAAGTTAAACCAGGTTTGGACCAAACAAGGTTTTGTTAAACTCAAACCGTTGGGTTTAGTTTAACTGGATTATGAAGAACACTTCTTAGTAAACCAACCATAGGGGCAAGGCTTAAAGGTATTATCACAATTCGTTTCTAAAGTGTTCCCAAAAGTTGTAAATCTGGTTCTTAAACCAGGTTCGGACTCGATATCGTTGAATTATTGTATGTCTGGTGCTGCAAAAACAATCGTGAGAAATGACCTTGACTTTAACGAGGACGATTATAATGTCGATGGAATTGGCTATGCCAACATTATGTCGCATGCACAGCGAAATTATTATTATTGTATGGATATTTATATAGCGCGCATATCCAACCACTCGTGGTTGCTTAAGGCGCTTACATTTTCCCCTGGTCAACGGCCTTCTTTCACCGTTCGATCATTTTTCCAATTTGATGGTTGAGGACAGAGAGAGATAGTTTTTAGCCAGTACATGACTTACAATTGGTTGGCTTCACCCCTCTTGTGCATTTCATACAAAGTGCATGTTTATACATATTTAAAGGGGCAGTAGCACGTTTTAGGGGGAATATAAGGTGATGCCAGGTAAATGATAATTAATGGTTTAATTGAAAGACAATGTATTTAAACTTAATGGAGCAGTAATAACTCAAATACATAACGTAAAGTTTAGCCATGCGGTTCCCTTTTCTTCACACAAAATGAATTAAAGGTGTTTACACAAAATGGCCGCCAATGGTTTCCATGTTAATCTTCATACTTTGTCCTCTGACTATGGATGATTGGCTTGTTTAATGAGATTTTTGACACTGTCAAAATATTATATAGAACATTAACTTACAATTATCATTAAAAAAATAAAAATATAAATTATTTTAAAAAAACGTGCTACTGCCCCTTTAAGATCCCCATTATACTCGGCCCAGGTATGCTTTGAGTTATTCACGAGATGTCCAAGGTACAGAAACTTCTCGGTGTACATGTATGATTCAGGGTATTAGAATCCAATTGGGACATTACAACAAATATTTACGGATCATTTTAGGAACTCTTTACACACATTTCAGACACAATTTTTTAGCTGTTTCAAGGTTCGTTATTTCAGATCTACGTAATAGAGTTCATAGTTCACGGCCGAACAAAGCTTTTGGTAAAAACACATTGTTCGTGCCAACCATGGTTTGGACCTCTGCCTTCACTACTCGGCTTCTGTAACCCAATCGTGTGCGCGTTCGGCTTCGGATCAAGAGATCCGCGGGGTTCAAATCCCCCCAGGGGCTCGGCAGCCTTTGTTTGCAGCAAAACAATGTTTTCACGCAGTAAGGTTTTTGTTGTAAAGCTACACTCACTTTCAGTGCACTCCAACATGGTTCGCCAGTTTCAGCCGATGCTCGCAGGTTTCACCGCAACGCATAGCCACTTAAGTTTTGTGGGTTCTCTCCTTGCAAAAATACTAGCAGCCGTGATAAAAGTAAAATCTTCAGCAACATGTTTTCTACTTTTTTCAATTTTTTTTTTATCATTATTCAGATATTTTCATTATATCGATATATTCATTATATTGATATTGTAAAATAATGTTTCTAACATTCTATTATGAAAGCAAAAAGTAATGTAACTGTTAATGATCATTATTATTGTTTTAGGTTTAACTTAAACAAAATCTTCCTTTTTATACATAAAACACCAAAAAACTTAATCTTGCAAGAAAATAAGGTTCGTAGCAACATTTATATTTTTCTTGCAAAAAACACGATCAGCTTTCCCCATCAAGAAGAACAACTGCATCCCAAAAAAGCTTTCCCATGCCAATTTACAGCTATGTTTCATTCACTTTACTTTATATGCTTCTGACCTCTTTCAGCGTGTTAGAATCAAGACGAAGTCAGGGATGTCACCATAACTCTACATTTAAAGCCTGCCGAGCTGAAAGTCGAACCATTTCTCCGCTAAATCAATGAACGAAGTATTATATAACTTCGAGACACTGAGCGACTAGTTAATAATAAATGTCGAGCTGACAGACTTTACAAATAAAACGCAAATAATTACACAAACAAAGGCAGCTAGTGCAAGACTTTCGAGACAGTATTGTATAGTCTCAGATATCAAATGTTTCTTACCTTTGTTCTACAAACACTGAGGTGCATAATTAATTAATTAAATAAAGGTAAGTAAATTACGTGTCTGGTTTAAAGGGGCAGTAGCACGTTTTTTGATAATTTTATATTTTAAATATTTCACTGATAATTGTAAGATAATGCTAAATGTATTAATTTGACAGTGTCAAAAATCACATTACACAAGCCAATCATCCATAGTCAGAGGACAAAGTATTGAGATTCACATAAAATCCATTGGCGGCCATTTTTTTGTGAACACCTTTAATTCATTTTGTGAAAGAAAAAGGAATCGCATGGCTAAACTTTACGTTAGATATTAGAATTAGTACTGCTTCATTTAGTTTAAATACATTTTCTTTCAATTGGAACCATTAATTTTTATTTTCCTGACATCACCTTATATTCCCCATAAAACGTGCTACTGCCCCTTTAAAACATTCACTTCCCACAGAGACAGCTCAATGCGAGCTAACGCGGGTATGACTGAGCTGTCTCTGTGGGGAAAAAAAGGGTGTAAACAGTTGAGAAACTGAACGCTTTTGTCCTACAAACACTGAGGTGCATAATTAAAGTAAATAACGTGTCTGGTTTAAAACATTCACTTCCCACAGAGACAGCTCAATGCGAGCAAACTCGGGTATGACTGAGCTGTCTCTGTGGGGAGAAAATGGGTGTAAACAGTTGAGAGACTGAACGCTTCAACGCTCCAACCTTTGTGATAACTCATTCATTTAACATTCGGTGTATTTAAAGATAGTTAACCCTTCAGTCAATTTGACTTTCGAGAAACGGACAGCAGGATATTTACATGAATAATGAATGGCGACTACAAAAGCCCGTGAAATATTTTACATCATTTTACCATATCAACAGTACCTAGTTTGTACAGAAATCATTATAACACTGTGCTGTAAAAATATTATTGTCTAGTGTATGTTATATTATCATGCATGTTTGAATTTGTATATACATGAACAAAAATAAATAAAGTTAAAAATTTATATATTTTTTAAGGTAAATTTGTCATTGACATAAATGATATTGGAGTTATGGTAAAAATATAAAGATAAAGCAATAATAGAATACTTAAACATGTTGTGTTTTATATATCAAATTATTACAAGACATTAAGTCAATAGTACAAGATCAAGCAGGAGAGATGGCTTATCCCCCCGGTCCGACTGAAGTTGAATGATCAGCATATATTTTGATATATTGATTGTGTGAATAACGCTGTATGGATACATGCAGCTAATTTTGTTTGACTTTAAATAACCACCATAAGACTACGATGAACCACATCTAGGTGTTTTTAATACGTAAATGTTAATGTTATGCCATTGTCAAGTTCCTCATGTTGATGTGAAGAGAGAGCAAAACAACAATCATGTTTGATTGAATATGCTGTTTGATTAAAACATCTTCATTCCTTGGTGAGACACAATTTAGAATTTAATGGTAATGATGGAATGAAGATTATCATTTAGTTAAAACTCCCTGCGAAAAAGGCGCATTTGTAAACAGTTTCATTGAGCTAGCCCTAATGGTTTTCTGATTCTGCTCCGGAAACGATATTCTAAGTTGCGTTGCCATGGAAACTGGAAAAATAAAAAATTCCAAATACCCAGGGACACAACACAGAAATGAGACCAAGGTCACAAATAGTTGGTGTCTCAACCGGAAGCATTGAGCATATGATAATGACGCCGTCTAGTGGAAGGTGATTAGAAAGTTTTAAAGGAAACTATCAATATGTTTTCAATGCAAATATAAGTATGTTGCGGTAGTGACAATAATGTCATGAACACTTTATAAATCTAAAATTTTCAAATCTTACTTTTATTCATTATCTGAATTGGGATACAAGTGCAACATTAAAGCAAATGCTTTGACAATAACACCTAGGTTCATGAAAATGAGAAATTTGAAATAAGTACATACATTTTAGTGGGACATGCTGATTTAATATGCTTCCTTTGGATTCTTCTTGAATTTCAGAAATTTGAACAGCAATCATCATTTTGTGTGTGTCAAACATCAGTGATATTAGATTTGTTCATTTAAATAACAAAATGTTTTACATGAAATAAAAAGAAATAGGCCTCATATCAGTCGGGACATCGGATTGCCATTTTCTGTCGAATGACCCAATTATATTAGTTTTATTTTTTATTGAAAAAACGTATTTATCGTATATTTGCCATTTTGAGATATTTGGTTTAGCCTTTTGGGGTTTATGTTAAACAATTAAGCCATGCATGTTCGTATCAATGCAAAACGATATAATGATGAAAATCACGGAGTGGCTCTTAAATGTCTAAGCCAACCTCAATTGCAAACTTGGTCGGTATAAAATCTTCCATTGTGCCACATCTCAAGTATGCACGCAGCTTCCGCTTAAATGAGCTCTGCGCATCGTATGCCACCGGCTGAATGATGGCTGCCCAGTACGTAAGCTCCTTGCAGCGACGTCAGCGGGAGACTAAAGAAAAGAAAACATCGATAAATATTTAACAAAGTTCATGTCTAAAAGGTTAGCATACGTAACACTCAATCAAATGTTATAACTCTGAAATACTTGAATATACAGATAGAGATACTAACCTATGCAAATTGTACGTTTAAACTTTAATGTTGTCCTATAAAGAGGTCTCCACCCAACTTTTTGACGCATCTCAAAACTGAATTTACTTTTGAGAGTCCTGTAGCCACAGTAAGGGTAAAGGGAGATAACTTTCGTGTACAAAACATCCTTAATTTATATACAGTCACATAATATTAACCATTAAAACTATTTATTTTACCTTTATATACAGTGTGTATCGAAATATTGCTTGAGAAATTATTGTTAAATGAATAATTTATGTGTAAAAAGATCCCTGTTTACAAATTGTGTACGACAATTCTATCAAAATCAAAGACATAATATTTGTCAAAACAAATCTCAAAAACAATAACAAATTTTCATTTTGGAAATTAAATGATCGACATCACTTTTTGTTTGCAAAATGAAATATTTTACTAAATACTAAAAAAAGCAATTCATTAATTGTAATCTTGATGTCAACAGAACGTCTTTGCTGTACTGTACTGTGTCAGCTCTGTAGTTCTACTATGTAAACTGTTCTGACATCTTCTTGAGCATTAATATTTAAAAAACTTGTTGGTGCTGCTACCATGCATGACGCCATTGTTATATGCTCAGCGGAGTGATTAAAGGGAGATTACTCAACACGTTTATCGCTTACTAAACTCTATCGTGATTAGGATAAGAGGAGGCTTACTGCAGGCTTACTTTTGACAACATTAACTAATTCATTACATGAGCAGAATTATGTAGAAACTTAACATGCGTGCAAAGACACAAATAGAAAATCTGTGTGTCAGCTCTGTGTTTATACTTTGAATGTTTAGAAACCTTGAGTGATTGGTTTTCGGACAGTTAAGACGTTAATATATTTCAAAGTAAGAACAGTCAGAAACCTCATACAAGCATCACACACTGTCCTCCTATTACACTTAGAGAAAAACTCTTGAGAATAAGTCGCTATGATGCCATCACAAAAGATGAAATTATTTGTTTAAATTCTTAGATTCATTTATATATTATATATCACTTTTTACATACAATGTTGTGTTCTGACAGGAATTTTGTCTTTCTTTGAGAAATTCCATGGTTAATTGAATTAGAAGAAATGTATTAATATCAATATAAATATTAAATTTTTACTTTTCTCCTCACAATATTGTTAAATCAGTTTGAAGTTATTTGTCATAAATAGACATATGAACAAAACATATGTCTATTTATAACAAATATATATCAATGATTGAGGAATTTCAAAGAAAAAAGAGGAAAGTGTAAATTCAGCAACAGCAAAAAACATTCAGATAATTTTTGTATTTTTGTATTTTTCAGATCATCATCACTTCTCGCAGCTCATAACATGTGATAAACAAGTTTCTTATGATTACAATAGTTAGTTGAAGAGGAAATTACAAATATGTTTTCAAAGAAAAAAGTAAAAGAATTCTCTTTACGTGAATGTCTGTGGAACTCATTTTTTTCTGTGGAATCAGATTAACATTGTTGACATTATTCAACATGGTTTCGAGAAAATAGAACTTTTTTTGAGCAAAAAAAATGGCACATACACCTTATGAAGAATTGATATATGATGAATGATAAAGACAAATGATCACTAAGTTGCAATTCGTGTCAAGATACCATTGGACCACCACCTCCATCAACTGAACAAAGTAAGAACAATAATGGAGGCATACCCTGGCAATGACCTTGGTCGACATAACAGCGCTTGTGTGTGCCGGATCTGTGGACGTCAATGCTTCTCGGTAGAACAACTCAGTGAACACCTCAAAGAGCATGAGAACTTCAACCACTATCAGACCCAATTTCTCACCAACTTTGCCAGTTTTGCTGGCTACATCCCCCAACCAGCCCCTCCCCAGCCACAACCATGCAGCTGCGTGTTTTGTGGTAAGGTCTTCGAGTCCAGGGAAGCCCAAAGCATCCATCGATGTGTTCATATCTCGGAGAAAGGCTTCACTTGTCTAGCTTGCAGACTTGACTACCCTTCTGTTGAAACCTTCAAAAGTCATTTCCAACTGTGTGGAACTGTACCAGTAACAAGTACTGTTAGTTCCGTTACTGCAGCAATTGTTGCAAATGCAGTAAGTTCTGATAGAGCATCAATACCTGCAAACACAGCAAACACCGGAAGCGTAAATTCTGCAAGCTCAACAACCTCTGCAGTAGTACCAAAGCCTGAGACCCCTGCAAGCTTTCCAAATATTGCAAGCCCTGCAAGGTCAGCAAACTCATCGACTTCCGATGATAAACTTGAGTGTGACGTTTGTAAGAAAGTGCTTCCTGACCAGGCCCAGTATGACGCCCATGTGAAGAGACACAAGGAACTCCAGTGCCAGACTTGTGGCAAGTTTTTCAAGGATCGGTATGGAATCAACAGACATATGAAGACACACTTCAAGGACAGTTGCCACTCTTGTTCTGTTTGTAAGAAATATTTTGCTAAGGACACTGAGCTGATCAAACATGAGCAAATTCATAATTGGATTAAAAATGAAGTGAGGAAGTTTCTGTTTCAGTCTGAAGCAGACCTTGAGTGTTCAGTGTGTGACATGAAGTTCTCTACTGCTGAGGAGTTGAACAGCCATGTGTCCCTCCATATAGAAGCTAACGACACCTACAAGTGCCTCTTGTGTCTAGAGCGCTTCCAAGGAGACGACAATGTGTTGGCTCTGATTGGCCACATGGTGGCAAACCACGGAAGGAAAACTCCTTACCGATGTGAAGAGTGTAGCAAATACTTCATTGACAATGCAAAATTTGTTCGTCATGCAACATGTCACAATCCCCCAAAAACACTTCTGTGTGAGATTTGCAATATGGCTTTTACGAGGCAGCATCGACTGAATGTCCACATGAACAAACACACAGGGGAAAGACCCTACCAGTGCTCACTCTGTCAACTCTGCTTCCAGAGTCCAAGAACACTGGCCAAACACAAGCGGTGTCACGCAGGGAAGAGTTTGAGCTGTGACATCTGCCAACAGATCCTAACAGACAAGTGTGCAATGTTGGACCACAAAGCACGGGTCCATACAGGACCCGATCTGATCCACTGTGAGGAGTGTGGGATCCCCTATAGCTCCAAGATGTATCTCTCAGTTCACATGAAGAACATCCATGGCTACACAGACAAGGACCGACCCACTGAGTTTCAGTGCAATGTGTGTGGAAAATACACAAAAACCTCATCTTCACTTAATGCCCATATGAAAACTCATGGATCAACAAAATTTAGATGTGAGATCTGTGATAAAGGCTTTATCTCTGAAAACAACCTGAAGCAGCATTTCCGGGTCCACTTGTCACCGTCTGGTCAGATGACGACTGAGAACTACAGGAAGTGTAGATACTGTGACAAGGAGTTCGAGAGTCGAAAGCAGTGTGCAAAGCATATGGTGACCCACACCAAAGAGCGGCCCCATGTTTGCGAAGTCTGTGGAAAGAGTTACACCCTGAAGGCAACCCTGTCTAAGCACATGGTGTCATACCATATGAGTGAGGAGGACATCACTGCAGTCCTCAAGTGCGACATCTGTGGGTTGAGGTGCTTCACAGCAGACAGTCTGGAGGAACATGTGAACCAGCATGCGCTCAACGATGAACATATCTGCGTGGAGTGTGGAGACAGCTTTCAGAGAAGCAAGGACCTCAAGGAACACAGGAAGTCGGTTCACAGTCCAAGTAAAAAACGAGGGCGTCCGAAGAAAGGTCTTTTGGATGACATGCCATCTTTAGCTAATATTAGTGACTTTTCATTTCAGTCCCTCCTCAAGGAACATAACAAAACTAGCCTGAATATTCCACTTCAACCAAAATGTAAAGATGTTGACAAGAATGTTGTTGGGTATTCAGGCTCAATGTCTACACAAACTTCAGACAAGAAAAATGCTGCAGCGATTCTCAGTCATGATCAACATGGGTTTGATAGACATGAAGCCAATAAAGTTGCTGGTTACACTGTTCCTTTCGCCAACAGCAATACATCAAACAGTCAGGGTCTCAACCACAGCATAAGTAACAAATCTTCATCTTCACCAGCATTACCGAGCAGTCCAAGTCTTCAGAAACCTGTTCCCATGGACACTGAAAGCCTACAGGCTTCACATGGTAAGGAAACCGTCCAATCAAATGAAAACACAAATGAACCAATGGAGGAGACTGGTTACTCAGCTCTGTCAGATGGGTCTATAGCCAAGAGGTCGGGTCACAACAGGGTTGCAGTTAACGGGAAGACCTCAATTGAGGATCTGCCAAGATGCTCCCTGTGCGGCATCTGCTTCCTGAATGAAGACTTCCTGAGGACCCACTTCCTGATCCATACTGCTGGTGCGCCTGTCAAACAGGAAGTGATCGATCTTGTGGTATGTACAGCATGCACACTTAACTAAATTGATGAAAATAATTACCATCACCATATAGGGGTGCAACCACACAGGAGGGTCACGATACGATACGTATCTAGATATTTGGGGTACGATACGATACGTATCTCGATACGTATTACACAGGATAGTAAAGTATTAAAAGAACCATAACCAAGAGAAATTGTGACATCACTTTAACACTGTTGACACTGACAAGATAAAAATTAAAATTAAGAAATTTAATTCCACTGTAGGTCGTATCGTAGTGTATCGATTCAGAGGCAAAACGTATCGTGTATCGTATCGTCGGCCATATAATCGCGATGCACCGGTGTATCGGTGTATAGTTGCACCCTTATCGCCATGTGTGGTGAAGATATATAGTGTAGTATGGATAACTTTGATAATTTATCATGTCATGATTTTGTATCAATTATAGAGTTGTAACCATTCAGACATATCACTATCAAAATGTGACAATACTATTCGAAATGATTCATGTCTCGATACACTATTTATAGGTTATTTTATAGAAAAAAATATAACTTTGACAAATATCCTAATATTCAGGTAAAAGAAGTAGTTTTAAAGTCAATGTTACGTATCATGATTAAGCATCACCATTCTTCATGTATTGATACATCGTCAAAACTCGTATTATTTAACATATTGAAATATTTTTCAGAGAATACCTCCAAATTGCAGTTTCCAATAATATGCATAAGGTTTAAATGAAATGGGTTATCAATTTTTTCTTAGCATTTTCTGAAGCAACTGAATGTTGTCAAATTCTTATCCAATATGATGATATTATTATTTTGAAACATATACTCTTTCTACCTTGTGGCTGTAACAAGTAACAATATTTAGGTCTTAATAAATGGTTATGATTTCTTGTTAGTTGTTATGCTTTGAAATGATACAGGCTTATCCAAAATATTTGTATAAACCTTTACTCGGCATAAGATGTGCACTGTTTATGTTTAAGTGTGTCAAACTGAACAATCTTTTGAAATGCCCAATCAGCTTGTTCAATATGAAACATAAAACAATTGATAAATTATTGTAAAACCCTTCGACCAATTTTAACTTGATGCAACCTGAAAGTGAGAAGTATTGAGTTCAATCCAACTTCCTTGTCATATGTTTGTAGGAACTATTATTTATCTGCTTTTGAAATTTGGAATTTTGAAATGTGTGAAATTCCAATCAGTTGTCAAACATCAACTAAACTCAACTTTACCACTTCTTGATTTTCGTTCAAAGATTTTTCAACAAAATAAATCCGGACTTGATTTTTGTAAATCTGTCCAATAAACACCTTTCATTAGCCTTTCAAATTCTGTTCTGTTCTGTTCTGTTCTATTAGGACAACCTAATTATCGGCTGTGAAAAACCCACCTGGCTTAGGGGCCATAATACTAGCACGGGTGTGACATAATAACGGTAATATACAGATATACAGAGTCACGCATCATTATTTCAAGTGAAATACCGCCTAAATAATTGTTTGATTGCCATTGATCTTTTTTACACCAAATGCTTAGTAGTGTTACATCGTCAAATGATTTATCTAACTGAGTGGAAAACATTTTCTGAAAATCGTTAATCATTGTGTTTTTTTTCTGTGGTATTGTTACGATAGCTGTATAGATAACGTGGCTGATTCTGTTTATGACGTCACAAAAAGGAAGCGAGACCAGTAATGCATTCACTTGTTTATGGCCAGATAGGTCTAAGCGGCCCATCAAAAGTGGCTTTCAAAAACGGCTTTCATTACCAAACTGTACATATTTGAGTAGCGACCTTTGATGCACTATACAATTTTGTAATGAGACTTTCAAAATAGTGAAATCTGTTTGTGGTTATGTGAACTTTAATGTTCTTTGATCAACTATTTCAGGGCACAGAACAAAATCGAGAAGAAGCAAACGGACAAAACAAGAATGAAGCATCTCAAAATCAGAACACACAAATTCAACCAAATCAGAGCCCTACTGTTCAAAACTTGCATTCACAGCAAAATCAAAACTCTCAACAAAAACAAAACTTGCACATGCAGCAAACACAGAGCTCTCATGTGCAACATGCACTAAACTCACATGTACAACACATACAGAACTTGCATGTGCAACATACACAGAACTCGCATGTGCAACATACACAAAGCTCACATGTGCAAAACATACAGAACACACATGTGCAACAAACTCAGATGTTACATGTGCAACAGCAGAACTCGCCAGTGCAAAATGCAGTGCAACCGTCCGAGGTGTACAAGTGCAGTGTGTGCTCGCATCTGTTCGGCAAGTCGAGCGAGTTGGAGCGTCACATCCAAGTGCATGCTGGTCAATGTGGGCAGTTCAAGATGATGCGTTTTCATCTCGTCGAGTCCCGTGTATGTGTTCATTTCACTGATTTGTCACCTTCATGTTCAAGGTCATATGATAGTTTGTAAAAAGATTTGTAAATAAACCAAAGCAAAAAGTATATTGTTGAAATTCAAATGGATGTCAGTTTGTCAAAAGTAAATGAGCCAAAAGAAGTGAATTTTTTTGTCAATAATTTGTTATCATAGTGTCAAAAGTTGAATATTTTTCAAAGTAACCTTTGTGATAAGATATTCGTCCCAAGTCATTTAATCTTGGTGTTACATGTTTTTAGTAAGATAGTCAACCGTCTTTGAATCTTTGTGTTGCAATTGTTTTGAGTAAGATAATCAAAGATGGGTTCAATTTTGTCTTGAATGTTATTTTTGAACTATCATAATTATTAACAAAAGAATTGATCATCAATATCTATTATCTTTGCAAAATCAAATCAACCCTATGTTCTTATGTTTGATTGAAACCTAAAATTATCAAAGACATTATGGTACTTTTACATTTATAAATACCGTATTTGTCTTATTAAGCGCCCCGGGCGCTTAGCTTAAAAAAATCCAAAGGGGGCGCTTATTAGGATACCTCAGAAAGTGGGGGCGCTTATTAGGAATACGTTATAGACAAGCGAAACTAGCACTTGTCGGGATTCTGAACGAGAATGAAAGTAGGTCGATCGTGGAAATTCAGTGCAACTTCACTTTCACAGGCCCGGATAAACTAAAAACTATTGGAAAAGCAGTAGAGGTAGGCCATTTTACGTATGAAGGGGAGGGGGGGAGGGGCGCTCTGTTATATGGAAATTTGTAATAGGGGGCGCTTATTAGGGAGGGGGCGCTTAATAGGACGAATACGGTACATAGTTTTTAATGATAAATATGTCTTTAATAACTTTAATTCAGCATCCAATTTTGAAAAAAACTATTTGATAATGCTATTAATTTGCTTTAAACCCGCACTCAAGGCTATTTGGATCACTGTCAGAAACTTTCTTTAACATATACATTTTCAATGAAAATATTAATATCCCTTGATAAGTTGTGTGGGACTGTCACATATTTTGTGTATCCCTCTAAGCTGTATTAGTATATGTATACAAGATTCATACAAATCTGCACTTAAATTACCAATCTGAGTTACATTTTAGATTATATACACTTTGTTAAAAATTATTACTTGACCATTATGGCAAAGCTACTGGCAGAGAACTGTACATAAGGAATGTCAGCAAACAGACCCAATCTTAAAAACAATTTGATTCGTATCTCTTATCTGAGATAAGTGTCAGCAAATTAGATCTGTTCTGCCCAACTAGAGCAATAGAAAATCTTCATCCCGGATGAAGGAGTGTGGGTTTAAGGATTTTTGTAATTCATTTGAAAGTGTTAGAACGGATCATTACCTACTAACACAAGGTAATGAAGTCATTAAATACTACTTGCCTGATGAAAGAATATAAGGAACTATATAAGGAACACCTAAGTAGTATTTATTATTTTACAAAACTTCAAATGTTTGTGTAAACATTTTTTGTAAATTTCTTCATGCTGAAATATTTACCTGACATAGGGCTACTGATTTGTAGAGTTAAAACATTTTTTGAAAAAGCTTGATTGATTTTTTGTAGGAAAATGTCTTTATCAAGCTCTTCACTACAATGGCTACCAAAGCAATAACCTTACCAAAGACATGACTGAATTGTTTAAAATCTGAACCATCTGATGTTCAATTTGGTTTGTCACATATAATGTCAATATTGAAGCTGCATTTCTTTCAGTATTTCATTTCAATATGTAAGATAATGTTTGTTTTATAAAATACATGATAATTAGAATATGCTCATTTATTAATTAACTATCAATGATATGGCACTTATATAATTTATACCGTCTGCACTATACGAATCCAGAACTGGGCCAATACCAGGAAAACTGGGCAAATACGAGTAAAGCAGGACCAATACGAGTAAAACAGGGCCAATACGAGCAGACTGGGCCAATACAAGTCTGAGCATGCGCATACACACAAATGGTGAGAGTCCGAAGTCTCGCTTCAAAACTTTCAACATATATGACAGTTCAGCAATCTTGTTGATAATTTTGATTTCGGTAAAAAATAACTCTCTAATGTTGTGCAAGGAAATTACACAGAAGTTAATTAATAAAAACGTCAATTAAGTTTTTCGTATTGGCCCAGTTACAGGTCCTCGGGCCAATACAGCAGACTTCGGACCTGTAACTGGACCACTACAGAAAAACTTGATTAATAACATTATAGTATAGTAAATGACAATCTAAAAATGTCCCTAACATTCTTTTGAGATTATACTTTCGACCATTAGCTCTACTATTAGAACATCTTAATGACTGTCACTGTGACAAGATTCAAATGTTTATAACGCTATCTCAATTCATGAGAATGACCTGAAATTCAATAACATGGTTGCACGCCGGTTTGTAATGGGGGTCCAAACTGTAAGACCCTGAACAAAATTACAGTTCAAGGGAGATAAGTAACACAACTCTTGGTCAGTTATACTGATTGAAGCTTTCATAAAATACTTACTACTACACATGTGACAGTAACGAACCAATGTTCCTATTCTCAAAAGTATCCTAGCTATTTAGTTCAGAAGTTGGGATATCCTAGAGCTAAGACGCTTTTGTGCATGGGGCCCAGGATTTTGGTACAAGAAATTGATCTAATTGTGACCGTTAACGTGTTAAGAAATCCTTTTACTTTCATGGTGGAGAATGAGATCTGAAGTTGTGCCAGTTATTTGTCAGTGTTTGCTTGGGTTCTAAAACTTTTTTTGCGCAAGTATAGAGAATTGTTATTCAAATGATTTTTTTTCAAATTGATCAATTTGCAGGTTTACTTATATATTTTCAATATCCAGTATTGATGTTTGAGTGACACATTGAGATATTTAGTTATGACGTCACAGATAATGAAATTTCCTATCTAGAGCCTAGATGGTGGTTGCAAGAATTAATTGATTTACTTTAAATCGTTGAATAATTGTAGGACGATTATTGATTTAAGCCACCAATTTGACCGTGTGATTTTTCCAGGTTAGCGATTATTTGAGGCAGGTGATTATTCTTTTCAAAACCAAAGTAAATCATAGTGCATTATGAAAGAAAATGAATCAAAAACATTATCATAGATCTGCTATTTTTATTAGAACATGGAAATTGAGTCTCTGAATATCGATCATTGAAAAGTTATTTCTTCATTATATGTGCATTAAAAACGGCAAAAGTACTTAAGAAAAAGAGATTTAAAGGGATGTTTACATAGCAAAATCAATCCAGTCAATTATTCAAGGCCGTCATTTATCCAAGGATTTAGTGTATGCACATGTGCACATATCCTATACATCAAAATCAGCATGTCTTTATGGACAAAAACTTTCAAATGTTAAAATTAACTTAATGAATCTATTTGAATGTATTGAGATTTGAACACTTGATTTAAGGAATGGAACTGACTTTGTTTAGAAATACAAGATGTTTCTGATTTTCTCACTCAATCCTAAGAATAGATCTGTTTCTTTTATTGTTATTGTTAAAATATTTTTAGATATTATAATTTGCTTTGTTATAATTTAAAATCTGTATTATTGAAAAATTGAAAGTACTTCTTTTACAAATAATTTTTTGTTGACCAAAAAAGCATTGAAATTAAGAGTGAAAATCAGTGAAATTTTATATGTACCATATTGTAAGTGTATGAGATTTCAGCTAAGCTTAACATAATTATGATCAACCTTTATATTGCTTAGCATAAACCTGCATTCAGTAAATGGCCAAAATCACTTATACAAATAGTTTGGTCAGACCCAAGATTTCATTGAATCGTTTAGTAGTTCATGCTTTGGCCCAATAACATTTAGAGATTGGATAATGTGGTGTTCATTATTTTTTCATCCGAGTATACATACATATATATATACTTGTTTTGTTCAATGAAAAGATTTGTTAAGGCATGTTGTATAATAATTCATATTGATATCTCTAAGATTATTTAATTAATCTGAATGACAAAGTGCTTGTTATGATACTGTAACTATGGTTGCCTTTTCTGTGTCATATTTACGTTTACCTTTATGTTTTGAGTACATTTGCCTTTTTATTGGATAATCTCTTGCATTTATTCATTTACTAGATCTTGTTTGAGATGTGAATTTTATGATAGCAAAATGTTGGTTTTAAAATATATTCTTTCATATCCTACCTATTTAGCAGAAATGTACTTAAAATATTCTTACTGTTCCATTTTGGATGCATTTACCTCTGGTTTGTTATCAATATTGTTAATCAACAAATCAATTTAGTAAACTCCTTTAGTACTTTACAAAAATAAATATCTTAAATCAACAGAATTGTTTCAGTTATATTTCAGGATATGTGACCCTGTCTTAGTTATATTCTCAAGTGACACCCCCCTCCTGTTCCTATTAAGAGTCTCATTGTTGAAGATATATCCAGGATATTACTTTTCATGGTGACCTCAACACATAAACAATAGCTTCTGATGTTATATTCCAATGTGGCTGATTGCAGGTTATCCGCCTTTGCCTATCGGTAGAGTTTAATCATTTTTTTGGGAATCATGATATAAAAGAACAACTGCACCACATAGCTAACATCCATCCAAAATATTATCATATTTATAAAATGGACACAAAAAGGAAATACAAATTTTAAGTTCCTAGTTTTCATGGGGAAAATTGTTGTTCAAACAGTTGTTGATTATGGTTCTGTTGTTATTGGGTTAAGGTATGTCAATATGATCCTTATCCAATTTTAGGGCTGTAAACATACAGTGCTTAACCGCAGCAATGATGTGGTCAGTGTTAAACTGCTTCACAGGCTATTATGCCCCCTTAACTTTTGGTGAGGAGTTTGTCCAAAAAGATTTCACTCTTTATCGTCAGTGACAGTACTTAGGCTTGCCTGATTTTTGCACGATAAGGCAATTACCAATTTCAACAGCATGATGCTCATCTTTATTCGAATATAGAATAACTCAAGCCTTCTTGCAACAGACAACACAATTGCAGACTCATAGTCCTGACGTGAACCCCATTGAACACCTGTAGGATAAAGTGCAGTCAGGTATGATTCCTGTTGGTTTAAGTGTTAAAATGTTTCTCCATGAACACAATCAACCTTCCTTTTCACCCAATTGCACATTATGTTGATTCATGATTGTGAATGGCATTGCTGGCTATAACAGGTGTTGAAGTTAAACCAAACTTCACCTGATGTCATTATCAATGCCACATGGTGTTGTTACAGAGTTTTTGAGTCAGGACAACCAACTTTTTGTTATTGCCCATCACTTTTGTTGTTTCAATTTTTTTTAAGTGAAAAAAAACATGTAACATATTCCTTATGACTCCAGTATCTCCTGGTTTTCAATATATTCTACACAAAATATGTCACGGGTCGCACATAATTTCTTTCCTCAAATTATTTTTTTCAGAAGAAAGTGATATGGCTTCAGGGTGGGAACACAGAGAATTTTTAGTACGAGAATTCCTTTGCAGATTATAATAATCAATTTAAATAAAATTATGTGTACCGGGTATGCTTATCCAAAGGAACCTTGACCCTGAAAATGATTGAAAATTTGAATCATTGAATTGTGATAACCTTTATAGCATGTGCCTATAAATGCAACACATCATCCACAAACATAATTTTGAAAGAAAAATGAAAATTTAGAAAATAATGGCAATGGATTACTGCTTCACATGATAGCATATATGTGATTGGTGAATATTTTGTGTTATTGATTGAGCCAAATTATCATTTAAAAGTTTCAGAATACAACTTTTTATCAGAAGAGAACAGAACAAATATTACGCACCATCATATTTTATTCCTGAAATGACATGAACTAACTAAATTGCTGGAAGGTATTCCAGTACAAAAATGCCCAAAACCAATTGCAGAGTCATAAATAAAATTTATTTGAATATAAATGAACCTTCTTGCAAATTGTCATTCAAAAAGTAGAATAAAAATAACAATTATTAATCTTCCGTCACAAACACAAAAAAGTTTTGATTTTGAAAAGAGTTCATATGACCCTGCAATGGTTAATAAGAAGAACAATGGCAAACAGAAATCCCATTAAATGTTTAAATCAACAAAATCAAATGGCAACAATCTCACAGTACAAGTCTGAACACGAATGTCTATTGCTATCATAGCATAACAGGACAGGTAAAGCAGCAAGTTTATCAAGTCACAACATCACATTACCTTCATAATTAAACACAGCTCTCCTATTGTCAAACATTATGCCAATAATAGCTGCTTTTACTCAAAATATTTCCTCTAATACACTCCAAGGAGCTAAACATTAATCATATTTCAAACTTTGGGCCCAATACTTTTTATAGAAGACCCGTGTGCCATTGAACAAAACACTACATGACCTTAATTCACTTAGGTAGCCTAAGACATGAACTCAATGAAGCAGGACTCAGTCCAGATATTGAGTGAGTTATTGTTTTACGTCGGTGGAGCAATATTGCAGTCATTAGCGGCGTCCAGATATTGAGATAACAGTACTATATTTGATTCACCTTCCTATGCAAAGCCTAAAATGCCAGTTTCCAACCTGACAGTTTTATGCCTTGCTGCTGACCCTTGAGTTTTCTGTGCTCTCTCTCTAGTCTGTAGGGGCACTATAGCAGCACAGAAAAGTAAAGGGTCTGCAGCAAGGCCTAAAATGACGTTTCAGAAACTGGCATTTAGGCTTTGAGAAGGAAGATATATTTAATTTGAAACAAGTAATATTTTGTGTTCTGTTATTTATATTTTTCGGCAACAACTTTGTTCTTCTCATTGGACAAGTTTTATTAGAGGAAATATGGTAACTTTCAAACAATTGACAAACAACTTTAATCACACAAAAAGGCTCTCATCTCTATCATACATGATATAAGAGAGCTGATTTGGCCAGATACATAAATGTAATAATAGTCATTCCCAATCACAGAGAAATGTATACTTTCTACTTATTTAAATTGCACAACAACACAGCTTTTGCACTTAGTGATGAATTATCATACAATTATGCTTAGTAACCTTAATTGTATGATGAAATATTAGTTTTAAATCTCAGAGATTTACATACATTTCATTCGATTGCACAATATCAAAGTTTAAGGTTTTATCAATCCTCACGATTAACAATTAAATAACTTTTGGTAACATAAAGATAAATATTTTCTACATCTAAATTTCTGATTATAAAGCACTTAAAGACAACTCTTGAATTCAAAGAATACTTGAACATAGTTGTACAAACAGAAGGTAAACATATTGATTATAGCCTTCACATGCAATATATATATTTCAAAGCATTTTATATATGTTTCTTAATATACACGCTCAGTATGTATCGCATTATAGAGGAAAAAATTTGTTTACTTGATTTTCAGAACCTTCATGATTTTGACGTAATTTGTAATAAAATGCTACTAATAATCATTCTTGATAAGAAAGAGTTTACACCAAAACCATAAAAGAGGGAAAATTGTAATATTTAATCCATTTCAATACTTTTTTTTGCATATATATAATGTGTTTCAGAAAGAAAGAAATAGATCAAACCTTGATTTTGGCGTGTATATTTTGCCCTCTACCTTCAGACATTTGGCCCAAGAAATCTGTAAATCAAGTAATTAATTTTGTCTTTGGAACTGATTCAACATAAATGCACTTCAATTTTGTAAATTTCAGTTTAAATCATAATTTTTGTTTAAAAAATGTTTTTTTCTTGACAAATACCATGTTTATCTCATCTCGTGAGGCAGGAAAGTTGTATATTATCACTCATTAAAATATAAACTTTCTTCCTCCCTCGATGAGATTAACATGGTATTTGTCAAGAAAAGACAAATATCCTCTAAATGTAACAGAGGTTATTTAGGGAATTACGAGCCGAGAAACTTCTCTGGAAAGAGAGTGTCATTTGACTAGATTTCACAATATTGCAAATTCATTATGACAATAATGATAAAATTCTGTTTTATTAGAAATTATGAAAATGAATTCCTACAGAATATAACACTTTTACAATCATGATCACTTAAGTCACGATATAAATAAAAATAAATGCCCAATTGAAGAAGAAAATGTTCTTCAGATACTCCAAATCTTGGAACAAACATTTCAAGTTGATAATAATCTAGCACCTTAGATAAAGTTATCAATATGTATCACTCACTTAGAAATAAAACGGAGCACTGTTGTCCATGACAACAAATGTTGTCGTAACAAAAAACACTTCAACAAACAATATCATTTGTATACCTGTGAAAGTCATTCACAAACTGTTACAGGATAAAGATAAGAATCCAAGAACAGTCTTGGGTCAGCGGCTTTTTCAGTAAAAATTCAAATTCATAAAGCAAAATATAGTTGCAGAACATTAATGAGCTAGTTAGAAATAATTATCATCCATATTACTGCAAATACAAAATATGGTTTGGTTTGCTTTTCTTATGTTCAACTTCAAATTTTCTCTTGAACTACCGTATATTACAATGTACACGGCGACCTCGTACATAGGGCGACCTCCTTTCTCAACCCCCAAAATTGCTGCCAAAATCATATATCTCATTAATAAGGCGACCCCCCTTCTATCAGGTCGTTGAAACGTTGAAACGGTAAGTGAGTTGAGTGGCTGCTAAGGTAATATTTTGGCCCTGAGTTTACTTACTGAGTATGTATACCTATATTCAAGTTATAAATTTTGGACTTCCTTAGAAGAGCTTAGAAAGAAGACTTGTTGAGTTTATATAAAAACTTTCATTAAGAAAGTAATATGAAATTTTAGGTGAAAATGTTTGAAAATTTAAATAAGTATTCATGTAAATAGTACATATGTTTTCAGTTGTTTAATTTTACATGAAAACTAATAATCTTAAAATATTTGGCAGATTTTGATAAATTGTATGCTTTTCTAAATGAGTACATATCATAAAATGAATGAATGTTTGACATGTATGAAAGTCAAATGAAATACACTGATAATCTTTCTTGAGGGTTAAATTGGCCACTAAGAATGATTTGGCACAAACGTATTCTACAGCATACTAAAATGGTGTATTTTAGGTTCTCAACTCGACAACTTATTTCTGCTTAGTCGAATTCAAGAAAATATCACAATTTCGGGGAATTAGGGAAGAAAAGAAGATTTTAAACAGACCCAAGACCGTTCAATTATTAAAAAAAACTTTCAAAGATTTACTGATCAGAGTTAAAAGAACAACAGGCAGTCACTAACAACAACAATAACAGCAATTATGCATAAAACTTTTACAAATCAACGATGATCCTGATATGAACTTGAGTCTGTAATGATTATGATCCAAGAAGAGTATTTATATATATATATATATTCATATATACTATTATACTGCAGAACATTAAACAAGTCAGCATGTTACAAACACAATATAAATATTTTTCATTGATATTTTAAATGTGACCACAACACAAAACATGGAGTTGAGAAATTAACCATTTCATTGACTGATACAGCACACATTATAATCATGATTCATCTTCTTCATATCCAAATCTACACACCTACGTTATGCAGTACAATAAAACAGGTAAATGAACAAGGTCTGTACATAACTGATGGTTGATTCTACAAGATACTGGCATGGCATGCCTGTTTCTCTAACTCAAACTCTTAACTTGTACAGGTTGGAACCACAGTCTGTTCATCCAGTTTATTATTTGTTTGATGATGATATACGCATTCTCTCTCCACAGAGGCAGATCAAGTCATAAAATGTGGATACAGCCTCTGTTATATTACGCCGACTTTGTGGGATAGAATTGGAGATGCCTGGTTGGAGGCAATAAAAGTTAGTTGTGCAATCAGCGATGCTGTTCTAAAATTATCATTTTTGCTACTGAATCATGGCAAAAGCATTGTGATATGAACCACCCTTTCCATGCCAGGAGCGTTGTCATTTGATAAAGAAATTCAAATGGATTGTGGTGCAATTTTTTGCGGGAACCAGAGGATTTTTGCGTAATTAAGGGACAGTAGCCGTTTTTAGGGGGAATATAAGGTGATGTCAGGAAAAAGAAAATAGATAGTTTGAAATGAAAGACAATGTATTTAAACTAAATAAAGCAGTAATAAATCAATCATATAATGTAAAGTTCAGTCATGCTATTCATTTTTCTTACACAAAATGAATTAAAGGTGGTCACACGAAAATGGCCACCAATGTCAATTATCTAAAAAATTTCTCTCCGACTATAGAAGATTTGCGTAATGAGATTTTTGTTACTATCAAATAAAGACATTTAGCATTAACTTACAATTATCATTGAAAAATTGAAAAAAAAATACATTAAAAAAAAAACCCATGCTACTGCCCCTTAGGATCGGTGGATTTAACCCTTATTCTGAATGTTCTTAAATACATAAGCAAAGCTAGTGACCACTTCAAGATTATGCTCTTTGTGTTTGGCACTTCTGAATCTAGAAACATATTGAAACATGACAGTCAAAGTCAAGTTCAATTGATAGTATCATTCCCTTCTGATATCATAATCATTAGTAGTATGGTATAATCAAATCCATTGAACTCGATTTTAGTAAGATATCCTAATATTTGCTTTATATTATCATTCATAAAAATTGGCTTTTTTGTTGAACATTAGCAATCATTTGATCTAAGTGCAATCTGACCAAGATTCACAGACTTAGATTCCAACTCTGTACTATTACAAGTTTTCATATGTCTCAGGACATGTTTTAGCTGTCCTGTTGCTGATGTGAACACAAGCATAGGTGGTCGCATTGCCCTGTTGTAGATGGAACCGCCACAATGTCCTGGACGTTTCCGTGGTGACAGCTGCAGTCATCTCGGGACTATTTGAATTATTGGTTTGGACTCCTGAACTACTTTCAGCACTGTTCTTGCTTAAAGCTGGCCCTGGATCAGGAGAGGCTAAACTGCTAGCTAAGTTATCAGATGAGGCTAAACTGCTTGCTAAGTTATCAGATGAGGCTAAAGTGCTGGCTAAGTTTTCAGGAGATGCTAAACTGTTGGCTAAGTTTTTATCAGGAGTACTTTGGTCTGATGAGTCATTTTCAATAATACTAGAATCATCATTATGGACTGTTGAATTGTTCTCAAGAATACTACTGTTATCATGATTGACTGTTGAGTCCTTCTGGAGAATACTTGAGTTTTCACTCTGGACAATTGAATCTTTTTCAAGAATATTATTTTGATCAATATTGGGGACTGTTGAGTCATTTTCAAGAATACTAGAGTTGTCATTATGGACTGAAGGATCTTGTTCAATGTTACTAGAGTTATTGTTACAGACTATAGAATCCTCACTGACTGAACTTTCACAAGGGACAATCAAAGTATTTTCCTTACTGCTGGATGTGCTACTATCAACTGTATTGTTCTCAGTCGGACCATTGGATGAGTCTTCAGACTTATGAACAACAGATGCATCACTGTGGACAATGAGATGATTCTCCAGGCAACTGGACTTAGCAAAATATTCATCACAGACACTGCACTTGAAACACTTGTGCTTGTCTGGAACTGAATCAAGTTCCTCCTTTGGCAAAGTCTCTGATGATATGAAATGGTTTCTATTTGTTGAAGACTTGACCTTCTTTTTCCCCTTTGGTGAAGATTTGCTTTTGATAAGAGATCTTGGAGACATTATATCCACAGTTTGTCTAGATCTGGAAGGGTTCTGAGCTTTTGTGGTGTTTGGTACATTTTTCCTATTGCACGGACGTCGTGATGGAGGAAGCACAGGAAGAATTTCGGGACTGATTTTAGTGTTAACAGAAGATGAACGCGTCCGGCGAGGACCATTTAAGAAATTCATCTTCTCTTCAATCAGACGCTTTGAACTCCTTGTTATAGGGAAGGGTTCAACCTTTATTTCTTCTTCTTTAGTTTCCTTCATCATTGCCTTGACATAACCTGTACTAAGATCAGTTTTGGTTACTTCAGGAGTTCTGGGCACAGGTGAAGTACCATTAACTTGTTGAGAGCCTACTTCTTGTCTGGATGATATTCCTCCAAACATTTCACTGTTGTCCTCCACTTCACACTTGACAGAACGAAGAAGAACTTTCTTCTCCGATATCTTCACATTCTCCGACCGCAGGGAGTGTCTACGCAACCTGACTGTAGCGTTGTGACTCAACATATGAGCGTCCAAATGACTCAAGTGGCTGAAGGTCATTCTGCAGATAATGCAGTAGAACGGGTTCTTCCTTGGTACGCACTGCTGCATCACATCAGGGTGGGAAGCTGCAATGTGGTTCTGGAGCTCAATAAAGTGACTAAAGGACTCTGTGCAGGTCTCACAAGAGAGATCGTTCTCAGTGTGGCCCTCAATGTGATCCTCAAACAGTGTGGAGTCTGAGAACATCTCCTTGCAGATGACACACTGGATTTCATCCATGTGGGTGCGAAGGTGGTTCTTCAAGTCCTTGATCTTCTGGAACTCTGAGCAGCACCTGTCACATTCAAACCGTGCCTTCCTAGCACTTGTTCTTAAAGGTCCTCTGTAGAACTTTCTTCTTCTGGAGAAGTTAGTCTTTCTCCTTCCAGTTCCTCTTCTTCCAAGTCTCACTTCTGGAGGTTTGTTGACATAGCCAACCCTTGGTTTTCCTCTGCAACTTCCTCTTCCTCTACCTCTTCCTCTGTGAGTGCTTCTCCAAACAAATCTTTTCCTTCCATACCGGGAAACAGTTTCCACCATAGAGTCTTCTGATCTCTCAAGCAATTTCTGTTTTATGATGGAAGGGTCACAAAAATGAACTTTGTCATGACTCTGCAGTTCATCCAATGTTTGGAACACTTCTTCGCAGACATCACATTGATAGTCAGAGGAAATCTTATTTTCGAACTTTTCACTTTGTCCAGTGTTACCTTTGTCTTCATGTACCTCCATGTGTATCTTCAAATCAGTCTTCTTCTTAAACCCATCACCACATACTGGACATTCAAAGGTCTTGAAGAAGTCCACATTATCAAAATGAGTGTTCTTGTGATCATCCAACCGTTCTTCATTTGGAAATTTAGCCTTGCAAAGACCACACTTAAATTTTCGCTTTGAAATTTTCTTTTTAACCACAGTATGTTCTTTTGGTTTTCGTCCTCTTTTTACCTTAGGTTTGACCTCAAAGTGAGTGTCCTTGTGTTGCTTCAGGCTGTGGGGATAAGCAAACCCAGCCTCACACATGTCACACTTATAAATCTGGACGTCGGTGTGGACCGATTGGTGTTTCTGGCAGTCATGAGTTCGTTTGAAGAACTTCTTGCAGATGCCACACTTGACTGGACAGTTCATCAGCTCTCCTTCTTCATCGAAGTGTTTCTTCTTGTGCATCTTCAAGGTGACGCTGACTGAGAAGCCCTTACCACATACATCACATCTGAACGGCTTCTCCTTTACATGGGTCAACAGATGAGTCTTCATATGAGACCTCTTTAGGAACTGCTCCGGACATTTTGGACATTTTACAGTCCCATTGAGGACTTTTTCCTTGTGATTCTTCAGCATATGGGCTCTGAGGTAGTTCATCTTACTGAAAGGGACATTGCACACACTGCAGTGCAGAAGCTTCTCTGCTGTGTGAACCTTGGACATGTGGTCCTCCACATCAGCTTTGGTAGCCAGTGGCTTCTGACACAGCTTACAGATGAAGACATCAAGGTCATTGTGGTTGATCATGTGCTGCTTGAGGGAGTTTAAAGAGGAGAAACCTTTGTCACATTTCTCACATTTGAATGGCTTCTCCCCAGTGTGCAATGCCCGGTGAAGTTTCAACTTGTCCTCCTTCAAGAAGGACTGATCACAAAAGTCACAGGGGAAAGGCTTGGTGCTCACATGGACCTTCATGTGGATCCTGAGCTGCAGCTTCCGGTAGAAGCCCATGTCACACTCGTCACATCTGAAGGGCTTGTCCTTGTCATGCTGTTCCATCATGTGTTGTCTGAGGAGGTCAAGAGCATTGCTTCCATTGAAGGAGGACTCACACAACACACACTTGTACGTCTCCTTATCAAGGGTGTGTTTGTTGTTATGTTCCCTGAGTTGCTTGCGACTTGGAAACTTGATATCACAAATCATACATCGGTTGTGCTCTATTTCTGGGAACTCTGTCCTCTTGCTGTGTGAGCTTTGTTTTATCTCATTGTTCTTTGTCAACCCGTAATTTATCAAATTTGTTTTTGTGTCTGCCGGCTTCAAGCTGTTATGTTTTTTCTCTGGTTTGATACCAGTTTGTTTGACACCCTTCCTCACCCAAGTGTGGGACCTCATGTGATTCTTCAAGTGGTTTGGGTACACAAACTTCTTCCCACAGAGGTCACAGCAGTAATTCTTAGCAAGACCATGTGACTTTTCATGCATCTTGAGGTAAGCTAGGTTGTAGATAACTTTATCACACTGGCCACATTTCACCTCTCCCCGAGCCAAGTGTGCCTTCTTGTGAACAAGATAAGCTGATTTGTTAGGAAGTTCAGCCTGACAGTACTCACACGTCTGCTTTAAACGTGGACGCCTTTGTTTCTGTCTCATTGTCTTGTTAAGGAACTCATTGTTGGTGTACTGTTCGGCGGACTTCCCTTCAAATATGCCATCCTTTGTGTGCTTCAGTTCAAGATGCTTCTTCAGGTGGTTGAGACGGAGACACTCCTGGCCACAGAGGGAACACTTGAACATTCTACCAGTCTTGTGGGCCTCGGTATGGGTCTTCAGGTACCCCTGGTCCTTAAACTGCTTGCCACAGATCTCACATGAGAAGGGTTTACTGTTGGTCTCTGTATGCTTGAGCATGTGGCTGTCCAGCTTGGCCTGAGATTGGAATCCTCTCCCACACACCTTACACCTACAGGGCACCTGCTCCCATTGGTGGAGTCTATGTACAGGCTGCATGTTGCCATTCTGAAAACTCCGTTGTTGGTGATGAATCATCCCTCGCCTTTGAGCATAGTACATTGATGCATCTGTCAGATTAACCTCCTTCTCTTTCTGGGATCCCAGCAGTGTGTAAGAGCCTGTGCTGTGTGACTGGATGTGTTCAGGATGGTACTCGGCAAGAGTTGAGGAAGGGGTTCCCTCCAGACAAAGAGCGTTATAAGTCATTGGCCCTGGAGCAGACGTATTCACAGATGTCACGTTTGTCAAGACCTCATAATTTGGTGATCCTAGGAGATAGGAACTGTCACTGGGCATTTCCCGAACGCTTTCTTTCAACACTGGCATATGAGGCGGACTGAATTCATCTTGTAACTCATTGACAAGGGAGTAATTGTTATAACCTGAAGGGCTTGAGCCATTTGGTAAAGCGTTTGAATGGTGATAACTGTTATGGTATCCCGAGTTGTTGGACATGTCATGGATGAGCGGGTAACTGTTATTGACAGGTGAGCCTGAGTCGGAAGATAAAGCATTGAGGAAGGAGAAGTTGTTGCTGGCGGCAACATTCTGCTCTTTGGTCAGCAGGGTTTGATATGTGGGGTCTGGTTCAGACACAGGCCGGAGGGTCTGCAGTTCGTAGTCTAAAGAGATGGGTCGCCATGACGACTGGTACATGTCGGGGCTGCCTTGAGTTGGAACATCATGCACCACATGATGCACTGGCTCCAACTCTGCATACTCCTCGTGGTTGTAGAACATGTTTGAAGAATTCAACTCTGGAGGGAGGACAATATGGTTAATATATCACTTTTACTCTCTTTCTACTTCTTAGTTTAATAAGAAGTCATCTCAGTCAATGAGTCTACATCTTGCTTTGTCATATAGTTCACAAATTTCCAAAGAATTAAGATGAACCCTTATTATGTCCTTGATGCTTTATGATGCACTTCTGTCAATTTGAAAAGTTAGTTCTGTAGGCACATCATAAAAACGTCTTACATTTTATGATATGAGTTCTGTGCATCTCATTTCAATTCTGAAAGAGTTTTAAAAAACAATCCATTCTTCAATTTCATAAAATGATTTCCTAATTTGGTGTTTTCTGTATTTTCCAAAATGTGAGGTCATTTTGACATGGGTATTTGTCCAATCAACATCTTCAATGTGATATGTTTAGTCCAGGACATGGGGTCATTTTCATAATTTGAATATTTAGCCGGGCATCATCTTCATTCAATCATCTGAAACAAAAGACAAAAGTATAAGAAAGATATTCAATTCAAAACCAATAATTGTAACATATTTTTTCCCAAAATAATGACATCATATACCTATTGCCTACATACTATTCCTTGGACATCAATCCTATGGCCACCCCGTTTCTCAGCCCCCCCTCCCCCTAAAATTGCTGTCAAAACAATATCTCAGACCATTCCATAAGTCATAGAAACAGACAACATGGCAAAAAACACTTGCTAGGTTTGGTGATGGTACATTTATGACGATAAGTGAAAAATGTGTTATAAAGAAGTTCATATGTTACTTACGGTTTCTGTCATTAAATTTGCAGATAAATTCACATTTAAACTCGAGAACATCAATCAAAAACAAATTTATAAACTGACTTGTGAAATCATGGAAACGTTTGAAAGAAATTGTCAACACCAAAATTTTCCTTTTCTTAATATCTTAATGTAAAAGTACTTTAGAAATTTGTGTCCATGAGAGCATTGCAATAACAAATGTTAATTGAATCTGATTAAAAGAATAGTTTACATGGAAAGGACTAATATTACAAATTTCAATATTCCTGATAATTTTTCGAGAGGTTGTGGAAGTAAAGTTGTCATGTTTACCAAACACCTCAGGTGAGGTGATTTGAGATTAACGTCACTTTCAAAAGTATTTAACTTTTAAATCACGGCTGCTACTACAATTGCAGGGAGAAAGCCTGCAACACTATTGTGGCTAGAAATTGCAGTGAAACCTGCAAGGATTGGCTGGAACTAGTGAACCATGGATGGTACTGCACTGAAATTCAGTGTAGCATTGCACCCAAAACTGACTGTGTGTAGAACAGTTCATTACTGCAGACAGAGTTGCTGAACGCCAAGCGTGATTCACATGACTGACAAGAATGACTAGTAAGAAATTAAAAGAATAAATTTATTTACCCTTTCCCCCAATATGCTTGAAAACAGACACATAAATAATATGTTTTTAGTTTCTAAGGGATCAGAGATCAAAATATTAACATCCCATCAGTAATGATTCGAAGTAGCTGAAAAATCGAGACTGTTAGTGATGTGTATTTGGTAGATTTGGTACAGACATTTCACCACACGATACGTATCACAATATTTCATAGCAATACAAAATTTGACACAATACACTATTTCAAGGTTTTTGACAAAATAAAACATTAACTTTTGATAAATACTAATTTTTAGATAAAAGAAGCAATTTAAATATCACAATAAGTATCACAATACGGAGAATGTATCATGATACGTGTATTGTCGGATCGTGTATCACAATTCACGAATACCACAATATATCTTCACACCTCTAGTACCGGGTATTTGGGAAATAAAATTCCTCGGGACAATCTACTTTTTAAACAATTTACGTGTAGCATGTTACCAATTGTTATTTTTGGTTGCTAAAAAGCTTTCAAATTGATAAAGAGTAGGGAACATACATTTGTGGAATTTGTTTCTCATACAACATGACAGGCATTGCTCATTAATCTTATCATTAAGGTGAGGTGATATGGGGTTTATGGCCGCTTTCAAGATTATTTCACTTATATAGCGGCTGCTAGTATCATTGCAGGGAGAAAGCCCACAATACCATTTTGACTATGTATTGCGGTGAAACCTGCGAGCATCGTTTGGAATTAGCGAACCAGGAGAGGAACTGCGCTGAAATTCAGTGTAGCATTGCACCCAAAGCTGACTGCGTGTAGAACAGTTCTGAACTGCAGACAATGTTGTCGAACCCCTTGCGGGATTCCAAGCAGGGTTCGAAATTAGCACTAGCCCGGTAGCCCATGGCTAGTGAAAAAGATGCTGGGCTAGTAAAGTGCAATCATTGGTAGTCCGAAGGACTAGTTGAATTTTACGAAAATATGATTATATTGCTGTATTTGGCTAGTCAGAATATCTTTGGGCTAGTGCTCACAGAAATGCACTAGTCCGAATGGCTAGTACCCCAATAGGACTAATTTCGACCCCTGCCAAGCCTCATCCAAAGTCGAACGCGCTACCCACTGCACTATCTTGCCCCCAATCTTATCATTAACTATTTGTAAAAAGTGGGTATTCTATACATACCTTTCAATTAGCATTACTAAATGTAATAGGTGCAGTAGTATGTTTTATAAGGTAAATAAAAAGATATCAGAAAAATGAACATAATTGATGTTGATGGCAAGACAAAAGAAGCATTTCTAAACCATTATGCTGTGTTCTCTTGTGCTTTACGAATCCACTTTCCTACCTCAATTGATTTCAAGGTGTTACAACTAAAATGGCCGCCAGCAGTTTGTGCCTGATTCTAATTATTCATTCTACTACAAAGCTAGAGTTATTGTGATCATGGACTCTTTGAAGCTGATTATTTGTCATAAACTAATATTTATCACGGAAATTTAAAAAAATAATTTCAAAAACATGCTACTGCACTTATGCACTAGTATACTATTTTTAAGAAATAGTCAAATCCATTACCTTTTCAGACACATTGTGAGTTTACAAAATATAGGAGGGATCTAGTTTTTGATTCTGGTACAGCCAGGTAAAGATACAAACTCACACAAAACTAATCCTAGCAAACACAAACAGTAAATAAATCATCAATGATAATGATATTGGAAATATTAGATGTATTTAGACGTACTGGAAACTTGCTTACTAGAGGTGTAACGATACAGGAGGGTTGCGATACAATACATATCCAAAATCAGGGTCACGATACATTACGAATCCCGATACATATAATCTCCTGACATATTGATGTTTCATAAACTTTTGGAGTCAGTTAATCTTGAGTACGAATTTACTTGAAGCTTTTTTGATGTAATCGTAATATAATCAAACTTGCAAATTTTAGAAGAGGTTCTTATGTGCATAATGAAGTATCCTTTTAATGGATATCTCAGTTTTTAGCACCTATATTGAGAATATATCATTATTCTAATGTATCCCGATACGCGTCCTACGATACGATACGATATATTGTGGCAAATGTATCGTGATACGATAATGAATTGCTTATTCCTTTCTATACTAGCTTATCTTGCCATGTGTTTTGATCATTCATGACACAATAATGTATACTTTTAATTGTTCATCATAGAGCATTTTTTTAGACAATCCTTGATCTTAAATGTACAACAAGATTTGGAGACAAGGAAACAGTTTAGGAAAAAGAAAACCCAACTGTGGTTATATTTACCATGTTGACACAACAGCAATGACTTAGTGACATATGTAGTCTGTAGGAAACATATTCCACAATAAATCATCTAAATTATCACCAAATATGCTAACTGGAGTCAGAAGAACTGTTTAAAAGACAACTTGATTCATAACATCAGCCAAGCTATTCTCATAATCCCCCATTCCACTAACCAGAGTTCAAGTCTGGCAGTTTGGGAAATTAATCAATAACTGTAACAATGTACAGCATTAGCTATTCACAGAACATTTCGAGACTGCTGGCTCCATTTTCATCATTTTTACTGCTTAAGACACGATATACAGTTTTAAAGTAATAAGATATATACTGAATAATTTGAAATAACGTATTTATAGAAGGAAGTCTGTACATTCTTTAGAAACCAAGTCGAGTTCGATCTGATCTCAGCTGGGGGCTCTGTGTAGCTTTGCACAAATATTCCTCAACTCAAAAACATACACAATAAGAAACATAATAATTATACAATATAATATAGTAACATTAATAATACAACATTGAAAATATTTACGGAAATACCTACATAGTCGATTTTTAAATATTTAAAACCCATCTTATTTTCTTCTGCACGAATACATCAGAACCCGGAAGTGAATCGAAATCATCTGAAGAGCTGCATGTCCAATTCGGGAACACGTAACAAAGCAAACTGAATGTGTTTTTTACTTTGTTAGCTTTCACAGAAGTTCTCTCTGATAATTTGCAAATATGTTTGGAGGTCAATTTTAAGAGTTAATTTTATTGTGTAATATACTTTATTTATTTGTTTAAGTTAAAGTTTTAAAAGTTGTGTTCACACTTTCTCTATGTATTATCACAAATACGGCGTTCAACATGGTTACGTAGAAAAACCATATATGACATTGAGTTTGAAACTCACTAGACTAAAGGATTGTATGGCGTGTTCGAAAAAATATATAAAAGGCATCTTAAATCTTTTTAGCACAAAACAGACTTGAACTAGATTCTAGACTAGTATCTGATGCCAGAGAAAAATATATATATATACATTCATTTATATAAACAGTTCAAATGTGTCCAACTCTCAGGTCTTATCTAGAATAAAAACAATTTGTTGAAACTTCGATGACGTTATTCACTAGTACTTTCAACCTTTCGGTATCTTCAGGTGAATCATTTGTAAACATCCCTGCTGGTACAGAGAATAAAGCATTTATTTTATCAGAATGAGCTCAGACTGTAGACTCTTCCTCAGTTCTTTGTTAGACATATGCCTTATTATTATTTAAAAATACTAGTGGTAATGTATACAGTTGTCTCATAAGAAAGTGTAAAATGGTGCAACTTGAGACGTTAAAGGATTATTTTAGGTGCGCTTCGATGCAATCCTGATGTAAGGGCATATAACTCTTACAGGCCTGTCGCACTCTCAAGGCAATGGACGGTTACAACTAGCTGCATTACACTTATATTATATTTTACTTGACAACATAAAAACATTCCCAAATATTTCAGTCTTTTTAGCAATTTCGACTAGCGCTTATTTGTAACAAAGACAGGTGTTACTATTGATAGATTTTCAATTTGAATGATAGTATGTTTTACAGTCATGTCCAGAGAGTTTTTAGGTTAAAAACCAATACAATATAAACTCAATATTTTCTTTGTACTTGACCAATAACCTTGTTTCTCAGTGCGTCAGTGACATTAGCCGCTTCAAAGATCAAGATCACCTCACCTCACGGCGCTATACTTTAAATAGTGAGTTTGCGTTGTTTTGTACAATTTCAGTGTTTCATAGTTCTTCATAATCTCAAACCTTGTTTAAACCGATGATGTTTTCGCCATAACTAATTTCAATATTTTGATATCTTACCAAAAAGCAATGCGAAACTGTTGATGTTAGAAACAATAAAACGTTTGAATTGGGAGGAAATAACAATTAACGTACATATATTTTAGACATTCTCTCCCCACAGAGGCAGATCAAGTCAGGTTTAATCTGCCGCTGTGGGGAGAGAATGTATTTTACACTACACTATCTTTGAAAAAAATGTTCAACTGTCACATGTGAAATCAAGTCTTTTATCAGTGAGAACCTACTGTGACTGAAACAACTTTGAAAAATGGCATACATGTCAAATCAATTTATGATTACGTGCATCACATACTACAACATCACATCACACGTGACATCTAGTATTCTGACATTGATCACTGGCAATACGTGACTGCAATAAGCATATATATCATAAATACCTTGCAACAGTTGCAACGCGAGAGTCTACGAACCCCTACAGTAGGTATTCTAGATATTGTGATAAAAATCTATTTATTTCGACCTATATTCAGTAGTTAATCTGACTTATCCATGGCATTTTGTTCTTTCAGTTTCAGAACTGAAACATCTCTTGAATAGGTAGACAAGGCTCCCTATAACTTCTTTGGGAGTCATTTACGAAGTTGGAATGACAATAATTCAGAGGAATTTATGGATGACAACTTCTCTGTTCATTGTAAGCGACGTTTCGACACAGGTTCTTGAAATGTCGCATACAATGAACAAAGAAGTTGTCATCCATATATTCCTCTGCATTATAAGGCTCTCTATGTTGTAACATATGTAAATTATTTTACAACAATTTTTGACTATAACATTGACTTGATTCAGTTGTTATAGAGTATATTGATCACTGATAAGACGTGGCTATGAAATACGCGTGTATATATTTTACATATATTATACTTTTCACACAACAGTTGCAACGCGAAAACCTACATTAAAAAAATCTAAAATAATAACACTATCCATTTAAACAAAGACTCATTTATATGTTCAATACGTGAATTTGATTTTTACAAATAAGTGCAATAATGAAGTTCTAGAAGATTAACTTTAGTTCTTGCGTGTAGCAATGAACAATCATCAAGAGATAATGTCATATACGATGCGCAATCTTGAATAATATGTTCAGTATTATTGAAACCAATGACTTCTGTCTGTTTGAAGTGAACTATGATACGGAAAACTATAACGTGACTGAAATAAAATTCAAACACCAAAAGTTCAAAGTTCTCACCAGGAACATATAAATCTGTCAAATATTATCTGCCTCTGTACTTGTACTATAGGCCTAATGACCCGAAATTCAGAACAAACGTCATTCTTTCAGTTTATACTTTTAATTTAGTCAATATGTTAAGCAATCATAACTACATTTCATGTACAAGGAACATATTTGATACAGAACAATTTTGGCATCAACCAATAGGAGCATTAGATCTAAAGTACAAGTCCTGAATCTTAATCTAACCCCTACAAAGGAAACATTACACCCATGCAGCTTCTTCACGGGTTAGACTATAAAAATGCGATGTCTTTTTAAGGTATTATTAATTTTTGAATTCCATTTAAAAGCAATTATTTAATAGTTTATGAAAATGAAAAGTTTGTGTCACTTATATACATTAAAGGGGTATGCCAATGTCTCTAATTAATTTGGTGGGCGTCTTTGATTGCTACTTGGATAAATGTCAATTTCTTGATAAAGGTAACTGTTTCAGTTTCCACTATGGACTTCTAGACAAGCAATAATACGTCGGGTAATGGCGTTCATGAGACGTTAAATGACATAATCCGATAGTCGTCTCCACTCTTCATTGATCATCTTGTCATTATGGCCTGAGGTGGCTTTTATCGTTGCCTTACTTGTTTGGCAATGTGGTCCCCAGGGACGATCTCTCGACGACATTTCAGAGGAACTCTTTTGCCGCGGCTAGACGTTGGCTAGACGTTGACGTGACGTTTTGCTGAGCAAGGATATCACGTACAGTCAAGCAGTATGGGGTCTGATATCATCAAGGTGTAGAAATGGTCCGTGTGTGCAAATGATTTCTTAGCACGTTCTTTTCTATCATGGATGCAAACCAGAGATGCCTAAAGCATTTATAAATATCATTCTAGAACGTTTGTAAATGCATTTCAATTTTCCCAAAGAAGTCTCCAAAACGCAAACCATCTTATTTAGATGGTGATCAAACCCTCTTCCCTAGGGTTACTTTATGATATGAAACTGTTTAATTAATAACAAGCGCTTAAAATAATTTATTCAGTTATTCAGGTTATGCATATCAAGGTGTAAAGTTTCTTTTGCAGGTGGGTTTATAAATCTGTTGAAAGACTTGATATACATTTACGGGTTCTAGACGAAGACTTTGTTTAGAAATAGAAATGTAACCTGTAGATAGCTACAATGTCTTTAGCATTCTAGTAAAATAATAAGTTTTTTTCATCATTCTTCCGGTATCTAAATATTCGAATTCAATAGGACCCTGCTGAGGTAGATAAGCTCTTAGACTCCGAAGAATAGCTTCGATGATAGAAACAAATGAAAGTAAAACTCATGAACTTCATCAATCTAAATAAATTTAGATCAACAGGTTTTATATTTGGTCATACTGTTATGACCAAATATAAAACCCGTTGATCTAAATTTATTTAGATTGGAACTTCATATACATGTCATTTATTGAATATTGGATTGCAAGGGGATGTGCAATTGATAGATGTAAAACATAGTCTTCTTATTCCCTTTTATAGGGGCCATAGGGTCACAAATCCTAAAATTAAGTATAAAAGTGATGTGATTTCAGATACCGGTAATCAATTCAGAAATGATAATTGCTCAAATATTTAATTGATAATTTCATTAAAAAAAACTCAATGAAAATCAAGCTCGTTTAAGGGGCCATAGGGTCACAAAACTGTAAATTATAATCATTAAAAGTAGAAGTCTCTACACAATGTTTCAGCTTTCTAGTCCTTTTTCTTCTGGAGAAATGAACTTTTTCAAAATCAATTAAACTATAAAAATTCTTTAATTCAATTTTAGCAAAACAAGATCTGACCATGAAGAAGGTTATTATCGACGCAGACACAGGGGTTGATGACGCCATTGCAATCATGATGGCACTGTACAGTGAGGATATAGAAGTCCTCGCTATAACGTGTCTCGCGGGCAACACAAGCCTGGACAACGCAGTACGGAATACCGCGAGGCTTGTGCAACACTGTCAGAAATGGGTGCGTGATCTTATAATAAATATATACTTACAACAAACCCAGATATGTCTAAGAAAATGTCTTTTAAAAGAACATTTCAAATATGGATGTAGTGTATTGTAGTGTGACGAAAGTAACCTTGCTACAAGTAAATAGTAAGCCGGGTGCCGATGGTTGAGTGGAACAGATTTTAGGAAACTCAGTGTTGGAGATTATTGTTCGAGTTTGAGAGCGCCAAAGGCAATGACCCTGAAAGAGTACAAGAAAATGTACACTTATTTTGCCATAGTTATTTCTAAATAAAACAAAATCAAAGGTAATAATGGTCCATTAAACAGAAACCACCGAGACGATCAAGGAATATATTAATTAAAAAGTGAATCACTTTTCATAGACTGATATGAGTCTCCAAAATCCTTTGAAGAAACATTTTCAAAACCATTGTTTTTATTGCCTTTCATCCAAGCTGTGGTGACAAAAGGGGTAATAATTGTACATAGTAGATCACATTATCCCCCCCTTAGAGGTCAATATCAAGTCGTATCTAACCTCTGTTGCAATAACGACAGTTTGCGGGTTCCCTAAAACATAACACAACCAGCTATAAAAAAAATGCTAAAGCAATTTTGAAGTGCTACGTAGTGCAATTACTGGTATGAAGGGCGTAATTAATAATAAAACAATATCTGTTTTGAGCGGTTGACAAATGTTTCCAGAAAGAAATATTAATTGGCTCAATTAAAATTCTTAGGTGCCCATCTACAGAGGAGCCAGTGAGTCACTGGGGGAGAACGTTCTGCCTGCAAGTCGGTTAAATTTCCATGGAACTGACGGTCTTGGAGATGCTGATTGGTCAGAAGCGGTTGAGACTGGACCAATCCAATCAGAGCCCGCTGTCAATGCCCTTATAAGGATTGCCAAAGAGAACAAAGGTAGATATACAGTGAACCTTTCTAAATTTATTCCGCTGAGTGCACGCGTATTGCATAGAGTCTTTAGTCTTTAGTCTTTAGTCTCAGAAGTATTTTGTTTTTCAATATTTACAATGCTTTTAAACAAAATGGAGCTAAATAGATGCTTAAATATTCAGTTGAAGTCTACTAATAGTAAAGCAAGCCAAGATCCTTCAAAGCTCAAAGTGCACAGATTATATCATTACCCCATTCTCTTCCCACAGAGTCAGATCGAGTTAAGAAATGTTGATATAGCCTCTGTTATAGAACGCCGAAATCTGTGGGTTCCGGCAGTTTTCCCTAGCGGGAAATAAATTGCACCGCAATCCATTTGAATTTCTTTATCAAATGAGAATGCTTCTCGCATGGAAAGGGTGGTTCATATCACAATGCCATTGCCATCATTTAGTAGCCAAAAAGATGATTTAAGAACAGCGTCGCTGATTGAACAAATAACTTTAATTGCCTCCAATCAGGCGTTTTCCATTCTATCCCACAATATATATATATAACATAGGCTGTATTAACATTTAATGACTTGATCTGCCTCTGTGGGGAGAGAATGTCATTACCCTGAAGGAATAGTACTTTCGATGCCGTTATTCAACGCTTCTCACGACCCGTGTTCCGTGTTCAGGGGCTTATTGGTACAGCTAGGTAGACTGAACGCAGTGTGAATGAAGTGCCTTGCCCGGGGACACAACACAGAAGCGAAATTTTCCACCAAGAAACTTTCCGTTCACTACGAGAAGACTCTGTGCTAGAACGAGGGCCCATCTCAGTAGTGTAAACTCATATGTTTTAATCCTAGAAACATTGTCGAACTTAATAAGTCTGTTGCCTCATGAATATTTTCAAGATGGTTCACGGAACATGCCTTTTAAAACTTATACGGGCTGAAGACTTGATACCCTCATTGGTATATTATAACAGAACGACATGTTTCAAATTCCTGCCGACAGAAAACAAATACATTACGAGGCTATTACTCACATTCAATATTTAAATAATAACATCATGTTAGTTCTGCCCTATTTTCAAACATTTTCTCGAAAATTATGTAATAATTTTATTTCAGGCGTAATCAGCTTAATTACATTGGGACCTTTGACGAACCTCGCACTTGCAGTTGGATTGGAGCCGGGACTCCTCGACTACTTTCAGAGTATCTACGTAATGGGAGGCAACACAGATGGTAACACAAACTTCAATAGTTTCAGGCTTTCCTAAACGTCTCTGTCCGCTGTATGTATGTTGTCTTCTACGTCAGAACTGCATTGTCCCTTCGGAAATTTCTCTCTTGACTAACCATGTACAAATGTTCTCGGGGGAAACACTAATTGGTGTAATTGCCAAACTAATCCAGTGAATCGCTAGAGGAGATTGCTGTTCCTTTGCATGGCATTGTTCTTTGCCTTTGATATGCTGCGCTCAATGAAAACAGTGCCTTATTGATATACACTATTATCATTCTTTTTAATGATTATCCTAATCATCCTCCTATTCATCATCATCATCATCCACCATCAATATCATCCATTATTGATATCATTCATTATTAATATAATTAATCATTAATATAATCTATTATTGATAGAATAATATCATCATCACCATGAATGATATTGTTAATTTTAGCTCATCTTGCCTGTAAGGCCCGATGGGCTTATGGCATGGCATGGTGTCCGGCGTCCGTCCGTCCATCCGTCGGTCCGTCCGTAAACTTAGTGGAATTTCGACTTCTTCTCCAGAACCATAAGGCCTAGAAAGCTGAAACTTGGTGTACGGGTACGAACTCCTTGGCTAGTGAGGATTATAAATTGTAGCTTTGGTGGCTCTGTGGTCCCCTAATAAGGGTCACAGGGGCCACGCCCTTACAATCTGTTTTCATCTTCTTCTCCAGGACCATAAGGCCTAGAAGCTGAAACTTGGTGTACAAACTCCTTGACTAGTGAGGATCACAAATTGTAGCTTTGGTGGCCCTATGGCCCCTAATAAGGGTCACAGGGGCCACGCCCTTAAAATCTGTTTTAATTTTCTTCTCCAGGACCATAAGGCCTAGAAAGCTGAAACTTTGTGTACAGACTCCTTGGCTAGTGAGGATTATGATTGAAGCTTTGGTGGCCCTGTGACCCCTACCCTAATTAGGGCCACAGGGACCACATCCTTCAAACATATTTTCATCTTCTTCTCCAGAAGCATAAGGCAAAGAAAGCTGACGTTTGATGTACAGACTCCTTGACAAGTGAGGATCATAAATTGTAGCTTTGGTGGCCCTGTGGCCCCTAATATGGGTCACAGGGGCCACGCCCTTAAAATCTGTTTTTATCTTCTTCTCAAGGATCATAAGGCCTAGAAAGCTTAAACCTGGTGTACAGACTTCTTTTCTAGAAAGGATTATTACTTATATATTTTGTGACCCCATGGCCCCTACTAGGTGGAGAACAACATTGGCCACACTAAAGCAAAATCAAATGTAAAGCCTGATGAGCTACAGAGCCAATGGCTCTATTTTTATCATTAATATTACTACCATTATGTCATTTTCATTCTTATCACAAAAATGGACACAACACACAAAACAATTTTTTGCGGTAAGAAGTAAAGTTTTAAGTTGCAAGTGATTAAGAATAAAGACATGTATCTTATTCTGGTTTATGTGTTTCGACATATATGTCGTTCAAACAAGGCTGATTATTTACCAACGTTGGCTTGCACATTTTAAGATAAGGTTCCACTTTTCTTGATTTTGTTTCAACTCAAAATATAGAGCAAACATAGATACAGACACATACATGTCCTGACTATAACTCCGCATGTATCCTAATATCAAAGGGGCAGTAGCACGTTTTCTGATAATTTTATGTTTTATTTTTTTTTCACTGATAATTGCAAGTTAATGCTAAATGTATTATTTGGAAAGTGTAAACAATCTCATTACACAAGCCAATCATCCATAGTCAGATGACAAATTATGAAGATTCACATAAAATCCTCTGGCGGTCATTTTGTGTGAACACCTTTAAATCATTTTGTGTAAGAAAAATGAATGCCATGGCTAAACTTTATGTTATATATTTGAATTATTACTGCTCCATTTAGTAAAATACATTGTTTTACAATTGGAATCATTTGTTTTCATTTTCCAGACATGACCTTATATTCCCCCTTAAAACGTGCTACTGCCCCTTTAATGTTCATCAAGTGTGATATAAATTATGTCAGAGTCATGTTACCAGTTTTGAATCATAAGATCTTGCAAATTGTATGGTAAATGAATTGCGCAAACAAACAAAATAACCAGTTTCTGACTGTGCAAATGTTCGACACCCAAGATTGAAGACAAAACATACTTTCGTATCACGTTATGTTAATTTGAATACAGATCATCATTAATGTCATTTTCTACAAACTAAATAGGCTCTACCTATGGTATGATATTTGATTTCAGTGACATTATCAAAGTTACGCGGAAAATAATACTCTCATTAACGGCTTTTGTAAAATATTGTTGATGCTTATATTTGTTAAATTTAAAATAATTTCATAAAATTATATTTGTTGTTACGATGCAATTTCTAAAAACTAATAACTGAGGTATGTTTGGATTTTTTTAAATCTCTGTTAAGGGACCTATGGCGGGCTGCGTAAAGAGTACAACTTCGGCTGTGACTCGGAAGCAGTTGCAATAGTCCTTAAACACGTGGACACAATCAAACTTACTCTTCTTCCGCGGGACACAGCTGATCAGGGTATCTTCACAAAGGTAAACACAGTAGAGTTATAAAGGATCATATTCAGTATCAGTTCCATAATTTTCTTTGAAATTGATACTGACATTTGTGGATGTTTTAAAGACCCCCACCATGGTACGTTGTGTGTACCGTATATTTGATGCTACATATGTTAATATTCATATTAATTATCAGTTTCAAATCTATCAAATTAATATGATAACATTAGTAATCTATATGTTAATGTCGCGAGAATAAATATGTGTACCGTTTATTCAAGCAACATGCATATGTCAACATTCAAAACGAAATATTGAACACTACATAATATTGATGCTGTAAGTTGAAATCGCAACGACATAGTTGAAACCTAACATTTTATGCTTAAAACTTTTAATTGAGCAATTTCACCAAAAAAATTCAAAAATATCAAAATCATTTTCCTAATTCATAAGTTGATGTACATTCTCATGAACATTCTCACATATACATATAAAGGTTCCCATATTTTATTGTAATGTATTATATTACTACTTTTATTTACTACTTATATGTTGGGGTACACATGCGTCTAACCATGTATCATTATTATAGCATTTTAGTTTCTTACAGAAATGGACAACGGAAGTGTTACAGCACAGCAAAACCGACTTCGTGTCTAAAATTCTCCAATACAGAATGAATCCGGATTGGGACCTTGAACAGATTCGTATCCCTGACTTCATGCTGATGGCGGCTTTCATTGACCCGGAAGTAGTTCTAAAGATGAAGGACGCATGCGCAACTATTGATTTGTGTTCGGCAGGTCGAGGTCTCCTGAACGTCGATTTCAATGCGCATACACCAAATATGACGTTTTTCACGGAACTTTCATTCAAGAGGCTTGAAAAGATGTTCATAGACCTTGTGAGAAAATGTTGATATAAGTCACTTATTAAAATCGTATGTTGCTTCCAAGATGAAACGTATTTACAAATGAAATTTCATCCTGCTATATCAGCGTATATATCCCCGCGTTAGGCTCCAACCTATCCCCTGATATTCTTCAATCATATTCAGCCGTATCGCTATATATAACAAGCCAATCACATGATCCCCTTACAGCGATAGCGGCAAACTGGTACCTGCTCATCGCGTGATTCAAATCAACCAATGGGAGTGCTGGTAGATAATATATCTGAGGTACCGCTGCAGGCTCCCACTAAGCTCCAAACCGCGTTCAATAAGATTTTCACGAGAGGAACCGATAGACATCAGTGTATGGAGTTCGAAATAGTTTGTCCGAAAACAGACAGGCTATAAATAGCAAGTAACCACCCGTCAGCAATATGGCTGAATATGATTGAAGGGATACACATACGCTGATATAGCAGGATGATGAGATTTTGATGTAGAATAATAATAAAATTAAGCAAACAGTTTTATTTATACGAGTTTATTAGTATATTGAGGTAAATGAAATTTACATGTACACACATATCTTTTATAAACTTATGGGAAAGGGTTATTCAACTGTGACAAACATCATTCGGTTATGAAGTCGTTTATGCAGTTTATGATAAAAAGGTCTTGCTATAAGTTTGCTCTAACCAAATATATTCAGAAATATTGTTATTATAATGTGAACACCTCTTTTGAACTACAGTTTATAAGGATGCTTGTGTTTTCATGTTTCAGTTAACAGTTCTCGAAATTACATTTACGCAAGTGATTGCAACAAACCTAGAAAACAAACAGGGATAACAACACAAAGTCTTTAAATTTTATTCAATATTGATCTGTTATTGCATTGCAAGTTTAAACAAATATGTGGTTGAAAGTCAATAAGGTATCTATCACAACCAATATAATAAACGTTATTGCAAAAACATTTGAAAGAATTGATATCAATTATGCGTGTCGCACCTATTAATTAGTTTGTTAATCGATTGTTAGAAAATCCAATTTTCGTTAATACATATATACCATGTTCCTTTCAATTTTTGTGACAAAGTTTCAAATTAATGTTATTAAGTCTCGGGTAATGAGAAAACGTTAATAGATTTAAATTCATAATAACGCTTAGACGTTTGATGAAATTGTGTTAACCTTGGTATTCACAAATATTTATATGATGATGTTAATAAAACAATACAATTCACTGATGTTGTTTTCACAAAGGACCTGTGCAGTATTATGCAAATGAAATTAGTACAATTCATGAAGTTCGAATTGTTTATAATAACGTATTCGCATACCTTTTATCAGAGAATATATTATGCTTAAATCATTTCGTATTATGCTTAAAGCATTATACCGTATAGAAGTTTGTATTATTCTCGTCTATTATTGCATTGTATCATTTCCAATGCATCTCTGGAATCTCAATTACCAAAGTTTATTAATTTCATTTATTTGCAATATTAATATATATGATTATATTTCTTAATTTTTACATTTTGAGTTTATAACCGGTGTTATCAGAGAAATATATATTAATCGAATGAATGGATCCTTTTACAATAAGCTATAAGCAGCCTTAAGATGGCCCTTTCAGAGATTCAGGCAAAATTCGGAGGAAAATGGAAAGTCGACAGGACGGGTGAACAACCTAGTAAGTAACATCACGTATTAACATATAGATATATTTTATTTACAGTTCTTAAAGTTACTTCTAAGATATGCTGACTTTTTTTTATAATTTACCGTTATGATAAAAATCCATAATGTAAATTGTAAACACAAACGTGTTTCTTTGAGGAAATTTTCATTTTGGGTTAAAGTCTCAAAAGCGGTGTGAAAATTGCTAAAAAAAGTTATCAATATAGTATTTGTTATACAAAATAAACCCTAATTGGATAATTGTTCAGAACGGAAAACCCAACTAAAATCAACCTTAGGGAGATTTTCATTTTGGAATAAAAACCTAAAAAAACAGGTGAAAATTGTCATTTATTTGTTGAAAAGTTCTTAATCGAGTATAACAAGAAAATGTTTTGAAAAAATATACCTATATATACTTATAGTTCTCCTGGACTATAAATGAAGTATACTCAAGGATAATACCCAATCACTTCTTACACATTATTTTACTAAACTTATTTCTACTTCTAAAACTTGTTGCCGATCTATTTCCACCACAAAAGCTTCTGGACAAAATACTCTCAATATATTTTATATTTTATCAGCGTGTCAATAAAAAAACACTTTTAATATTTCAAAATTTCGTATATCCCACATCATTTCGTATATATAAGATTGATGTTACATTATGTATTTATGACTCATTTTCCGCATGTGTAGCCCTTAGCAATCTGGAGGAAGAACGAAAGCGAGAGGGAAACCGAATTAACTCTCAAATATTCCAAGTGGAAAATGGCAAGATGGTTATCACAGTCTATAGAAAGGATACGCAGAGTACGTCAGAGTACGTACTGGATGGAGAGACGGTCACAGAGGACTGGGGCGTCAAACACAGGGTGAGACTCACATCAGTTAATCTTTATAAAGAACTCACTTGAACTTCATTTGTTAATCGTGAATCCCCAAAGTTTCGATAGCTATTTATCAAAGACTTTAAAGGGGCAGTAGCACGTTTTTAGGGGGAATATAAGGTGATGTGTCAAACATAGGGTGACGTTCACATCAGTTAATCTTTATAACCCGTGAATCACCAAAGTTTCGATAGCTATTTGTCAAAGGCTTTAAAGGTGCAGTAGCACGTTTTTAGGGGGAATGTGAGGTGATGTCAGGAAAATGAAATGAAATCGTTCCAATTAAAAAACAATGTATTGAAACTAAATGATACAGTAGTAAATCAAATATATCACGTAAAGTTCAGCCATGCGATTGTTTTTTCTTGCACCAAATGAATTTAAGGTGTTCAAAAATTAAAAAGACTAAACCCCCTTTTACACCATTTTATACAGCAGTAGGGAAGGGTAGCTCCATGTATGTCTATCTAATGTTGTTTCTAAACGATATATGTTACACTCATACATGTCACTATAGTTTATAAAGCTTTTAGTGTGGATGTTTCAATTCAACGTTGTCATTCCTTGTAATTAATATGTGATATTGTGACATGACGGTAAAACGTGGTATTTAAGGCAATGTTTGCTTTTGATTTGACAAACAGTTGAACAATTGATATTCATTCAAATAGTTTCACGTCATGCACAAAAAATAGCATATCGTCGATCCCTCTAAGTACCTTTTGAAGATGTTTAACTCATTAGTTCAAACGTTTATCTGCTTTATTTTCCCACATTCTACCACTCAACAATTGTGTTACCTTAAACACTTGAGTTAAGCGGAGAATATATCATGGCATCAATATGGCGTGTTCTTCTGTGTAGGGATCGGCCAGGTATGTTGACGGCAAACTGACCACTGTCCTGAAACTGATGGACAGCGATGTGGCTGTGAAGACGATAGACAGAGAACTTGTCGATGGAAAAGTTGTTGTGGTGAGTAACTTAAAGGGGCAGTAGTGATGTCAGGAAAATCAAGATTAATGGTTCCAATTGAAAGACGATGTATTTCAAATGGTTCACGTCTCAATATTTTTTCTAAGCTAGGAGACTACAATTTCATTTTCCCCTTGTCAACATCTGGGAAAAAGGCTTAATGCGGAAACCAGAAACAAATTCCTTTCTTATAGGCCTAATAAACATTGTACTTGCAGCTACTTTTGCGACAGAAAGTTGAATGACATTTTCTCCTTATGCCACTTTGATGATAAGAAATGTTGTTCAAACCGTTTGTCCTGTTTTTTATTTTTCATATGACTGGATTGACTGATATATGCAAGGATTTAAAATTTAAATATCACGGCTTCCTGAAATAAGACGTAGAGGGCTTTCATGTTTCGATAAGTGTAACTGAAGTCGGTCACGGTTCTTTTCTTTTAGATAACCTAATTGTAACTTTAAGTCGTTCATAGTTTAAACAATGTCATGTCTTCATTAAAATGTATGCCCTTTTTATTGTTAATTGTGAACATGCTTTACTAAACTTGCTTTGACTTTCATTATGCATTCTTTAAAATGTAATGACATTGAGGTTTTCCCTCTGACTCTAGTAACCTGATCACATTAAAACGGGTATCATAATACGTATCGATACTCCTATACAAATACATTTCAAAACATTTTATTTTGAATTATATTAAATGGTTTATTGTTTGATGTTAACAGACTGGTCTCACTAATGGAAGGTCATGGACAAGCCGACTAGTAAAGGTATAACCTAATCGACCTCTTCCGGGTATGACGTCATCATTTCCAAGGATCATTTGCTTTCGAATCAATAAAGAAATCGTCCTATCTTAGACTTACCCTTGACTTTTCTATATGAAAGAGCCACATATATTAACATGTCTTTATTACCCATAGGGAGGAAAATAAGTGGTGACGTATTTTCAATATGAGCACTAGTGTACATATCACTATTGCCTAGCAACGATTGTTGTAGCGCGAGTTCCTGTATTTTTTCGCCTGTGACGTCATAACACCATTCTTCGTGACGTCCCTGTAGCCAGCCGTCGCAAGGGAAGCGGTCCGTTTCTTGGATATTCCTTAGATGGTAAAATGAAGTAGAAAAGAAATTATTACCCTCGGAAGTGTGTCATATGTCTTTCACCGTAGACATGCATGAGCCTTACACTTTAGTTCACCTGAATGCAATCTTTAAACCTAACACTATCAAAGCAACTCAATTTTAAGAGACCCTCCGTGAGTTGTTGCAGTATTTGATGTCCGATATTATGAATGGTGTCATTTGATCGACTGTCTGTGCTGAAGAATAACAAACAGTATCCTGTTTGCAGATAAAAACCCTTCTGGTGTATTCAAAAGAAAATAGGCAGGCTATCAGAAACAACACAAGGAATATATCATGTAGGAGGGGAATTGAACTTTCGATCGTCTTAATGTATTCAATATCTTTTATCATGTTATCGTATTCAAAGTCAAATTATATATAGCTCAGTATATAAAGGGAAACACATCAATTATGTTCTTTACTGTAAGAGTAAACGTACAATTTTCATGAATGAACACTACTTTACATTTTATCATATTGCAGTAGTAAAAGACATACACAGTGACCATTTACTACACGGGTTGCTGATAATAAACATTGTATATTTATAACGCTTATAGATAGGCAACAAAACAACACAACATTCTTAAGATTTTTTAAACAAAACATAAAACGATTATAAAAGTTTGATTCTGATTAAAGAATCACTTCGGACCTTTCTTTTTACTGCAATTGAATATGCAATTTTGTCTCTCGATTGGTTAATAAAGTGGAAATACATTTTGTCGATATCTTCACCCTTCATTTGGCATTTTAGGGGCAAAAGAAACGATACCATATAAAATACATGATAGGTCAAGCTACGAGTGATATTTACGGCTGAATCTGGGTTAATTTTTTTCTTCAAGAGCTAACTGAACTTAGTTTTTAATTTCAAAGCTTTATCTCTTAACGCTTTTGAAATATTGTTGAAATACAGGCCTTTCAAAAAACGCCATTTTAAAATCTCCTTAACTAGACGAGATAGGAATGAGAAAATGACCATTTTTCCTTTTTTTTAAACCAACATACAGGCAAAATGCGTGAAGAAATTAACTTCCACCCGGGGTTTTTAAATTGATAACATCTTATATTTATAAGATTTTAACATTTCATAATTTTTGTATTCCAATTTAAAAGATTATGACCAGAAATAACATTGACAAAGCTGTTTTCTGACCCCTCGTGTATTTGAACAGTCACAGAGTTATAAATATCATACTTTGATGTTTGAAATTCTTAGTACTTCTCCACAACTAATTTGTCTATCACAAGGGTTCGTAGTCGCATTTCATTTACAACAGGATTTTGTTCTGTACTCTTTTGGAAAGTTGGTATCGTTTCTTTTGCCCCTGAGTGTATGACAAAGGAGGCATTGTTTTGACCGAACAATTTGAGTAATGGTTATGTAGTGTATTACAGTCAGCGTTTTATTGTGCAATACAACAAGGCTTGGATAAGTCAATGCAGTGGAAGTTGGCAAAAAGCGAGTCTTTCATCTTTCACACAAACAACAGGAAAAGAGGATGTATTGTAGTCCATGTTTTGATATCATAGTCCAAGTCATGGTTGGTAGGCAATGGCTTTAAATTCCATTGTTTTTATCACACAACAAAATAAAAAGGATTTTAACAAAATTTAACAATTTGATATACAGGCGTATGAAAAGTAAAAATTACGCCACAGTGTTATGTTATAAATATCATACTTTGATGTTTGAAATTCTTAGTACTTCTTCACAACTAATTTGTCTATCACAAGGGTTCGTAGTCGCATTTCATTTACAACAGGATTTTGTTCTGTACTCTTTTGGAAAGTTTGTATCGTTTCTTTTGCCCCTGAGTGTATGACAAAGGAGGCATTGTTTTGACCGAACAATTTGAGTAATGGTTATGTAGTGTATTACAGTCAGGGTTTTATTGTGCAATACAACAAGGCTTGGATAAGTCAATGCAGTGGAAGTTGGCAAAAAGCGAGTCTTTCATCTTTCACACAAACAACAGGAAAAGAGGATGTATTGTAGTCCATGTTTTGATGTCATAGTCCAAGTCATAGTTGGCAGGCAATGGCTTTAAATTCCATTGTTTTTATCACACAACAAAATAAAAAGGATTTTAACAAAATTTAACAATTTGATATACAGGCGTATGAAAAGTAAAAATTACGCCACAGTGTTATGTTGTCGTGCACTCTGGAGTTAGTATCACTTGTAAACAGTTTCACAAAGGCCTTCTGCTGCCTAAGCGATTCTTTTGGAAAATGAAAGTTAAAATCTCTTCGCAACTGTAAGAATATCTGTGTGAAGGGATTTTGAAAATGTTATTGAGAGACTTTAACCATAAAAGAACAAGTAGTTGTCACTAACGTGACCATGTCCCCCACCGCAAGAGAGAAATTGGCTAAAATTTACTCGTCAAACTCCTGTCGAGAACTTCAAAATTAGGTCAAGTTCACCAAAACCAACAAATATCTGTGATCCACCCAATGAAGACTGAACCCAAGTTTGAAGGCTCTAGATGCAAGGGTATGCTAGACATCAACATAATGTTCCCGTTGTGACCTTGAAATTTACGACATGGTTATAAAAAAAACCTGCATGGTGTCTGCATATCCACCCAATCAAGACTAAAGCCAAGTTTGAAGGCTCCAGGTGCAACGTTTTGTGAAATATAGCGCTAACAAGGCTTTACGTATTGGTTAAAGTCCTGTCGTGATCTTGAAAATTAGGCAAGGTCACCAAAATCCACTGGTGTCTGCGTATCCACCGATTGAAAAGTGATACAAAGTTGAAGGCTCTAGGTGCAAGGAGTTTTGTGATATCGAGCTAACAAAGATTAACATACAGGTCAAAGTCCTGTCGTGACCAAGAAAATTATGTCAAGGTCACCAAAACTAACTGGTGTCTACGTATAGTCCCAATAAAGACTGATACCAAGTTTGAAGGCTCTAGAAGAAAGGGTTTGTGAGATATCGCGCTTACAAGAAGCGAGACGGACGCACGTACCGACGTACGAAGCTGAATGCTATGCAAAAACAGCTTATATTCTTAAAAAAGCACAGAGTATGTCGATATGATCACATATGTCACATTTTGAAATCGATGTTATTACATCCGGAACCACTAACTGTTACTGAAAATAACAAGTTAAAGGTTAATCAGTACATTAGAGCGAAAATACGACCATTCAAAGTCGGAATTTTGATCGAAACCCGGACAATGTGGCTCGAGTGGCGCGCGCAAATTAACCAAACGTAATTTTGAAACCTTTTCATAAGCTGACAGGAAGATATATTCGATTCGATAGTGTTTATTAGGTATTGTAACTAATAGGTAGATTAATTAGATGCATAATTTCAAATATTGAACGTATTTGAGATGTTTTCTTGATTTGTCCATAAAATCAAGTATTTTAGAGATATTATGCATAAATGGATATATATGCAAGTCCAGTAATGAGATATGAACTTCAATCGACATATTAGATATATTGTAGCTCATCAAAACCAAATAAAATTTTATGAAAGATACAGCTCTGTGTCACTTTAACGCTAACACATCCCGGAATTGTTCAATGGAGCAGTGGCTATATTGTTAGATTTTTGGCCTGGTTATCAGTGGCGACCTGTCCTTATCGGTATCAGGACTCTTAACGTCAGACGTTTCGAGATATTTGATGCAAGGACACTTTTGAAAATCTCTTCCAAACGTGTTCAAATAAAAGATGTGAAAGATAAAGAACGTCATTTATTAACTGTTAGAATGAATAGGCTTAGATATTGACTAAAAAATTGGTTATTCATAAATGTTTAATCGATACTGTCGGAACAGAAATATTTGAATCAATTAATTGGACTTGCCGGAAATTGAAATTATAAGAACAGAACCATCAAATAAACAAGTATGTTATGTTAATTAATGGTCATAGTTGAATCACTTCTATGACTAAATCAATCTTCTCATATCACAAAATATTAATAATATTAATATATCCAACCAGTATGGCAGCAATAAGCTATTATAGTTCTGATCAACACATTTACACATACTGTAAAAATACAACAAACGCTGAAACTGATGTTCAGAACAGCATTGTATATTTTGTATTTGACAGAATTTACTTATAATAATTAATCTGTATCGTTGCAGGAATATTTATTGTTTATAATCATATTGCCAGATGTCAATATTGATTGCACTTATGATAATTTCAACAGATGATATAAAGGCATCATGTATGCCAAAAACTTGCATTCGATATCAAAACCTCCTTCGGTATTATTCTGCGTTAAACATCTGCAAGTTTTTCACCATTGATGATGGCACTTGAAGAAATCCAATCAACGTTTGGAGGAAAATGGAAGATTGAACGTAGCGGCAGTAAGTATTCATTGTCTTTACCTGACTTTGTTATGACATAGAGAACCAGTAATTTAACTATATTACCAGTTTTACTTATCAATTTGTCATTGACAATGTGATCGCTATTTGACAAAATTTAATTATCATCATAAAAGGGAATTGCCAAGAATGCTTTTCAAACACAGTGCTTTGTTCCCACACTTACTTTAACAACGTGTATATATGTCTTATTGTTTAACGGAAACTTGAAAATCAGTTGAGAGGAGAGGTGTAGGTAACATGCTATTGTCCACGCTTAAACAATAGCAAATAATGCTTTTCAGAAAAAAAAACGTTAAAAATCTCCCCTGAGTATTTTAGTTTATTGTGAATGAATGGCCCTTCAAGAACATGGCGTAAATTGTTGAATTGTTATAAAAAGTAATTGTTTGACGTGTATGGTTTTCTTCATAAAAGATATGTTAAAGAAATACCCATTTCGATTAAAATCGAATGGAAAGCGCTTCGAGGAAAAAGAGTGTAAAGTTATGGTCTCTATTGGGGTTCGCACCACACCAAGCCCGGTGACGAAGCCCTGATACATATTTTTCATTTTGTCTTTTTTTTAAAACTTACTTTTAGATCCAGAATCGACTATAGATTGTGTGGAACTGCAGGTGAAGGATGGAACGATCGTTACTACACCCTACAGACAGGGCACAAGTATCAACACGACCGTGTACAGGCTGAATGAAGAAACAGAGGTGATGGAGGCGGGCGTCAAACATAGGGTAAGTGTCATCATCATTATCATCATCATCACCATCATCATCATCATCATCATCCATCATCATCATCATCATCATCATCATCATCACCATCATCATCATCACCATCAACATCATCATCATTTTAGTCGCCACATCATTATCATAAGCTGTGGTATAATCATCAACGTAGTCACCACATCATTTTTATCAGCTGCAACATAAGCATCATCGTAATCTTTGTCGCCACGTCACCATATGACCAAAAGTGCAAACGGAATAAAACTAACTTTTGTGAAGAAGCTGTAGAAGTGTTGCAAAGTGCTGAACGGCAGACAGACAGACAGACAGACAACGTTAATTGCATTCAAGGCATCGGGCCAGTATACAGGAGAGTTACAATTTCATGTTATAAATAGTAATACAAAGGTCACGATATATTATACAAACTAGTGTTATATAGACCTCGATTTCAGAATTTCGCCACGAAGATCTAGTGCATAATTTTTGTACATCGCTAGATTTATAATTGTTGAAATATCATTACAAGTTATAATTGATACAAATGCTTCCAGTGGGGATTTTGATAAGTATCTTTCAGAAATATATTTCATTCGTAAATCTTTATACCATGGACAAACAAAAGTAAAATGGACTTAATCCTCTATTTCACTATTACATAACTGCATATTCTTTCACATTTCGCAATGGACAATTTTCTTCCTTTATTAATCATTATATCTATCAAGCCTAGTCTATATCGTGTAAAAGTGATTCTGGTGCTTTTGAATGTAAGAAATGTTAAATAACGCTCTGGTTGCAGTAGTGTCTTAAACGATTTATATAGGTCATAACGCGAACTTGTTTCTAGGGTTGAATGCCATTCTTGATAAAACATATTGATTGAACGTTCACGAAATTCCTTCAAAAACATATTGAAATCACCAACACCTTGGTTTAACCAAACAAAACCATAACCGTAAGATTTCTAATCGATATATCGATATCTTGATAATGGTTGACCTTATCAATTTATATACCACACAGAGTTGGGCGTCGTATGAAGGAGGTAAGTTAACAACGACCGTGACACCAATGGACAGCGATGTTCCTATCCGAACTGTCGTCAGGCAGATGGTAGATGGCAAATACATATCGGTAGGTCCAACTTTCAAATCACAATTCAACCTTGAGAAAAAAAACATACCGGAATATTTATGTGATTTCCTTACATTCATAAACTTTAAATGATGTTGTGTTCTTAAAGACTCGCATTTTAAAAAAAACAGGTAAAAAATTATTAAAATTGTAAACTCAACTAAAAAATTGGCTTTCACCAACATTGTATATACATTATTTGCTGTTTGAGTGGCATTCTAGAAGTTGATGGTATAAGGAAGACAAGAGTAATTCTATGGATGAACAACATTTCTATTGGATGATGGCGACGTTTCGGTATAGATTCTTATACTATCATTCTTGATAACGGTATAAGAATCTATACCGAAACGTCGCCACCATCCACTAAAGAAGTTGTTCATCCATATAATTACTCTTGTCTTCCTTGTATATATTTGATTAGATTGTATTTGTCTATATGCTCTTGTAACAATGTTGGTGGTGAAAAGAGAATATAGAATTTTAATATTATAACTGAGGTCGTTTCAACGTAGATTCAACACGAAAAGGCTGGGTTAATTTTTCATCGGTATTTTTTGTCTTAACTAATTATAAAGCAATTATGCATGGCACTCACGTCATCGTTGTTCTACCTGCAAGAAAATTGTCTTTAAAAGGTTGAAAGTCGTTCAGGTTATAAATATTATTAGTTGCAGTTTGGTAGGTTTAAATTCAGATTTACCGTCAATTTCTAACTTCAATTGTTGTCAGTGTTATTGTGACAATTTGGGTCAGTATACATATATATACAAGTCCTATTCAAATGACATCTTACACTGTTTCTTCTGAAATCGTGATCATTGGCTTGGCATGTCTGTTATTGTATTTCTCGTAAGGAGTTCCCTCTTTTGTTTTTGAAATGTGAACTAGTTTTAGATTTTCTGCAAAAGTAACTATTCGTGTCTTACGATATGCATGTATACTGGATCTTTTCAGACCATGAACTCAAGAGGACGGGAATGGACATCAAACTATGTCAAACAGTAATAAACAAACATTGATCATATTTGAGCAATCCTTTAAAGTCTGGTCAATCGAAATCGCGCCCAGATGATGTTTCGTTGTTGTAAAAGATAACTATCTAAATAAAGTTGTAAACACGGCATTCATAAAAGAATTTGAACTATGTCTTGACTTTGTCTTGTTTTTGTCATCCTGTGGATTATTTAAGGAACCAGCTTCTTTAACCAAAACCCGATAACAGAACACGGTTGAATACGACCTTTGGGAACTTATTTCTTGTTTCAATTGATGGTTATTTTAAGTATATATGACTTAGGCGGTAACCCCAATCTTCAATAATTCAAATGTGCACAATGGAAAGCTGCGTTTAGATACAATATTGCCCAAGAGGGCCTAATCAATGATTCACCCAACAAAAGCAAGTCAGAGCCCAAGGAACCAATGCAACTTGCAAATTCAATTTTGTTCATTTTGTAAAATGTCATAAAATGAAAGACATTTCTAGCGCATAAAACACCATGAAAACCATAAACGAAAACACCTTTGGAAGAGCATTTATTGACGAGTCGATAATAAACATCGATTTGTATAACGCATCACGCCTTAAAGGGGCAGTAGCACGTTTTTATGAGGAATATAAGGTGATGTCACGAACATGAAAATTAATGGTTCCAATTTAAAGACAAATTGAATGTATTTTAACTAAATGTCGCAGTACTAATGCAGTACTAATTCAGATATATAACGCAAAGTTTAGCCATGCGATTCCCTTTTCTTACACAAAATGAATTAAAGGTGTTCACACAAAATTGCCGCCAATGGATTTTATGTGAATCTCCATACATTGTCCTCTGACTATGGATGATTGGCTTGTGTGATATGGTTTTTGACACTGTCAAATTAATACATTTAGCATAGTAGTGAAATATTTGAAATCTAAAATTATCAAAAAACGTGCTACTGCCCCTTTAAGACTAACATGAGTTCGGTGTAGTGTTAATTTGGCGACACACACAAAATATCCGACAAATGTATAACATTAAAACATTATGACAATAGGTATATATTCAAAACATTACATTTTGATGAAAAATGGTATTGCAACTTCGTAAAAAAAATCAGGTAAAATTCAAATCAATTTACTGCATAATGTGTAAGTTCACTGGCACATAAGGATTCATTAGAATTGTTAACAAATCAGATTCTGGATACAAACAATATACTAAAACGTATACAATAACTACATACACGCAAGACAATAATATGTTAAGCACAAATTACGCAAATGTATGGTTTGGTACTCTTTATATTATGAAGACATGTTTCTTGAAGACGTAACAATGTCAAAACTTTGGTAAACAGCATCTATTTATATCTTACCTCAAAGTTCTAGATTTTTCAAAGCTCTCTTAACCTTTGTTTACGACTATAAATCAGGAAGTTTTATACGGTAGTGGTGAGGGATCGTAATTTGAGGAAAGGGCTTGGTTATAGCAAGCATGCTTCAAAAACCTATATAGATCCAATGCTAGTCTCAATGCACAACTAACGAGAGAAATCTAGCTCACCAAGTAACCTCACTAAGTGCGATTACTGTTATCACACACATATCAATTTTGTCGGTAACATCCAACAGAACATATTTTCCTTACGTGGCACTAGACTTATTTTCAGTCTTAAAAGCTCACTTATTTCACCTAGTAAGTAACTTGTTACCTGTCTTAATCCTCTTTTGCCGCAACCTGCAATCCCCTCCGAGGATTGTTACATAATAACCACAGGGGTTCGAATCTCGGAATCGACCATAAAACTTTTTTTCAAACTTTTGCACTCATATATCGTTTTCATATGTTGAGATAAACCCACCAGATAGGAATTACGCTAACACTTTATTTCTTGACCGATTTCGTTCAAATTTGAAATGTGTATATAACCCTACCTTAAAGTTTGGGACAGAACCAATACAACTAAACAATGATCGTTTCAGTACAAAATATGAAATGTTCACGATTGTCAAATAATTGACAAGGTCCTAACTTATGTAATCTTTTGTTAGAAAAATAAATGACAACTTTATTTCTACCAAAGGTTTCAATAGTTTCGGTTACCCATGTCCCGTGTTTAATTGCTTTACACTTCTTCCCCATACCTTGCTATCTGGTTGGCTGGGAACATCAGTTTGAAATGAGAGCTGGAATTGCAAGTCAATCGAACATGTTTTCCTAACTTTTCGTCCTGTATATGCTGACCTCTTGTAAATTAATGAATCTATTACATAAAGAGGTCGATAACACGTTTTAACAGTTTTCCTTAAAATATTACCCCATCTACGAGATTTTACTTTTGAAAGGAAAACCTCATTGGAGGTCGATATTTAAAGAAAGAATAAAAAGACGACCTACAATAATATGTTAGACCATAGCTTTTATCACACAACACGTATTGCAGAAAATGCATTATAAAACTTTCACAAGGCTGGATTCCAAATATTCTCTCCCCACAGAGACAGCTAAGTCATACCCGAGTTAGCCTCTGTTCTATTACTGCTAATACATGGTATAGAAAGGTAGAAATCTTAGGGAGATATCTCAAGTTACAACTTTTTGCCGCTAGGGCAATCTGCCGGAACCCCAGGATCTCGGCGTAATAGAACAGAGGCTAACTCGGGTATTACTGAGCTGCCTCTGTGGGGAGAGCATGGATTCCAAACTGAAACTTTTGAACCGAACGCTTAACCTTTAACTGCTGGTAAGCTAACTAGTTACCTTGAATATCTAATTCATAGCCGGACCTCTGACAAGTGACACATTTGACATTTTGCGGTATATACCTTGAAGAAAACACCAATCTTCGGGAAAACGTCCATGTCTAAATCAACCCTTCTTTCGGGTTCACCATATAGCCTAGGATCCATTTTGTCACAGGACCTCTTCCCCCTGTTGATCCGACCCCGGAAAGGTATCAATTAGAGTCAGTGGGTCCTCGTCTGCACTGTCAGGATCCTCCTCTGTAGTGAACCCGTCCTGTCTCCTCCCCTGCTCCTCCCCCAGACACAGCTCGACACTCACTGGCACATCTGAAATCGGTGTGATATATAGAGAATACTAAACGACGTCCCGTTTCATAACATATTTATGAAACGAGTGAATGGGTTGGTATTTAACGAGCGAAAGCGAGTTAAATACCTATACCATTCACGAGTTTCATAAATATGTTATGAAAAGGGACCGAGTTTAGTATTTTATTTATTACTTGCTTAATAACATCGTAAAAAAACAAAGAAAGTCGCCAACATGACTGTCGCGGCCGGCCCGCTGACATTATGACGTCATACGTAACAATTGTGACGTCATCATTACGTCACGTCATTCGGTCAGTGCGCGATGTTATTACACAATGTGTAATAACATTGTAGATTTATTAAACAGCGATATCTTCAACGGGAGAGTAATAAATTCAGGTTCAGTTTTAATTAATCTAGTTAAACTAGCAGTAATGTATACGTAATGTATAAGTCCTCACGATACATCTAGCTACTAACCCACCTGGTCCGTGTTGAGCATGTGTGGAAATCATCCAATGGAAAAAGAACTGGCTGATTTTAAACGAAATTTTGATCCACGAAATATATAACTGTTTCCAATCTAATATTTTGATGACATCCGTTACTTATCGCATGTAACGCGTTCCCATATGCCTTATCTTTAATTAGACATCGATGTTACATATATGTCACCCTATTGATCAGAGCTTATTAGCGTTTAACTGCATCAGGCGAGTTCATGGCGTTTTTACAAGATGGAAGTGTCCTAAGTTGCGTCAATAGACCTTTCTCTCATCACCAAAAGCTCCAAACAAACGTCCACTAATGAGGGAGGTACTTGACACCCATGCCTCAAGTGCTTGTTGGTGAAACGGGGATGTAAATGTTTTCTTTGCAAGAGCTCTTCAAGTATTAAACTTCTCTTAAACTCATAAAAAGACGTTAATAGGCCCATAAGGTACTTTTTGAAACTGATATTTACCTGTTGTAAACAATCTGTCACCATCCATGCTCTTGTCACGTGATATCTTGCCATCTTGCACGTGCCACGTGACAATTCGTGCGGGGTTCCGCAAACAGCCAACAACAAAGTTGCCGTCATGACTGATAGTGACCTGATCCAACTGAAACAATAACAAGTCATAATGTTCTTTTGCATATGTCAACATCATGACTAGGCTCTTAGTCCTCACTCGTCAAGTACACAAAGTTTCAGCTTTCTAGGCCTTACGCTTTTGGAAAGAAGATGAAAATAGGTTTTAAGGGTGTGGCCTCTGTGGCCCTTATTAGGGGTCACAGGGTCACCAAAGCTATAAATCATATTCCTCACTAGTCAAGGCGCATGTACACAAAGTTTCAGCTTTCTAGACCTTATGCTTCTGGTGAAGAAGTCGAAAATGTACAAAGTTTACGGACGGATGGACAGATGGACGGACGGACGTCGGACACCATGCCATGCCGTAAGCCCATCGGGTCTTACAGGCCAGATGATCTAAAAATCAATACATCTCTCAGTATTGGCCTTATCGGTTAACCATCAGCAGGCCTTTATTATTTGGTTTTGATGATTCATTGAATTATTGAACGTTTTAAAATGGTAAAATGAGGTCTTAGATTATATTTTCATTTTGATTTGTATATCAATTTTTTGGAATTTATTGCGAATGTTCACGTTATAAATGTAAAAGTCGTTATTTAACATTTTCATTGAATCTCTTTTGAAAGACAAATATATATGATTAGATGCTCTGATTCACTAAATTGATAAATATGATATGTTTATAATCTAAAAAAAGTAAACGTTTAATTTAATTTCAGCTTATTGCTTATATGAATATTCATGCATGTGTTTATACCTCTGTATCTGACGTAAATGTTGCAACAGGAACAGGAAGTCCTTTTTTAGAGCTCCATACAGCGATAGTCTGATCCCGTCCACCATCTCCGTAGGATAAGTAGGAGTCGCTCTGACTGGCAGACAGATAAACATCCTCTCTAGGGTGGTGTAAAGAGCTTTCTTTGCTGATTTTCCCTGGAGAAGGTTAGAAAAATGGTCTCCCAAATATACAATCGATCTGATACAGGTGCATATTAGTACAATAGACAATGTTGCTGAATACTCAGTTTTGATGCTGTTAAAGTAACATGCTGGAAACCCACAAACAAACTTAGCACGTAAGTTTTTACTCCAAATTGTGAAACACGCAAAAGGACATGGGAGGTAAAGGTTTATAATCTTGGCAAGGCAATTTTTAAAACTTTGACTGCTGATCAAAAGTCGTGTCGAAGTATTGTAAACCTTTGGGAATATGAAATATGTGTTACGTTAATCCGTCGTGGGCCTGAAGTTTAATTACAACATAAAGTTCTGTCGTAATCTAATCCCGTAAGAATATGACCGGGGGTTGAAATAAGCCCGGCTAATGTATGGAGATGACAAAAATATCGCCTATCCGATTCAGTTAACCGTCAACTGCACGTGGTGGATCATACAGATGCATCTCCACGTGACTGACGCAAAAAGGATGCGTTTTATGAGTTGCTTCTTCCAAAGGATCTACGGGTATAAAGACCCAAACTACTCATGCTGCTTCAAAATGTTCAACAATGCTACAATGCTGTACAGCTGAATGTTATGTCTATGAAACATAATCTCAGTGATAACGTTAACGATACACACAACATATGGAAAATAGACTCTCATTACGATATTTGATTAAAAATATGTTCAACCCGTTGATTGCTAAAATTTGATTTTCTTTTTGCTGCCTTTTTATTGCACACTTTCAGTGTATGGTAATGCGACATACCAGTTTTGATGTCAAAAAGACGGATTTTGCCCCCTTCTTCAGAAGTCAAAAGCTTGTTACCAGGCACAGAGATAGCATTCTCAATCACAACAAGGTCTTCAGTGTCAAGGTAGATTTCTAAATCGTTCGAGATTCTATCTGAAAAAAAAAGTTGCGTATTAAGATTAATGAAGCGAGTTTAACTCCATAAGAAAACATAATATTAATGACAAGTTATGTTCAAATATATGTCAAATGTGTCTTTAATTCTACTTTAGAATATCGTTGGTTCTACTGCAAACAGGATAACACACGATATATAACATGCACCTCGACAAGTGGTTTGCAACACCAATCTTATTAAAATATGATATATTTGCTACACTACGCTACGCATGTAGATCATATCTATAATCTGTGTAATGTAGTGAAGAAAATTATGATATCATTTTAATGAGATTGTTTGCAACACCTACTTATTCGTGACAATCGAAAATGGTTTGAGAGGAAGCGTCTCGTATTAAAGAGCCACTCCGTGGTCTAGATGATAAAGTCAATGATATAAATTTAGAAAATTTTCACATATTCATCCCCAAACGGCAATTATATGATAAATTCTTGTTTTCAATGAAAACCGTATCAAAGTCCTAAATGTTCTTGAAGGCAAAATTCACACGTCCAATTGACGTAAATACAAGGTATATCAAACATTAGTACCCCTAAATGACATTCTGACAGCTTTAGTTTCCCAAATTACTTTGGAAATGCTTGCCGCGCGTCAAAGTGTCCGGTTTTCGATCGTAATCCAGAATTCAATCCTACCTTATGTTACGATACAAAATTGATGGCTCTAAATGATACTTTACTGCAACAATCAACACTTCTCGATCAAATGACACTATTGATATTGTTTGGCTTATGTGGCCCCAACAACTCACAGAGTGTCTCTTTAAAATGTTCTTAAAAAGTTAAATTATGTCCGAAGCGATCAATAAACCAAACAGCTATTGACGTAAATCATTCACATTTGGTCGTCAAAAATCGATTACTCTAACAAAAAATTAATAGTAACCTATTGCCATTATTGAAGACACAAAGCAAGAGAGGAAATCAGCATTTTGTGTAACCAAAAACAAAGAAGGACTGCGGCAAACTCCTCAATGACGGAATAAGACGATGTTCAAAGTTTTCTATGAGGCAGTTGCTTCCAATACGATTTGTTAATACTTTTGTCCACAATGCCACACTTTACAAGCCTTTGCCTCTGTAGGCCATCAGGCTTCATATTAATTTTGCTTTAGGGTGTGGCAATTGTCGCCCCCCCTTATAAAGGGCCAGAGGGATACAAAAGCAACAAGATATAATCCTAACTTGTCAAGGAGTCTGTACACAAAGTTTCAGCTTTCTAGGCCTTATGCTTCTGGAGAAGAAATCGAAAATGCTCAAAGTCTACGGACGAACGGATGGACGGACGGACATCGGAAAACAAGTATTTTATCGTATATTGGCCATTTGGAATAAATGTGTGAGATTTCTTTTATTTATATAATCAATTATGCCATTTAAGTTCGCATCAAAACATATATGATGAAAATCACGGAGTGGCTCTTTAAAGTTATTTTATGTCAAGTTAAATAAATCTACTTCCCTTACTTTTCTTGACGTTCCAAACTTTGATGAAGTCAAGGATTTCAAGAACGACATATTTCCCATCGGAAGTGACACAGATGACCTTGAGAAAGTCATCATCCGGGTCATCGATAAGCTGATCCATTGAGATCGTGTAAAGTTTCTTATTGGTTTGAAGGTGATACAGGACACAGACCCCTTCCTGTGTAGCTATAGCCAGTAGTGAGTCCCGGTCATCGACCTTGAAGAAATGACATGAAGGAGTCCAATTTGAATTTTATTTACCCTCTCTTTTCGTTCCCTAGCCAATGAAAGCCTTAAGTGTATAAATTTACAATCAGTTTCTTGTTACTTACATTTATAAACAGAATATCAAAATTCTTGTTGAAATGTATCCAGTTTATCCTAAGCTGTGTACAAAGCATATGTCATGTTGAAAACTAAAGGGGTAAGTTTAAATTTTTTCATAGATCCTCCAAAGGAAGTGATTTTATAGTTCTTTTAAAATCGGGAAAAGGAATCTTAGATAATTTCATGATCTTACCTTGAAGTTTTCAATATCTCCGCCCTCACAGCCAATCTCATCTTTCACCCTATTATTTCTCAAGCTGTAGACGATCAAGGTATCAAACTTTGCCCCAATACAAAGGATTTCTAGGAAATATATGGTATAAAAGAGTTAGTAATCATATATACAACAGTCTTCTAACATAAATTAGTTTACGTTATCTGTTTATGCACTTAGATAATAGATACACACCATCTCGGCTTTTGACGAGTTTGAAAGATCGTTTCAAGACATTGCGAAGCTCTGGAGTTGATATTTCAAGGTCATGGGTGACTTTCATCTGATCAAGGTCAAGGATAGATAGTCGACCGGAAGGTCGTCTTATAATGGCGGTCACATTGGCACGTTCTTCTTCATACACTTCCATCTCGACGTTGTGGCGCTGTAAATATTTCAAAATAAAACGGATATATATTAATTAAACGATTTTTCTGTTGGCAATCAAAGAATTCATTTGATATTCTATATGTATTGCAAAAGTTAAGGATAAGTTTTTAGGCTATCAAACACTAAAATATTAAACATAGTCATGAAGAGGACTGAAAATCAAAGTTCCGATTATTAAATATCGCCGAAATACTACAGCATACTCTTTGAACTGTTGAAAAGTTGGTTGTTCTTTCAGTGCTGTGATAATTGCTTAATCCTGTGTGCTGGTTGAACCACGTAGTGACGTAATGAAGCCCCGTACGAAATGTTTTGGGTTCTGTAGAGTCCCATTTCAAGTATGTAACAAACTCGTCTAATAATCGGCACCGACAAAACCGACAGCCCACTTTAATGCACGGCTTGACGTTGGTTACAGCAGCAGTTGCTACAAAAGTAACAAACTAAATATGAAAGTACTCACAAGTGTTCCTCGTCTGACTGTTTTCCCATTGAGGAGATCCTGCACTATGATTTCCCTGGACATGTCTGCAGCAACCTTCAGAGCCAGGGCGTACCGGTGGTTAGTGCGGAACAGACTCAGGGTCCTACACATGGTCAACCGGATTAAAATTAAACACTGGTACTGTTAGTGGTCTATATTTGGCAATTTTCAGGTTTATATAAATGTTGGTTTATATAATATACGTATTTATTTATTTATTTATTTATACGAAAGGGTATTTTGTTAAACAACCGTTCTTTTTTATGTACCCATGACGTCTTTCTGAAGGTGGGGAAAACGCAATCTGTATGCACTGAGATTTACGCACTAGGGTGAAGAAACATTCAGGGTGGGGATCTGTAGTTCATAACTAGAGCCAAAAAAACCGAGCAGTATCGTCTTTTTCAGAACATTAAAGTGACACAGAGTATTTGGTTTTGATAAGCTACAAAATATCTAATATGCTGATTGAAGTTCATATCTCATCACTGGACTTGCAAATATACCCATTTATGCATAATATCTCTAAAATGCTTGAATTTATGACAAAATCAAGAAAACATCTCAAATACGTTTAATATTTGAAAGTATGCATCCAATTAATCTACCTATTAGTTACAATACCTAATAAACACTATCGAGTCGAATATATCTTCCTGTCAGCTTATGACAAGGTTTCAAAATTACGTTGGCGAATTTGCGCGCGCCACTCGAGCCACATAGTCCGGTTTTCGATCAAAATCCCGACTTTGAATGGCCGTATTTTCGCTCTAATGTACTGATTGACCTTTAACTTGTTATTTTCAGTAACAGTTAGTGGTACCTGATGTAATAACATCGATTGTGTCTCTTTAATCATGCCTGACCTTATCAAGTTACATGGCTCCTTGTTTTGTGAAGTCTGCTTGATCCACTCCAGTTTACCACCACCATAGTTCCATATTCTCAGGTTCGAATCTCTCCCAATAGTGACAAGGGGATTTAGATCAGTGGTGGCAGAAAACAAAACATCACAGGGATGTTTTGCTAAGACCTTTTTGTCGCTGGTTATCGTGTCCTGGATAACTACGTCACTTCCGGACGGAAAGTAAAGAGTTGCCTCCTCCTTGATCAACCGGAAGTCTTTCTTTTCAATATCGCCAACATCTGGTGAACGTTATTCAACATTACGAATAATACCAAACATATTAAACAAATTCATTAACTTATACTTTGAAACTACATCTCATTTAAACCAGTTCTCACACCTTACGCTCGTATGTACTTGGCATGAAACATGCTGCTCCAGTTAATGATCGACCAATCTTAGAAATCATCTTAATGATACAAAATGAAAGCTATATAAGTAATACAATGTTATGGTTACTCGGCATGTCCCTAGAGATCAGATATTCGAGGAGGTTTGGTGTTTTCAATGATACTATGAAATATTTTGTTAAAAAAAACCCGTCTTTTTGTAATTTATTGAAATAAGGATGAGATACACATGATGAAAGAAAGAATGTAAACATATGGAATCTGGGAAAATCTTTGAAAAGAACACACCTAGTAAAAAGGAAATGGCCATGGACATGTAGCGAGTCACAACTGTTGATGTAAGATAATTATATTTCGTGAGCCAACCATGCATGCACTACTTTTTCCAATAATTAAGCCATTGACAAAAAGAAGAGAGTGATCTACCCTTTGTGAGTCACTAACTTAATACAGGGAGTAAGATATGCTTCCGACGTTTTCCATTGTCAAAGCCCGTCTACTAGCCTATATCCTAATGGCAACGCCAATGCTTCATACCTTTGATAGTTCGTTCCTTATCTTCTTCCAGATTGAGTACCAGAATGTCTGTTTCCCGAAAGGTTGATACAAGCAGCCCCTTTCCGTCCCCAGAGAAACACATTCCATCTATTGTCGGTCCGATTGTCTCCCCTTGGAATGTTGGCGGATAGATTCTCTTAGTCTTCCCGTGGGCTAGGGTCTTCATATTGAAGGTACTTATGGTGTAGCGGGAGTCATCAGATACCACGATATAGTCCTTGTTACCTTGAGACAAAACATATTGAATCAGAAAGTAAATGCTCTGAACTATTTTATCTGATTGTATGGCTATTTCTAACTAGAGTTGTACTATAATATAACAAAATGTCAGTTCAGGTTTCATTTAAAGAATTTTAGACTTCGATACACATCGCAACGCAATCAGAACGCTCTTACATATTCAATTGGTGGTATTGATAACTTTGATAGGAAGTGTTGTGCAATTTCTGCTAAATTTCATGTGAAAGTTTCGGGCTATATGCTATTTATCAAGAAATATGATTGATGACATTGATATATAAATACTTTTAATCAGGGTTGAGAAATTCTGACATAATGTCAGTTTTGTTTTTATAATGTCAGTTTCATGTAAACATCAATGGCTTTGGGTACCTCGAGAAAAGATTTACGTTTTCGTAAATTCCGAATGTATACCAGTTTTGATTACAAGTAAAAAAATCGTGAATTCAATTTTAAACGCATCCACTCATTATGAAATTTATGTTCAATCAATTTCAAAACATGTCTATAGATGTTGGTTCTAAATCTTACAAACACTTTTTATGTTTACATCATGGTCAGTAATATCTTTAGGCAGGATAGAAACATATATGTACGCTTCATTCAATACAGTCTATTCTTACCAAAACAATGTGAATGTGGTCCAATCTTCCCAATCTTCAGTAATGATATATCTTTAGAAGACACGTCCCCTTCAGCAAATTTCTTGGCACCCAACTTGACAATCTTTGTCTCATTAACGACTACAACGAAGGCCTTTTCCATATATTTCCCCTTCTGCTTCGATCTTCCTGCTACACAGACCGCCGGCGTTGAGTCCATGTGAAGGTTTTGGAATGTTCTTTTCCGGAATAGCTTTCCATTGCCAGTGCCAAAGGATGAGAGACTTTGATTGGTCACCACAATGATCGCTTGGTCGTTGGATGCAAGGAGTGCTTTGATTGGCTGTTCGTCGCCAGTATCAATAGTCAGTAACTGTGTGCCTGTTGGAATGTCCCAAACTATCAATTTCCTGTCGTCCCCGCCTGAAAAGTATCATTACAACGGGTTTGTAACCCAGTAAAGATAGTTTAAACATAATTCTTGATTACAAGTATCTTGATTAGGAATTATAGAAACTTACAAGTGCTTATTTGCAAATAAATGAGAAAAAAAACGAATTTTTCGAAAATTGCCTATGATGATTGTAAATTGTATTGAAAGTCTAAGAAGGAATTGAAAATGATTGTTAAATAAAAGAAAAAACTTTTTCTCGTGCTTACATGTCACTACAGTGTTGCCATCATTCGTCATGTCAAGGGACATAACCCTGCCGCTATGAGTCGGTAGACAATGTTGAAGTTCTCCGCCAGGGGGCGTGAGGATTTGCTGGTCACAGATGAGCATTGGGAACTTGAGGCTTCTACAGTTTTCCATTAATCTTTTAAGGTTGCTACCAGTACCAGGATCATCCTTTAAGTGTGAAAATGTAGAAGTATATGGTCGTTTTATAACTGTTGCAATGCAAATTTAAAACGAAAGTATCATGTCAATTTAAACAACGCGAGTCCAATTTCACACCTCAAAAAATTAAAAGCAGTTCACATAAAATTGAGCGCCAAAAAGATTTTCCTTATAATTTGATAATTTCTGTTACAAACACATGATCTGATTTAGTGATGATTGATCCACTGAAGATAATGTATTTTGGAATAAACATTATAAAGATAATGTATTTTGGAATAAACACATATTGTGGAAATGAGAAAATTAATTTTTAAAGACAAAAGCTAATTCCCCTTTAAAAGCCGCTGGCTTAAAGACATTGTGTGGCTGGTTCTTGGCAATTTTTTCTGCATCTACCTTGTTCATCAGTCTGTTCAAGAGTTGTGCCGGAAGCTCGTGCACATTACGCCGCAGTGCCTTCTGGGAAATCTGAATGGCCTGTTTGATTTTCTTGTAGGTCTTTTTCTTGTCAGGGAAACACGTTATGGCGTCCGATATGTCATCAATAACAGCTCTTTGCGAAACAAGTATATACATCTTCTTTGAGAGGCATTTTAGAAGTTGGGATGACAATAATGCTGAGGAATATATGGATGACAACTTCTTTGTTCATTGTATGCAATGAACAAAGAAGTTGTCATCCATATATTCCTCAGCATTAAAGTATATACATCAATGAATATAGAAGTAGTTTTGTAGGTAGATACCGCATCGTATACAAACAGAAAAAAAACAACAGAAATATAAACCTGATGATAAGACCTACTGTCAGGGGCAAAAGAAACGATACCACATAAAATGCATGATAGGTTAAGCTACGAAAGATGGTTACGGCTCAACAGGGTTATTTAATGTCTTCAAAAGATAACTGAACTAAGTTTTTAATTTCAAAGCTCTATCTTATAACGCTTTTGAAAACACACCTTGCAAAAAAAACGCCGTTTAAACGTCTCCTTAACTGGAAGAGATAGGATAGTGAAAATGACGCTTTTGCTTGTTTTTAAACCAACTAACAGAAAAAATGCATAAACAGGTTGATTTCTATCAAGATTCTGTATATTGATAACATATTTAATTTATCAAATATCTATAAATTTCTATTTTTTATTCCAATTCCAAAGATTATGACCAAAAATAACATTGAAAAAGCACCCCATGTGTATTTGAACAGTCATACAGTTATAAGTATCATACTTCTTTGAAATTGTGAGTACTTCTTCACAAATGATGTGACTATCACAAGGGTAAGTAGTCACATTTCAGTGACAACAGGATTTTGTTTTTTACACTTTTGAAAAGTTGGTATCGTATCTTCCACCTGAGAGTATTTCACTACTTTTTAAGATGAAGGATATACATCTCCAGATTATCTATAGCAATCGATGTCTTTTTTAATAATGGAAGCTGTCTAACAAAAACTGAAACATCGAATGTTCATATCAGAGTCTACAATATCAAAGTTTTCAAGACGATATCGATCTTTTATGCATTTAGGTTTAAATGAAACAAGAAAATGTTGATAAGGATATTCTTTATTCTTTTGTATACGACGGTCCTTCATTCTTGAGAACTTCATAAATGGATTTTTTCCCCACAATAAAACAGTTGTAGTTATCATTTTTCATCACCCAATCACCAAGAATACACAAGTAAGAATTGGAATATGAATGATTGGTGTGAAATTGTTTCACATAAGCTTGAATGTAAATGAAAAGTTACCTTATACCGCTGACCTCCATCTTGGTAATGAGGAACTCCAAGTTAAACAGGCACTCCTCTTCTAACCTTTGTGACGACTCCAAATTAGCCAAATGCCAAGGGAGGTTACCAAGCTTACGAAGGTTTGGCTGTGTACCGCGTAAAATTGGTTGGGCTGTCACGTGTCTGTCTTCACTTCCGGGTCCCTTCTTGTCAGTGAAGTCTTTCTTTCTTCCTACACATTAAGATGTCAGTACCAAATATAGATTAAGAGTAAATATGTTAAGAGAATAAATACTATAATGACGTATTTCAGTTTGTTACCCATATGATAAACAACAGTGTCATGTTTTACACATTACGAAACACGTGCATTTGATCGTATAATCTTCGCTCTCGCTCGGATAATGAATAAAATTATACTGTTCTGAAAATTCACATGAAAGGCTAGTTCGGGGGATAGGCTCTGTTTACAACCAGTTGTATTTTTAAAGTACGTAAACTTTGTCATAAATCGCAGAGAATAAATAAAAATCGAATTTTAAATATATTTTGCAAATATCATTTATTGTGTCAAACTTTCTGTTTGGAGTATCACTTGAAGGGTGCTGCTATGTAGAAATTCAGATAACAAAGATGAGTAATGTCTCCCTAAATGATTCTTTGTATATACATGGCACCTTAATTGATACATTGATAACTATGCACGTGTGAGAAATCAAGTATTCCTTTGACATAAGGCATGAAAGGGCAGTTGTCTCGTTAAAGCTCAGTTTCAAGTGCGCAGAGTGTGTCATATTTTTTTTTAAAATGGCGTCCTCCGTCATCGTTCAAAATCTAAGATTCAAAATTCTGTAAATCCTTAACTCTTTGACAGAAAAATTCAATCATTTGGGAGAATGTGTTTCATAAATCAAACATTTGCTAGAATAAAATTGAAATCGTACTGGAATTTTCAGTAACAAAACGTTCTTATTAATAATTAATTTATAAGTCTTTAGCACCTGCATATAATCCAGAGAAGAAGTCCGCCAGGTTGTTATGAAGAAGTCTGTTTCTGTTTACATCTTTACAGAACATCTCCATGGCAACGTCCTTGAACAACTGATGGTTCCACAGGAGAACTGGGGCCTGATCTAAGTCGCGCTGCGCTGTAAACAATGATAATGGTTCCAAGCTATGAGCAATACAGTGTTTAGTCAATGTTCAAGGATGGTTTAGTTAAGGAACCTTCGAATTGATTAACTTTGAATTTGACAAATGTGGTTGTATCAAAATAAGTTATAAGTGATACTAGTACCATTACAGCATATATTCGTAATCATAACCTGAGCCATATGTTATTCCAGGTGATTTGATATTACATGATATGGCATAACAATTTTTGGAAAAGTTACAACAATAACATAAGCTCTTTGTTGTATTTTACGACATAGCACAATGTAGTTTTAAATAAGTTACTATAAAAGGAATCGTATCAAATGATTGGGAAGCAACGGTGTAGGACTTTGATAGTCGACAAAATATATTCCACAGCCTTTCATGATTTAATAAACGTTACAACTTCCCTCGCAAAGTTAATAAGGGACAGTGGCCATTATTAGCTAACTTACACCGTGCTGATAGGTGTGAAAATTCTTGATTAGAGTGCAGCGTCCCTTTCCGTGATAATTTGCTTCCTTAATAAGATTTTTCATTTGTCTTTAATGCCTGATCGCATCAGCCTAGACAAAAAGCAAAGAAACCTCGTGAAACACATTGATAACGCAAGGGAAATTACAAATGCCAAGGTGGTTTCACAGGTTTCCTCAATATTACCCGATTCACATCGATATTGAGTCTAGAAAGGTCTAGTGGAGGGTCGTGTCAGCCGACCTTTCTACGACCTATGACCCTCCAACGTTAAGGCAGACTATTGTTGCTTGGTAAGATGAGTTCTGATTGGTCAATTCGATACGTGGGCTGACGCGACCCTCAACTAAACCTTTCTAGGAAACGGCTAATTTTGAGGCTTTTTTTACTTAGACTGGGTGGTTTCAATGCATTATGCAATTAAACAGTACCAATATAAAGGTCAAGGTCAGTCCTGAGTCTGACGAGAATCAGGGGAGGTAACCGCCGTATGGGAGGGAGCCAGAAGGAGAAGATCTCGTTGAGCACGTCATCATCACAGGACAGGATGTCTTCCAGTTCGTTCTCGCTCAAACCTCGCCGTGCTGATGGGGATTGTAGATTGATTTAGACTTGGAATCAATAGTTTACTATTTTGATAAACATCATGTTAAATGCTTGTTTTTATTTTTAACAAATCTCTGTTTTTATGCTTTTATGGCATTTCATTATTTGGTAAAGCAAATATGAGAGAAGAAATCCAACGTCAATTTTTTTGAGAAAGGAAACTTTCATTGCCAAACATTCATGAACGTACACGTTCCGACATGTAACACTTATTGTTTAGAAACGAATTTCAATATTACATTTGGACATCACAACTAAAGGGACGATACATTCAATATAAAAAGCGCCATATTTAAGTTCAGAAAATGCCCGATGAAAACTATATCAATGTACATAGACCAGTGAACACTGAAACTCAACTATTCCTTTTCAAAATATTTGGGAGTATGTTTGTCAGTTGTCAAATCAATGCAATAATACGGTCCCAAGGAAAGTGTGTTAAAAGAACTATGATGACTGGTTAAATAAGAACAAACAGAAATATGATTAACCTCTCGCAGTTTACCTTCAGGGGAAAACAGTATTTCCATTGAAGTATAATCATAAACTCCCACAATATACAAAGATTTGTTATGAAATTCCACAACCATTACCAAGAGTAAGGTATCCGAGAGTATGTGAGGTGAATATCTTCCCATGACTTGTCTCTATGCGCTCAAAGAAAGCATGTACAGCCTCCTTGACTGTTGCCCTGAGTTGCGTCTCGTCCACCGGAAAGAAGGACCTCCACTTCCGGGTCTCCTGTAGGGCCAACCGGATGTACAGTGGAATATTGCATTGTGTGAATGCTGTCTGGACCTCTTCTAACTGCGGCTGTGTGAGACCGCGACCTTCCTTCTCAAGCCAGTGTCTCAGTGTGGACATGGCGTCCTCAACAGAGAACCCTTTTAGTTCGTGTGTTATACATTCCTGCAAAAATAATCAGAGAGTTATGGTTTTAATTCTACCGAGTGACTCAAACACTGAATGTTACTTCCTCGCTTTGAATTACCGTGCACCGTTACTAGCGAGGCTAACGGCGGATAAATATTTCTTGCGAGGAGCGATTTGTTTCTGTTTTATCAACTCTTTTCATGTGAGTAGGCAAGCATGTTTATAGCCTCGGAAACGTACAACTATATATTAAATGTAGTCTCATTTTCACACTTAGAGAAAGCATTGGTTGCATGCTATCTACATTATTTAGTATGCCCTGGTTCTTGGTCCTGGTATCCGGAACGATAAGAGAATACATCTTACTAGCTATAGGAATGTGTGCTTAAAAACCATGATGCTCATAATTTGAGAGTTCAGCAGTAATTAAAACCTAGGTTTCGATATTGGCTCCTCTCTAGATACATTCCTCCGCCGTACACCTCGTTAGTTCGTGTGTAGAATTAAGCAAAATGTTCCTACAATAATGGTTTTAGGACGATTGACAGGTTGCAATTTTAACAAATATAAGTACAACGAATGACACGAAAAAAAATCAATAATCGAAACAAGTAGTGGTAGTACCTTTGACCACTTAAGAATCGAATCCTTGTCTAGAGTTGAGATGACGACCTTGACATTCGGAGGCAGAGGTTGAGGGATCAGGTTCATAGCCTCGTTCTGGTTGTCTAGTTGCTCGAAACTATCAAGAAGTATCACAAGGGGACGCTCTTTGGTTGCTAGGTCAATACTCTTAGAATATTCCTGTCTGGTATCTTCGTCCTGAGAACAAAAACGTTTGAAACGTTTATATTAACTGCAGATTATAGAACAACAAATAATGGGATTCATCCATTAACTTTACTGAATTCCAAAATAGACCCTATCTTATCCCCTCATACCATTAACAACCTGTTTAAAAAAAAAAATTTGGCTAATGGCTTGCAATACTGCCCAAGCGGCGCTAAACAATAACTCACTCACTTAATTTTTTTACCGCGAGTGTTGAGAACATAGGATATACAGTTACCGTTACAAATATTTGGTGATATCCTCATTACATAAACATTGAGAACTTTTCAATGTTACCAATAAACATCACACATCATTGAGATTACCTAGAATCTAATAGATCTAATGCAAGTTAACAGTGATTCTGTATCAAAGTAAGTTACCTGCGTTTCTGACGAATTCTCCTTGTAAATCAGTTTGATCTGTTTCGTCATACTGGCGAGAACAGAATCAACCCTTGAGCTGTCCGGACTTGCTCCAATGAATCTGACAATTACAAGAATACAATTAATCATAGAATTTTTTTTCAATTCAACGGCTTTACATGAATTGGTAATCAGGGACAGATCTGTCACATACTAAGACTCTTTTGTATGTAATTGGCCACACTTATTGGCAATAATTGATATTATAGAACATTAACGCATGTTTTAAAAGGTACTTGTTCTGTTGGCAACAAACAGTTTGGATTGAAAATTGAATAACAAAAATTAATTTTTCGGCGATGAAAATTCGGCTTCCTGGCAAAAAATGCACACATTTGATCCTACTTAGAACCTTTATTCTCCTCGTCATCACGAAAACATATATATATTGTATTTTCTTCATAAAAAAACATTTCAAATTAAAAAATTTGTATCACCTGGTAACTATAGCAACCTTCCCCTCCCTCCATTCCCAGGCTTCCTTCATTGTCATGGCAACAACAGACGTTTTTCCACTTCCGGAAGAGCCATGTATCACAAGAGGTTTGTGTTTGTCTTTTGAATTGTCTAGTAGATAGCTTTTGATTCTCTAAAAGACAGAAATGATGTTTTAAGAAGCTCGTTCATTTAAAGTTGATGGTGAATCCATATATCTGATTATGCCTACTTTATTATCAACAATATATTGTTTCGATTCTGAAGTATTCATGGTCGAGAAAATTTGTTTCCGAAAACACCTATAATGATAGAAGTTACATCGTATCTTTTCTAAGAGCGTTTACTTATTATCCTCATCATATTGTCTTGTAATATACAAAATGTTCCTTAATCGTGTTTATATTCCATTGGTGATAAGTTACATATGGAAGTAGCCTTACTTCAAAAACTCACGGGCCGCCTATATATGGTAGAAAATTTAAGTTTTATCAAATCTTTACTTTAAAGTTGTGTAGCAAGCCCCCGGTACCTTTAACACATCTTCTCTTCCATAAAAGTCTTCACATTTCGACTGGGCTAGTGCTGTGTGATGCGCCAACTCTTCCAGAAGACTGTCGCCAAGTTCAAGCTGCGAGTCCGCTGCCTTTGTGAACATTTCCTTGATCCTATCTTCAAACTCCCCACACAGCTTATCTATGTATTCCTGGTGCTCCCGATTAGACGTGGGATCGATAGCTGCGAGGAGAGGAGTCAGGGTCGACAGTTATCGAAGTGACACAGAACATGTTTCATAAAAAACTCTATTTGGCGTTGTTGATTGGATAGTTAAAGTCGCCTTATTTGATTTTACAACACTTTACTACTACAATTGCTTGTTTTAATCAACATAAAGCAACGGTCTCATGATGGCAGCCATAACACGTTTAATTAACAATGCATGTTAATTGGTTATATTACTTATTTAAGACTATAAAATCTACAATCAGTTTTTCTACGTAAAGCACACTGACAACAATTGGCATTTATAAGTAAAAGAGATACTCTACGGTTTTAAAATAACTAGGTTAAAAGATTATATTATCCCTTAAATGGCTTAAAGCTGATAGTGAGTTTGACATGGCTCGCGTTACGTTTAGAAAATATGGATTACCATTGTCCGACCACTCGACAGAGAAGGTGAGCTGGTTAGATGCAGGCAGTGTAGACCGGAGTCCCTCCCTCAGGTGGGTGAGCAGTTCCTCATTCCTCCTGTCCCAGTCCGACTCCTTGTTCAGGGTGTCTGGGGAGACACGACATTTATTTTAGAAGAAAGGATCATTATATGATGTTGACGTTCAACAAGGTTTTCAGTAACTTACATCATCAATGCACCTTAAAGGGAACATTTCAACTGCTCTGATTAGATTAAAATTGTCAAAAACAAGTTACAACTATTTTTATTGCAAACTATCAGGTTTAGTATTTCTATCCCAGACAGTGCTGTACTGTGAACATAGGTTACAAGTTGAAAATAACAATAGCCAATTAGTCCTGATGACATAGAATGTTCTACAAGTATATATGCAGGTCATTATGCAGAAAAGAAATTAATCATGTTTAATCGCATATATATCAACATATATTTAATACAATGTTACAAAAAAACAGACGCACCTGCATATTTGGATATTTGTTTGTGTTTGCTATCCAGATGGTTGATCTCTCTCCGTAACCAGAAGGCGGTCTCAGCTCGTCTAGGGTTCTCTACTATCCCCTTCTCTATCTCCATGTCCGTCACTGGAATGTGGAGTTGCTTTGTGAGTGACTTAATGCTTAAATACTTCATGTCATTCTATAAGCAACCCTTTGCCTGCATAAACGCACTCTTAAATATACACTCTTTTATATATTCTACACTTTATCCCCCAAATACCCTTTCATCGGGATATTTTTTACTTAATAGAATAGAATACACGGGCAGTAACGAAGCGTCAGGCATTAAACAAGAATAATCTCAAGAACAAGCATTAGGAAAAATCTACACTAATAAATCTTGCGACTACATGGATTTATTTAGGCAAATCATTAAATCTACAACTTCCATTACCCTTTCAAAGAAGTAGTCTACGCAACTAGGGTCCAACATTATTTCTTTTACGCGTTTTACAAAGTAAAAAAACCCTAGATCATACAATGAAAATGAAACAGAGGTTGGTGGGACTGAAAGGTCATCAACAACTGTCATATAGATTACCTCCCTTGATGAATTTGGAAGCGCCCTCTACCCCAAGAACTCTCCGCGCTGCCCTGTAGAGAATCTCCACCAGCCTATCACACTCCTTGTTCCATTTCTTCCTGGTCATGTTGTACACGGTGAAGTCACTGGACATGAAGTCGGGGTAGTATGTATCTATAGGCTTCAGGATGTACTGTGGGGGCACGGAGTTCTCGTCCAAGACAAACCATCTCCTACAACATGGGCTATGGTGATGAATACCTAAAGGAAGGTCACAAATGGATAAACCTGCTAAACCATATGTTTATATGAAGTACACACATCATATGTCTGTATCAATGTTATGATAAGAGAATGAGCAATGTTGACTGGAAGTACAAAAAGATATTCGGACTACGAACTACTTTCTATAACTGACGAGGGGCATGATCAAACTGTTCACAATTTGCAAATACAAGTTTTGAAGGTCTCAAATAACATGTAAGCAAATTCTCCTGAACATGGTACATATTAGTTTTAAAATCGTCTTTACATATTTTACTATGACATTAATGAATTAAGAAAAATGGAAGTTTAAATTGTATTACTCTCTCATAAAAGCAATGTCGTCGTCTGCTTGTCCAGAGTCGGAGTCCTCTGTCAGTGCCTTTATGAAGCTCTCAAACAGGGAGGTCTCGATCTTACATGGGTAGGCGTAGTACCCGTACTTGTGGGACAGTAGGGTCTGAAATATACATATGTAGCGAAGAATGGTCAAACTGAAAAGTGGAGATAGAGTATCAGTGCTTAACGTGTCTTTCGAATCATGCAGTGGCTATACCCGAAGTGTACACTATTGTAGCGAATGATCTCGTGGTTAAACTAGACAATCTCTGCGACAAGGTTGCCTGTGGGTTTGATAGCACCAACTCTTTTAAGAAATGTACAAGAATTTGACAAAACTCCAAATGACAAATCTAAAAATGAATCACTGGATCAGCTACATACAGCCGTTAAGCGTATACATATTGTACCCTTTTTCTCTATCTTAGTTTGTATCTTTCTCCCCCGATGTCTTTCCCTCGCTTACCCTCTTGTGATAACAAAGCCTCTATCGTTATATATTTTTGCATGAAATCCAAAGTCATTCCTACCACAAAGTTAGGCCCGGTTGAAAGTTTCTGACACAGCTCTATTTCCCTGAGGCACATATCCCCTGTGAGATGCTGGTTGGCCACGGCCTGCCCCACCCCCCAGCGCATGTCCACCAGCTGAAACTCGTACCCCCGGTTCTTGCACAGCTCCTTCAGCAGGGGGTAGCTCCTCGCTAGTAGCTCGTTTCGCTCAACAGTTGTATCTGTTAAACGAAATTTGCTTCATCGTACATTGCATTAACAGGTATAAAGACGACTGAACGTTTCTCCATGGCAAACTTATTATACGGCATAAAAGTAATATATTTGCTCAATATCACGATTACCTGTTTCTAAAAATGCTAAATGTTAAGTCGTTTCCTCTCTAATGTGCATGTTCATATCCATCTATTACAGAGATCATCAAGTCATAACATCACTTACAGTGCCTTCATGGGTGGAAATGATAACGATATTTGAGAGATAAGATAAAACAACGATAATACTGCAAATTTTCACTATTAGGGAACTGCAAGAACTGAGAGTCCTCGTGTGGACTGTGTATTTTCTGTCTCAGTGCACCTACCTGTAAAGGTACTACTCAGGAAGACTCTGACTATCCTGGCCGAGGGAGGACACTTCACTCTGAGGTCTCCACAGATGAGTCCTGTCTTCACCTCCTCCAGGTCTACAGCCATAGCTTCAGGATCCGGAGCTCTTTCAGATCTCTTCAGAAATAAAAATATTTTGCAACTGTTATTTGAAACTCGAATCTAATAGAAATTGACATTATAGTTATTACAACGACCAGCGCTTCAAAACGTCTTCACCATATGCACATTAACTATATCTACTAGATGTATTTACACAATTTCACCTACAGTCTAATGAGCTTATTCCAAAGCATTGCTCTTATGTCGAAATCAATCATTTATGGTTGAATAGTATTAATCATTCCTTTAATGCCTGCTGGATTAACTCACATACTATACTATAATCTGCTGTAAAGAAATAAACTGGATAAAACTATGAACAAAATCTATACACTACATATGTAGAACGAACACAGGTAACCATAATTACGACAACATCCTGAGTATCCCTCACCTCTGATTTCTTCTGATTATTGATGTCATGTGTTTTCGATATGCTGGAAGCATGTTCATTTCCTTGTAGAATGGCGTTATTTTTCTGTTTGACTGCTGCTGCTTCCGTCGGTTTGATAAAGCTAGACTCCTTTGTTAGATTTCCATACCCTGTTGTCTCCTCTTTCAGTTCAGAAGATGTGTCTGTCCTCGAGGTATCTTCTGTCAAATCCTCATTGTCGGCTGCTAGGGTGTCAAATTTCTTTTTGTTTTGATTTTCCCCCAGTGCATTGTCACTTTCAGATGTACTTGCAATTATTTCTGAGGTTGTGTTGTCTACAGAGTCACGAATATCTGGTTGTATGACATTGTCCGAATTGTCGTCCAGTTTCGATGTAGTTTCTTTATTAGATGCATCGTCTGCTGTTTTGGAATCGTCCTGATTAGAAGTTGTATCTGTTTTATATGTATCGTCTGCTTCATCAATGACTTTTGCCTCATTTTGTGCATCTATTCCCGGGACATCATCTTCTTTCAATTTGTCGTCTGCTGTTGCACCTTGCTTTGTTTTGGTGTCGTCTGCATTTGACGAAATATCGGCGTTTGTTTTAACGTCTGCTTCCTCTTTGACTTCTGTCTTTGCATCCTGTCCCGGTGAAACATCACCTTTATGTTCGTTGTCTATTGGAATGTCATCATCCCCCGTCCTAGCTGTTTCCTTATGACCACTTGATTTGTCTGGTTTGGCATCAGGATGTGTATGAGATCGTTCATCGTTTCCTGTCCCAAGGTGTTCTGGGTTTGTGTGGCTCTCTCGCGTTGCTCCCTTGTTGGACTGGTTTTGTGGATTGCTGTCAATTGCAGGGGTGAATAAAAAGGTTAGTTACACGTTGTTATCTATATGTATATAATAATATTATGCAACTTTTGTTTGTGATTCGTCAGTTTCAAGTAAGTCCTCGTCGTTTTTGAAACCTTCGTAATATTTTACTAGTGTTTCTACAATTTCTTTATTCATTCACGTGCATCTAAGATATGATTTAAATGCATTCATTCACATAATACATTATATTCATTCTCAGTTTCTATTCATTTGTGCATATTTTACTAAGGATTATTGTTTCTTCTTGTAACTATATAAAGTCATTTGTTACCGGTTATCAATGTTGTCCGCATTTCATATTCTATTTTTTTTAAATATATTTTAAATATAGAAAGGTTAATTTTTTCATCAAACAGATTGAATATTCATCATGTTATTGATTTGTGTTGGGCAATACATATTTTTTTCTTTTTCAATGATGAATATAATGTTTATTTGATTACTTATTCTTGTGATTATGGGGATCTTTGATGGTCTTATTCAACAAGTGAACAAAAATCTTATGACTCACCAGTATTCATTCCCTTTTCGTTATTTCTTCATATTATCAAAATGATCTGCTATTTTTCTTGAGTCATTTTTGTGGCAAACCTAATCATTTGACTACGTGTAAAATTTCTGAAATATTGCTGACAACTTGTTAAATCACAACTCACTCATTATTTCATTATTCAAATATACACTTATACAAACTGTACTTCATGATTATTCATACACTTTTTAACTATAATCCGCAATTTAAATGAACATTATAATAAATGCATTCATATAGAATTAACCATAGACTACTTCACCTTGTTCGCCCCCATTATGAAATATGTGTTTTAAGATTTAATGGATCAAATGTGTCAATATTACAACTTTAATTCCTGTGGTTGCAAACTGGTGAATTCTATTCGATTCTATTTCAGTTCAAACATAGGTTGATACTATTTAATTGACTATTCTAAAGGAATATTCAGAATTAAATGTTTTTGATATAAAATATATTTTTAATATAATTTAAAATATAAATCAGCAGTGTACAAAATGATAATAAAGAAAAAAAACATCCCACTGTATAAAAGAAAACTAGATCTTGACTTAAATTTCTTATTCTTCGTAAAAATCAGTTGAGGGCCTAAAAGGTGAATGGAACTTAAATTGGTTCCATTTTGAGGGGGGAGGGGGTTAAAAATTATCAGGGGAGGGGATCTTGCGTGCAACCTCACGGAAATATCCCCCCCCCCCCTCTATCCAATAATATAGACCTAATATGTAAGTCTTTTTATAAACCTTATTGGTGTGAGGAGCTTCAGGTTCAGTGGGATTATGTCCGCTCGTGTGAGAGGGAATGGTTGAAGTGTAAATCTCCATTTAGGAAAGGCATTTTACGTCGGAACTATATTGCAGAAAGGAAGAGTTTTGATAGGTTGTTACGTAGACATAGGCGATTGTATCAGGCTTCTGAGCAAAAAAGGTTGTTAGATAAGTACAGTGATAAAAACAGCAAGGACTTTTGGAAAGCTATTGGTGAAATAGGAATAGGGAATGAAAGACGTGGTAGTATCCCATGGGAGGTAACTCGTAACGGTACATCATTCTCAGATAGGAATACTGTTTTGAATGCATGGAAGGATGATTATGAGTCATTATATAATGCTGACAGTTTTTCAGAGTTTGATAGTGATCATTTACGTGAGGTTTCAGAGGCTGTTGCCAGCAATCAGGTTTTGCCCAGTCAGTTTGACACATCGATTCTTGATGCCCCTATCTCACGTGAAGAGGTTGTCTCTGCGGTTAGTCGTGCTAAATGTGGAAAGGCTGTTGGCTTTGATCTACTACCTGCTGAATCGCTTAAGAATAGTGCTACCGTTGAAGCTCTTCTTAAAGTTTTTACTTTTTGTTTCGAGAATAATGTATGTCCTGATATTTGGCGTAATAGTATCATCTCTCCAATCAAGAAGGCAGATACAGACCCAACTGATCCTTTGGGTTATCGGGGTATATCTCTAATATCTATTCCATGTAAGGTTTATTCTGATATCTTAAATTCCAGGTTCACAAAGTGGTTAGAATATAATGATCTTTTGGCCGAGGAGCAGAACGGTTTTCGTAGCAAGCGTAACACAGTTGAACATATTTATAGTTTGTATAACATTATTGCTAACAGGAAGTCTTTGAAACGTTCCACATTCGTTTGTTATATTGATGCTATGAAGGCGTTTGATAGAGTCAACAGAAATTGTATGTGGTATAAACTTTTAAAGCTTGGTGTGAATGGAAAGTTTTATCTTGCGGTCCGGTCTTTGTATGATAATAATAAATCTTGTGTTTCTATAAATGGTTACTACACGGATAATTTTTCAGTAAACAGTGGTGTAAAGCAGGGTTGCGTTCTGTCGCCTACTTTATTCTCTCTATATATAAACGATTTGGTTGAGGAAATAAATAGTTTAGGGTGTGGTATTGATGTGGATGGAAGGATGGTCAGTTTACTGTTATATGCTGACGATATTGCTCTGCTTGCTGCTGATGAAAACTCTCTACAGCGTATGCTAAATTGTGTGTCTTCCTGGTGCAGAAAATGGCGTCTTCAGATTAACAGTAAGAAAACTAAAATTGTTCATTACAGACCCAATTGTATTGATAAATCTTGCTTTGATTTTACTTGTGGCCCGGAGGTGATTGAAATTATACATGCATATAAGTATTTGGGCATTTGGCTAAATGAACACTTGAACCTAAATTTTACAGCTAAGGAAATTGCCAAGTCAGCAAGTAGAGCATTAAGTGTTATCATTAGTAAGTTTAAAGCAGTGGGAGGAATGGCCTATGATGTTTTCAACTCATTGTATGATAATCTTGTGCAACCTATTTTATCTTATGGTTCAGCTATTTGGGGTACTAAAGAATTTAGAAGTATTAACATCGTTCAAAACAGGGCTAGCCGGTTTTTTCTTGGCGTTGGTAATAAAACTGCAAATCTCGCAGTACGGGGTGAAATGGGTTGGTTATCCTGCATTTCTAAACAAAAAATCGAAATTATCCGCTTTTGGCGGAAATTATATATGGCTGAACCATCAAGATTGACTAGTTGTGTTAAAACATGGTCGCTGAGGTTTAGAAAATCCTGGGATAACGTAGTTCTAAATCTCATCAGGCAAGTTAATGTTCCAATTCATGATTTATCTTCTGTTACTTACAGGGAGTTTATTGCAATTAGAGAAAGAATTGTCAGATTAGATCAGGATAATTGGTTACGCGGTCTATGGAACGACAACAGACAAGCTAATGGTAATAAACTTCGAACATTTAGATTATTTAAAAGCACCTTGACAATTTCACCCTACGTCCGCTCAGTATCAGACCGCTCTCATCGAAGTATTCTCGCTAAGTTAAGATGCGGTTCTCTACCCTTAGAGGTGGAATTAGGTCGTTTTGCCCGCCCCCAAACACCATTAAATCAACGTATTTGCAAATATTGTAATTCCAGTGCAGTTGAAGATGAGATTCATTTTCTAACTTCTTGCCAATTTTATTCGGATATTAGATCCTGTTTATGGCTTAAGGCAAAAGCTATTAATTATCAGTTTATCAATATGTCCCCAACAGACCAAATAATATTCATTATGCAGCTCCCCCAACTTTCCCCATCACTTGCCGCTACACTTTATGCAATGTTTAGACGCAGGAAAAGCACCATTATATAAGCAATATTTAAATTTTAAAATATGATTTTATATAATATATTTTAATCATTTTAGCGCTTAAGCGCTCTTAGAGTGTTTTGGTGTCTCGTAGGCCATTGTTGGCCGGACAACGTACTGTATATTGATATATTACTGTTTTTATGAATGTACGTTGTGTGACACCTAAATAAAATATTTTTCTTCTTTCTTCTTCTTCTTCTGTAATATAGGTGCAGCAACTTCATTCGACTTGACAGGTAGAGGGGACCGCGCGGAGACATACTGATTACCTCCCTTGAATTGCTTAAAGTCACAAAGCGTGACCAAAGAACATTGTCAACACTGCGTGGTGAATATCAACACTATAATGTTTACATTAAAACATTCCACTAAAATAAGATAAAAATACATCATCATTCAATAAAATTATTTATTTCGCGAATTAAAAATAAAAAAATGATCTCACACGAGAAATCAGTGCAGATTCGGTATAGAAAGTGAAGTAGCACTTACTTGTAAGGTTTTGATGGTAAGTCATTAGTCGGGACATCATCAGCAATACTACTTCCGCACCCCATGCTTTGTTTATAGCCACATGCTTAGTTCGTGTATAACTATCAACATTGGAGCACACAGATACTTCCGGGTCTCGACAATAATGGCGTCCCTAGCAACTAGGACAGATACAGGCGATCGGGGACAAGGCTAGCAGTAATAACCACTGTTTGTGACTGTCGTAATATGATCGCCTGTTGTGGTCTGCTGGGCTATTTATTTATTATCGATTTCACATAGTTTACTGTTAGGATGCGCTGTATGGTGAGAAATTACTCAATACTGGTTGATAAATTGAGTTCACTATGTTTCTACGCGATTTTAAACATTACTTTTAAGAATAGAAACATTTTTCGTTTACTTTTAAGGATAGAAACTTTGGTATAATTTCGACCATCTAGGGTTTGTATTTGATAACATTATGTACCAGTTTCTTCATATTGTACTATATATGTAAAATGATAACAATATGATAATAAACAATCTTGGGAAATACACATTTCTTGCATTTTAACTGCGGAATAAGTTTCTATCACCATAATCAATGCATCTGACTAGGATTATTTCTTATTTCTTTCAGCCACATATGTTATTAACTGCCTCATGTCTCCCAGGCGCTTCATGATATGCTTTACTTTAGTTGTACTCATTGCACTGTATAATGGGCCTGTGGCTCCATTACCGAATAAACCATCTATCTATGTGAAAAAAGAAAATGTCAACAATTGCGTAGGAGAATTTCAACAGATAGAGCTGTCCTATAGAATATATATTTCGAATCTAAACTGCATCTTCATGCAACAGCAGACACATAACTCATAGGGAAGTAACTTAACCCTTTTCATGCAAGTGGTAGACAAAAACTCTTGTTATAAGTGAATGAAACTCCCTTTTGTAATTAGCAACGACAGGTTTCACGTTTGTTGTGGACTATGTTCAACTTTTCAGATACATTCATTTATATTAGAAGATTTTAAATAAACCAAATCTTTGTAAAGTACAAAACGTTGACAGCATGACGATATGCATCCTTTTCTAGTTTATTTTCTATATATTCTATATTTAATATATATGTTACAGTCAAAATTAACACAATGCCTGGAAATTTGAGGCAATGTACACAATGACTAGGCTCGTCAGGCTATGTGTACATTGACTGGTAATTTCAGTCATTGTAAACATTGCCTGATTGTAGTCTTTGACTGTAACATATATAATAATAATAATAATAGCAATCTTATACGGCGCATATATCCATGACAAAGCATGCTCAAAGCGCCATGAGTATTATTACCCCGGAGGGATAGTATTTTCGGTGCCGCCGATCAAACAGCGCTCCGCGCGACCATATAGGTCCATACTTCCCCCTTGTTCAGGTACCCATTTGTACAGCTGGGTGAACTGAGTGCAATGTGGATGAAGTGACTTGCCCAGGGACACAACACAGATTGAGATCCAAGTTACAAATTTTGGTGTCTCCACCGGGATTCGAACCCGGGTCTCTGGCGTGAGAGGCAAGCATGCTAACCACTACACCACTGTGCTCCACAAATATATATATATATAGCCAGTAAAATGGATTCATTCAACTTCTGACTTATCTTTTTAATATATATATATATATATATATTTGTATATATTATAACAACTGTTCCTAAATTAAAAATTAATTAAATCCCTAAAGAGCATCAATTATTTATCTATTAATGTTCATGTCGATTTCGCGTAATGTTTTGAATGCTTCATTAAAATGGTCGTTTTTATAGTCGCATTAAAGGTCTTTCATTAGCATCAACCAAAATAGCTATACTAATTAATACTGATGTTTCATCTCTTTCGTTTTGGCTGCGACAGGGAAGCGTATTCGCTCCAGTCTTTTTATCGTTGTTAGTGAAATGCGGACGTTGTCATGTCAAAAGTGTGTTCTTTTCGGTGTCTGCCTTCTTAAGACTTTCGTGTTCGGGAGTGATTTGGCGGCCGTCTACCCAGGTATGTTGTAGAACACAGGTAAAATACTCCAAGGCTTCATGTTGTTTAGTAAAACGACAGAATGACATGTATATTTCATTGGTTGATGCATTTTTAAAAAAATTGGTATTATATTAAAGAGACACAGAGTATGTTGATAGGATCACATATGTCAAATTTTGAAATCGATGTTATTACATCGGGAATCACTAATTGTTACTGAAAATAACAAGTTATAGGTCAATCAGTACATTAGAGCGAAAATACGGCCATTCAAAGTCGGGATTTTGATCGAAAACCGGACAATATGGCTCGAGTGGCGCGCGCAAAATGCGCCAAACGTAATTTTGAAATCTTGTCATAAGCTGACAGGAAGATATATTCGATTCGATAGTGTTTATTAGGTATTGTAACTAATAGGTAGATTAAGTGGATGCATAATTTTCGAATATTAAACGTATTTGAGATGTTTTCTTGATTTTTCCATAAAATCAAGCATTTTAGAGAAATTATGCATAAATGGATATATTTGCAAGTCTAGTAATGAGATATGAACTTCAATCAGCATATAAGATATTTTGTAGCTTATCAAAACAAAATAAAATTTGAAGAAAGATACTCTGTGTCACTTTAAGCCGTTAAATCGGAATGTCTAATGTGGCATTTTCTAGGTCTTAATCTATAAAAACAGTTAGATTGAAATTACTCCAAACGCAAGGGGGTCGTTGCAAAATCGTCTTCTTTTAAAGTTTAAAGAAATTGTGAACATGAATGACAAAAATTAGTAGACTATTGTGCTATGGCAATGAAGGGAAAAGACCTAGACAAGGAATATCTCGCACCAGTCTTTGGTTAATGTTAACCTCTCCGTATTTTTAATTGTATGTATAATTAATTTTCTGTCTCAGCGTTTAGCCTACTGCAGCTATCATGAAGGAATACATTTCTCGCGAGTTTAAATACTCTTACAATGTCTGCGTTTTCAGATTTCAACAAGCACAAATAATTGGTATCACCTTTGACGTTATGAAAGTTTAATCAGCTTGGTTTTCTTCACATTGCACCCTAAGACTCTTCATCCGAAGATGATATTTAAAAATATCTTAAGCATAAAACTGCAAACAATCGTGAGTAAGTCGTTTTCAACAATCAGTATTCCTAATACGTGCAAAACTTAACCTCAAGATATTTGATATATTGAAATGACTATGGCCATCTTACATTTTAAGTTGAATGCACGTCAATAAGTATTTGCAAAATCAAAAGCTGTAGTGAGTGCATAAGCTAACGTATGTGTTCATGTCCTCGTACATCTTCTGCACGCATCGGGCGAGATATGCATTTACAAGAAATTCATATTCACTGAATTTCTTGTAAATGCATATCTCTCCCGATGCGTGCGGAAGATGGTCCTCGTATTGCCTTCAAAAGCCAAGAACGAAATTGCGTCATAGCTTACCATCTTCTTTGTTTAGAAACGTGGTGGTCAATCATCCTATCTGTAGTATACTCTCACTCTAGGTACTAAGTGGTGCGGCTACAGGGATAAAAGCAATAACGACAACGACCTCGGTTTCTACAGTGAAACGGATGCCTGTTGCAGAGACCATGATTTATGTCCAGATATGATACTCGCTTTCGAGACTAAACATGGTCTGAAGAACTGGTCCCTCATTACAAAGTAAGGTAAGAGATACACAGGCCCCCGGGTCATTGAGCAATCATCAAAAAAAAAAAAAAAAATTGAGATGACCCCCAGATTTGACAGCCTTCGTAGAGATACATAATATTAACAAGAATATTATGTATCTCTACGAAGGCTGTACATGTCAAATGTGGGGGTCATCTCAATTTATTTATTTTTTTATTTTAAAGGGATGATTGCTCAATGACCCGGGCGCCTGTGAGCGTATATAAAGAACAGAACAGGACATACAATTCAAACATATACAGATATGATATAATTGGTCATTTATCTAGTATTATTTGAATAGGTTAAGACATTGCTTGATGTATTTGGTCAATTTCAAATCAGTTTATTTGTAATTACTCAGACTCAGATTCAAACTCAGACTCTTTATTACGTAGATGATGGCCTGTGAGGCATATTGTTCATTTGCATAGATACAGATTGGTCTTTACGTTCTTGCAAGAGCGCGAGATGTTCACTTCGCATATTAAACATTTTGATATATAAACTGCTATATCATTTATGATAGTAGGATTTTGACTGGAAGTGAATAATTATTTGTAATTACAATCCATTAAGAATATGAATTTAAAAATAGTTTGACTGGCACTGAAGTATTTTGGTAAACAATCAGTATTCATTATGGTGTCCATTTCAACAAATGTGAATAGTTTTCTTTGATATGACCCCTGACAACACACGGAGTGGCTCTTTAAATGGTTCATCAATTCCAGATCTGCCTGTTGGTGTGATGAAGAGTTTTACTCCTGCTTGAAGAAATCTTCCGACGGTATTGGCGAAACTATCGGCAGAATGTTCTTCAATCTCATCAAAATTAAATGTTTCACTGATGTACATCCTCTTGTATGCGTGGAAAGGTTAGTATTTGTCATAGGATATGCTGCAACAGGGATATTTAACATTCTGTCTCAGGGTACGATGGTAACAAATTTAACATTCTGTCTCAGGGTACGAACGTTACGCTAACTCCACTGATCTGTACCCTGGGCTCGGAAGCTAGATTGATCGCGAGGCCCGACTTGGGATATAGCAAATCAAATAATTTTTTCGTTGAAAATTTTATCGAGAAGGTGGCGAGAAAATGATTTGATTGGCTATATCCCAAGTCGGGCCGCGCGAGCGTATCTAGCTTCTGAGCCCAGGGTACAGATTAGTGGAGTTAGAGTTAAGTTCGTACCCTGAGACAGGATGATAAATTTGATGAATGATCAATACTAGCCATGAATTAAGGATATGTCAAGCTGCATACCTTTAGTATGTTCACTTGCTTCTGTATCTAAGTACAAATATCATGTTATTGGGGTTTCGTTTTGACGTCCCTAAAATAGCTCCAGGAGCACAAGGATCGCCAATTGTCCATGTGTAAAACACCATTCCAAAACCATATTTTGGGATCGTCTTGGTACTGAATTTCAATATTTGGCATGGTTAAATAGAGAGATGAGGTCACATTTGTGAAATAAAATATTTAAATTAAAATATTCCATATAAAAGTTGTAACAAAAATATCACCCCAATTAGATCTGATTTTTTTGACTTCTTATGAAGGATGCTGTAGAAAAAAATGAAAAGAAATGTTTTCGAAATTTGACCCCCTGATCACTTCAATGCCTTGCCAAATGTGTTACGGTTATCTGTTAGGTATAACATACGAATATGTTAACACAAAGTGAATCTTAACTTATGTAGTGAAATTTCCAAAGTATACGTTTCGCTATCGCAATGCTTGGATGTCTCAAAGACATTCCAAATTACATATTTGCACTAGAATACGCAGGTAAGTGAACAAACTTGAGGTACGCAGCTGTAGTTGCTTGTTTTGTAAATCCGTCCTAAATTGTATAAGATAAATAAGTCACGTAAAGAAATTGGAGATTTGGTGATTTTGGTGATTTTAGTGATTTTAGTGATTTTGGTGATTTAGTGATATTTGTGCTTTTTATGATTTTGGTAATTTTGGTGAATTTGGTGAGTTTGGATGTGATTGATGACACTGCAATATTTCAAATTTATAAAATTATAAATACGACGAACAAAGATAAAAAAGAGGCAAAGATTAGCATTGATAAATCTGGATGTTCTTTTCAATATGGACGATTTATACATATAGAAACTCATCCCTGTGTCTTCTGATATCAAACTTATCGACATGGGTTGATACAAGTTACAATAATCCCTGGCTTACCGAGGATGTTTTATATTATTCAACGAGTATTGATGTATAGATAAAAGTTATAAAATATCTGAATCTGATTTATTTAATAGCAGAAGACACGAGGGTGATATTCCATACATGATTTAAAATATAAATGTGAAAACTGTAGCTCTCTTAGAATCTACGAATGTGGTAATGCCACGCCACAGTTACGTTGCATTGTTTATGACGTCAAAGAATTGTGATAGAACATTTCTGAATGACGAAAAACAATATATTATGTTCTTTTTGTTCGTAATCAACTGTTAAAAACGATAGCTCCTATGAGAGAAAATGACTACTGATCTAGTAAGTTACTCAAAGTGATATCTCGAGGTTGTCAGATCATCTGCAAAATTGGTGAAAAACAATCCAATCACTATTGTATCGTATTTCTAGCCTTGATAAGGATCCCCAAAATTCGCTTATAGATAACGTCATTTTCTGAACTTAAAGGGGGTCTGCAACCTGAATTTTTAACTTCCAGTGTTTTATTAGCAGGACCCCGAAAGAGTCGTAAATACTCGGTAGGGACGAAATCGTTTGGTTGCGAACCGCTTACAGCTGACAGCCAGTATCAAGTTTGAGTCATGTGACCCCCGTTACCCGTCTGGATGCTCTTGTTAACGATGGTCAATGAGGTTTCACGAGCCAGGTTGTTGATCCCCTTTAAGCATTTATCTGTGCTGTGCATGGTTGTATTCATAAGATTTAATTGTATTCAAGCTCAAAAATGTTTAGTTTAAAGATATATGTTTTATTTGAAGAGCACACTTTAAACAACCACAATTATACAATTTCTTTGCCTCGGGGACTGTTTTAATAGATGCACTTAGTTTGCAATTAGGACAAAACAAAGCATTTGAAAAATATATTTTTTCGTATATTTATTTATTTATATATCTTTTTATATTAAGATATTTTTATATCTGTAACGCACTTTATATAGACAATTACAAAGAGATATTTGAAAACACAACTATATTTGGATATTGCAGGGGCTGGTTGGGCATATGCACTAAGTATGCCGAGGACAAAACGAAGCTTATGAAAAAGTTCGTCGACAACAGGTGGTTCTGATTGGACAATTATAAAGTTGATTTGTGTGGCCATATTTACTAAGTTAACCGCAGAGGGAACATGTGTATAATGAACGTCAAAATTTCTTTTCATTTAGTGTCTTTATATTTTGCAAGCTTTCAGTTCATAACACCAATTGCGTAGGAATGTAAATATCGTATGAAATGCATGAAATTGTTGTGTATGAAATCTCTCAGTTATGATGTTGGTATAAATGACATATGCTGTGGGGATTTTATGATGTGAATGTTAAGAGAACAAGAAAAGCCTTAGGCAAGCTTTGGGGCACCCGGTTATGTATCACTATATAGATCCAGGAGATTTAAATTTAGGTTAGGGAGAACGGGGACGGGGACTTTTACTTGAATAAATTGTTCCAATCAGAGATGCATGTTCTTTGCTCTTTGTTTTGATAGTTACAAGTACACTATATATGCACATCAGATCGTTCGTTCCGATTAAAATTTCAACAACGATAGATACGTCTCCTGTCTCAATTATGATATAAATTTTTAAACATTAATACGGTAATTAAAATTTATGTTGCTTTAAAAGAAAGCTGACGGTGAGTTTAATACACAGGAACCCGATATCGTAAATAAAATGTAGGTAAAACGTAGATAAGAAAGACCCACCCCTCTATTTAATTGACTCAATTCAATTATATAGAGGGGTGGGTCTTTATTATCTACGTTTTACCTACATTTTATTTACGATATCGGGTTCCTGTTGTTTAATACATGAGCCAGTGATTAACTAGAAGATAAATAGTTGCGCTAGTAAAATTTCCAGGATCCACTGTTAACCAATACCCGCAATTAAATTTAGTTTAAACCTCACGAATTTCTCATTGACTTTCAGGTTAATTACATGTTGCAAGAGTAATTTTCCTTAATTGAGTGTTGATCGAATTACAACCGAAAGGTGCTGATAAATTTAGAAATGATATCAGCTACAAGTTCATAATTTCATTATGTTATAGGATGACATTTAAGAATAGTTGATCATACTTTAGGCTTTAGTCGATACTCTTTTCGAAAGACACCTTTAATCGTAAATAAATCATCCATAACGTTATGTTTTGAAACATGAATTTTGTTCAGTACCATTTTTTTCCGTGAAGCGATGAGATGCATTGTAAACGATCCGTCATTGACAAGGCGGGACATTCAGCGCTCCCGCAGTCTGATTAAAACGACTGTGATTCGAGGAAAAAAAGTGTAAAAATATTGTCTCTAGCGGGGTTTGAACCTCACCCAGCCCGGCTTTCTTCTCTTTCACGAGAGGATGCACGGATCTCGAATGGTTCGAGGCCCGATAGAGACATTATTTGTTATATTTTATTCCTCGAAACGGTCGATTTTAATCAGACTGAGCGCTCCCGTTATAGTAAAAAAGATTGAAGGAACCGAATTCCTAGTTGATACAAAAATGGAATGTCGTTTACGAATGTGGAATGCAAAAAAATACACCGAATAACTACAAAACAGCTCACATGCATATGCCAAATTGATATATATTAAGGGTGTAAACGCTCATCCATATATTTATTTAAATTTACGATTTTTACATCATAATATAACATTATCATAATAATCAGTTTCCAAATTAAAGCTTGCCAATTATTTCGTCCAAACCCACATGGTCACGTGGGTATAAATTTGCTACAGCTCTGTCAATTGGTCGTTCGAAATACCAGGATATGCTTAAAACAAATATCAATGGCTGAAACTTCTGTTTGAAGTTTCCAAGAGTAATATAGAGAGAAACTTCTGCCATTAGTTTTCAATATCAAATGTTACATAACTTTGGGGTCTCTGGATCCTAAAGCAATAATGGGTCCCTGCAGTTATGTCATTATCAACGAATCACGTTTGAATCAATCTACCTCGTTTTTTATTAAAAATTATGGTGTAACGACCGATAATAGAACTTCGCTTTATTTTGACACATGAAGACTTGCAACGTGTTTCATGAAACAAACTAAAGGCAATGTTACCTATAAACAATATATTATTTATTTGTGACTGTGTATTTGTATGGACAACAATAGTACAGTCCAGGAAGAAACCATTAAAGGGGCAGTAGCACGTTTATTTTAAAATTTAATTTAAATTTAATATTTTAACTGTACGTTTATGCTGAATGAATTATTTTGATAGTGACAACAATTTCATAACACAAATCAATCATCCATAGTCGAGAACATAGTATGAAGGTTCACCTACAATAAAATGGCGGCTATTTTATGTGAACACCTTTAATTCATTTTGTGTCAGAAAAAGGCATCGCATGGCTAAACGTTACATTATGTATTTGAATTATTACTGCTTCATTTAGTTTAAATGCATTGGTTTTCAATTTAAAACATCAATTTTCATTTTCCTGACATCACCTTGTATTCCCCCTAAAAACGTGCTACTGCCCCATTAGTAGGAGTGCTTGAATGGCATTTATCATGAAAATTAATATTGGTTGTAAGGGCTGGCAGCTTTGGTTTCAAAGATATGTATAGAGTAATCGGACACTTATCAAGTATCTTTCTGATGAAAAATAAGACTCAATTTTAATTTTTTGAGGTCTCAGTAAAAGTTGTGTCCAAGCACACAATTCAAGCTTTATAAAAAAATTGATGTCCGGCGCAAACAGTCATCTAGTCACAATGCTGTGACAAAGCAAGGAATATTCGTACATCATAACTTGTTAGTTATTTTTATGAGCCCCGCCTCATGAAGTTTTAAGGTCGACTTTGGTCCGTTTATTTCTTTACTAGTTCTTGTGTTAATATCGTTTTGAAAAATTGTAAGGAAATGTTATCGATGGCTTTCGGGAAGTAGAAAAATGATACGTCGTTGTCATTACTAGTGACCCACTAAATCAAGTGTTAACAATTAACGTGGATCAACATTGACAGTTTTCAGGTCTTATTTAATTTATCAATTCAGTAATGGTTTCATGCTAATATGATTACTATATTAAGAAACAATCTGGTAACACGAACGTATGCAGAGTACACAATTAGTAACTCATTAATCCAGATGTGTCATGTGGTCTGCGACAGAGGCAGTTTTAAGGTCAAATTTTGTTGATTGGTATTGGTTACAGACAGGGAGTACTAAAACCGTCTAGATAGTAGCGGGGGGTGACTCGACTAATACTAGTAACTCATTTAATCAGGTGTATCGTCCACTTTAAATACGATGTAACAGGGGAAGGTTTTAGGTCCACTTTTATTTTCATTCAGTGACAAAATTAATGCTAAAGTTAGCAATAGCTGAGTGTCACTATAGCTGTCAGAACATTAGAAGAGTTACACGGCGTGACCATAATTAAATCTCCTTAAACAAGGTGTGTCATTAACAGAAGAGGAAGAGGAAGAAGAAATATATTTTATTTATGTGTCACATGTTGTTTTACATCATATTGCATAATATAAGAAATGTTTAAAAAAACAACATCCGGCCGAACGGCCTATGAGTCACAAGTTGACATAGTATTACAATAAAAATATTAAAATATGATATCTAAAAAGTACAATAAATGGGGTAAAATGTTTTATGGTGGTATGAAATCTCTTCGTCGTTGAAACATTAAATTAATTAGTGCAGAGAGAGGAGCAACAAACTGGCTATTAACTAAACAACACAGCTGTTCAATTGGTGAAAGATTACAAAAAGAGGGATCTGCATCACTTATTGTTTTCCATAAATCATATCTTAGATCAGAATAAAACTTACAATTTATCAAAAAATGAGTTTCGTCTTCGATGGTTTTTAAGTCACAATATTTACAAATTCTATCAGATAAAGGGGTAACTGATTTTGAAAATCTGCCAACCTCAATATACAAAGGTAAAACACCACAACGAAATTTGCTGAAAACACTACGAATTTTCCTGTTTTTAATGGAAAGTACATAGCTTTCTGTATTGAGATCAGTTTTGAATAATCGATATGTACGAAGCTTTTTGCCATTTAAAATACCCTTGTCGTTTACATATTACCATAACATAACATATACGTAGACTGTGACAGGGGAACCTTAAAGGGGCAGTAGCAACTTTTCATGGGGAATATAACGTAACGTCGGAATGAAAATATATGGTTCCGATTGAAAGACAATTAATTTTACTTTAATTAAGCAGAAATAAATCAAATATAATAAATAGGTATTCACTCACCTACGTAATTAATTAATTTTAAGTTGCCTCCGATAGCAAAACAGTCAAAGTCTCCTTGTGTATTTATAAAAACAGAATGACACAAAGGAGTCCTGAACAGTAGAAGATAGAAACAGTGTGGAAGTTCATTACTCGTGTTACAGATAAATATCATATAGATAATGAACAAATGTAACATGGAAATATTGTTATATCCCAAATATAACAAAGTGGAATAACTCGTTGGTTGCTACAAGGAGGGATATCAGGCCCCCTCTCGTTATTTATTGAGTTTATTATAAATGACTATTTATTCAAACATACAAAAACCTCGAACGTCTAGGACATGGAACAGTAGACAGACTTGAAATAATGATTACTCATGTGTTATCAATTTTACGTTGGTTGCGACAAGGAGATATTTCAAGCCCCTGTTTTTCTTTAGTATATTCTAAAATAAATATTTATGATAAATAGAGTAAGATCAATCAGTAGAGGAGTGATACAGCGAATTAAGTATTAACTCTTGTCTCATCAAATTCACGTTTGAGGAAGATTTCAGGTCTGCTCTGATTATTCATTCAGTTTATGCTAAAGGGAATTTCATTATAAACAAAATGAAACCAAGAATGTCTTGGCAATAAAGTGTGCTTTGACGTTGGCATAAATTGAAACTCATATGTCATCAATTTTAAGTAAGTTTTGACCAGGGGAAATCAGGGTCATTGATAATATTCATTTATCTATTAAGTTTATGCTGAAATGAATATTTATTAGAAATGTTTTTATACGTGATATAAATAATATCTGGTCAGTAGAACGATGATACAGAGTCGAAGAAAGTAGTAACTCATGTGTCATCAATTTCATGTTAATTGCAAAAAGGGGGAATTTCAAGGCCATTTATAATTATTCAGTTTACGTTTAAAAGGATGTCATAAGTAGAGTATTATCAAGGTAAGCTAAGCTAGGCAGCAGAGGAGTGATAAAGCGTCTAATGGAAGAAACTCGTATGTCATCGACTTTACGTTGCTTGCGACAAGGGGAAATTTCATGTCCTCTTTCATTCGTTTATTCAGTTTATAGAAAAATGAATAATTTTATATACCGAGAAAAACACCACCATAATACCAAGAATGTCTGGGGATGTGGCAATTTGAAACAGCGGGGACATAAATTGTAACCCATGAAACAGGATGTGTCATCAATTTCACGTGGGCTGGGACAGGGGAAGTCCTGCCGATATAAGCTTCCCGGCTATGAAGAAACCTCCCTCACCTGTTTCGGCAAAATGAAGCTCCCCTTTGATGATACAGGTGTGCTGCTCGTTGTGTGCTTGCTCGGGACGGTTGTGTGTGGAGATGTTGTTAAATATTTTACCCTTAAAGACAGAAGTCGACTTATTGAGAACGTGACAAACAATCGGACAGTCGCAGACTGCGCAGTGTTAGCCGACAGGTACTCATATTTAATACATTTTCATTGCAGTTGTGTATCCTGCGTGTACTAATTAATTTGATTTATCGACGTTTTAAAAGGTTATTTTCGTATCATTTATAATTAGTTTAGATTACAATCCATTTATTGTATTTTTGTTTGTTTTATATTATGGTGAGTTATGTAGCTGGTTTATTATTAACATCTATTCATAATATTTTTTACCTTTAATCCTTATAATTGCTTGTAACGAATGTTGCCTAAACTCATCCCATGTAAAAATTATGTATATAACTCAAAAAGGCTTTTCAACTCGATCAATTTCAGATTGCTTAAAATGAAGAAATATAGACACGCCTGTTAATAGAATAAACTTTATACTTCACTGATCAGATGCGCTTACATATTGCACATCATTAATATCTTGTAATAGATCAAACGGTATTCTTCAATAATGCGGGTAATAATACACATCGGTATACGAAAAGCGAAGGGGAAAAAATCAGAAATATAAGAGAAAGGTAAACCTCATATGACTTAAAGATAAAATAGTCTGTTGAAAGTCAAAAGAATATAATAAGATATATAACAGAAAATGACATATTACATGATCGATATAATAAAACATTATGTGAAAATTTGTTCAAATGAAAATTAAATTGAAATAACTTATATGTTGTACTTTCGGTCCGATGTGTTGCAAATGTATATTTGACATGTAACGCCTGTATATAGTTTAAATGAAACGCTTTTAGTTCGCCCACCTTGTCAGAAGAAAGTAATCACATGACTAGTGAGACGGTTAAAATGCCTGAGACAGATTTGTCATATTTGCCGACGTCTATTTGCCTTCTAATGATAGCGTAGCCTTTACCGGGGCTGCTTTAACCATTTGTTTGACCTTATTCCATGTCTAGATATAATGGATAAGCATTTATTATACCATACTGTGTGACAGGGTATATCCTTGTGGATATTTCCTAGGATATATCGTTTCGACAGTAGTTTTTGAATAATGCCAAGTACATGATTTCATAATTCTATAATACATCATTATGTAATGATATAAACATATTTCACATAAACTTGACGACGTCATAATACTTTTAACTGCATTTGCATTTTATATAGTTGTACAGTGTTCAAAGATGTATATTTTATATAATATTTTCATTACGTTATTGAACATGATTTTGGATTGTAAATAGAGCTTCACTGACTTTTCGTGTTGATAAAAGTAAAAAACAAACCTCGAATATTTGTTAATTTAATAAATTCTGATATTTGATATCAGAAAACACGTGGGTGAGATTCTTTATATGTTTCTTCATTAAGCATATAAAGTTGGTTTGTCTTAAAGGGGCAGTATAGCACGTTTATTGAAAATCTTATATTTTCAATTTTCCACTGGTTATTGTACGATAATGCTAAATGTATTATTTTGATAGTGTAAACATTTTTTTACATAAACCAATCATCCATAGTCAGAGGACAAATTATTAAGATTCACATAAAGTCCATTGGCGGCCATTTTTGTGTGAATTCCTGCAATTCATTTTGTGTAAGAAAAAAGAATCGCATGGCTAAACTGTACATAATATATTTGATTAATTAATACTTCATTTAGTTTAAATACATTGTCTTTCAATTAGAACCATTAATTTTCATTTTCCTGTCCTCACCTTATATTCTCCCTTAAAACTTGCTACTGCCCCTTTAAACGATTATTTTATGTGCATAATGAAGCGACTTCATACACGTTTACCTCATAACATATACCCATAAACATTTTTCAAATCATAAAGATATTCTTACTTCAGGGCTACCATCTCCCCGCCAGAGAGATCATGAGCGAAAGTCTCCTATACATTAATTATAAATTATTATCATCAATCACCAATTGAATAATGTTACTTCAGAGGCAGGTGATTTTTTTGAAATAATAACGTGATTGAATATTTTGTATATGAGGCAAAACTTCTTATAAGCATTTTTTGCTTGTGAATAGTGAAATGTAGGTTCTTATCATTAGGTTAACAACGCGTCAACATATGCTTTCATTTTGAAATAAATATAATATGACAAGTGTTCACCAATTTCAAGTCAAGTGTCGAAAACACTCACGGGTGAAGCTAAAGCCTCTGATGATTAGTGAGATTCGGTAAGAAACCCTTTGTCAAATTTTGCAAGCTTGCAAATAAATTACTTTTATGAAATGTTCGCTTAGCAAGAAGTCTATTTATAAGATGACCGTCTGTGACTGGGCATTCTTCACCTGTCTCGGCAAAATGAGGCTTCCTTTTGATGCTTCAGCTGTATTTTGCCTGTTATGTTTTCTCATTAGTCTCGTACATGGATACGATGTCAAATACTTTACTATTGAAGACAGGAGTCGACTTATTGAGGTTATGACTCACAATGGAACGGTCCCACACTGCGCAGTGTAAGCCGACAGGTACATCTACACATTCTTTTATATCCTCAACTCATTTCAACACAAAGGCTGTTTTCTTAAAAGGTTCGAAATATTTCCCTTTTGTGTATCTCATAACTGAAAATGTCGATATCAAATGTTTCACGGTTATCGTTTTCCAGTGTGTTTCTGAGTCGTCTTAAGTGGAAAAACTTGCTGGCATTGAATAATCGATATTTCTATCAATATTCATCATCGTTTTAACCAAAAAATTATCCTCAATCTAGTAAGACAAATTCTAAAATGCTCATCATCCATTGGTGTATATAAAAACAACGCTCAGTGTTAGAAAGCTGTTCAACAGCATTTGCCTCATGACTTGACTGGATTAGAACGTCTTTGGCTTTGCATGGTAAACAGGGAAAGCACAGACATGAATCACTCTGCGTCCAGTTACATCACGTCGTTGCGCCTATGACGTCATTAGCATAGTCCCGAGAGCAGATCAATTTGGTTTCATGTTGATGACTAACCGCTCCTACACCTGAATGTTGACATATGCATGATCAGTTTCATTACGTAATGGTCCATGTTACGTGGAGTTCACCGCTAATGACTGAAATATTACCCAAGCGGCGTTAAGCACTAACTCACTCACTCACGTGGAGGTCATGATTTCTGAGTGGGAGAGAGAAGGTGTGACGAGACTTTTCCGGAGACGCGGTTGACAGACGGGCAATCTAATTAAAATGAGATCATCACTTCTTCACTACCTTACACAGATTAGTGTAGTGTAGCAAAAAGATCATATATTAATGAGACTGACAGACGGAAAGGGAGTCTAAGCGAGATTCGGGTAAACAAAATATTGACATAACACTATCAGCAACAGAGTCGAGTCCTTTTTTAAAATCAAGCAGCGCTGCCTGCACTGACCGCAGCGATAACTCACCAACCAAACCACCAGGACTTGACTATGAAGCAACCCTTTAAATTCAGGCAACACTGTCAGCACTGCTCATAGCGATAGCTAACCAACCTAACCACCAGGACTTTACTTTGAACCAACGCCTTTAGATTCAGGCAACACTGTAAGCACTGCTCGTAGCAATAGCTCACCAACTATACCATCACAACTTGACTGTTATATAGTTGGATCTAAAACACTTACTCTGTTACGCAAATGGTCTACGATGACTCAATAGTCACCAACACATACAATATGGATGAGAGAATGCAAACAATATGGGAGAAAATTGCAGAGACAGGGGGAAAAAAGGAAACTTCAGAACTGTAAGAGAATCGAGGTTTGAAGTTGAGAGAGAATCCGTTCCGAATTAAAACATTGGTAAATTCATCAAGTTCTGTAAACTCGTTTAACGCATCAAGGGGCAGTAGCATGTTTTTAGGGGGAATACAAGGAGATGTCAGGAAAATGAAAAGAAATGGTTCCAATTGAAAGAAAATTTATTCAATCTAAATGAAGCATTTATAAATCAATATATTATGTGATGTTTTACCATGCGACTTCATTTACATACACAAATGGAATTAAAGGTGTTCACACAAAAAGACCTCCAATGTACTTTATGTGAATCTTTATAATTTGTTCTCTGACTATGGATGATTGGTTTGTGTAATGAGATTTTCGACGATATCAACATAATACATTTAGCATTAACGTACAATAATCAGTAAACAATTGAAAATATAAAATGTTCAAAAAACATGCTACTGCCACTTTAAGAGTCGGTGACAGTGCCACTCCCTCAATCTTACAATGAAACTATCACGATTTTCTTCTCTCCTTAGATTCCCACTGATATTTGTATGAACACACTCAGTGTTCTTTATGCTTATTTGATAGCTGCACTCAATAGCGGGAGACTCTCTTGATAATTTGTTCCTGCTCATAAAAGTTTATATACAGCAAAAACTTTTTTTATTTTTCGAAATAAAGACCTCTTGATCTCAGCGATTGATGTGGAAAATAGGTTTATAACTATAAATACATACTTTATGGATATAAAACTTCTTATACTCGTGAAAAATATGCAAGTTTAACAATTCGCTGATTTATTTCACTTTCTGCTTAAAACATAGTTTTAGCAACATGAGTGTATGGATGGCATAGATACCGTTTACACTTAAGCTACTTTGAGCGGGAATTTTGAAAAAAAGGACTTTTAAATCGGTCTACATCAACACGTCGAATTCACATGAAGTAGCAGACCTATATTGTATAGGCTTATATCATAATATATACTACTCAAAAAAAAGAAACGCATATATATAGCAACTATTTTCCCATGTTATTTTTTTAAAGAGAACGGTAAGAATGATGCAATTGAGTACATCTTTTGTGAATGTTACCATTTCTGAGTTTGAATCCACAGACACTGAAAACAGCGCGCCAAAACACACCAAAATCTGTTTTCCCAATAAACGAGCTAAGCAGTGAATAAGGATTCGAAAGATTCATGAAAATTGTTTTGCATGAACATTTGATGCAACCGTATGAATAAAAGTCAGGGGGTATGATTGCGTCCCTATCAGTTTAGAATGTGATACCTTGATGGAAAGTTATGCCTAGACTTACTGAGCCTCAGCGCAACAATGCTATCGGTCATTTGGAGGCCGGCGAGTCTCAATCAGCGGTAGCAAGACGACTTAATGTGGCACAGAGTACCATTAGGAAAACTTTGGCACCGGTACCAACAACAAGGTACGACACGTGATGGCGCTAGGTCAGGGCGACCTAGGGTGACCACGCCCGCTCAGGACAGATTCATCCGTCTACGCCACTTGCGGAACAGGTTCACCACAGCATCCTCTACAACATCTGTAGTCCCCGGACTCCGCACCATCTCCGACCAAACTGTGAGGAACCGATTACCTGAAGCTTGAATTCGTCCGAGACGACCTTTGCGGGGACCTATCGTGACACCACTCCACCGGCGACAGCGTAGACTGTGGTGCAGACATCATCGAAACTTGCCTATGAACAGATGGAGAACTGTTGTTTTCAGTGATGAATCGCGCTACATGCTGAGACATCCTGATGGAAGAGGTCGCGTTTACAGACGTCGTAATGAACGTTACGCCCAGAACTGTGTACAGGAAGTCTATAGATTTGGTGGCGGTAGTGTGATGATGTGGGCCGGCATCTCATACAGTGGAAGGACGGATCTCATCAATATCCAAGGAAACCTGACAGCTCGGCGGTACTGCGACGAAATCCTTCGACCACACGTCCTTCCTTTCATGAACCGTCATAACGTCATTTATCAGCACGACAATGCTCGCCCACACACGGCAAGAGTGACAAGAGATTTTATGGCCCAGAACAACGTTCAACTTTTGGATTAGCCTTCGCGATCACCAGATCTGAATCCAATTGAACATTTGTGGGACGAACTGGACCGCCGTGTGCGACAACGTAACCTTCAGCCGCAGAACCTCCCTGATTTGTTTCTGGCTTTGAGATACGAGTACCAGCACATTCCAAGGCATTTCATACGGAATTTAGTGCAATCTTTGGGACGCCGATGTCAGGCAACTATCGACGCAAATGGTGGCCACACAAGATATTGAGTGCAACTTGACCTTGACCTTTAACCCTCTGACATTTGTGATGTTTCATAAGTGAACTAGTGAACAATATTATGTCATCATGCTTCCTTTGTCAATCCAATGTCTGGCTCATACTTACATGTACGTGTATAAAATTATTACCAATACCAACTATGCGTTTCTTTTTTTGAGTAGTATATATACAGTAGAACACGGATATAGCTAACAATCGGATACAGTGAATAATGTTGTAAGTCCCGTCAAAAGCCCGATGCATGGCGGCCAAACGCGAGTAGAGAATACCGGATATGGCGAACAAAATTCTTTGGTCCCTTGGAGTTCGTTATATCCGTGTTCTACTGTATTATTATAGGCCTATATCATAATATATATATTAGACTAAGTGTCAAGGAAGATGTACTCATATCGTTTTCGTTATTTCAAGATTTACACGTAATCCTGTCTGGTATATAACAAGACTAAGATATAATATATATACAAATATTTAAAATAAAGGAAACCAAATTCGTAGATTAGGAACGTACATATATATCATCTTTGAGAGGCATTTTAGAAGTTGGAATGGCAATAATGCTGAGGAATATATGAGCTTGAGAACGACACAAGAATCTGTGTCGAAACGTCGCATACAATGAACAAAGAAGTTGTCATCCATATATTCCTCAGCATTATTGTACATGTATATGTTGGCAATTCCTGATCAAATTTTCATTTTATTTACAGAGATGAAATTATAAACATCTTGAAAGACATACCTCGGGTCCACATTCACGAACTAGGAAACACAGAAATTGACATTAAAATTAAGTCGTGCCATGACCTTCAAAAGACCTTGACCCACAGTCAACTAAGGAAGAAAAGATGGACAGCAATTTACCCAGGTACATATGTCTTTTATTTAAAAATATAAAGTCAAGGACTATGAAACCATTTAATCCCATAACGGTTCTGTACATGCCTATTTTGGACCATGTCAAAATCCCCATTTTGCCAGGTATAATTTATATGTTAAAATGTAGAAGGCGAGTTGTTTCCTGGATTACAAGTTTTAATTCTAACTAGTGAGGTTGATGTCACTGTACCTGGCCAACGCAAAAGACACAGGTCGTTTTCTGTATATTGTTTAAGAGAATGAAATGAATTTAAACAGAAAGCAATCTCATTGAAGTCAGTTCGAAACTTTCTCCTACGTCGCTTCGTTCAAGAAACGTGCCGCTATTGCCGTAAACAACGTAGCGACGTAGGAGTGAAAGTTTGGATCTGATTTAAAGGGGCAGTAGCACGTTTTTTGATATTTTAATATTTAACAATTTTCACTGATATTTGTACGTTAATGCTATATGTATAATTTTGATCGTATCAAAAATCTCATAACACAAACCAGTTATCCATAGTCAGAGGACAAAGTATGAAGATTCACCTAAAATCCATGGGCGGCCATTTTGTGTGAACACCTTTTATTCATTGTGTGTAAGAAAAAGGAATCGCATGGCTCAACTTTAAATTTTGTATTTGAATCATTACTGCTCCATTTAGTTTAAATGCATTGTCTTTCAATTGGAACCATTTATTTTCAATTTCCTGACCTCACCTTATATTCCCCCTAAAAACGTGCTACTGCCCATTTAAATGAGATTGAACAGATAGTAACAGTAATAACAATCCCGGTATACTCTGCCCCCAGGAACCAAGTGGTGTGGGAAGGGTAACGTCAGTAACCACCATGACGACCTGGGTCAGCACAGAGAGACTGATTCCTGCTGCAGAGAACACGACTTCTGTCCGGACTGGATTCTTCCTTTCGAAACAAAATATGGTCTCAAAAACTGGGCCTTATATGTCAAGTAAGTTTTATCGAAATCTTCCCTTCGACACAAAAGATTTGTCTAAAATATTGGTCTTATGTTAGGTAAATTCTTCCTTCTGACACGAAATATGGTCTCAAAACATGGGCTTTAAATACCAAGTAAGTTTGAATCGAATTCTTCCATTTGACATAAAATATGACCGAAAATCTGACCCCTTTATGACAACTTAAGTTTAATTAAAATACTTCCTTTCCCAAAAAAAATATGGTCTCAAAACCTGGGCCTTAAAGGGGCAGTAGCACGTTTTTTGATAATGTTATATTTTAATTTTTTTACTGATAACTGTCAGTTACTGTTAGATGTATTATTATGACAGTGTCAAAAATCTCATTACTCAGGCCAATCACCCATAGTCAGAGGATACAGAATGAAGATTCACATAAAATCCATTGGCGGCCTTTTTGTGTGAACACCTTTTATTCATTTTGTGTAAGAAAAGGGAATCGCATTGCTATACTTTACGTTTTTGATATTTGAATTATCACTGAACCATTAATTTTCATTTTCCTGACATCACCTCATATGCCCCCCAAAACGTGCTACTGCCCCTTTAAATGCCATGCATGGTTTAATAGAATTCTCCCTTCGATTCAAAGTTTAATCGTAGAACTGGGCCCTATATGTCAAGTTGAGTTGAATGGATATTCTTCCTTTCGACACAAAGTAAAAACTGGTTCTTACATGCCAAATAAGTTTGAATGTAATTACTACTAATCTGGTCTAAGAACTGGGCCCTATATGTCAAGTTGAGTTGAATGGATATTCTTCCTTTCGACACAAAGTAAAAACTGGTTCTTACATGCCAAATAAGTTTGAATGTAATTACTACTAATCTGGTCTAAGAACTGGGCCCTATATGTCAAGTTGAGTTGAATGGATATTCTTCCTTTCGACACAAAGTAAAAACTGGTTCTTACATGCCAAATAAGTTTGAATGTAATTACTACTAATCTGGTCTAAGAACTGGGCCCTATATGTCAAGTTGAGTTGAATGGATATTCTTCCTTTCGACACAAAGTAAAAACTGGTTCTTACATGCCAAATAAGTTTGAATGTAATTACTACTAATCTGGTCTAAGAACTGGGCCCTATATGTCAAGTTGAGTTGAATGGATATTCTTCCTTTCGACACAAAGTAAAAACTGGTTCTTACATGCCAAATAAGTTTGAATGTAATTACTACTAATCTGGTCTAAGAACTGGGCCCTATATGTCAAGTTGGGTTGAATGCAAATTCGTTCCTTGACACGAAATATATGTCTTAATATGTAGGCCATATGTCATGTTACTTTGAATTCAAATCCTCCTCTTCGGTCCAAATTTTGATATTAGAAATGGGCCTTATATGTCAATTTTGGTTCACGCATTACGCAGGAATACGTTCTCATGGAATGCCAGCTTAAAAAATCTAATGCAATAATACGGGGGACAGTCATGCTTTTGAAATAAATCAATACATTTTCATCTTGTGTATTTATAATTTGACTTGAACGTCAAAAAGTTACATCTTAGATTATGTGTCATAACTTATGAGCCATTGCATCAACATTTTTAAAGCATATTGAAATGATTTCAACGAGAAAACGGTTGCTTGCCTCGTAACACCCCGAGGCAAATGATTAAAATGTGTCCACGCTAACTGCCCGTCAGCAGATTTGCTACTTGTTATGTTTTTGACGAGTAGGGCTACGTGTAATAAGGACGAGTATTTAGATGTTTGATTCTCTGAAGGTTATACATTTGGCATTAACAAAAATAATTATTGGAACTGAATTGTCATTTATAAGATAACCATGCTTCTTAGGTTAACCGTATAAGGAATACTAGTTTTTACCAATATTGAGTCCATGATGGCCTCATGCTCATATTTTATCTATAAGTCTATGTTTACAGATTCCCATGTTGGTGTGATGATAAGTTATTCAAGTGCCTGAAGAAATCAACAGACGAGGCCGCATCAACTGTTGGACGACTCTTCTTCAACTTCTTCGGAATAGAGTGCTATAAGGATGTTCATCCTCGCAAGTGTGTTAAAAAGTATGAAAATGTTTTAAAGAGGATACTTTGCCCTTATCATTGTTTTATTATGAAATCGGGGCGGGATAGCGTAGTGGTTAGCGCGTTCGGCTACTGATCAAGATGTCCTTGGTTCGAATCCCGCCAGGGGCACGGCAAAGTCTCGGCAACTTTGCAGTAGAGATCTGTTCTACTCGCAGTCAGGTTTGGGTGCAATGCAATTTCAGCGCAGTATCACCCATGGTTCGCTAGTTCCAGCCGATGCTCGCAGCTTTCACCGCAATACATAGTCACAATGGTGTTGCGGGCTTCCTCCCTGCAATAATACTAGCAGCCGCGATATAAGTGAAATACTCTTGAAAGCGACGTTAAACCCCACATCAACTCACCTCACCTTATTATGAAATCAAATTGACTCCTATCGATATTAAAGATCACGAATGTTGGTAATGAGACATGAGATGTGTTTGATAAACAAAGTTGGCTTTTCAGATGAGCAAGATAAATAAGACGGATGGAAACATGTTTACTATTATGTCATAACGTTTCTTGGCTATAACTAACCCGGTAAATACTTGAATGTTGATAAATTTCTCCATGTAGCATAGGTCATTATGATTTCTGCCATGAACAATGCCAACGAAAAGAAACATTCCATTTACTTTCTTTTTTATAATTTGTGACGGGAATATGAATTTAATCAAATAAGAATTACTCAAAATAGAATGAACGAAATAAATGAATTGATAGTGTTCAATGTTAAATAAGTTAACATAAGAATGTGAGATGTGATATTCCTTTCTATGTAAAGTCGTTGTTTGATATCTTCCTAAGCTTGATTTTCATATGTGTGGCACTTTGGAATGAAATGGTTGGCAACCCGAATGTAATGTTTTGATGGTATATCAAAACATATGGTCTTTCATAAAGTGACTCCAAAACGAAATATAATTATAATGTTGTTGCTTTGCAGAAACTGGTGGAACACGTGTATGAAATATACAACAGACAAGACGAAAACTGTCAAACAATTTGTTTCAAACAAATGGTTCTGACTGGCCAACGAAAACCCTGTTTCTAGTTCATTAAAATCATTTAGAAAAAATATATTCTGTTTTGTTTTTTGTTCTTATTGAATGTCAAATAAGTGAACAGAACGAAACGTAGTGTGACCAACATATTTCGACTATGTTACCAAACTCACAGGATAAAAGTTTAGACGACATGGTGGTGATGTAGAATATCCGACTTTGAAAACACAACCAGAGGCAACTAAACGTATGAACTTCAAGCTCATTGAATATTCAACTTTGACACAGTATTTTTCGTCTATATATGAATATAAACATACAACTTCTGCTATGAATCTATATGTACACACCACTCAAGCTTATTGAATTCATCTCTTTAATTATGTGTGTCAATTTGTCATGGCAAATGTATATCTCGAGCAAACAGTTCAGCATTAAGACGAACGATTTGCCTTGCAAAACTGACAAAAGGCTTAAAGGGGCAGTAGCACGTTTTTTGATAATTTTATATTTCAAATGTTTCACTGATAATTGTAAGTTAATTATAAATGTATTATTTTGAAAGTGTCAGAAATCTCATTACACAAGCCAATCACCCATAGTCAGAGGACAAAGTATGAAGATTCACATAAAATCCATTGGCGGCCATTTTTGTGTGAACACCTTTAATTCATTTTCTGTAGAAAAAGGACTCGCATGGCTAAACTTTACATTAAATATTTGAATTATTACTGCTCCATTTAGTTTTAATACATTGTCTTTCAATTGGGACCATTAATTTTCATTTTCCTGACATCACCTTATATTCCCCCGAAAAACGTGCTACTGCCCCTTTAACATTATGCGCTGCTGTACATAGTAGGCATATGAAGGCTTTAAAGAGGCAGTAGCACCTTTCTAGGGGGAATGTAAGGTGATGTCAGGAAAATGAAAATTAATGGTTCCAATTGAAAGACAATGTATTTAAGATAAATGAAGCAGTAAAACAACAATTATGCAAAGTTCAGCCATGTGATTCCTTTTTCTTATACATAAAATGAATTAAAGGTGTTCACTCAAATAACAGCCAATAGATTTTAGGTGAATCTTCATTATTTGTTCTCTGACTGTGAATGATTGGTTTGTATAATGGGATTTTTGACACTATCAAAATAATACATTTTACATTAACGAACAATTATCAGTGAAGAAATAAAAATATATTTTTTTCAAAAAACGTGCTGCTACCCCTTTAAGATTTCACGATAAATGCATTTGAACAACTTCGCCCTAAAGGCTTAACTCGCACTTCTCCTATCACATTGCTTCAAACCGTGCAGCATTTCCCGAACTGTTCTCAATCTAGTTAAAACTAGCTGTAATGTTTACATACACTCCCTAAGTCCTCACGTTGGAACTGTTCAATGCCTCCTCTTTATGCTCCTGCGACGTACAGGTAAACTAAATGAGAAATATTATAAAGGTTGCAAAATATTGCCCGTAAAGGTCCTTGTATTTAAATAACGACTTTTTGTGTAAAGCAAAAAGCTAACAATAGTCAGTTGTCGATTTTGTCGTGCATTGCAGGTCAAGCATTCAATTGCATTGCCAAATTGAGGATACATCGCTCAAAAGGAGAGATAAACACATTGACACGTTGAAAGTGGGTAAATAACATGCATGACATTGCATTACAGAAAATATGTTTTTGTAATTGTTATTTGTCGTCATTATATAACAAAACTAAACCCCTTTTGGTAAAATGTTACATTTTGTTTATATGAAATTCAGGAGAATAATGCTATGAAAAGAAAAGCTCTCTTTTACGTTATATGACCGAGAAATACAAAATAATAACTTTTTAACCAATTAGTTAACTTGGCAAAGATATATTTAAGATCACATGGGGCAAAACGCTTCGCCGACTCAATTTGCCTCATTGAGGGTATCGTTCGATATGTAAATCTCAGGAAATTAGCAAATAGTGACAAATTTCATTATTCATTGAATACATTATACCAATTTGTATCATAGGTGAACGAAAGTTCAATGTTCCGATTTGTGGTCTTTTGATATATTTGAATTTAGACATATCCATTCCTTACAGCTAAATCATGTTTTTTGGAATATCTGAAATCCTCCGCCCCCAACTCATAAAAACAATTCCAACGTAGGTCACAACGCTTCATACCATTTGCTTTCATTGGTAGGCAATCAAAAATTACGATTTTGTCGATCTTTGAAAAGAAACAACACTTAGTCACTTTGCCCCGACGGCGCGCTTTGCCCTGGTAACAAACATATTGGTAATATTTTCAGAGTGAATTAACAAGGCATCAAGCGGCATTGCGTATCACCAGATATCTACATAGCAAAAACGAATAATGACTTATTCAGAGTCTAAATTGTTCTAAGCCTTGGAACAAGAAAAAGTATGATTTATGTGACCTTTGCTCTTGTACAACAAACGTCTTATTTTATGCAAAGACTTGATTTAGAGGTGAAGTGTAGGCTACTATATTTCCACCGTGAACCGAATTATTTAGTTCCTGCCTCATAGGAAAGCACTGACATTCCGTCTATCACTTTGTTATCATTTCCAAAATATCTTCGATTCTTTATTTGAGCTTGATTGAGCATGATTGCATATAGAGTAACATCTTAACCAAGAGGTTCTATATTGTCTGTGTAAATTACTTTGGGAATGCCTTTACCAAACTTTCAAAACAAATGATTTGGTATTTCAGAATACTCGGGTAGGTGTTATATCTATACCTTTTAATTAATTTATATTAGTCTATGAAAATTGTGTTCACATAAAATGTTTTTAATATTATGTTATAAGTTATCGTCACATTGCTGGAGAATCGTTATCATACAAAACAGATTTCCCTTTTGGGACCATACAAATTATCTTATTTTATCCAAGGCAGATCACAGTCGGAGACATCCAACTACATTTGTTTGTATAGTACATTAATAAGTACTGTCTACGTGGTACAAATGTATAACTGGGGTATGAGAACGACGAGATTTATCCCACTTATCAATAGATAGAAGGAAAAAAAGGCTAAATAATTTATCAATCTCTGTAGTGATGCGCACACAAATTCATCATTTATACCCAAACAAATAGAATTTTTTTTGTTATAACCTGTGTGGCTAGAGTGAATGAAAACGAGAGAAGAAATAACATTGCTTCTGAATAGCTCAAAATATGTTGGTTGGCGGGAGAGTTGTTAAACCCATATATATGTTACATTGCTTGGGAATGATTACTATACAAACATGTGACAGGCAACATGCAATTTCTGCTCATCAAACATACTGTTAATTCAGATGGTAGACATACCACAAAATTATAGATGTGGCGGGTAAAACCTTTTCGGATTTGAAAGCCATTATGAATTTATACATGTGTGAGAAAAAATAATTTACGTAACGTGAACTTTCTCTTTTGGATTTAAATATCTTAACTAATTTTATTGTTTAAGACTTTATTATGTTGAAAAAAAGTGTTTTAATGTTTTCAAATGTTATGTCTTTAAACCATTTCATCAACAAAAGATTCGAACTTGTATTTCCCCTGCAACGAATGTGCACAGTGAGTGCCAAAAGATGCAGAAGAGTTATTTCCCCTTTTTCTAATACAAGCTCCATGCAGTGTTTATTCGGCATCGCATTGCAACATTTTCGTAGAATGGCGTAATTAGGAGCTCGCAATATTGCTAACAAGAGAAATGCGTCTTTCTAACAAGATGAAAAGAATATAAACTCTGGTGTAATTAAATCAATCGCACTAGTAAACATGTTTTCTCGCAAGATGCGGACACCGGTGAGTTGCGCTGTATTTGAAGCGATGCAAAGCGTGGACATAATCGGCTTGAGCAAGTGCAGTGAAACTGACATTCGACCGGTGCTGGTGAGTTTGGTGAGAATGGCCCTGTGCTCGCCTCTTGACACTAGCGATTCCTGGACCAAGGCAAGAAAAGAAGTTCTGAAGATATTATCTGGTCTTGATGTCGTCAACAGCATCGTGGCTCTTCTATCTATTGATTTTCATGCTCTGGAACAGGATGTCAAAAAGGAGCAACAGCTCAGGTATCAAACTCATCATTGAAGAAGAGATCGCTTATTGACATTTGTTAATTTTTTGTTACATATCTATATGTTTTGATATGAATTAAAAGCCTATATTAAATTTATCTGAAAAAAAATATTAAAAACATAACAGATAGAAACTTTTATCAATTTCTTGAATGGATGCAAATTAACCACTTGAAACAATATTTATCAATTGCATATTCCACTAAAATGTAAAAAGACTTTAATTTTTCAAAGGGAAATGTTGACAGATATTTTGGAATTAAGTGAATTTGAATATTCTTTCATGGTTGATTGCCTGCTATTATGAAAAGGTTGATGAAATTTGTACATTTAATTTGTAAACTTTTTTCTTTTTTTATCAGATCAAAGCTTGGCGGTAACCAAGGGGAGAGTGTTCTCATATCACAGTTGCATCATGGTCTAGCACTGGAGTTCGAACGAAGTGACTCACCACGACGTATCCGACTTCTTCTTAGTGAACTCTTGTATATCATGTCTGAGGTATGTTGCTTTTTGAGAAGTGAACTAAGTTACCTGCGTCTGATTAAAATCGACTTAGTTTGGAGGAATGAAAAATTCAAATTATTTACTCCATCCAGATACAAGATCCATTCCACTAGTTTTGACTGCATCCCATTAGCATATTTGATTTAACTAGTTTTGTGAACCTAGACATAAGTGGACCAATCGCATCATTGTATTTAAAAGACCAATAGGAGATAGTGGTTGCAAGGATTTTATTGTTATTTTATGAATTGTAAATTAAGGCACTCCTACCTGCTATGTTGCAGCTCCCCTATGCCTGCTGCTACCAGACATGCTTGAATAGTGTTATGTCTGTATCGTCACAACTCTATTTACTAGAGATAGTGAGGACAAGCATTGTATCATTTACAATTTCTATTTCCATGAGTCCTGTAGCATAATATTGTATACCTACTGGTAACTTTGCTGAAGGTAATGAGCAATATTTGATATAACTGTTTCAACTTTTGTCTTAATAATTTATGACTCTGTTTTGTTTCCCAGATTAAAGAGCAGGGAAAGGGAGGTCACTACCAGAAACAGAGCGAACTATTTGAGAGTGAAGTCTACCTTGAGGAAGTGTGTGATGTGTTGTGTATAGCCCAAGCAGGTTGGTAAAATATATTATTAACTCTGAGTTGTCAGTACTACATAAGCATTAGGCAATTGGTTAAGGACCTAAATGTTCTTAATGCCAGTGCAATGCAAAGTATTTCTCCCCAGTCCCCTGATAATGTTAACATCAAATCACATCTCCGATATTTTCATTATTTTCAGATGCAACTGTAGTATTAACACATTTCTTTTGTTAATGAGTAAATGCCAAGTTCATGACAATTATCTTTTTGTCTTGACTATATTTTTCTTGTTTCATATTTTGACAAAATTCATAAAAAAAATGTCCATTCCACTTTTACTAAGCAATTGTTGAAGAAATATGCTAATCTTTATTGGGTGAGACTTTCAACCTTTTTAACTAGACTAAAACTGAGTATATAAAGAGAGGAGAGAGCCGCCATCAACCCAGGCAGATATATCCGCAAAACAGTTAGAATAATGATGTTACATGTTTCTGAGTCGGTTGACTCCTTCATCTGACTGTCAACCGACTCAGAAACATGTAACATAATTTTTCTTGCTGTTTTGCGGATACTGCCTGGGTTGATAGCGGCTCTCTCCTCCCTTTAATTTGTACCCAACTCCTGTTGGTACCTCCTCAGTATCCTTAAGATGATCCTCATGTTGCTATCCCAAACAAACAAACCATAGTTTACACAGATCGTCAAGCGTTGCCTTCTCATCTCATCTGATATAAGAAGTATATTGAATGATTAATCCTGAAATTGTGCTTATTTTACCAGAGCTACCAAACCTTCTGCCAATGACGGAACTAGCTGAGGCGCTGTTGTGTGTCAAGAATGGGGCATGGTTGTTGTGTCAGCTTGTTGCAAACTCGCCTCAAAGCTTTATGACAGGTTTGTTCAATTAGTGAAGATATTTTCATACAATAGAAGAATAAGCACTCAACATTCTTAACTAATTAGTGCTTAACAATTCCTAATTCATTTCCAAAACTTGAAACCTGTAAAACAGATTAATCTTTGATTTTCAAAAGTATTAAGACAGAACAATACCACTATATGGTGGTCATTCCAATTCTTTCTAAACTAAATTGTTTTTTGAAAACTTTTGCTCTTTAAAACATTTTTATTTGTATGTTCTATTTGATAACATAATAATGTATAGATCCACCAACCAATACTTAGCCTATCTGAGAGTCATTTTAGAAGTTAGAAAGATCATAATGAGGAGGCATATGTTTTTAACAACTTTTTTATTCATGAAGTAAGGCAATCAAAAACATCAACTGCTTAATAGCAACACCAGACTCTGTATCAAAAGTGGCATATCATTAACCCTCTAAGTGCCCGGCCTTTGACGCTATGCGCTCACGCAGTGCCGCTAACTTTTCGAGTCAACTCAAGATTTTGGTCAACGTTGTACAAAAATGTGGCTGAGGCGTTATCTTTGTTCGGAAATTCATGAAATTTTAAGTGAAGAAAGCTGAGTTGTTTACAATTCAAACAATATAATTTTGGATCATAAATGACAACAATAAAAATGAATTTAATCTAATTATAAACGCACATTGGGTTATTGCTAGGGACCATAAATGGTCCTGCAGCATTATGAGGAGTATGGGAACGTGGCTCAGTGGTAGAGTGTCCGCTTGTCACCCAGAAGACCGGGGTTCGATTCTCGGTTGCGTCATACCAAAAGACGTTAAAAGGTGGGAGTTGTGCTGTCTTGCTTGACACTCAGCATTGTAAAGGCAGAACAAAGATTTAACTGGTGCTGCACCGTGGCTGCCGGGTGCCTTGGCACAAAACAAATTTCCAACATGTACTTGTACTGAGGATAATAATGTGTTATTATTATTATTATTGGGGGAAAGGGCACATATATGGTCCTGGGGCACTATATGGTTTAATAAAGTTCACTTTGAATAAAGGTGTCATCAAATGTCTCTTCATCATTAATGCTATGTGTGCTGTCCCAGTGTGCAGTAGCCTGGTGTCTCGAGGTGAGCGTATAGACGAGGACTCTGTGGGCGGCAAGCAGAGGATGGAGATGCTGAGGATGCTGTGTACAATCAATCCGCGCGAGGCCCTCAACGTGCGCAAACTCTGTGTGAGTAGTGCCATTAAACAATTAACGACTTCAAGTGAGGTTGATCCAATGATTTGGGATATAAATGAACATCAAGAGATCCGATGGTATTGGTAGTGATTCTTGAATTTATGAAGTACTTTGGTGGGTCTTTTTAGTGAGTCTGTGAAATGATGTTTGCTGGGCTATTACTTTAATGCTTCCAACAGCAGGGATACAGAATTAAATGCCACGGAAACTTGGTGAAAGATGACATAGCTGTTACTTATGTTACTTATATCTAGACAATATGTAAAACTCTGATGAAGTGTATTCATCAATCTAAATAGTGCGTCGCAAGGATCTTATCCTTTGAGCTTTGCTTCCCAATTAATAAATTTAACCAATGAAAAGCCTGAATTTTTTTGGAAAAATTACCATATCTTAGCTTGAAATTCTATTTGCTTGAATGAAAGTAAACAAATTATTACTGTTTGCCTCAGAAGAAAACAAATGCTGAAAGTAATATTTTCATTTGATTTGATTTAATGAGATTTGAGAGAGATGAGATTAAACTGTATCACTTCCTCTTTAAATCCATCGAAACTTCATTTATCTTCTACCAGGTGAAACACAGCACAATGCCAGGCCTGGCTATAGCGCTGACTCTGCAGATCACACAAGAGAACCAATCAGAGGAGGAGCTCATCGCCTTCGTCAGCTCCCTGTTGCTAGGCAACGATCAGACGTCACGGCTCTGGTTCTCTCAGTTCATCAAAGCAGGACAAAAAGTGAGTTCATTTCCCCTCATTGTTCACAACTACTTCCTCTGCAACGTCCATTTTGTGCCAGTCTTAATTGCTGTCTTATGTAAGCCCTGCTGCATTCCTCCAACCATTTCCGCCAAGCACTTGAGCCTACTGGAGCCTAACTTGATAGTACATTCAGAAATCCACTGAAGGTTGCTATTTACCACTTATCAGGGTACTTCACTTATGTAAGCCATGCATATTTTCCTGTGCCAGCACTTCGGCCTACTGCAGCCTTACTTGATTGTAAGTTAGCAACGATACACCGATACACCGGTGCATCGCGATTATATGGCCGACGATATGATACACGATACGTTTTGCCTCTAAATTGATACACTACGATACGATCTACAGTGGAATTAAATTTCTTAATTTAAATTTTTTACCCTGTCAGTGTCAACAGTGTTTATTAAATTATTATAGACAAATACAGTAAATGTTCTTTTAATACTTCACTATCCTGTGTAATACGTATCGAGATACGTATCGTATCGTACCCCAAATATCTAAGTAACGTATCCCGACCCTCCGGTGTGGTTGCACCCCTACTTGATTGTACAATGAGGAATCCCCTAGAGGTTGCTTTAACCTCTTATGAGAATGCTTCACTCTATAGTTAGGTACAGCAAGCCTTAGATTAGCAAATGACGGCTAGCTACAGATAATACATGGTGGTTGATATATATATAATATGATAACAAAAATATAGAAATTGCAAGACTATAAGCCAGTAATTGACTAGAACAAAATCTTTGCTTGGCTAAGCCTTTGATTGCAATTTCGCAGCTTTTGTTCTTGCTGTGGATTTAATCCTTGTCAGTATTATTTGTTATTGTTATTTCATAGAAATAAATTGAAGCTACTTTTTAGCTAATCAGGACTGAAAGTCCAGATGGGCTTATGGCATGGCCCGAGTCCGTCCGTCCGTCGTCTGTCCGTCATCCGTCTGTAAACTTTTGACGCTTTCGACTTCTCCTCATGAACCATACACATTAGAGAGCTGAAATTTTGTGTACAGGTACCTTAGCATATGGAGATTCTAATTTGTAACTTTGGTGACCCTGTGACCCCAAATAGGGTCACAGGGGTCACAACTTTAAAAACCTATTTTCATCTGCTTCTCCAGTTCCAAAAGGACTAGAGAGTTAAAAATTATATGTGCAGACTCCTTGGCCAATGGGGATCCTTAATTGTAGATTTTGTGACCCCATGACCCCAAACAGGGTCACAGGGGTCACAACATTAAAAACCTATTTTCATCTTCTTCTCCAGTTCCAAAAGGACTAGAGAGTTAAAAATGACATGACTCCTTGGACAATAGGGATTCTAATTTGTAACTTTAGTGACCCTGTGACCCCAAATAGGGAAACAGGGGTGACAACCGTAAAAACCTATTTTCATCTTCTTCTTAAGTTCCAAAAGGTCTAGAGAGCTGAAATTATATGTGCAGACTCCTTGGCCAATGGGGATTCTAAACTGAAGATTTCGTGACCCCATGACCCCAAACCTTAAAAACTTATTATCATCATCATCTTCAGTTTCAAAAGGTCTATTGAGCTGAAAGACTGCATGTAGACTCCTTGGCCAATTGGGATTCTAAACTGTAGGTTTCGTGACCCCATGACCCCAAATAGGGTCACAGGGGTCACAATCTTAAAAACCTATTTTTCTCCATTAGATGACAGTCTATGGCAAATTTATTTCTCCTTGGATATTTTAGTATGGACTTCTTTCACTGTCTAATATTGGCGATCTAGAAAGTGTTGAATAATAATAAATCATTTGGGTAAGGAAATTTATTCCAAAATCGTTACATTTGTCTTGTAATTTTTTAGCTCATCTGGCCTGTAAGGCCCGATGGGCTTATGGCATGGCATGGTGTCCGGCGTCCGTCCGTCCGTCCGTCCGTCCGTCCGTCCGTAAACTTTGTGGAATTTCGACTTCTTCTCCAGAACCATAGGGGCTAGAAAGCTGAAACTTTGTGTACAGACTCCTTGACTTGTGAGGATTATAAATTGTAGCTTTGGTGGCCCTGTGACCCCTAATAAGGGCCACAGGGGCCACGCCCTAAAAACCTATTTTAATCTTCTTCTCCAGAACCATAAGGCCTAGAAAGCTGAAACTTTGTGTACAGACTCCTTGACTAGTGAGGATTATACATTGTAGCTTTGGTGGCCCTGTGACCCCTAATAAGGGCCACAGGGGCCACGCCCTAAAAACCTATTTTAATCTTCTTCTCCAGAACCATAAGGCCTAGAAAGCTGAAACTTTGTGTACAGACTCCTTGACTAGTGAGGATTATACATTGTAGCTTTGGTGGCCCTGTGACCCCTAATAAGGGCCACAGGGGCCACGCCCTAAAAACCTATTTTAATCTTCTTCTCCAGAACCATAAGGCCTAGAAAGCTGAAACTTTGTGTACAGACTCCTTGACTAGTGATTATTTTACATTGTAGCTTTGGTGGCCCTGTGACCCCTAATAAGGGCCACAGGGGCCACGCCCTAAAAACCTATTTTAATCTTCTTCTCCAGAACCATAAGGCCTAGAAAGCTGAAACTTTGTGTACAGACTCCTTGACTAGTGAGGATTATAAATTGTAGCTTTGGTGGCCCGGTGACCCCTAATAAGGGCCACAGGGGCCACACCCTTAAGACCTATTTTCATCTTCTTCTCCAGAACCATAGGGGCTAGAAAGCTGAAACTTTGTGTACAGACTCCTTGACTAGTGAGGATTATAAATTGTAGCTTTGGTGGCCCTGTGACCCCTAATAAGGGCCACAGGGGCCACGCCCTAAAAACCTATTTTAATCTTCTTCTCCAGAAGCATAAGGCTCAGAAAGCTGAAACTTTGTGTTCAGACTCCTTGGCTAGTGAGAATTATAAAGTGTAGCTTTGGTCGCCCTGTGACCTCTAATAAGGGCCACAGGAGCCACACCCTTAAGACCTATTTTCATCTTCTTCTCCAGAACCATAGGGCCTAGAAAGCTGAAACTTTGTGTACAGACTCCTTGGCTAGTGAGGATTATAAATTGTAGCTTTGGTGGCCCTGTGACCCCTAATAAGGGCCACAGGGGCCACGCCCTAAAAACCTATTTTAATCTTCATCTCCAGAACCATAGGGCCTAGAAAGCTGAAACTTTGTGTACAGACTCCTTGACAAGTGAGGATTATGAAATGTAGGTTTGGTGACCCTGTTGCTCCAATAAAGGCAACAGGAACGTCCTTCAAATCTATTTTCATCTTATTCTCCTGAAGTACAAGGCCAAGAAAACTGAAACTTGTCGCCTTTATACTTAATTTTATGATTGGTGACCCTTTGGCCTCTACAAAGGGGGAATCACATTGGTCACACTCTACAGCATATATTGTAATTGACGATGAAGCCTGATGAGCTACAGAGCCAATGGCTCTATTTTTTATAGGTTTTCTTGCAATAGATAACATCAGTTTCATTTTTAGCTAATCTGGCCTGTATAAAGCAAATTTGATATGATGCCTGATGAGCTACAGAACCAATGGCTCTAATTTTTTTTAATAATACATCATTGAACATATTCAAAATATGTAAATTATTGAGAAGACTTCCTAAACTTTTATCAAGCATACATTAGTTTTGAAAAGAATTGTGAATGTAAGACATCTAATAATAACATATAAGAGCAAGGGGAATTTATTACATAAGTAGTTTTTAAAAATAAGCAATCCTTTGTGTTAATTACTTGGAAAGTGTATCGGTAATTGGTTTCATCATAATTCCCTAGGGAAATACAAGTTCATTTCAGGTAAGAACTGATTGTAAAGAAAAATTTCATTTTTGCTAACTCCTTGAACACCTTAACTTTTACTTTTGAAGCACAATTTTAAATGCACAGGTATAATCTTTGTTTGATTGTTTTCCAATAACATAGATTGTCTCATACTTGAAATTTTTGAATTGTTTATCACAATCTAATATTTGATATTTGATATTGATTCAGTGATTGGGAAAGGCAGGGGCAGTAGGCCATTCTGCACATTGGATAAAGAAATGTCCCATTACATTTTATAATATACTTCTGACCTATAGGCAATGACCCATTTTAAATTTAGAAAATTAAGATTTAACCTGAAAATGGTCCATAGTCTAAGGTGTCTTTCCCAATCCCTTTTCATTTAACACTTCCCCTTCTAATTTCACTAAGAAAAAATACAAATCAGGGGCCAAAAGTAGCAAACAGAATGTCACCGCCATAAAGTTACAAATGGGATGAAAATAGTAGCAACAGTTTTATCATGAGATTCTCATTTAAACTGCAATGGAATTAATTTATTAATTAGTCTAAATTTGATCAGAAATCATCACATTTTACAATGCAAGATAAAGTGGCATAGCAAACATTCCAAAACATGACTCCTGAATTCAAAACTGTTACAGAGAAAATAAGTGTCCACAAACACTTTGTTTATCCTCCTCCAATTCTCTCCCAAAGTTGTGATTGCGATATCACTCCCGTTAATCAGATTCATAGACTCAAGTGCTGTTGATTGACATGTCTTCTGAGAAAGAGTTTGACTTTTGTGGAGGAACTAACCAGTGTTTTCATTGACATATTTAATTTCAACAAATTTTTGCAGTCTTGCATCAAGCAATGTGTCTATCCATAATATTTGCTTTTTCTCAGCATGAATCAAAAGCAGACCTACAAACCTCAGACAGTGCAGCTGTATTATCACAGAATATTTAGGTTAATCCACCGCTCATCTTTACTATGTCATTTTCCATTTTCCTTCAAAAATATTTCAACAAAATACGAACTTGGATTGCTTTTTGTTCACGTGTCCAATAAACAACTTTAATTAGCCTTTTTAAGACAGCATAATCAACATCTGTGAAAAAACAGCTTGACTAGGGGCCATAAAACTTGCCTGTGTGTGATAGGTTATCCAGACTAACAAAGTGGGACTTCGTGTTTCAACTGTAATACAACCTTACATAATTTTTAATTACCATTGATGTGGGTATCTTTATTACACCAAATTAAATATTGTTACTTTGTCAAATGACTTATCCAAATGAGTGTTCAACATTTCCTAAAATCGTTAATTATTTGTTATTTTCTCGGATCGTGTATACTGTATATTGCATGCCACTGACTATGGTTATGACGTCACAAACTCATCAAAAGGGGCGTGTCACCAGACATGCATTCACTTATGTGGGAGGGCTTCTTTTGATAGCTCCATCCATTTTTGCTATGATATAAGGTATAAGATTTAGAAGAGAGAAACCATTGAAGTTCTACTGCTTGGTCGTGTTACAGAGGAAGAGAGAGCCGACAGACTGCATGTTGTATACGCTGAGACAGCACCTGCTGGAGGTCGCGACCTCTATCACCCCGGTCCCTAGAGGGCGCTCTATGACGGAGGGTCACGTGGTGCAAGCTAGCATGCTCATCAGGCTCTACTGTGCTCTCCGGGGAATGGCAACACTCAAGTACGTAGAACTGGCACATATTTTTTTCTCTTTTTAACTATTTATTTGTATTTTCATACATGAAATGATAACCAATATTGTTATTAAGAATAAAAAAGGCAAACTTCGATTTTCTAAACTACTACAGGTGCATCAAGGACTATCACCATTTATCTAGCTTTAGAGTGGTTAACTGTGCTAACGGCTTATTTGTGATACCTTTGGGAAGCAGGGAAGCAAATTGACTGGTGATTAAATGATAAATCTAACCTCTGCAGATACTCAGATGAGGAAATGGTGGCCCTCCTTGATCTAGTCACGTCGTGTCCGCCGCCCTCAAAAGCCGGCGCCAACTTCATCTCTCTTGGTCTCTGCACTCTTATAGCCTGTCCTTATCTCCTTGGGTGAGTACCAGTCTTACAATAGAACTATTGGGGACTTCTTCCATTTCATATAGAAATTGCTGTGAAGTAGCTGTTACTTATAAAGAGAGATGGATGAGCTTAGTAGACAGTACATGAAACTTTGAAAATTGGAGGTATGTTTGTCCCTGGGTTTTTTTCTGGTTTTTTTTCTGCTTTGATAAAATTCATCTCCCTCTGAGCTGTATAACATGAAAATTACCATGATCCTCTCGTGTTATAACATCATAACATGCGTTGGTAGCTTTGAGTTTCTAGCAGTGTCAGAAATAAAGATGAACAGTAGAATAGAATATATTAGAGGATGACCACAAGATAGAGCAGGTTGCCATATTTGTGGAAACTGGAGCTTGTGATAGAACAGCTAAAATATGACCTTTATGTAACAGAGGTTTCAAGGGAGAATGACGAGTAGTCTGAAGTATAATCTCACTGGATGTCACAAGTTGAGTTATCTATTTCAGATCATTTGACCAGGAGCAGCAGGTTATAGAATGGATCAAGTGGCTCATGGTCAATGAGGGAGTGTTTGACAAGTGAGTTGGCTTCACTTTCAAATAAAAAGAATAACGTACCTAATGCTGATTATGAACCACAGTTGTTTCATGACAGTCCGTAGTGTAACATGTATCTTAAAATATACTTTATTATGCGTTATCAAACCTTACCTTTCATCTTAGAAGGACTTTTAGATGTATAGTGTATAAAATTAATCTTCCTGATTGAATAGCCCTTTTGTGTGAAACAATATTTTATGTTTAATAATTTTTATCCCCCACCGCGCGTTGAGTAGCGTCCGTAGGTCACAGTGAGACTTTGAAAATTTCAGCATTGAAACCTGCATTTTAGGCTTGTCAGCAGGATATCTCAAGAACCATTAAGTGGATTCTCTTCATAGCTTACACAATGCATCTTATTGGGAAGGCGCCGGGCCCAGTAGATTTTGGTGACCTTCACATTATTTTCAAGGTCACAGTGAGGCTTATATATGGGAGACCCAGGGACCAGTTGATTTGTTGTGGTCTAAATGACATCTAGTAGCATGACAAGTGTAGACAAGTGTTTCTATGTATACAGTATGTATTTGTTCACATCAATTTGCGGCGGGGGATCTTGTCACCTTTGTGACAAATACTTGTTTGATTATAAACCCACAACATAAATCTGAAATAATGCTTACTAATTTTTGGTACTGGAGATAACCGAATGACAAAGATTTGGGTGAATCTACCATCCAACACATGGATATATCCACCAGAGGAGCAAGAAGAGTCGAGTTAAGTAGTTGGCACATGTTTGGAGGGAAAAATTGTTTCATCAAGTTTTGTGTTTCATACGGGCTCTTCATGCTGCTATCCCCTACGCTCCTTACGAAAAGTAAGTGACATACTTAAAGCAATACACAATATTTATCACAGAGAAGCTGCCTCGTTCGGAGAGATGTTGTTCCTGATTGCTCTCCACTTCCACAACAACCAGGTGCACGCTATCGCCGACCTCGTCTGTAAAACTCTTGGAATGAAGGTATAGTAGCCATTTTGAGAAGTTGAAAGTTATGTTGTATTCATAATTATTACCCATATGGTTGGAAATAAGTGGTGACATATTTTCAATATGAGCACTAGTGCACATATCACTTTTGCCTAGCAACGATTGTTGTAGCGTGAGTTCCCGTATTTTTTTGCCTGTAACGTCATAGCACCATTGTTCGTGACGTCACCGTAGCCGGCCGTCGAAAGGAGAGCGGCCCGTTTCTTTGATATTTCCAAGAAGGTAAAATGGAATAGAATCGGTAATAAAGAAATTATTACCCTCGGAAGTGTGTCATATGACTTTTATGAAACTCGTGCAAGTTTGTGTATAACCCTCGTTCTCGCTCGGGTAATACAAAAATTCACACTCGTTTCGTAAAAGTCATATGACACATCCGAGGGTAATAATCTCTATTTCCCAAAGCTGATCTCATTTGTAAAACTTACAGCATGAAGTCACAGTTCCAAAGAGTTGAAACTAGTTTCACTAGTTTATGGTTTCACTGTTCAACTTTACAACTATAGACAGTCTTTCTCACTGCAACGTAGCCTACTGATGTTAACTTGAATTCATTTTGATTTCATGGATCTCGGATCACTCAACTTTTTAAGCTGATATGTCATGATTATTTCAAGAATAAAATTTGAGTATCTATATTATCCAGAGTGCGGTGAAGGCCAATGCCCTTTCAAGAATGAGACAGATATTCACACAGGAACTCTTTACAGAACAGGTCAGTGTTATATGAACAAGTTGTTTTCATCCTCTCAACATAGAAGTTACCAAAGCCGTTTCAACACACATGCCATCTGAAACATGAAGGCAATATTTAACGAGTGGTCTGAAAAGCATCAAGCCTGAAAATTCGCCTCCAGATAAAGAGGTCTGTGTTTCAGTGTGTAACATAGTTCATATAATGTTTTTTTAAGAGTTGTACATTGTGTGCCATGTATAGAAATATGAAGCATTTCATGATGTAAACATATTTCCATCTGGGATGATACAGTCTTATCTTATCCTATCCTTTCTTTTCTTGAGCTATTAATTGAAATCTATGTTTCAGGTGATTGCATCCCATGCTGTGAAGATCCCGGTCACACCAAACCTGAATGCAAATATCTCGGGTTATCTCCCCTTACACAGCATCTGTCAGCTGCTCAAGAGTCGAGTCTTCTCCAAACATAAAGTTGCCATCAAGGTATGTGTTTACCATAGACAAATCTAAATCCTTTGAATTTGCGGCTTTTGATCAAGAGTCTATAGCTCAAATCCTTCCGGGGCTCAGCATCTTTCTCTGCATTAGAGAAATGTTTGACAGGCAATAAGCGTTTGGTGCAATGCTACACCGAATATTAGCACAGTACCAACCATGATTTTCTAGTTCCAATCAATGCTCGCAGGTTTCACCGCCATGCATAGTCACGATAGTGCAATAAAACTAGAAGTGAAATACTCTTGAAAGCCATGATAATGTCTACTCACATTTGAATTAAACACTGAAGAAACATTATAACGCTATGAATACCAGATAGACACAGTCGCAACTGATTCATTAATTACTCAAATAAACATCCATTTACAAAATTCCAAATATTGTCTCTTTATCCAGGACTGGATCTACAAGCAAATTCTACACAGTTCTCTCCCCTTACATCCTCTTCTGCCCCAACTCATCGAGACATACGTCAGTTCCATCATCGTCAAGGGAGGTAAATCCGAGTACACCAATGAGCCTCTCTCTGAGCAGGAGATCCTTGATGCATACAAGGACTCTGTGACCCGCAAGCATTCAGTTCAGACAGGGAGTCTCGTCTCGAGGCAGGAGAACCTCTGTCCTCAACTCCTGGTGCTCTACTATGTTCTGCTGTATGAGGATACGCTCATGTCTAACATGAAGACTATTGGTGAGTGAGCTACCCATTTGACTTTAAGTTAAATTCAATCTACTAATAATTCTATTACCGTATCCTAGCGGGTATAAGACCATTGGCCTGACAAACAAATATTTTCTTTTTCCTTTGTAACTTATATTGCTTGGTTGGACAAATGGGGCAAGTGCAAACACTTACATTGTAATATTGATACTAATCAGGGAGGTTGCTTATAGTGTATATTACCAATTATTATACCTCTATTAAATTTGGAAGAATATCATTGGTCAATTGACATCACATGATTGAAAAATATACCTGTACACTAACCACTGGCTATCAGTGTGGAGGTCAGTTTTGTGACCTGCAGCCTTGGTCAGGTCAGACAGCCTCGGGAGTCAGGTTTTGAGACCTTGTATTTCACATTTTAACCTCACCATGAGTAATTAAGTGTATAATAATTAATGGTATGGGTGGAATTCAAAATTGGTAGGTTTTTCTGTCCGGTCCAATTTTTAAAAAACATAGTGTGTCTTTTAGGGATTTTTTGTTCTAGAAAATATATTTAGCCATTGACAAGTACATTTTCGTGATCAATCTTGAATTTTTCCATTTAAATGTTTTAATTTGATAACATTTTAGGGTCAAATTTGGCATATTTACTCCGTCCTGAGGTGACGGTCCTCATACAACTTTGCCAAAATATCATACAAATAAACATAATCAAACAAAAAAATATATTTTATTCTTATAACCATTGATCATGCATGTACAAACTGCATTAAATTTTGTATTGATTTCAAAAATAAAAATTCTACAAATTGAAACATGCCTGTCCTGAGATTTTGTGTCCTGACCGTTACCATGTAGATATTTCCTTCAATAATTTCCCCCTGGAACTGGATTGGAATTCTATTTGCTGTGTCCGATTGACAAATGCTTTTTGCATATGACAGTTAGTGAAATAAAAGGATTCGGTACATTTTGCAGAAATATGACACCAACAAGCAGGTATAAATATGATGTGTCACCCTTAAATGTCCAGACCGTTACCGTTGGATTTTGTGCATTTGTATTCTCCCTTTGTCTCAATAATAATGAGCTTTGTTGCTCAGAACTGGAAGATGTGGAAGGTATGTCCTTTGACATCTTTAAGGGATCATTCATTGTGTTATTTTAAATTATTTACAAATTGTCCTGACCATTACCGGTCCTGACCGTTACCTTTTTAGCTCATCAGGACTGAAAGTCCAGATGGGCTTATGGCATGGCCCGTCGTCCGGCGTCCGTCCGTCCGTCGTCCGTCGTCCGTCCGTAAACTTTTGACACTTTCGACTTCTCCTCATGAACCATACACATTAGAGAGCTGAAATTTTGTGTACAAGTACCTTAGCATATGGAGATTCTAATTTGTAACTTTGGTGACCCTGTGACCCCAAATAGGGTCACAGGGGTCACAACTTTAAAAACCTATTTTCATCTTCTTCTCCAGTTCCAAAAGGTCTAGAGAGTTAATATTGATATGTGCAGACTCCTTGGACAATGGGGATTCTAATTTGTAACTTTGGTGAACCTGTGACCCCAAATAGGGTCACAGGGGTCACAACTTTAAAAACCTATTTTCATCTTCTTCTCCAGTTCCAAAAGGTCTAGAGAGTTAATATTGATATGTGCAGACTCCTTGGACAATGGGGATTCTAATTTGTAACTTTGGTGAACCTGTGACCCCAAATAGGGTCACAGGGGTCACAACCTTAAATACCTATTTTCATCTTCTTCTCCAGTTCCAAAAGGAGTAGAGAGTTAAAAATTATATGTGCAGACTCCTTGGACAATGGGGATTCTAATTTGTAACTTTGGTGACCCTGTGATCCCAAATAGGGTCACAGGGGTCACAACCTTAAAAACCTATTTTCATCTTCTTCTCCAGTTCTAAAAGGACTAGAGAGTTGAAAGTGATATGTGCAGACTCCTTGGACAATGGGGATTCTAATTTGTAACTTTGGTGACCCTGTGACCCCAAATAGGGTCACAGGGGTCACAACCTTTAAAACCTATTTTCATCTTCTTCTCCAGTTCTAAAAGGACTAGAGAGTTGAAAGTGATATGTGCAGACTCCTTGGACAATAGGGATTCTAATTTGTAACTTTGGTGAACCTGTGACCCCAAATAGGGTCACAGGGGTCACAACCTTAAAAAGCTATTTTCATCTTCTTCTCAAGTTCCAAAAGGTCTAGAGAGCTGAAATTATATGTGCAGACTCCTTGGCCAATGGGGATTCTAAATTGTAGATTTCGTGACCCCATGACCCCAAATAGGGTAACAGGGGTCACACCTTAAAAACTTATTTTCATCATCATCTTTAGCTCCTAAAGGTCTATTGAGCTGAAAGACTGCATGTAGACTCCTTGGCCAATTGGGATTCTAAACTGAAGGTTTCGTGACCCCATGACCCCAAATAGGGTCACAGGGGTCACAATCTTAAAAACCTATTTTTCTCCATTAGATGACAGTCTATGGCAAATTTATTTCTCCTTGGATATGTTAGTGTGGACTTCTTTCACTGTCTGATATTGGCGATCTAGAAAGTGCTGAATAATAATACATTTGTTTTGTAATTTTTTTATAGGTTTTCTTGCAATAGGTGACATCAGTTTCATTTTTAGCTCATCTTGCCTGTATAAAGCAAACTTGATATGATGCCTGATGAGCTACAGAGCTAATGGCTCTATTTTTACAAAGTAACGGTCAGGACAGTTCTGGTAACGGTCAGGACAAACACATTTTTATTTGGAGAAACTAACTAAGTTATTCATAAATACTTTAAGAAATATTAATAATGAAATTATTTTAAGATCATAAATTGTTTAGGCTTGGGAGTTTACTGTTCAGAGTAGTTTTAATGAAGTGGTTTTAAAATAAAAGTTTTCAAGTAACGGTCAGGACAAATAAATAGTAACGGTATGGACATATGTCAAATAAATTTTCTTTTTGAAGAATATTTTCTGAGGTTAGTTAGTAAATTGTTAGTTATCTATTGAATATTAATAGCAGAAACCACTACATATATTTCTGATAGATGTCTTAATTTTTATCAGATAATTGACAAAGAAAACTATGGTAACGGTTTGGACAAAATTTGCAAACTCTATGGAACAATATCAGCAATAAATGCAGTTGCCTGTGTAGCTTAATCATTTGTCACAGTGTGCAGTTTGATAGTTGTTGCAGTATCTTTCAGAATTCTATTCTTCACAAGTTATACAATGGAAAAAAAATCTTGGTATTTACACAGATGTCCTGACCGTTACCAACAATGTCCTGACCGTTACCCCTCATTTACTTGATTGCCAAAAACACTTTTCTTTCAATAATAATTAGGTGTCAAAATCAAGACAATGTGTATTTGTATTCTTTACAAGCTTTAATCTATTAATATTAAAAAGTACAAATTTATTTATAAGTTTTGTTGTTGATTTCATAACAAATGTTCATACCGTTACCATGGCAGTGAATAAAATATGCAATACAATCTAAAATTAACCATTTCTTATTCACATTTCACTTTTTGTTCAAAAAAGAATATTTATTTTTATCTTTCATGTTATGTCTCTATAGTGAATTGAATTGAAGAAGACTTATGTCCAGCCTGTTACCATTCATGTCCCAACCGTTACCAGTTCTGTCCCAGCCGTTACTGGAGCTAATTGACTTCTCTAATTAATTCATGATAATACACGAAGCTCTCCTCTTTACGTAGATGTCATCTAAACGGGTTCTCGGATTAGCAGCAGATGCTTATTTGAGATAATTTCACCTATTGAAAACTATAAACACAAAAGTTTCTGAGAAAAATGTTATTAAATTGTGTTAAACAATGAAAAGATACAAAAAAAGGACTTTAAAGATTAATTACAACAGTTTTTACCTTCAAGTGTCATTTATACAATGTAAAAGATGTAAATGCCATTGTTGAAAGATTTTTTTAAATTTTAGTTAAAATTCTTTTTTTCTGATTAAGAAATGGTAACGGTCAGGACATTTTCCTCCTGTTTAATTAATTATGTTTCCACTAAAACTTTAATTGATACACTTGAGCCTGACTGTTTGTATTTTCTCATAATCAAGTGTTTGCCAATTTATTTGAATAAAAAAATAATCCTTTTTGAGGAGTTTATTTTGACCATTATGAGAAATCGAAAATCCACCCGTATATGTTTCAGTGCTACTGAAGAGCTCGGTCAAGTCCTATTCAGACCAGGTATTGTCAGGGATCCCCATCAACTATCTCATACAGGCCGCCCTCAAGGAACAGCAGATGTATGCTGGACTCTTCGCTCCTCTAACCAGGTAGGAACTGACATCACAGGGTTTTACATTCTGTGTGCATGCTTGCAATAACAAACTTGATGATCCAGGTCATAAGTCAGTTTGTTTGCATGCTTGAGATTGATGCTCCGTGTACATAATCATCTTGTCATCTGATTGCTTTCACTGGATTCATTTAGATGTGAAGATGCCTATACATTGAACAGTGTTATAGGTACTGAGATTGAAATGTTTAGTCAAATTTCACTTTTTTGTAAACACACATCACAGGGCAGTGTCATCATTTTGTTTGTATGTTTGCAATAAGGAAATGGTTCGAGTATTATTACGGTTTCCTGTCTCAGGGTCAAATTAGTCTTACCATAGCTCTAGCCCTTCAGACAAGTGCCTTTCTCATATTAATAGCCAAGCCACATTACAGCTTAACAAATCCGGGAAATGAACATAGTGTCTGAAAATTTCCCTGGTTTTCAGGCTACCAGTAAATACATTCTACTTACCCAGCATAATCTACTAGCCACCGGCTAACAGACAGGTGCAAATTGACAACTCTGTGTCTCCTACCATCTCTTATTGCTTTCACTGGACTCCTTTTGTTGCAATCAGCTAGTTAATCATTGATATTTTTGTCGTGTGAAGTGAGTGTTTTTTCTCTGTAGAACAATGTTTTAAAATATTGTCCCTTCCTAAAACTATTCCACTTGTACAAGGTTTCATATAGTGTCTTTGTTTCTAGAACTGGATCCATCACTAAATCCTCCAGTTCTCTCCCCTTTTCCCCTTTTTATTTAAAGTAGAAGGGATGAGTGAGTTTATATTATGGACTCTAGGTATGTATAGTGCACTACATTGTAGAGAACGCGGCTAATGGCTGAAATATTGCCCAAACTGCGTAAAACAATAACTCACTAACTGTAGAGATCAGTGTGATGAATGATAACAACTAATGAGTATGCTATGTCTACAGACTGCTGGTGACCCAGTACCCTCACCTGTGTCTGGTGGAGGACTGGCTGGAGGAGAGTCTCACCTCGGAGGTCAAACACTCTCCTCACCCTCCCCACAAGTCTAAAGTCGTCCAAGTCTTCTCTCCGGCCTCATTCCAACAAGGTAACTCATCTTACATACCACTGAACTTTTAGTAATACATACCACTTGATTTTAGGGATACAAACCACTTAGGTTTTAGTGATACGAACATCTTAGATTTTAGTGATACAAACCACTTAGATTTAAGTAGATACAAACCACTTGATTTTAGTGATACATACCACTTGATTTTAGTGATACAAACCACTTAGATTTTAGTGATACAAACCACTTAGATTTTAGTGATACAAACCACTTAGGTTTTAGTGATACAAACCACTTAGATTTTAGTGATACAAACCACTTAGATTTTAGTGATACAAACCACTTAGATTTTAGTGATACAAACCACTTAGGTTTTAGTGATACAAACCACTTAGATTTTAGTGATACAAACCACTTAGGTTTTAGTGATACAAACCACTTAGGTTTTAGTGATACAAACCCCTTAGATTTTAGTCATACATACCACTTGATTTTAGTGATACAAACCACTTAGATTTTAGTGATACAAACCACTTGATTTTAGTGATACAAACCACTTAGATTTTAGTGATACAAACCACTTGATTTTAGTGATACAAACCACTTAGATTTTAGTGATACAAACCACTTAGATTTTAGTGATACAAACCACTTAGATTTTAGTGATACAAACCACTTAGGTTTTAGTGATACAAACTGCTTGATTTTAGTGATACAAACCACTTAGATTTTAGTGATACAAACCACTTAGGTTTTAGTGATACAAACCACTTAGATTTTAGTGATACAAACCACTTAGGTTTTAGTGATACAAACCACTTAGGTTTTAGTGATACACACCACTTGATTTTAGTGATACAAACCACTTAGATTTTAGTGATACAAACCACTTAGGTTTTAGTGATACAAACTACTTGATTTTAGTGATACAAACCACTTAGATTTTAGTGATACAAACCACTTAGGTTTTAGCTATACGTTCCACTTTGACTGTATCATACATGCTACGGATATTTTGTAATGCAATTGCTTTTATCTCAGTAGACACTTTTATTCCAGTTTTCCTGTGTTTTATCATGTCTTGCTTTTAATGTTTTAGCTCAACCAATTTGTAAATCACCACTGCATATATCTATTTTTATATTTTTGTGAAGCGCCTTAGAGTGTTTTTAGATAAGCAAATAGGGCGCTATAAAAAATGCTGTGTATTATTATTATTATTGTCGTCTGTAATCTGTTTAAAACATAAAAAAAGTGATCTGGCCTACAAAACCGAAATAAAATGAATTGAATTGAATTGTTCATCATTGATTTCAGGTTCTCCTTCATCAAAGTGTCCACATGCATACATAAATCTGGCAACCTTTTTAGCAAACCTTAAAGGGGCAGTAGCACGTTTTTTGATAATTTTATATTTTTAAATTTTCACTGATAATTGTAGGTTAATGTTAAATGTATTATATTGACAGTGTCAAAAATCTCATTACACAAGCCAATCATCCATAGTCAGAGGACAATATATGAAGAATCACACAAAATCCATTGGCGGCCATTTTTTGTGAACACCTTTTATTCATTTTGTGTAAGAAAAAGGAATTGTCTGGCTAACCTTTACGTTATATATTTGAATTATTACTGCTCCATTAAGTTTAAATACATTGTCTTTCAATTGGAACCATTAATTTTTCTTTTCCCGACATCAACTTATATTTCCTCTAAAAACGTGCTACTGCCCCTTTAATACAAAGACATTAAAGCAGTTTGATTGAGTATGAAAGATAAACATTTGTGATAAGTTGAAAATAAACTGTCAACAAACTCTTCCTGCCTACATTAAAAATGTTAATGCACTGAATGTAGTAACAGAGGTTTACTTTAGTAACTTAAGTAATCTCAGTATCTTCAGTATTAAGTTTTGTCATTCTTTAACATTTACATGTTTTATCACAATTATTGACAAACCTTAGCCTTACCATCAATCTAGCCTACATTTCATCCTCACAAATAGTGTTTTCTCTTGTTTTGATTCTTCATTATCTACTATGTAATTTGCAGCTCTGAACAAGCTGTCCGAGTGTCCGACCCGAGTGATAGCCCATCTTGCCCACCTGCTCTCTCTCCCCTCCCTCGATCTCATGCCCTACAGCGAGCCTCTCATCAACAGTCTTACCAGCATGCTCCATACGGGAACACCACGACGTGTCCTTGACCTTGCTCAGAAGGCATGGTTCAAAGTTCATGCTGTCTCACCAAGAAGGTATGCCTAAGTATAATTTCAATTAGAACTATGAAAAAAATGGATTCATATTAAGTGTAGTTTTGCTTTTTAGCTAGACCAAATGAATGATAAATATGCCAGGTACCTTTTCAGTGATTGGGAAAGGCAGAGGCCATGGGCCATTTTGCACATTGTATAAAAAAAATTGGCCCATTCAAATGTTGAAGTTTACCATTGATATAATGGCCAATGGCCCATTTGAAATTCGAAAATTACCAAAAACTCTGAAAATGGCCCATTGTCAAAGATCTCTTTCCTAATCCTGCCTTTGGCAGGTGACCACTCTTTTATTTGAATCCTTTATTTCTGATTTCAATGAGCCAATGTTCCATGATTTCAGATATGAGGATATTAATTGTGATTCTTTCCAAAAAAACAGGTTTATTTGATTCAGTGTCATGGGTAAAGTTGATATTTGCAAGTAGCAAGTATCTTATTGCTATAGTATAATGAAATATTGATTTTCAGCATACGACTAATAACAGTGAACGCCATGAGAGGGAGAACAAAAGGGGTGATGGAGACAACAGCCTATACAGAGCAGGATATTGTTGTGGATCCTCTCATTGTGCTGCGGTGTGACAGTCGAGTCTTCAGGTAGGTGGAGAGGTCATAGATAAGGAGTCTTACAATCTTACAGTGGGCTTTCCTCACAAGGACATTCACTAAACAAGAGGACATGACGTTGCTATATGTTCATTGTCACCTTTAAGTCATAACTCCAAGAAGTCTAACACAGGCTTATAACAGCCTAGCCATAGGGGTGTTGGTTTTGGATTATTTTGTAACTTCAAGATTTTTGATTGGATGATCAAGTTCAGATGGAGTCAGAAAAGAGCAAGCACAGATTGAAAAATTCAGCAATGCTTTTATTAGTTTGTAAATAAAAGTTGTGAAAGTTATGCTTTGTGGGGAATGTTGCTTCAGGCTATACATTAAAGTTTCTTATATTATGTTATCCTACCTCATGTAAGAATCTCGATCTCTGATTGGTCCATGTGACCCTGGATAAATACTGATATCACCCTCTTGAGCAGGGTGATAAGTTATTTATACCCTGCCACAAAATGTGTGAAAAAGCATACAGACTAAGCGTCTTGAAATGTACAATGTATGTTAGCTGGAACACATCAAGGTTACTTTTGATCAATTAATATATGTAGCTGTGAACAAACTATAGTCAAAGCACTTACACACTTTTCTTACTCTTCATATTTTTATGTAATATGCGTTTTGTTTAAACATTCGGTAAGATAAATTAGTTATACTATATGAGTTATACTATTCAGACGCGGGGTATGGGAACTTATCAGCCTCTCGTTTGGTGTTATGCAACTCGCCTTTGCCAACTCGCATAATACCAAGCTCGAGGCTGATATATTCCCATACCCCGCCTCTGACTGGTATAACTTATAATAACAGCATAGTTGCATTGACTTACCCTTACCACACTTCCATACAAAAAATATATCGTCTATGTATCATATCTGAAATGAAAAAATATTCTCAATCATTGCTCTTCCCATCTCTCCAGAACACCACCCATCTTGGAAATAGTTCTGCGCATTTTGTCTGCGTACACACAGGCATGTCAGGTGTATCTGACGACACACATTCAGACTCACCCGATCCTGGACAACAACGTACAGGCCGAGCACGAGAGACAGGAGCTGAAGACGGCACTCACAGCGGCTCAGGAGAGTGCCGTCATACAGATACTGCTGGAGTGCTGTCTCTCTGATGATCAGGAGGTGAGTGATGGTCTTTTGGTGATTAATCCAGTCTGAAGGCACCCACATTACCCGCATGTTCTGACGTAAGCTCATCTAGCCAATCACAAGGACGGCGGCAAAAGCTTTTGATATCAGAGCTAGGGGCACGTTACTCCTGTGAAATCCATTTTCTACATGATCACCGCCTTGTTGGTTTTTGAAAGGGAAAATGTGATTGGTCCGCTTGTGACTAGGTTTTGTCTGCGCTCAACTGGTGTTGGGTGCTTTCAGACCGTTGTGGAGAGGAAAGCCCTGAAACCTATTTTCAATTTGTTTCACTTGGAACACGGTCGATTTTAATCAGACTGGTGATTAATCTAGTGAAAAGTAGTTGTTTTGTTTTATCATGAAATTCTGTCATTACACCTGTAAGCTTTAAAGTCAAGTTTGATTTATTGAAACCTCCTTGTTGAGTAAGTTATTGTTATTTGCCACTTGGGTAATATTTCAGCTAATTGTGTGTTTTTCTTGTTAAGGGGTAAAGTGTCAGCTGAGGTCAATCAGTAAACTGGGTAAAATAGTTTAATGTAACAGTTACTGCAGAAGTGACCTATCTGTAAAATAAAATATTATGAGGTCAATCAGTAAATTACCTGGATGAATATACCTCAGAAAGGATAACATTTCAGCTAGTTTTAACGAGATGTTTTTCGAAGTAGGTTAATGTAACAGTTACTGCCCTCCTTTGGGCAAATGTTTATTATACCTGTATATGATTTATTAGATAAGATATTTCAAGAGAATAAACCGGATCAAAGATGAAAACATTTTCCTCTTTTCTTAGTTCCAATAAAATTTGTGGATGAAAATTATTTGTTTGAATTCTGTGTGTTCCATCTATTTATGAATTAAATAAGTATTCATTAAAAGTCCTTTCATTCACTTCCCTGTAATATCAAGGGTTTCTTGTTATATTGTCCAGTCATTATGATGACCTTGTTTCTTGTAGACGGACTCCAACCAGTTGTCAGCTTTACGAGAGGTTCAGTGTTTGATCTTCTCCTTTCTACACCAGCTCTTCATCGCTGACCCAAACCTCGCAAAACTTGTCCACTTCCAGGTGAAACATGCTCTTAGAATATCTCTTAATTTTCACCTGAACTGCATCTTGGTCATATATATCCTTTTTAGATCATCTGGCCTGTAACGCCCAATGGGCTTATGGCATGGCATGGTGTCCGGCATTCGTCTGTCCGTAAGTAATCTTTGTGGAATTTCGACTTCTTCTCTGTGTACAGACTCCTTGGTTAATGGGGATTCTGAATTGTAGATTTCGTGACCATGCCTTTATGTTCCTTAAGATGCATGCCATTAAAAACAAATTTAATGTTATGTGTATTTTGTAATATAAAATTCAATAAGTGGATATATTTGATAATAAATTTTATCATTTCAAGATTCTCAGATTAATGCATTAACACCTTTTGAATAGTGTAATAATAATTGTTTTATGCAATAACTAAATTATGTTTATCGTTATTTTTGTGTCCTTCTCAATTCTTTTGCCTTTAACTTTATGAATATATCTTCTATTACCTGCAGGGCTACCCGAGTGAGTTGATCCCCCTGCTGGTAGCGGGAGTTCCTTCTATGCATATCTGTATCGACTTCGTCCCTGAACTGCTCGGCCAACCACAGACAGAGAAACAGGTAGATTCAAAGCTTTATGCTGAGATCCAACCTCCAAGAATAAGATCTTCATTAATCTTAGACTCTTGTTTAAGACCCCAGATTAAAATATGTTGGTCTAAAACGTGTACCTTAATAATTGTAAGAATGTAATTCTGCCTCAATGATCAGCTCAAAAGCATCTATCACACATCAAGAACTTGACACTCTTCTAATCAGCTCCTGTTGTGTCACAGGGTTCGTACAAGCCTGGAAAAATACTGGAATATGGGAAGTTGGCCTTAAAAAGCCTGGAAAAAGCTTTAAATTTACTAACAACTATCGCAGAAGATTTCAAAAGTTTATTTGCTTTTGTTTTGTGCAACATTGATTAATAGTTGGTCTTTTTATGTTAAAACACACAGGAATTGTGTGTGATTATGCTGTTTCTGGTTGTCAACTTAGTCTAGATTTTAGTCTAGTTTTAGTTGATTGTTAACTCATCAGTGAAAGTTTTCTCTATCATTCCTATAGATCTGAAGATGAATATTTCACTAATTTCCCATGTCTCTTCTCCAGATATTTGCCATCAAGCTGTTGAGTCACCTGTGTCAGCAGTATTCCTTACCCAAGTCTCTCAACGTGGCCAAACTCGGCATCAATGTCATGTTCACACTTCTTCCAGGTAATTTACTTAAGATTAGAATATCATACACACAGATACCTTTTTTAATTCAATTATGATAATATTCCATGGACTCTGATTACCCATTTAAATTTACCAAATATTTTTCATTTTGTTATATGTCTGATATGAAGGTACAATACTTTCTTTGTGAGAAAAATATCATATGCAACAGCACCTTTGCTTTCCAATACAAGATAAAATTCAGGAATCAAACTCAATAATCATCATTTTCTCTGTTGCAAGTAATTTCAATAACCACTACCAGCCATTGTATCAAGCTCAGGAAGCCCTTTGAGCATTCCCTGTGAAATTGAAAGGCCCTGATATCAAAGGCTTCCATTATTAGATGAGAATTTGTATATATGTTTAGGTAAGTTATAATTACTCTTGTATACATGTTCCAGTCCAGACAGTGAGCAGTTTTTGTTGTTCTTCCTGGGGACCACCCTTGCAGCAAATCCCTATGACACTGAAATGCGCTGTAAAAAAAGTCAAATCATCTTGAGAAATTTGAATGTGCAAAGCAAATTATTTTCATTCCTTTATGTTCCAGTTCTTGACAGTGAACAGCGTGCTATGTTCTTCCTGGAGACCGTTCCGTGCCTGTTCCGGATCTGTGAGGCGTTCCCCCCGCTGTGTGAAGACTCCACGTCCCTCCTCACCCAGATCGGGCGTGTCTGCTTCTCTATCCTGGCTACCTCCAACTCTGTACCACTTCCTGGTGAGTTCAGTTGGTCACTTGTTTTAACCTTCATACTAACAATATTAGGTATTTTATGGATAGTATATGTTTTCATCAGTATAAGGTTTGGACTTTTAAATAGCCTTTCAGGATATCCTAAAAGGAACCACTGAATGTTTTGTTTGACTTAAGATCTCAATACATAGATAGCTATAAATAGAGATAACAAAACGAGTGAGTGTTGAATATCGAAAATATTTCAACGAGATATTTTCAAATGTTTTGATTTATTCACGAGCGAAAGCGAGTGAATAAATCAAAACTTTGAAAATATTGAGTTGAAATATTTTCGATATTCAACACTCACGAGTTTTGTGATCTGTTTATTACATACAAAAGGGAATTTATATTTCTTTGAAACGACGATCAAACCACGCGCGATATAGTTGCGTAGTGATACACTGGTAGGGTACTCTGTGTTCGCAATAGGAAAAACATAGTCTCGTTTTCCGTTAGCATCATCTTCACCTCTAAATGAAATCCTACTTTTTAAACAATCATTTGTGTACAGTTTATCGACAGACTTATCCAAAACCAAGACATAGGCAAATACTTTAACAATAAAAACGACGGTGTTCATTGTCGATACTGAGTAGCGAGATCGTCAAGCTAGACAGTGACGTGGATTTGAACGGTTCAACCGTCCTTGCTAAACGTTTCTAGATGAATACCGACATTCAGTATGTTGCTTGATTATGTAAAGCACTGTTGATATTATAAATGAAACTGCATATAAACACAACCGTCTCTAAACTATCGGCTTTCACTCAAACTTTCAAAGGCGACAAAGCTCCGTGTTGACATCTACACGTCAGTTGAAAAAAGGGAGATAACTCTTTCCAAAATAAACTTAGGCCATATATTTTTAGCTCATCAGGACTGAAAGTCCAGATGGGCTTATGGCATGGCCCGTCGTCCGGCGTCCGTCCGTCCGTAAACTTTTGACACTTTCGACTTCTCCTCATGAACCATACACATTAGAGTGCTGAAATTTTGTGTACAGGTACCTTAGCATATGGAGATTCTAATTTGTAACTTTGGTGACCCTGTGACCCCAAATAGGGTCACAGGGGTCACAACTTTAAAAACCTATTTTCATCTTCTTCTCCAGTTCCAGAAGGACTAGAGAGTTAAAAATTATATGTGCAGACTCCTTGGCCAATGGGGATTCTAATTTGTAACTTTGGTGACCCTGTGACCCCAAATAGGGTCACAGGGGTCACAACCTTAAATACCTATTTTCATCTTCTTCTCCAGTTCCAAAAGGAGTAGAGAGTTAAAAATTATATGTGCAGACTCCTTGGACAATGGGGATTCTAATTTGTAACTTTGGTGACCCTGTGACCCAAAATAGGGTCACAGGGGTCACAACCTTAAATACTTATTTTCATCTTCTTCTCCAGTACTAAAAGGACTAGAGAGTTGAAAGTGATATGTGCAGACTCCTTGGACAATGGGGATTCTAATTTGTAACTTTGGTGAACCTGTGACCCCAAATAGGGTCACAGGGGTCACAACTTTAAAAACCTATTTTCATCTTCTTCTCCAGTTCTAAAAGGACTAGAGAGTTAATATTGATATCTGCAGACTCCTTGGACAATGGGGATTCTAATTTGTAACTTTGTTGACCCTGTGACCCCAAATAGGGTCACAGGGGTCACAACCTTAAAAAACTATTTTCATCTTCTTCTCAAGTTCCAAAAGGTCTAGAGAGCTGAAATTATATGTGCAGACTCCTTGGCCAATGGGGATTCTTAATTGTAGATTTCGTGACCCCATGACCCCATTAGGGTCACAGGGGTCACAATCTTAAAAACCTATTTTTCTCCATTAGATGACAGTCTATGGCAAATTTATTTCTCCTTGGATATTTTAGTGTGGACTTCTTTCACTGTCTGATATTGGCGATCTAGAAAGTGTTGAATAATAATAAATCATTTGGGTAAGGAAATTTATTCCGAAATAGTTACATTTGTTTTGTAATTTTTTTATAGGTTTTCTTGCAATAGGTAACTCAGTTTCATTTTTAGCTCATCTTGCCTGTATAAAGCAAACTTGATATGATGCCTGATGAGCTACAGAGCCAATGGCTCTATTTTTCAATTTAGTGCTGAAATAGCCGAGATCAGATCGCGAATATTGGTTTGATAATTTTGCACATATATCTTTGATATGATGCAATTTTGTTTTGAGGGAAAATACGAAAATGGAAAAAAATATTATGAATTAAAAATTTGAAGCGGCGGGGGTACGGTTGCACCCGATCAGCTGATTGCAAAAGTAGTACGGTGTTATGACGTCACTATCGTTGAATAACCTGCTTTGGTTACACAACACTCGTTGAATATCTTTCAACTGGTTACACAACACTTGTTTCAAATAACTAAAAATTATCTCATGAAGATATTCAGAACAAGTATGTAATAATCTTGTGTACAGACTCTGCAGTAAATGTACAACACACTCAGTTCCATCTGGGTATTTTGTCTCTAAGGTTTATTTGTTTAGTAATCTGTTTATGACCGAGGATTATTATTTTGAATGCACAGGAGATATTGCCAATGTCCCTTAAAGGATGTTTCGAATTATCTTCAAAACAACACAAATCTGGCACCAGAAGTTTATATGTTTAGTAATCTGTTAATGACCCAGAGGTCCTCTATTGAATGCACAAGGGATATAGCAAATGTCCCTGAAAGGAGGTTTAGAATTATCTTCAAAACAACACAAATCTGGCACCAGAAGTTTATATGTTTAGTAATCTGTTAATGACCCAGAGGTTCTCTATTGAATGCACAAGGGATATAGCAAATGTCCCTGAAAGGACGTTTAGAATTATCTTCAAAACAACACAAATCTGGCACCAGAGGTTAATATGTTAAGTTATCTTTGATGACCCATGGGTCCTCTATTGAAGGGATATTGCAAATGTCCCTTAAAGGAGGTTACCTCAGAAAAAAATCTCCAAAACAACACAAATCTGGCACCAGAGGGTTATATGTTTATTAATCTGTTTATCATATTGAATGCACAAGGGATACTTCAAATAACCCTGAAAGGAGGTTACCTGAGAAAAGAATAACCTCCAAAACAACAGCAATCTGGCAGCTGAGGTTCAGTGTTTCTGCAATTTATTGATTGATATATTGCAGATGCATCGAGAGCTAGTGGTGATTCTTCAGAACCTCCCCAGAAGTTCCTGCGTGTGAGTCAACAGTCCGTGTCCCCGTACGCCAAACTGTACCGAGTAGTCCAGCAGACATTCCAACTAATCACAAGTCGTGCAATCGCAACCAACAACATTTTTTAATATGTGAATAAATTTGTACAAAATATTGATGACTGACTTTGTTATTTGTTATATATTAAATATTGAACCTATGAGAAATGTAAACTGGAATGCATTTTTCTAATATCATGTTGTAAAGGAGAGAGGTTAGCACATAAAATATAGTGAGTTTCAAAATACACTCCTATCAGGTACAAGCCTTTGATGTTCACCTAAACAATATTGATAGTGATATCAATTCAAAATATCTAAGATAGTAAGTCTAAAATACCTGATGATATGTATGTGAAGTAGCTTAGGTCATACCAAGTTACATGAAGACTATATGTGTCATGTATCCGTGTCACACATCTCCTAACAGGGATATCTGACTATAAATTTCAAGATAACATTGACTTATGAAGGCACACCATTGTCTTGTCCGGTCAAAATTGTTACTTTATTTTACTTTTACAAAAGGCTTTACATTTAATTGAACTAAAGGATCAATCTAAGATAGGTTAAAAAGAAACAAAGCTGTGGGTTCATCCTTTTAACTTGCAATATACCCAGAGATGAGTGAAGTATGATGAGATGAAATCAACATTTGCTAATAAGTATAGTTTCCCTCACACATTTGCAGAAATATTGTTGCTGCAAATTAGCAGAATTGCAACAGCAGTGACAGAGTTCCCAAAGGTCGCACCGTGAGAACGGGCCTTTACCTTTACATTAGAAAGTCGGGGCATTATGTTCATGTATAAACCTAGCTCAACATTTCTCTATTCATGTTCAGGTTACTGCATTTCCTGTAATAACCTCTCAGCAGGTTTTACCACGACTAGAGGTTTTACCAAAGGTTGAAATCTAACCTCTCACAAGGTTAGATTTCAACCTTTAGTAAAACCTCACGAATATTGGTAATATCGGAATTGCTCGCAGTTGACGGGGCAAAAATATTCCCCCTTTGATTGAAATTAGGATTGGTATTAGCAACATGTGTCTCACCTTGATTTGACGTTGTCGTTGACCCACTCGATGAAGGGACGGGTAGGCCTCCGGTCGCCGCCCGTTTCGCCCCTCCCCGCACCAACTTGTGGTGAAACCTCACAGCTTAAAACTTGTTGACTTAAAAGTGGCAAAGAAATAATAACAAGGACAATGCAGTTTATTCAATTACAATGGAAATTGAACACAAATTGACACTTCCCGGCTAAATTTTGATTGAGTGAGAAATAAATCCTCATCATCTGATACCCACATATTGCTTCCAGAATGTGATCGAAACAAACGACCGAGAAGACACGTACTGTCATATATACCCAGTACGGGAGCATGTTGCACGTGCAACTTGCATTGTGAGAACTGTGACGTCGGTCGCAGGCTGTTCTATCAATCGCGTGCTGTTCCAACAACATACCTTTGCTCATAACATGTACTAAAAATGCTAGATTCATACCCTTTATATATGACGGTATATACGTCAAAGAAAACACTCGGGCCGGGTTTTGGTAGACAATGGACGTTATGTGAATCTTAATGATTTGTTCTGACTATGGATGATTGGTTTGTGCTTCTGGAAAAGATCAAAATAGGTTTTAATGGCTTGACCCCTGTGGCCCTTATTATGGGTCACAGGATCACCAAAATATACACAAAATTTCAGCTTTCTAAGCATTTTGGTTCTGGAGAAAAAGTTGAAAAAAGGTTTTTAGGGTGTGTCCCCTGTGGCCCTTATAATCCTCACTAGTCAAGGAGTCTGTACACAAAATTACAGCTTTCTGCGCCTTTTAATTCTGGAGAAGAAGTCGAAAATGCACAAAGTTAAGGAAGGACGGACGGACGCCATGCCATGCCAGATAAGCTAAAACTGTAAAATATAAAGTTTACAAAAAACGTGCTTGGTCAACAATCTAATCATTTCATCTCATCTTAAAACGATGTGTTTTCATCGCATGAACCTGTATGTTGTGAGCTGAGGTGATGTAGGGCTTCAAGGTTCCGCTTTCAAGACTATTTCACTTATATAGCGGCTGCTAGTATTATTGCAGGGAGAAAGCCCGCAAAGCCTACAACACTATTGTGGCTATGCATTGCGAAGAAACTTGCTAGCGAACCATTAGTGGTACTACGCTGAAATTCAGTGTATATTGTACCCAAACCTGACTGCGTGTAGAACAGTTCTCTACTACAAAGTTGCCGAGCCCCTGGCGGGAATCAAACCACGGACTTCTTGATCCGAAGCCGAAAGCGCTATCCCGCCCCTGCCCCATCTCCTGTATTTTGTAAAACTTGTACATCATTTAATATCAAATATCCCAACTAATGATTTCTTGAAGAGACAGTTAGCGACACAACCTACGACAAACCTGAATAGAACCTATAGTGCACGAATGACAATCTAAATAAATTTAGATCAACAGGTTCAATATTTGGTCATAAATATAAAACCTGTTGATCTAAATTTATTTAGATTGCACGAATGATGAAGTTAGTGTAGGATTGTATTCAAGGAAATACGGTATTTGCGTAACTGGAATTGTCTGATTTTAACATTTGAAAAGACCTGATGTTATCTCAAAATAGGTACATTTTCAAAACAACCACTCACTGACTCAACATGGAAAGATAACAAGACATTCTTACATCTGTAAACGACAGTTCTCATTAGTTCAAGTTGGCAAATATCAGTTACATTCTTGGACAGTTGTGAAGTAGAAAAGGTCTTTGAACTTAACTTGTTTTTGTTTGTTTTAAAGAGGTCGTTTTGACACAACCAATGGTTTTCTTGGTACAAACTCCCAACATGTGCATTTTGACAGTTGTTAGTAGAACGTCTATTAAGATAAACACTCTGTTTTAAAAGGGCGGTAGCACGTTTTAGGGGGAATATAAGGTGATGTTTGGAAAATGAAAATAAATGGTTCCAATTGAAAAACAGTGTATTTAACCATTTATATGGTGAAAATTATTTTTACAATAAGACATTTTCCCGCCAATTAACGACACTTCCATGTTATAATACTGGACAAAATATGTAAGGGATATTGTTGTTTTATTGATTAATATTTCATCAGGTGGCCAATGAAAAATTATACTCATATTCATAATTTCTAAATGTTCATATATCCTTAGTTTGTCCAGTATAAATGTCATTGCTGTTTAAATAACCCAATACATTCAACACTTTTACATTAAGACAAACATACACAATTAACGCCACTGTCATTTGATATTTTCATTGATCTAAAATAATCCCTTTTAACATTTTTACATCGATACACTTATCTATCAACTCCTCATTGTTTAAATTGCATGAAATCATTTGAATACGAAGTAATCGCCAAGAATAATGCTGCAAAGTAGTCCAGATCGAGGCTATGACGTCATAAAAGGTACTTAGAGAAGGTTAAGGTCATTTCATGTGGCCACGTGGAAGACCACAGAAGAAGAAACAGATAATAACCAAGGAGCAGCCACATAAACCATTTCAAGAGCTTCACAGAGGTCCTGTCATTTGCCTATAACATTTAATTCATTGTTTGCTCTATACATAATGTATTCTCCTTTTGACCACAACACGTGGAGGGCAACAATCAAAGAGACATAAATACGTCTGCAGAGTGTAACGGAGGAACATATGCTATCTTGAATGGCCGTAGCGTACAGTTTGTAGTTATCAGTTTGCTACATTCACAACGTGTTGTGGTTTCATTGGATACGTTTACTTTGTTTCTGTTATTTCCTTTAACCTCTATAACATGACTTTATCTTCATGTACAGCTGAAGTTCAAAGAAATAATTTGATCTTTTTTTCTAAATCATGAAATGAGAACAAAACAAATTAAATATTTATCTCTTTTCGAATTTGCAATGATGTAATATTCTTTTATCAAATATAGTAAGTAAGTAATTTATTTCGTATAAATGGCCATGAGGCCAACAGTACAACATGTGTAAAATACAAGATGGATAAGGTTAACTGCGCCACATAAAAAAATCTTTAAGTTTGATACAAAGTAGACATATTGCTTCTTAGTTTGAACACATTATCTAAGAAAAGACAAAGCTTGAAAAGATTTTCATAATTAACAGTTGATAACAGGTTAATCAATTTGTACATGTTTGGGATGTGCTGACAATAATCTGGAAGATATTTACGCCTTAATTCATCATATTTTGGACAAATCAAAACAACATGGAATTCATTTTCTAACTGAGATTTGCAAAAAGAACAAGAAGTATCTGGATTTCCATATCTGTAAGAGTTCATTCTGAAACCATGTATATTACAGCGTAACTTTGTCAGGCATCTCCTTAAAGTCGCATTGTTAATTGATAAGTATTTCTCAGGACAGAAATCGTGTTTTATCATTGAGTAAAATTATAATTTTATTTTAATCAAATATAATATGTACAATATGTAACACAATACTTTCAAGGATGTTACTACCATGATGACATCAGCCTAGACAGATAATTCATTGGGTATATTAATATATACTGTTATTACTTACATACTTTCTATACTCTAAGTTCATATCTACCTAAGGAGTTAATCCAGATTGATAATATGTGTACATGTGTGATGCTTTGAACACGCCCTCGTGTTATGACATTTAACATACTTGTTAGTTTAAGCCAAAACAAATCATTCCTTATCACTTGAAATAAATAAGAGGTATTCACACTGAGACTACAGATAATTGGATTGAGTAATGATATATTTCGACCCTCTTATGATAAAATGACTTTGAACTATTAACCATTATTTTTGGGAATTAAAAAATAACAAATCGTACCCTTCAAGAAGCAAAGGTAACGTTATGTTTTGTGAAGGAGCCAAGATATAAACTTTTCCACTCGAAAACATGACCGTATTGTTCTGTGTTCACTGTGGTATGTTGGTAAACATACAGACAAACGACCTTTCAGTATTTTTCAGGGGTAGTCATTTGTTGTAGAATGGTTCTATCACCATGATAATTGTCTGCGAGTGAGGACAAATGATCATAATGTGACCTCTCAGGGGGCGGGATAGCGCAGTTGTTAGCGCGTTCGGCTTCGTATCAGGAGGTCCGTGGTCTGTGCTTCCCTGCAAAAATACTAGCAGTCATGACATATTTGAAATATTTTTTAAAGCGGCTTTAAACTCCAAATCCCCTCACTCCATAGACAGGTCATCATAACAGCATTCAGCACTGATTTATCTTGTTGATAGACCTTCATCTACTGTCTTATATGATGGCTTCAACCATTTGTTTCTGGTACTCGCTGTAGTATGTCATATATCTACAGACAAACGACCTTTCAGTCTCTCTCAAGGGTGGTCATCTGTTCTCTACATTGTTAGAGTGGTTGACACTCCACGCCAGTTTGTCACTTTCACCATTGATACTCGTCTGTATACGAGGACTAATCATCATAACATGACCCCTTTCTCTCTGTGGACAGACAACACTCACTACCTAGTCCGTGTTTTCATACAGGTTGTCTAGACCATGATCTCACGGGTATTGGGATGGCTATTATCATTTGCCTTATACAAACCTTTTTGATATTGTACCTCAATATAAAGCAATTGCAAATACACCTACTTGAATAATCTTTGGGCTAGAATTGATATTTCTAACTTTCTTAATTCAATTACTATGAAATACGTGCAATTACACAATGCAATTCAGTTCAGAACACCAAATGGTTCCATCCGCCGCTTGTAAGTTTCAATGCATGAGTAACACTGACATTGCCTATTTCTAACTTAAAAATTACTTGTTGGCTTGCTTTGAACAATTATTACTCTCTTAAAAGGCTCCAAAGTGAATGTCAATTGACCTTTGTTATCAATGTGACGGCTTCTAAATGTTCGACATACAACAAGCATACAACCTACCATGCTGTCTCCCGGAGTTATAAGTCAAATGTCACATTAGCAACATCCATCTAACAGTTAGACGTTTGGACTAGATTGTTTTGTCACCTGCCATCATCCGTTTTATAAATGATCATCTATGTTGTGGTAAAAGTAAAACATTGTAAATGATGAATGAACAGTTAAAGAACATATATATATATATATATATATATATATATATATAAATATATATTTGAATAAGGAGAGTTGGTTTCTCACGTGAAGAAAGGTTGTATATAAGAAAGAGTAAACATCAGATGGTTCGGAATGAATTCATCGTATTAAAGAAGATTGATCCAGTCCGAACCATCTGATGTTTACTCTTTCTTATATATATATATATATATATATATATCTATAGGGAGATAAAATGAAGTAGAATATACATGTAGTAAATTGTTCGAGGACTAGCCTTGGTGACTTAAGATATCCATGAAATCTGGTTACGAGAAAACATCCCCTCTGTAACTGCTATGACGATTTCTTCTGTGTGACATAAAGGTATTGACACAGACATACGACCCTTCCAGCTATCTCAAGGAGGTCATAAGTTGCTTGCATTGCCAACATTGTTAACAATGCATAAGTTTGAACTTATCATCATCCTCAATCATTCATGATCTATTGAGTTGTCGTACAGTGAAACATATCGCGAAGGGTAAAGGAACACTTATATGGCAGACAGAATAGTTAATAGATATGATAGTTTGTTGTTATAGAACCTAACTTTTATATATGTCTTGACATTTGCTTTAGAGGAAACTCCCCCGTTATGTCAGGGCTTCCGAGTCACTGTTCGCCAACACAAACTACGACATGTAAAGCTACTATTTGGGTACCATAAGTTGAATGCATTAAGAACATCATAAGCAGTGTAGATGTTTGGACTAGTCTGTTCTTGTCACATGTCTTCAACCTCAATAATGATCTACTATGTTGTTCTAAATGGAAAAATGTGGAAAATATGCGATAGATAAAGTGTACAGTAAAGGAGAGAACAGTTAAATGTTCCAGGTGTACTCTTAGTTGTTTTGATACTCCTGAAATCGACTCTCCAGCATCACTCATTCTGTTAGTATTGCTACGGTATTCTACTTTTGGCATGATGGCATTGATACAAACAAACGACCCTTCGAGCTAGTTCGTGGGGATCATCAGTTGGTTGCTTGACACACAGGTTAAAAAATTCGATTGGTAAAAGGAACAGTTAAAGAGAAAATAGATTAGAGATGAAAGGGATATAGATACAAAAATGAATATCACGGACATCCTTAGTGGTTAAGATACTCCTACAATCAGCCTTAAAACAAACAACCCCTCTGTATTTACTGTGACGCCCCTACTGTCCGGTATGGTAGTACTGACCTTTCAAGCTCTCAAGGGTACGTTGTTTGCATTAATTACCAACATTGCAGACGTTTGGAATAGTCTTGTCACCTGTCATTATCTTCTCATTCGCGATCTACTGCGTTGTCAAGAGGGGGAATATTGTGGAGGGATGTTTACCACTAGTACAGACAAATTAAAGGAAAAAAGGAAAGCTGACTTCTATCATTTGACCCTCTTAGTGCTTTTTTTGCAAAAATAACTTCAAAGATAATTAGCGAACAGTTAAGACCTTTGATCTGGTCACACTATCATTCTTGATCTACTGTGTTGTCAACGGGGAAAAGATTGCGACGGATGTTACAGACACTTGTTAAAACTATCAACAGGCTAATAGGAAAACAGAAAAGCTGACTTGCAGCAATTGACCTTCAACTACTTTTTTTTAGAAATTAGCTTCAGAAATAATTAGCGACGAGACTCTTGATCACTTCAAGTAAAACAAGAAAAGCCTCGCCAAATGGTAGATCTTAAAGATCCCAATCTGAACGCTCATGAGTGTGTCGGCAAAATAATATAACAAGTAGACTGGCCTGTCTGGTTAAAGTTTACAGTTTTGTTACGGATCAGTGTTAAGTTGTTTGTTAAATCAGTTTCAGTAAAGTTGAGTTCAAATTTCGTTAGACCAACTTCAATGCTACATCTTTCTGCCTTAGCACTCTTCTGTTTATCACAAGCATCGATTGGTTAAAAACCATTCTTCGAAATACGCTTTTGGATTCTCCGAGGCATTGTGTCATTTTGTTCGTATTTACGCTGAAATCTCCCTCAAAGTAAAGGCCTCGGTAGCCGTCACAATTGATTGGAAGCAATATTTACCAATCATCAACTGTCACTCTTTAAAAATGCTTTCTGTTTTAAACGTCAATTTCTTTTCAAGACGATGCAATACCTCGTCCTTAAAGTACATCTACTTTATACCTCTATTTAGAGCCATATTCAGAAAGGTTCCATAAATGATAAGAATATTTACTTAAATGAATATACAACTCTTATGGATCGTCTCAAACAAATCCAATCCAGGTACAATCATGTAATTCTGCACAAACACTTGATTTTCAACTCCATATTCAGATATGTTCCATAAATGAGAGGAATTATTTTAATAAACGAAGAAATATCATAAAAAGGGTCAAGCAAACCAAGTCCAAAATAGGTACAATCAACCCTGCAGCGAACTTGCAAAAACTAGAAAGAGCCGTGATTTTGGAACATTATCAATTAGCTAGAACATCCAATTTTGTGTTGTTGCTTTTTCAACTATGTATTATTTTACACCATCTTCTCAGACATCAAATAGGGGCAGTAATTTGCATAGACAACATTAAAACTTTATACATACCTCTTTTTACATGTTATTATTTCTGTTATAAGGCACATTAGAAAATACTACCATGTACTCTCAAATGCCCCCTTATTTTCTTGTTTTGAAGGAACTTTCGCGTTGAGTTACATTTCTTAGAAACACACTGTTTTTGTTGGTTTGACTTGAACTAAAGGTTCTTCACCTTTGAAATTCCACAAAAGAATTCCTGAACTTCAACACTTTATCATTTTCGTAATGTTTGTCAGTTTCAGGTCAAGGAATGTGTTCAAAACAAACCGCTTTGTTTACCTGTCTAAAATAATTATGCTAAGTTAACCTTTTATGTCAAAGAAACCTTGATCTTTTTCCTAGAAAACTTGCATTTTTAAAGGCTAAAATTTTGCACAAACAAATATCCTCTTATATACTTGAAATGGCATCATAATTGTTTAAGAAACATGTCTGTCTTTAAACTTTGCCTTGATTTAAGAGTTTTTTTGTTTTCATATCAGTTTTCCGGCAGGATGGCAAACTGACCTTCTTGGAGCCTACCACTACATCTTATACGTACCGAACACATTGAAATCGAAAATATGGTTGTTTTTGCATGGATGATTCTGTATTTGGTATATATTCAAACTGTAATTTAGCAGTCCAAAAAGTGTTGAAAAAAGTATTTGATTATTATGTTGATCTAGCCTCTGTTCCAATTAGCAAAAATTCAGGGGTTTCTGGCAGATTTCCCTAGCAGCGCAAGATATCTGCCTTATTTGCGGCCATACCTTTTGGATACCTTTGTTTGTGAGCATCCTTAACGGGTGTATAGTGCCATGGAAATTTTCATATCTTTGTGTTTATTTTTTATTACCAGTGTCGGGCGAAATATTTGATAAAATACAAAACGGATTGTTTTTTTATAAAGACAGTAACTGTTACTGTAACGTGATAGTTATGATACGTTTTGTTTTACTAATTTACCCGTATATATATTTACGAAGAGTAAAAAGTGGTGTTTTGTAAAAGGAAAAGTTACCGACCCTGGATATTAAATTGCATCAAATCAGGCTTCTACTTTTCTTGCTCATGGATTTGACTAATTGGAACAGAAGCTAGATTAAAATAACACGACTTAGCTGTCTCTATAGAGAGATGGCTGAAGTTGTCTTTTCTTCAAACTTTCATCTCAAAATCAATCGTCTTGCAATATATTGTGGTTTATAGCTTATTAGACCCCCCCTTGCATATTTCAGCGGATTGCACGTGCAGCACGAGAGGCTCGTGTTAATGTCAGCTACCTGAAATAGACATTGTTTCTCCAATTTGAGTTATATATTTAGGAAACGTTTCGATTTCTAGAAAGAAGTGCTTATTCCGCATTAACACAAGTTATGTAATGTTGAATTTAGTCAAGATATAAGATGCAATGACACGTTGCTCAAAAACAGTTAATAAATAAACAAACTATTTTGCAAAGTTAGCAAAATTGTATAATTGTGCATTTTCAACCATAGAGTTTAAAATAGGCTAAATATCGATATACACACCACAAAGTTCTATTTCTGGTATTTAGGTGTGCATCAATTTGTCTACTGGTTAATTGAATCAGCATAAAACATTTAGTGTGATTGCAACCGGCACCAGTTGACTCGTAAAAGAGTCTTAGACAGGCAGTTGTAGCATTCTGGTGCCCCAGTGACCTCAAAATGTTTCCAACTTTCATAATTTGAAATCAGAAAGTTGCTTCATTGAAAGATTGACTTGGACACTTAACTGTTCAATGTACCCATACAGTGTTATTTATTTCAAGAAAGACGTTCACCTCCCAAAAATTGATGCTTCTGTTGACGAAATGGCCCTTGCAGTGGCCAGGATTTTTGAAGGGGGAGGGGGATTCGCTTCGGAATCATAAACTGTCAACGGGGGTGGGGGGGGGGGATATTGTTATATTTGTTATATAGTTATTTTTATTGACTTGAATCCCTACATTTTCAATTGAATTCGAAACTGGATGTTATATTTCGTCAATTTGACTCATTATATGTACATTAATACAAATACACATTACTAGTTAATAATAATATTAGTTCAATTTCATGATTATCCGAAATCGTTGAGTATCCAACGCGTACAATAAGAACAGTTTACATGTCCTAATTCCATGAACATCTTTTGAAGTAGGAACATGGTGGCGCGAAGATTTTCTGAACTTGATAGGTTCGGTTTGGATCACCATGAATTGATTTTAAAATTTACCCTAATATTTGTATATTTTGCTTTCCATTTTGTGAGATCTTTTGTAATATGAATACACCCCAAAGGGGCTTTGAAAGCTTATTACAATTTGATCTTGCGTGCTTTATGAATTTTCACAAAAACAATTTAGTTTTATCTTGATGAACAGAGAACTGAAATGATGCACCCGTAAAAGTTCAACAGTACCGGTTTCAAACACAACGGTTGCTTCTCGAACGTTTCCTCAGGATGGGGAAGACTTGTAATGTATGGTTTACGTAGCTTTCCATAATTGAATAGAAACAATCCATTCTTTTCTACCAACGTAAAAGGTCATGTGGGAAGAAAAATAAAGTGTTATTACATTTATGTATATTATGTCATTTCATATTCAAAACTCAATTATCTTACTTTGCATAACTTGTTAAAAGATCCACCAAAAAGGGAAAGGTGGATATCGGTTTTGGAACTCTTAATCTATTCATATATGATACTACAAAACGTCATGTTTCGTATGTAAAAAATATGAGAGAAGACTAGAATTAACTTGTTTTGTTTTAATGAATAGTAACATTTTACGAAGACTGTAGTTGATAACATTTTAACATAACAAACCCTCTTCAAGAGCAAGTCTAGATCTGTAGAGAACCCTGAAACAGCTTATACTCTGAGGCTCCTTTCATATATTAGATAAAGTAACCGTTTATAAGAATTCTTAATTTCCAGAGATTGCAAATGCGTTCCGAAAATGCATGAAAACCATTGTTAGTATCTAGCGAAAGGACGATACAATTGCATAGATAATAAACGGGTTGGGTCAAAATTAAAAAAAATCAACTTCTTATACTTTCATTTCTCAAAGAACGTCAACTTATTTAACAGTACTTTTAAATTAATGAAATCAGTACAACAGATAGAACAGATCAGTACAGCAGATCAGTACAACTTGGAAGTTTGAAAATTGTTCAGTATATCCTTCAACCTATTTGATGTTTTCTCAACTCTATCATAATGTAGAAATTAAAATATCAAAATTAGAATTTCTTCTCAAAATAAATTTAAGCTTGATAAACTCTTCATACCACAGATATTGTTTCAAGGAAAGTAAACTAAACAATCTTTTAAGTCAATATCATAGCTAACCTTTCTTTATGTCATTGATTTTCTAACTGTAACATTTTTTATTACAACTAAACTAAACTCTTAAAGGTGCAGTCATGAAAATGAAAATAAACTGTTCCAATTGAAAGACAATGTATTTAAATAACATGAAGCAGTAATAAATCAAATATGTATTGAAAAGTTCATCCATGCATTGCCTTTTTCTTACACAAATGAATTAAAGGTGTTCACACAAAAATGGCCGCCAATGGACTTTATGTGCATCTCTATATTTTGTTCTCTGACGGTTGATGATTGGTTTGTGTAATGAGATTTTTGACAATATCAAAATAATGCATTTAGCATTGACGTACATTTATAAGTGAACAATAGAAAATATAGAATTGTCAAAAACGTGCTACTACCCCTTTAAAAAGTGAAAACATCATAGGAATGAAGACACTGTCAGAGAAAAGAGTTGTGAGTCATCTGGGCCAAATATGAAAGAAAGAATTATTATCATGATCATTGAGCTGATTACAGTTTTACTGCTGATGGTACATGTGATAGTTGTCTATCCTCGTATCGTCCTAGATATGTACCATACATAATAAAGCCTTAAGATAATACCTCTGTGAAGGCAGGTACTATTTGTGTCATTTAGTATCATTCATTTTAGAACTGTGGCATTGTATTTGAAGTAACACTATCTGCTAAGTAAGTGTCGTCAGTTGATGAAGGATGTAAAAATATTACATACGATAATGTAGTTAAAATTGCATGAAAATCATAATCAAGATACAAACTAAAGTAACATTTAGGTAAAAATGCATAAAACACCATAACCTTATTCAATCTAAAGGACTAGTCATTGAACATAATCCATATAAAATCGACCATTTTATGTCATATAAATCATAACATATAAAAGGGTGGAACATATTAATTTGTGTAAACATATCATAGACAGGAACCAAAACGTAAAAAAAAGTAATATGTTCAAGCATGAGACGGTCCATAACGCTATTGCTAGTTAGATGGAAGAAGATACCCAAAACCATCTTACCTGTGATATGTTCCAATATTTCGACTATCCATAACTCTATTGCTAAATAATGGAAGACAAAACCCAAAACCGGGTTACATTAGATATGTTCCAGTATGGAACGGTCAATAACTCTATGGCTTGTTGAATGAAAGACAAGATCCAAAACGATGTTACATTAATGAATGTTGAAATACAAAAATGTGTTACATGTATTATGTTCTAGTATGGGACGGTTCATAGCTCTATAGCTAGTAAAATGAAAGACAAGAACAAAAACATCTTACATGTAATATGTGTTCCAATATTTGGACGGTCCATATCTATATCGCTAGTAAAATGAAAGACAAGACCCATCTTACATGTAATATGTTCCAGCCTAATTACAAAACAACATAAACACAACCAGGTATTCATAAACGACCCTCTGTATACTATAACATATGGTACCAATTACACGACTACACTAACCACTTCAGTCAGATTCCAGTTGTACGACATAGTTTCTTTATATCCCGTCTCACGCTGTTTGGTCGTCATAGCACAGCGTCTTCACATAAACCGTCCCCATCTATACATTCCACTACCTCGAGTAGAAGTAGCACAGTTGCTAGTGTTTTATTCCTTGTTTGGCTTTCAGCAATTATAAGGATCGAATAAAATTGGAAAAAAACAATATGTTAGTCAATGGCTGACAATTAGAAACATTTAAACTCAGTGAGAAAATGACGTTGTATGTTCTTTTTTTCAAGTTGTATAGGTACAGTTTAAAGGGGCAGTAGCACGTTTTTAGGGGGAATATCAGGTGATGTCAGGAAAATGAAAATAAATGGTTCCAATTGAAAGACAATGTATTTAAACTAAATGGAGCAGTAATAATTCAAATATATAACGTAAGGTTCAGCCATGCGATTCCTTTTTCTTACAAAAATGAATTAAAGGTGTTCACACAAAAATGGCCGCCAATGGATTTTATGTAAATCCTCATACTTTGTCCTCTGGTTATGATTGATTGGCTTGTGTAATGTGATTGTTGACACTGTCAATATAATACATTAGGCATTTACTTACCATTATAAGTGCAATTTTTAAAATATAAAATTATCAAAAAACGTGCTACTGCCCCTTTAAACTTGATGATAAAAGTACTCTGACGTCAGCCTATTGTTCTCTCGCTCCTCCTTTTTCAGATAGAATTGTTGTATATTACGTTATTGAGTTTTTCACTTTTCATAATTGTAGAGTTTTTAAGGTATGTTGTTGCGGGGTCTCGCTCCATTGTTTTAAAAGAGAGTAACCTTTATTCAGGATCCCTAGTTTTGACACTGTCATGAAATATCACTTCAATCTTAGTCTTACATCCAGACTGTATTTAATATTATTTTAACCTTAAGAAATCTTTAACCTTCAGTAAATCTAGATCTGCAGTGAACGATCGAGGTTCCTTTCTTACATTTGATGAAATATTTGTTTTTGAGAATTATTAATTTTCAGAGTCTACTACAATGTGAACAATGCTTGAACTGGCATTGTTTTGACGTGGAACACTGTCGCAGAACGCATATTCCTAATGTACTTGTTACAAAATAATAGGTAAGAGTTTAGATATGTTGCTAAATCTTTAAAAGTAAGAGAGTTCACTTGTTTCGGAGTAAGCACGATTCAGTTATATTATAGGGAACATTCTGTGAGGGTAAGGGAATTACTGAGTTACTAATAATTTTACAAACACGCGAAAGACCAACTGGTTATAAACGACAATCTGTAAACATCAACAAACTGGTACTAATTCTTGCTATGGCAATACAACCAACTCTTTCACGCTAAATCATAACGGTAACTCGGTCAGATGAATTTACTTACCAAAGCAAATAACTTGGTTTGGCATGTTTCAAAACTAAAAACATATTGGGAACATGATATATACAGTTGGTAACACTCTGGATATCAAAGACGAAAACCTCTTCAACACGCTATATATCCAAACATCAACACTTTTTATATCCAAGACGTAAAACATTCTGGATATCCAAACGTAAAATACTCGGGTCATCCAAAACGTAAAGCGATCTGGATATTCAAAACGCAAAACACTCTAGATATCTAAAACGTAAAACACTGTGGATATTCAAAATGCAAAACACTCAAGATATCCAAAACGTTAACACTGTGGATATTCAAAATGCCAAACACTCTGGATATCCAAAACGTTAACACTTTTTATATCCAAAACGTCAAACATTCTGGATATCCAAAACGTTAACACTTTTTATATCCAAAACGTCAAACATTCTGGATATCCAAAACGTTAACACTTTTTATATCCAAAACGTCAAACATTCTGGATATCCAAAACGTTAACACTCTGGATGTCAAAAACGCACAATATCCTGGATTTCAAAATGTAAAACAGTATGGATTTTCAAAACGCAAAACTCGTTTGATATAAAAAAACAAATCACTCTGGATATACAAAACGTTAAACGCTCTCGATATCGAAAACGTAAAATACTTTTGATATCCAAACAATAACCAATCTGGACATCCAAAACGTAGAAACACTGGTTACCCAAAACATAAAAACACACTGGATATCCAAACCTAAAGCAGCTACCAATTATAAACTGGTTCTGTTTACTACGACATATGGTACCAATTCATGCAATTCCAAGACAACACACACTAGTTCTTACCGTCGTATACAGTTTCTACGCACTAACGATTCAGTCATATGCTACTATTCATTGTAAAGTACCAACTTGCGAACTTACATTCTGCGCTAACATCATTAGGATTAATATCACCACGTCGCGAACACGATTTTGTTAAAAAATAGGTTGATTAATATTATATGTTATTTATATAAAATTTTGGTTGATGTACTCCATTTACACTGCCCCATGACTGTTTGATGTCCATGTATCGTTTCATGTTTAACATGACTTTGTTGATTAAACTATATAGCTATATGATTTATAATTAATGCGTTATCTGTTAAACGTCGCTTGATACAAAACAAACAACAACATGTTTACTTAGGTTATTTAGTCTAAGTTTTAGGGGTTTAGAATTGAAATGTTTGATAATCACTTGATAGGAAAACTTTTCTTATCATTGTTAAATCATTATCAAATATTGAATGTATGTTTAAATTATCCCAAACAAAATATACTGATACGGAAAAAGTGCATCCTCTATCAAATGTTAAATCGTTATCAATTCTACAAATTTATACAGCATGTTTGAGAAATAATCCTGGCGTCAGGATTTATGGGGACGGGGTTGTTTGAAGTTAACTGATAGCAATTGTTTAAATGTTTTAAATTGATGGAAAGAAGGTTATATGTTTACATCATCATCCCCAGGCGACAAAGTGTAGACAATTTTCACACCAACTAATAGTTTTCTTTAGTACAAAAGGAAATATAATTAAAGTATCCAATATTTGATTTAAATTCAAAAATCACAAAGACTACCTTCCCGATTGTGAACCACTATCTGCCGAATTATGACGTAATCCAGAGAATGACGTCATATCATAACCGAACATGACACTGATCAGTTGTCAAACATAAAGAAGTTAGACCCTTTCCACATCTCAGTCTGTCCTATTTAGATTCAAGCCAGAAGCACAGAATCTGGGATGTGTACATGTTGTATTTTAATCAGATCGACCTTTCCCTCGCCTCTCTATACACTGATCGGGTTGCCTCTGCCTCATGCTTTCACCACGGCATCTTGAGTTTCAAATACCGCACACACCTGACAGTGAGCATTGGGTTTCAACACATGAACACCGTGATACCGTACCCTGCAGCGGGAGACAAGGAGGGAGGGAGAGTTATAGGGAAAGGTGGGAGGAGTGAGAGACTGACATTGAGAGTGAGAGTGAATGAGAGATTGGGGAAGATTGGGGGAGATTGAAAGAGATTGAGAGAGAGAGAGAGAGAGAGAGAGAGAGAGAGAGAGAGAGAGAGAGAGAGAGAGAGAGAGAGAGAGAGAGAGAGAGAGAGATAGAGAGAGAGAGACAGAGAGACAGAGAGACAGAGAGACAGAGACAGTGAGACAGAGACAGAGACAGAGAGACAGACAGACAGACAGAGAGACAGAGAGACAAAGAGACAGATAGACAGAAACAGAGAGAAATACAGAGATAGAATGAGATACAGAGATAGAATGAGAGAGATAGAGAGAGAGACAGACATAGAGACAGAGACAGACACAGAGAGAGACAAAGAGAGAGACAGAGAGAGACAGAGAGAGACAGAGAGAGACACACAGACACACAGAGAGAGACACACTCAGAGACAGAGGCAGTGACAGAGAGAAAGACAGAGAGAAACAGCGATAGACAGAAAGTGACAGAGTGAGACAAAGAGAGATATAGTGAGGAGATGAAGAGGGAGAAAAAGAGGGTGGCACATACAGAGAGAGACAGAGAAGGAGACAGAGAGGCAGAAAAATACACAGATCGAGAGTCATCGGACATCTGAGATTGAAGATTTGGAAAGAGGAGGGAGAGAAAAGTTAACGACCAAAAAGAGGATGTATGTCCAGAGAAATCATCATCATCATTTGTCAAAGACCTATAGACTATCCATGTAACAGAAATAAAGCTTTCTAGGCGTGAACGAACACCTGACATATATAGACAGGAAAATTTAGCTAATGACTCTGTTTGAACTAAGGTAAGTGTTAGTTTGCATGTGATCGGGATGTTGAATGTTAATACTCATAGTAGGTGCTCTCATGAAGGCAAACAGAAGCAGAGACAGAGATATATATGGGCAGCAAAGGACACATAACCAAATTGAATGTCATGCATATAAACTTGACAATATAATCAACATAACGCCTATCATTGGTCTATCATCGGAGAACATATATAACAGAAATTCAAACTGAATGATCATGTACACATTTTCTATACTTTTTTTTATAGAGGGAGACAAATTGATGTTAAGAGAAATGGAACGAGAGATACAATATATATAGAGAGGTACATATTGAGAGAGAGGGGGTCTGGTACATGTATAAAGACATACTCTACAGGAGATAGACTGCTTGTACCTCAGACTCCGGACTTTCAAATGATACACCTCTAGGAGATAGACTGCTTGTACCACAGGCTCTAGAGTTTAAAATGATACACCTCTAGGAGATATACTGCTTGTACCACGGACTCCGAAGTTTGAAATGATACACCTCTAGGAGATAGACTGCTTGTACCACAGGCCCCAGAGTTCCAAATGATACACACCTGACAGTAAGCATTCGGTTTCCTATGCACGAACACCTTGATAAAGTAAGTAAGGCAGCCCGAGCCAGTAAGTCGGCAGCTGGTTCTCCGAGCTTGTCTTTCCAATTAGACAACACGCGGGGGGTCAGGCAGTTATGTTGGTGTGCAACATATTATTGTATTCTGCTGCTCTGAGCCTGCTTTATGATAAGTAGTTGTGACGAACATATGATCTATCGTTCATCCAGTGCATTCCCTGCTTGACTGGGGATCTCCAGTGACCAGGGGATCTGGCGTTCAGACCTGCTGACTACCTGTCTGCCTGGTGTTAGTTAGAGGGGGAGTTAACGGAAATGTGCAGTATAAACTCAGTTGGAATGTTTTGCTAAATGAGATTGCCATCAAATGGTTGCTGTTGAACTGTGAATTGAAAAGGAAGTGTTGCTTTATATTTCGTTAAGTGTCAAACATAATCAAGCATTTAGATAGAAAGTGGTTTGGGCGGCTTAAGGTGTTTCCTAAAATAATTTTATATATACAGACACCATCTTATCAAAACATCGAGAATTATCAATCATTTCTCAATTAAGGTGTAACAATTAAATGAACATTATATAAACTAATTAAGGTGAAATAGGAAATATTTTCCCTTAATGCCAGGACTTGATGATCGAACCACAGCACATTTGACGAAACCTAGACATTTCGTGTCAGTATAACAAACGCTTAAGGCAGTCGTACCTGTGTGGTAATACAGTCATTTAAGAAATTGACAAAACAACATTACACTGTATTAGAAATGTTAGAAACACAGAGACAGGTTTCTATTAACAGCATTGTTAACGGGAGTAAAGCGGCAGGCTACCATTCCTCCCGAAATTAGGAAACCCGATGCAATCGGCACCAAAGGCACGATATAGGTGAGCTAGAGACACTGTCTGGAGAGCGTGAGTGGCCTTTCCTTCTGCCGGGCTCATCAGAGGTGCATGCTACACCGGAATAGTGAGAGGAGTTTGTGGTTCCCCGTGCAGGGTAGGACGATGCTGGGAGTATAGAGTCAGTTTCACGTACACTGTACAGGAGAACGCTAGAGGTGTGTAGTGAGGATGTATAACGTTAGAGACATTGGTGCCGGTTGTCTTTGTACCTTCGGAATGAACACATAGGGGGGACATTTCTGTTGGATTTGTTGGTGTGAAACTTTGTTATGATGATCGAGAGGCAACAGGTACGGTGTATTTTGGGTGGATGATTGGTTTGCTGTTTTGCAAAACACTGCACTCAAACCTCTAAATACCTCTACTGGTTGGTCAGTATGATCCCGAATAGGAGGGATTGTTTGAAAGTTGCCGACTGCCTATCCAGTGATCTAGTTATGTGTAATTACTCGCACCATGGATTCAGCGTATAGCAAAGGAGTGTGTGCACCCAGCAGAAAGGTGAGAAAGAGAGAAAAGAATTCTCGTTTAATCCCTGCATGAATATTTTCATTAGATGAAAGTGAGAAGTTTCCGGCACTATGGATGCAGTGAGTCCAGACGATCCGGGAGCAGAGGCGATGGTGAGAGGCGCGCAGGAGCCTCGGACTGACAAGGACATGGAGAGAAAAGGCAAAAGATTGTCAAGGAAGAAGAGTAAGAATAGGAGTCGCAAGAAACGGTCACATTCCAAAGGAGTCCCCGAGGTGGAGGTCGAACCCGCTGAAGCAGACGACACGAAGGAGTCAGCGGGGAAGCTAAGTCGACAGAATTCCATTCCATCCCGTGAACAGAAAACCCGGTCCTTGAGCGGGTCAAGAAAACGATTATCTGGCTGGTTCAAACGGAAAAGTAGGTCTGAAAGCCGGGGAAGGAGCAAGTCAGAGACGGAGCTGAACCGTGTGGACAGGAAGGACAAACAGAAGAGACATGAGAGTGCTGAGGACATTAAGAGAGTTTCTAAATCGGCGAACAGAGACAGTACGTACGAGATGTACGACGTTACCAAACAGCCCCGGGATAGACTGAAGAGGATGACAGTTCGGGACGCTGTGAAGGAGAGACGGTTGAGGAAGGAGGCGTCCGGCCACACCCTGTCCCGTCTCGATCAGTACATTGACACGGAGGAGGTTCCAAGGGAGAGAACTCGTACCTCATCCCTCCCTGATATCAGTGCAGTTGATCCCAAGGGTGATAACACTAATGAATACAACCCTGATGAAAGCAAAGATGTTATCGATAGTGCTAGTCCTCTTGTTCGCGGAAGTGTTACATTGCCGAGAGAAAACAAGAACAGGATTGGAAGCAAGAAACAGAAAGCTTCGAAAGCAGGACGTGTGAGTATTGAAGCTGATAGTGATGATAACATAATAAACCCCGAGCTCATGCAGCCTGTTCTACCTCAGGCCTCAGCTAGAATACAAGAAAAAGATAAAACTAAAAGATCCCCGTCTCGCCAACCTTCCCCACAAACTCAGATTCAGGCGGTGGTTCATGATGTGGCCAAATCTGTTGAATCGCCCGTTGAGAAAACATCAAATCAATCTGTTCAAGCGGCGTCTAAAGAGACACCAGTAGTTAGAAAAGATGCTGGGAAAAGTGAACTAGAATCATTCGTTGATACTTCTATTCTAGTAGAGAAAGACGTTAAACCTGAGGATAAAAAAGAAAAACCCGAGGCAAATGAATCTAAACCTAAGGAAGGTAAAACTAAAACAGAGGATACTAAAACTAAATCCAAGAAAACTAAAACTAAGGATATTAAAACAAAACCTGAGGAAATGAATAAAAAACCCGAGGAAATAAATAAAAAACCCGAGGAAATAAATAAAAAACCAGAGGAAATAAATAAAAAACCCGAGGAACTTTCTCAAAAGAAATGTGATAATTCTGGTGACAAACAATCCGAGAGTGAAAAAGTAACTGTACCCGAGATAGAGAAGGGCAATGACAAACCCGAAACATCATCTGAGGCCAACAATTCTCAAAGTCAATCAAAAGTTCCAAGAGTTTGTGTGTTAAAAGAACCGCCAACAAAGGCAATGAAACGTTGGCAGACTGCAATTCTTGATGTTCAGAAAAAGAGAAGGAAACAATCGCTGTCGAGATTTCTTGAATTAAGTAGGTCACCTAATCAACGATCTCTATTGGTGCGAGGTGTGTCACGTGATGGATCACCTGGTGATTTAAGTAAGTCAAGGAGTCCGTCACCATGGTCACGGAAGGACTCTTCTGTCTTGGACACTGTCAAAGACAATTCTGAAAAGATTCCAGTGAACAAAGAGGAGGTTAAACAGGACACTAAAGAGGGACAGCAAAAGCCTGAAAATGACAACAAGAGTAAGAACACTCTAGGTGTGCCCGTTGTGCTTGACAGGTCACTTAGTGACGGTGAGGGGAGAACTGTGCTTGAGAAACAGGACAAAGCTTCCAAAAAGTGCCAGAGAAGCCCCTCTGCACTGAGTGATCAAACTGGTGCTACTACCAGCCCGAAAAGTGGGGAAAGGAACGGAGTCCCCGTGATGGGTACCAGCGTTCAGCAGAAGTATAAGAGGACATTTTCACCTAAACGTCAAGAGGCTCCTGAGCAAACCAATGATACTGAGAAAGAACGTGAGAAACAGGAGCCCGAGGAGTGCGAAAATAAACAGGAGATAGAAAGCAGTCAAAACCAGGATGAAAAAGCCAGTGAGAATGAAGTCCGTGAGGCAGATGACAAAGGAACAAAGCCACAAACTGAAGGGTCAAAGGTTTCAAGTGACAATGATAAAAATAACGATGATTCAGCCATGGCAAAAGCGCTGGAGAATAGAGGAAGAGATTCTCAGAGGCGAAGAAGAAAAAGTGGCCGATCATTCCGGCGGAAGAAGGAAGTTGTTGAAGAGGAGATTAAGTCAGAGGAAGTGCCTAAGCAGGAAGCGGAAGTCGAAAAAGAGGAAGTCGTGCCAACAATTGGTCTTATGTATGACAAGTCCACTCAAACTTCTGAAATTGATTTAACGGAATGGGCGAAATCAATTGCAAAGTCGAAAAAAAACAAAAAGGCAAAGAAGGAAAAAGAGAAGAAAAAATCAAAAGAGATTTCTTCATTAATTCCAACACCACAGAAAGAGGAAGAGAGAAAACTTGAGAAGTCTAATGATCAGGAAGAAAATAAAACCATTGATAAAGATAGAATAAATGACGCAGATTCAGAGGAGAAGAAGGACCCAATTAAGGTATCAGAAGATCCTGAAAATGTTCAAGAGAACGAAGACAAATCCGAAAATGAAAAGAGCAATGAAGACGGTTCAAAAGGAAAACAAAAGAAATTATCGTTTACAACAATGGTGTTTCTGAAGCAAAGGATCGCGAGTAGGAGGAAGAAAAAAGAACAAGACGAGAAGGGGACGAAGAATAAAAAAGATTCAAATAAAGACATGTTCCTAATAGAAAATGAGATAAACCTTAGCAAGCTTGCAGATATTAAAGAGACAGATATCCTGGACGATGAAATCATAGAACCAGGTATAGGTTTGGATCTGCCGAGGAAACAGATCAGGTTCGAACCCGTAGCCTCAGATGAACCTGTACAAAGTGAAGAACCATTGCCCCCTCTGGCCCGCAACAGGGCAAAGAGGCTCAGTGGGAGACGGGAGAATACTATGAGGGACAAAAGGAAAAAGTGTTTACAATGCTGTAAGAAGTTCACTGCTTTTCTGTTCTCTCATATTGGACTGTGTTCCCTTGTGGTGGCCTACACCATTATGGGAGGGTTCATATTTAAAGCAATTGAAGGACCGTTTGAGGACAAAGTAAAGACAATTATCAGAGACACGAGGGTCAAGATGGTGGATAAGATGTTGCAGCATGCAACTGAACTCAGCTTATCGGAGATCGGACACGACAATTTTACTGCAATTGTCGATGAACAATTGAAACAGTTTCAAAGAACAGTTTTCAAAGAAACAAAGGAACATGGATGGGACGGGAAGGATAAAACGGACTCAGATATACCTGAGATGCAGTGGTCCTTTGCAAGTTCCTTGCTATATGCAATTACAGTTATGACAACAATCGGTAAGTAAAACTTTTATATAACCCTTCACTGAATTTAAATACAAAACTAAATATTCGGTTTTCAAAGTTTATATGAGGTTTTGCTCCTATCACAGAGATATTATATCGGCTGAGAAACGAACATTTCTCACTGATTAGGTGTCACGTCAAGTGTTGAGAGATATCATTGTGATAACATTGTGCCGTTGTTATTTTTTAATTTTGTCTGAATCATTGACCAAAGACTGAATCAAAACTGAATATCAGGTTCATAAATTGACAAAAGCAACCCCTTTTATCCGAAATTTAACAGAAAAAAAGAAGGTTTTCATTGGAAACATTTCCTCAAATGTCACTGTGGTAATTCATATGGATGTATATATGTATAATGTAAGTTTGACATTCCGCCGTGAATGCAGCCTACAGTGCAGTACATCTCCAGATGATGTGGGTTCAGCTAGCATTGCAACAATGCATGTAACGTCGGTTTGTGACGTCACAATGGACGGTATTCCCTGCACATGCAACCGATACCTACATGTGCAGGCCATGTGGGGTGTCATGACAACCAAATTCGTACTGGTTCTTTAAGATACAGCATACAACATGCATAGGTGTAAAGTCTTGAAGAATAAGTAACCATATTAGTTTTTGTAAAATTTGTGTAAGTTCTTGATATTCATATAGATCTAGATATATTTAAATTATCGTTATCATTTTGTAAGAATGATTCAAATGGTTTGCCGCTGTACGTAATTTAGAATCAATTTAAAATCGTCCATGAGAAAGTAAAAGAGAACACTCTCTCAAAAGAATAATACATTCAGATTCAAAGGTTGAATAAGGGAAAAGTATTGAAGACGAATGTACTTATCTTCATGTTTGTTGTTTACGAATGTATGGCATCGTCGTCTTGTAGTCATATCAATGATAATAATAAAGTTAGGTTGAAATACAAGTTGCACACTACAACTTTTATGATAAGTGTTCATTCCACTAATGTTATTGGAAATACAGATACAGGAGTTTAGTGGTTTAATAATCGTATAGACGTTTTTGGAAATTCATATAAGTCAACAGCATAATGATAGATATGTGGATAGATATATGTACCTTTTTCCATTTAACTGCTGTGGTTATTTCAAATTTTTGATAATATTCATTTAGAACGTTTATGATCCTATAAAACATTTATTTGCAAGTTTAATTTAAGAATCATAACAATACATATATCGTATAACAATGTTGAGAACGCTACAATCACGTACAAACAGACTAACCTAGTTCCTTGTCCCTGACAGCGTTATTCAACATTTAATTTTGAATTCTATTAAACGTTCATTTGCAAGTGTACCCTAACGTTTCATAACGATACGGCATTGCACAAGCTTATAAGAACGATGAGAACACAGGTATGACGTGTAGAGATACTAGCCCAGCTCCTTTTCGCTGAAATGGTTATTTCAAATCTTCAGGAACATTCAATTTCGAATTCTATTAGACGTTCATTGCAAATGTACCCTTAAGTTTCAATACGTTGTTGCACAAGCTTATAAGACCTGCGTAACGTGTAGAGATATCATCCCAGCTCCTTTCCGCTGAAATGGTTATTTTAATTCTTTAATCCAATCAGTTTCGAATTCTATTTGCAAGTGCAAATTGCAAGTGTACCCTTAAGTTTCAACACGTTGAGGCAAAAGCTTATAAAACCAATGAGAATGCAGATCTGTCGTGTAGAGATATCATCCCAGCTCCTTTTTCGCTGATATTCAATTTCGAATTCTATAAAACTTTCATTTGCAAGTGTACTCTAAAGTTTCATAACGATACGTCATTGTACAAGCTTTTAAGAACGATGAGAACACAGGTATGACGTGAAGAGATACTGATCCATTTGAATATGTTGCCTTTGATGTGAACGAAGTTGAGCACACCCAGATCTCTGTATACACCTAGCCGTGACACCTTGAGTGGATGTTGTATCTGATGGAGATGAAAGCCGAGCTACATATACAACATATAAACCATACACCCAGCTTGGAGTGGTGAAGCACCAGGGGTTAGAAGTTAAGGAAATCTAGAGGAAAGCATGGCAGAGATTGTAGAGGTCTGCAGATAGTTGGTCGTCTCCCATACTCTCCCCATCTGGGGATCTGTTGAGATCTGGAAGTTTGTCTTCATTAGCCTCGTTTAGCGGTCAATTGACATATCTATAAAGATTTACCTGTTAATCAGAGTAATCACCTTCAGGTTCAGGTGCATACACGACTTTTGTCATGTAAGTATGTATCAATTGTATAACGTTAAGTACTTGAGGTATATTGGACCATGATCCTGATTGCATGATTGCATTGCTATTACAATAAGCGTTGCTTATTCTTTAATGACAAAAATATTACAAGCAGACATTAGTCATAACAGTTATAAAATATAAAATTATTAAACGTTTTATAAGTATTAATAACGTGACAGTCTGGTCTCTCTGTGGTAAGAATGAAATTAAACAGTATTGTGGTAATAGTTGATGGATTATGCCTCTGCTGATAAAACTGATAAACATATTGTCCTTATATAACGCCTCGTTTCCAGCTGCTCAATGGCGCTTAGAAAGGAAATATAAATATTAGAGACTATTTGTAAAGTCTTGATTTTCCACTGTATTTGAATAATTGGATTTCTCCTAGTTTATTAAAGTCTGTAGTTACATTTGCGTAAGTGTATCTCTGTTTGGTGACTAAATTTATTCATTACAACATTTGTAAAAGGGTATCTCTGTTTGGTTATACATTTTTTCATTACAACATTTGTTTAAGTATATCTCTGTTTGGTGACTAAATTTATTCATTTCTATTCATACATACATACATACATACATACATACAAACATTTATAAAGCGCTAGTATCCAGCGTTAGCTGCTCAAAAGCGCTAGTGTCTGAGATGATTGAAAAGAGTCACTGAAATGCCAGATTGAATAGGTATGTTTTGAGCCTAAATTGTTTAGTGACTTTGGATAACATTTATTTTCCCATTTTTAGTGTACCTCTGTTTGGTGAATTAATTTTAAAAATTCATTTATTTTCAATTAATGAAGTGTACCACTGTTGGTAACATGTTGGTGTTTGGTAACATTAAATCAAACATGCCCCTATATTTTTCCTAGTTTCGTGTAATTCTCCTTAGCTAACATATACTTAAAGGTTACATTTGTTTGACGTTATTTTACCTTTGGGAAATATCAAAATCGGCGTAAATTTTATCATATGCTAACAATTTGCAACTGCATAGAATAACTAATGGCTTCAAGCAAGCAATTAGATATTTACATATTCATTATGCTTGTTCTTTCTAAGAAAGATTTTTAAAAGCACAGTCCTATCGGGTTATCTATAAATTCAAGTGTTCGCAGTTATGCATTCTATTCTTTTTCAAATTGTTAAATCTAAAAGAACTTAAATGTTACCCTCACCTTCATTTATAATTATAAGTGTGAAATAATCATGTAACAATCTTATGTAAGTATAAATAGAAAAGTACTCTTAAATTTTGTTTCCACAAAAATACCCCGGTAAGACTGTCCTTTTAAATATTGAATTGAACGTCGATATGAGTGAACTTATTCTGCAGTAGAAAGTAAAATAAGTCTGTAAAGAGTTTCACTGACTTAGCTCACTCTGACATCATCAACAGAAACCATTGTAGCATGACAGGGTTATGTTTTGTTTTATACCATGCAATGTTTTTACAATAACGCAAAGTACACGAGTCTTACGGTACTGGGGACCATTTCTGCATAATTAATCACTTCTATTTCCTACCTTAATGGCAATCTATTTTAGATGATTGCATTAAAGGATCAGTCATATGGGGTTTCTTTTCACGATCAAAGCTTATCTTATGATTATTACGTTATATACATATACTACATGAATATTGCTACATCGAGGTAATACAGTGCCATTACGGGCCAAATGCTGATAACAATTTATACCATGTTATTATTGTATGGTATTAATGCTCTGACCATATACGATTGAAAAATAGAGAGGGAAACATTTCTTAATAGAGATTAAATAAATATTCTAAATGTGATGATTATACTGACACTTTACATATCTCTATGGATACAATGCAATGTACAATAGGCATTATTATATATAGACAAATAGTAATTAAGGTATGATAAAGAAATGCGCAAAGACGTACGTTGTTTAATCAACATGCAAGGCGATAACATATATTTATAAGTGGTTTTCAAGGGATTACCCTTCAACAGTTATTCCATTGGTTGGTTTTGTCAATTCATGACTTGTGAAGTTCTAGTACTGTTTACGCTAATATATTTTGGGCAATGATATTATGAAGTTTTAAGATTTTTCATAACGATAACATTTTAGTTTTGAATTGTAACCCATAATATTTTAAATGATATGTGGTGAAAGGGGTATCATCTACGTGTTTTCAAGTTCATACTAAAACCATTAAACATAATTCTGGGGGAACATGGTGCAATGATATACCTTTGGGTTTAAGGAAAGGTTTAAACCACAATCATCTACCTACACTTACTAATTAGCGTCTAGAAATCCGGGAAAATCTTGTCATTGTACTGGATTAACAGCCCGATGCCGGTACTATCATTATTCAACGGTTTTATCTACCCTCAAGGAAAACATACTTCTCGAGGCGTGTTTTCCTCCCGTTAAAATACAAACAGCGCTTGGAGTAAAAATATCACTCATTCACGTTGATGCGACTATGGCAGGGCTAATGGAACACTAGGAATTTGTGAAGAGTTTCCAGAAATACATCTCACACACTGAACTAATGAAGGTCTAGCTTGTTTATATGGTAGTAGGAAAGAGTCACATTTCGTTTTCGATCATGGTTAAGCTCTTTATAGTTACAATAATGTGGTAGATTTTTTAATGTTGTATTCTCTGATACATATAGTCCATATTGTACTAATGAAGGACGATTGTTTATATGTTTGTTGCAGAGGGTCCCATTTCGTTTTCGATCATGGTTAAGCTCTTTATAGTTACAGTAGATTGTACTCATTGTACGATTGAAGGTCTAGATTGTTTATATGGGGTCCTATTTCTAGATTGTTTATATGTTTGTTGCAGAGGGTTCCGTGTCGTTTTGGGTCACGTAAATCCCTTGTACTCATTGTACGATTGAAGGTCTAGATTGTTTATATTGGGTCCCATTTCGTTTTAGATCACGTTTAAGCTCTGATCATTATAATCATACAAAGTGATTTCTCGCGTTGTACCCTCTAGTCATCATTGTACTAAAGAAGGACTATTCTTTATATTTTGGTAAGAAACGGCCCTGTTTCGTGGTCGACCACGGTTAAGCTTTTTGTAGTTGTACCATCTTGTACTTACATAGGAATAGATCGTTTATATGTTTGTGAAGAGAGTCCCATTTTCTTTTTGACCACGGTTAAGTTCGTTAGGGTATAATCATGGAAGGGGATTCTGACATTCCCCCTTCTGGTTGACATTGTACTAATGAAGGTCTAGATTATATAGATAGTTATAGGAGAGCGTTCCGTAAAGTTTTCTATCACGGTTGAGCGTTTGTAGTTACATTCATACAAAGTGATTTCTCACGTTATATCCGCTAGTCCATATTGTACTTATGAACTACAAGCTTTTAAGCATGTTTGTACTTAAAGTGACACAGAGTATCTTTCTTAAAATTTTATTTGGTTTTGATAAGCTAAAAAATATTTAATATGCTGATTGAAGTTTATACCTCATCACTGGACTTGCAAATATATCCGTTTATGCATAATATCTCTGAAATGCTTGATTTTATGGACAAAATCAAGAAAACATCTCAAATACGTTTAATATTCGAAATTATGCATCCAATTAATCTACCTATTAGTTTCAATACCTAATAAACACTATCGAATCGAATATATCTTCCTGTCAGCTTATGACAAGGTTTCAAAATTACGTTTGGCGAATTTGCGCGCGCCACTCGAGCCACATTGTCCGGTTTTCGATCAAAATCCCGACTTTGAATGGCAGTATTTTCGCTCTAATGTACTGATTAACCTTTAACTATTTATTTTCAGTAACAGTTAGTGGTTCCCGATGTAATAACATCGATTTCAAAATTTGACATATGAGATCCTATCAACATACTCTGTGTCTCTTTAAAGGTCCCGTTTTGTTGCGGATAACGTTAAAATCTTTACAGTTACAATAAAGCATGGTGAGTTCTCACGCTGTATCCCCTATGCCATATTGTTCTAATGAAGGACTAGATTATTTATGTATTTGTTGCATAGTGTCCGGTTTAGTTTTTGTTTAGGTAAAGCTCTAAATCATGAAAATGGATTTCTAACATTGTACCATCAAGTCTATGTTATACTAATGAAGGAATATATTGTGTATATGTTTGTACTTGCTTTTTAAGGTGTGTATGATTGTGTCCATTTTCGTACAGTAAATCTTCCTATAGTATCATCACTGTGAAGTGGTTTCTCTCAATGTCTCTTTAGTCTGAATACTGTACGTACTGTACTAATGAAGAACTGGCTTGTTTATATATTTGCTAGATGCTGTCCCAGTTTGGAGTAAGGTTAGGTTCCCCTGTAACGATTATCCAAAGAGATTTCACGATTTACCTGCTATAATCTGAATACTTTATCAATCGAGCTTGCCCGAAAGGTTATTAGGTCTTTAGGTAAGTGTTCGGTTTCGGGTCAGATCAGGGCTGCATCCTATTGTAAGCATCTAGGGCGGATAGGTTTCTTCTCTTCCTTATATCTTACCATTGACCTTATCATGGACTGTAAATACATGTTCTTCAGCCAAGAACTTCGTAAAGACTTTATAATGAGATATTATTTCTAAGTCTCTGAAATTTCTTTCTCACGAAACTAACCTCGGAAAAATGAGGTATTGTTTGTCGAATCAGGTTTTGGTCTTCAATTGGTATGACATCGCAATTATGTGAAATCGAGGTTCAACGTTGATTGCAAACTAGCTGTCGTTAGGTTAGATCTTACGTATGAAGTTCTAATGTATGCTGATTGGGCACTATCACTCCAGTTGGGATGTGCTTTTAAACCATGTTTCATATGTTAATATACGTTCTGCATTTATTTCGACATCATTTTGCTTATTTCAAAGGGGAGGGGGTAGTGCTTTGGTCTCTACTTGTTTTATGATGTGCATAAAATGTTATCTAACATGATGTTATGAACTGTTTGAGAACTTCAAGCAATCCGGTGGCAAATATGTACATTGACCTTGTTGTATCTTTTCCTTGTGTTCTAGAAATGACTCGTTTTTACTTAATTCCGAAAATCGAAGAAGCTAACATCCTATTGATGATAAAATCTCCTCGTGTAATGTGGAGTATATCATTGTGTTTTGACTTATATCTAATAAGGTAATCTAAACCCTTCATTTGCTATTGATGAATAAAATCCAATATCGGTCAGACGCAAAACAAATCCTCGTGTGATGGGGAGTATATCCTTGTAGTTTGACTTATATCTTATAAGGTAATCTAGATCCTCATTGCTATTAAGGAGACCATCGCGTTCGTTATATGACAATTTGAAGGGGTTTACTAACCCAAGAGTGCGTGAAACAGGCTCAATACCATCAGTTTTCGTGTAACTCTTCTCTCCCCCCTCCCTCTCTGGTTGCGTGGGTGATCATTCTTCACAGTACGTGGGGGCTAAGCGATTGACATTGGCAACAGACTTGTAAAACAATCAACCTAATGTCATGACCGTTAACCAAGGCAAACCTTTACTTGTTCAAGTGATCAGGAGGTCTTTCTTGTGTGTTGTCAATTTTCTCAAGTCTCATGCTATAATGCGATTTCAATGGAAACGTCTTTGATGTATCGACTCTTGTTTATTTACCTACATCCAATGGCTTAGCGTCAATGGTAACTTCTTTAACTCCTTCGTAATTTTTTATGTAGAAATGAATTTGCATATGTGATCACAAAGTAATAATATTTTATGGAAAGGCACAATCTACTGATATATCTTATGATTATCACATAAACTGATTCACTGCTCTCATCTATATAGCTGCGCTTATCAACTTCGCATGTGCAATCATTAACCGTAGACCTAAATAGCTACATGCATGATATTTTGGAAATAAGACAGTCTTATAATTCGATAAGTTTCTTTTCACAGGAAATATGAGCATAAATTTGAGATAAATTTTCGCCTTAAATCCCATAAAACATTAGTCATCATAGAGCATGAAACGCGTTGCTTTAGAGGTTAATAAGCGTTTGTGAAATCTAGACCAATATTTGCAATCTATCTCTACATCAAGGATATCTTTATCATCATAATGTCATATAAATCTTCAGTTTTCATCATACAAATTAAGGTAGTCCATCAAGTTAATTTCAGAGAGGTGCCTGTGGTATCGCCATCTGATTTATGCATTCATTAGCCGAAAGAACTGTAATCTTCAGGTAAACCATGTTTTGATTGGTTTTGACACGGTAAGCCTCGGTGTCGCGTTTGTTAATTACCGAATCCTTGGTTCCGGTAGCTCCGCACAGAATGACGCGTATGAATATCAGACAGGAAGGGGTAATGAGGTCACACAACCTGTAGGCGTTTCTCTGAGGTATAGCCTTGTGGAGTTAGTGTCTCTCTAATAACACATGACACCCGAGCGAAGTGGTTTCCAAATGGGCACCCGAGACATATATGTTAGGAATTCGTCTAACTACCCTGATAGTACTTCTCTAACCACTAGCGTCAACGTCAAACTGTGAAATTAGTTCCTTGAGAGAGATATGTTCTTCGATGAAAATAGGACTTCTTAAGTCGACCTGCAAACTGATACATTCCACTATTCATTGAGCCACAACTTCCTGTTTCTTTTGTGGAACTCATCCTGTACCTTTTTCGTGATTTCCAATGAGGAACTGGATGAAACGATGTATCATGTTTCTCTGAAAGACCTTCATATGTTCAGATTTTGATATATCATGTTTCTCTAAAAACCTTCACAATTTCAGATTTTAATGCATCTTGTTTCTAAGTAAGACCTTCATATGTTCAGATTTTGATATGTCATGTTTCTCTAAAGACCTCCACATTTTAAGATTTAATATATCGTGTTTCTCTTAAGACCATCACATGTTCAGATTTTAATTTATCATGTTTCTCTGAAAGACCATCCCATGTTCAGATTTTAATTTATCATGTTTCTCTGAAAGACCTTAACATGTTCAGAATTTAATGCATCATGTTTCTGTGAAAGACTTTCATATGTTCAGATCTTAATATATCAGGTTTCTTTGAAGACCTTCACATGATCATATAATTATCATCAATTATCAATCAATAACCGTTCTCACAATATATTCTCAACCAATGCTCAAATTATGTAGACCCAAACACAGTCACCTAACACTTACACAACGAATCCCGAATATGAAGGTAGTATGTACAGTGAAGGTATACGTATATCATATATGTCACAACTGAAAGGTGTTCCAACACCAACGCATCTACACTGCTTATTTGTAAGAAAGTTATTCCATTTTCAATATTTCAAAACAGAACACTGGCATTTGAAATAAAGTAAATGTACGGAATAACTCCCACGTTGCAAAAACAAATCCCACTGGAACCAACCGAGACGCCTAGTTTTATTCTACAGAATCTCATTTATTTATGCTTAAGATCATATTCACAAAGCACATATTGGCATTTAGAAGCAGGCAGGGGACGAGACTTCAGTGAGAAGTAAGCAAGGTTCCCCAGAAGCAGCTGCTCCAATATCGCCTGTATGATCAGAGCGCATATCTGCTATTCCTATGATATAGAGATGCTGCAAACGTTATGAGGTTGCAAACATCTGATAACTAAACAGCTGGCGTATGCAGTTTTTCAGATGTTTCCAATGCTCCTTCTACTGTCAGCATGTGCATGTGTACATTTTAATGTACCATACGTCGTGATGAAGTTTCTGTTCGTACCGAGCAGCAATGTTCTTCCCGAATGTCCCATCACCTCATGTGGAAATATCTTCATGTACTGTACATTCTGAATGAGCCATCAAGTCATGCTTTACTTTCCAATGTGTATTTAAGTCAAGTTTAAATTTCTGAGTTAATACGTCAGTCGTATTGAACTTACTGTTTTGCAATTTAATAATGCTATTCTCTTTGATTGTTGTACTATCTGAACGCACAATCTACTCATGTTGCATTCCTGAATGAAAAACCTACTCGTGTTGCATTCCTGAATGTAAAATCTACTCATGTTGCATTCTCTGAATGTAAAATCTACTCATGTTGCATTCTCTGAATGTAAAATCTACTCATGTTGCATTCCTGAATCTAAAATCTACTCATGTTGCATTCCTGAATCTAAAATCTACTCATGTTGCATTTTCTGAATCTAAAATCTACTCATGTTGCATTCCTGAATGTAAAATCTACTCATGTTGCATTCTCTGAATCTAAAATCTACTCGTGTTGCATTCCTGAATCTAAAATCTACTCATGTTGCATTCCTGAATCTAAAATCTACTCATGTTGCATTCTCTGAATTTAAAATCTACTCATGTTGCATTCCTGAATCTAAAATCTACTCATTATGCATTCCTGAATCTAAAATCTACTCATGTTGCATTCTCTGAATCTAAAATCTACTCATGTTGCATTCCTGAATGTAAAATCTACTGATGTTGCATTCTCTGAATCTAAAATCTACTTATGTTGCATTCTCTGAATGTAAAATCTACTCATGTTGCATTCCTGAATGTAAAATCTACTCATGTTGCATTCTCTGAATGTAAAATCTACTCATGTTGCATTCTCTGAATCTAAAATCTACTCATGTTGCATTCCTGAATCTAAAATCTACTCATGTTGCATTCCTGAATCTAAAATCTACTCATGTTGCATTCTCTGAATCTAAAATCTACTCATGTTGCATTCCTGAATCTAAAATCTACTCATTATGCATTCCTGAATCTAAAATCTACTCATGTTGCATTCTCTGAATCTAAAATCTACTCATGTTGCATTCCTGAATGTAAAATCTACTGATGTTGCATTCTCTGAATCTAAAATCTACTTATGTTGCATTCTCTGAATGTAAAATCTACTCATGTTGCATTCTCTGAATGTAAAATCGACTCATGTTGCATTCTCTGAATCAAAAATCTACTCATGTTGCATTCTCTGAATCTAAAATCTCCTCATGTTGCATTCTCTGAATCTTAGATGAAGTCATGTTGTACTCTCTACGTACAGTTAAGTCATGGTGAACTCTCTGAACATACAATCAAGTCACGTGTTATACTATAATTGTAAAATCATCTTATGTTAGACCCTCTGAATCTAACACTGTAATTATGTTGTACTCTCTGAATTCAATCAACTCATGCTTTACTCTCCGAATTCAATCACCTCATGCTTCACTCTCTGAATTCAATCAACTCATGCTTCACTCTCTGAATTCAATCAACTCATGCTTCACTCTCTGAATTCAATCAACTCATGCTTCACTCTCTGAATTCAATCAACTCATGCTTCACTCTCTGAATTCAATCAACTCATGCTTCACTCTCTGAATTCAATCAACTCATGCTTCACTCTCTGAATTCAATCAACTCATGCTTCACTCTCTGAATTCAATCAACTCATGCTTCACTCTCTGAATTCAATCAACTCATGCTTCACTCTCTGAATTCAATCAACTCATGCTTCACTCTCTGAATTCAATCAACTCATGTTGTACTCTCTGAATTCAATCAACTCATGTTGTACCCTCTGAAATCAATCAACTCATGTTGTGCTCTCTGAATGTACAATCAACTCATGTTCTACTCTCTGAAATCAATCAACTCATGTTGTGCTCTCTGAATGTACAATCAACTCATGTTGTGCTCTCTGAATGTACAATCAACTCATGTTGTACTCTGAATATACAATCAAGTCATGTCTGGGAATATACCATCATGCCATGCTGCAATCTCTAGATGTACGATCAAGTCATTCTGTAATCTCTGAATATACGATAAAGTCATGCTGTACTTTCGGAATTTGTTTACTTTCAAGTCAATACCCCATGTTCTTTCTGAAGATGCATTTGATCCACTCTAGCCATCTAAATGTATTGTCAATTAATGCTCAACTAGCTGAATATACCATTAAGAACAACTGTACATTCTGAATTTACCTCTAAATAATGATCTACCATTCTCTCCTTATTGGCGTCAGCTTTGCTAATCGCCGTGTAAAATCCATAAGGTAAACACAATCTTGAATAGATATGATATTCAAAACAGAGCCCCGTTGCGTTTATACTTTATCTCGGTGCAAATGTCCTATATCACTTTCTAAAGAGTTGTACAACGACCATCTCTGATGTAATCGTGTCTCCCTAACTATGAAGCTCTGGGGCAGTCTATCAACAGAGAGTGTTCTTCAGAACTGCATCTGACCTGAACCTGCAAAAGATATGTCTGTTTATATCAAGGGGTAGTTTGCATCATAACAATTATACGCTGTGAAGCGAGTTTTGTGAAGGATTATCAAAAACGTATATATTCCTATTTCATGTTTATTTCTGAATACACATTATACGTTATTACCATCTGAGTTCTTTTCTTAGACGATGACTCATAGTACTGTAGCGCAGAGTCAAAAACCTCATATCATCACACACAACACTATATCTTACCCCACGTGACGTGACGTCATAGGAAGCCCAATGACGTCATCGATCTTTCTGGGTCAGGGGTGAACAAATATCAATGTTTTGACGTCTGAGGTACACAGATGTACTATGTGTATTAGTGTATGTACTGTGTGTATTGGTATAGCTGGTGTGGGATCACCCTGCTCTCTAACCATCAGTCCACAGCGAGCTCGGACTGACGGGTGTGTATTATGATAACATCGACTAGCTGCTACTGGTGGAACTACCAGAAGAACACTACAGACCTGACCCGACAGCTGCCTCTAGCTCGGCTTGTATAAACATCCACCCTTCTCGGTACTGCTAGAGTAGCCGGCCTGCTGTACAGCACAGTTATACCTATGTCTTAGTCAGCAGGGACACCTACAGGCGTATAGCTTCTGAAAAGTTTGCTACACTGTCCACAACTGTACCTATGTCTTAGTCAGTAGGGACACCTACAGTATAGCGTATAGCTTCTGAAAAGTTTGCTACACTGTCCACAATTGTACCTATGTCTTAGTCAGTAGAGACACCCACAGGCGTATAACTTCTGAAAAAGTTTGCTACACTGTCCAAGGGTTCCTATGAAAAATCAATTTTTTTGATGTTTTTTGATACACCTGTAGGGACACCTACAGGCGTATAGCTTCTGAAAAAGTTTGCTACACTGTCCAAGGGTTCCTATGAAAAGTCAATTATTTTGGAAGTTTTTTTTGTTACCATTTCATATTCCAATTCGTAATGGTCAAACATGTACATCGTCTGTTAAGGGGTAATTTTTACTATTTTCATATGATATGTGTTATGCCAAAAACATTTTAAAAATCTACCACCAAAAGAGAGGTCACAAAGAATACAATTCAAAGGTATTTCTATGTATGAAGATGATTTTTATTTCCACAATAGCAACGTTTCTGTATTGATCCTTATACCGTGTTCAGAATATGGAAAACATTTGGTACAAAGTTCTTAAATATAGACTTTCTTATTCTTCAAAAAGATGCTAATTGGATACATTTGCATTTCTTTTGCAAAAAATCGACAATTGTAAACATAGTTATATGTTACGTTTTTACCAATACTATTCTTAGATGATCAGGAAATTTTAGCTTAACATCCTTTACCCAAGTGTTGCATTGCTCACGTACTAGATGTGACCATCTACCACTTTTAGTATCATATAAATGTTGTTGATTGGGCTTTGTTTTCTTCATTTGATTGAGTGAACAATTTTACGTGATCCTTGCACTATTTACAAATTAAATGCAACAAACCATATTGTTTAAAAGCTGTTGTTTTGATTTAATAGGTACATGTACATATTATCTTAGTAAGTGAAGCTTGAATCGTAATATGCTATACAACAACCTCTACCTACTTATCAACTTTTAGTGACACGATATGTTATATATAGGTACCGAAAATCTAATTATACAGGTAACATATTATTATTATGAAAAACGGAAGCGTTTGGGTTATCTAGGTCTGACTGTACATGTTACATAATAGAAGATGTGAAACAATAAAGAACCTGGATTTAAGGTTCATAGGACAAACAAATCGAAACATTTGGTATATACTGGTAGGTACTAAAGATTTAACATCATGAAAAGTAGTTGTCATAGGGGGAAATGGTAAGCAATTGAAATGCTTGATTGATGTTCACCGACAGTGGATGCTAATTTCCATCATGACAAGCCAAGAATGTATCATAAGTTTGGTACGGAATTCATGTAATCTTCATGGTGTGTTAATGAAAACAAACCAAGAAACTAATATAAGTTTTGTACACATTTATTATATTATAAATTAATTTATTTAAAATGTAGTCATTGAAGTGAAGAAGAGAGGGAAGGGAAACATGACTAATACATATTTACGGTAGGTGTACATGTATATGCTTATTATTTCGTTTTAATCAAAACCAGTCATGAAACTATTTCAGGTATAAAGGGATAGTCACATCGTGTTTTAATTAAAAGTCATCCCGGGAGGTTAATGAAGATATTCTATAACTATCAACAAAGCTAAATGACATTTTTTACTTGATCATGCTTTATTCGTAACTCGTAATTTAAGAAAAGTCAACAATTATGTGTTAACTGGTGCAAACTGTGATCTTATTATGATAACTGGTGCAAATGTTGATCCCATTTGTCCAAATATTTTGAACTATTTGTTTGATTGAATTGTATTCTAATCTTTAACAATCTACCATTGTCTAAATTAAACAGTAATTGAAGAATATTTGGGATAGATGCGGTTTCTGTACGAAGTAATTTACTATCATCAATCTGTTGAAGCTTGAATGTTGATGCATCTTCCCTTCTGGACACAAATGCCACATCGTTGGTCACTTTTCTGGCTACAGGTACCAACAATTGTTTTGAAATAATTAATAATCGAAAGTCGTACTTGATCTACATAAATCAGTATTGGTAATATTTTCTAATTTCATAAAATCTTAGTCTAACTTGATTTATTGTATGTTTGTGTGATTGTATGTGATACAAAGATACACAGTAGTTTGTTAAAGTTGAACACCTTTAGTCGAATAATTTGCAATCAACTTCAGAACAAATGATTTATAAACACTTCACTATTTTAGAAAATGTTAAGTGTTAGCCTGTTGGTCGAATTATTTGTAATCAGCCTCTTATCTTGTTTATCATAATTTCAGAAAAAGTATGTGCATTACCTTTTAACCAGGCATGTTTGACTCCAAAAATATTATTATAGAAAACGTTACGTTTTCCTTTATCAGTTTTACATTAATCAAACGTTTTAAAAACATCATGAACTACTTATATGATAGAAATTCTCACAAATCATATATAACATTTTATTTGTGTTAATCTATTTCATGTCATGGCATTACCATGGAATTGGATTTATGTCACTTTCTGTAAATTTTGAATTACTTTTGCTTTAAGAAGAGTTATAAACGTTACAAAAACATTGTTTATTAAAGATGGAAATAATCATTTCCGAAAGCTGCAAATGCTAGGTGAAAGCGTAAATATCAATTCGTTAACACCAGATGGAAAAAACATCATGTTTCACGCATGCGCATATCTTCAAAACCACCAGTTGATCTGCCTGTTTTCTTCAGGGAACAGGTGCAGCGCAAAGTAGAGAGCAAGCCAGTTGAAATCCGGGAATTATAAAGCTAGACTGCCTTGGTTGACCTCTGTTCAGGTCAACACCTAGGTGTTAATACTAAACATTCGCTTTCGTTTCAACTTCATAACTTTATCCCTTACACCCCCTGACCTGCCAAAGGGCCTCGTTTCACATACCTGCATATTACCTTAATTACTATTTCCACCTTTGAATTCACAATTTGGATAGGGCGCAACGTAAACCGGAAACTCCTAATTGCTTTTGATAAAACGCGTTTCATTCAAAGTATCACGTATGGGCATATATAATCAAGGTGTATCATTTTCAAATAATTTGTTTTCAAACTTGCGATATTCATTACTTTTAATGTTGTTTAAAGTGCAGTTGCACTAACAAATAAATAAACTAATAAAAAGTAATACAATAATAAAACGAGTAAAGTTAAATTAAAACTTTGGAGCAATGTAAATGATGGCGCTAAGGTTAACTTAAGGGATAAGGTTGTTTTGTGCAACGATCATCTGCACCAATGTGAATAATGGTTAATGCTAAACTAGGATTTCATTAGTACGAGAGAATGTCCAACGTAGCATAGAATCAAAACCATTTGAAGCACAAATATGTTGTATCTTTAGAATTAACGTTGTTAGCACTTGCATGATGTCGTTGAAAGAGTGAAGAAATAAGATTTGGACCCTTCTAGGTCTTTAAGCATTAATCTCTAATATTTCGACTACAGAGGTGTTGCTACGCCTCCATATGACAACAGGATCCCGATGAAGAACATGTCATATAATAATTCATATTACGAACAATTTTGTTTCTTTTACGAACATGAATTTCTAGCTTCTTCTCCCGTGTCTACCAACATAAGTTAACGTTGCTCGTGGCTCGAGATCCTATTTCCCCTCCAACACCTGTCTACAACAATACTTGCATGCTATCGACTGTTTAAATGGCAGGTTGATAGCAGTTGCGGGGGTTGGTCGGGAGAATGCACATTGTGATTAACAGCAAGGAAAGGTGCAAACGCTTTCATTAAATCTCTGACAGGTAGAAGGGATTTACGACATTGGCCTCGTTTAGTGTCAGGTGAAAATAGTTTTGGGATGTGGGAGGGGGTAAGGGGGTTTGGATGGATCAGTTTCCTATTTCTAGGATTTGCAGTAGACAATATTGGTGCCACTTGCGATCGTTAATACCTTTAAAGGGGCCTGAGCATGTTTGTTTTATATCTTTCTTGAACTTTTGAAAAGTTTGTGGCAAATTTACTTCAGAGGGTGAAACGTCAGTTATCCGTAGTTGAAATTAAATGTGATCATCATTTAACCGTTTACGATAAGAAACAAGATTGTATGGAATGAAACATTGAACCATGTTTACCATTTACACATAATATTATATTTGAATATCTATCATTAATCAAAACATAAAGTTTAAAATTTCTTTGATTTGAAATTGAATTGAATTGGCTTGAAAGTGGTTGTCTACTCCAAACTAAGTTCTTATCTTAACGCATGAAAATTAACCATACATTTTGCTAAAATATATGTAGTCATGTTATTACGTCCCAAATCAACGACAAAAACCACGAGAAAGTCTACGAAAGATTCAAGCCAAATGCCAATCATAGTCTATCTCTGGCCCAATGATATGTGGAGTTCCAGCTTGCCCTGTTTCTATTTCAACTCCTTTGTAGCCTTTGATAATCCTCGCTATTCCACTTCTTGTAACATGTTTCCTGGGCAAGATGCTTATCGTTGTCTAATAATACGCCGGAATGAGCCAGATACAAGACAGGATATACTATGGGGAGAAACCATGAAACCGAGGGTATGGTAGGGTTGTAGACCCTGATTGGGAGGGAAATCCTGAGGACAGTTGTAAGCCTTGACAGGAGGAGGAATTATGTTGTAAACCCTCCTAGGGGGAAATACAAGGTTGTAAAGACCTCAAAACAGGTGATAAGATTAGGAAGAGCATCACATTATGTAGTTAAAAGGTTGATAAATGGATTTAGCTTGCTGTATAAGATTAAAACTGATATACTTTGTTTCTACTTGCTTTTGCACATTAAATGATTGTCTATACGATTTTATTTTAATTTCAGAAGTTTTAGAATATTTTTTGTTTCCCCAACTTTGCTTACATATATATCTTAACATGAGTGGTTTTTATTTGGTTATAATTTGAGTACCAATTTAACCGTTAACGAAATGGACTTAACCTGCAAATTCGCTCTCATACCAGATTGATATGATAGTGCATTGACACTTAGATCTGAAATGAAGGGTCATAAATCTTAAAATTGAAACATATTGAATAAAATGAAGAGCTTACGGTTATTGTTCTATTTTCACCACATATTTCACTACTGAAGTCAAATCGTCACTAAATATAATGTTACTGCACCTGCAACTAAATGTGATTACAGAAGAAGATTCAAATTGTGTTATCTATTTTACTTGTAAATAGCACATGTAGTGATGAGTCCCAACACTCATTTTAAGCCACAAACGCGTACTGAGTTTCAATCAGGTTGAGTGCTGAAAACAGAGTTCACCCTTTAAAGATAACGCTATGTTTTGAAGTGTATGTTTTGATATTCAAGATGATTTTGTAAATCTTAACGCGAATATGTCACCTCCAACTGAGTTCTAACTATGTTTATTTAAGATAACATTTTCTTCGAAAACGTAGACATCATATCTTGTTATGCCAGGAGATGATTTTACGATGTTTTAATGTTTTTGCTAGATGCGTTTTTTAAAAAACAAATTCAGAAATCAGATTTCAAATATTAATGCACAAGTAGTCTGTCAGCAATATGTTATTTTATATTTTATTCATTCAGGTGAACGACCGACTTTTAACAAGACAGTCTTTCTCAACAGCTTTTTCTTGAACCATGATGTCTTTTGTGAGTCAATTGTGACATTCATTTTTTAACTGTTTTTGTTTGCGTTCATTACGTTGGTAGTATAATACAGACAAGACAATTTGACTGATGATCAACTTCTTTATTTGCATACATTCAACGGTATAAAAATGTGAACCGCAGCGTGGCTAAAAAAACAGGGGGTTCTTCATCCATTTTCATGTATTCAGGTTTGTTTGTTATGATTATCTTTGAATCATCTTATGCAATAGCCACAAGTTATTCATAAAACATACAAATCATTCAACTGATTTTGATGAAACATATTTTTATCATCGTCATGAAACAATAGATATGAACCTGCTGAGTTTGCAGTTTTATGTTGTCTCCCATACTAAGGTAATCACATGCTGAGTAAGGCTAAATAACTAAAGCAACACTCCTCTGCTAGGCCTCAGCATGCGGCCAGATACCATTCACTTACCTGGGCCATATGCTTACTGATGTATGCCCAATATGTTTTCTGTAAATGTACTGTGGTTTGTGTAAATATATTATTTGTGTAATGTTTTTATTGTTTATGAACAGATTGAGTAAACAAAATGTGTTTAAATATCATGAGTTACATGTGTGGCGTGGTATGGTAGATTATTTGTCTAACAATATACTAAGTGATGTACCTTATGTTATTCACAGTTCAATTTAAAGTATTTTTCATAAATAAATCATACGTTTCAGGAGAATAATATGTCATCTGATAGTAGACGGTTTCCAACCTAATGTTCTGTTTCCGGTCTTTAATACGAGTAGTAAGTTCATGTACTATGAACTTATTTTTTGCCTTCTTCAAATCAAAGTTTGCCACTTTGATACTAGTTTGCATTTGTTTGAAATATTTACTGAATTTGACCCACATTTATCAAAAATAGTTTAACCACGTTTGTTTGTTATCACGATAGCTTCATAAAGAAGTATCCCTTTTAGCAATGTTGCTGACATGCAGTTAGAGAAAATAAGCCCTGGACTTGTTTGATGATGCATTATAACGTCTACACACACTCCTCCTACGAATGTAATCTCAAACAAATCTACTGTGTGTTGTAATCGTTCAAGGTAGCTGAAACTTATCTACAGGCGGGAACAGACTTTGTTGCAAATTCAATATTTGCACGTACATAAGCATATAGAACACGAATAACATAATATAAGATTGTATATGCTACGATAAGCTACGATTAGCAACGATAAGATATTATAATGCCTGTGTGCATAATTAGATGATCTGAAGGTCACCCAAATTGTGGAGTACAGCCGGGTTGCTGACTAACTCCATTACTTTTCCATAGTTTCATCACAAATAGATAAAACTAGATGGAAATGAAAGAGATTGTAATTATCAACTTTGCAAAGGCGCAGAAAACAAAAGGATTTTTTTCTCCCTTATCACTGTTGTTTTACAGAATAACATACAAGCTCACTTAACTTTTTATGTATTGGGTTTAATTGCTATGGCAACAGTTTTGTTACTATTATTTGGCTTACTCTATTATTCATCCCTTTCCCGATAGTCGCAGGATGCAACACTGATTACACTGATTAAAGAATATTCGATGCGTCTTTTAGTTTGTATTCTTAGTATTGGTATTACAAAAAAGCCAAGGTCGGGAACGTGAAAGTATGTGCAATGTTTTCCTCATGTTTTGTACAACGACCTTCTGGTATTTCTGGCTGTGTCCGAAGGCCGTTTGTGTGGTAATATCACTCATCAATGCAAACGATATTTTATCGGTGGATCTGTTTGTTATCGAGTTGTCTCCCCTGAGGCTGAAACAAACTCCTTGCAAGCTCTTTACCACATGTCCTGTTGGGAGTTGTACTGAATACAAGCAAGTTTACAATCTAAAACAACATGAACTTAGTTAGAATATACTGATAAGTGAATGCTCGGGTCTCTTATCAAATACATGTAGTTTTTCTCTGATGCTCAGAGATTCTTCTCCTGCAATTTAAGTGTGGTTTCATGTGAAAAACATTATATCTTAAAAGACATATCGTGGCCGGTAAAAACCGTTAAATTGATAATAAGTGATACATTCACTACCAAATTGTAGGCACTTTGCTTTAAAATCATTTTACTGAATGCCTATGAACTATGATATTGTTGCTTGCTCGAGAAAAAAATATGATTTCCAGCTCGAAATGACACACTTTCCGTTCTAAAAAATCTTTTAGAGATTGTTTCAAATAGAGTTCTGTTTATAAGAGGTATGTCCACATTGCATTGGTGAAGGAAGTGTACCTTCCGAAAAGCCCGAATAGTCAGTTTGAAAGAACTACATGGAAACTTGATTCAAACTTCTCAAGTTTTAATCATTCACAATGATATTCGTAGAAGTAACTTATGTTACGTGGAAAGTTATGATAGGGGTGGCAACATCTCAGCGCCCTATTTGTATCATAGATAAAATAAATCTCGATGAATGTACATTACAAGGTCACAGGTGATATGTTATAAAATAATCAAATAAGCATTGTATTGAGGTTTCGCGTTGTCTTGAACATGTAAATTTGACTCACTGTCTTTAGTTAAGTATGCAGAGCGTACCTTTTTGTTTTGTTTTAAATCTATGCTTTAAAGGGGCAGTAGCACGTTTTTTGATAATTTTATATTTTAAAATTTTCACTGATAATTGTAAGTTAATATTAAATGTATTATTTTGACAGTGTAAAAAATCTCATCACACAAGTCAATCACCTATAGTCAGATGACAAAGTATGAAGATTTACACAAAATCCATTGGCGGCCATTTTTTTGTGAACACCTTTAATTCATTTTGTGTAAGAAAAAAGAATCGCATGGCTAAACTTTACATTTTATATTTGAATAATTACTGCTCCATTTAGTTTAAATACATTGTCTTTAATTGGGAACCATTAATTTTCATTTTCATGACATCACCTTATATTCCCCCTAAAAACGTGCTACTGCCCCTTTAATGATAACAAACGTTGTGTTTATTTTCTCCGTTGTTGCCCATGTAATATACTTGACAACATATATATTAAGGTATATTGAAACTTATATGATTTTATTTCATCAGGAGTTCCATGCAAAATATATTAATATTCATGATTAGAAATTGTTCACATATCTAACCTTTTTTGCCAGTGTATTAAGGGCTTTCCTCGGAAAACACCTTGTCTGGTTGTTGACAATAGATCCTTACACATTACATCAACAAATCTGCTGACAGAGAATGACCCTGCAGCAACAACTGTCCTTGCATGATATTTCACGAAGATCTGAATCCACATAACGCTGTGTTCTTCAGCCCTATTAGTTACTCAGAGGTCAAGCTTCAAAGCTAGAGCGGTTTCGTCCTCGGTGATTATTTGTGTATGAATATGGTTTGCAGTAAGCAAGAACTTAAGAAAATATAGACCACAAAGCTACATCACAGCTTTTGTCTGTAGGGTCGGATCGGGCTTATCATTCTGCACATCCGGGTCCTACAGGGAGTCAACATTTCCGGCACGTCAAAGGTCAGCTTCCGGAATTCTTTTGAAGCAGCCATGATTTGTGTTATTATATATGTCCTTTTCTTATTATCATTAAGAAAAGCTTTCGTGTTTTGGACGTTTTTTGTTTTTAACATTTATATTGTTTCGTGGTTTTGTTGAACGTGTTTTTGAATATTCATATTCTTTGATGTTTATGTTAGTATTCAAAGCTATTTTAATAACTGCGATACGTGTTAAATGCTTTTTGATTGACACTTTAATTTATTTTAACAACTTTGCAGATCATGTTTTTAAATTTTCATGAGTAAAATATTTTTCTGCAGAAGACACTGTTCTAACTATTAGCAAATGTTGCATATAGTTCACGGAAATATGTCCTGAAATTGTATTCTTTGCGAAAATATAACACTTTGGAACGGCTCAAATGTGTCTATAAATACACGTAAGATGGTTTGTGTTGGGGAACCGCACATGTGTTTATCTAGTATTTCGATTTGATGATTGTAAAATAGCACGTGCAATCACAACAAACTAAAAGCGGGAACACGCACGTGCGTGGAGTATGTAAGCCGACACATTTAACACAACGTGATTGTAAACCACGCGCAAATACGTCAACACTTGGTGGTCACGTGCCCATACAGCCACGCCTTGCACGTGCAGAAGATTCTGCAAAGCAGACGACACAGTGAAGCTTCTCATCCTTCGTGAACACGGGCCAGCAACTAACATTTCTTCTAATGCCATTGAAGGGACAAAACAGAAGTAAATACAGACAGGGTTCATTATTATTCACATACCAATGCAAGCACAACAACAGACAGGTTTGTTTTATGTTCAACTTCCTGTAAAGACGGGGTATAGTATATGAACTATATTCATAGTTCAGGAATCACTGTAGGTAGGGGCTCCAGACATAGTTCAAAATCAGGGCTCCGTATTGATTTAGGCACCACAATAAATAGGTTTCAAATGAGGTTCACACAACTACAATTTAGTCTTAAAATGATTGTACAACTTGATGAATGACTTTACTAATTTCATTGCCTTTCAGAATAAAAACCTAGATTTATTAAGGGCTCTTATGGTACAAAACCATGGAACCAGGACAAATATTAAACTACAATTCAATTTTCCATTTCCACCATAGACGGGATTAAAATATTAAGATGCCACAACGGACGGTGGTTCATATTTTCATTATGATGGGGTTGGAAATTGTTCATATATATATAAGTAAATACTAGCTATTTCTTTTTCCGACATCCTTAAAGATACTTATATAAAGGTTTCATATTGTTCAGATCAAACAATAGACGGGTTTGAATATTGGTCAGAGCCCAGTAAAGACGAAGTCCTTGTGCAGATACTATTACAGACGGGGCCCAGTATTTTTCAGGTACAGACGGGGCTCCATATTGGACATTCGGTTATCATTGTTGTCTGATTGAGGCTCCAGATGCTTGTCCAGCACGTGTTATACGAGGCAATGAAAAGCCACTTTTTACTGGAGGTATAAAAGTAACAACAAACGTGGCGAGATTCCCAGTTATCCGAGCCAGCTCTTATATTTGCTTCTTCACAAAAACCAAATGCTAGCCAGTTTGTCCCCATGTGCTGACTTGGGATGGGTAGTGAATTGTTTATTGTCTTTGCCTGGTAAAGATTTCCGATTGTGCCGCATGTACAGGGATGTTTACAGCCATTGTAAAATGGTTACATGAAAAAGTAGCCATTCCGAATTAACACACGTGGTTTCCAGATTGGGGATTTGACAAGTAAAGCAATACGGAGAACAGATGATGTCTGATTGGTTGATGATGAATGAGCTTCAGACAGACTTCTTTATCCGAACCCTTAGATGAGTTAAATGATTTATGATCAGTGATTGGCTGATTTCTGACAAATTATATACAATGAGGTACAAAAAACAAATTTACCCATGGTTTTCATCGATTCATAAAATATTTGTCGTTATAAGATGTATTTGATTATCGCATGATTACAATGACACCCATTTGCAGTAGTTTGAATGAATTAATATAGTGGTGTCTTGTTTCCATTTTATCAAAATATATATCATCAAACGTTTTCCCCGCATGTTTCAAATATTGTAAACATTTTTAGAAGGCCCATTTATTGATATTAACGTTGAACATGTATGTATGTCTTTAAATCGTTTTTCCAAAATACAATTTTAAAAAATATTTTCATTAAGGAAATTTAACAACCGCTCTGAAGTATTCTTTGACTGATGATCAGTCTACTGCGCTTGTTAGTTGTGTATTTGTATTGTATATGATTAGCCCAACTCAGATGGAAAGTTTATTTTGTGTCTCAGTGTATTTTATCCAGTTATTAATATATTTTTCATTTCATTTTTGTCAAAGGTTATTTTGTAATGGTTGCTTAACGTAAGAGCACACTTTTCATATAAAAGGTGGTTATTTGATTTTGATAAAAATATTTCATCTTTTGGTTTGATAATACATGTAAATGTGATAGCTTCGTTCAGTGAAAGTTTGCACATGAAATAATTGATAGTATACATGGTTATGATTGATTTCAAAACATGTGCAGAAAAAGATATAATTATGCCCAGAAAAGATTAAATCACTTTGTCTTTCTAATACATCCTATATAGTATATCCTAGTATATACACTATTGATAGGTCCCATTCGATCTATATGCAGTACGATAAAAGGATTTGATTAATGCTTGTGAAATCAGTTCTTCAACATCTATAAATTCAATATGAAACGTGGTAAATGGGAATTTGAAACCGGTTAGTTATATTATGTATAGGTTAATTGATAACGTGGTTTAAATACTTAATTTGGACAATAACTCTCCGATTAATGGACAATGGTCATTTCACAGAATGTTTCCTTGTTATGATATTGGAATCTGTTCTGATTTCAGTGATTTGACGCTCACAATTTTTGTTTTTATTCCATGATAAAAATTATGAAAATCGTCAATACGTTTGAATTCGTTAAAGGCATTTACTTGCATGGGTGCTCATATTACAATATGACGTTTAGTCACCAGTCCGTTATTCTGACCCAAAAAGCAAGAAATCATAATCTCAGGAACGTTGATAGAAGCAAATAACAACATTTGGTCATAATGGCTGTCAGGGGATTTGTTTTGTATAATTAGCTATGTGATCATGTGATAATGTAAAAACAAATTTCTGCCTACCAAAGAGTCCAGTTCTTATCTGCCTTGTAACGGCTTCATTCACGTTAAATGTTACTGGACTCAGAGCCAGGTTCCAGATATGGAGTCGTCCCAAAATGTGAAAATTATATCAACTATTGTTAATCCAAATATAAAGCTGATAAGGTTGTCCGCTGTCATTCAATGGTATCCACATTCAATGGTATCAATAATTCGCTTTAAAATGGTCGTGTTTCTCCAACACACAAGACGAAGATATACCAAGATCGTTCCAAAATTGTTTTTGTCCAGATTACATCTGGTACCGACCATGATACACCTGTTGATTGCCTCAGGCATTTGTTCTTTCGTTCCTTTTTTTGCAAGCATGTGCTTTAAGTTATTTCAACTTTTTTAGTTTTATGTTCTTAGCTACAATGCACGACATGTGATCGCCCTCCACGTGTGAAGTTCCTGATTTCATCTTTAGTATGCCACGAATGGCAGGAACTAGATTAAACCCTTGCCGAATCCCATTATCAACAAGTTACTGACTTATCGCGAAAGACTTTTCCACCGTTAAAAAAATTCATTGTAATAGAAAAATCATACATCTCGAGGAATGTTTTTTGTCTGTCTTAAAATCAGAGAACGGCTGAATATCCTAAATGATACGTATGCACACAATAAATAATGTATTCTGTTGCTTTTAAATTGCAAAAATGTGTAACGTTATCAAATTTTATATCAGATTAAGGTTCAACGACATATGAAGAAGTTGTTGAACTGGAATATGGAATATGGCTTTACTAACACAGTCCATATTTAAGGAATTAGACCTGAATCTAACTGCAGATACCTTCGTCATTAAGCAAGAGTCCCCCGCGAAGAGCATTACAAAAACTTCCACATTACAGACAATAGCAGATGCTTGAAAGTTGGTTCGAGATAAACGGTGCCAGCCACTTGCGCTGTATCATAACTGACATCATTTGGCACCACTGCCTCAAGCCCTTAGCTCCCCGGATCTACTGTAGCACTACACGCGAGACTTGCCGGTGTACACTTCATGCAGCCAGATCTCATAGCATATGGCGCGAGATCAAGTAGTACTAGCGTATGAAGTAAGATGAAAACCAACAGTCGAGATGCACGTAATCAGGTCTTCTTTCTTGAAATTAGGTAATGTAGTGTTCGTGGCGCGATGTACGTGATATTCTACAATATTGCCAAGGATCTACTAGTACCAGCGTGTGAAGTAAGATTAAGACCAACAGTCGAAATGTACGGTGTATTCAGGTCTTCTTACTTAAAATTAGGTAATTGGTTGATCGTTATGAGATCTACTAGTACTAGTGTAAGGAGAGGGATCGAGTTGATCAGGTTTCTGACGTGAGAATGAGGTAATATATTGAACGTGAACCTCTAGAATATGGCGCGGATCTACTGATATGAGCGTATGAAGACAGATGTAGAATCAAAAGTAAGTTACAATCAGGTCTTCTCATTTGAGAATGAGGTAATATAGAGTACATGATTTCATGCACGATGCTTGCAATATGGCATTCCGAATGTGTGTAGGAATCCGGCGGGGTCATGTATCGTACGTGAAGCTGTAAGGTTGTGCATTTTGGTTCTTTGAATAAAAAAATATTTGCATATTGAGTCCTTCCAAGAGAGCAAGATGCAACGTAAGATGGATATATTGGCCAGAACACAAAACATTATACAAAACATCGTCAAGGAACTTCTTTTTGTATATATAGGTCTGTGTCATCGACTTGGATTAGTGTAAACGTCTTCACGACCATCTTCTTCACTTGTCGTAATCTGTGGAACAAATGTTCCACATTGGTCGTGGATTTAACCTAGCAAGGTGTATTGCTGTACGTTAAATAAAGCATAATCTTCAAGGCTAAGTGACCAGATCTACAAATGTTCTCGTATTTGTGAAGGAGCGTATAGGTCAAGTCCCTGTATGTAACGTATAGCGCGTGAGCTTGTGGGATTTGGAGCAAGTAAGACGGAAGACAGGCGCCGTGGCATTACATGACAAAGATACAACATAAAAATAGAGTGGTTTAAGCGTTCAAAGCGAGCTGACAAGATTAGCTGTCATAGAAGCAAGACGTATCTACCCCTCCCGCAGATAATGTGCTCAGTGGAAATGATCTATTACACTAACTACAAACTTATCTCCAGTTATCTCCCCTACTCTCCATCACTGACATATTACCATTGTTGTGACTCGGGGAATCCTGCTGTGTGGAAATGATAAATACGTTGTCAAACGATAAGCTGTTCTTCCGTTATATATTTTCTGATGTATTTTGACTTTTTGCATTCTTGAATTAGTCATATTTCTTGAGTGTCAAAACAAAAGGATCACATTATGAGCCAGTGTGCTTTCCGTATACTAAAATTCAGGGCCTAGATTTTCGAAACTTTCTTAGTGCTAAGATGGTCGTAAGCCAATGCTAAGGAATATGACTATCTTAGGACTAAGAGAGCTTCGAAAATCTAGACCCTGCATTGCACTATCGTTCTTCTTACATATAACATAATTCTTGACAACTGTGCATTCAGCAATTTTGTTTACTCTGTGGTTCTGAAAGGATTCCATTCCAGCCAGTCTGAATGATAACGACTTACTGTACAGACCCAAGACTACAATGGAGCACTGGGAGATTGTAGGTGTGTTTAAACATATATGCTTAACATGCAGCTGACGTGATGTTTGGGAAGTAAACATGGCGCTGGAAGGATTGCGTAATCTCTGTTGTGTCTGAGAGTGGTATTGGTTTACTTAACAAAGCTAGTCACTAATTACCCGCATGAACACCTCCTTTATTTCCTTACAACACATGCTTTAAACAATTCAAAACAATACATTGTAGTTCTCATTGGTTCAAGGGAAAAAGTACGCCTTTTTACATATAACAGAGGAACATTCTTGTTCCGCTTTGCTTCCTTAGACAAAGAAGTTTTTCATAAAAGAACATTGTTTGATGTCAGGAGCACAGTGGTAAACTGGTTAGCTTGCTTACCCCTCACACCAATAGTCCGGGTTCGTGCCGGTGAAGACACCCAAATGGTAATAATACACATTATACCATTCAAATAACTTCTTAATCTTTAGTATACCTTAACCTTAAAAGTTTGGTTTCTGTTATAAGCAATGCCAAATGTCCATAACCCGTCATTCTTTCAAAACTCTCTTTGTGCCATTCATGTTACCTTTTTACCTTCATTCCACAGACATTGCTCTATGCTTCTTTAACACCATCCCATCTTCCCTCTCCTTTAAGAACGTTTCTTCTTTTATTCAATACACCTTCTCTGTGAGTGCAAAAACTCCCCTAACGAGTATACAGGCATCTTCTTACGTCAGAACTGTGTGAATCTTTGTGTGGGAACTAGAGGGTGTAATGAGGCGAGAAATCAAAACTATTTATGTACATTGACGTTTTTGAAGAATCACCTTTCAGTAAGAGACACCGTCAATGTCTGTTGTCCTCTTGTTAGCAGCTTTGAAGAGACTCCTTGTGTACCGATATGCACATAGGTTAACATTAAGCTCAATACCAAACTATTCAAGTTTTTGCAGAATGTGTCAGGAAGTCAAACCTTTAGGTGTTACGCATGCCAAATAGTCCTCTTGTTAGCAGCTTTGAAGAGAATTTTTGTGTACCGATATGCACGTATTTAAAATACTGCCCCCGGTATAGGTTATTATTAAGCTCAATACCAAACTATTCAAGTTTTTGCAGGATGTGTCAGGAAGTCTAACCTATCCGTGTGAAGCATGACAAGTATAGTCCTCTTGTTAGCAGTTTTGAAGGGAATCCTTGTGTATCGATATGCACGTAGAATGTGTATTAAATTACTGCCCTCGAAATAGTTAAACATTAAGCTCAATACCAAACTATTCAAGTTTTTGCAGGATGTGTCAGGAAGTCAAACCTTTAGGTGTTAAGCATGACAAATTAAAAAAGGGTAAATTTTATGTTTTCCCTAAATTAAAGATTTAATATGAAAGTGCAATATGCGATGCTAAACAATATTTTGACGATGTATACACCAGTAAAAATGAATTCTGCACATTAAATCTGAAATGAAAACATTAAATGCCCTAATAAGAATGAACTTGCTTGAGTTGTTAGAAGATATATATCAAGTGAGTAAAAATTCATACATCGGACTGTTCGTATCTGCAAATTCCTTTTCCAAAAAAATATGAATTTTAAACATGAGGTACCATGCTAGTATATCATATCTCTCATGAATCAGACGTTGCAAACTGTTACATAAATACACATATTTATGCTTTTGTCCAACTTGGATCTCTTTAATTAAACGTTAAGGTGTTGACAGACAACCACGGTGATCATATTTCTAGCCTGCACCCCAGTTCTTTCATTGTATTGGAATGTAATATAGCATAAAATTCAGTGTCATTTTGAAGCCACAGACTGTTAATGCAGGGGCTCACATTGAAACTATATACATGTATGTAAAGTAAAAGTTGATATTTGGCAATTGCACATGTACACATACTAAAATCATGCTACGTCTGGTTTACATTTAATGAATAATTGAAGCAAACACTTCCAGGTTGACCCAGTTGAGCCCGGCAAAAGTATGTCATGTAGTCTTTTCAAGTGACATGTTGTATGGTAGCTGTCTATGTAGGTTATTACATTATGTCATTTTCATTAAACCCCTGATGATTGGGACGCTATAAATGCTTTATGTGACAAGCTGTGACTGTCTATGAAGGCAATAACGTCACGCATGCCCCTACTGTATCTGATGATGTTGACAAGAGCGCCATCTATGTACATGATGATGATTACTTGGCTTTGTACATACGGCCCCATCACTCAGTAACGGATATTCTTGGTGATGAGTCACAACTGTTGGGACGTGGTTCAGACGGTTCCTGCAATATACTTATCTCGGCTGGATGTATATTTGTGTAAGCAGATGATATGTGTATCATAAAAATACCTCTCGCTATCAGCCTTTCTCCCTCATTGACCTACATGATGAAAGCAAGGTGTTATATACTTAACAAACTAAATGAAGGAACACCTTGTTTTTCAATATTAACAAATACTATCTCTTATATAATGACCCTAATGATGCATTGATATTAAATTATGGGGATTGTGCTTAATTTTGTTGTTGAGTTTATCTATAATTAAGAAACGAGAACCATTGCACCATGTGAACATTCATGTACTTATATAGTTATTTAGTTTGAATGTGGCAATATGTTTGTCTGGGTCAGGTCCATTTCCTGTGTCCACATCGAGAAGGTACCTAATTATGAAGGTTCTTCATAAATCGTTAGTTCTGAGGAAACAGTGAATTGTGTCAGAGGGTAAGACCATTGACCTACTGAAATAAGAGTTAAAAGGCTTTACCCTGTGATAGCAATAACATCAATCACAACCAGGACATATACGATTCATACCTGAATTCTACATGATTTCGAAACGGCCAAAGTCGTGCATTTATCCTTATTTACAACTTTTTTATGCTTTTATTTGCCATGACATTATACAATTATTGACTTTAGTTGAGGTGAATCCAATGGTTTATTGACCTTGGAACAGTTATGTTCGCCGAGGCGACAGCCGAGGTTAACATAAGTTTCCGAGGTCAATAACCATTGGATTTACCGATAACTGAAATCAACAACTGTTTTATTATATGATTTAGGAAAGTTTCAGTTATTTTGAAAACTATTCAATTATTTTAAGTTTTTTTGGAAGCAACTCTTTACGGCGCTCCTCCTAGTGGCGATCTATTTTTAGCTCCAGGCCATTGGATTCTTATGTTGACCTCGCGTGACAACATCAGGTTTGATCATTGTCGGTGACCACCTTCCTCGACCAATCAGAGGACAGATCACTCGTCCATCATATAATAATCGTATTTGTTGGTTTCTTTGACACTCCCTTTTTCTTTCACATCTACAAAGCAATGAACGTATTGTTTTAACAGTTGTAACCAAAATATATTTCGTCCTGTAGTTTGTGAAAATTTACATTTGAATTATGGTCTTGCTAAGTAAACCAGACAATAAATTTCCACCTCTTGGCATTGTGTATGAACAGGCTGTCAGCAGGGAAAATACCTTTCATCTTCTCTTTCTAACACTAAAGTTTTAAGAACGGATGACCTAAACTCTTTATAATAAAATACTTCATTTGTGTGAAGCATGTTCTATTGGGCAGACAACTGACTGACACAAAGCAGAACAGTACAGGTGCATATACGCCCCCAGGTTCACCGTTATATTCGCACAGGGACTTGTAGTAACAAGGATTTGTTTCGTAATAAAGCATATTTCTTGTTTTTGTGCCAACATGCTCTTCAAAGAAGGCAGGTGATTGATTTGAAGTGTGTTAGCCGGGCTGAAGATGCCTTGTGCAAATGTTGGATGGAGCGCAAATATTCTTTACGGGGGCATTCGCGTTGATTAATGACAAGTGTTTTGTTGAGAAATAAGGAACATGTTGGTGCTCCTGGCAGGAATGAGGTTAAATGAGAGATATGCAAGTGGATGATTGTTATTAAAAGAATTATCCGCAAAACCGACCAGGATGTTGATTAGGGAGGACACGACATCCAGGTTACTATGCATATGTTTTATTGATTAATCAATTATCCTCATTCTGTAATTAAAGAGTAGCATATTTTTGTTTGAAAAAATGCCCTTTAAGCAATTCAGATTTAAGCTAGGACCAAAGTAGTTGCTTTTAAAATGTTAGCCGATGAGGGTTATGATGACGATGATGTTGACGACGACGATGATGATGATGGTGATGATAATGAAGAGGGTGATGATGATGATGATGGTGATGATGATGAAGAAGATGATGATAATAATGCTAATGATGATGATGATGATGATTGGGATGGTGATGGTGATGGTGATTGTGATGATGATAATAGTGCTGATGATGATAATGATGATGATGATGGTGATGATTTGAGTTTAAGCTAACTACAAATGGAAGGTTAACTCTCTGGCCGGAAGGGAAGGAACATTTGGCCACTCCCGGGTCTAGTAAATCAGTAGCGGCTACCAGTGTCATGAAATGTTTCACCTCAGCACCGCTGTGTTTACCTGACATTAAAGTCGACAATGTAACATTTCCTGGTAAAGGTCTAGACAATGCCTGGATAACCTCTGAACTAACCAAAACCAAATGGCCACACCAAAACAAGCCTCCTATGTCAGAAGACATCTAGCATCTTTCAAAGCTTGTTGTTTCACCAGCAACGAGTCATCTCGTCAATGAACTCATGACGTCACGCGCATGCGCAGAATAAAGCAAACTAGTTTGAATATGCATATAATGTTTGTTGACACATTACGAGTATTGGTTCTGGTAGTCATAGTGACCTTGTTTCCCTTTCAACCGGAAGGGAGTTGCTCAATAGTATGTGATTCCTTCTGTTTAAGTTGGCTGGCAATGGAAAACAGTTTCTAGGAAAATATCACTTGTGTATTCGATATTGTTCTAAGGAAATCGATCCTCCCCTGTCTATTTAGAAGCAAACACTCCCTGCAGAGTCCCACTGCTATGATTGGTGTTCTCGTGAAACAGAAAACACCAGGAGTAGAATCAAGCTGTTTTTCGGTATTTACAAGTTCTTGAATGAAACCCGGCATGAAATTATACTACAGTATAATTAGTTTCATATTTCCCATAGGAGTTGTTAGTTTTAATTGATATTAAAGTAACTTTTTTTTTTACATTTACAGTTAAATGATTGCTTACTTCTTCATAATAAATTGTTGACATATATTATCAGAGAGAGATAAACGAAGTACCTTTAATGATGTAAATTATTTTGCTTTTAGACGTGAATGAAACTAAATCTGAATCTTCGGTGACAGCGTTTGCTGCCAAAAGACAGATAGCCTGTTATCTTCAAGCTATATTAATATTATATATAACTAATTATCAATATTGTATATTTTAATACGTTGATAGCATAACGGATTAATGTTTTTAAGGAATGGTGACGATTATGAAATGTTCCTCAAAATGTTTAAATTATGTTGTTTATTCAAAAATTAATTTTTTAATAATATGTTCCTGTTACTAGTCACATCTTAAACCAGGTAACGTCATTTCAATCTAATTTGCTAACAACCTTATATTTTATCTGTAATATCCGATTTCATAATTTGAACCTGCAAAATGTTATGACCTGAAATCTTTCCTTTCATTCATCCCATATATCCTTAGATCAAAAGTTCTACCTGTAGCTTTCTTATGTTAATAGGTACATCCGCAGGTAGGGAGATGACGCACATCGTCTTAATAAAGCATCCAGTACAAGACTGTAGAATTATCAAGCTCTCCTGAGCACGATTTTATATATGGTTGATCATTAAGTTTATTTGAATTTCCTTATTACCATTCTAATATACAGATTTGTTATGTCCAATCGACGTGTTTTGTTGGTGATAATTCATTTCCAATCATAACGAATTATTTCAAGGGGAATTGAAGAAAAATGGTTTTGAAAAATTGGGTTAACAACTTACTGTCGCGATACCATATTAGGAACTATATTAGGATGTATAGATTTTCCTTATCGACAGCAGTCTCTGAATGAAATGTCAGTTTAGTTTAGGAAAGGTTAAAATAAATCATTACTTGATTAAAGAGTAGAGTAGCAATGTAGAGTGTAAGTAATAGATATACCCACACTTCCCGAGGTGTATCGCTCAATATCCCTCATGTTTGAATCGTGGTCTCCGAGGCGTAGCGTTGTAGGTGTATTAGAAAAGTTGAGGTGAATCGGTCAATACACCTACAGTTAGAACAAAGGAAACCATAGCAACGAGACCGGAAGTGGAGAATCACACTAGTCAACACGTTTGCTGATTGGGTATATTCTTCATTGAGACTCATAAAAACTTATAAAAACATTATATATTTATATATTTTATAAACTTAAGAACCCTCAAATCTTTCCATTTCCATTGGAATTGCAAACAAATATATTATAACTATACTCGGTAGATGAATCCTGAAAGTCAAGCCTAAAATATTCACAGCATCACATCTCTATTCTCAAGATTGGGTGTCGCTGAAATAATGCATGGTTGTTTATCTCTGGATAACAATACCAGCCCTTTCTTGTTAATTTTTCCATAAATTACTTACTCATTTACTCGGCAAGGGGTGTAAACATTTCAAAACAGGTTATGCCGATGGCAGATTGAGATGGTAATGTTCTCTTTAACACATTCGCAGACAAACAAACAAACATACATAACATATTGGCAGGGTTTTGTAGAGCACCTATTTACACCATTTGCTAAGTACGATATGTACAACGCCTGTTGCCTTCATTTACAGGGTGATACTAATACTTACGTTATACTGAAGAGGGGCGGTTTGTACAATGAAAAATAATTTTAGAGATGTACCATATGAGTTGACGATATTGATATGTAGGCTGAACGATCTTACACACAAGGTTGAGAAAAGACAATCTCGGTACCATGTTTTTTGTGACATGTATCTGAGAACAAAGTTCCTTCAGTAAAAAATATGAGAACATAAGTTTTAACAGTTCTGTAGACGAATAAGGGAAATGATTATGTATTATGCAAATGATTTGCAGATCATAGTTATCATAAAGGACATGAAACAATATTGAAAAAAATCGCCTCCGTTTGGGGGATGTAATAATTAGTGGCGTATCTTTTAATGAGGAGATTGCAATAACGATTATAACTGGTTGAATTGAATCAACACATCGTACATGTGTACAAGATATGTTTGATTAAAGTATTTTTATAAAAAAAAACATGTAAGTAAAAAATAAGATGACAACGCTGAATGTTACTAGATAAACGACGATGCTGTTGTTGATGATGATGTTGATGATGATGATGTTGTTGTTGATGATGATAATGATGGTGATGGTAATGGTGATGGTGATGGTGATGGTGATGGTGATGGTGATGGTGATGGTGATGGTGATGGTGATGGTGATGGTGATGGTGATGGTGATGGTGATGGTGATATTTGTGATAGTGATAATGATGATGATGTTGATATTGTTGGTGCTGCTGATGATAATGATGATGAAGACGACGACGATTCCGATAATGTTAATGATACAATAATTCTATCATAAATAATTGCATATCCGAAAAATGTGAAAAATCAAACGAACAAAGCTTCAAAACCAATACAAAGGCCACAACACGTCATTAAATACTTTACTCCCATAAAAGCAGGACAGTGCATGTAAACACACGCCGATATGTTTGTACAACGTCGAAGATGAAATAAAAGTAACTGGTGCCTTTTACATGCGTCCATGTGTTAGCTGTTGATGCGTTTCTAATGGTTCTTCTGAAGGTTTCAACACCAGGGCAATAAATCAACTGGTATGTAGTCTATTTGGAGTCTACACGGTATTTAAACTTGGCCAAACGATCTCTTACTGACCTGTGTATGACCTATACTTACTAGACTTAAACCTATATATCTATATACACCAAGTAGACTTATTATACTTATACCATAGGTACATCTGACGAACATCTCGACTTATCAACATTTTCACTAGATATAAACTTTATTTACTTACAATAATGTCGTTATAATATATCTTCTTTTGTTTCAACCTTACATAATAAGGTAGGGATAATTTTAATGTTATGATTTTTACTTCATTATGAAGTCGTATACAGATGTGTCATTTATGATCATTTAAGAATTGTCGTATATCTCTAGATATCGTTGTCCAGTATGTTTCCCAACATTTACATGACCTTCATTATAATGATCATATAAAAGTATCATCTGACCCACTTTGGAGAAAGAAAATAATTTGACAAATAGAGCAAGACTTTAAAACACTTTATTCACGAATTTCTTCATGAAAATTTTCACTAACAGGAAACCAGAAGAAACAAAGTGAACAAAATTGTTTATAAAAATTGTCAGATGAATGGCATGTAGTATAATTATTGATGAAAATGTTGCAACAGGGTTCTAATACTTTAATAATTTGATAAAAATGAAACAAAACGTTTCTTAATGTTTAAATGATATAATGTTCTAGTAGTCGGTATATGGCAGTATAATCCGTCGCGTCACGTATGTTCACCGACCTCTTTTCGAGTGAACTTCAACTCCAAGCATGTGGCTAATTAGAACTGATTCGAAGTTATACACTTCCTTTTTGTAACACTTATTTATGGCCACGATTTACGTCAGAGTGGCAAGTAGCGATGTCTGAGTGTCATATTTACACCGTATGTCTACACTGGCAGACATTTGCTTTCACAGTCACGTCAAAAATATGATTTTTAATAATGATTCAAAATTATACCGGTTTTGGTTTTCAAACTATGAATAAGCTTCACACATAATTCCATCGTTTTTCCATACTTTAGGAACATTTTAAATATGATATGTTATGACATACTTAACAAAGAGTTACCAAAGTATGAACATAATCTTGTATAAGCAATATCATCCCTACTATGCAATATTATCTGAAGTTTCAAGTCTCGTCACATTTTGATAGATATCAAAATAAATATAAATGTTAACCTCTTCATTGAAAGAAGTTGTAGCTATTTTTTTATTAGCCAATTGTTTTCTTTAAAATGGACTCGGACGAATGATGGTGATAGTGATATTTTGCTAAATGACAATCTTATGGTTTGGTGAGAAGCATTGTGAACCTGTAGCTTTATTTTTACTATGTCATTGTTTTACCTTTATCCATTCTTAAATAGCTGCAGGTTAAGTATTTTGGATTATGTTTAGTTTGCAATTATATCTACTGAGCAAATCTATTCCGTGTAACTGCCCCTAAAATCCGGTTATTTCTAATGCAACAGCTACTTTTAATACAGGAAACGTATATTTTGAGTATGTCCAACTTTTCTTAAGAGAATGTAGTTCCTAATTGAACAGAAATTTTCATAAAAACTGTTATGGTATAAGTATGTACACATATTCCTTCATGCATGTTCTTTCAATGTTCTTTCAATGAAAATAGTTTTTATGTGAAAACTGATACTGTATGAATGTTCAATTTTTAGAATTCTAATTTTCATCCACATTACTTTTCAAAAGCGCTTGTTTCGGTCTTCAGAACAATTAAGGTTTAATCAAATCAGATCCGTTTCTTGGCTACAGTACACCATAACAGAGGTCTTGAATACAGTGTTTTAATCTCCTTCCGTGTGATAAATTCTTATCTGTCTGCGATAAACAGGTACTTCACAGGGAAATAGCTTTTTAAGCACGCCTTTAACAGAGTGGCCAAGATAGAGTTCTCAGACAAATTAATTATGGCCATATAAATGAAGCTTAATTATATTGTAATTGCCTTCCACTTACAGTTGTTTATGTACACTGTTATCCTTATATTTAGCACGGCTGTCAATCAAAAGTTGAAGAAAGAAAACTGATTTACTTTTGACTTGTAAGACAGATTAAATTTCAAAATTTTGTTTTCTTACATTTGAAAAAATCTTATTTAATTATCCTTTTTAGTGAAAATTTGACATGGATGTTTATTATGACAGATCATTTTTGATTGATTGATTACCTGCCAAATTCTTAAAAGATTATTTTTTGGTAATTTTTCTAAAAATTCATTTACAAAATCAAATTATTCTGATAACTGTAAAATTTCTTTAAGCTAACTGACACTTGGAACATATTTCATTCTTTCATGTATTCATCTATTTATATTTCCTGTGATTTTCCTAACGATTCACATAAAGTCCATTGGCAGCCATTTTTGTGTGAACACTTTTAATTCATTTTGTGTAAAAAAAAGGAATCGCATGGTGAACTTTACATAATATATTTGATTTATTACTGCTTCATTTAGTTTAAATAGATCGTCTTTCAATTGGAACCGTTTTCCTGACACCACCTTATAATTCCCCTAAAAACGTGCTACTGCCCCTTTAAAACTTGAAGGTCGAAACGTATAACTGTCCCTGACATTTCTTCTTCAGATATACAAGTAACATCGTTATTGAAACTGTAATAGTATACAAAGTTTCCAATTACTCTGTTTGTCCAAAATTACGATAAAGAGAAACCAGGTGATATAAGAGAGGAAGTTAAATCATTAACACATGGAATAACCCGGCGTGAGGTGAGGATCAAACACAACACCGACTGCCAGGTAAACAGGTAGATTTACCTACCTGGGCAGATCGTTTTAATTAACTACATAAGTCAGGAATTTGTAAAAAACGTTTTGGGTATATACGGACAGACAGAAGGTCGACTATAATACTTGGGTAATTTATCATCTTCTTTACCTCGATTCTGGACATTTGACCTTTTGCTCTTGCCTTCATAATCTTCTGTTCTGTTTTTAGCAGTTCCTTTTCACCTCTTCTTGTTTTTAAAGCATTACTTTTTGTGTGTTCAACGTCAGCGATACGAAATGAATGTTTTTCTACGCAGGCGTTTATCGACTGTCCAGTAAATATCGAAATTTTAAATAATGAAATACCATAAATGATGAATAAACTGAAATCATGTGAATAATGAAATAGTCGAATCATCTTGTTTATTAATTGTTGAGTTATTATTACCTCTCTGTGTTTTACATAATAACAAATTAAATTTCTTATTAGGAAAGTACAGAAATTCATACATTATGTTTTTTGATAGTAACATAAGTTTCAGATTGGTGCTGTGATGTTTGAATTCAATATTCTATCTAAAACAATCTTTCAAAAAAGATCTGTCATTTGATAATACAAGTTAAATATTCAAAGGCCTTATTCTGTTTTCAAATATAGACCAACACAATATATATATATAGGGTTCAAATTCAACACTTACGTACATCATTTGTCCATGACACGATAATGTTTATAAATAAGTAAAGGTGTTTGAAAATATTTAGTATTTCAGCACGCAAATCCACATTTATTATTGTACAGCCCGTTCCGCACTTCCCCGAACCCTAACCCCAGTCAGACGTATATTTATACACTAATTTGATAGGAAACATTCGCAGTGTATAAATCAAACAGCAGAAAGGAGTTATCCGCACAACAACAATACAGATATATAAACCATGACAGGTGCGAGTAAATATACAACTACCTTTCATTAAATACACCTTGTATACACCATCCATTGTTTTAGTAAACCGGTAAAGCGATACCTTAGTATCCTATTATTATTATCAGCACGAGGTATACACGAGAAACAAGTGTTCGACTCAGTCATACAGCTATGTACTGGGGTCTTTGATTACTTACAGGCGCTCAGAGTGGAAGTAATCTACTCACATTTCTACATGCATATGATTTAGATATATATATATATTATGTAGTATTATTTGATGTGAGAGAACAACATTTGATATTTTCATCACTTTTGAAAATTTCAAAGCTGAAATAACGTCATCAGTGACAATCATTACTAGCTCACTTGCCTCTGCTGTGAATATGTGACAGTCTTACATCGCCAGTGGTTAGAATTGTTGAAATGTAGGTGAGCATAGATTTTTACACACATTGTTCTTTCGAGAAGAATGTTTTCTACTGATGACGACAACGCAATATCACTTTATCATAGGATAACATATAGTTGAAAACACACAATATCTTCTACATTTAAAAGTTTTTGTAAAGATGCGATGAAAACTTTCTTGACAGAAATGACAGAAATTGAACACTTTTGTACTTGGTGTTTCGATTGATTAATCTATCTGTGTTCATTCTAATGATTAATTGTTTAAAGTGATACAAACATATGTGACTTGATAATAGTTTTGGGCTGGTATCTAGACAAATCATACTTACTTATATCCATTTGGACATTATCCAAATACACTTAATTGAAAAAAAGATTTTATGTAGTTAGCTGTTTCTGCCATTCTCTTCATATCTATTGGCAATATAAATGAAATGTTAGGAAACAGTAAAAGATCGATATGATGCAGTTCAACTTTAACTATGAAGTGGTCAAAACGTTCCTTCCCAAATGATATGTGTCATATCCTACATTTATCAAGCCATTGTCTGCCTGCTTCTATTAGGTATCGCCATAATACAATAAGCGCACCATATGCAAGGATGATAATATAATTGGCATCAAACGGGAGCTGCATGGCTGACTACTTCAATAAAATCGTGATTTACAGCTTTCCACTGATAGCAATTTCTAGTTTCCGAGGCTATAAGGTTTGAAAAGGGCGATAATTTGATTTAGTGTTGAAATATCATTACATGGTCTAGCAATATGCTTCTTTATCACAGTGATTCATAGCTTATATCGTGCTACTGTTGGCGGTTGAGGTTCCCACGTCATCACTTCAGGATAAATGTATTATGAAAGAGAGATAACCCTTTGATATCAACACCAATTATGTATTTGAATATATCATGGTAAATCAGAAGTTTTATGCCACATCTTGACTGTTTAACTGTATTATAGGCGCGAGATGTGTGATTAAGTACTTGACAGCTTACTGCCTTATTATGGTTGTGATGAGAGAATCTTGAAACGTTTATGTGATAATTTGTCTTATCTCATTTATGGTATTTTTATCATGTCTAAGAAAAAATTGGTTATTCCTTTATTGAAAATTTAACTTACATCCTATCATCAAATGCATTTGATTTATTCCGACGAAGTATGTGAAGTAATAAGAATATTCTCAAGGGCATAATGGTAGAATTTTAGGAAAATGAATGGAGTTGTAAGGCTATTCTGCACACTAAAGATGTTTTCTTTCAACTGTGTCAGTCTAAATATACAACAGGTATTCCGGTTCACTGAGTAGTATTGGACTTTACAAAGATACTTATTATGATTGGTTTAATGAATCCATTGCCGATATCACGCTTTCTTTCCTCCCATATTTTCTATTCCATCGGCTCTTTCTACTGCATAAAGCTCTGTATGATGATGCACGAATTGCATTTTCCTTTCTAACAATTCTCATGAAACTCTGTCTGCAGATACATGTTCTTTACCTCCGTCCCACTCTCTGTGTTTCACCATCTCAATCTACTGCATGAAGCTATGAGTGATGATACACAATTTGCATAGTTCTTTCTAACCTATTCTATGATTTTGTTTTCTCTGATACTTCCCTCTTACACACTTTGAGGTTCGCTAGCTCATTCTATTACATAAATCTCTGAGTGATCAAGCACATGTTGAATAATATTTTCAATCAATTTCAAACTGAACACAAATCCTTCATCCATAAGCCTTTGACTTCGCGAGGTAACACATTACGATTTAGATAGATGAACGGCCAATTTGAGGTTTTTATGTTGATATGCACTCAAAATATGTGCTTTTCGTGTTATTTTATTACTCTACCATACTCTGTTTTCCACAAGCTCATTCTACTACATAAATCTCTTGAGTGATCATGCACATGTTGTATAGCCTATTCAAACAATTTCAAACTCAACACAACTACTTCACCCGTAAGCATTTAGACTTCGCGAGGTAACACATAATGATTTCAATAAATGCCAATTTGAGGCTTTTTGTTGATATTCCATCAATATATATACATGAGGATCTGTGTTGATATTCAACATATAATACATATAGATATGCAACTCTGTAATGCTCATGTTGGAAATGGAATAAACAAGATTGGAACATTTTAAAAAATTGATAACATAAAAAAAAAAAATTAATAAAAATATTTAACAAATTTATATATATATACATGTTCTTTTACTTCCCTCCTCACTGTGTATTCAACAAGCTCCTTCTCCTGCAGGTAGCCCTGAGTGATACTGTACACATTGCCCATGTTCAGCAGGACCTACTGCGGTGTGCAGTGTTATTGAGTGTTTATATCCGCTGTGTTTCCTCACTTTCATCGCCTTGTTTTTCGTAGGCTGAAGCCTCTCCTGAATACACACTGATCTTCTTAGTTGTATTCAGGTATATGGGTTTTTTTTCAACGTGGGCGATAAACATTTCCAACAAGATTCACTGACGTGTTTACCAAACATGCCTGCTTGCTGTTTATTGTCCTTTTCGTATCATAAGAAAATTTGTATGTGATTAACTTCCGAATGTTACATATGCTTATGTATTCATTTTATTATGTAAGATCAATACCAACATGAATATTTGTAATTGTGTGTACGTTGTAACCAAATATTTTCCATAATGCCACTTAAACCACCTACATGAATCAAAAGGTATCATCAAAGAAATGATAATCTTGTGGAGGAGTAGGTCGATTTCATTTGCAAAAGGAATGTCAAAAACATAATACATTAAGGGAGTTTATACCGGACGATTCTCAGTCGACTTTTATCTGTAATACATATTTATGAATAACGTTTAGAAATTACAATGGACACACACACGGATATCCTCACCAAGAGTATAATTATGTGTTCATAACACGACTGCAATTTTGTCAGAACTTTCACAGATTGCAACATTAAAATTCATAATTTCACTGTCGTTCGATATTGGTTCATTAGTAAACGTTGATAAGTATGCTGCTTTATCATTGTGTCATTTCGACCCTGTTACTGGGACATACATAAGACTTTTATTCATTTCCACGGGGAGTGTACAAGCCAAGACGCTAGAGATTTAGCTCGCACATTTCCTGCACTTCAGAACCTACCTGGTACCCCCTCTTTATACTTGTTAAACAGTGGAATATCAATGTCAAAAATCCCTACCAACCTTCACAACAATATTTACAACCAAGGGTATTAATGAGACAGAGTATAACTTTCTACCTTCAATACCATTCAGCTATGACGCCACCCATTCAGGGAACTACGTCAAATGTTGCTGTACCTCACCATAATGGTCAACTTACACTATAGTCTTACATGTATACTAATCAAGTTCAACCCCTGCACTGAACATGACCTTACAAATATTCCCCAAAAAATGGAAACCCAAAATAGAAAGGCATAAAGGAGAAGGAATATTGTGAGGAGAAAACAGATCTTTCAGCACCTCTCATTTCTAGCCCTCGTGGTCTGTAACAAACTCTCGTCTAAGCCACGTTGTCCTAACCAAACTCTCGTCTGGCAACGTGAACTGTTTAGAGGATGGTACTATGCACCAGAATACAGACACAGACTTCTTGTATTGGTAATGACGAGTGGTTCTTCAGTTTTACGAGTCAATTTTTCTTGAGGCACTCTACAGGTTTTGACACACTTTCCATGAACTCCTTTAAGTTGGACTATCCCCACCTGTCTACTAGGAAAAACGGTATATCAAGTCTTCAACAACTGACTTAACTTAATGAAGATAAATGACTCCCGAGTGTTCCATCTTTTAGAGTCCACTTTTTGACAATTGCTTCTAGTGTCTGACATGCTGAAATACAGTAAATCTCTTTTGCTTAATCAAATATCAGAAGGATAGGTAGGAGTTTCAATGATATCATAGATCAAAATTGAAAATTTCATTTGTGTGAGGTTTTCAACATCTTAGGGAACTGATGCCCTTTGGAACTTTTTGGATTTTAAGTAAATCCAACGTCAATAAATCAAATTATAATATCAGGTTAAAATCAGTTTCTTGTGACACTTATTCATTAAAAATTATATTTTATTACCTTTTGAACGGTATTCTAATTTGTAAGTCCAAAACTCTATACTTTTATGGGTACAAACCGTAAAAATGTTGATTTTCATTATTCAATAAAGAGCATCTCCTAGATGCTTTAGTTTAACGTAAGCACATATATGCCATAGAATCTACCAAACAACTCGACCCCTTTCCCTATCTCTTCCTACCTACTCACACCTGTTAAAAATGTAATTAGTCTTTGAACCACGCCGCTTAATCAGTTATGTTCCTCTGGGTGGCTTTGTAATCAGCACGCGGGATTTAAATTTGATCTTTGACCAACAATTTCTCCGAGATAAAGTTGGATTTAAAATAATTGGAAAGATAAAACACGCAGTACTATCGTTGCTGGTTTTCATTTTGTTCTTAGTTTTTAAACTACCGGAATGTTTTGATTTTCTTTGAAAGAATGTTTTTAGAGTCTAGCCTTTGATGTAAGTGGAAACTTGTGTGTAAAAGTGCATGTGTATCTTCTGCATTAATTTTATCGTTGTTGTGCCATAAGGTAAAACGTTATCGATGTCATATGTACATTAAGAGCACGCATGCTCATATAACTCTTTGCCAGGCAATCATTTCCTTGTTGCCACCAACAACCTGTCTTACAATCAGACAAACAAGGATTATGCAGACGTATTTGCACTCGAAAGTAATTTAAAACGACCTTGACTCCTGCGTACTTTCGTACATTCTCACTCATTGGCATAAAAACGGTATGACACACTTAACCTGTAATAATATGCATATATCGTAAGCATGTTGAGACAACATTCTGACAGTCTTAAAAAAACTATGTTATAAGTACAGCAATGAAAATGACAAACATATTATCATAAAAAATAACGTTTCAATACAATCAAATGCAAATATGCAACTAAAAGGAGGATTGATTTATACTGATGAAAACATTCAACAATACTAGAACTCAGATTATCAAAATTTCTTTGATATTCTTGTGTGAGGCTTCTTAGTCTTTGATGAGATTTGTGTTTGCTAAGTAAAACTTTTTTTAAGATCCTACTTTTACCTTAAACGGCGACTGAATAACATGAACAATGGGTTTATACAATGTTGCATCACTTAACCGATATATTAAACAGCAGTTATTACATAAAGATGTGTTTTAGTAGCATAAAAAGATCAGAAAATATGACAAAATGAAAACAAGTCTCTTCAATGTACAAAACATCGACTTGTAATGTATTTTCTAGTGTACATAATTAGCTTCCCCTATATGAATTCTCCTTTTCCAACCTGTTCAATTTTCTCGTCAAAGTTTTCCAGGACTTACTTTTGTGTGTAAGTTACTCAATAATAGATTCACAAAACACTAAACAGAAAGGTGAAGCCATTACCATTGCAAGTGTCAGCCCCGTGATGTGTAATTGCTGAAAACCTCGGCTGATCATTCACTCTCTAACAGAACCCTGTAAAAGTCAGGTGGCAAATTAAACAACATGAACTCGCCTGAACTGCAAGAAGTTAGAACACAGGTATTCGAGTTGCTGTGAGTAGTTTACGGTGGTGCCATGCTTTCCTAATCATGCGAAGGTAAATCGCAGACAAGCATTAAGCACTTGCTGGATATGTGTTGCAGATGTCTTCGAATATCTTAAATATGGCTAAGCCTGTTGGTGGTGTACGTTTTTATGTTAGACAGAGTTGTTGAAAAGAACAAGCTTTTGTGTTGAATTTTTTCCTTTAGAAAATGTTTCAGTGATATTTACCTTTTCTTTATCGTATTGTGTTTGTAGTATGAGATAAGAGATGATAAAATGTCATATTTGTCTCACAAAACAGTCGATCTTGTATTAGCACCCACCTCTGTAGAGCGGTCACCTGCTAGATACGGCCACCATTATGTCCAACCGATCAATTTTACGTTATATAATACCTCTGTACAGCGACCACTTGCTTGAAGAGGCCAGCGGCCACCCTCATTATGTCCCGAGCGAAGATACAACTTGTCAGTTAAAGCCAATTGAAATCACGTGACTGTCAAGTCGATTTTGATATGTGTTTACTAATCATTTATACAGATATATATTAAGAGACAATTCAGGTCCAAAGCAATTAGTTGATGAACGATGAGTATTTAGTAAGGAGGAAATCTGCGAAGAGGTATTTGAAGCCTTGATTAGTTACCAAACAAAATAAATGCTTTATTTTAACGTGGATTTTTACTTATCAACTTAACTGTATTAAATCAGCTTTGGAAATTGTGTGATGAAAATAGATTTGCAGTGGTGAAACTGACAGCATTCACATGAATATTACTCCTGAATTGAATGTATGCATATAAATATTCAAAAATAATTGTACCATTTGTTTACTCAAGATGATTTAAATTTTCATCATCTTTATTGCATTCTCGGAAAATTTACTGTGTAATGGGATCAAAACTATATTTTTCATTCAAGAAAGAGACAATAACTGTGCTCAAATGCACTACAAATGATAAAATGTTATGGATAAACCACTATAGTCGGTTCAAATGGGTGCAATATTTATGATATATACAAGGGTCAGTGCGAGCATGATATACATGTAATATAAGAAAAACCTTTTACCACGGAATACGTAAGAAACTTATAACTACACCCAAACGACACTGGATTCTGTGGATGGTACACCCATCGCACCTGACAGTTCCATACCACCTTCATTCCTTGCATTTGGCATTGTGGGCAGGGAGGTGTACTCGTTGAACGTGGGAAGCAGTACACAATGATCTGTGTGTGTATTCTTTGACCCTGAATTGTCACAGAATACACAACGAGTTTCATCTTTGGCTGTATTCGTGTGGTGCAACGTTGTGAAAATATGTATTTAATAAGTATGTAACCGTTAAGTCTTTTTAATATTAAACCCGATTACTGATATGTATGTGGAATATAACCCCACCGACCCCTAGTCACGTGAGTCATGTAAGGGGTTTCCTGTATGAAATCGTGACGGGTTATAATAAAAAAAAACGTTGTGAAAATATGAAGTAAAATTATTCAGAGTACGATGTAAGATACAACAAAGTGCCAACAATATTAAGCAACATTTTCACGTGTCTGTATAGTATCCACGGTTTAATTTGACACAGTATTTCTTTATAATGTTCAAGGTAAATAAGGTAAATATTTATCGCATGGATACCAAAAACGATGTCATTAAGGGAAGAGAGGTGCTGAGGTCATGTAGTGCAGAATGAGTAACTTAAAGGGGCAGTAGCACGTTTTTGGGTAATTTTATATTTTAAAATGTTCACTGATAATTGTAAGTTTATGCTAAATGTAATATTTTGACAGTGTCAAAAATCTCATAACACAAGCCAATAATCCATAGTCAGAGGACAAAGTAGGAAGATTCACATAAAATCCATTGGCGGCCATTTTTGTGAACACCTTTAATTCATTTTGTGTAAGAAAAAGGAATAGCATGGCTAAACTTTACGTTAAATATTTGAATGATTAATGCTCCAATTAATTTAAATACATTGTCTTTCAATTGGAACCATAAATTTTTATTTTCTTGACATCACCTTATATTTTTCCCTAAAACGTGCTACTGCCCCTTTAATGTGGCTCGTTGTGAATTGTTTAATTTCGCCATACACAACTGTAAAATCATTGACGGCCATGTGGTATCATAAAGATATCATTCAGAGGGTATTACATAGTACTTAATACCACGTGACCTTATGTGTGCAAGTTTATGGTGTAACAGGGACACCGAAGCAGTAACTCAGCTTAATGGTTTATTCGTACACTGCTAAGGTTCATCCAGTTCATAGGAACATGTGTCCTCACAGCTTCGTGAATGCAGTAACTAAGGTATCATTGTAGAGTCTTTACTGAGGTTACTGTTCTTCATGTATATATTATCTACTGCTAAGGTTCTTGGAGTTAAAATACATTGGTCTCACCCAATGCCTTGACTGGAACATTGTGACGGTATCATTGTAAGCGAAGTTTCAAGGTTGTGTTTAAGATTTATACAGATATGATCAAATATTGTTTTATTCTGCAGTTTCTATAAGTACCATTTTAATTATATTAAAGACTATCCAGCATGAATTATTAACATTTTACCGAGGTTCGTGTAGTTCAAATGGGGTAGTCTCATCCAAGACTTATCACAATGTGGGTGCAGTTTCTTTCTGTATCATTGTAAGGTCATGTGGGTTCGTAGTGGAAAACAATTAGTATTATTAATTATGGCTTATATGTTTTGCTGCTTCGTTATCTGGTAACTTGGACTAGGCATTCTGTCTTGAATTGCAAAACATATTAGCTAGTATTAGCACATAACCTCACTTAACACATATTCTGCGCGCACCTGCACTCAGCCATATGTATATCACTATTCAGGAACACCGACTGACGTAAGTGAGAGCCAATCAACGTCGCTCTCGGCAATGACGTCATGGATGATCCGAGATCCAATTATCGTTGAAATAAGTTACACAAATCCTCGGAATATAAACGTATCTGACTGTTTCGTCTGAAGGGAATCAACAGAAGGAAACGTTTAATTAAAATCATGCCCAAATGACACAACAGACATCTCCTCCATTATTCTGCTTCCGCGCAGCACCAAGCGCAGCATGAACAGCAGGTACAAACTAGTTCTTGTATTAATTGAGGTCCGGAAGGAATTGAAACATTTTTATCAGTTTCGTAAGCCTGGCACCCAAACAGTAGAACTCTTCAGAAGGGGGGGGGGGAGATATCGATTAACAGGCATTCAATATTTGATGCATAACTTTACTGAAGACATATGTGTCTTATTTTGAAAAAAAAAGGCCAAGACAAATCTAAGAATAACACGACCTTGTTTAAGATGAAAGTTGCAAATGTCTGCTACAAGAAGAATTTATGGTTATAATAAAGATATTATGTTGTTTGATGTAATATATATTGAAAGTAATTACCTTAATTACTACCTAAATAACCACCTACCTAGATTTATAGAAATTGATAGAAATTTACTGAAACAATTGCTTGCTATGACCAACAAAAAGAAAGATACATATCTTATTTCTGAAACGCTGATTGATAAATAAATACCATAGGGAGAAATGTCTATGCTTTCAGATTAAAGGTTAACAGTAGAGACAACAGTTAAGAAAAATTACCATGATTACAGAATAAACATGAAACGTAGATACAGCAGCACACACCACAGAACCACTGCAGCGAGGGAAGGTAACCGGTTTATCATTTATCAACACAGGCACACGAGCAATGTTCCCCACTTGATCTGCGAGAGGGGCAATATCAGCATTATGACGTAGGTCTACAAGAGGGAGAAGGAACTGGTCGAGTGCTAGAGAACAGCAGGGGTGATCCAACTCCTTGAGACGGTGGGAACTCTGTTGAATGGCTCAATCAGATGATGGAGCCAAGTTACCAACAAACCCTTCTCACATAGCTAAGCGTGTCCATAATCTAGTGAACACATCCTATAGTAAACAATGGGATCAGACAGAGCCGTGCTTTCCCTCCAGAAATAGAGGCTATGAGTCCCATAGGCACACAGTAGCCTTGTGAGGAGGTTGTTGTAAAGAAGGATGTCTTTGTGCTCTTTCTTCTGATTTAATATCTATGCATTTGCCCTGAAAATTATTCATAAGGAGGTCCCCCAAGTACATCATATTATGAGGTTATCGAATGTGTTACAAACGGAAAGTGAAATGTTTTTTCAAAAACAATTTTTAAAAAGCCTGGTGTTTCATTTTTATGAGGTTTTCGATACATTTACGTAGATAGAGAAACCGAAGGGAACACAGCTTTCTCTGTTGGAGAATTTGTTTTTCACATTTTCCTTTCTTCACATTTTTAGATTTCCACATTTTCCCCTCTGTAAGAATAGTGATTATAAACCACTTTTTTGTCAAAAGTGGTTTGTCATTTTTTTTGTATCTGTAATGACAAGCTTATTGGGTGTCATTTACATCTAGGTGCACTTTAACGACAAAAAAAAACATGCATGTAAGTGAATATGATTTAGCATTGCAAATTTGCAAAACCATTTCCCTTTTAATTATCAACAGTTTTGTTCTTTGGAACGCAAAATGAATGCATTTCTAATTGGTCATTATTGCTTTGTGAAAATATGCATATACATGTGATTATGATTTGGCAACAAAAACATGCAAAACCATACCATTTTACCAACTAAACATCCTTTCTGTCTTTCGTTAATTAGTAATATTCTTCAAATACTTATAACTGCAATTATTCGCTTAATTTTGCGCAGTGGCAGCCATTCAGGCATGGCGGGATAAAAACTTGGATGTTTTCTCCTCTCGATTTGCGGAATAACTACAGAGGAAAAAGAATGTCATTATGTTTGATATTTTTGACGGGAGATAAATCAAAATGTTATTAATCAGTCGTGTAATGAGGCACTTGTTTCAATCCTAACGTGGAGCATTTTTTCGTGTGTTCAAGATGGCTGACAGTATGGTGAACCGGCATAACGAGATTTGGTCCTAGTTACAGAATCCCTCTGAGTAGTTACTTGTATTCACTTGTCAAGATGCATTATGGGAGGAAGTAAGGTGAAGACGACAAGGAATTCTGGGATGTAAGATTAGATTGAAGTGCGTGGTGCTGTACGTTACGAGTCGGTTCAGTTAAACTGTTTCTGGTTCATTTGGAAACGACTAACAACACATAACTTCGGAAGTGGAATCTTAATAGTGTTGTAAAAACAAGGTCGTTATACCTACCAAAGAAGTCATTATGTAGACCCAATATTCATCTATGGAGACGCCTCATTTAGCGAAACTCATTCAGGTTAAGTTTGTATTTATGCAAGCAGAAATGAACGATAAGAGAGCATTAGCTTGCGAGCAAGTTGATGTTCTGATATCTCTAGAAAAGAATGTTTAAACGTGTATGGAAGAGAGATGCTAAATGCTAAATAAAACAAAAGAAAGATTGGGTGATTTCAGAGAACAATGAATTAATATATAAAGGTTTTATATGATACAGTTTGTCGGAAAGGCATAACGAGACGAAGTTAGAATTGATGAATCGGTAGCAGAAGTGATAAAATATTTAATGAAATGAAGAGTTAGGTGCAAAATAGGATGAATATAGAGAAAATTAGATAGCAATATGATAAGATACATGTAAATGTAAAAGAATGACAGACAAGAGACAAAAAGCGGGTGAAAGGTGACACATACATACTGAAGTTGAAGGAGAAAGAAACTTAAGAAATACCGAGACTAAATTTCTGGCACACCAGAAGACCATTATCTGTGTTATTCCCTACCTGTGTGTTACCTTAATGAAGTATTCCAACCTTGCAGTACACGTTTCCCTGGTTTACTTAACTCTCCAAGCAGTTTCATTAACGCCGTCCCTAGGAATGCAAGTGCCGTACAAAATGTACATCTTCATACCGGTTGTGCTTACTAGCTTCTTGTTCCTGAGAACTCTACTAGGTGGTAGGGTTGACTTTTGGCAAGGTTTCCACTCGACATTATGAATTGACTTTATACTGGTACAATACAAAACATGAAATCATCGATACAATCACTAAACGTGATATGTTGCTGAAATAAGCAAGTAACATAACATTGTGCTGATACAAACACCTAACATGTTAATATGGAAAATTATATATAATTATGCTAATATATGCACTTAACATAGCATTATGCTGACACAAGCTTAAAACATTACTTGATATTGATACGAGCACTAAACACTACATGTTATTGATATAGGCACTTAACATGACAAACTATTGATACAAGCACCAAACATGACATTGTATTGATGCAAGCACTTAACATGACATACTATAGATACAAGCATTTTAAATGACATAATATAGATACAAGCATTTTAAATGACATCATATAGAAATAAGCACTAAACATGACATGGTATTGATAAAAGCACTTTAAATGGCATGATATATATACAGGCATTAAACATGACATGATATTGATAATGGAACTTTAAATGACATGATATTGATACAAGCACTTTAAATGACATAACATTGATACAGGCATTAAACATGACATGGTATTGATAGTGGAACTTTAAATGACATAATATTGATACAAGCACTAAATATGACATGGTATCGATACAAACACTTTAAACATGTATGACATGGTATAGATAGAAGCACTAGGAATGGCATGGTATTTGTGCAAGCACTTAACATGAAATACTATTGATACAAGAAATAAACATGACATAATTTTCCTACACGTAAAATCACTAAACATGACATTATTTTTATGTAAGCACTGACATGACAATTTTCTGATATAAGCACTTAACATGACCTTGTGCTCATACAAGCACTAATCGTGACGTAACTAGACATGACATAACGACATACAATATGACACTATCATCATATAAATAGTGCACTAAGTACAGACAGTCATTTTTTCAATTTAAAAAACTGCCACAAGTCATTGATTTAGAAAAATATATGCGTGATATAACATTTCACATATTCAAGCTTTTGACATCACTGTTTTACAGTTATGTAGTTAATACATACAATGATATCACAAAATCTATAATTTTGGTATGGTTTTAAATTAATTTAATATTACACATGTATATTATAAACAGTGCAAGAATTCAAGATATTATGCATGCAGTGTAGAACTCTCGATCTCAGTTATGCATACAATATCCCTTCCACTACCTTGTTCACAGAAAGTCGAAAGAACGACCCATTTCTTTTTAACCCACATATCAACCGACACCGCTGGCCCAGCATTATAACATTTACAGTCTTTGATGCTTACTACAGAAACCGCCGTAGAAGGTCATCATACGCGTAATCAGAGCGGGGGTCAGCTCCTAATCATAGTGGCGGGTAATAACTCAGCTTTATCAGACCCATTACTGCAAATATGAGACGATATGCAAACTTTCCCTCTAATATGCAACATATGCTATTCTGCAGCAGAAGGTCATATGCTTCAATCGCGAATTTTGGACGTGACTTATTTAAATCTCATCTATGTAGTCTCCACAATTTTACGTTGAAGGACAGACAGACAGATAGATCCCTTTATGAAGAACTTTTTCTATTTTTAATCAGTGAAAGTCCACAGGCCCATAATACACACTTTCATAGGTTGATGCATACGATGAATGGGAACATTTCTCATATTTCTAAGTACATTTCTAAAGACAAGTACAATTATCATTCATAATATGGTCATAATCAGATTTTTAAATAATTATGAAGTTTAAAAAAGGATAACAATCTTTTAAATATTTCTGGAAATATCGTACATGTAGCTTAATTCTGAGAAACGCCCACACTTCAAGAAAACATGAAACTTATCTTCTACAAAATCTATTCCATTCAGCTTTAAAAAAACATGATCTCATTATGATTAACATTATCATATCTACCAGTTTCAACTGCCATATGAAAGTTGGCACATCTAAATTTGGAAAAATCAGATCTGAGCTTTAAAGGGGCTGTAGCACGTTTATTGATATTTTTATTTATAAATTTTAACTGATAATTGTAAGTTAATGCTTAATTTATTATTTTGACAGTGTCAAAAATATTCTTACACGAGCCAGTCATCCATAGTCGGAGGACAAAGTATGAAGGTTCTCATAAAATTCATTGGCCGTCATTTTATGTGAACACCTCTAATTCATTTTGTGTAAGAAAAAAGAATTCGGCTAAGTTTTACGTTATGTATATGAATTATTACTGCTCCATTTAATTTAAATACATTGTCTTTCAATTTGAACCAATAATTTTCATTTTCCTGACATCACCTAATATTCCCCCTAAAAACGTGCTACTGCCCCTTTAAGGGAATGACATAATATACATAGGAAGATGAAGGAAGAATTTAGAAGGGAAAACCCAAAACTCTGAAATGTAGAAATTGTCATCTGACAAGATTGTTAGCCAGAATCTTGTGTAGTTGTATATGCTTCTAAATGACATTGGAAGTGATGACTATATGTGCTTTAATATTCAAATAGACGAAAAAGTTCCTAAGCCGATAATGTCATAAGATGAGCAAAATATACTATTTGAAATGCAGTTCAAACGTTATGCCAATGATCTCTATCAATAAACTTATCATGTTTGATACTATATCAAGTTATATGATACGACGGAAACATCAAAACATGGAAACCATATGTTTATAAGCTTTAGCTAACAGACGGAAGGAAATTAAAAAATAAAAGCATATTTCATAAGGAACATGAGCTTATATCCTGTTTCTGCTTCTGTTGAGTAAATAATCTAACATTGGGTGGAATACGAATATCATCTTTCAACATAAGTCTAGCTTTTTGTTCTCCAGGTGACCCATTGGCCTCTTGTATATGTTGCATGATTTTGGTTGTGTGAAATAATATATGCCCGTTTTACGTATCAAGCTCTATGGCAACATGTTTAAGTCTTTAAATACGTTAAAGGCGAATATATCCTGGATGATATTTATTTCATAAAAATATTTAGATAAGGTTGAATACAAAGTGTTACTATGTCAATCTCATGGTTATTCTTGCTATACCATATGCATGTTATGTATATGGAGGGGTATGCTATATCCATGTAAAACCTGTATGTTGGATTCCTGTCGGTTTGTCGGCTTCTTTTTCCTGTTTACCAATGTCAGGTTGACATTAGGTGTTAGAATATATAACTTTACTATACCAAGGTAACATTTACCCATATCAAAATCGCAATCATTTTTAAAATACAATATTTAGTAGACGATTTACAGTTCAAGCAGAGATGTTATGATATATGTCTATTAAATCTCGAATGAGCCGTCTCAAACATGTTTTTGTAATTGTTTCTTTTCACGATTCTTAGTATTTTAATTGTGACCAAAATGAATAATATGTGATTTATTTCCACAATATACACTCTTTTTTTTCTTGAAAACCAGAATGTATCATGAAGTTGCCATTGGGGGATGCATAAGTTAGATGTTAAATTCATATCATGAATTATACTATCTCTGTTGGCTTCAAAGGAAAACAAAATGATGACACGGATAAAAGGTCTGAGATATGTGTTATGGCACTGGATTTGACACTTAAATGCAACATAAAATGTTTAAGATTCGATCAGAGGTCTATTGAGACTAAATAAGGATTCCAAATAGTGAACATTACGAAGTGTATTCTCTGAACACATAAATATTGGTTTAAATTTTGCTTTCTTATGAACTCAAAGAAAATATAACCAACTATTTGTTTTGTAAATTCGATATAACTGTCATCAATTCATCAATTGGTTTTCCGCAATTTATTGAAAGATGTTTCACTTCAAAATTCATTCAATATTTGTTTTATTCTTTTGTATTTGGATACGTTAAAAACTTACACTGCACAAACAATGTTTACCTTTTTTCTTGAATAAATGATGCTTCAATTTTCTAGTTTCTCCATTGAAATATTTTCTCTGACACGAATTCCATAGTCCTAATGTTTTGGAAAATACTTTTGTTCAGAAAAAAACAAAACACTTTGAAGCTCTTTACTCACTAGCAAGATCTACGAGTAAGACCAAACCTCTGGCTGACGAGAAAACAGTACTACTTCCCTACAACTAGTTGTATAAGGTGACTGCAGTGATTGTAACAGCAGGTGTGGTTGCATCTGTATCAATATCCAAGTGATTAATGGTTGTTGGGTAAATAATATCAACACCAGCCTTGTAGTAAAAGTACAACATAACGTACTTTATTTTTGAGAGGGGGCAAATATTTGTGTATTTTATTTGAAGATCTCAAGGGTTATTCCTAACAGGAAACAAATGAGTACTATTACTTCTTTTAGATGATGCGTAAATGTTTTGTTATAACCAGAGACGTCAATTTTGTCCTTCCAGCTAAGTCGACAATTAGGTTTATGAGACAATTATTCAGATAAATATGCAGGTTGTACATGTACATGGCTTAATTTTCGTGAAAAGATTACAGTTGTTAAATGACCTGCACTTCAAAGTGCAAAATTGAATTCAATAATTGTTTTGAAAAATTTGTATATATTCATCAGGTGATTTTGTTGGTTTGTTTTGAAATGTCGTTAACCATGAAGTGAGAGATCTTGCAATGTTGACATTTTTTCGATACGAAAGGGGAGAGAATGGTAAGGAATGTGCTTCGTTAGTGGACTTATCTAACCAATCTTTAAAAATAAAACCGGACAAAACAGTTAAAGGACAAGCAGCAGGATGATAAAACCAGCAAGCCTTAACGAGCACAATTTTTCCAACATCTCAGTAAAACATGTGCCTAGCAAAACACATGGAGACAGAAATACACCTAGGTCAGCTGAGGGTTAGCTAAGGTAAACACAGGAGTACACTTATAGAGTTCACTCAATACTCAATACCTTGAGATGTAATAATTGTTATGGTTATTTTCAAACAGGGGAGATAGATAAAGTTCACCCTGGGGTATTTGTGGTTGTATAAACATCAGATTCGGTCCATCGTAACACAATGTTTACCTTAGAGTATTTAATATGCTATCATGGGCGGAGGGTCGTCACATGTGTATGTCGTTAGTAGGCGATGGGAATAAACCTCGTTTTGACACGTTTACATTGCATGGAGCATATTTGAGATTAGTGATATCAATAACGTCATACACAGAGTAAACACGTTGGTTAGTAATGCGAGAACATGTTTTATCAAACTGTGATGAAAATATGAACTTATGAGTATTGAACATAGATTTTTATCAAGCATTTAGCAGTGATATACATAAGAACAGCATTTTTTTTCAAAATAGAAACTTCTTTATTATGAGAATCACGAAATGTCGGTGAGAGTTCTTACCTTTTCATCAGGTGGAATGACGGTGTAAGAATTTACTCTGAGGCGTCGTTATTTTCACAATTAAGGAATTGCTATCCTAAAAAAACATTCTGTTCTGATTCAACATTGGTTATTTGGCTTCTATGATTTCAATAGCCAAGCTAAGTAAATGTTCAAAATTACAACCCACATGCAACGGTTAAAATGTAAAAAGAAATGTACGTCAAAACATCATTTATAATATCCTTTCACAAAAAGTATATCTGCCTTGTAAATAACATGTGAAATGTTATCTAATTATGAGAAATATTTTGTATGGTTACGCTTATAATAATTCATCAAGATATAATATTGATACTATTAAGATTTAAAGCACAATGCGCCAAACAGTATGACTTTAAAATAATAAATGCCGAGCTCGATATATCTGAGACGAATATTTATACTTTTTGTATATACCAAATAGTCTGACACATTATTTATAATTCTTCCAAGTTAAAACTGTTGGACATGCGTAAGTTTTGTAGCATACAGAAGTTCATTTTGTTTCATTAGTTGGAGATATCTCCTCTCTTGAAGCGTCATGGTTATTCGTACTATTCTCGAAGAGGAATTCTCAATGAAGGTTTTATGTAACCAGACAACACCGTCAAGCAACTTTACTTCAAACGCTTGGCTCCACACTCTAAACCTGAAGTTTATCTCTCTGTATGCTTGACTAGGTCTTGGACCAAGTACAAATTTACTTCAGAGAATGAAATAGAATACAAAGTTTCACAGCGTCATTGAGAGCTGAATGTTGTTCAAGTAAAGCTTCCTAATTCAGTGTTTCCGTGTCAATGACCTTATATCTTAAGTTAAGAGTTAGAGGGCGACGCAATTGAAGAAGTATAACGTCAAAGTATTGTCTATATTCTCATATTATCCATTTAACATGTATGCATCGTTAAGTAATCAAAGTCATTTGTATATAAAAGAACCTACCACTTGTGTCTATTGACGATATCCTGAATATTGAAAACCGAATAATATCTTAATTTATTACATACGTGTTATGAATATCATCATGAGATAATTTTGGTTATTTGAAACAAGTGTTGTGTAACCAGTTGAAAGTTAGTCAACGAGTTTTGTGTAACCGAAGCAGGTAATTCAACGATAGTGACGTCATAATGCCGTACTACTTTTGCAATCAGCTGATTGGGTGCAACCGAACCCCCGACGCTTCAAATTTTTTATTCGTCATATTGTTTTCCATTTTCGTATTTCCCCTCCCAATAAAATTGCATCACATCAAAAATATATGTGCAAAATTATCAAAGAAAATAGTCGCGTTCCGATCTCGGCTATTTCATCACTAAATTAAAAAAATATCTTGCCTTAATTTAGTTTGGAAAGAGTTAGCTCCCTTTTGTCAACGGACGTGTTTTGTCAACACGGAGCTTTGTCGCTTTTGAAAGTTCGAGTGAAAGTCGATAGTTTAGAAACGGTAGTGATAAGTTGCAGTTTCATTTTTAATACCAACACCGCTTTCCATAATCAAGCAAAATACTGAATTATCCGAACTCGTCTAGAAACTTTTAGCAAGGACGGATGAACCGTTCAAAATCAACGTCACTATCATCAAGCTCGGCGATCTCTCTACTCAGTACCGACAACAGTGTCGTTTTTTATGTTTTTTATTGTTAAAGTATTTGCTAATATTTTGGTTTTGGATAACTCTGTCTGTTAACTGTACACAGATTGTTTAAAAGTAGGATTTTAATTAGAGATGAAGATGGAGCTAACGGAAAACGGGACTATGTTTTTGCTTTTGCGAACACAGAGGTACCACACCAGTGTATCATTACACCAGTGTATCACTTAATATTTTCAAAGTTTTGATTTATTCACTCGCTTTCGCTCGTGATTAAAACAAAACATTTGAAAATATCTCGTTGAAATATTTTCGATATTCAACACTCACTCGTTTTGTAATCTCTATATCTCCCCTCACCTCACGAAGTTGATAATATATCAGATTTAGTGGCATGTACCATTCAGTATTTAATAACCATAATATCCATAATTCTTATTCCAAACTCAATTCGAAATCCTGGGAAATGTCCATAAAATGAGGGCAGAAAAACACGAACCATAGCCTTAAATATGAATTTTTTTTATATGTTTTTTTTTTGATAGATAATTCAACATAAGTTTCAAGAAATACAATATAGGTTTTATCAACCCATGATAAAGCTCAAGTTTTCAGCTGTTCCTTACCTGGTTTTGGCATTATAATTAGCGGATTTATGTGCCCAATCTCAACGCAGTGCCAACATCACAAAACCGGTCTCCAAGAACATAGCTGTATGTTGCAATGTGCACCAGTTTTCTTATCAGGAATTTATCTGACTTAATGTTAAAGTAAGAACAACGAGAAGAGACTTTCAGCAATTTTGCCAATGTTGTTGTTGTTGGGTTGGAGTTTAACGTCTTCTTTCACCATACAGTGATGTCGCCGACGTGGGGTCTATGCCTTAGTTATTTCCAAAAAAATGGGGCATGAAATTTAGAATAGATCATAGACACCCAAGTAAAGATAATAAAAGTTCTAAAGTGGTTAAAAAATAAATATAATTAATTTAGAATTTGGAATAGTGTTTTTTTGCCAAATAGTGCGAACAACTTTGATGGAGAGAAAGTTTATTCAGTAACGAGGCCATCGGCCCATTATACATTTGAATGTCAAAATGTCTTTATGGCGAAGAATATAAACTTCGCTAAAAAGTAACTTACATCAGGATTTAGAGATAAAATTAATTGAATAAATATGTCATAATAAAGAAATTCAGTGTAATGGTTAGTTCTTAATTATTGATAAAATGGACATAACACAATCATACAAAAATGGTATCCTGGTTAACACATGGCATGATACAGATTGAGCAAACTTTAAGTCTATCAACTCTCGCGATGTCAAGTTTTCTACCTTCTTAGATCTCGAGCGTTAAATTTGTATTTTCTAAATGCATTTATTCTCGGAACTATATTTTGTTAAGATGGTTCAGTTCGTAAAGTGTGCTAGTTTTTATAATGATTAATGAATGGTATTGCAAATGAGGTGCATACAAATTTGTAGCTCGATGGAGTGATTTATTGTGCCATGTGCTGCTATTTTAATTAACTGGGAAACTTGAAATATCGTCAAATGTTTGCCAACAAATCTCTAAAGTTACGTCTCTATGGGTTTGCTTAGAATTTTGAAACATAGTTGAAAGTTTTATTCAGAAAACCAGACATGGAATCTCAAAAGCAGGAAACTTAATATTACTTGGTAAAGGTAACATTTATCAGAATATTCCCCATATATCAATCTTTTAGTAGGAAGAAGATTTTGATTTAATCTATATTTCCGTCACTTTATGCCACCGTTTCCGTTTATGTGTTTACGTCATTCAAGGAGTGTGAGTTGTTATCTTTTTATCGCCGACTTTACATTAAACTTATTGAAGCATAGCTCGCATGTTTAAACTACCAATAAACTGTCGTGGATTTATCCTACATCTATAAGTGCTTTTAAACCATTTAACGGTTGAATGATATATGTAGGCAAAATTTGTTTTCTTATCTCTGTTTTTATTCATATCTCTCCTTAAAGGGGCAGTAGCACGTTTTTTGATAATTTTATATTTCAATTTTGATAATTGAAAGTTGATGTTAAATGTTAATGTTAAATTTGACAGTGTAAAATATCTCATTACACAAAGCCAATCATCCATTGTCAGAGGACAAAGTATGAAGATTCATATTAAATCAATTGGCGGCCATTTTTTGTGAACACCTTTAATTCTTTTTGTTTAAGAGAAAGGAATCGCATTGCTAAACTTTACGTTATGTATTTGAATTATTACTGCTCCATTCAGTTTAAATACATTGTCTTTCAATTGGAATCATTAATTTTCATTTTCCTGGCATCACCTTATATTCCCCCTAAAACGTGCTACTGCCCCTTTAAATACATATTTATCTTTTTATCTAAAGGATAACTTTATAATAAGAATAGTACGAGTAAGTGTATCAGAAGCAACTCAAAATAAGGTAATCGCTAATTGGAAAATTGGTACGGCTGAATATGTTCACTTTTATGGAAATTTATGATTAAGTTTCCTTTTATCCCAAGTTATGGTAACTTTGAATGTTATGTACCATCGCTAGAAAAACAAAATACATCGTCAACCGAAGAAATAACTTATTTTCAATCATTTTAATCTTCATTCATGATGTCTTCCATTTATTCGTCTTCCTTATTGTCATTCAAACTTCTAAAATGCTCATCAACTTAGTCTTTTTAATCTTCATTTCCGAACAAATCAGGCTGTATTAAGCAGGTTCCTGTCCAGACGGATTTATCTTAGAGACTCCTTTAAATACTATTCGTTTTCCTTAAATTAAATTAAATTTTTAAACAGCGTGTCTGTGACAAAGCATTGGTCTATTCATTATGAACATTACAATATTGTGTAACCACGTGGTTTGTAAAGGTAAGTGCCCACATGACTCTTAAAGTAAACAGTCATGCTGATTACTGCAGAGTTTGGGAAGCAGGTGGATTGTTCCTCAAAGACAACCTGCAAGGGTAGACGGAGGGCTCTGATCTCAAGTGTCTATAATAACTCTCAGACCTCTCTGTGTCTGACAAATGTTCTATTACTTTAATAGCTTCCCACAGTATTAATGTGCACATTACTTGCCTATCCTCTTGAGTTGATGTCGAGGAACAGAGACACCCTTGTATAATGGGAGTCGACAAGGTTGTGTTTTCTGTCTGCTTCTCTTAATTATACAGGCGCATAAATGTAGTTGGGAGCGAGTTGTTTTCCTGCTATTTTAGGAAACCTCTTGTTCGTTATTTTAGGAGTGAAAAATGGCTACTGAAAGTCAAAAGCAATTATTATTCATGATTTACAATGTCACTATATTTAACTAACTGTGATATACGTTTTTTCATCGCATTCTATGTATAAACATAAGATAAAAAACATGTTTAAGTTAAGTTTAAAATTAATTGAGTCAAATTAATTAAGTTATTTCTAAATGTAAAGGTTGACATTGATTTATCGAGGTTTACAATGACACAGTGTTTATATTCATGACGTTGGTCCTGTAAATTGTTCTCAAACTAAATGTTATAAATACATAATTTACTTATAATAGTCTTCTGTGTGTTGCAGGGTACGGCCACGTGGCACCAAAGACAGACCAGGGGAGGATAGTAACCATTGGATATGCAGTTCTTGGAATACCATTGACGTTGTTGTGTCTCACGAATATAGGTGACGTTATGGCCACCGGATTTCGATTACTGTACGGCAAAGTTTGCTGCGGCCTGTGTTGTAAATTATTCCGACCTCGGAGACGTCGAATACCTGACCTTGAGAAAGGCCTCGCACATCAGGTCATGGCCTCGGAGGAGGAGGAGGCCGATAAACCTCGAGAAGTGATACATGTGCCCACCTCCCTGTGTATATTACTTATAGCCGGATACATATTCGCAGGTGCGCTCTTGTTCGCACTGTGGGAGAAATGGGATTATCTGACGGGCTCGTACTTCTGTTTCATTACCCTAAGTACTATAGGTTTCGGTGATATTGTTCCTGGAACCGACCTGAACGCTTGGTCCCAAGAGGAGAAACTTGTTCTGTGTGCGATGTACCTTGTGTTTGGGCTCTCGCTCATAGCCATGTGTTTCAACCTGGTGCAAGAGGACGTAAAGGCAAAGTGTCGGTGGTTAGGCATGAAAATGGGAATTATAGAAAAACCTGAATCATCGGTGTGATGAGTGAAATTTTATTAAACATATATGCCGAAAATGCAAAAAAAATGTTTCCATGTGTGTTTATCATGAAACGCAAACGGAAATGTTTCGTGGTAATATTCAACAAAACATGCTATATCGTTAATTTTGTTTATTTAATTTATCACCAGTTTCGTATCATGTTACTATATACAGGTGGACATGGTTATTATTTATATATTGATATGTGTATTTATCCATTGGCCTGTATATTTACCATCATTTAAACATCCCTTTTGCATACCTCTTTAAAATGATGTTTCTAGAGTTGGATTCAGATATTTTCTTATGCTGTGTGGGAAAATGAACCAATTCGTATGTCACACCTTGTGTACATTACATCACAAAGCTTCATTAGAAGCCTGTAAATATGTATAGATAATGTCTCAAAATTTTGCATCATTGAATTGCTTCATCCAATGCAATATGAATCATATAAAACAGCAACGATTGAATGACAACATGAAACAGTAACCACAAGAACTTTTCGAGACCTTTCGAGTTCACGTACAAATCCATGACTAGCAAGAGAATTTCTCACTTTGCTGTAAGAGAGGCGGAGTAAGGAGATAACCTTGTTTGCCTCCTATTGTTCTGAAGAACAATCGCCTTCCATTATGAATCTATCAGTTTGTAAAAACACCAAGCAGCAACAAATAGTGTAATTACTTTCTCATCTCGACGAAAAATATATGAATGGCCTCTAGCTACAAAGGTATGAGAGACAATTTGAATGACTTTCCAAATGTGCTCTATAAGTGGTAAATAAAACAGATGTAAACTTTAGCCTCCACTTGACACATGGATGGGTGCACTATGCCAAGAACAACAGAGCACTCTTGTGATTGCGATTATCCTCGTGCTATATGTGCTAACCGCCTGAAATGAAGTGAGAAACAAATCCTTGAAAATGTTGTTCCTGGATGTGAATTGTTAATGTTGTAAGCGATTTCCGGATTTATGATGTTATAAGCGACTTCCGGGTGTGTCTTGTACAGATTCCAGCAGCCTGATTCCGAGATTGTCCGTCGTCTTCTGCACGATCTCTCTTATTTCCTACATGTTTGTTGTTTATTGTTTTGCCTTGATAGTTTATATCACCATAAAGATTTTTCCACAATGTTTGGGATCTCAGGTTATTTTTGTTTTTGAAACTGAAAGTATACCAATTTTGAGTAAAAAGTACATGTTTCAAGTAAACACTTCGTAAGAATTGCGTAAGAGCATTGTTTTACTCTGGATAAAGGTCGAAGCCGAAGCTGTATAGTAAGTTATTGATGCGATGAAGGCTGACTATGTTGCTCTTACTTCCCCAAGATGTAGGTAGGAGTCTTGTAGGAAAATCTATTTAAAAGGAGCAAAATTTGATATTGTTGCAGATATCGTCTCATATAAACATGTAAACAAATCTTATTTTGGGTTAGGTTTGGTTGATCAATTCAGATCTTGTATCTTGTTCATCAAACTTTGAGTGGAATGATTTCTAGTTTAACGTTTTTATCATCATTTCACTTATATCACGACTGCTAGTATTGTTGCATGAAGAGAGTCTGCAATACTATTGTAGCGATGCAATGCGGTGACACCTGCGAGCAACAGCCTGAACTATAGCGAGTGAGTGGTACTGCGATGAAGTTCAGTATAGCATTGCACCCAAACTTGACTGTTCGTAGAACAGTTCTCTTCTGCAGACAAAATTGCCTGGCCCCTGGCGGGATTCAAACCCCGGTCCTCTTTATCCGACGACTAACGAGCTCACCGATGTGCTATCCCGCTCCCTACATCAAACTTGAATGAAACCAGTTACCATTTGTTTTCGATGCACACTATTTTGAGAAAGTACTGTACAGCTGCGTACCTGAAGTAGGAACATTAGTAAACAAAATTGATTATGTTGAAGTTTCACAAGAGACGTTAAGATTAATTTATTTTTACATATTTGCATTTCATACCCAATCATTACCAGTAACTGTTTGGCAGGTCATTTGAGTGAACAAGGGTCGAATATCGAAAACACGTTTTGATAAATTTTCTCTATAAACTCCTTTAAAGTGATACACAGCTTTAAATACAAGTCATATATATTTGTTCATTTCCATTAAGCCAATGTATCATGGTGAATCCTTTTCTCAGAAAGTCCATATGGATTATTTTGATCGTTATTTAAGACTATCGGTATTTACCAAATATGACCCATGCCAAAATTGAACACTTAGCACCAGAGAAACGACGACTCCTTTATTAAGTTCACTTTGCCTGAAAGGCCCGATGGGCTTATAGCATGGCATGGTTTCCGGCGTCCGTCCGTCTGTCCGTCCGTCCGTAAACTTTGTGCATTTTCGACTTCTTCTCCATTAGCATAAGGCCTGGAAATCTGATACTTTGTGTACATTCTCCTTGACTAGTGAGGACTAAAAACTGTAGCTTTGGTGGCCCTGTCGCCCTTAATAAGGGCCACAGGGGACACGCCCTTAAAACCTATTTTCATCGTCTTCTCAAGAAACATCAGACCTAGAAAGCTGAAACTTTGTGTACAGACTCCTTGACTAGTAAGAATTAAAAAATGTAGCTTTGGTGACCATGTGGCCCTTGATAGGGCGACAGGGGCCACACCCTTAAAACCTATTTCATCTATTTCTCCAGAAGCTTAAGGCATAGAAAACTGAAACATTTTGTTAGATAAGGAGGATTCTAAATTGCATCTATGACCTCTTCTCAGTAGGAAACCACATTTGGCACACCTTTTCAATTTTTTAAACGTTGCATTTATTTGACCAACCAAATGTTATAAATAAAAGGTCAATTTACCAAAACAAATACTATAAGGAAAAGACGAAGTCCAATCAGAAAACTACATCGGACTGAAACAAACATGGCGGCCTTCCTGTCGAAGTCCGTCGAATGAAAAAATTGCAATGAAGGAGTAGCGCGTTAAAAGTGCAGATCGATGTATTTTACTTCATTTCACGTTTAATAAATCACAATCTGTCACTGCAAGTATTGGAACACCGAAGCTACCGGGAAAATGATTGTTTGAAAGGATTTGACGAACTTAATGAATCGAGGTCAACTGACACAAAAAAAGAACGTCAGTGATTGGCTGTAGCAAGGACAATAACTAGAGGTTGGTGAGGGTATTGCTTGAAAACCAGAAACGCCAAGGGTCGACAGGAAGGGTTAGATAAGCCAAGTCCGCGACTGGCGTTTAATCTCAGCATAGAAAGATGAACTATTGATTTATTATTTACCAGGTTCAAAAAGTACCAAAGTAACTGCATCAACATTATGATTTCAAGGCATCGTAACAACTGTACCTTTCTGACTGCAATGCATTGTCATCTGCGTCCTTAGCAAGTCCTGAGCAAGAGAATAAAATACTGCATCCGTACCTACAAAAGCTTTAGCAACTTAAATCTTTATCTTACATTTCTCAAATATTAACGCTATTTTTCCTCTACTAAATGCATTTTTTGACTTAACGAATAATATCCTTCTTGCATCCAATTGAATTATATCCCGTAAATATACATTTAATGCTGAAAACAAAATAGTGGAAAAACGGAGTTCAATTCAATTCATTTTTACTGACAAGATAAATATTACATCATTAATGGTCATTGTTTCTTAAATACTTCTACAAAAAATCATGTTGTTACTATTATTCATAAAAAGACGATATATGAAAGCATTTTTGTTATCCGCATACACCAATTACTCAACTGCAAAATAGGTTCCATATTCCTCAATCTAATAACAAGCACTAAACATCTAAGATGTTTAACCGTCCGCAACTTGCCTACTTTAAGATACATATTTTTTGCTCATTTGTAATCATTAAATGTCTCGATTTTATTACAGAAAGCGATTTATGCAGTAGGGACAGACTTAAACTGATGCTAGAGCAACGAGCTTGTGTGTGATAAAAGAGAAGACATTGAAGTAGAAGCAGATGTCAGGACAGAATATTATGTTTTTCACATTCGTTAAACCAATCTTCAAAATAGTCACTTTTAGAATGAAAATTATATAATTGTGTTAATCTTGCGTGAACGCTGTTTATTGCTTTCAAAACTTCCTAAACATTTCAAGTTATTTAAGGATTGTTTTACATGTTTTGTGCCTCTATCGATGTGTAACAGCAACAAATTTGTTGCTGTTATACATCGATAGAGGCACAAAACATGTAAAACAATCCTTATAATTACAAAATCAACATTTTAACAAAGATTTTCCTGATTATTTTCAAAAAATCTGTCATCAATGTCGTGAGATTGTGGTTAAACTTTGTTACACGAAACAATACAAAGTTGAGTCAAAATTGAGAACTCCATAAACTAAAACGGCCGAAGATTTAATTTCGTTTTCGCAACCATTGACACCAATGGACTATACATGCATGGAGGAGGGGGATAGGTCTTCATTGATGAATTGTCGTTGAATTTTGTAGTAGTAAATTTTGTTGATATTTAAGGATGATCAGCTCATGAAATTTGATGAACCATGATCATTACATTTAAAATTTTGTGTATAGTTGATCGATTTGACTAGCATTCATGCGATGTTTGATAGTTTACGATGTTCAACATTAATTAGATATGAGTTTAAATAATCTTACACTATCTGAATAACAGTCTCTGCTACAATTGGATAAAATAACTTTAACAAATGACCCGACGATCACATGGTAAGTACAAAAGCTAATATTGACCACATGAACACATGATGATTCTTTGTCAGTTCCTTTGAAGAACTGACGACCAAATTTATTACAAAGGATATTATATTCAAACTTACATCAACAGGTAAAATAACCCTGCAGGCTGATGTATTTCATAGCATTGTGATGTTCTGGTTTGTCGGCAACAATCGCTAACAATTGTAATCAGCTCGTTATCTGAACTTTGGAAAGTCAAGATCAAGTCAAGAAAGAAAGATGATTGATCCCGATTCCACAGATTCATTAACAGAGGACTTGACTGGTTCCTTAGCTTGGTATACAACATACATTCATAGTTTTGGTTGCACACCATTGCTAGTCAACGACATCCATATCATCTGATCGTCGTCTACACAAGTCCCACAATATCTGCACACGTACACATCAGTGATTCATAGACCAAGGAACATAGCCCTAGCTGTTAGTTCACTTACTGGATCTGTTCCAGCATATAGCAGTTTACATCAGGTCCCGCCAATCAGTAACACCCCCCTCCCAACTACCCCCTCCCTTATGAGCAGTCTACCAACCACCTGTCTCTCAATCAGCTAATGGCTGCCTAAGTATGTGTGTTGAATATCATACGTCTGTGCAATTGACTTTCTCCAATATTTCGACATGATGTGTTCAGTTAAAAAAGTTAGGCTCTTTGGTGGTTGCTTTTTATAAGGGTTCTTAAGGTGTCTTCTATCTTAAATGATAAACCTTATACCTTTACACACTTTTGCAAGCCATATAATATGTAATTTGAATAGCCGGAAGTTTACCGAAATGAACAAAGTCAGAATTACCTTGTCAAACTGTAGGAAGTTTTCCCCATTCGTAAAACCGATGTATGGCTTCACTTCTCATTGTTTTCTTTCTAGAATCATTTTCTATTGTCAAACAGTCAAATCCCAAAAGAAAAGAATATATTAACCTGAGGAACATGTTGCGTTATATACCGTGTGTAAATAATATATATGCATGGAAAGAAAAAACGACGAACAACCATTCTAATTAATTGAAATTCTTCTCATTCGTAATTCTTGGTATATATTAGATATTGACTCAAACTAACAAATTACCCAAAATAACTTATTCTGCTCAATTTTAGACAGAAAGACAGACGGACAATTTTGTAAATTTCAGGCCACTTACCACAACAACCTTTTTTTACGTGTTGACTGAAAGTGGGGGGACTAAAATCAAATGAACAAGTTAATAATCCTATATTTCAAACATCAAGCCCAAAAAATATTAAATGCATTTGGTTGCGTTATAAAATGTTCGAGCTGAGTTGCTTACTTCACAAACAAATATCTGACTATACACGTTTTCCGAACATTTCTTTCACGCACATATCAGTCACCACACATGCATGTTGCTATGCAGCTAAAAGTTATTCCATTTGCATATCCATGGGAAGCTGAAAGAAATGCGAAGAAGAGACATGTATCCATTACGTTTCATTATCATGAGACGACGAAGATTGGTGATGCACCACGTGCAGACATAACTGTCCCGATCTTAGTCAAAACCACTTGCTTAGAAAGAAGTGGGAGTCTGGTTTATGAAGGCTACGATGGATGGGCCATGGCTAAAAGACAGAACCTCTTCACGAAGCATTGGCAAAGCTGACAGTGTCCCCATTTATTTCATTAGAAGAACTATGTACGTATAATGGAGTGACTGTAGTTACTGTTATAGTACCACTCGACCATAGAAGTATTTGCAGTTGTTGTTTTAGTACTCATTCCTACAATGTGGGTAAGAAAACCATTCTTATGTCGTCAGTCTTGGCAACAAATGGATTCGAAAAAGGATTCTTATCATGGACATGTAAAATGGACCTCTGGGCAATTGTTGGTCCTTTCCGGTTGATGTTTGCTAACGACCATTTTTGTACTACAGACTATAATGGAAAGACGCTCAACCACTGTCAAATAGGAAATATACGCAATGTTAAACCTACAAAGACGGGACAACAGCAAAATATGATATATATACTGAGGTACAAAAGAAACTTTACACCACGATTATTTTCGATAAAAAGTTTGTAGATGTATTTGATTATCGCATGATCACAATTAAACATATTTACAGCAGTTTTATCGAAGTTTATGGTGTCTGGTTTCTGTTTTATCAAATATGTTTGTTTAATGTAGGAAGGGGTAAAAACAAAATGTACAGAAAACATTCCCCCTACCATGTTTAAATGTTGTAAACATTTAAAGAATAAGGTTCATTTATTGATTTTAACGTAGATTTTAACGTCTATAATTATGTCCTTTAACAGAAGTGTTTAATCAAAATGAATTGTTTAGCATTTTTATCATTAAACAAACCATTTTTGTAAAGAGAAATATAAAACCACTCAGAAATATTCCTCGACATATGATTAATCTCCTGTATTTCTCAGTTTTCAAGTGCTACGTTGCTCAATATAAGAATACAAGTTGGCCATTGCTCAAAATAGAAATACAAGTTTCCCATTTCTCAACATAAGAATAAACGTCGACCATTGCTCAACATAAGAATAAACGTCGGCCATTGCTAAACATAAGAATAAACGTCAACCATTGCTCAACATAAGAATAAACGTCGACCATTGCTAAACATAAGAATAAACGTCGACCATTGCTCAAAATAAGAATAAACGTCGACCATTGCTCAACATAAGAATAAACGTCAACCATTGCTCAACATAAGAATACACGTCTACCATTACTCAAAATAAGAATAAACTTCGACCATTGCTCAACAAAAGAATACAAGTTGCCCATTGCTCAGCATAAGAATAAACGTCAACCATTGCTCAACATAAGAATATAAGTCAACAATTTCTCTACATACATAGGAATAAACTCGACCACTACTCAACATAAGAATGAAACGTGACCTTCCTCAACATAAGAATAAAACTTGACCATTGCTGAACATGCATATGAATAAACTCGTCCACAACTCCACGTACATAAGAATAAAACCCGACCACAGACCATATACGTAAGAATAAGCATAAACCTCTGCTCTACATAAATGTGAATAGGAATCGACTACTTAAGTAAATGTGAAAAACCACCGACAATTGTGTCATATACATCTCACTTGACCAATGTATACCATTGCAATGATACTTTCCCGCTGAAGTAATTATAAGTCCATCAGTAGTCTATAACTTTACAGTGAGGTATCTACTTCACACTTTGTTGATAGTGGAACGTGGATGCCGTTCTAGTCCACAAATACTGACACATAAAGACATGTGATAAGTCTTAAAGGGGCAGTAGCACGTGTTTTGATAATTTTATATTTCAAAATTTTAACTGATAATTGCAAGTTAATGCTAAATGTGTTAATTTGTCAGTGTCATAAATCTCATTATACAAGCCAATCATCCACAGTCAGAGGACAAAGTATGAAGATTCACCTAAAATTCATTGGCGGCCATTTTATGTGAACACCTTTAATTCATTTTGTGAAAGAAAAGGCAATTGCATGGCTAAACTTTACGTTATATATTTGAATTATTACTGCTCCATTTTGTTTAAATACATTGCCTTTCAATTGGAACCATTTATTTTCATTTTCCTGACATCACCTTATATTCCCCAAAAAACGTGCTACTGCCCCTTTAAAGGTGGTGCTTGGAGTAGGTGGCTCCATCTCCTTGCGCTGGTATCTTACATACTGTTTACTATAGGGCTTGTGGTTTTCTATATCAGATTTAAATAGCGTTAAAGAGCCACTCCGTGAGTTGTCAGGGAACATATACATATATGCCAAACATACAATAGTGAAATCTGATCGAGAAGTATCGATTGTTGAAGGAAAGCATCATTTTAAAGCTAATCGACGTAGTTTACTGCCAAGACGCGCGTCAATCGGTCAAACATTATTTAGAAACTTATCTAAAGCAGTCAGAATGAAAGTTACGAGTTGAACTTGTTTGATAGGTTATATTTTAGGATTCATGGAATTTGGACGTGTGAATTTGGCTTTTGTACGACTATTTAAGAATGTCATATAAAACAAGTTTTCGTCACCCATTTGGCATTTTGGAATGAATATGTCAGATAATTTGAAGTTATATCGTGAATTGTTCCATTTACTTTCGTATCAAAGTAAATCAGTATATGATGAAAATCACGGAGTGGCTTTTTATGTGTATTCGTATTCGCGCAGAACCTTAATAGGTCCATGGATGCAGCAAAATGTTTCGATACAGTAAGATGGCAAATAAAAGAGGTTAAACATGAGGTGGTGTTTTGGAGGCTATTTTTTCTCTTGGGTAAACCTCCTACAATAGTGAAATCTGATCGAGAAGTATCGATTGTTGAAGGAAAGTATCATTTTAAAGCTAATCGACGTCCTTCACTGACAACAGAAACATGTTTGAAAGGCTATTAGTAACTATAGTATTCACGTCAGCTGGACGTGTGAATTTGGCCTTTGCAAATATATACATGTATGACTATTTAAGAATGTCATTGAAAACAAGTTTTCGTCATACAATTGGCATCTTTGAATGAGTATATGAGATAAATTGAATACATATCCTGAATTTTAATATTTACTATGGTTGCAAAGCAAAACAGTGTGTGGTGAAAATCACGGAGTGGCTCTATCATGTGTACTCGAATTAGTGTAGAAAATTAATATGTCCATCGATGCAGCAAAATGTTCCGAGATAGTTAGATGACATATAAAAGAGGTTAAGAGGTATAAATATTTATATGATTGGGCCTTGATAGTACTAGAGACAGCGGTTCAGGATTTAAAACATGATATAAACCTCAGATGTCAAAATTGTGAGGTTATATTCTTTTCTCGGATAAGCTTCCTTTAAGGGACATATGATACATCACAGGGACATTGTATAGATAAACCCAGGGACTTTCTAGTCTGTGGAGAGGTTTATATCTTTAATATACCATTTGCATATCAAAACTTTGACACAAATGACAAAACATGTTAATATTAACGTTTTTGTAAATTCAGTAATTCAAATTGGAATTTATTGTCAAGACCAGCTTGTCTTTGTTTTGTATTTTTTTCAACTACGTTATGACTCAATTTCCTCCCTCTGTGATTTGGCAAAAACTAATTAAGTAGAAAAGTAGACACGTGTGTAAAATAGTTAATTACAAGACAAAGACAGGAAACACTATGTTTAGATTTTAATTGTTGGCATGGTTCCCTTATATTATATTTGATCATTGGGGTACGCCAGTTTTGGAATATTCTTCAAACAGCAAGAAACAATCTGAACAGATGATGACATGGTTTATTATATACATTCAAAAGACATAAATATAGACTAAAGAAAAAAACTAACGCCATCCATTCTCAAAAGAGATTAACTACCAAAGCATCCTTTAGACTTCATTGGTATACGCCAGTTCTGAAATATTATTCAAATTGTATGAAAGAATCTAGACAGATAATAACACGGTTTTATTGTATGTTTAAAAGAAATAGATAAAGAATACAGTAAATAGAAAAATGACGTAAGCCATTTCAAAACGAGATTAACTACCGAAGCATCCCTCAGACTCAAACAAGTTCTTAAAAGGGGAAATCGTGTAAAATCCAACACATGTTCCGGTATATAGACTTGACTATCTGAAGTGCTCTTAAGCGCCAAATCAGTATTAAGTGATGCACATTGAGATGGTAGCAATCATGCTTTTGTACAGGTAGGTGCGTGCTTCTGTGTTTCTGGTTAAAGGGACAGTCCTATCAGGGTATTTTTGTGGTAAAGAAATTTTGATTTTGTGGATTTCTTTATCAAGTTGTCAAATATAAATCAACACAAATTTTACCCCAGTAACATATTTCAACCTGGTGGTGTTATGTAAACATGAAACATATTAAGCATCATATACATAATTTGAAGTGTCCTCTTGAATTTCGTTTCCACAATAAATACCCGATAGGACTGTCCCTTTAAATGCAAGTGTTGAATACATGTATAGTTACTTACAGTTGAAGTGAAACAATTGTACAATATAGGGTATAGTATTAATAGTCAATTATAAAAAAAAATTCACGGCATGCTTAGTTACGTATAAGGGGACGGTATATATATGTGATATATTGAATTAACGTTGATCCAACGTTATTCCGTTATCAACGTCGGTAACAAGTTTAAACTTTATAAACGTTTTTATAAAAAAATGTGCTTTCTGCAACAAAATTTAAACCTGAATCGGATTTTGTGAAAAAAAATCGAATTAGATTTATTAACCATGGTCTCTCACATTATGTGATGTAACAAAATGAATTTAAATTATTCCAGAGGTATATAAATTCTTGAGAATGCTAAACCCTTCATACTCTCAGTTTATTCAGCAATGAGCGGGTAACAAACTCATCCAGCGTGAAACGTCTGCTGTTACTTACAGTCAGGGGCAAAAGAAAGGATACCATATAAAATGAATGATAGATTAAGCTACGAGTGATAATTATGGCTGAAACAGGGTTATTTCATGTCTTCAAGAGCTAGCTTAACTAAGTTTTTAATTTCAAAGCTAGATCTGTTACCTCTTTGAAATACACTCCTTTCAAAAACGCCGTTTTAAAATCTCCATAACTAGACGGAAGGAAAGTGAAAATGGCCCTTTTGCTTGTTTTTAAACCAAGTTAGAGGCAAATGCGTGAACAAATTATCTTCTACCAGGGTTATTGATATTGATAACATCTTAAATATATTAGATCTTTACATTTCACAAGTTGTTTATTCCAATTCCAAAATTTATGACCGAAAATGACATTGAAAAGGGTGCTTTGGGACCTCTCGCGTATTTGAACCGTCTTACAATTATAAGTATCATACTTTGATGGTTGAAGTTGTGAGTACTTCTTCACAACTGGTGTGTCGATCACAAGGGTTCGTAGTCGCATTTCAGTTACAACAGGATTTTGTTTTGTACTCTTTTGAAAAGTTAGTATCGTTTCTTTTGCCCCTGAGTGTATATTGATAGCGGTCGACTGGGCAATGCACATGACCACTTGCCACTTGAAAAAAACTGACACCGCATGTTGAAAACAACACTGATATTTACAACCACATGCACATTAAACGTGTCTTAATGTGTTGTATATAACAGTGAAAGACTAGGAAAGAGAACATACCTCCAGTGAAACCGACATTCTCTACACGGTTCAGAGAAAACAGAACCCGTGTATTGATAAGCGTGCATGTGCTGATTTCTTTAACAGATTATAACCTGCTTCTGGAATGCGGTAGACAAACCTGGAGTGTATTGCCTGAGCACAGAAAGAGAGAAACAGAGCTTATATTACTTTAGTTTTTGTCATTTTCTGTGATAAGTAAAAAAAGTGATATGTCAAGATAATGCCACGTTAAACCATATGTCAAAATAATTCAAACATCGTTTTCGTAATATCATATATTTTTTGCAATTGCATGAATTCGATGCAAGTCATTAACCTGATAGTATTATTTTTCACTTGAGTGACGTAAATAGCATATTTTCAACTTGAATTTCAAAGGACACTGTTTAAAGAAAAAAAGTTTTCTAATACTTCAAAAGTATTAAAGAAAATATGTGATAGGTGTTTGTCAAATACCACTGATATTAACGTTTGAATAATCTATTATTGCTTCACTGCAGTTACCGTCATCGGTGAATGCACAGTAAATGCGATGTTTATCTCATCGAGTGCCGTATAGGTAATAGAGGATACTTAATGTTGTTTTCCAAATACCAGGTTTATTTCATCGAGTCATACTGGTTAAAGTTGATATTTCACGAGTTGCGCAGCCACGAGTGAAATATCAACTTTACCCATGTCACGAGATGAAATAAACCTGGTATTTGGAAAACTACATTAAGTATTCTATTTATTATCTGATTTTTCAATGAAATATGCAATTAAATTAAAATGACTTTAAAACTGGAAAGTTACCCCATTTTGTTCACATGGCTGAAAGTAGTTCCGGCACCTGACCAGTGACTATATCATATATCGTCACTGGTCACAGTGAAAATATCATATATCGTCACTGTTGTCTGATAGACAGTTTATTTCACTGATAAAACCCAGTATATCATTGCTGATCATATAATAAAAGTTAATATTTTACGAGTGACGCAGTATAATATTGTGTACTGTAGCATGATAGACGCTCTAGATTGCTGATGAAACACAGAATTTCATTGCTGATCGTTTAATGAATATCAAACGTTGTTTGTCACATACGAGTGGCGTAGACTAAATAAATATTTCAAGGGTTGAGCCAATAGTGAAATTATCAACTTTACCTTCGCCATTCCAAGTGATGAACATCATATCTACAAACATCGTTTAATATTATATGTATCATTTGTCTTTAAATGTTTTGAATCATTGCAGAACCTTAAATGGGCCCCGTCTGTTTGCGGCCCCATGGAAGATGGTACTCCGCGGACCAAGCAACTAAGTCCCAACTTCAATGATGAAAAATATTTGTTGTGATACAACAAAATTATGATAACATAAAGAGAACACTTTGCTAGTTCTCATATGACGTTTAATCTAACATTCAGTAACAATTGTTTCGCAAAGCCACGCTCGTAGTGTTTTGTCTAACAGTTAGAGTCGCAATTTTACAACGGAACGGCTAGGTCCGAACTATCGTCAAAACGGTAAATAACCTTTCAATTATGAACACTATTGCGTAAATAACAACAACAGGTGATGATTACATGTGTAAACAGTCTGATAACAGTATACAAGTGAGCTGGCATTCTTGTACTATTGTAATCTAAGTGTTATTATTCGAGCGAACGCTTTACCCCTGGCGACCCGACCTAATCGCGTTACTTATGGATAGGCGGATATGAACATGTCACTGCATGTCGGTTGCAGACACCGGTTTCGGTCGACTGAATCTAGTTAACTCCGCGAGTTACACTGATATCACGAGTCATTTGAATAACTTGAGAATTATTATGAATTGTCGAAAAACTGCATTTTATATCGCGAAGAAAATAGTCTTGATATTCGATGGAGATCCGGCAAATAAAACTTGACTGTTGCTTAGTCACGGCGATAACAATACCGAAATAGTAAAACCTATGTATAATTATATTATAGATATATATTTAAGAATCAAACTTTACCTTTAAAATGATGGTTACATGCTTTAAATTGATTGATGAAAACACATAAAAGGCTTAGAGTTTTGATTTACCACTAGATTGTATGTCATCAGCTTTTAAAACATGATTCTACCAATTTTAACGTATGGTTTGGAGATTTGGGGGTATTTTTTGTTATCTTAAAATGGCTTTTGATAGATTATCTACATTACAAATTTCTTAAAATGTCGACTGGACTGCGTAAATCTACACCACATTTGACGATCTATGGTGAAATGGGTACGTTGTACTAGAACCCAAATTATCATCAAACATATAAAAGATCTTCAGAGCATGTTATTATTCTGGCGTACACTTACTTTCACTTTTGCCGAAAATTGTGAAATCCTTTCAAATCATGAAAAGTTGTATTTAACACCAAGTTTATCCAAAACAAGTCCATAGTTACATGTACGTTGTATCCAAACTTGATAACACTATCGTCTTAAGTAAAGTATTTGTTAAACCTTCGCTTTATCGTTAATCCTGGCTAGTCACGAGAGCTTGACAGATAAGTCCTGCCGACAATGGAGGGAAAATATTGAAAGCAGTTCTTCTAATGGTATTGTGTTCGATTTTTCTTAGAAAACATTATAATTTGAACAATATATATTTCCCCAAAATTCAATTTGAATTTATTTTCTATGTTTCCTCACCTCAAACAATAATTGACTGTGTTAGGGTTTTGCGAGGAAAGAACGCATGAATTAATTATGCATTCAAAATGTTATTGGATATGAGTTTTATAACATCTTCAGATGTGAAACTTTTTACCCAAATAGAATATATTATTATTCAACAAAGCGAAGATACATATTCCCAAATGTATCTTCGCTTTGTTAAATTGTGACACCTTAATGCACCATGAACTAAAATGATTTTCAAAATTCATTACTATCCAACAGTCCCTGTAAGAAATGGCGCATAAGAAGATAAAAAGTTTGATATTCTGATATTGCAAACTTGCTCTTGTCCTCCCTTGGTGGTTCTTAAGTGCATAAAGATTTATTGATTGATTTTCATTATTCACATGAACTATTTGATCGTTGACCTTAACGATAATTTGTTATTTTCACTGATGACTGATAGAAGATTTATTTCACTGAGAGAATGCAATATTTCATTGCCAATTAAAAAATGAAAATGACTATTTTTAACATTTCATTGGCTTCATCCGTGCCAAAATACAAAACTTGTACAAGTTCATAACTATCTCTATATAAAACTTCAAAAAAATACATTCAACAAAATATCATTCGAAAGACATCGTCTTAACTTATTGAATTTCTTTTTAAAAAGCTTGCTTGCAAGTGGAAAGGCGTCGTATCCAGGCATATCCACCTTCCAAATGCCTTGTCCCGAGTATTTTATTACGAAAGTTGTCCCAAGCATTTTATTACGAAAGTTGTCCCTAGCATTTTATTACGAAAGTTGTCCCAAGCATTTTATTTCGAAAGTTGTCCCAAGCATTTTATTTTGAAAGTTGTCCCAAGCATTTTATTACGAAAGTTGTCCCAAGCATTTTATTTCGAAAGTTGTCCCAAGCATTTTATTAAGAAAGTATCTGTGTGAAGAACTAAGCGTACAGCTCTCACACTTAACGAAACAATGCAAAAACAGCATAAAGCACTTGTGGTACTACCTCGTTAAGTTGGTTTTACGATTCCCAGAAGCACTTTGTATGTATACGCTAGTCTGATATCATATCTGTGTCGGAATCCCTGTAAATAGCAGAGATTCGTGATCTTCACAAGAAATGGCAGTGGGTATCTTTTTGCGAATCTTTTACGAATCTCCTTTTTTAGCTATGCCTCATTCATCTTCATAGACGACAGAGACATTAGTCATAAAACAGAGCTTCATTCTCTTACAGCCAAGTAGAAAATAAGTGTTGCATTCTTTATATTCATTAGTATCCTCTGCTTCATGACAGTCAATTTTAAAATTATTCTTCATGAGAATGAGGAGAAACTCTTTAATTCAAGACAGTCACAAGTAAAACTCTATTCATTACAGTCAATAGTAAAACTCTACATCATAAAAGTTACAAGTAAAACTCACGTCATGACAGTGACAAGTGAAACGTTAACTCATTACAGTCAATAGTAAAACTGTACTTCATAAGAGTTGATAGTAAAACCCTACTTCTTGACCGTCACAAGTAAAACTCACGGCATGCCAGTCACAAGTAAAACCCTACTTCTTGACAGTCACAAATAAAACTCACGGCATGCCAGTCACAAATAAAACTCACGGCATGCCAGTCACAAGTAAAACCCTACTTCTTGACAGTCACAAATAAAACTCACGGCATGCCAGTCACAAATAAAACTCACAGCATGCCAGTCACAAATAAAACTCACGGCATGACAGTCACAAGTAAAACTCTACTGCATGACAGTCACAAGTAAAACTCTACTTCTTTACAGTCACAAATAAAACTCACGGCATGCCAGTCACAAATAAAACTCACGGCATGCCAGTCACAAGTAAAACCCTACTTCTTGACCGTCACAAATAAAACTCACGGCATGCCAGTCACAAATAAAACTCACGGCATGCCAGTCACAAGTAAAACCCTACTTCTTGACAGTCACAAATAAAACTCACGGCATGCCAGTCACAGATACAACTCACAGCATGCCAGTCACAAATAAAACTCACGGCATGACAGTCACAAGTAAAACTCACGGCATGCCAGTCACAGATAAAACTCACGGCGTGCCAGTCACAGATAAAACTCACGGCATGACAGTCACAAATAAAACTCACGGCATGACAGTCACAAGTAAAACTCACAGCATGCCAGTCACAAATAAAACTCACGGCATGACAGTCACAAGTAAAACTCTACTGCATGACAGTCACAAGCAAACCTATACTTCATGACAGTAAGAAGTAGAGCTCTATTTTAGTTTATGCGAAATCTTGAACAATACGTTTTTCGTAAGGCCAACTGTAGCGATTTATCAAGATATATTTCATGAAATCATCAGCTATTGGCTTGGTTTCATATAATTTGTTCAAATATACCATTCAAAAGCAATAATAAAATATCAAAATGTTCATTTATTGGAAGAAAATATCTTTTGATTGTGCCAAACCGAAAAACAATGTTCTATCGCTTTCAAAATATACTTACTTCCTACCCCCTGTTGTTTTGCTAATGTAAGCATTCTTCCTGCAATAGATGTCGCTGGTTGGAATCCAGCATAAACAGATTATGTGTATCTTTACTGAAGGCTCTTCTAAATACTGAGAACACACACGTTTGTTATATTTGTAAGCTTTAATGTAGAAACAACCCTTACTTCACCATGAATGACAACAATCTTAGAGGTAAGGGTATGGTGATAGAAGAAGACGAATATTTTTTTATTCCCGTCTGTGTCTAGTGCTTTTACCAGTAGTACGTACAAAACATTACAGACATAAATCATTTCATGTGAAATATAAAGCTCCCGGCCTATGATACATCATACAGTACAATAATCCATAAATTATATTATAAAATATAGATGCTATTAAAGTAAAAAACATTTGGTAATACATTGGATAAATTAGATAGGTTGGTCAATTTTAAATACAATATTTATGTTAGACGCAACCTTCTCCGATACATTATATTTATTAATGCAGATTATGGCTAACAGAACCTACTGCTTGATGAAATATATATTTCCTGGTCAGATAGAAATTTAGAGGACACCAACAACCAACCAGTATCTTATCAATCGTTATGTAACTTATCAGCCATATGGACTTAAAGTAGCTTGGTTTGCCAATGGTATTATTTAATCGAGTACAGTGAAAGGCAAGTCCCAATCTAAAAGGTAAGAGTTAAATCCTTGGGTAGATACGAAATAGGAGAGTTAAATAAGGCTCATTTGTTGTTTTGTTTCTTATCTAAATGATGCGTCAACGAATTAAAGTTCACCAAGGCACTTTATGTCGACAACATCTTTCATTTGCTTTTATTTTAAATTTAATTTCCAACGTTCTGTTTACTTATTTTAAAACTTATTTAGTTTTAACCCTTGTGTGTTTGATCAGATATGAAAATTTAGTAGTCATTACATAGCCTGATGAGTAAACTCCTGTTTTCCAATTTACAAATCATGGTTGTTTTATATAAAACATTGATTATCACATCGCACCACTCTTACGTAATTCAATATTTAGATTTTCTCATCGAAGTGTCTTCTGATATAAGCAACAGTACATCAAAGATTAAGATAAAAAGTATAACGAGAAAAGTTTTACTGTGTCAAACGTACACAACAGTTAAAGTAAAACAATAACAATCTTTATTTGTGTAAAGAAAGACAAGGCAATTTTAAACCGCTTTGAGCCACCAAATTAAATATAACAATTCAGCACAAAATCCCCCACGGACGTTATAATAAATTAAAATCATTGTTGTTTAGTGTTGTTTCATATATTTCTGAAATGCTGTGCAGTGCTTGTTAAAGCGAAATTCTATCTAAAGCTGAGCGTCAATCAAGGCAGCAACATCCCGTTTCTTGGTATGACGCGACCGGAAGTCGAACCAATTCTACTAGGTAATAACCATTGACAAATAACTTCATGTGTAATGCTGCCAGGTCATCTCGAAAAAGAATGAATCAAATAAGTCTCTTGCTTCATATTTTACGAATGCTTTATTTACTTTGGCCATATCATATTTTCAAAATATTTCTGGTCGTATGAAATATTGCAATGGGTTACAGCTAGTACATAATTATTTAAAAAATCGATGTGTTGGGTATGTGCTACTAATATACAATCCGAACAGTCTCTTATTTATTATATCCGATGTCAATGTCAGACCGATTTCAATGCAATATTTGTAATGACGATTTCATCAACGATTTCATCGTTAGATTGATATAGAATATTCAACATTAGGATATCTTGTGAATGGGAACAACACCATAGATTGATTATCATAATCATTCTTTTTCGATAATTTAAACAGAGAGTTACAAATCATGAAAGTCTATAAATTCTGTGATAAAACATGCAGAAAAATCGATAAACTCGAGGTGAAAAGTTAGAACAATAAAGGTAAGAACATCATCGACCGATATCCAAAAGTTGATAATGCAGAAGAATATGGATGACAACTTCTTTGTTTATTGTATGCGACGTCTTCTTGTGTCGTTCTCAAGAAGAGGACACAAGAACAACACAAGAATCTGTGTCGAAAAGTCGCATACAAAGAACAAAGAAGTTGTCATCCATATATTCCTCTGCATTATTGTCATTGCAACTTCTAATATGGCTCTCAAAGAAGTTATTTAAAAGTTGGTTAAACGAAATAGAGAACAAGTTCAACTGATTGCCAAATTCATTATTGCAATACTACGACGACTCGGTGTAAATTCGTACACCTTTATCAAGCACAAAAAAAATGTGCGAAGAAGAGGAAGTGTAACAATTCTGTAACATTCTGTTTTTTTCTTCATCACTGGTCTCATTACCTTATCGTGGTGTGGTGGTTTGTGTGCTTCTGCGACCCCGAGAGCTATGTCAGCTGGAGCTTTTTTGCTCCTGGTAAGGTCACCCAAGCTGGACAGGTCGACGGGTAGAAGCCAGACCAAACGTGAGTCCTTGTAAAACCTGCTTTCTATCTCTAACCATGCCTTTCTTTCCGTCTTTTCCCTCAACCTTTCGATCTCTTTCTCCCTGATCTGTCTACTCTCTTTTGGATGGCAACATCCACGTGTTTAATAACTGAAATATTGTTCGAAACACGATAAACGCCAACTCACTCACTCACACTCACTGTTTTTTCTCAGCGCAGTGGTTAATGCGCTCAATTTTGTTTTCTGGGGGTAGTTATTCTGAAATGTCTTAATGATGCTGAGAACTGTTTTATTTGCCGCGATGAGTTTTAAGGTACAGAAAAGCCAAGTGAAATAATCAAACTTGAGGTCAATGTCGGGTCAGACGGTCAACGTATTAAGATATTTGAGTTGTTCGACAGATAAGATATCTTACAATGCTATCTGCGGAAAAGTACTAAGTGTCGCTTGTGTTAACTCTCTCCTACATCCTCAATGAAAGAACAGGTGAGTCGGTGAAAGGGGAAGTAAAGTGTTTAACAGAATGTAAGGTACACTCAGGGGCAAAAGAAACGATACCATATGAAATATTTAATAGCTTAAGCTATTAGAGATAATTACGGCTGAAACAGGGTCATTTTATCAACTAAGTTTTATATTTCAAAGCTATATCTGTTAACGCTTTTGAAAAACATGCCTTTCAAAAAACGCCGTTTAAAAATTCCCTTAACTAGACGAGATGGAATAGTGAAAACAGCCCTTTTAAACCCAACTTACAGACAAAATGCATGAACAAATTAATGTCCATCAAGTTGATTTATTTTGAGTAAATTTTTATTTCAATTCAATTCCAAATAACATAATTGAAAAAGTTGTTTTAGGTCAGCTCGTGTAATTGAACAGTCATGCAATTCAAAGTATCAGACTCTGGTGTTTGAAATTGTGAGTACTGCAACAAAGTAAATTCGTAGTCGCATTTCATTTACGACAGGATTTTGTTTTGTACTCTTTGAAAAGTTGATGTAGCTACCGCTTGTAAATGTGTGCGGAAATTAAAAAAGATCTTTAAACAGTATTTCGCTCAATGTTTATCGTAAAACAGTCATTATCCTCTTCATATATGACACGTTTTTAACCGACGCATATTATGTTATCAATTGACCTGAAATCGGTCTGCTCATTTCATTTGACACCTGGTAAGAGAATTCCGTTTTTGTATAAACGTGGCACGTTTACACAGATAAGACTTCATATCATACATTTGTGACAATTCAAATGTTTAAATAAACTGTAAAGGCAATCGTTGACACAGCACATATGTGGTATGTCCAAAACAATGCAGGCATTTTCCGTATGAGGCAACGGGTCAAAGTAATATTATAATCTCTGCAACAAACTATTATTTGCAATTACCGTCTCTATCCCGTGTATTTTACCAAACGCTTTTCGAAAAACAATTTATCCACTATGAGTTTTAATCCTCGAAGGACACGAAAACTAGTATGAAAATGCTGCTTTCTGATTGGTTCATCTTTAACCATTCACAATTTACGAGCCATTCACATTCCTCCGCGCCATATTCATAAACTACACTCGGTGAACATTGTGTTTACAATAAACTTGCAGGCGACGGCAATATGAATTTCACTTTCTGCACTGGTTTGACCTAATCACATTGATGTTTCGAAAGTCAAACGATTTCCACATATTTTACTAACTAGTCATGTTAGAATGGAGATAAATAAATTATTATTATTATTATTATTATTTCACTATGGGGTATAATGTTGTACATTCTTTAACCCTAAATAAACTTTTCAAACGCGCAAGGTCGGTTTGAAACTAAATTTAGGGGTAGAGAATGCGCAACAAACACCCCCTCCTCCACCTAAATTAAATCCTTATTCTTTATGACCACTGTATTGAATGAAACCCTGACAAAAGTGTTTTTAAAAGTATTTTAAGTCTTATTTAAAAAATGGGACAGCAAAACGTATATTCTTCATGTATTTAACACTTCGTTACCAACAGTGAAGGATGATGGTTGAATCATTTGATCCTTTGCGAACATATATTAAACAGCTGTGTATTCATGGGGCTATAACATTGTTTTTGCTCTCTATATTTTCTGTTTGGTCAGCTTTCAGGGTATCTTAAAGATCTATATTCAAAATGTAGTGAACTTCAATATTTTAAAAGTATTTCTTATGTTTTCATTGTATCTTTTGCAAACCTTCGCAACCGACCTAGAGAAAATCTGACCAACAATCATTTAGAAGATGAATAGTTGCGTTTGTAAAATTTCAGGTATTCATTGCTATTCAACGACCGCAAATTTAGTTTAAATCCGACGGCGTAAGCCGGAGGTTTTAACGCTTAAATTTGCACGTAGACGAAGTGTTGACAATCACGTCGACATCAGTTTTTGTTCTGTTATGTGAGTTATTACTCCGAAATTTGGGGCCAAAATCAGTTTATTGTTTTGTTATAATCTGCAGAAATGTTTTGTTAACATATTTCTGGTATATAATGCAAAAGGTAAAAAAAATGTCTTTTACGAAGTTCTTCTCCGCTCTTTCCGCATTGCGATGGCCGGTTGTTGAAGACTCTAAAACATCATTTGACGTTGACTTGCACGTTTATAAAATTCATTATACAGATGGATTTTGATCTTGTGTTAAAAGGAGTAATTGCAGGACTTTGCCCTGCTTCTTAGCATAGTTGTAGATTAAGCAGCGTTCTGTATATGAATCAACGCCATAATGCTTGAAAACTTCCCCCATCAGACCAAAAACCTGTTGCATTTGACGTTCATGAATGTTTCTGATGTTCAGACTATAAGCAAAACTATCCTAAAACAATGAATTAAGCAGATTTTGTGTGCTTGATAGTGTTACTTACATTATCACACCCTCTCAACTGAATCTGCTGAACTTTCAAATAAAATTATGGGCCAAATTTTAATTTTCTGAAAGTAAAAAATATTGAGAAACACTCATCTCACAAATTTTGGATGAAGTTACGTTTAATCAACAAACCAGACTTTACTTAAGACTAAAAGATTGACACTTCGGCTTTTAAAACACCACTGACGTTGATGGAACATTTTGAAGTTTCTCAAAACAGGGCCGATAACTAGCTCTCTTGGTCGAATATCCACTTCCGAAAAACGGTTCCCTAAAACAAAACATAGATTTGTTATGTAATCTGTATGGCTATGACAAGACGGTGACGAAAGTAATTGACCAGGATGTAGATATTTTAGGTTTTGGTAGCACTTTTTTGTCGCACAAATATAAGCATCTTTTTGTCAAAAATTGGTCTGGAGGAAACGACTAAATATGACTAAATACTGTGCTCTTATGAACATTCCAATTTCAGAGGACAGCAGATTTTAAAGCTATAGATTTAATGTGACGTAATGGTTTTTGGCATAGCATGATTTAAACCTCATGTTCATGTTTAAATGAATTAAAAAAATGAAACAATATTTGCCTTTTCAGTTGTTTTGCTTTACAGATTTTCCTTAACGCAGGTTTTAAAAATTTGTTTTCAATTGCTTCTTAGTAGAACATCACTAAAATGTCTCTGTATTTGCAAAAAAGTTGTAAGTAATAATGTAAGAATTATGTTCAGGGAAGAAATATGACAGTTGCATTGTTATATTCGTTTTTACACAAGTCCAAAAATCAGCTATGCGTTTCTTTTTAGCTCATCAGGTCTGAAAGACCCGATTGGCTTCTGGCATGGCAAGGCGTCCGGCGTCCGTCCATCCGTCCATCCGTCAACTTTTCACATTTTCGACTTCTTCTCCAGTTCCAAAAGGTCTAGAGAGCTGAAAAGTGGTGTGTTGACTCCTTGGTCAATGGTGATTCTAAATTGTAGATTTCGTGACCCCATGACCCCAAATGGGCTCACAGGGGTCAAAACCTTAAAAACCTAATTTTATCTTCTTCTCCAGTTCCAAAAGGCCTAGAGAACTGAAAAATTGTGTGTAGACTCCTTGGCCAATGGGGATTCTAAATTGTAGATTTTGTGACCCCATGACCCCATATGGGGTCACAGGGGTCAAAAGTTTAAAAACCTATTTTCATCTTCTTCTCCTGTTCCAAAAGGCCTAGAGAGCTGAAAAGTTGTGAGTAGACTCCTTGGCCAATAGGGATTCTAAATTGTAGATTTCGTAACCCCATGACCCCAAATGGGCTCACAGGGGTCAAAACCTTAAAAACCTATTTTCATCTTCTTCTCCAGTTCCAAAAGGCCTAGAGAGCTGAAAAGTTGTGTGTATACTCCTTGGCCAATAGTGATTCTAAATTGTACATTTCGTGACCCCATGACCCAAAATGGGGTCACAGGGGTCAAAACCTTAAAATCCTCTTTTCATCTTCTTCTCCAGTTTCAAAAGGTCTAGAGAGCTGAAAAGTGGTGTGTTGACTCCTTGGTCAATGGTGATTCTAAATTGTAGATTTCGTGACCCCATGACCCCAAATGGGCTCACAGGGGTCAAAACCTTAAAAACCTAATTTTATCTTCTTCTCCAGTTCCAAAAGGCCTAGAGAACTGAAAAGTTGTGTGTAGACTCCTTGGCCAATAGTGATTCTAAATTGTACAGTTCGTGACCCCATGACCCCAAATGGGGCCACAGGGGTCAAAACCTTAAATACCCATTTCTATCTTCTTCTCCAGTTCCAAAAGGCCTAGGGAGTTTAAAAGTTGTGTGTAGACTCTTTGGACAATAACGATTCTAAATATCAGTTTTGGTGACCCCTTGACCCCAAATGGGGTCACAGGGGTCAAAACCTTAAAAACCTAATTTTATCTTCTTCTCCAGTTCCAAAAGGCCTAGAGAACTGAAAAGTTGTGTGTAGACTCTTTGGACAATAACGATTCTAAATATCAGTTTGGTGACCCCTTGACCCCAAATGGGGTCACAGGGGTCAAAATCTTAAAAGCCTGTTTTCATCTTCTTCTCCAGTTCCAAAAGGCCTAGAGAGCTGAAAAGTTGTGTGCAGAATCCTTGGCAAATGGGGATTCTGAATTGTAGATTTCGTGACCCCATGACCCCATATGGGGTCACAGGGGTCAAAACATATTTTAATCAAAAATAGATGAGCTACAGAGCCCATTGCTCTATTTTTTTTAAGGGTATATATAACTCGTTGGCCACATTGGTATCAAAGAATATATCTTCATTGACTTATGTAGTGTCACATTCTTTTTCAATTTTTCAGGAACACCAACGTGAAGAATGACAATTGATGAAACAGATCAACAAGAAGATGAAACCACGGCGTCAAAGATTTCTGGCAAAGAGATACGCTCTTGTATAACCCTCGGCGTTGGAACCACATTCGTTTTCTCTGCTTTCTTGGCCATACAGAACCTGCAAGGAAGTCTCAACGATGAAAGTGGACTCGGAGTTATCTCCCTTGGATGTTTATATGCAGCTGCAATCATATCTGCTGTTTTTGCGCCTCTGGTTATATCACTAATCGGAATCAAGAGAACGGTCATAATGGCCTACCTTGGACATCTAGTCTATGTTATTTCTAACTTTTATTCGTCCTTCTATACGTTAATACCGTCCTCAGTTATCATTGGTCTTATAACCGGCCCCCTGTGGACATCACATGGAATATATCTCGCGATTTGTGCTTCAAGTTTGTCTGCGAGAACCGGAATCAAGTTGCACGTAACTCTTAGCAAGGTAAATGGGATGTTTTATGCCTTTTTTGAATCAAGCAGTATCTTTGGTAACCTTATGTCATCCATTGTGTTGTATCAAGGGACCTATAACACAACCTCGGCGAACACCTCGTTTCAGCACTGTGGAGCAAATAACTGCCCGGAAGAGGGACCTGCTGGACTGATTGCAGCTCCTGATTCAAAAACAGTGTATATTATGCTTGGAGTATTTCTTGGTTTGGTTGTGTCAGGACTTCTCGTCATTACAATATTTCTGTTACCGACAAATGGTCACAAGGATATAATGCCAAGCAAAAATGTTAAAAAATCGATAAGAAAAATGGTTGAGGTTTTCATAAGGACGGATATAAAAATTTTAGTTCCAATATTTAGTTACATTTCTATTGCAATGACCTTGTGCTTCGCAGAACTTACGAAATATTTCATAAGTTGCCCATTGGGAATTGAGAATGTTGGTTACGTGATGTCGGTATTCGGAACCTGCGCTGGAAGTATGGCTTTTCTGTCAAGCGTTATCGGCAAGTTTATTAAGAGATATGTTTTGATAACTTTTGCTGCCACCATGGAACTATCTCTGATGTTGTGGATGTATAACTGGGTACCTGATGGCAATGATTATGTGAAGGTTTATGTTCTCGCCGCACTTTTTGGAATGTCTCAAGGTGTATGGAAAGCACAATTTGGCGCTGTGGTCGGGGAAATCTTTGCTGACTACAAACAGGAAGCCTTTGCACTGTGCGAATTTGTGAAATATATAGGGTTTACCGTTGCATGCGCCTACAGCAACATCCTGTGTATGACTGTCAAACTTCTAATCACTATGGTATTACTATCTACAGGTATGGTTCTTTATGCTGTGGTTGAACTCAGATTTGCTCGAAGAAAGAAGGCTAAAGAAGAATGTTATGAAAGTGAAGATTTCTGTGTTGAGTGATATCACATATACAGGTCTTCTTGACAAACATCATGTTTATCTCACCAGATGATACCCACGTTTTCTACTTCAAAGATTTGATAGCATGGTATACATTATATTCCACTGTAGATGAAATGTTTGTTCTCTAAGCTGTTATTGAAAAGTACTGTTGTAAAAAGAAGGGAAGATTTTACTGACTCTTCATTGATTTGTCATAGCCCTTGATACGGCTAGACATGATCTTCTCCTAGCTTCTCTCAACATGGCTTCGGTTTCTGGCAATTTATTTTGGATATGATTTCATCAATGTACTCTAATCTTACTGCCTGTGTAAGGACCAAACAAGGCCTTTCTCCATGTTTCGAATGTAATGTTGGCACAAGGCAAGGGTGTGTTCTAAGTCCATATATATTTCTCAAATTTGTTGATAATCTTTATAAACAATGGAACTGGAGGGTGGCTCATGGAATTATTTTTCACCGATTCTTTCCAAATTTATTTGCACGTACATGTATGTTTACAGATGACATTTCGGTACTAGCTGGTAGTTATAGTTTGCTCCAAAAGAAACAAAATGTATTGGAAGGTTTTTGTTTTAGTATAGGAATGAAAGTTAATCTAAACAAGACAAAGACTGTACTTTGCAGAAATGGAGCACCTCGTCGTCATTACGGGACATGGTATTATAAGGCTAAAACCGTTGAAACAGTTTCCTTTTTATTGATATTTAGGATAAGCTTTTACGCCCAAACTTAAATGGAGTATAGCACAGACTTATACCCCACTTCTGGTCTCGTTGCTATGGTTTCCTTTGTTCTAACTGTAGGTATATTGACCGATACACCACAACTTTTTCTAATACACCTATTCTTTTTTGCACACCCAAATAAAGTAAAGTGAAGACATCTTCAAATTAGGCAAATCAACCAAGTTGTAAAATTTAGATTTTTTTAGAAATGTTCATGACCAAAGTGGGAATCGAACCAGGGGCCTTAATGTTGCGACCCAACGGCTCTATCGACTTAGCTACTGAGGTTCGATAAAGGTGGCGGTACTTTTTGTTGTGCCATTTCTGGATTGTTGTATATTACTATATAAGCCATGTATAGGTACTAGTTTAAACCAAATTTTAATGTAATGAAGTCAGATTATGTTTTAAAAAAAGTAAAAAATAGAGCCATTGGCTCTGTAGCTCATCAGGCATCATATCAAGTTTGCTTTATACAGGCCAGATGAGCTAAAAATGAAACTGATGTTACCTATTGCAAGAAAACCTATAACAAAATTACAAAACAAATGTAACGATTTCGGAATAAATTTCCTTACCCCAATGATTTATTATTATTCAACACTTTCTAGATCGCCAATATCAGACAGTGAAAGAAGTCCACACTAAAATATCCAAGGAGAAATAAATTTGCCATAGACTGTCATCTAATGGAGAAAAATAGGTTTTTAAGATTGTGACCCCTGTGACCCTAATTTGGGTCATGGGGTCACCAAAGTTACAAATTAGAATCTCCATATGCTAAGGTACCTGTACACAAAACTTCAGCTTAGAATCCCTATTGGCCAAGGAGTCTACATGCAGTCTTTCAGCTCAATAGACCTTTAGGAGCTAAAGATGATGATGAAAATAAGTTTTTAAGGTTGTGACCCCTGTGATTCTATTTGGGGTCATGGGGTCACGAAATCTACAATTTAGAATCCCTATTGGCCAAGGAGTCTGTACATATAATTTCAGCTCTCTAGACCTTTTGGAACTTGAGAAGAAGATGAAAATAGTTTTTTAAGGTTGTGACCCCTGTGACCCTATTTGGGGTCATGGGGTCACGAAATCTACAATTAAGAATCCCCATTGGCCAAGGAGTCTGCACATATCGTTTTTTAACTCTCTAGTCCTTTTAGAACTGGAGAAGAAGATGAAAATATGTTTTTAAGGTCGTGACCCCTGTGACCCTATTTGGGGTCACAGGGTCACTAAAGTTACAAATTAGAATCCCCATTGGCCAAGGAGTCTGCACATATCGTTTTTTAACTCTCTAGTCCTTTTAGAACTGGAGAAGAAGATGAAAATATGTTTTTAAGGTCGTGACCCCTGTGACCCTATTTGGGGTCACAGGGTCACTAAAGTTACAAATTAGAATCCCCATTGGCCAAGGAGTCTGCACATATCATTTTTAACTCTCTAGTCCTTCTGGAACTGGAGAAGAAGATGAAAATAAGTTTTTAAAGTTGTGACCCCTGTGACCCTATTAGGGGTCACAGAGTCACCAAAGTTACAAATTAGAATCCCCATTGGCCAAGGAGTCTGCACATATCATTTTTAACTCTCTAGTCCTTCTGGAACTGGAGAAGAAGATGAAAATAGGTTTTTAAGGTTGTGACCCCTGTGACCCTATTTGGGGTCACAGGGTCACCAAAGTTACAAATTAGAATCCCCATTGTCCAAGGAGTCTGCACATGTCATTTTTAACTCTCTAGTCCTTTTGGAACTGGAGAAGAAGATTAAAATAGATTTTTAAAGTTGTGACCCCTGTGACCCTATTCGGGGTCACAGGGTCACCAAAGTTACAAATTAGAATCTCCATATGCTAAGGTACCTGTACACAAAATTTCAGCTCTCTAATGTGTATGGTTCATGAGGAGAAGCCGAAAGTGTCAAAAGTTTACGGACGGACGGACGGACGACGGACGACGGACGGACGGACGCCGGACGACGGGCCATGCCATAAGCCCATCTGGACTTTCAGTCCTGATGAGCTAAAAATGAGTATTGTTAATATTTTGTTGAACTAGTTAGGTCAGATAATTATATAAAGAGAATGGTGGACAAATCTTTTTCGTCAAATATAACTCAACAAGAGTGGGGTATAAGTCAGATATACCCACCCTTCCCGAGGTGTATCGCTCAATATACCTCCTGTTTGAATCGTGATCCTCGGGTCCGCTACGCTACACCTCGGAGACTCACGATTCAAACAGGAGGTATATTGAGCGATACAGCTCGGGAAGGGTGGGTATATCTATTATATGCCCAGCATATCAGGACAGTAGAGCTATTTTGTCTTTAAGTGCTTTTCAAAGGAAAGTTGGTACGATAAGGTGCAATGATTTGCTAAATAATTTCGACTCTATGATTGTACCTATTCTTTGCTGTGGTTCTGCAATTTGGGGACATGTCACTTCAAAATAATAGAAGGTGTTCAAATTAATTTGTTTAAACATTACTTATGGGTACAAAAAATCAACAGTTAATGGTATGGATCTCGGTGAATGTGGAAGACTCCCATTACAGCATTTATACATGCCAAGTTTTGGTGCAGACTTATAAGCTATTGTCCAAAAGAAACGCTACTATAAGCACAAAAACTTCTTCTTGCTTTATGACTTATTTATTTCCTTCAATGACACGCTTGATGGACATTGTGGTCATTGTAAGTTGTAGCGTAACTGTTTGTGGTCATTTGATTGACTGAAACAAAAGAAAGATAAACTTAAAGTACTTGCAAGGTGAAGGTCACTTAGTGACAAACCATGTTGTAGATAAATTAATAATTTTGAATAATAATTGCAATAAAGCCAGCTTAATACTTATGTGAATGAAATATATGTAAACATAGAATTAAAGCATGATGGAATTTGAAGCTGGTTGCTTAGTTAAATTGATAATTACCGAAGTTTTAGGGACTCGCACGCTGGAGCTTGAGAAAACATGGAAAACATGCTTAGAATAGAGTGACCTCCCTTGCCCTACACAGAGGTAACCACACTTAGTGCCTAAAGCGCACATAAAATGTCTAATTTGACGCTTACAGCTACCAAGTGTTTGCATCAACAAAAAATAAAAATAAACCCATAAAGAACTATCATTTTGGTTTAACTTTTTAGAGTGTCCTTTTCAAACAATGTGTATAAAATTTCATTTCAATCAAGTCAGAATAACCGTTAGGATTGTAAGCCTGTAAAGATGGGTGGGGTCCAATATTGGAAAATTCATTAAGCACTGATCCCGAAAGCGTCGAGAAATGTCACAATGCATGTTTCAAAGTGATGTTAGTAATAGGTATGTCCACCATAAGAGTCTATACACGCAAGAATACATGTATGTCTACGGACTGACGTCGTCAAACGTCTGATGACGCCTGGGGTGATCTGTTGCCATCCGTCAAGGGGGCATAATTCAACATCCTGGAGGTTACAAATAACCGATTACAGAAAAGCAAGGTTTAATCACGTCTATTCCAAATGGCAATAAACCAAAAAAATACCTGAAAATTGGCGTCCTATCTCGCTTCTTAATTCTTCTTATAAAAGTGGAGCCGGAGCAATTGCAAGTAGAATAAAAAACATACTTCCATCTATAATCCATGATGATCAAAAGGGTTTTGTAAAAGATAGATAAAAAGGGGAGATAACCAGGCTAGTTTACAACATAATGGAACACACTGAATCTTTCCAAATTCCAGGATTGCTCCTTTTAATCGATTTTGAAAAGGCCTTCGACTCTATTGAATGAAATTATCTTTGTTATGTCCTTAAATTCTTTAATTTTGGTCAACGCAATATTGACTGGATTACCACTTTCTATTACGGCATCGAATCAAGAGTCTTGGTAAATGGATTCCCATCGTCACCCTTTCAAATCGAAAGAGGTTGTCGCCAAGGCGATCCGGGAGCGGCATATCTATTCATCCTCTCTGTTGGAATTTTAGGCATTCTCATTAGAAATAACCCTAACATAAAAGGAATAAACATTTGAAATATAGAATATCTGTTGTCTCAGTTTGATGACGATACGTCACTAACACTAGATGGGTCAGAGAAATGTTTATATGCTGTCTTGAACACTCTGCAATTCTTTGCACCTTTTTCTGGTTTAAAGGTTAATGTTGAGAAAACTAGACTACTATGGATTGGTTACAAAAAGCGATCTCGTCTCAAATTATGTAAAGATTGGAACCTTGATTGGTCACAATGTGATTTTAATGAAAATGGAAGATTTTCCTCCAGGGAAGAATTGTGTACTGTATGTTCTCTTGATATCAACTTTCTCCATTACAAGGGTATCAAACGTGCATTTTTATTTGTTATGCTAACTCAATTGATGTTACTTTATCCGATTGTAAGCTTCATAATCCCGTGTACACTTTCATAATCAAATGTACAAATACTCTTTTGGGTCATCCGAAACTGTATGATATGTTACTTGACTTGACATTTTGTTAAACTCCATTGCTATGATAAATGGGAACAAGTCACTGGTTAGCACTACACTGATTCAGATTGGGAATGTTTTAGCACTATTGTCAACAAATGTACCCCTAGCACTGATCTAAAATGGCTTCAGTACCGAATCATCCACAGAATACTCCCATCAAAACATTTCCTTTACAAAATAAAATATGTTGATACCCCACATTGATCTTTCTGCAATGCAGCTGACGAAACTATTTATCATATATTCTGGGAGTGTAGGAAGGGGAAAAATATTTTGCAAGAGATTAAAATTTGACTCAACACTGTTGATGTACAACTTAGTTTTACAGTTTCTCAGATATCATTTGGATTGAAAGGGAAAAATAATTATGTTTTAAATGCTCTTAGTATGTTAGTTAAGAATATTCTATTCTATTGAAGTCAGAAATGTTTTATCCCAAATATGATATATTTCAAGCGGCAAATCACACAATATTACAAAATCACAAAATTCATATACATTAACCAAAACCAGGAAGCATATTTCCTGAAATTTTGGTCTATCTTGCATGTTCTATTTAGATGAGTACTAGATTTTATCGACTTTTCTGTATGAACAATGTACCCAAAATGTATATTGTTATGGAATTACTTGTATATTACCATGTATGTTAACCTGTATGTATGCCTGAAAAAAAAGTGAAATAAATTTTTTTTTAAACATCCTAGAGGTTGGCTTGAGGCACAGGGCGACTTCTGACATTCCGATCAGTTAATTCCATAAATGTTCGAAAGGGTTCATATCAGGTCGTGCCCAGTCGCAACGCTGCCGCTTGCGCGCCTGGCCATCAGTCTGTTTGTCCGGTGCCAGGAAACGTCCGCGGTAGCACGGAGTGACTGGATAACACAATTTATCTGCACATGAAAAACGTGCTACAGTCAATAATTTCTTTTTCACAAAGTTTCCGATTTCCTAGGAAGTGATGGCCATTGGTATTTTCGATCGAATACACAGTATTTGGTATACATGATATACAAAATCATGATTCCAAACGAAATGATAACAAAGTAACAAAATGATTTGGAATTTTTGTGTTTAGCGTTACTTTTAGCCACTAGTTGACATATGCCGCAAAACTCCCATATCAATGTTATTTAATGTTACAAAAACTGGATAGCTTAGTCTATGATACTTCATCATCATCGTCATAATAAAAGGTTAGACATATACTTTACAATTATGGTTTAAGTTACGTTTGGCTTAGCAAAGAAATTGTATCTCTATTTAAGCTTAGACTAGGAGAAAACAGTCATGGTACTCATCATTTAATGATTCTCCTAATGTTAATTTTATAAGGACTTAAAGACCTTGCCAAATGTTGAAAGATATTTGTTTTGTGATATTCCTATGCATCTAAGGATTGCCATATCAAGTAACTTTAGTATTGCTGTTGAAAGTGTCAGGTTTTATGATATTGAATATAATGACAGGCTTTGACGTAGCTCTGTGGTAGAGTGTCCGCTCGTCACCCGGAAGACCGGGTTCGATTCTCGGTCGGTCATACCAAAAGACGTTAAAGGTGGGAGTTGTTGCTGTCTTGCTTGACACTTGGCATTGTAAACAATGTGTGACAACAACGCATTAACCGGTGCTGCACAGTGGCTGCTGGGTGCATAGGCACAACCCGAATTTCCGATAATGTATGTAAGTACTGAGGATAATAAAGTGATATTAGTATAACTAAAATTGAAAGATGTTGTATTTATAGAAACTGTGCCCTACATATATTTCTCTGTTGTAACCCTTCTGAAAAACAAAAGCATTGATGTATATATAATGTTGGGTTATACCTATATCATGTTGAAAAAAACCCATATCAATTCCCGGAAATGAGCTGCAATACATTACTGAGCGCACCCAAATGTATACTGAAAATTGCCTGTATTAAAGGGCCGCTGGCCTCTTTACTGAAAAGAACTGTCTGTCTATCTGTCGTGGAAAACGGATATTCTATTTCTTATATGAAATATAGAGAATTAAATCCTCATTTTGCGTTATAGTTGAACCCTTTCACTAATGCATTTGGGCTCAAAGTAAACCCATACCAAAATTCCGACTGACACCATAGAGTGTTATTGTGCCGATAAAGGTAATGTCAGTGCGGCCCGAAAGGGAGTTATTGTCATTTTTCGAACTGAGAATTATATTCTTACGAAGCTCCAGAAGGGACACGGTACAAAAATAACCTTATTAAGTACGTATTACTATCACGTACGCACGTGTTATTATTGTGTACCTATTTGATACATTATTACGTACGTACGTAATAACTAAATGGGAATAAATAGTTCTTATACATACTACGTAATAAAAACGTTTTAAGTTAAAAGAAATGAATGTATCCATATCCGATAGAGAAAATGTTCTTTTTTATCTAACAATTAACAAATGTTTGCAATTTGCTTAAGAAAGTTATTGTCCATTACCAAAAATACATTTCAAAATTGGTAAAGAACTTTATGGGATTCGGCTAAATCTATCTATACCACCTACTAAAGGAAACTGCGATGATGATGAATGAACATCTGACATGATTCATAAAAAATGTGCTATTCCATGTGACTATCATATGATTTAAACATATTTATTCATGAAGTAATACATGAAAGGATTGGTCAACAACCTTTTAAGGCCGCTCAAATCGATTAAATGTGTTAAAAATATCATATATATTCAAACAAATAAAATAAAATATCATATATATATTTACATAAATTACTCTTTATCTGTTTTTTAAAAAACCTATTGATACAAAATGGTGTAATAATGCTTCTTTCAATTTTTGACATGGTAATATTACTTATTACACTATTTATTCACTGCCTTTGAGTCACGTTTGGCGAAGTGACAAAAACATGGAAGATACATGTATTGTGGTGAAATAAGATACAAGAAAAACAAAAACGTTTCTCGTATATATAGACCATGGCTCCTTTGGTGTGGACAATGGTATAACTAACGCCATATCAGTTATACCACGGACGGAACTACTTTTTATTAGCAAGATTCTGTCGTGATAAAAAGCTTCTGTAAGATACAACATAACAAGTATATGCATTTTATTACATTGATTTCATAGATCATTAATCAGGTCATTAGAAAAGCATGTACAGCTTTATTTCAAAAGGTACTCTTTAAATGCGTTTCGGTGGATCTTCTCCGTCGAATTTCGGCATCCGTCATCCGTATTTTAGCGATTCGTGCAATAGCATTGTGATGACTGCGCGGTGTTTTCCCGTTTACCCTGTAAATGAAAATAAACACTGACATCAGGAATGTATACTTTCATATCCCATTTCATATTGAGTTATGGAATGATAACATTTGAAACGCAGCTTTAACAATGTTTATAGAGGATAGTATTTCGAGCATTATGAAGCAGTTCAATATCTAAGCGGCGGCCAAATTAAATGTCCGCCACATCGTCACTTACTAATATTGTGATATGACAACTGATATCTCTCCTGAATAGACTAGTGTTTCGTTAAACGATTTGTGTTATTTACTTGTTTATCGTTTTAATACTCACCATATTCACAAACACAACTTCTTATCTAAGGTTCCACATGCGTTGGGTAGAGCGGTCAATATACGTCCGGCGTTTCCCTTGCCCAAATGCTGCACGTGCATCTCGAGAGGATGTGTCCTAATGTAAATTTCACGAGCTCTATGGTTTTGTTTTGATGTCAATATTACTTGTGTGACACGGTCGCCGTCAAATAGTTCGCAATCATTTCAACAAAAATAATATCAACTTTTGATTTAACATAGGCTTTGATAAAATAGTTTCTGGCCATGATCTTAGTAAGTTAGACCATTCGGGCCTTCTTGTCTAATCGTTTAAATGGTCAGTTAGACCACTCGGGCTACGCGCTCGTGGTCTAACTAACCATTTAAACGATTAGACAACAGGCCCTCATGGTCTAACTATTACATAATACTGAATTTACTACATTTATATTCAATAAACAACTGAATAATAATCACCCCCTCTATGAGGAAAATGGGGGGTTTTGTTAATTGGCCTTTGACAAAAAATACAAGCTCGTGCTCATATTCGGAAACATCAGTTGGTGTCCGGAATATTTTAGGTGACGGTCTTTTTTTTATAGTAATCATAAGACAATAAGCGAATGAATAAAATAGGGTAAATTGCATCACCTAAGAAAACGAAACGAATGGGCAGTTTTAGAAACACTAATATATATTTCAGTATTGGAAGAATATTGAATTAAAGTAAGTACATATTTCATTGGCGGTCAGTACATTTGAAAATTATAAAAAGACAAAATAATATCTTTATTTATCAGATATATCCCAAGAGGTATTTTTTTAATAGATTATTGATGGATAAATAATATTAATATATATATATATAGACTGTTGAAAAGACTTGTTAACAAGTCGAAATGCGACGCATCCAGTCATCATTAAAATGATATCTACAGCAAGTGTCGTCTGAAGTATTTTATTTTTCAAATATATATATATATATATATATATATATATATATATATATATATGTATTAATATAATATAATATAATTAATCTACTACGTACGTTCGTAATAATAACACGTACGTACGTCATAGTAATACGTAAGTACGTAAGACAAATATTTCTTCACCATGTCCCTTCTGGAGCTTCGTACATTCTCAATAATGAATCCGTTATCATTAGATGGTATTTTCCTTGTATTTGTCAAAGATGGTGTCCAAGCAATGGTAAGGAGCAACGATTTCCTTTTTGTTGAGATTATGGGATGGGATGGGTTCATACAAAGCGTGAAGTTTGTAGTAGGGATGCAGAGACCGGTCTTGTATACATTTTCGGTCGATACAAGGCAGGGATTCTGCCTGCTCGGTTGCTGTAGGTCACATAGCTTTGCGTAACGATCGATATCTGCAAAACATGTATGACAGCCGAGAGGGGACATCGCTCTTTCGCCCTTCGGTTAAAACGCGATGGAACGACATTCGTTCACCATAAACGTGGAAAAATATCAATTTCAATCTCTAATACGATGTCGGTAATCTGATTGCTTAATATCGTAATGAAGCATTAAATTTGAGTAAATATTTAAACTATATTTTTAAATTAATATACACAACCGTGTGTTTGTGTTTCAAAATTTAAAAATACATTTGAGAAATATAAATCATTTAAATGTATATAGTTATATTCAAATAATTATAGGAACTGTATTAGAGTAGAGACAATGTTCGTCAGCGCAGACCTAACATTCCCAAGGCCGCGTGAAGCGCAACAGGTGTTCATTTCCATGACCTATATCTGTATCTATAAATATGCGGTACCTCGCTATAAGGCTGATTACATAACGCATTGAGGGAAAACCCAAACAGGAAGAGAGGCACGCTGATTCGGGCAGAAAAAAGGAAAATCATCACGAGACGGGATAATGACTGATAGGGAGGCTGGTGATATTCTTATAACTGTGTCATACAGCTCAAGTACGTTGCCCCCGTTATACCGCTGGGACTAAAGTATGTTGGGAACAGAGATACGCAGAGAGAACGAGATTGTTCTATGTCACACAAGTGTTCTCAGCATATTTGGACTGGAGCGCTTTGAGGTTTGAAGCCTATAGACACCGCTGTTATGGTGGATGTTTATTATTGAGCTAAATTAAGCTTTCTGTGCACAGTCGGGAAAGAGAGACAAAATGTCATTATCAATACGATATCAATTTACACGTGAACGTTCAGTCTCTTTATATCAGGCTTGAAAGGACAATGGATGGAAAACAGAAACATTGCTGCATTTGGTGTCCAGATCAACGGATCAATTAATGGTTTACAGTTTTAAAGTGACTGTTGTGATATGATTTAAACATGTTTATTCATGATAATGATGTATACATGAATGGATTGGCCAACAAGATCCGAGGAGCTTATATCAAGGCCTTATTTCAAGGACTGCTGTGATAGTAATTTGATTAGCTTCAGTGCATGCAACAGGTGAAATGAAGCAGCTGTGTTTGTCATTATGATAAATTGACGCTGCTTTTGCGTAAGGTGTCACATCGTTAAAAATTAATGCAGTTTAAACCTTACAACGTGACAAGCAACTTGAACAACGGATGTATGTACTCAATGTATTAGGTACTTGTCCTTTATCTAGGTGCAATGCTAATCAGTAAGTTGATACATGTTACAGGTAACTGGTTGGTTGTAGTATGAACAATGGATGATTCAGATAAACAGTTAACGCACCCTCTAGTTGAAAGAAATGGGGACCTTCGTTCAGATGTTATCAGTTCAGAGGACGACAATCTCAGGATGAAAAAATTTAAAACTATGTCGAGCAAAACAGGCGAGGAAAATGAGATAGAAGGAAAATGTGATGTTGAAAATAACAAAATAATGAAAGGAGGAAAGGAGGAGGCGAAGGCTGGAGTTAAGTATGCAGGCCGTAAAGATGACAATAAAGAGTGCAAAATGGTGAAGACAGATATAGATGAAAATGAAAGGATGAATGATGGAGGTGAAGGAAATATAAAAGGAAAGAATGAAAATGAAAAATTGATGGCAGGAGAAGGAAGCAAAGCAGATTTATTTAGGAAGACACAGATGTACGAGGAAGGAGGAATAAAACGAGGAGATGAAGAAGAAAGCAAAACAGGGAAGGAAGAAGAAAATGTGATGGCAAGAAAAGAAATGATAGCAGATGAATTGGAAAATATAAAGGCATACGAGGAGGGAGGGAATAAATATGGAGATAGAGAAGAAAGCAAACCAGAGGAGGAAGAGGAAAAGTTAATGACAGGAGAAGAAGGTGATGTACCAAGTGATGGGCGAGAGACAAGGAATACTTTCATCTTATCGTTTTCCTTCCTGTGTGTCTTCTCCTCTTACTTTGCTATACAAAGTCTGCAGGGCAGTCTAAACGACGAGGAAGGTTTGGGAGTAATCTCCCTTAGTTGTGTGTACGCAGCGAACATACTGTCGTCCATCTTAGCTCCAATGTTTGTATCCATTATAAGTGTCAAGAAAATCATCCTAATTGCTTTCACGGTACACCTAGTCTATACAGCATCCAATTTCTATCCCTCTTTTGGGACCCTGATTCCCTCTTCGTTGCTTCTTGGGACAATCACAGGACCTTTATGGACATGTCAAGGAATCTACATTGCTACCAATGCCATGACGTATGCTAAGCAGAATAAGATTACCATGTTTGCTGCCTTGAGTCGATTCAATGGTATTTTCTGGTCTCTGTTTGAACTTAGTAACATCATCGGTAACCTGTTGGCCTCTTCTGTGTTGTATCAAGGAAAGTACAACCATACAGTCCCAAACGCATCCGAGTACTGTGGTATTAACGACTGTCCTGGAGCAGAAACCATGGACATCATAGCAGATCCTGAACAGACCATCGTCTACATACTGCTCGGTGTGTTCCTTTTTTGTGTGAGTGGAGGTTTTGTCTGTATTCTACTCTTTCTCCCTGCAAAAGTTTCCCAAAAATCAGAAGAGAGGCCAACTGTGAAGAAATTATTATTTCTTTGGTTCACAACGATTGCCAACACCGACATGAAGTTTCTTTTACCTCTGACGTTGTATCTGGCCTTGGCAGAGACCTTCTGTTTTGCGGAGATCACAAAATCGTATGTAAGCTGTCCAATTGGAATACAAAACGTCGGCTATGCAATGGCAGCTTACGGAGTCAACACTGCAGTATTTAGTTTCGTAATCAGTCGACTAGCAAAGTTTACGAAACGTTATATACTAATCAGCATTGCAGCGTCCATCCACCTTTCCCTTCAGGTATGGATATACCACTGGGTCCCTACAGAAGAAGACACAGTGTTAGTGTATGTGTTGATAGCGGCGTGGGGTATAGCTGACGCCATCTGGCTCACCCAGTACCCTGCTCTACTAGGAGCTCACTTCCCTGACCACCACACCAGTGTCTTTGCTATAGGGGAGGGGGTCAAGGCCGTAGCCTTCACTTCAGCTTTTGTCTACAGCAGTCTACTATGCATGCCTGTCAAGGTACTTATTCTAATAACATTCCTTATTGTAGGGACCTCACTTTATTATTTTGTTGAAATTCGTTTTCAACACAAACAGAAAGGGACAACCCAACAAAAAGTAGAAATTGACATTGATGAGAAACCTCCTGCAATTTGAAATCATGACATATGTGCACGTAAAGTGGATAAGAAGTCAGTGTGGTTTTACCATAATCTTTTTTATTTTTATTGAGAAAATACTTGACATACAACAAATTTGAAGCGCTGGTTTGGTTTATTGTTATGTGTGTTTACCCATTCCAACAATTTGTCATGATTACAGACAGCATAACTCGTTTCTAGGATCTGATAACTCACGAAAGACAACCTGCCATCTTAGGCTAATCTCATTAAATTTATAATGTTTTTGTTTGTTAGCTTATTTTATTTTCAATGTCCCTTTTTTACAATTCTTTGAAATGTCAAGAAATTTGGAAATTGAGGGAAAATCCGTTGTTAATGCTTTGAGCAACATTCTTTCGGCGCAATTTCAACAACAAGAAAGCTTTTTCAGAAACTAATCATGTGCACGTTGTTATTACCGTCACGAACATTAAGATAATTATATATTTTTTAAAAGTTAGGCATATCATGAATAGGTAGAAAACAATATAACTGACATTAGTTGATGTTTATCGTCTCATATTTTTAAAATCATTGTCCAAAATGCTAGCGAAAATCAAGATTGAAGATACAACCAACTGTGCATGTGAAATTGAAGACCAGTGATTATATTAAAATGTAGTCTAGAAATAGGATAATGTTATTAGTTTATGTCCACAAAATAGTCTGCATAAAGAGGTTCTGTGAGTTATTGATCGTGTGTTGTAAAGTATTCCTTCTATGAGTTATTCACTGACCCCACCGATATAACATTTGTACTTGCGTACATCTGTGCAGGTTCATATCTTTTCCTTACCATGAAAGTGATCACTTTACAGATAATTCCTAATCACAAAACATTCAGAATGTCTAAAATGGAATGTTTCCAAAGCTTATTTCATGATCTACCCTTAGATAATAAAACTGATAAAATGTAACCATGCAGTTACAAAGATATTTGAAGGGTTGATACATCATCAAAATGTATCTGTAGCTAAGATTGACATTCTACATCAGTTAAAAACATCCTCATGAGGGTTGCATTAACTGTTTGTCACAAAGTGCGCAACGAACTTAAAGCTCCCTCAGTTTGAAGTTCAAAGGACATCGAGCGTTTTAAATCACAACTTATTTTTCTGTTACCTTTGATGAAATATAATGTTTTCTCATATTGAAAACAATGAAACTAAACATTCGTTTGGTATAGTATTTTGTTATGCGTTGAATGTAACTTATAATCTTGTCATGCCTTTGGAATTAGGTACAATTGTTATATGATTTGCTTATACACAAATTTTGTCGAATTGTATGTCAAGGACGTTTGTGCATTTCAAATTCAAAATTATGAAACGTAAGAACATTGTAAAATTTACTTTTTTTAGTGTAATAAAAGTGTACTATTGCAGACAGTGTGGTCGGAAAAATATTGATGTTTGTGTTTTTTTGTGGTCAATATGGTATGAATGTGTTATTTTCATGATTCTTATTTTCACGTCGCATCACATAATTTAATCATATTTCAATCGCAATATCATGTCAATTTTTTCTTTCAATCACAGTTTTCACTATTTTCCCTATATGTCTTTTCAATCCAACAATATCCGGTTTTGTACATGATATTACAGTTACTGTCACAAGATAACAGAATGTCATGCAAACAGAGCAGAGCAGATTTTTTTCATTTCAAAATATTGTTATATTTTTATTTGAGTCAACTCAAATATCTGTGTGCCATGCATGTAACATGACAAAATGGAATATTAAACATATTAAATTCAAACATGGTGTGTGCAGTTTTGACTGTATATATTGTAAACGTTAAAGCTTGATTTATACATATATCACTTTTGTATTTCAAATTATTTATTTAGAACATTAAATGAAATTGTCGTCTTCGTCGATTTCTTATACTGGAGATGCGAATAAGTTCAAATAACAGGTTGCTCAAAACGCCTTTTTTAGATTCACTATTTAAGGTCACCATTAATAAAATAAATAGGAAGTTCAGACTGATAAACATAGCTTCCCTTTTGAAATTATGTACAGTGCTCAAATGTAACAACGTGCAGGTTAAGCTTTATCCAAACGAAAAGGTGTGAATGCGACAGATGGTCTGAACGCATGATCAATGTGTAAGGGGAAGAAGTACTGTGGAAAAATTACCAGCATAGTATCACTGAACCATGCAGCGATGAAGGCCCCTGTAGCTTCAATACCTGTTACAATGACCTGATTAAAACTAATCGTCGAATAAAGATTGTGGAGTATGGAATTTCCCAAACAATATCTCAAAAAACTGATATTGAAAAATACAAAATGTGGCAACGACAATGAAGATTTTTTTAATAAAAAGTGGAGTGGCTGCTTCACAACATAACCCTTTCCCCCTCTCTCTTTCTCTATTTCTCTCTCTCTCTCACTTATTTTCAACCATCCGTGTGTTTCCTCAATCCTTTTTATTAAACATCAATTAGGTATATTATAGAGATACAGATTGAAGAGGCTACAATATCTGTCACTTATTGTCAAAAATAGATTTAGATTTTCGAAATAATGTTATTCCAAAATAGGCTTAAAATGAGTCTAAAATAAACAAAAGACGTATTTTAAGAAAATATCTTATTTATTTTGTTTAATTTGTTTTTACACTCGAAAACCGGACTATTATGGCCGTCAGGCAATAAGACATAATTTTTGAAACTTTAACGTTATATTACTATGTATATTTGGCGTTAACTACCCTTATTTAATATTACTTACTAAACTCTTATTAATCGGAACATACATAAAAAATAAGAAAAAGATAATATTTCTAAATATATCCATAAATACTGCAAACTGATTTTTTTATTCTTGGAGCTATAAATATGACCATTCTTTGATAGTTCCGCAGGTCTTTGTTTTATTAATAGACACATCTTCCAACAAGCTGAATCAAGAATGTTTAAAGCTATATAGGTCCTTGGCTGAATCTTGGTGTTGCAACAATTCACTTGTCTACAAATATGATATAGTTGTGGAAGTTTTACATTGTATGCTCATAGAATATAATCGACTTTATATTTCAATGAACAAAAAGCTATGTTGAAACATGAATGTCAAAAATGAGAAACATGTTCGTTCACTAAAATTTATGAAGAATCGACTAGCCATTATAAAAGTTTTGTTGCAATTCTTTCAAATTGATAAATTTATTCATCGAATGAAAAGGGATATTTATTCAGATTTAGAGCTGACACTGTGTTGACAGCTTAGTCCATTCATATAAATACGCATATTTGATATTTCTCTTTTGTTGTTAAAGAAGCTTTAAATTAGGTTATGTGTTATCTGTAATAATGACTTAGTTAGTTACTGTCTGTTCAGCAATAAAGTGCATCGCACATCACACACCATTGGTGGATCAATAGGTGTTTTAGGAGTTTCAAATATAGACATTTTTTAGAGTCATATTTTTCATACACTTCATTATTCATATTCGTTTAACTTCTCAATCCATTTAATTTAAGATAATTTTCCTGTGAGTTTTTCACTAGTTGTAATGATGGCTGGTGGTCCTCACCATCAATACAAAAATATTGTATCAGCCATTCGCAAATGATTGTATTTAAGTTAAAAATTAATTTAAATTTCAAATATAAAATCAGTAATGCTTAAGCAACCAAGTTATACAGCTGGGAACACTTTTGGTAAGGAAGGGAATCATTTCAATCTTATATTACAATTCAAGCATATTTAGAGGCCTCCCACTGTTACGAATTACTGACAGTAGAGCAGATACTCGTGACCAGAGAAGCATGTCACAGAATTCTTCAGTTTTTCACTAGTTTCAAACGTTGCAGGATCTGATCATAATATGCATGTTTGGTAAGGCAGAAAAGTCATTGGAAATGTCATTGGTGAAAAAGGTCAGGAACAAACACATACTGATTTAAATCAAAATGAAATATTTTGTCGTAAAGAGCTTGTATTAGTCTTTATACTTTGAACCTTGAATTTTGGGTAGTTGCAGGGGTTATTTACTTGCAGGAGTCTTAAGACTTTAGCTCCTACAGAAATGATCTACACAAATACTTCTCCATCCGAAGAGATTCTCGCGCATGCACAAAAGGGTATATCTACTCAAATGCACTACACTGTAGCAGTATATAAATGAGCACACATGTGCAGGAGCTTGTTTGCCAATTAACAAGATTAAATTGTTTGGTTGGAGTTCCTTTTTTTTAAATCATGAAATTAACTACTTTTTAGCATTCCACTTAAGATAACGAATAAAATTAATGATAAGAATACAATCTTCTGAAATATATAATCCTCAACCAGTGTGCAATTTATATAGATAACATAAATGTTATCATTTCAGATTCATTTTCAACATATCATTAACTTTTATCAAATGACACAAAGTATGAAATCGGAAAGAGAAATGATTTTATGAACGCTTTTTCCATTTATGTAACCTCGATTATCCAGCCATGTGTCACACGCGTGAGCAACTCGTTTTTCGACCACTTACTTTTGCCCACTACTGTAGGTCTTCTTGACAAATACCATGTTTATCTCACCAGATGATAGCCACGAATAACTTTTCTACTTCAATGATATGTGATAACATGGTATACATTATATTCCACTGAAGATTTAGTGCTAAACATACATTCAACATATTTTTATAAATACAGTTCGTTGTTGCAATGCTATATCAAATTTCTATGCAACAGGCTAAAACAATCCCAGTTCCATTTTACATACGTACGCAATTATAACACGTTCGTATGTATGTATTAATTTACTATGTACGTTCGTAATAACAACATGTATGTACGTGATACTAATATGTAAGTACATAAGACACATATTTTTTCACCATGTCTCTTCTATCCGTCTCAAATATGAATAAATTTGGTGATTGTTGGTTGCCTAGAAAAATGTGACTATTTTAGGGATCCATAATCATAAGATGTTATGTTCCTTGTATTAGTCAATGATGGTGTCCATGCAATGGTAAGGTGCAATGATTTCTTTTTGTTGAGATTATGGGATGGGATGGATTCATACTAAGCATGAAGCACATAGACAATGATGTTATGGTACATTTAGCTAACTGAAGCTGTATTATGTTCTGTGCACAGTGGGGACAGAGAGACATAATGACATTAGCAATACGATATCAGTTAACATGTGAACGTTCTGTCTCTATATATTATAACAGGTTTGAAAGGACAATGGGTGATAACAGAAACATTGCTCCATATGGTGTCCAGATCATTGGAAGAATTAATTATATACAGTTTATATTTACTGTTGTGATATTAATTTGATTAACTTCAATGCATGCAACACATGAAATGTAGCACTTTTTTCCTCAATGTTTGCTAATGTTTGTCATCTGATCATTTTACGCTGCTTTTACGTAAGATGTCACAGAAAAATTAATGTAGTTTAAACCTTACAACGTGACAAGCAACTTGAACAACGAATGTATGTAATAAATATGTTAGGTACGTGGCCTTTATGTAAGTGCAATGCTAATCAGTAAAGTAGATAAATGTTTCAGATAAACAGTTAACGCACCCTCTCGTTGAAAGAAATGGTGACCTTCGTTCAGATGTTATCAGTTCAGAGGACAACAATCTCAGAAACCTATGTCAAGCAAAACAGGCGAGGAAAATGAGATAGAAGGAAAATGTGACGTTGAAAATAACATAATAATGAAAGGAGGAAGGGAGGAGGCGAAGGCTGGAGTTAAGTATGCAGGTCTTAAAGATGACAATGTAGAGTGCAAAATGGTGAAGACAGACACAGATGAAATTGATGGAGATGAAGAAAATACAAAAGGAGAGCAGAAAAATGAAAAGTTGATGGCTGGAGAAAGTGAAGCAGATTTATTGAGGAAGACAAATATATACGAGGAAGGGGGAATAAGACGTGGAGACAAAGAAGAAAGCAAAACAGGGAAGGAAGAAGAAAACGTGATGACAAGAGAAGAAATAGGAGCAGATAAATTGAAGAATATAAAGGCATACGAGGAGGGAGGGAATAATCATGGAGATAGAGAAGAAAGCAAACCAGAGGAGGAAGATGAAAAGTTAATGGCAGGAGAAGGTGATGTACCGAGTGATGGGCGAGAGACAAGGAATACTTTCATCTTATCGGTTTCCTTCCTGTGTGTCTTCTCCTCTTACTGTGCTATACAGAATCTGCAGGGCAGTCTTAACGACGAAGAAGGTCTGGGAGTAATCTCCCTTAGTTGTGTGTACGCAGCGAACATACTGTCGTCCATCTTAGCTCCAATGTTTGTATCCATTATAAGTGTCAAGAAAATCATCCTAATTGCTTTCACGGTACACCTAGTCTATACAGCATCCAACTTCTATCCCTCTTTTGGGACCCTGATTCCCTCTTCGTTGCTTCTTGGGACAATCACAGGACCTTTATGGACATGTCAAGGAATCTACATTGCTACCAATGCCATGACGTATGCTAAGCAGAATAAGATTACCAAGTTTGCTGCCTTGAGTCGATTCAATGGTATTTTCTGGTCTCTGTTTGAACTTAGTAACATCATCGGTAACCTGTTGGCCTCTTCTGTGTTGTATCAAGGAAAGTACAACCATACAGTCCCAAACGCATCCGAGTACTGTGGCATTAACGACTGTCCTGGAGCAGAAACCATGGACATCATAGCAGATCCTGAACCGACCATTGTCTACATACTGCTCGGTGCGTTCCTTTTTTGTGTGAGTGGAGGTATTGTCTGTATTCTACTCTTCCTTCCTGCAAAAGTTTCCCAAAATTCAGAAGAGAGGCCAACTGTGAAGAAATTATTATTTCTTTGGTTCACAACTATTGCCAACACCGACATGAAGTTTCTCATACCTCTGACGTTGTATCTGGCCATGGCAGAGACCTTCTGTTTTGCGGAGATCACAAAATCGTATGTAAGCTGTCCAATTGGAATACAAAACGTCGGCTACGCAATGGCAGCATACGGAGTCAACACTGCAGTATTTAGTTTCGTATTCAGTCGACTAGCAAAGTTTATGAAACGTTATATACAATGTACTTATCAGCATTGCAGCGTCCATCCACCTTTCCCTTCAGGTATGGATATACCACTGGGTTCCTACAGAAGAAGACACAGTGTTAGTGTATGTGTTGATAGCGGCGTGGGGTATAGCTGACGCCATCTGGCTCACCCAGTACCCTGCTCTACTTGGAGCTCACTTCCCTGACCACCACACCAGTGTCTTCGCTATAGGGGTGGGGGTCAAGTCTGTGGCCTTCACATCAGGTTTTGTCTACAGCAGTCTACTATGCATGCCTGTCAAAGTACTTACTCTTATAACATTCCTTATTGTAGGGACCTCACTTTATTATTTTGTTGAAATTCGTTTTCAACACAAACAGAAAGGGACAACCCAACAAGAAGTAGAAATTGACATGAACAAGAAACCTCTATTATTATGTAAATGCAGTTTATGTGAATAATAAGTCAGTGTGGTTTCAGTTTTATCATAATGTTTTTATTTTTTTGAAAAAGTACTTGACATACAACGAATCTGAAGCGTTTGTATGGCTTATTGTGATGTGTTTAAAACCATTCCAACAACATGTCATGATCACAAACAGAAAAACTCGTTTCTAGAATAGATATTTCATGAAAAACGACCTGCCATCTAAGGCGAATCTCAAAATGAAAACTTGTAATCAGACGATAAAATATATAATGTTTTTGTTTGTAAGCTCAGTTTTTTTTGGTGAATGTGCCTTTTTTACAATTCTTGAAAAGGTCAAGAAATTTGGAAATTGAGGGAAACCCCGTTTTTAATGGTTTGGAGCAATATTCTTTTGGCGCAATTTCAAACGACAAGAAAACCTTTTCAGAAACTAATCATGCGCACGTTGTGATAAACGTCACAAACATTAAGATAATTATATTTATAGAAAAAAAGTTAAGCATATCATGAATTGGTGAAAAACTATGAAACTGGTATAAATCGATGTTGTTTATCATCTATTTTTTAAAAATCATTGTCAAAATAACGAAAATCAAGATTGAAGGTACAAACGACTGTGTATGTGAAATTGAAGACCAATGCTGATATTCAAATGTAGTCTGAAAATGGGATAATGGTATTAGTTTTTGTCTATGATCTAAGGTTTCAAAAACATTGTCAACAGTTAACGAAAATTGAGATTAACGACACAACAAACTGTGCATTAACAACTGAAGACTAATAGTGTTATACAACACAGTTTGCATAAAAAGGTTGTGTGAGTTATTGATCGTGTGTTGTAAAGAATACCTTCTACATTTTATATATATCTACATTATGTAACATTAGTTCTTTTATACATCTGTGCAGGTTCGTGTCTTTTCTTATCATGAAAGTGATCACTTTACAGATAATTCTTAATCACAAAACATTCAGAATGTCTTAAATGGAATGTTTCCAAAGCTTATTTCATTATCTACCCTTAGATGATAGTACGGATGAAATGTAACCATGCAGTTACAAATATATCTGAAGGGTTGATGCATCATCAAAATATACCTGTAGCTATGATACTGAAATTCGGCATCAGTTAAAACACAATCATGAGGGTTGCATTAACTGTCTGTCACAAAGGGCTTACAAACTTACAAAGCCCCTTCAGATTGAATCGAAGTTCAAATATGACATCAAGCTTTTTTTAATAAAAACCTTTTGCTGTTATCTTTGATGAAATACAATTTATTCTCATATTGATAACAATAAAACTAAAAATGTAAATCTTTCTTTTTGATATAGTGTTGTGTTATGCATTGATTGTAACTTATTATCTTGTCATGCCTTTAGAATTAAGAACGATTGTTATATGATTTGCACATACACATATTTTGTCGAATTGTGTGTCAAGGACGTTTGTGCATTTGATATTCAATATTATAAAATGGAATAACCTTCTTAAGGTTTACTTGTTTCCAGTGTAATATTTACCCAATGTTAATCAATGTTACTATTTGAATTCTTATAACAAAGTCGGAAGCGGGGGCATGTGAGCTCTGCTCGCTTCTTCACTTGTAATAAACGTAACTTGTTAATATTCTTTTTGATAATTTTGTTTTTATTTCTCATATCAATTACATTTATACATGAGAATAAATTATACATAGTGATATATAGGAGTATAGTATTTTGTGATGCATATAATGTTACTGATAACAATGTCATGCCTTTGGAATTAGGAATCATTTCTATATGATTTGCATATATAAATATTTTGTTAAAGTTTATGTCAAGGACGTTCGTGTGCTTAATATTCAATATCATTTAATGTAATAACCTTCTTAAGGTTTACTTGTTTTTAATGTAATCTTACAGACAGCGTGGTGGGGAAAATAACGATGTTTTTAGTTTTTTGTCAATATGGTAGGAAAATCTTATTCTAAAATTCTTATTTTCTCGTCGCATCATACTATTTCATTATATTTCAATCACATTCACATGTCAAGTTTTCAATTCAAGCACAGAATTCAAACATATATATTTGCCTTCATGTCTTTTCTTTCATACAATATCCGGTTTTATGCATGATATTAAAGTTACTGTCTTAAGATAACATTATGTCCATCAAACAGAGAAAGAGCATATTTTTTTCATTTAAGAATTGAATGTCAGTTTGTGTGTTTGCACTGGAAAATCCGTCCGTCCGTCTGTCCGTCCGTTCGTCCGTCCCAAAACTTTGTGCGGAGCAGATCTCCAAAACTATGCATGCTAGCCTCATCAAACTTCATACACATGTCAACCATGATCCCTAGTTGTGCCTTTTGAGGGTTAGAACTATTTCTGAATTTTCATTTTTGCGGTTTCCATGGAAATGTGACTAAAAAGTGACTCTTTGAGGAAGTCGTTTTGTGCGGAGCAGATCTCCAAAACTATGCATGCTAGCTTCATCAAACTTCATACAGATGTCAACCATGATCCCTAGTTGTGCCTTTTGAGGGTAAGCCCATCACATTCTTTAAATTTTTGGCGGTTTCCATGGAAACATGACTAAAACAGTGACTCTATGACCAGGTTCTTGTCCGGAGCATATCTCCCAAACTATTCATGCTAGCTTCACCAAACTTCATACACTTATCAACCATGATCCCTAGATGTGCCATTTGAGGATTAGACCATCACAGTTTTTTAATTTTTGGAAACATGACTAAAACAGTGATTCTATGATAAATTACTTTGTCCTGAACATATTTCATGAAATATACATCTCAGCTTCACCAAATTTGCTACATATGTCAATCGTGTTTGCTGGATATGCCTTTTTCATTATGAAATATGAGGAATAAAAGTTATTTTATTACATCATCAGACAAACTATTGTATGACAAATGCTTTTTAACCTACCATGCCTGCATAAAGAGATATTAACGAAAATGTATTTCGACAAAAACGGTGCACTTTGCCCCGTAATTTTGGGGTAAAGTGCCCCATGCGAAAAGACACACAATTGTGATATGTCAAACATCTATAATAAGCCATTAACATGCAAACAAATCTTTTTAAAGGGCCATACAGCTCACAGGAACCCTTATAAAAACTAAACAAATAATATAAATCTAAGCTCAGTATTCAAAGAAGGAAAAAATATGTTTGTATATGTCATGGACCTATATTTTCGAAGTTCTTATCCACAAACTTACATGATTACTATATACGAAATTCTAATAACTATGGGAGTCTTGACAATTCAACTCATTTATAACCAGAAACCAGCAAATATATGAAAGAAAAAAAAATTAATTGATTTGAAAGACAAATGTAACATTTTACAAACATCTAATCTCTGTCGGACTTGTCCATACGGCCTATCTTCTTAACTGCTTAGGGATAAAACAAAATATATGATGAATATCAAACTCATATTAACAAATCAAAGAAAACATAAGTGTTTTTTAATGAAACAAAAACCCTATCATGTATTTTTATTCTTCATTTTAATACCAATTTAACAAAAATATATGAAAATAATAGAATTAAAATAACAATTCTATTTTACTATATTTGCTTAAAAAATTAATTGATAACTCTGAAACTATAATGTGTTGACCATAAATGAATATTTTAGATCACTCGGGGCAAAGCCAGAAATGGCCTCAAATGGAGTTTATATGAATCTTTATAATTTTTTCTCTGTAATGAGATTTTTGACATTATAAAAATAATACATCAAGCATTAACGTACAATGATCAGTGAAAAATTTAAAATATATCATTTAGAAACTACTGCTGCTGCCCCTTAAAATGCGAAGGTTAAAGAACTAAGACGAAGCGGAATGATTGTTTTCTAATGGTTGGTTGACCAATCATAAAAGGTTATCCGATTACCAGAACAAGCTTTAACTTTGTCAGTGATAAAAAAAACATTAAAAATTCATTGCAAAGGGACAGCCGGGTTTACGAGTCAAAAGCTAGTGCAAACTATTCATACACAATCCCACTTGTATCGCTCACAATGAAAGCGGAAAACCCATTGGTTGTATTCGTTTGTGGACTCGGTATCTATAATTTATGAGCCATATTTCTTGGAACGGCTTGTCTCAGTCTTCATATGCAAGTATGTATTATGCATGAAGGGCAACAGGACAAGTTTTATGTCGTTTACTTCCTCATTTGCCCAACTAACATTTAACTTCCTGAAGAAACGTTGAACGAAGGGTAAGTCTGCATTTTTTACTTTTTACTTTTTTACTAACTGTTTTAGATAAAGTGCAGGATCATAAAGCGAAATCGAGTTTTCGTTAATATGATTTATGCACTGACAAAGCATAAGTTTTGCTATTTCTCACGATTATTACTTAGATAACCTGTCATGTACATGTAAGTTATTTTGAGTTTATGAAATTATTTATTTATGGTCAGCAGAACGTTTTTTGAAAAAATATATTTTCAATTTTTCACTGATAATTGTGAATTAATGCTAGATGTATTATTTTAATAGTGTAAAAATTATCATCACACAAACAAATCATCCATACTCAGAGATCAAATGATAAAGATTCACATTAATTTGTTGTGTAAACACCTTTAATTCAGTTTCTTTTAATTCTGCCCAATTTAGTTTAAATACATTATCTTTTAATTGGAACAATTTATTTTCATTTTCCTTTCATCACCTTTTATTCCGTACGTGCTACTGTCCCTTTAACAATCTTTCTAGTTTGAATAAGCTCATATAACGCATAAGAAATTGGTAAAGTTACAGATAAAGTAAATCTTGTCATCCTTTGTTCTTAGTTGTAGATTTGGAGTTGTATTCAAAAGCTGCATATCTTTATTGCTCAGATTTTTTTTTAGCAAAGAATAATTCGCGTTTTGTGCACAACCGACGCCATGATTTTTTTAAATCCCTAAGAGTTTTGGGCCGTGGACGATCGGATAAGCTGTTGGCGAATGTTGAAAAGTTCGCCCTTAATTTCACCTACCTACCTACCTTGAATAGCTAAAATGCTTGATAATCATTGATCAATGAATGTTGTGTTGCACCGTGCAGTGACGACCTGAACGCCTGAGGATGCTAGGCCTGCCACTGGACATAGAATAACCATTAACTCGGGTAAGTAGTTCCATTATACTTGTATGATACGCAGTGACGCGTAATGTTTTGATACAATGCTGTGTCAGAAAGATACCCGAAGCATAAAAAAATCCGTTCTGCCTCATAGGCATTCCGCACACAAACAACGAAATGCAGACATAACTCGTATTGTTACGTGTTTCTATTTGAAAATATTCATGTCTTCGAATCTTCTGTTAAAACGGATTTGCAAATACAATACGGATGGGTAAAATAGTTAACAAACGAGGATTCGCTGGCTCTAGAGTAAATTCGAGGATTTCTCTATTTTATGTAGGCGCACCTCATTTTTTTAAAGAGGAGTCCGTATGTAGCCTATGTAATACCCCCATTTCACTGGGCAAAATGAGTCCACGGAAGATTTGCGGAAGCAATTCCGTTGTTATGCCGTGAAGCCACGCAAGTTCTCCCTTCTATTTCCGTATGCTTCCGCCAGTTAGCGCATTTAATCTGTAGTCTTTCCTCGTCTTCCGCAGGCTTCCGCGGGCTTCCGTGAGCATAAAATATTCTAAAGAACGTTTGCGGAAAAAAAGTCCGTACCCTTCCGTAGTCAAAACAGCGATTTTACAGGCAGATTTAAGAGAAATGCTTTGATCTTTACCGATTTTGCCGCAAATATGACGTTATTGATCCGTCACAAAACGAAGGTTGTCCGCACTTTATCTGCAGCTTTTCCGTGTAAAACGCAAGTATTCAGCAGTTATTCCGTATGGTTCGCAGTTATTCCGAAGTTATTTGTCGCCAAACGGATTAGTGCCGCCACCTAGCGCAGTTATTCCGCGCATTTTCCGTAGCTTCCGAGTGTGCTCCGCAAATTATCCGAATGTTTACCGTTATTATCCGAACTCATTCCTTGGTGTTCCGCAGTTTTTCCGCCTCCTAGCCGTAGTTGTGTCGTAGTTTAACCGTATGTGTTCCGTAAGATCCGTGAGCGTCCCGAAAGTATTCCGAAACAACATTTTCCGTAAGACTTTGTCCTATTTTCCGCGTGAAAATACCGAAGCTCTTCCGAAGAGGCAATTCCGCCAAGGTCCACGAAGGTCCGCAAGTACCGTAGGGGGCCGTAGCTCAGTGAAATGGGGGTATAAAGTATTTTGCTTAGCTGCTGCTCATCAAAACAAGTTGTTTAGTGAACACCTAGGTTTGTAGGAGTCCGTGGTTTTAATTCATCTTTTAATATTTATATATTATGTATTTTAAATTGCATTGTCTCCTATAGCTTTTTTGGAGGCTTGTACATTTTACATTGTATTTCAATGTTTGTAACCTATATGTGTGTACGAGAAGAGATGTTAATAAACTCTCTCTCTCTCTATTACTTTTAAAAATATTGAACTCTGAAATTTTATCATTAATGCCAAACTGGATATAATGCCATATTTTTGCCAGAACGGATTTCCTGCCTTTTTTTCACTGTTTATAATGCCAAACTGGATATAGTGCCATTTGTGGATGCTTTTTGGAACGAAAGTCTGTTTTCCCTGACTATAATGCCAATGAAAATACACTTTTAGGAGAGTGCTTTAATTTATTAAGGCTAATTAGCATTGCTCAAATCAATTGATACTTGGTGAATGTTGCATTGATACTTTGACTGGTGCCTAAAAGGCATTAATTACTTGAATTACATTCTACTTGCCTCAAATTGATTGACAAAATTCATCAATTCTTTAAGTAAGTGCTTTATCACCAACACGTTTCATGGGTTATCCGTTTAACAAGCTTTAAATTTGGCAGTGATAAAAAACATTGAAAGACATTGCACGGAAAAGTCCGTGACCTGACCACGCGTTATTTCTCCTTAACGGTTGACAGATAGCTCGGTTTGACATTATCAACCAATGAAATCAAACGTTAAGAAACGTTGTAATCCACGTTTGCATCGTTACATCCTGTCTCAGGGTATGAACGTTACGCTAACTCCACTAATCTGTTCCCTGGGCTCAGAAGCTGGATTCGTTCGGGCGGCCCGACTTGAGATCTAGCCAATCAAACCATTTTCTCGCCACCTTCTCGATAAAATTTTAACGAGAAAATGATTTGTTTGGCTAGATCCCAAGTCGGACCGCGCTAACGAAAATGTCAGTAAAACATAAATACATAAGGGGTAGGTCACACTGTTCTAGTTACGTTTCATCTTCAAGCACAGGAATCATAACACAAGTTAATATTATTTCAGTTGCATTTTAGAATTTGATATGATGAAGCAACACAAATTAAATGGATTTACAACTTTATTGCAAAGAGATGCGATATCTCGGTGTAGTTTCTAACAGCGGTTTCAGTAAATTGATGTATTTCGTTAAGTTGACGCGTAGATATATTTCGTTATTACGAAATGCAGAAAAAGGCACATCCCGCTTTTGCTTACGATCAGTCTTCAAATAAACTTCCATGTAAGTTATTATGATTAATAGATTATGTACGTATTATGTAAAGTTTTTTGCTTAACTGAATCTCAATAAAACAAGCTGTTTAGTGAAAGTATTCAGAAGTCCGTGTTAAAGGGGGACTGAAATGGTCTATGGCCACTTTCGGGATTCACAAAAAGCGGCTTGCAATTTGATTTATAGTCAACTTTGAATTTTCGAAATCGGACGGTAACCTGCCTAAATACGGCTTTTAAAATACACTGCCTAATTAGCCCCGGCGAACAGAATCTGTGGTCACTGAAGCGTGTCCCGAGCGTGCCGACCTACTATGACGTAGCAGTAGGTGAGTACTTTCATCTAATGATCAGTTTTCAACGGGAAATGACACCTTTTTAATCGCTCATTTAACATACAAATATTCACAAAAAACACTCAATTCTTAAGCTTGTATATTCCGAAAGCTTAGATATCCGACGACTCAACAACGATTTATTCAAGCCAATTATAACTGTATAAACATGTAGTATCGTATATATTTCAAAACCCTATAAAATGACGCAAAAAGGCGACTGCCTTGTCAAATTGGCTCCGTTATGGCTAGACATGTCCGTTAAAGTGATAATCTGATGGTCTGTTGTTTGCTGAATCTTACATAACATACACTGACTATTATTTCCGACGGTGACAAATAACAAATCGTTTATGTTTTCATGCTCACATGAGAATTTAACTGTTACATCTGCGTGCACAGTTGTTTGTTGTTATTGAATATTACTTAAGTAGCACAGCAGAAAGGATGTTGTTATATAATACTATTTTTTATCGTTTAAACCAATTTAAAAAAAATGCCTTTTGACTTCATTTTGTATCAGGATAAAAAACCAAACTTTTTTCTTACTTATTTCATTTAGTGATGGATAAGTTTCAATTCTTAATGAAAGGCATGTATTGGATGATGACTGGTGTCTTGTTTAAAGCATTACTTTAATAGGGCATTGAACATATACTTTCAATGACAATCTTATTTTTTTTCACTCTTGTACATAGAGAATATATTTTTCACAACAATACCCGATACATGGACCAACAAAATGAAGATTTATTAAAAGAACCTTACCAAAAATAATTATCAGATAGGGCAAAAACAGTATTCCTAATTTCAACAGGTTATAATATGCATAGAGACCGGTAGATACTCTAAGCCGCCTACCCCTCTACATGACAGAGTATGCCCCTTATGTCCGCGGGATATCGAGGATGAAGCTCATTTTATTATAATCTGCCCGCTCTACTCTGATATCATGTATGATGTTTTAAAAGCTGCTGCATATATAGATGATGCTTTTACACAGAAAAATCCCAAAGAAAAATATACCTTTTTAATGCAAAATCCCCGTTGTCAACTTCTCCAAGTTATATCTAATGGTGAAAAGAAGAATTTCACTTTTATAATGTTGTTGTTTTAATATGCTTATGTAAACGTTTTATTTTGAAACGTATTTATTGATTTATGTATGTATGTATATAATATAAGCTTTTGTATGTTTAATATAAGTGTGAGTGGGTATGAATGTGAATATATATATATATGTACGTATATGTGTTCGTATGTATGTGATAGTGCATATATTGCACTTTTCTTATATGCAGAGGTAGACTGGACATAGACCTAATATATGCTTATTCAATGATAAACATATCTATTTTTAAATTGGTGTGAGAGTGTCCAAAGTCGAATAATGAACCCGGTGCCAACCTTACACTTTGAATAGTGAACTGGGAGCTGGCACCTTGCATCTATCTAATAGCCCTGTGCATAAATGTATGTGCGTATATTGCACTTTTCTTATATGCAGAGGTAGACTAGACATAGACCTAATATATGCTTATTCAATGATAAACCTATCTATTTTTAAATGGGTGTGAGATTGTCCAAAGTCGAATAATGAACCCGGTGCTAACCTTACACTTTGAATAAGGAACTGGGAGCTTGCACATTGCATCTATCTAATAGCCCTGTGCATAAATGTATGTGCGTATATTGTACTTTTCTTATATGCAGAGGTAGACTAGACATAGACCTAATATATGCTTATTCAATGATAACCATTTCTATTTTGAAATGGGTGTGAGAGTGTCCAAAGTCAAATAATGAACCCGGTGCCAACTTCACACTTTGAATATTGAACTGGGAGCTGGCACATTGCATCTATCTAATAGCCCTGTGCATAAATGTATGTGCGTATATTGCACATTTCTTATATGCAGAGGTAGACTGGACATAGACCTAATATATGCTTATTTAATGATAAACATATCTATTTTTAAATGGGTGTGAGAGAGTCCAAAGTCAAATAATGAACCCGGTGCCAACCTTACACTTTGAATAGTGAACTGGGAGCTGGCACCTTGCATCTATCTAATAGCCCTGTGCATAAATGTATGTGCGTATATTGCACTTTTCTTATATGCAGAGGTAGACTGGACATAGACCTAATATATGCTTATTCAATGATAAACCTATATATTTTGAAACGGGTGTGAGCGAGTCTAAAGTCGTATAATGAACCCGGTGCTAACTTCACACTTTGAATATTGAACTGGGAGCTGGCACCTTGCATCTATCTAATAGCTCGGTGCATAAATGTATGTGCGTATATTGCACTTTTCTTATATGCAGAGGTAGACTAGACATGGACCTAATATATGCTTATTCAATGATAAACCTATCTATTTTTAAATGGGTGTGAGAGTGTCGAACGTCGAATAATGAACCCGGTGCCAACCTTACACTTTGAATAAGGAACTGGGAGCTTGCACATTGCATCTATCTAATAGCCCGGTGCATAAATGTATGTGCGTATATTGTACTTTTCTTATATGCAGAGGTAGACTAGACATAGACCTAATATATGCTTATTTAATGATAAACATATCTATTTTGAAATGAGTGTGAGAGTGTCCAAAGTCGAATAATGAACCCGGTGCCAACCTTACACTTTGAATAGTGAACTGGGAGCTGGCACCTTGCATCTATCTAATAGCCCTGTGCATAAATGTATGTGCGTATATTGCACTTTTCTTATATGCAGAGGTAGACTAGACATAGACCTAATATATGCTTATTCAATGATAAACCTATCTATTTTTAAATGGGTGTGAGATTGTCCAAAGTCGAATAATGAACCCGGTGCTAACCTTACACTTTGAATAAGGAACTGGGAGCTTGCACATTGCATCTATCTAATAGCCCGGTGCATAAATGTATGTGCGTATATTGTACTTTTCTTATATGCAGAGGTAGACTAGACATAGACCTAATATATGCTTATTCAATGATAACCATTTCTATTTTGAAATGGGTGTGAGAGTGTCCAAAGTCAAATAATGAACCCGGTGCCAACTTCACACTTTGAATATTGAACTGGGAGCTGGCACATTGCATCTATCTAATAGCCCTGTGCATAAATGTATGTGCGTATATTGCACATTTCTTATATGCAGAGGTAGACTGGACATAGACCTAATATATGCTTATTTAATGATAAACATATCTATTTTTAAATGGGTGTGAGAGAGTCCAAAGTCAAATAATGAACCCGGTGCCAACCTTACACTTTGAATAGTGAACTGGGAGCTGGCACCTTGCATCTATCTAATAGCCCTGTGCATAAATGTATGTGCGTATATTGCACTTTTCTTATATGCAGAGGTAGACTGGACATAGACCTAATATATGCTTATTCAATGATAAACCTATATATTTTGAAACGGGTGTGAGCGAGTCTAAAGTCGTATAATGAACCCGGTGCTAACTTCACACTTTGAATATTGAACTGGGAGCTGGCACCTTGCATCTATCTAATAGCTCGGTGCATAAATGTATGTGCGTATATTGCACTTTTCTTATATGCAGAGGTAGACTAGACATGGACCTAATATATGCTTATTCAATGATAAACCTATCTATTTTTAAATGGGTGTGAGAGTGTCGAACGTCGAATAATGAACCCGGTGCCAACCTTACACTTTGAATAAGGAACTGGGAGCTTGCACATTGCATCTATCTAATAGCCCGGTGCATAAATGTATGTGCGTATATTGTACTTTTCTTATATGCAGAGGTAGACTAGACATAGACCTAATATATGCTTATTTAATGATAAACATATCTATTTTGAAATGAGTGTGAGAGTGTCCAAAGTCAAATAATGAACCCGGTACCAACTTCACACTTTGAATAGTGAACTGGGAGCTGGCACCTTGCATCTATCTAATAGCCCTGTGCATAAACGTATGTGCGTATATTGCACTTTTCATATATGCAGAGGTAGACTGGACATAGACCTAATATATGCTTATTCAATGATAAACCTATATATTTTGAAACGGGTGTGAGCGAGTCTAAAGTCGTAAATTGAACCCGGTGCTAACTTCACACTTTGAATAGTTAACTGGGAGCTGGCACCTTGCATCTATCGAATAGCCCTGTGCCTAAATGTATGTGCGTATATTGCACTTTTCTTATATGCAGAGGTAGACTAGACATAGACCTAATATATGCTTAATCAATGATAAACCTATCTATTTTGAAATGGGTGTGAGAGTGTCCAAAGTCGAATAATGAACCAGGTGCCAACCTTACACTTTGAATAAGGAACTGGGAGCTGGCACCTTGCATCTATCTAATAGCCCTGTGCATAAATGTATGTGCGTATATTGCACTTTTCTTATATGCAGAGGTAGACTAGACATAGACCTAATATATGCTTATTTAATGATAAACATATCTATTTTTAAATGGGTGTGAGAGTGTCCAAAGTCAAATAATGAACCTGGTACCAACTTCACACTTTGAATATTGAACTGGGAGCTGGCACCTTGCATCTATCTAATAGCCCTGTGCATAAATGTATGTGCGTATATTGCACTTTTCTTATATGCAGAGGTAGACTTGACATAGACCTAATATATGCTTATTCAATGATAAACATATCTATTTTTAAATGGGTGTGAGAGTGTCCAAAGTCAAATAATGAACCTGGTACCAACTTCACACTTTGAATATTGAACTGGGAGCTGGCACCTTGCATCTATCTAATAGCCCTGTGCATAAATGTATGTGCGTATATTGCACTTTTCTTATATGCAGAGGTAGACTTGACATAGACCTAATATATGCTTATTCAATGATAAACATATCTATTTTGAAATGGGTGTGAGAGTGTCCAAAGTCAAATAATGAACCCGGTACCAACTTCACACTTTGAATATTGAACTGGGAGCTGGCACCTTGCATCTATCTAATAGCCCTGTGCCTAAATGTATGTGCGTATATTGCACTTTTCTTATATGCAGAGGTAGACTAGACATAGACCTAATATATGCTTAATCAATGATAAACCTATCTATTTTGAAATGGGTGTGAGAGTGTCCAAAGTCGAATAATGAACCCGGTGCCAACCTTACACTTTGAATAAGGAACTGGGAGCTGGCACCTTGCATCTATCTAATAGCCCTGTGCATAAATGTATGTGCGTATATTGCACTTTTCATATATGCAGAGGTAGACTGGACATAGACCTAATATATGCTTATTCAATGATAAACCTATATATTTTGAAACGGGTGTGAGCGAGTCTAAAGTCGTATAATGAACCCGGTGCTAACTTCACACTTTGAATATTGAACTGGGAGCTGGCACCTTGCATCTATCTAATAGCTCGGTGCATAAATGTATGTGCGTATATTGCACTTTTCTTATATGCAGAGGTAGACTAGACATGGACCTAATATATGCTTATTCAATGATAAACCTATCTATTTTTAAATGGGTGTGAGAGTGTCCAAAGTCGAATAATGAACCCGGTGCCAACCTAACACTTTGAATAAGGAACTGGGAGCTTGCACATTGCATCTATCTAATAGCCCGGTGCATAAATGTATGTGCGTATATTGTACTTTTCTTATATGCAGAGGTAGACTAGACATAGACCTAATATATGCTTATTTAATGATAAACATATCTATTTTTAAATGGGTGTGAGAGAGTCCAAAGTCAAATAATGAACCCGGTGCCAACCTTACACTTTGAATAGTGAACTGGGAGCTGGCACCTTGCATCTATCTAATAGCCCTGTGCATAAATGTATGTGCGTATATTGCACTTTTCTTATATGCAGAGGTAGACTGGACATAGACCTAATATATACTTATTCAATGATAAACCTATCTATTTGGAAACGGGTGTGAGCAAGTCTAAAGTCGAATAATGAACCCGGTGCCAACTTCACACTTTGAATAGTGAACTGGGAGCTGGCACCTTGCATCTATCTAATAGCCCTGTGCATAAACGTATGTGCGTATATTGCACTTTTCATATATGCAGAGGTAGACTGGACATAGACCTAATATATGCTTATTCAATGATAAACCTATATATTTTGAAACGGGTGTGAGCGAGTCTAAAGTCGTATAATGAACCCGGTGCTAACTTCACACTTTGAATAGTTAACTGGGAGCTGGCACCTTGCATCTATCGAATAGCCCTGTGCCTAAATGTATGTCCGTATATTGCACTTTTCTTATATGCAGAGGTAGACTAGACATAGACCTAATATATGCTTAATCAATGATAAACCTATCTATTTTGAAATGGGTGTCAGAGTGTCCAAATTCGAATAATGAACCCGGTGCCAACCTTACACTTTGAATAAGGAACTGGGAGCTGGCACCTTGCATCTATCTAATAGCCCTGTGCATAAATGTATGTGCATATATTGCACTTTTCTTTATGCATAGGTAGACTGGACATAGACCTAATATATGCTTATTCAATGATAAACCTATCTATTTTGAAACAGATGTGAGAGTCTCCAAAGTCGAATAATGAACCCGGTGCCAACTTCACACTTTGAATAGTGAACTGGGAGCTGGCACCTTGCATCTATCTAATAGCCCGGTGCATAAATGTATGTGCGTATATTGCACTTTTCTTATATGCAGAGGTAGACTAGACATAGACCTAATATATGCTTAATCAATGATAAAACTATCTATTTTGAAACGGGTGTGAGAGTGTCCAAAGTCGAATAATGAACCCGGTGCCAACCTTACACTTTGAATAAGGAACTGGGAGCTGGCACCTTGCATCTATCTAATAGCCCTGTGCATAAATGTATGTGCGTATATTGTACTTTTCTTATATGCAGAGGTAGACTAGACATAGACCTAAAATATGCTTATTCAATGATAAACATATCTATTTTAAAATGGGTGTGAGAGTGTCCAAAGTCAAATAATGAACCCGGTACCAACTTCACACTTTGAATATTGAACTGGGAGCTGGCACCTTGCATCTATCTAATAGCCCTGTGCATAAATGTATGTGCGTATATTGCACTTTTCTTATATGCAGAGGTAGACTAGACATAGACCTAATATATGCTTATTCAATGATAAACATATCTATTTTGAAATGGGTGTGAGAGTGTCCAAAGTCAAATAATGAACCCGGTACCAACTTCACACTTTGAATATTGAACTGGGAGCTGGCACCTTGCATCTATCTAATAGCCCTGTGCCTAAATGTATGTGCGTATATTGCACTTTTCTTATATGCAGAGGTAGACTAGACATAGACCTAATATATGCTTAATCAATGATAAACCTATCTATTTTGAAATGGGTGTGAGAGTGTCCAAAGTCGAATAATGAACCCGGTGCCAACCTTACACTTTGAATAAGGAACTGGGACTGGCACCTTGCATCTATCTAATAGCCCTGTGCATAAATGTATGTGCATATATTGCACTTTTCTTTATGCATAGGTAGACTGGACATAGACCTAATATATGCTTATTCAATGATAAACCTATCTATTTGGAAACGGGTGTGAGCGAGTCTAAAGTCGAATAATGAACCCGGTGCCAACCTTACACTTTGAATAGTGAACTGGGAGCTGGTACCTTGCATCTATCTAATAGCCCTGTGCATAAACGTATGTGCGTATATTGCACTTTTCATATATGCAGAGGTAGACTGGACATAGACCTAATATATGCTTATTCAATGATAAACCTATATATTTTGAAACGGGTGTGAGCGAGTCTAAAGTCGTATAATGAACCCGGTGCTAACTTCACACTTTGAATATTGAACTGGGAGCTGGCACCTTGCATCTATCTAATAGCTCGGTGCATAAATGTATGTGCGTATATTGCACTTTTCTTATATGCAGAGGTAGACTAGACATGGACCTAATATATGCTTATTCAATAATAAACCTATCTATTTTTAAATGGGTGTGAAAGTGTCGAACGTCGAATAATGAACCCGGTGCCAACCTTACACTTTGAATAAGGAACTGGGAGCTTGCACATTGCATCTATCTAATAGCCCGGTGCATAAATGTATGTGCGTATATTGTACTTTTCTTATATGCAGAGGTAGACTAGACATAGACCTTATATATGCTTATTTAATGATAAACATATCTATTTTGAAATGGGTGTGAGAGTGTCCAAAGTCAAATAATGAACCCGGTACCAACTTCACACTTTGAATATTGAACTGGGAGCTGGCACCTTGCATCTATCTAATAGCCCTGTGCATAAATGTATGTGCGTATATTGCACATTTCTTATATGCAGAGGTAGACTGGACATAGACCTAATATATGCTTATTTAATGATAAACATATCTATTTTTAAATGGGTGTGAGAGAGTCCAAAGTCAAATAATGAACCCGGTGCCAACCTTACACTTTGAATAGTGAACTGGGAGCTGGCACCTTGCATCTATCTAATAGCCCTGTGCATAAATGTATGTGCGTATATTGCACTTTTCTTATATGCAGAGGTAGACTGGACATAGACCTAATATATACTTATTCAATGATAAACCTATCTATTTGGAAACGGGTGTGAGCGAGTCTAAAGTCGAATAATGAACCCGGTGCCAACCTTACACTTTGAATAGTGAACTGGGAGCTGGCACCTTGCATCTATCTAATAGCCCTGTGCATAAACGTATGTGCGTATATTGCACTTTTCATATATGCAGAGGTAGACTGGACATAGACCTAATATATGCTTATTCAATGATAAACCCATCTATTTTGAAACAGATGTGAGAGTCTCCAAAGTCGAATAATGAACCCGGTGCCAACTTCACACTTTGAATAGTGAACTGGGAGCTGGCACCTTGCATCTATCTAATAGCCCGGTGCATAAATGTATGTGCGTATATTGCACTTTTCTTATATGCAGAGGTAGACTAGACATAGACCTAATATATGCTTAATCAATGATAAAACTATCTATTTTGAAACGGGTGTGAGAGTGTCCAAAGTCGAATAATGAACCCGGTGCCAACCTTACACTTTGAATAAGGAACTGGGAGCTGGCACCTTGCATCTATCTAATAGCCCTGTGCATAAATGTATGTGCGTATATTGCACTTTTCTTATATGCAGAGGTAGACTAGACATAGACCTAATATATGCTTATTCAATGATAAACATATCTATTTTGAAATGGGTGTGAGAGTGTCCAAAGTCAAATAATGAACCCGGTACCAACTTCACACTTTGAATATTGAACTGGGAGCTGGCACCTTGCATCTATCTAATAGCCCTGTGCCTAAATGTATGTGCGTATTTTGCACTTTTCTTATATGCAGAGGTAGACTAGACATAGACCTAATATATGCTTAATCAATGATAAACCTATCTATTTTGAAACAGGTGTGAGAGTGTCCAAAGTCGAATAATGAACCCGGTGCCAACCTTACACTTTGAAAAGTTAACTGGGAGCTGGCACCTTGCATCTATCGAATAGCCCTGTGCATAAATGTATGTGCATATATTGCACTTTTCTTTATGCATAGGTAGACTGGACATAGACCTAATATATGCTTATTCAATGAAAAACCTATCTATTTTGAAACGGGTGTGAGAGTGTCCAAAGTCGAATAATGAACCCGGTGCCAACCTTACACTTTGAATAAGGAACTGGGAGCTGGCACCTTGCATCTATCTAATAGCCCTGTGCATAAATGTATGTGCGTATATTGCACTTTTCTTATATGCAGAGGTAGACTAGACATAGACCTAATATATGCTTATTCAATGATAAACATATCTATTTTGAAATGGGTGTGAGAGTGTCCAAAGTCAAATAATGAACCCGGTACCAACTTCACACTTTGAATATTGAACTGGGAGCTGGCACCTTGCATCTATCTAATAGCCCTGTGCCTAAATGTATGTGCGTATTTTGCACTTTTCTTATATGCAGAGGTAGACTAGACATAGACCTAATATATGCTTAATCAATGATAAACCTATCTATTTTGAAACAGGTGTGAGAGTGTCCAAAGTCGAATAATGAACCCGGTGCCAACCTTACACTTTGAAAAGTTAACTGGGAGCTGGCACCTTGCATCTATCTAATAGCCCTGTGCATAAATGTATGTGCATATATTGCACTTTTCTTTATGCATAGGTAGACTGGACATAGACCTAATATATGCTTATTCAATGATAAACCTATCTATTTTGAAACGGGTGTGAGCGAGTCTAAAGTCGAATAATGAACCCGGTGCCCACCTTACACTTTGAATAAGAAACTGGGAGCTGGCACCTTGCATCTATCTAATAGCCCTGTGCATAAACGTATGTGCGTATATTGCACTTTTCATATATGCAGAGGTAGACTGGACATAGACCTAATATATGCTTATTCAATGATAAACCTATATATTTTGAAACGGGTGTGAGCGAGTCTAAAGTCATATAATGAACCCGGTGCTAACTTCACACTTTGAATAGTTAACTGGGAGCTGGCACCTTGCATCTATCGAATAGCCCTGTGCCTAAATGTATGTGCGTATATTGCACTTTTCTTATATGCAGAGGTAGACTAGACATAGACCTAATATATGCTTAATCAATGATAAACCTATCTATTTTGAAATGGGTGTGAGAGTGTCCAAAGTCGAATAATGAACCCGGTGCCAACCTTACACTTTGAATAAGGAACTGGGAGCTGGCACCTTGCATCTATCTAATAGCCCTGTGCATAAATGTATGTGCATATATTGCACTTTTCTTTATGCATAGGTAGACTGGACATAGACCTAATATATGCTTATTCAATGATAAACCTATCTATTTTGAAACAGATGTGAGAGTCTCCAAAGTCGAATAATGAACCCCGTGCCAACTTCACACTTTGAAAAGTGAACTGGGAGCTGGCACCTTGCATCTATCTAATAGCCCGGTGCATAAATGTATGTGCGTATATTGCACTTTTCTTATATGCAGAGGTAGACTAGACATAGACCTAATATATGCTTAATCAATGATAAAACTATCTATTTTGAAACGGGTGTGAGAGTGTCCAAAGTCGAATAATGAACCCGGTGCCAACCTTACACTTTGAATAAGGAACTGGGAGCTGGCACCTTGCATCTATCTAATAGCCCTGTGCATAAATGTATGTGCGTATATTGTACTTTTCTTATATGCAGAGGTAGACTAGACATAGACCTAAAATATGCTTATTCAATGATAAACATATCTATTTTAAAATGGGTGTGAGAGTGTCCAAAGTCAAATAATGAACCCGGTACCAACTTCACACTTTGAATATTGAACTGGGAGCTGGCACCTTGCATCTATCTAATAGCCCTGTGCATAAATGTATGTGCGTATATTGCACTTTTCTTATATGCAGAGGTAGACTAGACATAGACCTAATTTATGCTTATTCAATGATAAACCTATCTATTTTGAAACAGATGTGAGAGTCTCCAAAGTCGAATAATGAACCCGGTGCCTACCTTACACTTGAATAAGGAACTGGGAGCTGGCACCTTGCATCTATCTAATAGCCCTGTGCATAAATGTATGTGCGTATATTGCACTTTTCTTATATGCAGAGGTAGACTAGACATAGACCTAATATATGCTTATTCAATGATAAACCTATCTATTTTGAAATGGGTGTGAGAGTGTCCAAAGTCCAATAATGAACCCGGTGCCAACCTTACACTTTGAATAGTTAACTGGGAGCTGGCACCTGTCATCTATCTAATAGCCCTGTGCATAAATATATGTGCGTATATTGCACTTTTCTTATATGCAGAGGTAAACTGGACATAGACCTAATATATGCTTATTCAATGATAAACCTATCTATTTTGAAACAGGTGTGAGAGTGTCCAAAGTCGAATAATGAACAGGTGCCAACCTTACACTTTGAAAAGTTAACTGGGAGCTGGCACCTTGCATCTATCGAATAGCCCTGTGCATAAATGTATGTGCGTATATTGCACTTTTCTTATATGCAGAGGTAGACTAGACATAGACCTAATATATGCTTAATCAGTGATAAACCTATCTATTTTGAAACGGTTGTGAGAGTGTCCAAAGTCGAATAATGAACCCGGTGCCCACCTTACACTTTGAATAAGAAACTGGGAGCTGGCACCTTGCATCTATCTAATAGCCCTGTGCATAAATATATGTGCGTATATTGCACTTTTCTTATATGCAGAGGTAAACTGGACATAGACCTAATATATGCTTATTCAATGATAAACCTATCTATTTTGAAACAGGTGTGAGAGTGTCCAAAGTCATATAATGAACCCGGTGCCAACCTTACACTTTGAATAGTGAACTGGGAGCTGGCACCTTGCATCTATCTAATAGCCCGGTGCATAAATGTATGTGCGTATATTGCACTTTTCTTATATGCAGAGGTAGACCAGACATAGACCTAATATATGCTTAATCAATGATAAACCTATCTATTTTGAAACGGTTGTGAGAGTGTCCAAAGTCGAATAATGAACCCGGTGCCCACCTTACACTTTGAATAAGGAACTGGGAGCTGGCACCTTGCATCTATCTAATAGCCCTGTGCATAAATGTATGTGCATATATTGCACTTTTCTTTATGTATAGGTAGACTGGACAAAGACCTAATATATGCTTATGCAATGATAAACATATCTATTTTAAATGGGTGTGAGAGTGTCCAAAGTCATATAATGAACCCGGTGCCACCCTTACACTTTGAATAGTGAACTGGGAGCTGGCACCTTGCATCTATCTAATAGCTCGGTGCATAAATGTATGTGCGTATATTGCACTTTTCTTATATGCAGAGGTAGACTAGACATAGACCTAATATATGCTCATTCAATGATAAACCTATCTATTTTGAAACAGGTGTGAGAGTGTCCAAAGTCGAATAATGAACCCGGTGCCAACTTCACACTTTGAATAAGGAACTGGGAGCTGGCACCTTGCATCTATCTAATAGCCCGGTGCATAAATGTATGTGCGTATATTGCACTTTTCTTATATGCAGAGGTAGACTGGACATAGACCTAATATATGCTTATTCAATGAAAAACCTATCTATTTTGAAACAGGTGTGAGAGTGTCCAAAGTCATATAATGAACCCGGTGCCAACCTTACACTTTGAATAGTGAACTGGGAGCTGGCACCTTGCATCTATCAAATAGCCCGGTGCATAAATGTATGTGCATATATTGCACTTTTCTTATATGCAGAGGTAGACTGGACATAGACCTAATATATGCTTAATCAATGATAAACCTATCTATTTTGAAACGGTTGTGAGAGTGTCCAAAATCGAATAATGAACCCGGTGCCCACCTTACACTTTGAATAAGGAACTTGGAGCTGGCACCTTGCATCTATCTAATAGCCCTGTGCATAAATGTATGTGCATATATTGCACTTTTCTTTATGCATAGGTAGACTGGACATAGACCTAATATATGCTTATTCAATGATAAACATATCTATTTTAAAAGGGTGTGAGAGTGTCCAAAGTCGAATAATGAACCCGGTGCCAACTTCACACTTTGAATAGTAAACTGGGAGCTGGCACCTTGCATCTATCTAATAGCCCTGTGCATAATCGATGTGCGTATATTGCACTTTTCTTATATGCAGAGGTAGACTAGACATAGACCTAAAATATGCTTATTCAATGATAAACCTATCTATTTTGAAATGGGTTTGAGAGTGTCCAAAGTCAAATAATGAACCCGGTACCAACTTCACACTTTGAATATTGAACTGGGAGCTGGCACCTTGCATCTATCTAATAGCCCTGTGCATAAATGTATGTGCGTATATTGCACTTTTCTTATATGCAGAGGTAGACTAGACATAGACCTAATTTATGCTTATTCAATGATAAACCTATCTATTTGAAACAGATGTGAGAGTCTCCAAAGTCGAATAATGAACCCGGTGCCAACCTTACACTTTGAATAAGGAACTGGGAGCTGGCACCTTGCATCTATCTAATAGCCCGGTGGATAAATGTATGTGCGTATATTGCACTTTTCTTATATGCAGAGGTAGACTAGACATAGACCTAATATATGCTCATTCAATGATAAACCTATCTATTTTGAAACAGGTGTGAGAGTGTCCAAAGTCGAATAATGAACCCGGTGCCAACTTCACACTTTGAATAAGGAACTGGGAGCTGGCACCTTTCATCTATCTAATAGCCCGGTGCATAAATGTATGTGCGTATATTGCACTTTTCTTATATGCAGAGGTAGACTGGACATAGACCTAATATATGCTTATTCAATGAAAAACCTATCTATTTTGAAACAGGTGTGAGAGTGTCCAAAGTCATATAATGAACCCGGTGCAAACCTTACACTTTGAATAGTGAACTGGGAGCTGGCACCTTGCATCTATCTAATAGCCCGGTGCATAAATGTATGTGCATATATTGCACTTTTCTTATATGCAGAGGTAGACTAGACATAGACCTAATATATGCTTAATCAATGATAAACCTATCTATTTTGAAACGGTTGTGAGAGTGTCCAAAGTCGAATAATGAACCCGGTGCCCACCTTACACTTTGAATAAGGAACTGGGAGCTGGCACCTTGCATCTATCTAATAGCCCTGTGCATAAATGTATGTGCATATATTGCACTTTTCTTTATGCATAGGTAGACTGGACATAGACCTAATATATGCTTATTCAATGATAAACATATCTAATTTAAATGGGTGTGAGAGTGTCCAAAGTCGAATAATGAACCCGGTGCCAACTTCACACTTTGAATAGTGAACTGGGAGCTGGCACCTTGCATCTATCTAATAGCCCGGTGCATAAATGTATGTGCGTATATTGCACTTTTCTTATATGCAGAGGTAGACTGGACATAGACCTAATATATGCTTATTCAATGATAAACGTATCTATTTTAAATGGGTGTGAGAGTGTCCAAAGTCGAATAATGAACCCAATGCCAACCTTACACTTTGAATAAGGAACTGGGAGCTGGCACCTTGCATCTATCTAATAGCCCTGTGCATAAATGTATGTGCGTATATTGCACTTTTCTTATATGCAGAGGTAGACTAGACATAGACCTAAAATATGCTTATTCAATGATAAACATATCTATTTTGAAATGGGTGTGAGAGTGTCCAAAGTCAAATAATGAACCCGGTACCAACTTCACACTTTGAATATTGAACTGGGAGCTGGCACCTTGCATCTATCTAATAGCCCTGTGCATAAATGTATGTGCGTATATTGCACTTTTCTTATATGCAGAGGTAGACTAGACATAGACCTAATTTATGCTTATTCAATGATAAACCTATTTATTTTTAAACGGGATTGAGAGTGTCCAAAGTCGAATAAAGAACCCGGTGCCAACCTTACACTTTGAATAAGGAACTGGGAGCTGGCACCTTGCATCTATCTAATAGCCCTGTGCATAAATGTATGTGCGTATATTGCACTTTTCTTATATGCAGAGGTAGACTGGACATAGACCTAATATATGCTTATTCAATGATAAACATATCTATTTTGAAGTGGGTGTGAGAGTGTCCAAAGTCATATAATGAACCCGGTGCCAACCTTACACTTTGAATAAGGAACTGGGAGCTGGCACCTTGCATCTATCTAATAGCCCTGTGCATAAATGTATGTGCGTATATTGCACTTTTCTTATATGCAGAGGTAGACTGGACATAGACCTTATATATGCTTATTCAATGATAAACCTATCTATTTTGAAACGGGTGTGAGAGTGTCCAAAGTCATATAATGAACCCGGTGCCAACCTTACACTTTCAATAAGGAACTGGGAGCTGGCACCTTGCATCTATCTAATAGCCCTGTGCATAAATGTTTCTGCGTATATTGCACTTTTCTTATATGCAGAGTTAGACTGGACATAGATATCATATATGCTTATTCAATAACACAAATATCTATTTTGAAACGGGTGTGAGTGAGTCTATAGTCGTATAATGAACCCGGTGCCAACTTTACACTTTGAATAGGGAACTGGGAGCTTGCACATTACATCTATCTAATAGCCCGGTGCATAAATGTATGTGCGTATATTGTACTTTTCTTATATGCAGAGGTAGACTAGACATAGAGCTAATATATGCTTATTCAATGATAACAATATCTATTTTGAAATGGGTGTGAGAGTGTCCAAAGTCAAGTAATGAACCCGGTACCAACTTCACACTTTGAATATTGAACTGGGAGCTGGCACCTTGCATCTATCTAATAGCCCTGTGCATAAATGTATGTGCGTATATTGCACTTTTCTTATATGCAGAGGTAGACTGGACATAGACCTAATATATGCTTATTCAATGATAAACATATCTATTTTGAAACGGGTGTTAGAGTGTCCAAAGTCATATAATGAACCCGGTGCCAACCTTACACTTTGAATAGTGAACTGGGAGCTGGCACCTTGCATCTATCTAATAGCCCTGTGCATACATGTATGTGTGTATATTGCACATTTCTTATATGCAGAGGTAGACTGGACATAGACCTAATATATGCTTATTTAATGATAAACATATCTATTTTTAAATGGGTGTGAGAGAGTCCAAAGTCAAATAATGAACCCGGTGCAAACCTTACACTTTGAAAAGAGAACTGGGAGCTTGCACCTTGCATCTATCAAATAGCCCTGTGCATAAATGTATGTGCGTATATTGCACTTTTCTTATATGCAGAGGTAGACTGGACATAGACCTAATATATGCTTATTCAATGATAAACCTATCTATTTTGAAACGGGTGTGAGCGAGTCTAAAGTCGAATAATGAACCCGGTGCCAACCTTACACTTTGAATAGTGAACTGGGAGCTGGCACCTTGTATCTATCTAATAGCCCTGTGCATAAACGTATGTGCGTATATTGCACTTTTCATATATGCATAGGTAGACTGGACATAGACCTAATATATGCTTATTCAATGATAAACCTATCTATTTTGAAACGGGTGTGAGCGAGTCTAAAGTCGTATAATGAACCCGGTACCAACTTCACACTTTGAATATTGAACTGGGAGCTGGCACCTTGCATCTATCTAATAGCCCTGTGCATAAATGTATGTGCGTATATTGCACTTTTCTTATATGCAGAGGTAGACTGGACATAGACCTAATATATGCTTATTCAATGATAAACATATCTATTTTGAAACGGGTGTTAGAGTGTCCAAAGTCATATAATGAACCCGGTGCCAACCTTACACTTTGAATAGTGAACTGGGAGCTGGCACCTTGCATCTATCTAATAGCCCTGTGCATACATGTATGTGTGTATATTGCACATTTCTTATATGCAGAGGTAGACTGGACATAGACCTAATATATGCTTATTTAATGATAAACATATCTATTTTTAAATGGGTGTGAGAGAGTCCAAAGTCAAATAATGAACCCGGTGCAAACCTTACACTTTGAATAGTGAACTGGGAGCTTGCACCTTGCATCTATCAAATAGCCCTGTGCATAAATGTATGTGCGTATATTGCACTTTTCTTATATGCAGAGGTAGACTGGACATAGACCTAATATATGCTTATTCAATGATAAACCTATCTATTTTGAAACGGGTGTGAGCGAGTCTAAAGTCGAATAATGAACCCGGTGCCAACCTTACACTTTGAATAGTGAACTGGGAGCTGGCACCTTGTATCTATCTAATAGCCCTGTGCATAAACGTATGTGCGTATATTGCACTTTTCATATATGCATAGGTAGACTGGACATAGACCTAATATATGCTTATTCAATGATAAACCTATCTATTTTGAAACGGGTGTGAGCGAGTCTAAAGTCGTATAATGAACCCGGTGCTAACTTCACACTTTGAATAGTGAACTGGGAGCTGGCACCTTGCATCTATCTTATAGCTCGGTGCATAAATGTATGTGCGTATATTGCACTTTTCTTATATGCAGAGGTAGACTTGACATAGACCTAATATATGCTTATTCAATGATAAACCTATCTATTTTGAAACAGGTGTGAGAGTGTCCAAAGTCGAATAATGAAAAGGTGCCAACCTTACACTTTGAATAGTGAACTGGGAGCTGGCACCTTGCATCTATCTAATAGCCCTGTGTATAAATGTATGTGCGTATATTGCACTTTTCTTATATGCAGAGGTAGACTAGACATAGACCTAATATATGCTTAATCAATGATAAACATATCTATTTTGAAACGGGTGTGAGAGTGTCCAAAGTCGAATAATGAACCCAGTGCCAACCTTACACTTTGCATAAGGAACTGGGAGCTTGCACCTTGCATCTATCTAATAGCCCTGTGCATAAATGTATGTGCGTATATTGCACTTTTCTTATATGCAGAGGTAGGCTGGACATAGACCTAATATATGCTTATTCAATGATAAACATATCTATTTTGAAACAGATGTGAGAGTGTCCAAAGTCATATAATGAACCTGGTGCCAACCTTACACTTTGAATAAGGAACTGGGAGCTGGCACCTTGCATCTATCTAATAGCCCTGTGCATAAATGTATGTGCGTATATTGCACTTTTCTTATATGCAGAGGTAGACTGGACATAGACCTAATATATGCTTATTCAATGATAAACCTATTTATTTTTAAACGGGATTGAGAGTGTCCGAAGTCGAATAAAGAACCCGGTGCCAACCTTACACTTTGAATAAGGAACTGGGAGCTGGCACCTTGCAACTATCTAATAGCCCTGTGCATAAATGTATGTGCGTATTTTGCACTTTTCTTATATGCAGAGGTAGACTAGACATAGACCTAATATATACTTATTCAATGATAAACCTATTTATTTTTAAACGGGATTGAGAGTGTCCAAAGTCGAATAAAGAACCCGGTGCCAACCTTACACTTTGAATAAGGAACTGGGAGCTGGCACCTTGCATCTATCTAATAGCCCTGTGCATAAATGTATGTGCGTATATTGCACTTTTCTTATATGCAGAGGTAGACTGGACATAGACCTAATATATGCTTATTCAATGATAAACATATCTATTTTGAAGTGGGTGTGAGAGTGTCCAAAGTCATATAATGAACCCGGTGCCAACCTTACACTTTGAATAAGGAACTGGGAGCTGGCACCTTGCATCTATCTAATAGCCCTGTGCATAAATGTATGTGCGTATATTGCACTTTTCTTATATGCAGAGGTAGACTAGACATAGACCTAATATATGCTTATTCAATGATAAACCTATTTATTTTTAAACGGGATTGAGACTGTCCAAAGTCGAATAAAGAACCCGGTGCCAACCTTACACTTTGAATAAGGAACTGGGAGCTGGCACCTTGCATCTATCTAATAGCCCTGTGCATAAATGTATGTGCGTATATTGCACTTTTCTTATATGCAGAGGTAGACTGGACATAGACCTAATATATGCTTATTCAATGATAAACATATCTATTTTGAAACGGTTGTGAGAGTGTCCAAAGTCGAATAATGAACCCGGTGCCAACCTTACACTTTGAATAGTGAACTGGGAGCTGGCACCTTGCATCTATCTAACAGCCCTTTGCTTAAATGTATGTGCGTATATTGCACTTTTCTTATATGCAGAGGTAGACTAGACATAGACCTAATATATGCTTATTCAATGATAAACCTATCTATTTTGAAACAGATGTGAGAGTCTCCAAAGTCTAATAATGAAATCGGTGCCAACCTTACACTTTGAATATTGAACTGGGAGCTGGCACCTTGCATCTATCTAATAGCCCGGTGCATAAATGTATGTGCGTATATTGCACATTTCTTATATGCAGAGGTAGACTGGACAAAGACCTAATATATGCTTATTCAATGATAAACCTATCTATTTCGAAATGGGTGTGAGAGTGTCCAAAGTCGAATAATGAACCCAGTGCCAACCTTACACTTTGAATAGTGAACTGGGAGCTGGCACCTTGCATCTATCTAATAGCCAAGTGCATAAATGTATGTGCGTATATTGCACTTTTCTTATATGCAGAGGTAGACTGGACATAGACCTAATATATGCTTATTCAATGATAAATATATCTATTTTGAAACAGATGTGAGAGTGTCCAAAGTCATATAATGAATCCGGTGCCAACCTTACACTTTGAATAGGGAACTGGGAGCTGGCACCTTGCATCTATCTAATAGCCCTGTGCATAAATGTATGTGCGTATTTTGCACTTTTCTTATATGCAGAGGTAGACTAGATATAGACCTAATATATGCTTATTCAATGATAAACCTATTTATTTTTAAACGGGATTGAGAGTGTCCAAAGTCGAATATAGAACCCGGTGCCAACCTTACACTTTGAATAAGGAACTGAGAGCTGGCACCTTGCATCTATCTAATAGCCCTGTGCATAAATGTATGTGCGTATATTGCACTTTTCTTATATGCAGAGGTAGACTAGACATAGACCTAATATATGCTTATTCAATGAAAAACCTATCTATTCTGAAACAGGTGTGAGAGTCTCCAAAGTCGAATAATGAACCCGGTGCCAACCTTACACTTGAATAAGGAACTGGGAGCTGGCACCTTGCATCTATCTAATAGCCCTGTGCATAAATGTATGTGCATATATTGCACTTTTCTTATATGCAGAGGTAGACTGAACATAGACCTAATATATGCTTATTCAATGATAAACATATCTATTTTTAAACGGGTGTGAGAGTGTCCAAAGTCGAATAATGAACCCAGTGCCAACCTTACACTTTGAATAGTGAACTGGGAGCTGGCACCTTGCATCTATCTAATAGCCCTGTGCATAAATGTATGTGCGTATATTGCACTTTTCTTATATGCAGAGGTAGACTAGACATAGACCTAATATATGCTTATTCAATGAAAAACCTATCTATTTTGAAACGGGTGTGAGAGTGTCCAAAGTCCAATAATGAACCCGGTGCCAACCTTACACTTTGAATAAGGAACTGGGAGCTGGCACCTTGCATCTATCTAATAGCCCTGTGTATAAATGTATGTGCGTATATTGCACTTTTCTTATATGCAGAGGTAGACTAGACATAGACCTAATATATGCTTATTTAATGATAAACCTATCTATTTTTAAATGGGTGTGAGAGTGTCCAAAGTCATATAATGAACCCGGTGCCAACCTTACACTTTGAATAGTGAACTTGGAGCTGGCACCTTGCATCTATCTAATAGCCCTGTGCATAAATGTATGTGCATATATTGCACATTTCTTATATGCAGAGGTAGACTGGACATAGACCTAATATATGCTTATTCAATGATAAACCTATCTATTTTCAAACGGGTGTGAGAGTGTCCAAAGTCGAATAATGAACCCGGTGCCAACTTCACACTTTGAATAGTGAACTGGGAGCTGGCACCTTGCATCTATCTAATAGCCCTGTGCATAAATTTATGTGCGTATATTGCACTTTTCTTATATGCAGAGGTAGACTAGACATGGACCTAATATATGCTTAATCAATGATAAACCTATCTATTTTGAAACGGGTGTGAGAGAGTCCAAAGTCGAATAATGAACCCGGTGCCAATCTTACACTTTGAATAAGGAACTGGGAGCTGGCACCTTGCATCTATCTAATAGCCCGGTGCATAAATGTATGTGCGTATATTGCACTTTTTCTTATATGCAGAGGGAGACTGGACATAGACCTAATATATGCATATTCAATGATAAACATATCTATCTTGAAACGGGTGTGAGAGTGTCCAAAGTCGAATAATGAACCCAGTGCCAACCTTACACTTTGAATAGTGAACTGGGAGCTGGTACCTTGCATCTATCTAATAGCCCTGTGCATAAATGTATGTGCGTATATTGCACTTTTCTTATATGCAGAGGTAGACTGGACATTGACCTAATATATGCTTATTCAATGATAAACATATCTATTTTGAAACAGATGTGAGAGTGTCCAAAGTCATATAATGAACCCGGTGCCAACCTTACACTTTGAATAAGGAACTGGGAGCTGGCACGTTGCATCTATCTAATAGCCCTGTGCATAAATGTATGTGCGTATTTTGCACTTTTCTTATATGCAGAGGTAGACTAGACATAGACCTAATATATGCTTATTCAATGATAAACCTATTTATTTTGAAACGGGTGTGAGAGTGTCCAAAGTCATATAATGAACCCGGTGCCAACCTTACACTTTGAATAGTGAACTCGGAGCTGGCACCTTGCATCTATCTTATAGCCCTGTGCATAAATGTATGTGCATATATTGCACATTTCTTATATGCAGAGGTAGACTGGACATAGACCTAATATATGCTTATTCAATGATAAACCTATCTATTTTCAAACGGGTGTGAGAGTGTCCAAAGTCGAATAATGAACCCGGTGCCAACTTCACACTTTGAATAGTGAACTGGGAGCTGGCACCTTGCATCTATCTAATAGCCCGGTGCATAAATGTATGTGCGTATATTGCACTTTTCTTATATGCAGAGGTAGACTGGACATAGACCTAATATATGCTTATTCAATGATAAACCTATCTATTTTGAAACAGGTGTGAGAGTGTCCAAAGTTGAATAATGAAAAGGTGCCAACCTTACACTTTGAATAGTGAACTGGGAGCTGGCACCTTGCATCTATCTAATAGCCCTGTGCATAAATGTATGTGCGTATATTGCACTTTTCTTATATGCAGAGGTAGACTAGACATATACCTAATATATGCTTTATCAATGATAAACCTATCTATTTTGAAACGGTTGTGAGAGAGTCCAAAGTCGAATAATGAACCCGGTGCCCACCTTACACTTTGAATAAGGAACTGGGAGCTGGCACGTTGCATCTATCTAATAGCCCTGTGCATAAATGTATGTGCGTATATTGCACTTTTCTTATATGCAGAGGTAGACTGGACATAGACCTAATATATGCTTATTCAATGATAAACCTATCTATTTTGAAACGGGTGTGAGAGTGGACAAAGTCGAATAAAGAACCCGGTGCCAACCTTACACTTTGAATAAGGAACTGGGAGCTGGCACCTTGCATCTATCTAATAGCCCTGTGCATAAATGTATGTGCGTATATTGCACTTTTCTTATATGCAGAGGTAGACTAGACATAGACCTAATATATGCTTATTCAATGATAAACCTATCTATTTTGAAATGGGTGTGAGAGTGTCCAAAGTCGAATAATGAACCCGGTGCCAACTTCACACTTTGAATAGTGAACTGGGAGCTGGCACCTTGCATCTATCTAATAGCCCGGTGCATAAATGTATGTGCGTATATTGCACTTTTCTTATATGCAGAGGTAGACTAGACATAGACCTAATATATGCTTATTCAATGAAAAACCTATCTATTTTGAAACAGGTGTGAGAGTCTCCAAAGTCGAATAATGAACCCGGTGCCAACCTTACACTTGAATAAGGAACTGGGAGCTGGCACCTTGCATCTATCTAATAGCCCTGTGTATAAATGTATGTGCATATATTGCACTTTTCTTATATGCAGAGGTAGACTGGACATAGACCTAATATATGCTTATTCAATGATAAACCTATCTATTTTGAAACGGGTGTGAGAGTGTCCAAAGTCGAATAATGAACCCGGTGCCAACCTTACACTTTGAATAGTGAACTGGGAGCTGGCACGTTGCATCTATCTAATAGCCCTGTGTATAAATGTATGTGCGTATTTTGCACTTTTCTTATATGCAGAGGTAGACTAGACATAGACCTAATACATGCTTATTCAATGATAAACCTATTTATTTTGAAACGGGTGTGAGAGTGTCCAAAGTCGAATAAAGAACCCGGTTCCAACCTTACACTTTGAATAAGGAACTGGGAGCTGGCACCTTGCATCTATCTAATAGCCCTGTGCATAAATGTATGTGCGTATATTGCACTTTTCTTATATGCAGAGGTAGACTGGACATAGACCTAATATATGCTTATTCAATGATAAAAATATCTATTTTGAAACAGATGTGAGAGTGTCCATAGTCATATAATGAACCCGGTGCCACCCTTACACTTTGAATAAGGAACTGGGAACTGGCACCTTGCATCTATCTAATAGCCCGGTGCATAAATGTATGTGCGTATATTGCACTTTTCTTATATGCAGAGGTAGACTGGACATAGACCTAATATATGCTTATTCAATGATAAACTTATCTATTTTGAAACGGGTGTGAGAGTGTCCAAAGTCATATAATGAACCCGGTGCCAACCTTACACTTTGAATAAGGAACTGGGAGCTGGCACCTTGCATCTATCTAATAGCCCGGTGCATAAATGTATGTGCATATATTGCACTTTTCTTATATGCAGAGGTAGACTAGACATATACCTAATATATGCTTATTCAATGATAACCCTAACTATTTTGAAATGGGTGTGAGAGTGTCCAAAGTCGAATAATGAACCCGGTGCCAACCTTACACTTTGAATAGTGAACTGGGAGCTGGCACCTTGCATCTATCTAATAGCCCTGTGCATAAATTTATGAGCATATATTACACTTTTCTTATATGCAGAGGTAGACTGGAAATAGACCTAACATATGCTTATTCAATGATAAACCTATCTATTTTGAAACGGGTGTGAGAGTGTCCAAAGTCGAATAAAGAACCCGGTGCCAACCTTAAACTTTGAATAAGGAACTGGGAGCTGGCACCTTGCATCTATCTAATAGCAAAAATGTATGTGCGTATATTGCACTTTTCTTATATGCAGAGGTAGACTAGATATAGACCTAATATATGCTTATTCAATGATAAAAATATCTATTTTGAAACAGATGTGAGAGTGTCCAAAGTCATATAATGAACCCGGTGCTAACTTACACTTTGAATAAGGAACTGGGAGCTGGCACCTTGCATCTATCTAATAGCCCGGTGCATAAATGTATGTGCGTATATTGCACTTTTCTTATATGCAGAGGTAGACTGGACATAGACCTAATATATGCTTATTCAATGATGAACTTATCTATTTTGAAACAGATGTGAGAGTGTCCAAAGTCATATAATGAACCCTGTGCCAACCTTACACTTTGAATAAGGAACTGGGAGCTGGCACCTTGCATCTATCTAATAGCCCTGTGCATAAATGTATGTGCATATATTGCACTTTTCTTATATGCAGAGGTAGACTAGACATAGACCTAATATATGCTTATTCAATGATAAACCTAACTATTTTGAAATGGGTGTGAGAGTGTCCAAAGTCGAATAATGAACCCGGTGTCAACTTCACACTTTGAATAGTGAACTGGGAGCTGGCACCTTGCATCTATCTGATAGCCCTGTGCATAAATGTATGTGCGTATATTGCACTTTTCTTATATGCAGAGGTAGACTAGACATAGACCTAATATATGCTTATTCAATGATAAACCTATCTTTTTTTAAATGGGTGTGAGAGAGTCCAAAGTCGAATAATGAACCCGGTGCTAACTTCACACTTTGAATATTGAACTGGGAGCTGGCACCTTGCATCTATCTAATAGCCCGGTGCATAAATGTATGTGCGTATATTGCACATTTCTTATATGCAGAGGTAGACTGGACATAGACCTAATATATGCTTATTCAATGATAAACCTATCTATTTTTAAATGGGTGTGAGAGTGTCCAAAGTCGAATAATGAACCCGGTGCCAACCTTACACTTTGAATAGTGAACTGGGAGCTGGCACCTTACATCTAATAGCCCGGTGCATAAATGTATGTGAGTATATTGCACTTTTCTTATATGCAGAGGTAGACTAGACATAGACCTAATATATGCTTATTCAATGATAAACTTAACTATTTTTGAAACGGGTGTGAGAGTGTACAAAGTCATATAACAAACCCGGTGCCACCCTTACACTTTGAATAAGGAACTGGGAGCTGGCACCTTGCATCTATCTAATAGCCCGGTGCATAAATGTATGTGCGTATATTGTACTTTTCTTATATGCAGAGGTAGACTGGACAAAGACCTAATATATGCTTATTCAATGATAAACCTATTTATTTTGAAACGGGTGTGAGAGTGTCCAAAGTCGAATAAAGAACCTGGTGCCAACCTTACACTTTGAATAAGGAACTGGGAGCTGGGAGCTGGCACCTTGCATCTATCTAATAGCCCTGTGCATAAATGTATGTGCATATATTGCACTTTTCTTATATGCAGAGGTAGACTAGACATAGACCTAATATATGCTTATTCAATGATAAACATATCTATTTTGAAACAGATGTGAGAGTGTCCAAAGTCATATAATGAACCCGGTGCCAACCTTACACTTTGAATAAGGAACTGGGAGCTGGCACCTTGCACCTATCTAATAGCCCGGTGCATAAATGTATGTGCGTATATTGTACTTTTCTTATATGCAGAGGTAGACTGGACATAGACCTAATATATGCTTATTCAATGATAAACCTATTTATTTTGAAACGGGTGTGAGAGTGTCCAAAGTCGAATAAAGAACCTGGTGCCAACCTTACACTTTGAATAAGGAACTGGGAGCTGGCACCTTGCATCTATCTAATAGCCCGGTGCATAAATGTATGTGAGTACATTGCACTTTTCTTATATACTGAGGTAGACTAGACATAGACCTAATATATGCTTATTCAATGATAAACTTATCTATTTAAACGGGTGTGAGAGTGTCCAAAGTCATATAATGAACCCAGTGCTAACCTTACACTTTGAATAGTGAACTGGGAGCGAGCACCTTGCATCTATCTAATAGCCCTGTGCATAAATGTATGTGCGTATATTGCACTTTTCTTATATGCAGAGGTAGACTGGACATAGACCTAATATATGCTTATTCAATGATAAACCTATCTATTTTTAAATGGGTGTGAGAGAGTCAAAAGTCGAATAATGAACCCGGTGCTAACTTCACACTTTGAATATTGAACTGGGAGCTGGCATCTTGCTTCTATCTAATAGCCCTGTGCATAAATGTATGTGCATATATTGCACTTTTCTTATATGCAGTGGTAGACTAGACATAGACCTAATATATGCTTATTCAATGATAAACCTATCTATTTTGAAACGGGTGTGAGAGTGTCCAAAGTCCAATAATGAACCGGTGCCAACCTTACACTTTGAATAAGGAACTGGGAGCTGGCACCTTGCATCTATCTAATAGCCCTGTGTATAAATGTATGTGCGTATATTGCACTTTTCTTATATGCAGAGGTAGACTAGACATAGACCTAATATATGCTTATTCAATAAAAAACCTATCTATTTTGAAACGGGTGTGAGAGTGTCCAAAGTCCAATAATGAACTGGTGCCAACCTTACACTTTGAATAAGGAACTGGGAGCTGGCACCTTGCATCTATCTAATAGCCCTGTGTATAAATGTATGTGCGTATATTGCACTTTTCTTATATGCAGAGGTAGACTAGACATAGACCTAATATATGCTTATTCAATGATAAACGTATCTATTTTTAAATGGGTGTGAGAGTGTCCAAAGTCATATAATGAACTGGTGCCAACCTTACACTTTGAATAGTGAACTGGGAGCTGGCACCTTGCATCTATCTAATAGCCCGGTGCATAAATGTATGTGCGTATATTGCACATTTCTTATATGCAGAGGTAGACTGGACATAGACCTCATATATGCTTATTCAATGATAAACCTATCTATTTTTAAATGGGTGTGAGAGAGTCAAAAGTCGAATAATGAACCCGGTGCTAACTTCACACTTTGAATATTGAACTGGGAGCTGGCACCTTGCATCTATCTAATAGCCCTGTGCATAAATGTAAGTGCGTATATTGCACTTTTCTTATATACAGAGGTAGACTGGACATAGACCTAATATATGCTTATTCAGTGATAAACCTATCTATTTTTAAATGGGTGTGAGAGAGTCCAAAGTCGAATAATGAACCCGGTGCTAACTTCACACTTTGAAAATTGAACTGGGAGCTGGCACCTTGCATCTATCTAATATCCCTGTGCATAAATGTATGTGCGTATATTGCACTTTTCTTATATGCAGAGGTAGACTGGACATAGACCTAATATATGCTTATTCAATGATAAACCTATTTATTTTCAAACGGGTGTGAGAGTGTCCAAAGTCGAATAAAGAACCTGGTGCCAACCTTACACTTTGAATAAGGAACTGGGAGCTGGCACCTTGCATCTATCTAATAGCCCGGTGCATAAATGTATGTGAGTACATTGCACTTTTCTTATATACTGAGGTAGACTAGACATAGACCTAATATATGCTTATTCAATGATAAACTTATCTATTTAAACGGGTGTGAGAGTGTCCAAAGTCATATAATGAACCCAGTGCCAACCTTACACTTTGAATAGTGATATGGGAGCGAGCACCTTTCATCTATCTAATAGCCCTGTGCATAAATGTTTCTGCGTATATTGCACTTTTCTTATATGCAGAGGTAGACTGGACATAGACCTAATATATGCTTATTCAATGATAAACCTATCTATTTTTAAATGGGTGTGAGAGAGTCCAAAGTCGAATAATGAACCCGGTGCTAACTTCACACTTTGAATATTGAACTGGGAGCTGGCATCTTGCTTCTATCTAATAGCCCTGTGCATAAATGTATGTGCATATATTGCACTTTTCTTATATGCAGTGGTAGACTAGACATAGACCTAATATATGCTTATTCAATGAAAAACCTATCTATTTTGAAACGGGTGTGAGAGTGTCCAAAGTCCAATAATGAACTGGTGCCAACCTTACACTTTGAATAAGGAACTGGGAGCTGGCACCTTGCATCTATCTAATAGCCCTGTGTATAAATGTATGTGCGTATATTGCACTTTTCTTATATGCAGAGGTAGACTAGACATAGACCTAATACATGCTTATTCAATGATAAACCTATCTATTTTTAAATGGGTGTGAGAGTGTCCAAAGTCATATAATGAACTGGTGCCAACCTTACACTTTGAATAGTGAACTGGGAGCTGGCACCTTGCATCTATCTAATAGCCCGGTGCATAAATGTATGTGCGTATATTGCACATTTCTTATATGCAGAGGTAGACTGGACATAGACCTAATATATGCTTATTCAATGATAAACCTATCTATTTTGAAACGGGTGTGAGAGTGTCCAAAGTCATATAATGAACCCGGTGCCAACTTCACACTTTGACTAAGGAACTGGGAGCTGGCACCTTGCATCTATCTAATAGCCCTGTGCATAAATGTAAGTGCGTATATTGCACTTTTCTTATATACAGAGGTAGACTGGACATAGACCTAATATATGCTTATTCAGTGATAAACCTATCTATTTTTAAATGGGTGTGAGAGAGTCCAAAGTCGAATAATGAACCCGGTGCTAACTTCACACTTTGAATATTGAACTGGGAGCTGGCACCTTGCATCTATCTAATAGCCCTGTGCATAAATGTATGTGCGTATATTGCACTTTTCTTATATGCAGAGGTAGACTGGACATAGACCTAATATATGCTTATTCAATGATAAACCTATTTATTTTGAAACGGGTGTGAGAGTGTCCAAAGTCGAATAAAGAACCTGGTGCCAACCTTACACTTTGAATAAGGAACTGGGAGCTGGCACCTTGCATCTATCTAATAGCCCGGTGCATAAATGTATGTGAGTACATTGCACTTTTCTTATATACTGAGGTAGACTAGACATAGACCTAATATATGCTTATTCAATGATAAACTTATCTATTTAAACGGGTGTGAGAGTGTCCAAAGTCATATAATGAACCCAGTGCCAACCTTACACTTTGAATAGTGAACTGGGAGCGAGCACCTTGCATCTATCTAATAGCCCTGTGCATAAATGTTTCTGCGTATATTGCACTTTTCTTATATGCAGAGGAAGACTGGACATAGACCTAATATATGCTTATTAAATGATAAACCTATCTATTTTTAAATGGGTGTGAGAGAGTCCAAAGTCGAATAATGAACCCGGTGCTAACTTCACACTTTGAATATTGAACTGGGAGCTGGCATCTTGCTTCTATTTAATAGCCCTGTGCATAAATGTATGTGCATATATTGCACTTTTCTTATATGCAGTGGTAGACTAGACATAGACCTAATATATGCTTATTCAATGAAAAACCTATCTATTTTGAAACGGGTGTGAGAGTGTCCAAAGTCCAATAATGAACCGGTGCCAACCTTACACTTTGAATAAGGAACTGGGAGCTGGCACCTTGCATCTATCTAATAGCCCTGTGTATAAATGTATGTGCGTATATTGCACTTTTCTTATATGCAGAGGTAGACTAGACATAGACCTAATATATGCTTATTCAATGAAAAACCTATCTATTTTGAAACGGGTGTGAGAGTGTCCAAAGTCCAATAATGAACTGGTGCCAACCTTACACTTTGAATAAGGAACTGGGAGCTGGCACCTTGCATCTATCTAATAGCCCTGTGTATAAATGTATGTGCGTATATTGCGTTTTTCTTATATGCAGAGGTAGACTAGACATAGACCTATTATATGCTTATTCAATGATAAACGTATCTATTTTTAAATGGGTGTGAGAGTGTCCAAAGTCATATAATGAACTGGTGCCAACCTTACACTTTGAATAGTGAACTGGGAGCAGGCACCTTGCATCTATCTAATAGCCCGGTGCATAAATGTATGTGCGTATATTGCACATTTCTTATATGCAGAGGTAGACTGGACATAGACCTAATATATGCTTATTCAATGATAAACCTATCTATTTTGAAACGGGTGTGAGAGTGTCCAAAGTCATATAATGAACCCGGTGCCAACTTCACACTTTGACTAAGGAACTGGGAGCTGGCACCTTGCATCTATCTAATAGCCCTGTGCATAAATGTAAGTGCGTATATTGCACTTTTCTTATATGCAGAGGTAGACTGGACATAGACCTAATATATGCTTATTCAGTGATAAACCTATCTATTTTTAAATGGGTGTGAGAGAGTCCAAAGTCGAATAATGAACCCGGTGCTAACTTCACACTTTGAATATTGAACTGGGAGCTGGCACCTTGCATCTATCTAATAGCCCTGTGCATAAATGTATGTGCGTATATTGCACTTTTCTTATATGCAGAGGTAGACTAGACATAGACCTAATATATGCTTATTCAATGATAAACCTATCTATTTAAACGGGTGTGAGAGTGTCCAAAGTCGAATAAAGAACCTGATGCCAACCTTACACTTTGAATAAGGAACTGGGAGCTGGCACCTTGCATCTATCTAATAGCCCGGTGCATAAATGTATGTGAGTATATTGCACTTTTCTTATATACAGAGGTAGACTAGACATAGACCTAATATATGCTTATTCAATGATAAACCTATCTATTTAAACGGGTGTGAGAGTGTCCAAAGTCATATAATGAACCCGGTGCCAACCTTACACTTTGAATAGTGAACTGGGAGCTGGCACCTTGCATATATAAAATAGCCCTGTGCATAAATGTTTCTGCGTATATTGCACTTTTCTTATATGCAGAGGTAGACTGGACATAGACCTAATATATGCTTATTCAATGATAAACCTATCTATTTTTAAATGGGTGTGAGAGAATCCAAAGTCGAATAATGAACCCGGTGCTAACTTCACACTTTGAATATTGAACTGGGAGCTGGCACCTTGCATCTATCTAATAGCCCTGTGCATAAATGTATGTGCATATATTGCACTTTTCTTATATGCAGAGGTAGACTAGACATAGACCTAATATATGCTTATTCAATGATAAACCTAACTATTTTGAAATGGGTGTGAGAGTGTCCAAAGTCGAATAATGAACCCGGTGCCAACTTCACACTTTGAATAGTGAACTGGGAGCTGGCACCTTGCATCTATCTAATAGCCCTGTGCATAAATGTATGTGCATATATGGCACTTTTCTTATATGCAGAGGTAGACTGGACATAGACCTAATATATGCTTATTCAATGATAAACCTATCTATTTTTAAATTGGTGTGAGAGAGTCCAAAGTCGAATAATGAACCCAGTGCTAACTTCACACTTTGAATATTGAACTGGGAGCTGGCACCTTGCATCTATCTAATAGCCCTGTGCATAAATGTATGTGCGTATATTGCACTTTTCTTATATGCAGAGGTAGACTAGACATAGACCTAATATATGCTTATTCAATGATAAACCTATCTATTTAAACGGGTGTGAGAGTGTCCAAAGTCATATAATGAACCCGGTGCCAACCTTACACTTTGAATAGTGAACTGGGAGCTGGCACCTTGCATCTATCTAATAGCCCTGTGCATAAATGTTTCTGCGTATATTGCACTTTTCTTATATGCAGAGGAAGACTGGACATAGACCTAATATATGCTTATTAAATGATAAACCTATCTATTTTTAAATGGGTGTGAGAGAGTCCAAAGTCGAATAATGAACCCGGTGCTAACTTCACACTTTGAATATTGAACTGGGAGCTGGCATCTTGCTTCTATCTAATAGCCCTGTGCATAAATGTATGTGCATATATTGCACTTTTCTTATATGCAGTAGTAGACTAGACATAGACCTAATATATGCTTATTCAATGAAAAACCTATCTATTTTGAAACGGGTGTGAGAGTGTCCAAAGTCCAATAATGAACCGGTGCCAACCTTACACTTTGAATAAGGAACTGGGAGCTGGCACCTTGCATCTATCTAATAGCCCTGTGTATAAATGTATGTGCGTATATTGCACTTTTCTTATATGCAGAGGTAGACTAGACATAGACCTAATATATGCTTATTCAATGAAAAACCTATCTATTTTGAAACGGGTGTGAGAGTGTCCAAAGTCCAATAAAGAACTGGTGCCAACCTTACACTTTGAATAAGGAACTGGGAGCTGGCACCTTGCATCTATCTAATAGCCCTGTGTATAAATGTATGTGCGTATATTGCACTTTTCTTATATGCAGAGGTAGACTAGACCTAGACCTAATATATGCTTATTCAATGATAAACGTATCTATTTTTAAATGGGTGTGAGAGTGTCCAAAGTCATATAATGAACTGGTGCCAACCTTACACTTTGAATAGTGAACTGGGAGCTGGCACCTTGCATCTATCTAATAGCCCGGTGCAGAAATGTATGTGCGTATATTGCACATTTCTTATATGCAGAGGTAGACTGGACATAGACCTAATATATGCTTATTCAATGATAAACCTATCTATTTTGAAACGGGTGTGAGAGTGTCCAAAGTCATATAATGAACCCGGTGCCAACTTCACACTTTGACTAAGGAACTGGGAGCTGGCACCTTGCATCTATCTAATAGCCCTGTGCATAAATGTAAGTGCGTATATTGCACTTTTCTTATATGCAGAGGTAGACTGGACATAGACCTAATATATGCTTATTCAGTGATAAACCTATCTATTTTTAAATGGGTGTGAGAGAGTCCAAAGTCGAATAATGAACCCGGTGCTAACTTCACACTTTGAATATTGAACTGGGAGCTGGCATCTTGCATCTATCTAATAGCCCTGTGCATAAATGTATGTGCGTATATTGCACTTTTCTTATATGCAGAGGTAGACTAGACATAGACCTAATATATGCTTATTCAATGATAAACCTATCTATTTAAACGGGTGTGAGAGTGTCCAAAGTCGAATAAAGAACCTGATGCCAACCTTACACTTTGAATAAGGAACTGGGAGCTGGCACCTTGCATCTATCTAATAGCCCGGTGCATAAATGTACGTGAGTATATTGCACTTTTCTTATATACAGAGGTAGACTAGACATAGACCTAATATATGCTTATTCAATGATAAACCTATCTATTTAAACGGGTGTGAGAGTGTCCAAAGTCATATAATGAACCCGGTGCCAACCTTACACTTTGAATAGTGAACTGGGAGCTGGCACCTTGCATATATAAAATAGCCCTGTGCATAAATGTTTCTGCGTATATTGCACTTTTCTTATATGCAGAGGTAGACTGGACATAGACCTAATATATGCTTATTCAATGATAAACCTATCTATTTTTAAATGGGTGTGAGAGAATCCAAAGTCGAATAATGAACCCGGTGCTAACTTCACACTTTGAATATTGAACTGGGAGCTGGCACCTTGCATCTATCTAATAGCCCTGTGCATAAATGTATGTGCATATATTGCACTTTTCTTATATGCAGAGGTAGACTAGACATAGACCTAATATATGCTTATTCAATGATAAACCTAACTATTTTGAAATGGGTGTGAGAGTGTCCAAAGTCGAATAATGAACCCGGTGCCAACTTCACACTTTGAATAGTGAACTGGGAGCTGGCACCTTGCATCTATCTAATAGCCCTGTGCATAAATGTATGTGCATATATTGCACTTTTCTTATATGCAGAGGTAGACTGGACATAGACCTAATATATGCTTATTCAATGATAAACCTATCTATTTTGAAATGGGTGTGAGAGAGTCCAAAGTCGAATAATGAACCCAGTGCTAACTTCACACTTTGAATATTGAACTGGGAGCTGGCACCTTGCATCTATCTAATAGCCCTGTGCATAAATGTATGTGCGTATATTGCACTTTTCTTATATGCAGAGGTAGACTAGACATAGACCTAATATATGCTTATTCAATGATAAACCTATCTATTTAAACGGGTGTGAGAGTGTCCAAAGTCATATAATGAACCCGGTGCCAACCTTACACTTTGAATAGTGAACTGGGAGCTGGCACCTTGCATCTATCTAATAGCCCAGTGCATAAATGTATCTGCGTATATTGCACTTTTCTTATATGCAGAGGTAGACTAGACATAGACCTAATATATGCTTATTCAATGATAAACATATCTATTTTTAAATGGGTGTGAGAGTGTCCAAAGTCATATAACAAACCCGGTGCCACCCTTACACTTTGAATAAGGAACTGGGAGCTGGCACCTTGCATCTATCTAATAGCCCTGTGTATAAATGTATGTGCGTATATTGCACTTTTCTTATATGCAGAGGTAGACTAGACATAGACCTAATATATGCTTATTCAATGATAAACGTATCTATTTTTAAATGGGTGTGAGAGTGTCCAAAGTCATATAATGAACTGGTGCCAACCTTACACTTTGAATAGTGAACTGGGAGCTGGCACCTTGCATCTATCTAATAGCCCGGTGCATAAATGTATGTGCGTATATTGCATATTTCTTATATGCAGAGGTAGACTAGACATAGACCTAATATATGCTTATTCAATGATAAACCTATCTATTTTGAAACGGGTGTGAGAGTGTCCAAAGTCATATAATGAACCCGGTGCCAACTTCACACTTTGACTAAGGAACTGGGAGCTGGCACCTTGCATCTATCTAATAGCCCTGTGCATAAATGCATGTGCATATATTGCACTTTTCTTATATGCAGAGATAGACTGGACATAGACCTAATATATGCTTATTCAATGATAAACCTATCTATTTTGAAACGGGTGTGAGAGTGTCCAAAGTCATATAATGAACCCGGTGCCAACTTCACACTTTGACTAAGGAACTGGGAGCTGGCACCTTGCATCTATCTAATAGCCCTGTGCATAAATGCATGTGCATATATTGCACTTTTCTTATATGCAGAGGTAGACTGGACATAGACCTAATATATGCTTATTCAATGATAAACATATCTATTTTTAAATGGGTGTGAGAGTGTCCAAAGTCGAATAATGAACCCGGTGCCAACTTCACACTTTGAATAGTGAACTGGGAGCTGGCACCTTGCATCTATCTAATAGCCCTGTGCATAAATGTATGTGCATATATTGCACTTTTCTTATATGCAGAGGTAGACTGAACATAGACTTAATATATGCTTATTCAATGATAAACCTATCTATTTTCAAATGGGTGTGAGAGAGTCCAAAGTCGAATAATGAACCCGGTGCTAACTTCACACTTTGAATATTGAACTGGGAGCTGGCACCTTGCATCTATCTAATAGCCCTGTGCATAAATGTATGTGCGTATATTGCACTTTTCTTTTATGCAGAGGTAGACTAGACATAGACCTAATATATGCTTATTCAATGATAAACCTATCTCTTTAAACGGGTGTTAGAGTGTCCAAAGTCATATAATGAACCCGGTGCCAACCTTACACTTTGAATAGTGAACTGGGAGCTGGCACCTTGCTTCTATCTAATAGCCCTGTGCATAAATGTATCTGCGTATATTGCACTTTTCTTATATGCAGAGGTAGACTAGACATAGACCTAATATATGCTTATTCAATGATAAACATATCTATTTTTAAATGGGTGTGAGAGTGTCCAAAGTCATAACGAACCCGGTGCCACCCTTACACTTTGAATAAGGAACTGGGAGCTGGCACCTTGCATCTATCTAATAGCCCTGTGCATAAATGTATGTGCGTATATTGCACTTTTCTTATATGCAGAGGTAAACTAGACATAGACCTAATATATGCTTATTCAATGATAAACGTATCTATTTTTAAATGGGTGTGAGAGTGTCCAAAGTCATATAATGAACCTGGTGCCAACCTTACACTTTGAATAGTGAACTGGGAGCTGGCACCTTGCATCTATCTAATAGCCCTGTGCATAAATGTATCTGCGTATATTGCACTTTTCTTATATGCAGAGGTAGACTAGACATAGACCTAATATATGCTTATTCAATGATAAACATATCTATTTTTAAATGGGTGTGAGAGTGTCCAAAGTCGAAGAATGAACCCAGTGCCAACTTCACACTTTGAATAGTGAACTGGGAGCTGGCACCTTGCATCTAATAGCCCGGTGCATAAATGTATGTGAGTATATTGCACTTTTCTTATATGCAGAGGTAGACTGTATGTAGACCTAATATATGCTTATTCAATGATAAACATATCTATTTTGAAACGGGTGTGAGAGTGTCCAAAGTCATATAATGAACCCGGTGCCACCCTTACACTTTGAACAAGGAACTGGGAGCTGGCACCTTGCATCTATCTAATAGCCCGGTGCATAAATGTATGTCAGTATATTGCACTTTTCTTATATGCAGAGGTAGATTAGACATAGACCTAATATATGCTTATTCCATGATAAACCTATCTATTTAAACGGGTGTGAGAGTGTCCAAAGTCATATAATGAACCCGGTGCCAACCTTACACTTTGAATAGTGAACTGGGAGCTGGCACCTTGCATCTATCTAATAGCCCTGTGCATAAATGTTTCTGCGTATATTGTACTTTTCTTATATGCAGAGGTAGACTGTATGTAGACCTAATATATGCTTATTTAGGAGATAAACCTAGTGTGTTTGAAAATCAGAGACATGTTATACTGGATTGATAGCGAGTAAATTTTAAATTGAAACCGAACGCGAACACATACTTACAGAATCTAATAAGGCTGTAAGACTCTAGCAATAAACTGTATGTCCTGGTAACACATGCCTTGGTGTTTTGTAACAACAAGTCCGACTTTAACATTAATCCCTAAAGGTAGGCTGGGACCAAATTTGAAGACATTGGGTGCAAAGGTTCATGAGCTATTGCGTTAACAACAGTTTCAAGAGTGGTCAAAGTGCCGTTGTGACCTTGAAAGGTCATGGTCACCAAAAGTTACTGATGTCTGCGTAATCCCCCAAATGTCTGCGTAATCCCCCAAGTGAGGCTTTGACCAAATTTGAAGACATTGGGAGCAACGGTTTGTAAGATATACGTACAGACGGACCCTGCTGAATACAATGTCTCCCGTTCCTTGTGCAACAGGGACAATAACATAAGCTTTTGACAGAATTTGAAGGACTGATTTTATTTTGCAAAATACTAAATTAAGGAAGCACTTCAAAATTTTGACAAGCAGTAAAAGATTTTCACATTCAAATTGTCCTAATTTGGGTATATGAGGACAAAAATTAAAGCATATACATGTTGTTCCAATGAGGCCTGCAATATTATTTGAAAATATGTAATACCTTATGATTGCTTATTGTGATATCTATACAAACCATTTGTGATTAGAAAATTTGTCAGTAATAACGCTAAATCAGAAAGAACAATCACAGAGGAAAGTTCTTCTTCACGCAGGTTATTATGCAGGATTTTAACAAAGGAATCATCACTTCCAAATTAATGGGTCCGAGAAGACAGCTTTGGCTGAGTAGCAAGTGATAGGATCACCAAGCTGTATACATGCAACAGTTAGGTTTGCAAATGGGCTTACGCAACTGTTACCAAATTCCTACAAATAACTTCTGTTCTATCCAATGTTCGAATCTCGCCAGGGGCTTGGTAACTTTGCCTTCAGTAGAAAACTGTTCTACACAGAGTCAGGTTTGAGTGCAATGCTACACTGAAATTCACCACAGTACTACCCATGGTTCACTAATTCTAATCAATGCTCAGAGGTTCCACCACAATGCATAGCCACAATGGAGTTGCAGGTTAAACAAGTATTTGTCACAAAGGTGACAAGATCCCCCGCCGCAAATTGATGTTAACAACAAGAAGCGGGACGGACGTACGGACGGACGTACAGAGCTGAATACTATGTCCCCCATGAAGACTCAAGGTTAATGGGTTCATGAGATATGGCCCTAACAACATTTTCAAAACTGGCCAAAGTCTCGCTGTGACCTTGAAAATGAGGTCAAGGTCACCAAACACTTTTCAAGTCTGCGTATTCGTCAGATGAAGACTGGTACCCAGTTTGAAGATTCTAGGTTGAGCGGTTCATTAGATATCACGCTAACAACATTTTCAAAACTGGTCAAAATCTCGCTGTGACCTTGAAAATGAGGTCAAGGTCAGCAAAAGCTTTTCAGGTCTGCGTATACCCCAGATGAAGACTGGTACCAAGTTTGAAGATTCTAGGTTGAAAAGTTCATTAGATATCGCGCTAACAACATTTTCAAAACTGGTCAAAGTCTCGCTGTGACCTTGAAAATGAGGTCAAGGTCACCAAACACTTTTCAAGTCTGCGTATTCCTCAGATGAAGACTGGTACCCAGTTTGAAGATTCTAGGTTGAGCGGTTCATTAGATATCACGCTAACAACATTTTCAAAACTGGTCAAAATCTCGCTGTGACCTTGAAAATGAGGTCATGGTCAGCAAAAGCTTTTCAGGTCTGCGTATACCCCAGATGAAGACTGGTACCAAGTTTGAAGATTCTAGGTTGAAAAGTTCATTAGATATCGCGCTAACAACATTTTCAAAACTGGTCAAAGTCTTGCTGTGACCTTTAAAATGAGGTCAAGGTCACCAAAAGCTTTTCAGGTCTGCGTATTCCCCAGATGAAGACTGGTACCAAGTTTGAAGATTCTAGGTTGAGCAGTTCATTAGATATCGCGCTAACAACATTTTCAAAACTGGTCAAAGTCTCGCTGTGACCTTGAAAATGAGGTCAAGGTCACCAAAAACTGTTCAGGTCTGCGTATTCCCCAGATGAAGACTGGTACCAAGTTTGAAGATTCTAGGTTGAGCGGTTCATTAGATATTGCGCTAACAAGAAGCGGGACGGACAGACGTACGGACGGACGTACGGAGCTGAATACTATATCCCCCGCTTCGCGCTAAACGCACGGCGGGGGATAAAAAAAATCTCCCTGCAATATTACTAGCAGCCGTGATATGAGTGATTCTCTTGAAGGCGGCAATAAAACCCCTCATCTCACCTCTCTCCTTTTAACCTTTGACTTGTATAAATGACTGATGGTAGATATTAACTACAGTGATGGATGAAGCACACATATATACATGAATTCCCCTTTGAGCCGTTTATTGAGCGAGACAGCTCAAACTTCCAACTTCTTACTTTTCAGTGCAATTAATGCTTAGAAGTTGTCAAGTTGACTTTCATTCCCTTAACCAAACAAAGATCCATTCTTTTTAAGAAAAGATCTTGATTTAAACATTTTGAAATAGAGGCTTGACTCATGTGTTTCAAAGAATGAATAACAGTGTGCTTAGATGTAAAATCCTTTATTTCAATCAAATAGTGACAATGATATCAACTGGCATATTGTCATAACAAATATCACATATAATATACATTTATTCAGGATAAATTGTATTCCAAACACAATCTTTCATATCATATTCACAGGAAGGAAAATATGTATAAGAACAAATATGTATTTAGCACATGTTCATAAATAGATAAAAAAATAAACTGAAAAGGCACTGTTTCAATAATATTCTATGTTATTACCCAGTTTCATCATATCGTTACAATTATGTACATACATAAAGAGGCTTGAGGTTAAACACATTATGCTGTTCAAAATAATTTAAGGAACAGTATTTACAATTTGCATCAACTTTAGTTGTCTCGACCTCGAAGATATATCACTTCTTTGATGTTTTGTTCATAGCATTATGTATACCTGATATGGGACTACAGATTTCTACTTGACATTGTTTTGGGAAATTTTGATTATTTTGGAATCTTGAATCACAATTTTTTCAGAAATCAATTGCAAGCTATTCGCTACCAGAAATGCAAATTCCTAAGCGATAAAGTCGCTACTAAGAAAACTACAATGTTTTGAACTTGAACCACCTGACATGTGACTTTGAAGTTTCATTTAGTTACTCTATTTTGTTTCTTATATCAAAACTTAATGTACATTAAGCATCACTCAGTATTTGATTCCAATATATCACAATGGCCCTTTTTATTTACTGAAATTACCATATGCCAAAATATAAAGTATTAGGAGACTGCATGGAAATGTTCTATTTTCTTTAAGTGAGTGACTTATTGTTCAATGCCAATTGGACGATATTTCAGCCATAAGCTCATTATTTTTTAAGTAGCATGAAAATGAATTACACTTGTAATACAACTTGTGAACATCTTGGTTTTATTGTCTTACTTACAACGATGGTGCGGATAGATTTGAATTGTGCCATCAGTAGAGATGTACATCTTGGTTTTGGCAGTTATGGGTTTCCTTAAAAGATATGTGTCTGTTTCATACACTTCACATGATCTAGCCAAGAAGAAGAATGAAGGTGAAACATGATCTGGTCAAGAAGAAGAATGAAAATGATGAATGATCCAATCAAGAAGAAGAAGAATGAAGATGATGCATAATCTATTCAAGAAGAAGAATGAAGGAGCTTAATGATGCATTCATGAAGATGAATGAAGGAGATGCATGATCTAGTCATACAGACTGAGCAGAAATGAAACCTGCAGCCAGTGTTCAAAATATGCTTTAGTCCCTACAAGAAGGGCTTGTTAAGGTGAGGTGAGGTATTTCACTTATATCGCGGCTGCTAGTATTATTGCAGGGAGAAAGCCCGCAACAATATTGTGGCTATGCATTGCGGTGAAACCTGCGAGCATTGGCTGGAACTAGCAATCATGGGTGGTACTGCACTGAAATTCAGTGTAGCATTGTACCCAAACCTTACTGGGTGTAGAACAGTACTGCAGACAAAGTTGCCGAGCCCCTGGCGGGATTCGAACCACGGACCTCCTGATCCGCGCTAACCACTGCGCTATCCCGCCCCCAGGGCTTGTTAAAAAATTTACCATCCCTAATAAGAATTCACAAGCTCTGCAATTGTAAAATAAGTTAGTTTCTCTAAAATCACACAAGCCAGCCAGGTTAGCGGAACCTTTTCTCCAAGAAGCCAAATCTAAAAGTAACCAGCAATTGGCAGTCTGTGAGGCTCTATTGAACACTATAATAGCTGTACCATGTCACAACCTCCACTGTGATATTATCGGAGAAAAAACACTACACTTGTAACTCAAATGTGTTGTTTCTTTTGTGATTTTTGTCTCTTGTCTTAAAAGCCTTCCCACTCAAAAAGAAGAATGAGAATTTAACTATTCAGATGTGCTTTTAATAGTTCATGTCAGTTCTAGAAATGGTGGAAGAGAATTGAATGATGCTTTTGCTTACAAATCTTAAAAGAATGGAAATTGTCACCAAACCAAAATTTTGTAAAATCTGCATTAAAAAATGCATCAATAATATCTGTTGTCTGTGACACCAGAACCAATAAACAGAAAATAGTTGATAAGGACATTCCTTTACTTTTTAGCATATCACTGAAAACAGATATAAGATGTTGCAACTCGGAGGCATATAGTTCATGGTGACACAGAATTCAAGAGGGAAACTAGATTAGCGTTTGCGGGATACCGCAAAAGCAGAGCAGCCCCGGAACTTGGGGTTTCGCCTTACCCTGTTCCGCCTTTTACAGGCCTCACCAAATTGGGAATTTTCTCGTGACCTTGACCTTTGACACTAAAGGTCACACAATCAATGAACACATTTCATTGAGTATAACATTATTGTAATGAAATAAAGTGTTAAAAATTAAATTAATCCATTTTCTCCATATATGTTGACCTTGCTGTGACCTTGACCTTTGACAGTTCGTACCCAAAACTTTTTGAAAATGTTGTACTTCTCAAGAGATAATATATACAAAGTCTAAACTTCATAGCACAAAAACTTTTCAAGTTATTGTGTTTACAAGGTATTGCAATAACTCATATCACATGACCTTGACCTTTGACCTTCAAGGTCACACAATAATTGAACACTTTTTATTGAGTATAACAATCATGTATTGATTAAACGTGATCATAGTTAAAATAAAGCATTTTCGCTAAACCATGCTTAAGTCATGACCTTGCTGTGACCTTGACCTTTGACGAATTGTAGCCAAAACCTTTTCAAAATTTTTTACTTTTCCAAGGATGATATATACCAAGTAAGAGCTTCATAGCACAAAAACTTTTCAAGTTATCGCGTCTACAAGGAATTTTGCGGTGATTTTATAACTCGTGACCTTGATCTTTGAACTTGAAAGTGAACATGTCATAATGATTCCCTGGAAGTATTAACATTTAGACATGTTCATGAGTTCTGAAAAGCTAAATGGGATAAAGTTATACCCAAATTTAGTGCATTTTGTAATAACTCATATCTCATGACCTTGACCTTTGACCTTCAAGGTCACACAATCATTGAACACTTTTTATTGAGTATAACAATCATGTATTGATTAAAAGTGTTCATAGTTAAAATAAAGCATTTTCGCTAAAACATGCTTACGTCATGACCTTGCTGTGACCTTGACCTTTGACGGATTGTAGCCAAAACCTTTTCAAATTTTTTTACTTTTCCAAGGATGATATATACCAAATTAGAGCTTCATAGCACAAAAACTTTTCAAGTTATCGCGTTTACAAGGAATTCTTAGAGTGAATACCTATCTCGTGACCTTGACCTTTGACCTTGAAAGTGAATTTGTCAAAATCATTCCCCCGAGGTATGAGTAATAAGGTATGAATAAGAGTTCTGGAAGCTTAGTCGAAAAAAGTTATAGCTAGTAGTACGAGTGCGGCGGCGGCAGCGATGGAAACTTCACAAAAACTGATAGCAGTCCCGTCCTTAGACGGAGCTGCTAATAACCAAATGAAGAGAAAAAAATTGCAGGGAGAAAGTCCGCAACACTATTGTGGCTATGCATTGAGGTGAAGCCTGCTTATATTATCTGGAAAGTAGCTAACTATTGGTGTTTAAAGTTAAGACAGAAAAGAGTTGCATACCTGAATTTATTAGAACTAAGAGACAAGAAATCACCAAAGGTTAATGTTCTGATGGAGTAAAACATGCATTTAGACAAGAAACACATTCCTGAATCTTGTACTTCCCAGATGGGGAATAAAGTAAACTGAAAAGCCTGGTAATAGTTGGTAACAGCACATTAAGTGTGTCTGGTACACAAAAATAGTAGAGGATTGCTTGATATAAAACAAGATGTGTTTGTGAAACACGAATGCCCCCGGATGCATCCTGCTCGCTGTGTCAAGGTCAAGGTCAGAAGGTCAAATGTCATGGTGTCATCTGAAAGGTCTCATCACAAGGGATCCATATGTCAAGTATCAAAGAGCTAGCTCTGACCAATCAAAAGTTATGACCAAGGTTAAAGTTTAAAATGCTCGCTGTGTCAAGGTCAAGGTCACAAGGTCAAATGTCATGGTGTCATCTGAAAGGTCTCATCACAAGGGATCCATATGTCAAGTATCAAAGAGCTAGCTCTGACCAATCAAAAGTTATGACCAAGATTAAAGTTTTTGTGGACAAACGGACAGACGGACAGACAGACGGACAGACGGACAGACGGACAGGTGAAAAACAATATACCCCCGGAATCTCCGATTCGGGGGCATAAAAAATTTCAGACACTCAGGATACAAAATCAATACTTGGATATAAAAATGACAAGATGAAGAGATTGATTTTCCCTTGACCTAACCAACACCCAAACACAGGTGTAGAGTTCAAAGAATCAACTGTTACAGAAAAATTAATCAAGGTTGGATGAAGGCATACAAAATTTCAGAATATTGTAGAATTTGTGAATTCAGAACAAGCAAAGTACAAAGTACAATTGGCACAGCCTTACAAGAAGTGAAGGAGGTGAGGTGATATGGGGTTAACTCTGCCTTCAAGAGTATTTCACTTACATCATGGCTGGCAGTATTTCTGTAGGGAGAAAGCATGCAACACTATGTACTGTGGTGAAACCTGCAAGCATGGGTTGGGGCTTAGGCGAACCATGGGTAGTACAGTAGTACCATGTTGAAATTTAGTGTAGCATTGCATCCAAAACGTACTGACTTCTCTACTGTGCAGAGAAAGTTGCTGAGTCCCTGATCAGATATATTCAATGGCTTTTCTTTCAGTTGGTTAGTTCTGGGACAAGCACAACATTTTCAGTTACATTTCAGAGAAACTGCCCAAAAAAACACTCCCAAGAAGTTAAAAATGCTTAAAGGCACATCAACACCTGTTGATTGCACCAGATGTAAGTTTCAATGGGCTAGGTACTCTGTTTTTTTATTATGCTCTGGAAATGAATTTATCAGTTATTTTTAAACAGTAACAGCATCTTTTAATCCCAAAAACTGTAAAACTCAAAATTACCTTTCACTTACACATGCTTACTGGTCCACATACCCCTATGACGATGACAACATCACATTCAATTACTTTTCAACCGTAATCATGGTTGAATTCCTTTGAATATGTCAAAATGGCATATGTAAAACAGCTTACAGGTAATACATATCAAAATTTGTGAGTCTGTTGCCTTCCCCTCAAACATAGAGGTTATTTGGAGTTTAACACAGTTTTCAAGAGTATTTCACTCATATCTTATTAATGCAGGGGGAAAGCTTGCAACACTATTGTGGCTAGGCTATGCATTGCTGTGAAAACCATAGAGAACCATCAGTGGTACTAAGCTGAAATTCAGTGTAGCATTGCACCCAAACCTTACCGCGTGTAAAACAGTTCTCTACTGCAGACACAGTTGCTGATCCCTTGGCGGGACTGCACCCCTAGAATTCTGAGTATGCTCAGCTCAGCAAGTCTTGTTGGAGGAGGGAGCTTAACGAGTCATTTTAAAACTATCAATGGTATCGATTGCGTCAATTGATTTATATAGTTCAATGTTAAAAGTAAAATCAACATAAAAACATGTTTATTTTGTGTTTAGAAACAGATCACTGAGAGATAATAATAGCAACCAGAAGATACACAAAATATCAATATTGTTGCTATAAAACAAAGTTATAAAATGTTGTCTTCCACAAGTGCGGCCGAGTTTGAATTTGTTACACAATAAAGTTAGAAAAATCTGCCTCTCCTTAATGGTAAAACTATTGCAATAGCTACCACAATACTAACTTGCAAAAGACTATCGCCATCCAGTAGTTAATCACAATAGACTATCGATAACACTAAATTCCTTTTGGGGTTAATTCATGTAGACCCCAGTAGATAGGTATTGAGGAACTCGGCAAGACAGCCAGGTGAGATCTGGTATGGGGAACTATTACACCACTAGGGTGGGGGCGAGGGATAAGGGTAGTGTTAGAGAATCTGGTGAGTTTTAACTGTTTTAACAGAGTTGTAACTGTTTTAACAGACAAAAAAACAAAAACAAAAACTGTTTTAACAGACTATTCTAAAATGTAAATTCTTTTGAGAAATGGATCACAGCAAACAGATCGATGAGAAATAAAAAGAGCAACCATAGGATACATGAGATAACTTTCTTGTTATGATTCTATAATTTGTTCACGAAGCACCCATACAATCCCTGAAATGCTGTCCATTTTACAAATACTCTCTTAAGCCTTAAAGATTGCATTATGACTACTGTATGAACCCAAATGTATAGTTGTTCTTCTGCAAAATTGTTTATTGCCACAACATAGATGCAACTCTGTAATGTTCATGTTTGAAATGGAATAAAAAAGAAAAAAAACAACAACAAAACTTTCTTGTCACTTTAACACCCGGTTATTAAATGGTGACTTCCACAAGTGCAAACAAAATTGAATTCGTTTAAAAAAGGGGGGAAAATCCTAATTGATAAACTATCAATAGTAACCCACATACAACAATCCATATTGCAATATTCCTTTGGGGGCAATAGTCATGTTTATCTCCCAACAAGATGTGTTAGGTAGTTGCTACAATATAGTCAAGTCTCTATCAGATTTAACTACAGTAGAACTCAGATATAACAAACTCCAAGGGACCAAAGAATTTAGTTCGCTATATCCGGTGTTCGCTATACGCATATAATTTTAATGATATTATATTGGGACGGGACTTGAAAAATTGTTCGCTATATCCGAGTGTTCGCTATATCCGTGTTCGCTATATCCGTGTTCTACTGTAGTTACTTTAAATGAATATCAATGGTTGTAGCAAACATACGAAAGAAGGAAACTAATTGATAGAGATGATATATTTCTTCATCTACTATAATTTTAGATATATTGTTTTTAGGTTTATAGTTTTTATATTCTAGTCACAAGCTACTACTCTCTAGAATTTTATAAGTAATCAAAATACGGGTTTAATGTTATGCTTTAATATAAATTTTGTATTGTTTGTCATTGTGATGTCTTTTATTTGATGAAAGCAAATTTAAGACTGCTACATGTTTGTATGTATGTTAGCAAGTTCTGTATGTCATGTATGTAGGAAAGGTATATGTAAGTTGTGTACCGTATGTTATACATGTTAGTTTTATGTGTAAGGTTTATATGAAGGTTATGCTTTGTATTAATTTATGTTTCATGTGCATATGTGTGTATGAATGCGTATTGAATGAATGTATGAATGTGTATTGAATGAATGTATGAATGTGGATGGAATGAATGTATGAATGTGTATTGAATGAATGTATGAATGTGGATGGAATGAATGTATGAATGTGTATTGAATGAATGTATGAATAAGTATGAAATGAATGAATGAATAGAACGTATGTCATGGGAATGAATTATAATTACCAGTACTGCTAGTACTAATGGACATTTGACCAATTGGTCCAATTTGTAAATGTTATGGCCACCTAGATTTGAAGTCCCTTAAAGGCACATGAGTGGGAAATGGAAATCTCACATTTAGTATATGAAGTCAAATGATTTTTAGGTTATGCTCAATAAACGGAACAAAATAAGAAATGTTGTTTTTTGGGGCCAAAATTTCAAAAGAACCCTGGAATTATAACCACTAAAAGACACATCTGCACCAAATCTGTAACTTTGATACCAAATTTAAAGTTCCTGAGTCAATAGATTTATAGTTATGCTCCAGAAACAGAAAATAAAGCAGAAAATTGGCTGTTTTGGGACGAAAATTTCAAAATAAATTGGTACCCTGAAATTTTGACTAGTAAAAGACACATCTGCACCAAATACATTGACACCAACTATGAATTTTCTTAGTCAAATAGTATTCAAGTTATGAACAAACATGGCTTTTTCGGGGGGTAAAAATTTCAAAATAAATTGGTACCCTGGAATAGTTACGGTTTAAAAGCTGATTGGCTGAATCCTGGGTTACAAGTCTTAAAATTGTGTTCTTTGATGCTATCTTAGTGGACTGGATGTTTATCTGATGTAGCTGCAACCAAGGTCATAACTGATGTTGTAGACCATATTCTTTATCGTTACAGTCTGTGGCTGCCATTAGCCCTAAAATGGTTTTGGTAGAGAAGTAGGTGTCTATGCCTGTTTTCTGCTTAAGTAAGCAATTAAAGTGATTCTGATGTTTAACCAATGAACGGCAATGGGATTCTGATAGAGTTAGCCTTTAGTAGTGGGTTAATGTCAGCCAATTTGTTTAGTCAAGACACTTGTAAAGTTTGAAAATTCGAGGTGTAATGATACGAGAGGGTCGCGATACACTACGTATCCTGATATGGGGGTCGCTATACGATACGTATCCCGAACCTCCTTACATGATGATCTTTTCACAATATATTTGGATCAATTAATTTTGTGCAAGAATTTAACTCTACCTGGTTTGATGTAATTTTGATTTGATCTAACTTCCTAGTATTAGGAGAGGTTTTGTGTACATTATAAATATCTTTGAAATCTCGATTCAAGTTTTGAGTGTCTGAGAATTCATTAATATATTATGTTTCGTGATACACGATTCTTTCAAAATGATACGATATATCGTGGACCATGTATCGCGATACGAAACTATCACCGTATCGTTACACCTATACGGAAGACATGCCGGAGGTGTATGAGGCCAGGCAGGGAAGAGAGGAGAAGAGATGTGCATGCATGTCCCTACCCTTCTTGGCAAAACATCTCTTAACTTTAAATCATTTAAGCAGAAAGCAGACAGACACTAACTTTTCCACTAACTTTTGTTAAGGCTAATGGCAGGTAGCATACTACAAAACGTAAACAAGCTCTGACTGTGGCAGCAACTTCACATGGGAAACATCTGTTCAGTCTGTTGATCTCAAAATATGCATCAAAACACAAGACATCCAAAATACTGAAGTAAGTCAGCCATTTGAGATCACTTCACCAGACTTCTAGAAGACATCAATTTAAACACTATCAGGACAGACATTAACAAATATGTTAAAACAGAGCATGAATAGACAAACATGATCCATTCTATTTACACTAACCAAGACAACCTCCTTGACCAAGAGCTTCAGACGTTGAATATACAATGAAAATAAACGGAAGCAAGGAACCCATGATGTCCTACTTGCCGGTAGTTTCTTATATGTGGTAAAATAAGTCATGTTAGCTTCAAACTTTACACACTATCAACCATGCCCCCTAGATAAGCCTTTTGATGGTTAGAACAACTTCATGACTGATGATGTTTTTTGGTGGTTTCCATTGAGATTTTTAATTTTCGCATTATGAATTACAACCCTTTTTGAGTCGAAAATCAAAAGTCCAAAAAGGGTTGATACTTAAAGCAGTGTATAAAATAGATTTGAAACCTAGCCTGTCCTGAAAATTAATTGGTCAATTCCTAAGGGGAAAATAAAGAAAAAAATTTTAAAAGTTACCAGTCCTGACCAATAATGGACCAGTCCTGGCAAAAAGTAGCCAGTCAAGGACTGGCGGACGGGCTATATTTTAAACACTGCTTAAAGACGTTAGAGCACTGGCCAAAACTCTTAGATATGAAAAACTTAAAACCTCAATATCAATACATGTACCATGATAGATCATATTTCATCCCTCTTATTATACCACAAATTTACAGCGTGAGATGGGTGTATATATATAAAGCATTCATTCCGTCCATCTTTTCGTCTGAGAACTTTGGCCAGGGCATATCTTATACACTAGTCTTGCTAGCTTCACCAAATTTTACACACTATCAACCATGTCCACTAGATGAGCCTTTTGAGGGTTAGATCACCAACACAATGTCTGTTGTTATTTGGCAGTTTCCATTGAGGTTTTAAATTTTCACATTATGAATTACATCCCTTTTTGAGTCGAAAAAGTTCAAAAAGGGATTGATACTAGAAGTTAGAGCACTGGCAAAAACTCCTGAATATAAAAACTTAAAACCTCAATACGAATACCATGACAGATCATATATTTATATTTCACCCATCTTTTTATACCCCCTCCTTTCAGAGTAACATAGACATGCTAGTTTCACCAAACTTGACACACTATCAACCATGCCCCCTAAGATGTGCCTTTTGCGGGTTAGATCTACAACATGATGTTTGATGATATTTTTTGGTGGTTTCTATTGAGGTTTTAAATTTTTGCTTTATGAATTACATCCCTTTTTGAGTCAAAAATCGAAAGTCCAAAAAGGGATTGATACTAGAAGTTAGAGCACTGGCAAAAACTCCTGAATATGAAAACTTAAAACCTCAATACGAATACCATGACAGATCATATATTTATATTTCACCCATCTTTTTATACCCCCTCCTTTCAGAGTAACATAGACATGCTAGTTTCACCAAACTTGACACACTATCAACCATGCCCCCTAAGATGTGTCTTTTGCGGGTTAGATCTACAACATGATGTTTGATGATGTTTTTTGGTCGTTTCTATTGAGGTTTTAAATTTTTGCATTATGAATAACATCCCTTTTTGAGTCGAAAATCGAAAGTCCAAAAAGGGATTGATACTAGAAGTTAGAGCACTGGCAAAAACTCCTAAATATGAAAAACTTAAAACCTCAATATCAATACATGTACCATGATAGATCATATTCCCTCTCTTTATACCACAATTTTACAACGTGAGATGGGTGTATATATCTAAAGCATTCATTCTGTCCATCTTTTCGTCCCAGAACTTTGGCCAAAGCATATCTAATACACTAGTCATGCTAGCTTCAAACTTTCCACACTATTAACAATGTCCACTAGCTGTGCCTTTAGAACAAAATGATATTTGATGTTGTTTTTTGGTGGTTTCCATTGAGGGTTACATCTACAAGATGATTTTTGATGATGTTTTTGTTTGGTTTCCATGGAAATATTTGGATGTTCTATGACCCCTGGAGCATAAACTAGCTAGCTTCACTAAACTTTATACACTTATCAACCATGGGCGCTATTCTTACAAGGACCTAAGACTAAGAAATAAAGTTCAAATAAAAACTTTCAATTTGTCTTAATTCTTTCTTAGTTGCATTAAAAAAAATGTCTAACCAGTAAGTTTTCCTACTTTTAGACTTTAATTCTAAGCATACAAAGGCTTAACTTTTAGTCCCCAGCTTAAGTCACTTCATAAATAACTATTAATATATTTAATAATATTTTCAACAAATATCTTTCCTTTTGAAAAATTTTTGCACCTAGAAACATTTTGTGTCAAATGTAAAATAAATCTTGCAATTACAAAACAACATATTCTTTGGTTTGCTTGAGGGTATCTGACTTGCCCTAACTCCAGACCAGGGGTAAATATTTCGCACTTTGCCCCCGGGGGTAAGTATACCCCTCTTAAAAATTGCGTTTACATGACGAAATTTACCCCCCTGGGGCAAAAAATTGCCTTTACCCCCGGGGGTAACTGCACATATAAACGGGGCTTTAGTAACTTCAGGAATTCATTTTTTCTGAATCATTTACCCTGTACTATACATTAAGGGTGACTATGTAATAGATATACCCACCCTTCCTGAGGTGTATTGCTCAATATACCTCCTGTTTGAATCGTGAGTCTACGATTCAAACAGGAGGTATATTGAGCGATGCACCGAGGGAAGGGTGGGTATATCTGACCAATACCCCACTCCCGTCGAGTTTTATTTGACGAAAAAGAGCTATTCACCCTTCTCTATGTATATATGATTTCACCTAACTAGATAAAAAAAAATATAAACAATACTCTTCTTATAACGTTTTAAAAAACATAAACTTTACTTTAAAATTTGGTACAAACTTATACCTATTCATAGGTTTATATAGGAAAATACAACAACCTAGACATCACACAACAAAAAGTACCACTACCTGTATCAAGCCTCAGTAGCTCAGACGATAGAGGCGTTGCATCGCAACATTAAGGCCCCTGGTTCGATTCCCACTTTGGACGCTAAAATTTCTAAAAAATTCGACATTTTACAACTCCGTTGATTTGCCAAAGTTGGAAATCTCTACACCTGTCTTAATGTGGATGTGCAAAAAAGAATAGGTGTATTAGAAAAGTTGTGGTGTATCGGTGAATATACCTACAGTTAGAACAAAGGAAACCATAGCAACGAGACCGGAAGTGGGGTATAATGACACTCAACTGACTAGTTTGAGTAACTATTACAATAGCAATAGTCTATGGCAAGTTACTATTGTGATAAATGAAAGAAAGGCAGAATTTGCTGCTTTGTTTGTGGTGATTTCAAACTCAGTTGCACTTGTTGAAGTCGCAATTTTAAATTGGCAACATGAAGGTGATCTGTTTTACCTACTGGTTGCTGCCTTTTGGCTTTCAGCGATCTGTTAAATATGTTCTAGTATTATTTCTTTTTCATGTTTTTGTTTGAATTTTACTTTAAAATTAAACTTAAAAACTTATTTGACTAAAATGTCGATATTATCAATAGTAAGATGTGCTATTGATGCAATTGATGGTTAAAAATATGACAATGATAAAGTCTAATCAGCACAGCAACTATCACAATAAGTCGATAGTTTGATCTATCGTTACACCCCTACATTACATGGTAACCAGTTGCATTGGAAACATTAAAATAAAAGATACAAAAATATCTCACTGAATAAACCAATCTGCTATACCTAAGTTCTATTCAGCACGATTTTGGTAAATTAATTGGATGACAAATTCTTTGAAAAGATGAGTCTTTAAAATTGCATAACTGACTATATCGTATAACTTTACCAACTGTTAATCAATTCACATGGATGTGCCTTTTGCTACTGATTTTAAAAAAAACTAGGGGTATGTGGTCTCGCTTCAACAATTATTATTTGATTCATCTGGCTACATTATTTTCCATTTACAACCTAAGCAGAAAATATAGGCAATAATTAGCTATCCACTTGAGACAAAACGGAAAATTTTGTGATATTAAAAGTTTTACCAAGTTAGTCTTAAAAAGTCATATTATTTTAATACTGAAGATTTTATACACTGCATTGCTCAAAAGTTTTTTTTACTCAAATTTATTTCATAAGTTTGAATTTCTCTGATTATCTAACAAATGGTTCTTTTCTTAAAAAAAGATTGTTGCATTTCATTTCCATCCTAAAGCTCAGCTGAATTACCCTTTAAGTTTTCATGGATAATGATTTTGTGATGAAAAATATGCAAGATGCCAAATATTGGCTGAGACTCACCCTGAAGAAGTTATGAGATTTGTTTATCATATAATCAACATTTGGGAATGAATATGTGAGATATTTAGAATTTAGAAGCAAAACAGTATGCAATGAAAATCATATAGTAGCTTTTGTATATTTATATAAGGCTTTATCCAGGCAGGTCAAATGATCACCAGAAAGCGCATAAGCATTGCACCCATACCTAACTGCGTGTAGAACAGTTCTCTACTGTAGACAAAGTTGTCAAACCCTTGGCAGGATTCTAACCATGGACCTCTTCAGATCCTAGCCACCCGCCCCCTAAATTCAGTGTAGCATAGTACCAAAACCTTGCATGTAGAACAGTTCTCTACTGTAGACAAAGTTGTCGAATCCTTGGCAGGATTCTAACCATGGACCTCTTCAGATCCTAGTCACCCGCCCCCTAAATTCAGTGTAGCATAGTACCAAAACCTTGCATGTAGAACAGTTCTCTACTGTAGACAAAGTTGTCGAACCCTTGGCAGGATTCTAACCATGGACCTCTTCAGATCCTAGCCACCCGCCCCCTAAATTCAGTGTAGCATAGTACCAAAACCTTGCATGTAGAACAGTTCTCTACTGTAGACAAAGTTGTCGAACCCTTGGCAGGATTCTAACCATGGACCTCTTCAGATCCTAGCCACCCGCCCACTAAATTCAGTGTAGCATAGTACCAAAACCTTGCATGTAGAACAGTTCTCTACTGTAGACAAAGTTGTCGAACCCTTGGCAGGATTCTAACCATGGACCTCTTCAGATCCTAGCCACCCGCCCCCTAAATTCAGTGTAGCATTGTGCCAAAACCTTGCATGTAGAACAGTTCTCTACTGTAGACAAAGTTGTCAAACCCTTGGCAGGATTCTAACCATGGACCTCTTCAGATCCTAGCCACCCGCCCCCTAAATTCAGTGTAGCATTGTGCCAAAACCTTGCATGTAGAACAGTTCTCTACTGTAGACAAAGTTGTCGAACCCTTGGCAGGATTCTAACCATGGACCTCTTCAGATCTTAGCCACCCGCCCCCTAAATTCAGTGTAGCATAGTACCAAAACCTTGCATGTAGAACAGTTCTCTACTGTAGCAAACGTTGCTGAGCCCTGGGCAGGATGAGAACCACGGACCTGTTGATCCTATCTGCATGAACTAACCACATGCTCCCTATACTCAATGAGTACAGGAATATCCTTAGAACCGATATGGTACCTTCTGTTTGGGTCTACATTGTTAAATTGTAATGGACAAAAACAAATGGGATGGCTATAACAACAAAGCAGTCTTCAGAAACTATCTAGCCTTCTACCTCCTATAAAAGAGTATAATAGAACCAGACAGAAATTTCACAAGATTATAAAACTTTGGCAAATGCTTTTACCAGGCTCATTGCTTTGGTGGAACAGCTGTTTGTAAATAATAACATTAGTGGGATAAAGTTTGACTACAATCAAATATTTCAAATGTCACGATGAACAAATTGTACCTTTTACTTTACCACCTGTGCCAATAGATGCAGCATATAGCTCCCTACATGTAGAAAAAAGTTTATATAATCTTCTGGATAACTTTGTTCAGGTTTAAGTTCAACTTCTATTTTCAGATTGGGAAGCGAGTTTGACAGATCAGAAATTTTTAAAAGACAATTGACCAAATATCCTATCATAAAACCTTAACCCTATTCCCTTCAAGATATGATAGCACTTTTAAGCTTAAAATCTATGATCAAAGTCTACAAGAAGAATCCAACACAATCAAGTGACACTACAAATGCATAGATGTAATCGTTTTTCAAATTCTCTCTCACTTGATTAAACATATTTAGGTCTTAAAATTTCCTCAGGAGTAATCCTTTTTAATAAAACTAAAAATTGAAAATGCCTTTGAGAGAAAATCTCTTACCCTGATAATGTATTTGAAATCAGTCAAGTGGTGAATGACAAAAAGTCATAAATCTGATCTTGACACTATAATAAACTTATCTTTTAATGAAAAAACATGAAAAACTGGTCATTAACACAAATGCTTGGGAATAATGTGACAACCAATATTACTACCTATATTACTAGCCAAATTGGCTAAAATTTAAAAATAGTTTTAGAAAGGGGTGACTTAACTTATGTTTTCAGTAACACTGTAGCTCATTTCTATTTATCTATCAATTAATTTTATGATTTATATTTTTTACATATTTTCCTAATTAAATATGAGCTTACATTATCAAATAGAGGGTTAAACATCCCATACCTCAGACAATTTATAGTTGTAGAATAGGCTGTCACATATAGCTAAACTGCATGTGGTCATTTTTGTGTGAACACCTTTAAATCATTTGAGTTAAATATGGTTAAAATCAAGTCATATAGGTAACCAGACCTTTTTAATCTGTAAATAAATCCTTGTAGTTGTTGAAAAAGAATGAGTTGTTGTTTAACACTGCTTAGCATTATTTCAGCCATTGGTGGGATAATTAAAATGAAAAGTATTGGTAATTTTCCTCTTGAAAATGGCAATTCTCGAAAGACTATCAGATTTGTGCAACTTTAAAGAGCCACTCCGCAAGTTGTTAAGGGCACATATGCAAAGATCTAGAATGTTAGAAAGTATCATTTTAAAGCTAATCTGCTTTGTATATTATAAGTGACAATATGAATATTAATTGAAAACCGGACTGTCAATCTGTCAAACATAATTTTGGAAACTTACCAAAAGCAGTCAGAATGACGTTCAAAGCTTTATAATGATTGATAGGTTAAGCCTAGAAAAAAAATAATTTGTTTCTGGTATCTGCCTGCGTCAGTTTCAAACCCACGCATCAAGCCTTTGTTTCCAGATGTTGACAAGGGAAAAAATAAAAATTTAGTCCCATAGCCTAGAAAAACATAAAAAACTCACTTTAAAATTGTAATTTGTTTTGGTTCGTCAAGGTCTTGGAAGACGCAATGATAAAGAGAAACAAAGTTGGGTTGTGCCCCTTTTTTGTTCAAATTTTATTATGTTCAATGATAAACCACAGTTGCCTGTATATAAAGACCAGAACCCCTTTTTTTGGGGTGGGGCCTTATATCACTAGTTCTCATAAAATGGACATGTGGTTTCGGCTTTCCCAAATAAATATGATTTTTTTTAAAGTTTCATTGGAAACAAATATTTATAATTTGGGGATGAATATGTGAGATTTTCTGAAATTATGTACTAAAATAGGTTGTACTAGACTATTTACTATATAAAAAAAATATACGATGAAATTGCGGAGTGGCTCCTTAATCAAACGATAGAGGTGCATGACCCTGTTTATAGAGGAATATTACCCAGCTGCCAATCGGCCCCGAGTGCAATCATGTTTCCGGTTCATGAGTGTGTTGACAGTGTCCCAATTGATGATGTCTTGTGGAAATCTAGTGATGTGTTCGGAAATGGTTGAAATTCGGTCTGCGATAATTGCCGATGCCGTGTGTTCTTAGATGCCCATGCTGAGAGTTCAGATGGTCCCCAAATGTAGTTGCTGCCACAGCTGCAGCTGATGTTGTAGACCACACCTTGTGGCTGTTGGTGTGTGGTGTATTACCAACCAATTCCCCTAACAATGGCACCGAGAGATGTGGTCTGGAAAAGAAGGTGTCTTTGTCTGCTTCCTGCCTCTTGGAGAAACTCATGTGATGTTTTGCAAATATACACCAGTTAACTTGGTTAGTGCTGCTAGTAGCAGGTGATGACCGGTCATCTTGTTTAGTTAGGTTATTGTTAGGAAGGGGGAAAACATGCCAGAGGTAGGTATTAAAAGTATTGTCGAAAATGCTAGAACATATGTTTTTTAACTCAAATTACATTAATCATATACCAAGATAAATAAATAATGTCTTAGCCACTTTGTGTTTTCTCATTGTGATACCATCTGAATTTATACACATATATACACACAAAAATTTATAAAGCACCCCCCATTTCTGATAATTAGCAATAAATTTTTCAGGAAAATTAATTTATGGTAGAAACAAAAAGGTTCACTAAACTAACGATTCACCGTCTCTTGATAACTGTTTTTACATTGGCTTCTAAGTAACCTTACTATTGAAATTAAAGTCAGTATCGTTCTACTGCAATGTGATAATCATCATTTCTTGGACTAAAATAATAATTTTTTGATAATGACATCCTAGCAACAGTAAGCTGTCAATGCAGTATGAACCTTCAAAATCACAAAATTATGAATCTATCAAATTAAAAGAAAACTCCTTTCATGCATGATAAAACAAGTTTTTTGTGTATGAATGTCAATCTGGGATAAAACAAATTAGCATCTAAAAAATCAAAATTTATTGTCACAAGACACTATAATGACAATAGTCATATTTAGCCAAATTTCAGTTATACTACATTTCTCCTTACATTGTAATCATTTTTGCATATTGGGGATTTTTAGTTAAATTAAATAGTCAATAAAAAGTAATAATTATATTTTAAGTGGTCAATACATCAAATTCAACAAAATTTTCCAAGGCATCCAAATTCATTTGACTACAAAACAGGTTTTTTAATTAAGTTCTTTATGTATGCATCTTAACTAGACTCATTTGACATAATCAGAAAAAATTCTCAAGAATAATCATTATCTATACTATCTATAGGGACATTTCCAAAATTGCATCAAGAGAAAATGGATCTTTTCTTGTTTTTTAAACAGGTTACAGTCACATATTATGACATTCAAAATAAAAAATGTTTAGTTTAAGAATGAAGTAGTGAATAACCTTCTCATTATCAAACAATTTGAAAAATAGAGCCATTGGCTCTGTAGCTCATCAGGCTTCATCATCAATTATGCTGTAGAGTGTGGCCAATGTGATTCCCCCTTTGTAGAGGCCACAAGGGCACCAATCATAAAATTAAGTATATAGGCGACAAGTTTCAGTTTTCTAGTCCTTATACTTCAGGAGCAGAAGATGAAAATAGATTTGAAGGACGTTCATGTTGCCTTTATTAGGGGCAACAGGGTCACCAAAGCTACAATTCATAATCATCACTAGCCAAGGAGTCTTTACACAAAGTTTCAGCTTTCTAGGCCTTATGCTTCTGGAGAAGAAGATGAAAATAGGTTTTTAGGGCGTGGCCCCTATGGACCTTTTTAGGGGTCACAGGGCCACCAAAGCTACAATTTATAATCTTCACCAGTCAAGGAGTCTGCAAACAAAGTTTCAGCTTTCTAGGCCTCATGGTTCTGGAGAAGAAGATGAAAATAGGCTTTTAGGGTGTGGCCCCTGTGGCCCTAATTAGGGGTCACAGGGCCACTAAAGCTACAATTTATAATCCTCACTAGCCAAGGAGTCTGTACACAAAGTTTCAGCTTTCTAGGCCTTATGCTTCTGGAGAAGAAGATGAAAATAGGTTTTTAGGGCGTGGCCCCTGTGGACCTTATTAGGGGTCACAGGGCCACCAAAGCTACAATTTATAATCTTCACCAGTCAAGGAGTCTGTACACAGTTTCAGCTTTCTAGGCCTTATGCTTCTGGAGAAGAAGATGAAAATAGGTTTTTAGGGCGTGGCCCCTGTGGACCTTATTAGGGGTCACAGGGCCACCAAAGCTACAATTTATAATCTTCACCAGTCAAGGAGTCTGTACACAAAGTTTCAGCTTTCTAGGCCTTATGGTTCTGGAGAAGAAGTCGAAATTCCACAAAGTTTACGGACGGACGGACGCCGGACACCATGCCATGCCATAAGCCCATCGGGCCTTACAGGCCAGATGAGCTAAAAAAGGAAAAGAAAGGTAGCTTAGCTCTCAAGCAATTGACTCTTTCACGATCAATTAACTTTATTGTTTTGAATTAACATCCAAAGTGAAGACAATTATATTTACATCAAACAATATTTAAAAAAAAATCTTTTTATGATAAGGTTATTGTTTGGTGTTGCTTGAGCCAAATTTCTGTCATGATAAGTGCTTCAGTTGTAAAGAGCTAAAGACTTATTTGGATTTCTTCTTGGCCATAAAAATGTTATGGGTAATGGTACTATTGTATGTTTCTAGATAGACAGTGATTCATTCATTCGATAATTCTTCAACATATTGCTGATTGATAGTCAAAAGAAAATATAAAAGCATGTTTCTAGCATTTTCAAAAACACTTGAGGTTCAGGGGTTAGGGGAGAATAGGTTGAAAGGAGGGTGGAATGCATGCATCTAACTACCCAACATTTGCAAAACATCACAGTAGTTGTTCACCATAGGAAGGAAACAGACAGATACCTCCTTTTACATGGCCACACCCATCAGAACCACCATTTGAGGAATCGGTAGATAACACACCACAAACCACCAGCCACAAGATGTGGTCTACAACAACAGCTGCGACTGTGGCAGCAACTACATCAAGGAAACATCTGAACACTCAACGTGGGCACCGAGGAACACAAGACATCGACAATCATCGCAGACAGAAAATCAGCCATCACTGAACACATCACTAGAGTTCTACAAAACAGCATCAATCAGGAAAGTGTCAGAACACTCACGAATAAACATGAGTCCACTCTGGGCCACCATCCTGCTACATCAGAGTACTGTATATTTCTCTGAGTTGTGCTCCAACTATACCCTGATAACATTTGTTTCGCTGAGGGTTGCTTACTCAATGGTATTTACAGTAAGGATGGCAGTATTATTGATATATTGGTATATTGTAATACAGGAAAACACGATGCGTATTGGTACACACTTTTGAAAATATAATGTCAAACATTTTAAAATGAGCAAAATCAATATAAAATTGCCAAAAAAATCACAACCAAATAAGACATGATTTTACAGGATTCCAAAGTGTCAAGTTGTGTTGTAAAAATATAACAAATATGCATACAGTGATTGAAAAATATCCCTTTCCAAAATGGCTAATAGCTGAGCAATGATAATCATTCTCAACGCTCATACTTAGACAAGAAAAGCAAGCAAATTCTGGCCAGCTGTATTGCAATACACTTTTCAGGATTGAGGAATGATACCCATCCTTAACTTATTGTCTGTCTGTTTTCAGACAAACTATTTCTAAGTCCATACACGTTCCCTTAAAGGGGCAGTAGCACGTTTTTTGATAATTTTATAATTTGAATTTCTCACTGATAATTGGAAGTGAATGCTTAATGTATTATTTTGACAGTGTCAAAAATCTCATTACACAAGCCAATCATCCATTGTCAGAGGACAAAGAATGAAGATTCACATCAAATCCATTGGCGGCCATTTTTTTGTGAACACCTTTAATTCATTTTTGTAAGAAAAAGGAATCGCATGGCTAAACTTACCGTTATATACTGGAATTATTACTGCTCCATTTAGTTTAAATACATTGTCTTTCAATTGAAACCATTAATTTTCATTTTCCTGACATCACCCTATATTCCCCCTAAAAGCGTGCTACTGCCCCTTTAAGTGAAGCCTCGCGTGAAAATCTAAAAAGCTGCTGATGAGCTTACCAGGAGAGTGCAGTAGGATATAAGATATAATTTCTTATAGCATTCTCATTGGTTAATTTGAATCACACTGTGAATATTTGGAAAAAACAAGAGCCAGTTTCAATCTTCCCAGGCTGAAAAGGCGTCTTTTGATTGGATTGCTTTATAAACTGACAGGCGAAAGAAAGCACACACTTCAGTTGAATTAATCATATTAAAGATTTTCAATTACAAATGTTTTGAGTTTATGATGTCGTATTCTCAAATTGAAAGAGTTGAATCATTGTTCAAAGAAAACCTTTAAGTGTTAAAAACCATTCAAAAAATGAAATTCTATTTTTCTAAAATCTTTCAAAAATTGATTTTGATATAACACAAGTTTTCATCAATAAGGAGAATGTTTTGTATGTGAAATCAATAAACCTACCTAATATACCAAATTGACATTTCAAACATGGTAGTGGTCATGGTAGCGTAAAATCTACTTCTTACCCCTGCCTAATTTAAACAAAGATATTGTAACAACCAGACACCAATTATTTTGCTCAAACTACTGCAAATATGTGTAATTGTGAATGTGCCATATCATCACATGTCTCTTAGATATTTTGTAAGTTTTAACAGAGACATTGCACATAGAGTCTCTGGTTTTAACTAACTGTAGTATATACTTTCTTTTACCTGTCGGTTTATAGTGAAACAAGGGTTTTGGCCCCGATGGTTATCAGGGTATAAGTTGGAGCTAACATGGAGACATATATAGACCGATGTAGCAGGATGCAAGGCAGCTTGAAGGAAGCTTTCCAAATGATCAGAATTATCCCTCCATAAACACTATTAAACAGGGATCAAGACACTCTCCCTGTCTAATTACATACAAATAAAGTTATGGTTAAAAGTGGTTGCAGGGTAAAGGTCAAATTCATTAGAATATACCCAAGAAGAGGTCCTTTTTATTCATAAAGTAAATTTATAACTTTTATTTTTGGCTAGAACTTAAGAGTGACTGGTTTTGAGTTTTTATGCCCGTTGGGCAATATTTGATCCATTAGCTACATCAAAATTTAAAGGAAGAACTACTTTGAGAAAGTTCCTATAATAAAGTGTACATGTTCTTTTTTGTTGGTCATAAAACCTTATTTCAAGTTACAGAACAGTCAAATTTAAACATATGAAATTATTTTCCCTTATGAAAATTTCCCCTACATCATAGGACTGAGTGAGTTATTGTTTATCGCCGCTTTGGCAACATTTCAACCATCAGCAGCCATTGGACTGTCCCGGTAACCCAGGACCAAATGTTCCATATATCACCCCTAGGCTTTTTCATCAGGAAAATCTGCACTGAAATTACCTGCCCTTAATTTGATTTTTTTTAAAGAATCTGCAGATCTTTTGATTTGAAAGTCTCTCAAAGCAATGACAAACTTTGTTCTTTTCTTGAAAATAAGTTGTGATCTCAAAGCAATGACAAACTTTGTTCTTTTCTTGAAAATAAGTTGTGATTTTTGCTCTCAACTCACACCAGACTTCCTTCTAGATTTTAAACTCAAGTCCTAGAGTTGGCAAAAAAAATATTTTTAAACAGAGAGCTTTTATCTAACAAGGCGCAAGGATGTGTAATATCAGTAGTGTTTTTATTGATGATAGGTTCGAAAGGATGATTTCAAAATGAAACAAATTATTGTTAACTTTTTGACAGTAAAATCAAGCACTGTAGACCCTCTTACTAACAGTGTCAAACAAATATCCGATACTTTGGACAATACAAATAGTTTTTCTCTACTTCTCCAACACTGATACTGAACTATCTAATACCATCGCAAATAATTTCAAAAACTGAATGAAGCTGATTATTTTTCATTGATTAGAACAGTAATAGATTGAATTCTTATCTGCCCTTGAATATGATCATTTTTGAGCTTTTGTCAAAGATACATGAAACAAAATGTAACCCATTTGCCAAATGTACAAATGAATGCTGCTTAATAAGCCTTTCAATATTGCTTTTGAAATTTCAAAAGACATTAATTCCAAAAAAATATGCAACCATGGTTCTACATACATGTACTAATTTCAGCTCTTGGAGGTTTTTGTCAAAGTTTTGACAATTTAGTCAAAGAAATAAAAAAACAACATTTTTCAGGGGAAGAAGAAAAGATATCTGGAGATGGTATTTTCATTATAAAATTAGCAAAAATGTAAAGATTTTCATTTACATATTTTTTTCATCAAATACAAACATCATTTTAAAAACGGTTTTCCATCAAACAAACATTGGGGTAAATGTAAATAACTAGAAGACTGCTGTTGTTGCCATAGCACTTTTGTTATAATTAACCTACAAATTTTAAGAGGACCAGGAGTTATATGGATGATCAACTTCCTTATTGTAGATCCTAACTTCTGGATATTTCCAACTTCTAAAATGCCTCTTAATTTTTTTTACAAATTTATCTACTTTAATTTAAACCTAAGTTATCGTTAACTTCTAATATTTTATTTCATAAACTTATTTGGTCGTTTCATAAGCATACATTACCTAAATTCCAATTCCCTAATTTACCAAATCGCACAGCTACAAGTTATATATATATTTTTTATGAATATCAATAACATTAAAATATTCATAAGTTCCTTTAGGTGGAATCTGCCGAATAATAGAATGGCACCCTATAAAGGGGTGTTGGTATGGTTTTATTCTTGAACCATTTAATGGTTGTTATTTGAAGATGATTTTCAAAGAGTGTTTGAACCCCTGGAACTACCACTGTTGATCTTAAATAATTTGTCAGAAGTTATTGCCAGTGTATAGCATAAAGCTGACAATACCAAGAATCTGCTGATTCTCCTCATTAGTGATATCAATTAATCAAACACCATTTTACTGCATGTAGCATATGTAACCTTCATAGAAAAATATTTTCTAACCAACAAAACAATACTAGTGGTGAGGTGAGGTGATAAAGGGTCTAGAACTGCTTTCAAGATTAATTCACTCATATCACAGCTGCTAGTAATATTGCAGGGAGAAATCCTGCAACACTACTGTGGTTATGCATTGCGATGAAAACTGCAAGCATTGCCTGGAACTAGCAAACAATGGATGATACTGCACTGGATTCAGTGTAGCATTGCACCCAAGCCCAATTCAACAATTCAACAAAATAACAAAGTCTTTCAAATTTACAATAATGTGATGAAAATAGGTGAGATAATGTGATTCAGGTTTATCAAGAGTATTTCACTGTTTGCTGGTATAATTGCAGAGAGAAAGCTGCAACGCCATTGTGGATATGCAATGTGGTGAAACCCCGAGCATCAATTGGAACTAGCGAACCATGGGTGGTACTGTGCTGAAATTCAGTGTAGCATTGCACCGAAACCTTACTAGTTCTAGAACAGTTCTCTACTGCAGAAAGAGTTGCCTAGGCAGAATTCGAACCTAAGACCTCACATTCCGAAGCCAAACACGCTAACCACTGCGCTATCCCACCCAAATGGATCAAAGGATAGCAAGGTGATAAGTATTCAACCTTATGGTGAATAGAAGGTTAATGTATGAATTACATAGCTATCGAAGGATAAATAAACATGAAATGCACCCAAGCTTAATTGTGTAGATTTGTGAGAGATGTAGCACTTTTTTTACATTAGTTGTGTCTATGGCAAATAAGTGACAATGTAACTGCAGTGGAAATTGAACGCAGAAATTGAAAAAGGTTTTCTTTATGAAAAAAGTGAGAGAATGAGTTGAGGTTTTACACTGCTGGGGCAATATTTCAGCCTTAAACAGAGTTTCATCAAAATGATGAAATAAGCTAACACCATGTGGAAGTATTGAAATAGAAGACATGTAAATGTATACCTTGCAGGTGTAGATCAAGAAAGCAAAGCAAAGGTTGAAAGGAGAAAAAGAACATTCAAGAGTCAGAGTAGTGACAATAACCTTTGATCAATTGTGAAGAAATTAATAAGTACATTCAACATACATTGTGACACAGTATGTGAGAATGTTACTGTTGAATGTTGTTCAATATGTGATGATTGATGAAGAGACTTGATTGAGGCAATTTGGGGTTGAAGGGTATTTTACTTATACTCACAGCTGCTAGTATTATTGCAGGGAGAAAAAAGGACGCAACACCATTGTGGCTATGCATTGCGGTGAAACCTGCTAGCAGCTGCTACAACCATGAATTTCAGTCCTCAGTGAGACTTGCTTGGTTGAAGACCATATGGATTGTGGGAAGGGACGTCATAATGTCGTGAATATGAAAACAACAAAGGTTTCAAGGGTTGTATCACACAACAGAAGAGTGAATTGTGGAAATGCAATGCACCATTTATGAAGATATTTACCATAGCATAAGAACACTGTGAAAAAAGGAATGCTAGCTAATGTACAGCTGTCTAAAGAAATAGAGAAAGTTGAAGGTGTGAAGTTCAGAATTTGAATTTGTGCAGAAACAGGTTGTCATTATCAAATGTTCACAAGTTGACTGTCAGCGTATGAAATAAGGCCTAGTATCTGATTATGCTTGGTCCGGACTGTAAACTGTTTGAGCTTTTTCTTCAATCTTACCATTAAAATCTTTAAATACCACTTTTGGGCTGTAGATTTTTCAAGCTTGTTTTATACAGTTACTATTGAGGTTGTTTACTTTAACCACTAGTGGATTGACCTGTCCTGTATTATGAAGAAATAATAAAATTAAGCACACTCACAATCTTGAAGCACAACAAATAATCACATGTATTGTTAACTGTGATGGTGTGCTGAGAAACAACTAATCAAACACTCAGTAAACTTTCCAAATTAAAGTTTGAAATTTTGACTATACAATAATTTCATCTTTCCTGGCTTCCAATCAAATTCTTTGTATGCAATTCCTATTTTGTATTTTGTCATGTGTTTGACATTAAGTTTTCCTTCATATGAAAATGCTTAAATATCAGTATAATTAAATACATATGTATTGGGGAGATTTGTTAACATTTTCCTGATTTACTCAGAACTCGTTAAAAACAGACAATTATCTATTTCAGCAAGAGCATAAACCCTACAATATTATGAACTGTCATCATTTAAACATTAAACATCAAAACATTAACTACAAAATGTACCACATTGTAACAACATTGAATGGTACATAACAAATGAAAACATCAATGATTTCTCAACTTGAAATCATTTAAGCTTTGGCTGTAACTCAAACAAATGTTTGCAAATGCTTTTGCTATTAAACAGTAATTGACATCTCGTAAAGGGAAGCAAAATGACTTGGCCAATGACCATTCCCACACCCCTGTTAAACTTATGCAACTAAAGCATTTACAAGTTTAAACAATTGAAAATGTCCATAAATACTTATGTTTAACTATCAATTAAGATAGAGATATCAGTTATGTAAATACAGCAAACGTGTGATACATCTCCCCAATAGGGGGAATCTTAAGGCTCAATGATGTAGATGAAACAATACTATTCTTAATGAAAATTATATGATGTACTGTCAGCATGTCATGGACTGATGAGTTTAAGAATGATCAAATCACAGAGGCCTAGAGGTCTATGAGTCAAACAAGTGATACAAGCTAATCTAGTTAGACAAAATGACTGATCTGAATATGATATGATCATGTTGATGTATTTGGTTATCACTGATTCCTCTAGTATAAATCCTTATACTTTGGTAGGGTTTGATACAATCTTTAACCACTGAGCAGTAAAACTAAATGTCACTTTTGAAGTAATTGTTCTGAAAACAGCAAGGTCACTGAATTGTTAATGTTTGTGACACCTCAAAAGTAAAATTGACATGACAATGAAAACATACTGTTATCAAATATTTGTCACCCTGAAGAGTTACCCGGATCTTTCTGATTGCGGGTTACAGGGTTCCTATGTCAGACTCACTGATTAAGGTCACGGGTCTCTGTCCAAGGGTCACAATCCAAGGGTCTCGGTCCAAGGGTCTTGTGTGTAAAGACTGATGAACACAGAGATTGCTGGGCTGCAAGGGTGTTATTTCATGGGTGAGATTGTCCTGGTGATATCGGTATGGCAATCTGTAACAACAAAAATGATGACATAAGATACAGTGATATATGAATAAGTCATGCTTGATACATAATACATGTAATGTGATTGCACGCCGTTTGGATGCAATTATCAAACCAAGATAATTAAATCATAATGCATATTACTGTCCACACATGTACACATATGAATACAGGACCTTGGAACAATAGGGACAAGGGGCCATGTTGCACATTAGATGAAAAAATGAGCTATCAAATTTAGAATTTTTAGCCAATTTAAAATTGCAAATACATTCATAATAGTAAAAAGCTTGAAACGGCCCATATTGTCAAAGATTTCTTTTTCAAATAGCATTTGTTCATCTCGCTGTTGCATGTTGGTCTATCATACTGGTAATAATATTAGATAAAACAGGTCTGATTTAACAATTAACGGGATTTAAAGCCTATTGGACTCAACTCCAAAATTAAAGTGAAATGATGACCTCATTATTTACCATTTTCTAGAGAGAACAATCAGAACTACATTTAAACCTTGACTTAGCATACTGTTTGTACACATGTGTACATATTGTAATTATACCATTGATAGATAAAAACTATATGTATATGCACCTCAACATCTTGGACTGTGCAAGAGTGTTTGTTACAATCAGACATGACACTTCTTCAGTTGAGAGTTGTTGTTTTGGCATTATTTCAGCTATAAGTAGCACACTTCCATTCACCTTGAGATAGACTCTGTAAGGAAAACAGGTTAAAAAGTAATTAGGATTCAATTGATAATAGTCACAGTTTGTAAAACAGCAATTATTTCATAGTATGAATAATTCAGTTAATAAATAGTCATGATAGTACACACAAGACCAACAGAAATTGTTTTAAAAGCATTTAAATTGTAATAGTAGTTTTGATTTCATCTCCTTGGCTAATGATCTTATTACTTTGGTTTTAAATCATTTCAATCATATTTTGAATTTTGCTTTACATATACATGTAGTACACTTCAAAGTTTTGAAAACTAACTTGTACTTAAACTGGAACTGATATTCACTCAAAGATATATTTACCAAGTAATCACTGCAGAAAGTCAATTAACTTCTGGCTTCGGGTGATCAAATTAAAATCTGACACAGATCCAAGTGTTTCTTGCATATATGAAAGTTGCTGAAAAGTTCTTTTGGGCACAGGAAACATGACCTCAACTGCATGTACCCCAGCTCCACCATCCAGTGAGTTTAACAGTATCTCTTCTTCCAGTCACCAACCATTCCAAGACACATGAGGCCTCTGATACAGAATGAAAGACTGCATAGCACTTTCAACCTGAAACAAATGATGTATAGAAGTAAGAAAAAGATGTAATTTTATTCTTGGTTGTCATCAGTCTACAGAATTATTTTATTTAATGCATAACACATGTTTATAGGTGGTTATTTTATTTTAGTCATGGAGGGAGTTGGTTTAGTGAACTTATTTCATGTTAACATACATGTATGCATCTTATCTGGGGCTGTTAACATCTAACATCTGATTATCAAAAGCTGAAGAACATAATGTTATGTAAGAATAGAATATACATGTCAAGTCGAATCTATAGTTTTAATATCATAGAATTAAAAATTATGAATAACACAGTTTATGATTTGTAAACGACCATAAAAAATATGATTTACAGAGTTGTGCAAAAGTAATCCATTCTCTTCCCACGGAGGCAGCTCAGTCAAACCTGAATTAGCTAACTCGGGTATGACTGAGCTGCCTCTGTGGGGAGAGAATGAAGTAATCGGATGTCTACATAATGTCTATAAACTTCCATGTCAAACAGTACTAGAATAAATAATGTTCACAAATAAGTTGTTGAATTCAGTTAACTGCTTTGTTTTTGTAGGGAATCGTCTTAGTTACACTGATAATTCGGTTGATTCTCAGTTTTTATTACGCATCGATAAATATTTAATCACATTATTTGTATATTGTGAAAAAGTTTACTGTGCGATCAAAGGGAAACGTTAGCAATGTAAATACATATATCTGGAAACCTGATGGTACTATCTAAATCCAAATCGGATAATTAAATAGAAATCATGTAGTTCTAGTTGAGCTGCCGTCAATCAACGACAAAGTTTAACAATCATCCAAAAAGAATTCATGTCACAGAAAATTAACATGTACTGTATCCTCTCGAAATAATGTCACCGCCTGAATACTTTTTGCACGTATGTGTAAAATATACCTCAATTATATAGTTACTGCAAAGGAAAATGACGACAAATGCGATGTAACTTCAGACGGATCTATACCAATCTAAATAAATTTAGATCAACAGGTTTTATATTTGGTCATACCGTGTACACAGTATGACCAAATATTAAACCTGTTGATCTAAATTTATTTAGATTGGATCTAAACTAACCTTGATGTTGCATTCTGTTTCTGCCTTGGCCTGTACGTCATGCCCATTGGGAAATGGCGGGAAGAATGACTTGAATCGTACAGACAGTTGGCGAGGCCAATCGGCTCAGAAGCCGTCTTGCCTTGTGCATGCACTTACATAATGACAAAGCCCAAAGCCTTAAAGTTTAATCCAGGTGTATTCCTTTAAACAACGCTGATTAAAAAAATAGAAAGAAATTTAAATACTTAGTTACCCTAAAATACATTAGCTCGGGAGGTATTTGGTATCCGTTAACTTAAAATGCAATCATTTGAATTTGAGAAAACTGAATTAAGATCAAATATTTATGACATAGAAAAATATATCAGTCATCTCAAAGAAGCTATATACTACAATCCAACAGAAGACGTAAAGATAATGAGGTATTTTGGAAAGGCTTGGTATCCAGCTATTCAAATTATTTCAAAGAAACTTACCAAGATATGGGATACTAAGCTGAAAAAAGACTTTTGGACGCTCAAAATTTACAAACAAAATTGTTGTGTGCGGCAGTCTGTTAATAAAAAATCATGACCGAATAGAGGTGTAAGAATATAGCGACACAGTAAAAAAATGATACATGGTTCACGATTTAACAGGATATTGGGAGTGGCCCCTAAGGTCATTATTAGGAGCTATATAGTCACCCCAGCATCTCATCTACTCTTTAAAGGGGCAGTAGCACGTTTTTTGACAATTTTGTATTTCAAATTTTTCACTCATAATTGTATGTTAATGCTAAATGTATTATTTTGACAGTGTCAAAAATTTCATTACACAAGCCAATCATCCATAGTCAGAGGACAAAGTATGAAAATTCACTTAAAATCCATTGGCGGCCATTTTGTGTGAACACCTTTAATTCATTTTGTGGAAGAAAAGGCAAATGCATGGCTAAACTTTACATTATATGTTTGAATTATTACTGTTCCACTTAGTTTTAATACATTGTCTTTCAATTGGAACCATTAATTTTCATTTTCCTGACATCACCTTATATTCCCCCTAAAAACGTGCTACTGCCCCTTTAATCTCTTATGGGGTTGCCTTTGACAAAGAAGTCCGTACACAACATTGCAGTTTTCTAGAATGTTTTGCAGTGAAGCAGAAGATGCTAAAAGGGTCTTATAGCAAGGCCCCATGGACTTTACTTATCATTGTGAATCTTGAAAACAATTTGAGAAACATGCACTGGACTGGATATCGTCCTCGTAGTGACAACTAATTTAAACATATTTATGAAGAATTGAATAAGGAACAAGTTATCTAACATAGTTAACCTAAAAATAATGGTCACAATTAACATCATGCTGATATTGAAAACAGATTACTGACATTGAAAGAGTAATATGATGCACCGGTAATTGAGTAAAAGCATGAATACAGCAAAGAACAACATGGAGTTCTCGCTTAATCATTTCTTGTATCTTGACGTTTAATTTGCTTTTTTTGTCTGAAGAGGTTTGCAACTTGTCAGGTTACACCAGCTTGTACATGTATATAAAACTCTACCCAGAAGCCTATAAACTTCATTTTGTGCGTGTGCCAGAAACACTTTTGGGTGTACTTCAGATTTGACCATTCAAATTGACCCCCCAAAAACCCTTTTCTTAAACCTTAAACCTACGCAAAGCCTAAAACGGCAATTGCCCAACTGTCAGTTTTATGCCTTGTTATCGACCCTTGACCTTTCTGATTAGACTCATCTTCCCACGGCAAGGTGAAAACGTATCGAGCAACTCTCCTCGCTTTAGACCTTGCCTTCACAAGGTAGAAAACTGGTGATCCGGAGCAGCGACACCTATCGTGATCACGAGTTACTCCCCTTATCAGCTCTTACAAAATAGCCAATGAAATTTCGGAACAAATTCAAAATACTAACAGACGATCTTTTTGAAAACTATCCGAGTGAAATTTAATTTCAAATTTCAGTCCGCATGGTTGTTTTCACGGTTTTGATGAGCACCGAGAATGCAGAGAAGACAAACATTTATGTATCACTCAAATTAGTTGTTTCTCGCCCTTGTAAAACACATACAAAAGTATTTTTTTCAAATCGGTTCAGTTAACATGCTGTCTTCTGATTGGACTATTCTACTTCCGTGCAGTGGGTTGAAATGCTAGCACAGAAATCACGGCCAATGATGTCAAGGGAGGAATGGGAAAGTTTAGAAACTTTTTCGTTTCGCCCGTGACGTTGTGAAGATGATCTTCGACATGAAATCGAGAAATCGCGAAAATCCATCTCGAAATCGCGAAAAAGCGAAACAAGCTCGAGGCGAAATCGCGAAATCCAAAACGAAGAACAAAGCGAAAACGCGAAATCAATAAACTTTGTCGAAGCAAAATTGTTTTAAGATAGCTACAATTTTATGTAACGAGTCATTGATTATGACAATTATGCATGTTTATGATGGCCGAGAGGGGCCATTTCATTACGTGCTCATTACCGACACGAATTCGTGAAATCACGAACAATTGAAAACGAAATAGCGAAATTGCGAAACACGGAAGACATGAAATCGCGAAACAGTAATACGAAATCACGAAAGAGTGACATGAAACTGCGAAATCACGAAATGTAGACGAAGCGAAATCGCAAAGTGACCAAGAGGAGGCAAAGCGAAATCATGAAATTGCGAGGCAAGGGCGAAACGAAATTGCGAAATCACGAATCAAGAAAAACGAAACTGCGAAATCCCAAAACGAAATAGCGAAAATGCGAATTTGCGAAACTGCGAAACTGCGATACTGCGAAATCGCGAAACTGCAAATTCAAACCTTTCAGTCACAGGGTCTAATCAAAATCGTTATATCTTTTCACATTCATAGTCAACCTAAATATATTTAGATTTTTTTCTTTATTCTAAAAGTAGTTGTTTTGATCATTCAGTAGTTTTGCTTTGAAGGCTTGCTACATTATTTATTGATTAAATTAAATGCAATTATACCAAGAAAGGTATACATAATGCGTCTTCTAAACATGCATAATTGTCATAGTCAATGACTCATTACATAAAATTGTAGCTATCTTAAAACAATGTTTTGTCTATTATCATGGGAGCTACAAGCTAATATTGATAACACTAAGATTTCAGTATTTAGATATGGGGGCTACTTTCATTATTACGAAAAATAATTGTTTTATCGTATACAATTAAAAACAGAAATGCTAACATTGTCTGTAAATATGTTTTCTATAAGGTTGTCGTGGCGTGTTTGTACGCTAGTTGTAACTTTGTTATTTAGAAAAAAAATTAAAGATAAACTCAAAAATAGTACTGTCAATGTATATTTAAACTATTTGACTGTAAATTAAACCAAGTTTGTTGTACGGGTAAGAAATGTGGGAATATCAAGAAACACATGTTGTTGATAAAGTCCATAATAACAGGAGAAGAAGAAGAAGAAAAATAGTTTATTTAAGTGTCACACAACATACAACATGGGTAATAAACGTTTTAAAATAATGTATAAAAAGTATGTTGTTCGGCCAAGCATGGCCTATGAGACACTATTTATCATTAAAAACATATACACAACATAAACATAATATCCAAACACATTTACTCACATATTACATATAGTGTAGTAGCTTAGCGTCAAATTTTGGCCAAATTGAAAAAATCTGGCTTAAAGTATGAAACTTGGCATGAATGATCATTGGACATGTATGTATTCATTTTGCCTAGGATCCAAATTTTTCGACCGCGGGAACCTGGTCACGTGACCAAAAATCCAAAATGGCCGCCAAATTTCTTAAAAATTTCAACCGTATTTTTTGTGAACTTTCAGACAAAATATTCTTAATGTAATAAATATTATGACAAAAGAAGGACTTTCTGACATAAAATTTTTTAATTTTCCAATTTTGATGAATATTTTATAAGAAAAATACCAAAATTTCAGTTTTTGAAAAACATTTTAGGGTGGCTTTCCACTCTTCATGATTAATGCTTGTATTTTCATGTGATTAATTTCATAACAACAATGAGATGTAAGTTTTATTTATTAAACATTAGTTATGTTATTTCCATTGATTAAAATCAAAAGTCTGCAGTATATTGTTTCTAAAGCAACATGTGGTTTTAGCGTGACGACCTTTGAAAACCAGCAGAACACCTTGTTAAGGATGTCCCCCTATGTCTGTTATGTAGATAGTCATTAGAATATCCTTTAGAAATATTAAAATGTTGAAATGAAATCAAACTGGACAAGTCAAGGTGAGTCTTGGCAAAGGTCAAGGTCATGGTATTTTCGCATAGATAAGGTCAATGTCAAGGTTGTCTCATAATTTTGGCACTGCGTCAGAATTCAATCTTAAGATCACTATGTACATTGTATACCTTATAGAAGTATACGAAAATGGTAGCAATAAAATGGTTAATGTTTATATCGTGCTGAGGTTAAGACCTGTTCATATTATGTGTAAGTTCATTATTGAGTGCAATAAGTTACTGAAGTTTTTAAAAATTATACCGACATTTTAGAAAGTGTGCAAAAGTACAAATGATTCCATGCTGTTGGTTAACTACAGTTATGCATAACTTATGCCTTTTTATGCAAATTTTGTATGCATATCAATACTTATGATGCTATATTGAGCCTCAGAGGCCAAGAGGTTTTATAATATCAAGTTTCTATGCATTCCTACAAAACCTTGAAAATAATCGCAACCATACTGAATCACTTAAAAAATCTTCAGATGGTCAGTGCTTTGTCAATTAAAGTTAAAGTAAAGTAATTTTGACAATAATAGTTCCAATCTTTACTCAGAATCATGAATGAAGATGCTATAGTTGCTACCCAAACAATCCCGCATTATTATTAGCAATTCAGTGTAGCACCACAGAGCAGTAAAATTGCAATGAATTGGGAGGGTTAAGTACCTTCACCTAATGTTTTCTTTAGCAAATACAAATTCATTATTAATGTTTAAAAGATTCCAAAATTGTATCGAACTAAAACAAGAAGACATATAGTCATCAACATCCTCCGCCAAATAAGTTTTCATTAAAATCTTAAATAGTTTTTGAGAAAAGTTGTCCCCTTTAACTCCGACTGACGCACGCACGCACGGACGGACCCCAAACCTATATCCCCCTTCCACTTTGTGGCGGGGGATAATAAAAATGTTCCTGCTAAGATATGCTACAGTGATATGGTCACTTTCAGGCACAATAGAAGGCCTACTTTTCAACAGAAACTGGTATCTATGTAAGAAATTGACTCAAAACAACTTTACTTATACAGAAAATACACATAAAAGTTAGCTATCTAACCTATCTGATTGTCAAATTGCTTGAGAACGACACAAGAATCTGTATTCTGCTTGAGAACGACACAAGAATCTGTGTTCTGCTTGAGAACGACACAAGAATCTGTGTTCTGCTTGAGAACGACACAAAAATCTGTGTTCTGCTTGAGGAATCTGTGTTCTGCTTGAGAACGACACAAGAATCTGTGTTCTGCTTGAGAACGACACAAAAATCTGTGTTCTGCTTGAGGAATCTGTGTTCTGCTTGAAAACGACACAAGAATCTGTGTTCTGCTTGAGAACGACACAAGAATCTGTGTCGAAACGTCGCATACAATGAACAAAGAAGATGTCATCCATATATTCCTCAGCATTTTTGCAATGGTTATTATGATATCATGTCATCCTCAGTAACGCTTTTAATAAACAAAAATAATTATATACATCCCTATTCACCTGTTGTCTGCTTAGTTCAACAAAGTATATATGTGTCCTTAAATTTTGTAAAAATAACTTTTTTGTTTTGAGTAGAAATACACATAAATCTAGCCTTGATTACACAATAATGTCACTTTTGATGGAGAAATATCAGATGAGAGACTTCATGGAAATACGTTAGAATAAAGATGTCATGTTTAATCGTTTGCACAATAAACATATTATTTAAGAGATTGTAAAGAAAGAAATATTTTTAAAAAATACAGTGAGCTTACATGTACAACTGATACGTACAAATAAACTTTATTAAGATTTTTTTTCAAAATAAACCCTAATTGTTTTATTCTCATGCATGTTGTGTTCTTATGATCAATTTTTATTTCAACTTCGTCACTACCTTAGAACAAAATAGTCTGTCCAAATGCAGAAAAATCATTCTTTCTATTCCCTTCAACGTTTGTAACGGTTCTAACATTCTAATCGCCTACATATCCTTCTTTGCTGTATTTAGCCTGTGGAAAATTCACAGTCAATGGTGCCTTTACAAGGTTGTGTTTTTGACACCTGCTATGGACACATACTATAATAATATAACTTTTAATCTTTTATATTCCAAATCGGATGGAATCATTTCAGGCTTTCAATCAAATTAGGTTTAGATAAGGTTTCAAATGTTAATTAATCTTACGGTTGTTTGTAACGCATAGAATTACTCTTGTCTTCCTTATACAACCAACTTCTAGAATGCCACTCAAATAGCTCAAATAATGTTGGTATGAAATATGATTCAAGTTTCATGACAATGAATTGGAATTTCAATATGATATACATTGCATGTCTATGTAAGAGAATTTAGCATACCGCCATACTGTAGTTCTTTAGTTTAAAGGCGAGATTAATTAGCTTGGTCCTTAACTCACTAGCAAACACTCAACAGAGTTTCAGATTGACATTGAGTTATAATAATGCCATAATGTAGCATATTTGAAAAAAATAAATTCCCCCTCCAACATAGGATAAACGCATAGAAAATTCGAAGCATAAGCTAAGACCAACCTTGATCATGCCATTGACCTCGACTTAACACAATGTGGTAAGTGATACATCTAATTATAAAGTCCTATCGTTGTAAAATATTTTATCACTGTATAAACAGATCTTGATGAAAAAGACATATCCCAAAAAACGAAAACATACACAATTTTGTCAACTATTTTTCATTCTGATATTTATTGTCCAAAGAAATAAAATCAAAGCTATCGACTTTCGTATCTAATAATAAAGGGTAACAATAGCAATTGCAAATGTCACATAGATAACTGAAAGAGCTGATCTTGAATTTATCATTAATTGTTTTATTGGTCAACTTTCTCAGCAATCGGTGAAATTAAAATACGATTTTTCACTGAGCAAATTAACAGGTGAAATGATACTTTCAGGCATATCATGCCACCATTGATTTGATGAAATTGTAGGGTGACCTCAGCGATACGATAAAGAACATTTGATATTACCAGTTTATGAATATCTCATCTGGTGAGGAAATATTATAAGACATTGTAAATCTTCAAAATATGAACCAAACTTAACGAGATTTACCATGACCTTGAACTTTGCCAAGACTCCCTTTGACTTTGCTTGCCCATTTTGATTAAATTTCAACATTTCAATATTTCTATATAGGATATTCTATTGATTACCTCCGTGACATGAGGGAGATATCCTTTAACAAGGTGGACTGTTGGTCCTCAGTGGTCGTCACGCTACTGTAGCAATAGATACAATATAAGGCATATTGTTTTATTTTGATCATAAGAAATAACAATAACTATACAAAACCAATGTTGAATAAATAAAAAGGACTTCTCATTATTGTTGTAAAAATAATTACACGAAAATGCATGCATTAAACATGAAGAGTGAAAAGAATTGAAGCCATCCTAAAATGTTTTTAAAAAACTGAAATTTTGATATTTTTCTTACAAAATATCCATCAAAATTGGAAAATTTTAGATTTTTATGTCAGAAAGGCCTTCTTTTGTCAGAATATTTATTACATTAAGAATATTTTGTTTTAAAGTTCACTAAAAATACGGTTGAAATGGGTAAAAATGAATTTTCAAGATATTTGGCGGCCATTTTGGATTTTTGGTCACGTGACCAGGTTCCCGCGGTCGAAAAATTTGGATCCTAGGCAAAATGAATATATACATGTCTAATGATCATTCATGCCAAGTTTCATACTTTAAGCCAGATTTTTTCGATTTTGACACTAAGCTACTCCACTAATAGAAAAAAAATTTAAATAAATAAAGAAAAAAAGAAAAAAACATTAATAAATAAATAAATGTCTATCAAATAAATAAATACATGAGTAAAGAAATTTCAAATCAAATTAATTGGTGTTATACATAATCAAAATAGGTAAGTTAATGATAATTAAGTAAATAAAGTAATAAATGAATAATTGATAAAATTAATAATTAATTGAATAAATAATTTAATAAATAGATAGTTATATGAATAAATAAGTAATAAAAAAAATAAAATAAAAAATAAAATAAATAAATAAATAAATTACTGATAGTCAATACAATAATAAATAGATACATTCACATTACACAAGACATTCATACAACTTGAGAAAGTCGGCGCTCATACATAGAGTTTATTGCTGAGGCTAGCGGTGAAACAAATTGTTGAAAAGTCATTAAAATGACATGTTTATCTTTTGAATTTAAATAAGTGAACACAGGTATGTAATTAGTAACTTCAACAAATAACTTATATCGTATATCAGAAAAGAAACTACAATCAATCATGAAATGAATTTCGTCTTCGATTGCATTACAATTACAAAAATTACAAACTCTATCGCTAAGAGGCGTAACAGGCCTAGAAAACCTTCCAAATTCTATAGCTAAGGGTAAACTTCCACATCTTAACTTACTCATAATACTACGTTGACGTCTGGGAACACTACGTAATGACACAAGGTTCAATGTGTAAAGAATCTTTAAAAAGTCTATAAGTTCTTAATTTATTTCCATTTATTAATCCTTTATCGTTCCACAATTTACTAAACCACTCATCATAATCAACAGCTAGCAAGTAAGCTCTTACATCAGAAAAATCATTTTGTGTGACATTAGAAAAAGGTACAGGGAATTGCATATTATTAAACATCCTCAAAACATTATTATTCCATGATTTTCTAAAGTTTAAAGACCATTTACAAACAATACTAGGAGTTCTAAATTCCTCTACAGATAAGAGCTTAATCCAAAACCTCACAATTTCAATTTTCTGTTTGGTAAAGGGTGACAACCAACCCATTTCGCCCCTTATTGCTACATTGGAAGTCTTACAACCTACTCCTAAGAAATACCTCGTTGCCCGGTTTTGTACTGCATTAATACATGAAAATTCCCTTACTCCCCAAATGGCTCTACCATATAATAAAATAGGCTGAACAAGATTGTCATACAGTTAACGAAAAACTTTATACTCAAAACAACCTACTAGCTTAGATTTACGAATTATTACACCAAGTCCACGATGACCAGATTTTGCTATTTCCTTAGCTGTAAAATTTAAGTCAACATGTTCATCTAACCAGACCCCAAGATACTTGTATGAACTAGAATAATCAATAACAACGTTACCAATTGTAAATACAGTATTCGATCTAGTAAAAGACTTAGGACGATAGTGTACAATCTTTGTTTTAGAAATATTAACCAAAATGCGCCCCTTAGAACACCACTTGGCAACACAATCTAACATTCTCCGCAAGGACTGCTCGTCGGGTGCAACTAAAGCTACATCATCAGCATACAATAGAACACTTAACATATTGCCGTTAATGTTAACACCACATCTCAGATCCTCCAATTCATTAATTTTGCTAAATCGTTAATATAGATGGAAAACAGAATTGGTGACAAAACACAACCTTGACGTACGCCAGAGTAAACATCAAAATAATCTGTAAGACTACTGTTAATGCGTTCTTGTGCAGAGGTATTCTCATACATACATTTAACAGCATTGAAAAAATTACCCTTAATACCTAATTTTAACAATTTATACCACAAGCATTTTCTGTTTACCTTTTTGAACGCCTTCCTAGCGTCTATAAAACATACAAAGGTCGATTGTTTCACAGATTTTCTATTGTTAATTACTGAATACAAAGAAAATATGTGTTCCTGAGTCGAACGCTTGGAACGGAAACCATTTTGAGATTCACTGAGGACATCGTTAGTTTCTAGCCAATTACTTAAGCGAACATTCATAATATCAGCAAACATCTTACATGGAACAGACAGTAAAGATATGCCCCTATAGTCTAAAGGATTACGAACATTTCCACCAGGTTTTTGAATCGGATTTATAATACCACAAATCGGGACAAACACCATTTTCAAAGCAAAAAGTCTTAATCTTAAACAGAACATCAATACAGAAATTTTTTTGAGTGACTCAGCATGAAGTAGGTCAATACCTGCAGCTTTACCTCGCCTGGCACGTGTAACAGCACGTACCACTTCAGCACGGGCGATTGGAGCATCAAGAACAGTAGTGTCAATATCAGTGTCACTGGTCACGTGACCGTTGTCTATTTCATTGTTTACATTTTTAAGGTGAAGTTTATCGTAGTTAGGATGTGGATTTTCGGCAAACAGTGAACAGTAATCAGATCGCCATTTATTAATCACATAGGAACGATCAGTCACCAAGATATCATTTACTTCAACTTCCCATGGCACACGTGATTTGCGATCATTAGCAGTTCCTAATTTCCCAATATCTTTCCAAAATGTTTTAGAATTATTTTCACATTTATCCAAGAGTTTCTTTTGTTCAGCATTTTGAAATGAACGTTTATTGCGACGGAGCATTTTACTAAAACATTTTCTTTCTGACACAAAAAGATGCTTAAGAAACTTACGGTGAAGGGGAAATTTACAGGTTAAGTACTTCTGCTCATAGTTGCAAGTTTTATTCCATTGTTCTTGTAGAGAGTTTGTCCAATATGGCTTATATTTAGACTTCACAGATTTCGTGTAGACTGACTGTCCTACAGATGCGATCTTGTCGAGTTCTTCATGCATGAACGTTACGTATTCGGTATAGGCTGCGTTGACATCTTCTTGAACAGCAAGCGTTGATTCAATTCTGCTGATCACATCTCGGAGAATCGTTGAGGAATCATCTGACAGGAAATTATCTGGAATTTTAGCACTGTTGTATCGGTTTGGTTGTACATCGTCATCAACGTCTGTGAGTGTATCATTAGCAATCACAGAGACAATCAGTTCAAAATATAGGATAGAATGATCAGGGATAGAGATTGAAGCATTCGTACCATCAATAATAAATGTCATTTTAATTACACTAAAGTTCCGAAAGTAGGCCAGCTGTTCGTGTGCCGTAATGAGATAATCGACCACAGATCGACCATTTCTAATACATGTGAAATCATGAGTTCCAATTCTACCGTTGACAATACACATATTTGCTTCTATCAGAAAGTCTATTAACAACTGACCTTGACCGTTTTCTGTGTGGTCTATTACATCCCTTCCAGGTATGTCATCTGCTCCCTGTATGTAATCCAACTGCTCCCCAATCCTGGCGTTCAGATCCCCGCAGATACATATAATGCCCTCATTCTGGTAAAGATACACTTTGTCCAAAAGATTATTAAAGAAGGATTCAGCATCGTTAGCACGTGACGAGCAAGCCGGCGAGAGATAGCACACACACAAGACAATACAAAAACTTGGATCATGAAGCGAAACAAGTTTAAACCACATTATATCATCCACATCACTGTCTAAAACTTCAACGTTAAAACTTCTAAAAACTGTGTTCTTTACAAAGGCTCCGACTCCGCCAGACCCTCGCTTAGCACGTGCGTGTATATTTCTCCGATTATTTCCTAGCCACGTATAACCGGGTAGTTCTAGCATAGATTTGTTTTTAAGAAATGTCTCACAAATACCAAAGACATCGTAGTGAGAGTTTAAAACAACCTTTTCGCGAAAGTCAGTGTTATTTACGTCGTGTAGTGCCCACCCACCTGTGTTCCAAAAACCTAGCCGGAGATGATCCTAGACGGTGTTATTTGAAGCTATGAGACGGTTACCATGGAAACGGAATGCTTTGGTCTTCCCAATTTCTCTTATCAGGGTCTGCATGTTTGATCTGGCCACTAATTCTTCGTGTTTAAGTGCATTATCTATATACACTTTTTTGAAGTCTTTACTGTCCTTCAGCCGTTTTTTATTATCCAGTACTTTTCTCTTCATGTCAGCGTTTTCAAGAGCACAGATAACAACCCCAGATTTACCTTGTTCCTTATGCTGTTTTCGGGTGCAGCTTGTAACATTTTTGTCTTTCAATTTCAATCCGTCACGGATCAGCTGATTGACACGATTGCATAATGTGTTGTTATCTTCTTGCGCTCGCCTCGTGACAGCTAGGTTTCGGATCACAAACTGTCGATGGACGTCACTGGCTGTGTTAACAAGGGCCGTTTTCACTTTCGTCTCGATTTCAGATATTCTTTTATCCACTTTTCCAGCTGAGGCTTCATGTTTTTCACTTGTACCTTCCAGCCGTTTAATTCTGTCTTTTAACACATTTACTTGTAAGTCAAAGTCTTTTCTTAATTCTTCTGTTTCAGCTTTGAAGATTGCGGTAAGCTGTGACGTGAGCTTGCTTTCTAGTTGCGTCATTTTACTGTCCATTTTTGTAATTGCAGCTAAAAGTTCAAAATTCGTTACCTCTTCCATTTCCGAAGCATCACACGAACTTCTTTTAGCCTTCTTTGCTGCGCTGGGCTCACATTCGTTATCCAGGATCGTTGTATATACAGGAGACTGTTGGGACATCACCTCACCAACGTATTCGGTCGAATCGCTCAAACCACATGTAGCCATTTTAGATATAATTTCACACTCTGAAATTTACACATATCCTCGAACGTTGATTGGTCTAGGGCATGGTAATGTGATCGAAGATTCATCGATTCATTTCCCATGAACTCACAAAAACAGTGTTCATACTTGTGTGAACGTTGACCGGAACTACTTTGATTCTCCGTCCAACATCAAACCAAACGTTATTCAAGAATTTGTTAGTGAAAATTACCAATGGAATTGTAATTATAGCTTTATTTTCCAAGTAGATTATTTTGATTTGAAAACATTCACTTTTATCATTCGTTTTAGATCATTTGATAGGCTAATCAGTTATTGCAAAATAGACTAGATCTGATCGAAAGGAACGAGATGAATATTTACATTACGGTCATTATTGAGTACTGTAAAGCGTCACAAAGACAGTCTTCATACTCACGATGTATACACAAGAGATGACAATTATCGATAGAGCAGTTACATGTCACTAATTACTGTTGTTTACATATTTTGACGAAGATACCCCTGCAAATAGCGGCCAGCATGACACGACGTGCACAAATGTAAGGCAGATAACTCTGATCTCTTGTCCTTGCACGAAGGGATTTTATACAAGTTTGCGCTTCATTTAGAAATTCTTAGTGCATCATGTTATCTTATCTCATATATAACACAGACTTATTTTGATAAATATTCAGTTTCTTTTCAAATTGGGATTATTTCTGGTCGCATGTCGCAGTGTTACTCGTTCAAAGGAAAAAAACAGTATTCATATCACTCCGCCGTTCCATTCCATATATGGTGCGAAATTATAAGAATTGAATGTCAGTTTGTGTGTTTGCACTGGAAAATGAACGATGTAAAAGCTACATTCAATCTTTCATGTGAACCCGCTCGCAAGCTCGCTGGGTTCACACAAGTTTGAATGTAGCTTTTACATCGTTCATTTTCCAGTGCAAACACACAAACTGACATTCAATTCTTAAATAGCAAGGGGTTCAATCTTGGCAATTGATTTTTTCAGCTTTTGATCGTTTATATATCAAAGTTGTCGTTGAATCTCACCTATGGACATATATATTTAATGCTTCTTCAATATTTTATCCTTTTAATGTAGGATTGATGTGATTTTCTTCGATTTATTTTCCAGGTTGGAGGAGCTCACACGAAGCACATTTTGGTGTTGGCCCCTTACAGCTTCCCCCGTCATAGGTCACAGGAACCCGATATCGTAAATAAAATGTAGGTAAAACGTGGGTAAGAAAGATCCGTTCCTATATGTATATAGATAAGAAAGATCCGTTCCTATATGTATATAGATATACATATAGGAACGGATCTTTCTTACCCACGTTTTACCTACATTTTATTTACGATATCGGGTTCCTGTGTCATAGGTTCTCTTGTTTATTATAACGCTTCGGTAAATTTTCATCTATATCTAAATTATATTCGATAAATGTCAATGAATACATTTCCAACTAGTGAAACTTGCAATTGGTATAATTATGCCATTCAATGGATACCGGATATAAGTTAAAGACGTAGAGATTCAGATCTACTATTGAATATATATATATACTTTGTAAATACTGAGATCGAAGAATGAGAAATGAATTGAAGTTTTTCTTTAAAATGTTCGTAACTCATGTCAGGTGTATGGTCAGTTATGTATTGGCAGCATTGAAAAAGGATACATTCACAAGTTTATAAAAATCAGATTATCACATAAAGAAGCAACACCTAAAAATGGTTAAAGTTAATTACATGCTATATGCTAACTCAATGCATTTCAATGATAAGTAAAGCATATTAAGTACAAAGCTTTTAATTCACAATGATATTATGATTTGTTACAAAATCATGGCATTGGCATTTTTACATTTGACTTAAATAGTGAATGAGGTCACAGTTTATCAGCACCAAAAGCATTTAACACTTGCTTTTTCAATTACAAATCAGTGCCCAAAAAAGCGAAATTGCGAAAACGCGAAACTAGGAAATTACGAAACCGCGAAATGGCAAAACGAATTTGCGAAACAAGGGTGAAACGAAATAGCGAAAAGAAAAAACTATCATTTTGTGATTCCGCTTTTTCGAGTGAATTGTTTTCGCAATTTCGCAATTTTTGCTTCGACACTGTTGATTGATTTCACGTTTTCGCTTCGTTCTTCGTTTTGGATTTCGCGATTTCGCCTCGAGCTTGTTTCGCTTTTTCGCTTTTTCGCGATTTCGAGATGGATTTTCGAGATGGATTTTCGCGATTTTCGAGATGGATTTTCGCGATTTCGAGATGGATTATCGCGATTTCCCGATTTCATGTCGAAGATTTAAACACGAAATTAAAATGGCCCCTCTCGGCCATCATAAAGTTGACTATGAATGTGAAAAGATATAACGATTTTGATTAGACCCTGCGACTGGAAGGTTTGATGTTTCGCGATTTTGCAGTTTTGCGATTTTGTAGTATCGCAGTTTTGCAGTTTCGCAGTTTCGCAATTTCGCAGTTTCGCATTTCCGCGATTTCGTTTTGGGATTTCGCAGTTTCGTTTTTTCTTGATTCGTGATTTCGCAATTTCGTTTTGCCCTTGCCTCGCAATTGCGGGTTTTGCTTTGCCTCTCTTCGTCATTTCGCGATTTCGTTTCGTCTACGTTTCGTGATTTCGCAGTTTCATGTCACTCTTTCGTGATTTTGTATTACTGTTTCCTGATTTCCTGTCGCAATTTTGCTATTTCGTTTTCAATTGTTCGTGATTTCACGAATTGGTGTCGGTAATGAGCATGTAATCAAATGGCCCCCCTCGGCCATCATACTTTACACTTACGTTTTCAATTACAAATCAGTGCCCCAAAAAGCAAAATGGCGAAAACCTGAAAATGCGAAATTGCGAAAAAGTGAAATTGCGAAAACGCGTTTTCGCGAAACTGCGAAAGCACGAAATTACAAAACCACGAAATGGCGAAACTAAATTGCGAAACAAGGGCGAAACGAATTAGCGAAAATATAAAACTATATGATTTCGTGTTTTCGCTTTTTCGAGAGAACTTTTTTCGCAATTTCGCAATTCTGCTTCGACCATGTTTATTGATTTCGCGCTTTCGCTTCGTTCTTCGTTTTGGATTTCTTGATTTTGCCTTGAGCTTGTTTCGCGATTTCGAGATGGATTTTCGCAATTTCGAGATGGATTTTCGCGATTTCGAGATGGATTTTCGCGATTTCGAGATTTCATGTCGAAGATTTAAACACGAAATTTAAATGGTCCCTCTCGGCCATCATATACAAGCGAAACACCGCTGTCGTCACTGACGCTTATTGTATTTATGGTGACCTCGCTGGTGATCAAGGTCGTTTCTGATTGGCTGGCGCTTCCTAGATGGCAGCGCCCAATGTCGTTTTGTTGATTGAATGAAATGTAAAGTGTGATTTACAATAGTTAACAACGCCGATAGAGATTTTTGAAGTCACAAAAACAGGTAATGATTTGCAACAGTTTAAGTTGACTGCCACTTCAAAATAAAACAATCAGATTTCCACCCAGTTTTAACCATAGCCGTGAGAGTTAAACGATATATATGGATTTTCTTCTCTGTGGTTTCTTTGGAAAACGTAACTTACAAAGTGACTCAACAAATATAATTTTGTCCTCAGTGCATCTCGTAGAATATTCATGATAACTACCTCAAATTTGAAACAAAGATCAACCATTATCTCTAGATGTACCCTTTTAATTGTAAAACCTATTAATGAATTCGGTATTTGGGTTTCAGGTGAAAGAAGACTTACACAATGACTAACTGTATACTCAACTATCATACTTTAACCAATATTGATCAGTTTTACTATTTGAAATTCTTTGAACAAAGTGGGGAGCGGGGGTGTGTGAGATTTGCTCGCTTCTTCACTTGTAATAACTGCACTACCGTAACATTTTAAGCTCTTATGTATACATCGTGAGTATAAGGTTGTCTTTTTTACGCCATACAGTACTCAATATTGATCGTCATGTAAAATGTATCAAGCAACTGTAAATGCATATCGTTCCGTTCGATCTGATCAATTTTTCAGTCTTACAGCAAATGATAAAATGAATGTTTTTCACATCAAAATATATTTCTTGGTTGATAAAAAATGATTAAAGTTTCTTTGGTAATATATACTAAAGATTTATTAATTAACATTTGATTTGATGTTGGATGGAGAATTAAAGTAGTTCCGGTGAATGTTCACACGACTTAAAAACGTTCACGCAAGTATGAACGCTTTTTTTGTGAGTTCATGAGAAATGAATCGATGAAACTTCGATCACATGACCATGCCCTAGACCAATCAACGTTCGGGAATACGTGTAAACTTCAGAGTGTGAAATTATTCAAAAATAGTGTTATAGTTTCATTTGACACAACTCAAATATCTGTGTGCCATGCATGCATGTAACGTGACAAAATTAAATTTTGTAAACGTCAAAGCTTGATTTATGCATTTCTATTTCAACTTATGTACTTCGAACATAAAATGAAACTGTAATCTGTATCTTCACCGATTTCTTATACTTTAACGTAGGGATGTCAATAAGTTCAAATAACTGGTATACTCAAAGCGCCTTAGTCATTGTATTCTTTTTGAGATTCACTATCTATAGCTCTGCATTAATCAAATCTGAGTTTAGGCTGATGAACAAAGCTACAAATTTGAAATTACGTACAGTGCAAAAATGTAACGACGTGCAGTTACAAAGTTATCAATAAGAAAAGCTGTGAATGCGACACATGGTCAAAAACTGTGACCAATGTGTAAGGTGAGCAAGCACTGTGGAATGATGGTCAGCATGGTTTAGATGATCCCCGCAGTCAGGAAGGCCCCTGAAGCTTTCAATACCGAATACAATGACTTGATTAAGACTAATCGTCGAATATAGAGGGGGCAGGATAGCGCAGTGGTCCGGGGTTCCAATCCCGCCAGGGGCTCGGCAACTTTGTCTGCAGTAGAGAACTGTTCTACACGCAGTCAGGTTTGGGTGCAATGCTACCCATGCTTCGCTAGTTCCAGCCGAGGATCGCAGGTTTCACCCCAATGCATAATCGCAATGGTGTTGCGGACTTTCTCCCTGCAATAATACTAGCAGCCGCGATATAAGTGAAATACTCTGAAAAGCGGCGTTAAACCCCAGATCACCTCACCTCGAATAAAGATTGACGGCACATATGGTATTTCCCCAGCAATATCTAAAAACTTGATATTGAAAAATACATATGTGGCAAAGACAATAAAGAATTTTTTTTAAATGGACTGGCTTCTTCACAGCACAAGCCTTCCCCTCTTCTTTCTCTCACTTATTTTAAACTATCCTTAAGCTTGTGTTTCCTCCCCCTTGTTTTCAATTAGGTATATTATAGTGACAAACATTAAATACGACACAATATCTGTCACTTATTGTCAAAAATATGTAGGCTTAATACGATTTCCCACCACGTAGGATCGTTTTTACTGTTAAATCGTGGTAACTTCTGTGTAATACAAAAAAATATCTCAGAAACATCGCAACACCTTAATAGAATAACAACGGCGCCTATCGTCTATCGAGTCTCACCCCACGAGGCACGATCTTTCCTAAACCTAACACACACGAAATGCCACCCAGTGTTTGCGTTGACAGTATGCAAACAAAATTGACCGACTTTCAGGGTAAACGTCTTTCTGAAACATAATTTATAGAAAAGAAAGAAGAAAATGTGCTCAAATGATGAGACCAACGGGCGTTTTATGTGTTGAGTCGACTTTTATGTGATATACCTTTTGACAGAAAAACGTGGATTGATTTTACGTGTTTGAAATACTTTCACTTGAAAGACATTCAACTCTTCGAAAAGCATTTCCATCCTTAGACGATGAGAAAGATATGTGGATAATAACGTCTTTTTCAGGAACTTACATGATTTTTCGGGGTATAGTGTTTCTTTCTTTGACGGATTGTATTATTTTTTAATCGTATTGTGCAAGGAAAGAGGCAATAAGGCTTGGGTTCACAGTGTGCATGTCATGAGGAGTGAATGATTATAGTAAAACTTTCGTCATCACAAGAATATCTGTTAATAAATAAAATAAATATATATTATGTTTATATGAGTATGTAAGTAAGTATATATATACATTGTATATAAAAATACGATCATATGACCACTAAAACAAAAAATTGTAAATATATTCTTAAAGATTTGAAACAACGATGTGAACGTTTCGCTAATGGCATGATATGACAAAACAATTGATTATTAGAAATATATCAAAACAGTTTTCCCTTTATATTCGAGAGGCGGTTGTCTCTACAATCACTGGCGTTTTGTTAGATGCATGTATTGCATTTATTTATAAACGGTCAAACACCCTCCTTACTATCAGTTGACCTACATTCACAAAACGGGAGTCACTGTGGGTGACAAATACAATGCAAATACTGTAACAGTGTATTCATCCTATAATGAGGAAGAAACTGACCTTTGGGTGCTGTGGCAGGGTTTCGAATATCTATGTAGGTAAGTTTGTACAGTATATCATTCTACAGGTAGGTTAAGTTCTCTGTGTCATGTACTATTGCAGCAGTTTAAGAGTTATAACATGAATTGGATACATTGGTAAATGTGAGTAGTTTTCTTCGTATGCAGTTTTCACGTACACTGTGTTGTGCAATGCACTATTACGGAAATGTTAATACAACAACAATAATATCTAAGGATAAGTATTTTACTAGTGCATATCAACAAGGAAGCAAAGTGTAATTGCTTCAACCTTGATAGACTACTGCTTTTACGTAAACATTAAACACATCTATTAATCATATATGCATATACATGGATTGGCCAACAAGCTCCGAAGAGCTTATTTCAAGTGTGACATTTGCCTAAATAGTAGAATGTATACATAGTCGTAATTATTTAACTGTATATATATGAACCATTATAGCACATACAATGCAGTAATAATTGACTTCTCACAGTGTTGAGTTAATATCTATGTACATATTACTTGAAATTAAAAGTGCTTTTTAATCACTGTAACGTATTTCTAGGTGATAATGATTAAAAAGTATTGTTAATTTCTTAAGGCATCCATTAATGCTTGGTTAATTATTAAATAAGTTATGTATATCCAGTATTCATGTTCTTTTGTGTGATATTTGAAAGGCGGACAAGGACAGATATTCTTCAGATTCGCAAACGTGTCCCTTAAACCAATATTTCACTGTTTTTGCTAGTTTGTGTAACTTTTCATTCACCTATCTTTTTATAACAATAATGTTAATGTGTTATGATAATGTTTATTGCAATTTATCATAGCACCATCATTTATCAAGCATACTACATTGTAAGAACAGTCTAGTCATGATGAGGCTTATGGTATTTTCGTTACAATTTCAAACGGAAAAAGAAGTAATTTATTCTAAAACTCAGAAAATGCTTCATTCTTTTTATCATGCCATTACTAAAACTCACAAATGTGTCCTTTTGTTGATTCAGCAGCTTCGCTCAGTTGGCGAATATAAATATCGGAAGATAAAGATTTCTAACGATGTCTCTATGATCATGTGTTTGACGATGAATGAAATGTGTATTAATTACGGAACCGTAGAGGGGACATTGAATGAGTTTTGATTTGAGATTTTTATGTCGTGACCACGCCTAATATCTCGTGGTTCCGTAATAAATATATACTATTGTGTTATCTTTTAAATATTGCATTTTTGTTTCAGATATGGTTTATATGTCTTCATAAACATCCGACTGACACGATTTGCATCTTAGAGGTGTGGGTCTTCTTCCTTGCTTTACATCACCATGTATTCACCGACAACGGGAAAGGATACGCGTGAAAGCGAAGACCCCCAAAGCTTTGGGAACTCGCCCATCGTGGCTAGATGTCGTGGTAGCGACGTGCAAGATAATTCAGCACCAACGACTGTGATGGAAACGGAGCTCAAAGCAGACAGGTACCAAGAGGTGTCGAGTATAGGTTCATCTATACGGGAGGAGGAGGAGAAGGATGAAATGGAGAAGAAGAACAATACTCCTAGACCTGGGCTACCTTTCCTGGACGGTAAGAAAGTCGACCTGACTTCAACTGAAGACAGCAGGAACCCGGGACTCTCTGCAGTGCATGGCAAGGAAGTGAGGAATGTGGTGGTGATATCGCTATCCTTCTTGTTCTTGTTTAGTTCCTATATGGCCATACAAAACCTACAAGGAAGTCTGAATGATGAAGGAGGACTCGGTGTTATTTCGTTAAGTTGTCTGTATGGAGCAGCCATCCTATCGTGTATATTCGCCCCTGTTATGACTACCGTGCTTGGAGTTAAACGGGCAGTGCTGTTGGCGTTTGCAACACACTTGGTTTATAACGCTTGTAACTTTTACCCTTCCTTTGCTACACTTATCCCCTCTTCTATCCTGCTTGGAAGTATGGTAGGTCCCCTGTGGTCTTCTCAGGGAATCATCATGACAACTAGTGCATTTTCCTATGCAGAACGGACTGGAACATCGCTTTATGTCTCCTTAAGCAAGATGAACGGCATATATTACACACTCTACAGTTTGAACAACATTATTGGAAACCTCGTGTCTTCGCTGGTTCTCATTCAAGGAGACTACAACAAGACAACTAGTAATAACACACATCTATGTGGTGCAAACGACTGTGGGGGAGAAGAAGCTTCCAATATGATTGCCGATCCGGAACCAAAAATTGTCTACATTTTGTTCGGAATATTTGGAGGTTGTATCGTCTCAGCTTTTGTGATTGTAGTTGTGTTTCTGGTTCAGGTTCAACCCGGAACTTCAGTTACTAAGGCGACTGTTAGAGTTGCAGCTCTGTCGTGGTTCCAGGTCCTCAGCAAAACTGATTTCAAGTATCTTACTCCTCTCATGTGTTACTTCGCTGTTTCTGAGGAAATACTTTCTGCAGAGATCACCAAGGCTTATATCAGTTGTCCAATAGGAATACAGAACGTTGGTTACGTCATGATGACATACGGAGCTAGCTCCTGTCTCGCAAGTTTCGTATACGGCAGGCTGGCGAGGTACACAAGACGTTATATCATGTTTACAATTGTGGCTATAATTCAGATGACACTGTTTGTATTGTTATACCATTGGGTGCCCTCTCCTACAGACACAGTGTACATCTACGTGTTTATCTCCGTGTATGGAGTCTGTGAGAGCATCTGGAAAATCAACAACTCCGCCATGATAGGGGAAATCTTTTCAGAACATATAAAGTCAGTTTTTGCAGTGAAAGAAGGCTTCAAATCCATTGCATACACAATAACATTCGTATACAGCAGTTTCATATGCGTCTCTGTAAAACTCAGTATTGCAATGGCTGTCTTAACAGTTGCCATGACCTTCTACTATCTTGTTGAATTTCGATTTATACGAAGGCAAAAGCAAAGGTTACAAATAAGGACGGAAGAAATTGTTCAATTGAAAGTAACCGAAAACCAATAGATGTTTAACTTAAGACCCTATTTACCATATGCACAAATACATGGTTTCAAATATATTATATAATGTTATTATTCAAGTTTTTTCGTATTGGTCAAGTTACAGGTCCAAGGTCTGCTGGATTGGCCCGAGGCGAAGCCAAGGGCCAATACAGAAGACCAAGGACCTGTAACTGGGCCAATACGAAGAAACTTGATTAATGACGTTTTTATTAATTAACTTCTTTTTAATTTACTTGCACAACATTAGAGAATTAATTTTTACCGAAATCAAAAATATCAATGAGATTGATGAACAGTCATATATGTTGAAATTTTTGAAGCGATAGCTTCGGACTCTCGCTATGTGTGTGTATGCGCATGCACAGACTTGTAAATGTATTGCTCGTATTGGCCCTGTTTTGCTCGTATTGGCCCAGTTCTCCTGTATTGCTCCAGTTGTGGATTCGTATAGTGCAGGCCGTATAAATTGTATAAGTGCCATACCACTGATAGTTAATTAATAATTGGTATTATTGAAAATCGGTTTACTAAACCAACATATGTTGTATTCTAGATTTTATTGATAAGGTACAATTCTAATGTATTGATCAATTGGATTCAATGAATTTTGGATCAGTAATGCAAAACAACTGCTTTGTAAATACTAATGTTTTGTAAAATTTTTGCCCCAATTACTATGAAAGTATCTGACACTGTTGTTAAAACAAAAGACTGTAGTCCAAATGTAACGTTACCACCTTTTGTAATAATTCTTATTAAAGAACGAAACACGATAGAAGTTTGAAGCAAAGGACTTTTAATCAATCCACAATTTTTTAAAACAGCGGACAAATCAAAATTAAAAGGGGACATAACCAACTTTTCACTGTATCAATCTAGTAGGGATCGAGAAGGGATGAAACAAATTTGGCTCCTCTTACGTTCGTAAAGGTTTTTTCACGCAATAATTTCTTCTTAGTTGTAAAATGTGTTACTTTTGTACTAGGTACGAGTAACAGGTTTGTCATCACTTCCAACACTGCCCTGTGTAAAGAAGAAATTCAATAGTCAAATGACGTCACCTGTCATCAGTTTTAGCCTTCAACTTTAATCTGTCTCGAAGCTTGTCTATGAATGGGAAGGTTTGGATAATACGTCATACAGAACCGTCTTTGAATAATGCAATCTGTAAGAAGTCTTGAGATCTTATCATTAACAATTGCACTTATATTTCTTTAATATGTGCCAATCTCAATGTTCTTACCTCGAATGAAATTTGTCATGTGTCAATAATTGTTGACCAAAGACTATGATTTGGTAGTCGAGGAGCTCTGACTACCCGTGTCCATGCTCTTCCAGAGCACGAGAACATAACATCAAGCCTACCTTTTATGTGTACTATACACGACGTCACATAAGCCTTGTTTATACGGCGGCCTTTGCATATATGCTAATTTGCTCAGGGTAGTAAATATACACATATATGTAAAAGTAGTTTTGCTACACGTTCATACAGCGAGATTTACTAAGGGTAGTAAAAAAATTGACATTTACTCACGGAAGTATGGCATTTACACCTGACCTGACTAGGTGCAAATTTGCTTACGGTAGTGAAAAATGTGCCTACGGTTGTAAAATATACATATGTGCAAATGCGTTCATACGGCAAATTTTTCTCATATGAGCAAATTTGCATATGTGTAATTATTTACTCATATTCAAACGCTCGCCGTATAAACAGGGCTATAGAGGCAACGTTTGCTGTGGTAAAATATATCAGCTCTATAAGATATAACATAGTAAAGAAGACATCTGTTTTTATGTGTGGGTTGTCAAAAATCCCCACAACCTGCCTGGTTCATTAGGTTACCATAGAACTAAAGGTACAATGGCGATTCTTGTAACAAGGGTAGTTGCTGCTTATTTTTGTCAATTCTAAAGGGATTCAATATATTTTTGCAACGCCATTACACGCTTTTTGGGTGTGTTTTAAGTAAGGGTGTGATCTAGAGTTCTTATGGTCTGTAATAAAACTTTTGCGTCACGAAGGCTGGGTCACGTGACGCAAAAGTTTTATTACAGACCATAAGGTCACGTGATTTTGACCCTTTTGCATTATACACAAAATGTATTGAAATAATTTGTAAAAGGTTTTATTCATAAATGTTAAGTATTTTAATATGTTATTGCGAATTCAACTGACAGGATCAATAGTATATTGTTTTCGATATTTCATTTTGAAAATTGTAAAAAAAAATCAATATTCTTAGGTATATTTGTAGTTATGATAAATGTAAACGTTTGTGGAGATTATCCTGAGATGTATATGGCAGATTTAATGGATGTTTCGGCAGTCCGCATAAGAGTGGCACATGAATGTGAAATGATACTCAACCTCTAAAGCAAGAATATAGATGTGTTATAAATGAAAAACAATCTTAAATACCATAATCATACGTGCATGCGGTTCGGGATGAAATTTAGCTATTGAGAATATAAATACATCACTCGGTAGAAAATCTTTCGTCGAAATTTTTATATCAATTTTACATTATTATTATTATTAGATTATTATCAACAATAACATAATATTTCGACGCCCTTAGCAAAGTACCTCTTGTAAAAAGGCCATAGTTTTTAACGAATCCTTTTTCGGTGACGTAATCATTATGCGTGCAGGATTTACACCGCGTCTCAAGTAATGTAATTGCGTTTGATGGGTATCAACTTTGGCAGCAACGAATACCTAATTCGTAGAAAAAGGAAATAAAATCTAGTCGTGCGCGTCAAAGACGGCGTACATTTAGAAACCGGAAGTTGTGCGATTGCCACACTTAATTCGCCTTCATGTCGGCTGCCATTTCGGTCATTTTGGTTAATTATCCCCTATTTAATGAATTTTGGTCTGATTTCCATAGGTTGGTTGCAAAAAGTCTGAAAATGGGTTTTCAACAATCTTTGTCAATTACAATGGGTTTTTTTCTAATTTGGAAAGCTTCATAACTTCCAGTTAATAAACGCACCATTAACATTGTTCCATGTATTTCATCCCTTTCGTTCTTACAGGTAATTCCTTCGTTTAACGTTAATTTTAAGATCACCGAAGCGAAAAGACAAAAATAAAACAAGGGAAAAAAAGGTTTAAAGTGTAAAGAAGCGTTCATAAAATAATGAAGAAACTCTGATTGGCGCGGGCCTATTGGAGGTTACAAGAGTGTGTATTAAATGTGTATGCCTCCCATTTTTCATAGCTTGTTTATAACAAATCTGTATTTTACTTAATTGAACGAAAGCTTCAACAATATATCCTTTTAATAGAACCTTATATTTACTTGAATATTAAAAATCACATTCGAGAAAGAAGTGTCATTTTCAATTGAATTAATAGCACAATATATACAATTTCTGTATTCCAAAGAAATGACCTGTTTCAATTGCTACAGGGAAGCAACCAGTCCGAATTTTTCGTTTACGCTTCTTTCTTCTCTTTCTTATACACACTTTATAATAGGAACTTACATCAGAGTTATATCTTAAACATCTGTATTTTCTTAGCTTACTTCCATAAATTTTACCGTTGTCATTCCATAGTTTCTGTGACCACGGTATGTTAAAAACTCCTTTAAGAACTTTTTCTTTTCCTTTACACCAAACGTTTCTTTTAAATCCAATGGGTTTTGAATTTTTCGAGCTTTTTATTTTCATTTGTCAATGATTTCTTAATTGTACGTGACCAGTCATATATTTTACGAACTGTGTGTGGTACGCTTATATTGTTAACAGTGCACGGCTTGCAGCTCTTTATAATTCTCTCACAGATTTTTTCATGCCTAAATTTTCATTTTCATATCTGAAATATTAAACACAGCTCCTCTTCACCCAGTCTGATTAAAATCGACTGTGATTCGAGGACAAAAAGTGTAAACATATTGTCTCTAGTGGGGTTTGAACTTCAACCAGCCCGGCTTTCCTCTCATTCACAGTCTGAAGGCAACCCTATTACCCGCATGTTCTGACGCAAGCTCATCTAGCCAATCGCAAGGGGCGCAGTAAAAGCTTCGATATCATGCAGGGGCAGGTAACTCCAGTGTACCATTCGTTATACATAATCGCCGCTAAACGATATTTAAAACGAGGATGTGATTGGATAGCTTATGACTGGGTTTGTCTGCGCTAAACTGGTTATAGGAACATGCGATAGAGGTGGGTGCATTCAGACCGAGACAGAGAGGATGTTCTGGCTGGTTCGAGCCCCGATAGAGACAATATTGTTTATATTTTATTCCTCGGAGTACGGTCGATTTTAATCAGACTGCTCTTCACCACACTTAAACCCTTAGTCAGTAGGAATACATGAGCCTGGTCGAAAATGAACGATTTCTGTTTTACTAGTATTATTCATAGGTCTCAATTTCAAACACCGTGGATATAGAAATTTACATTTGCTGTAAAGAATCTCCATTTGTCGTTAGCATATAACAATACTGAAGCATTGACTCTTCATACTGAATTCCACATTGTAGTTGGTCTATTTCTTCATCCAGGTCATTGATGTATATAGAAAATAGGTAATCACTTGCATCCCTGTTTAACTCCGAGAGACACAGAGAATGGCGACGTGTTATTTTCACTTATTGCAACTTGACTCTTTACGTCAACATAAAAGAATTTTCAAATGGATTTCAATTTTCATTAACTTGTACCATAGACAGAACCTGTTAGCTGTATCAAAGGCCTTTTTCAAATCCACAGAACATACAAATGTACTCTGCTTGCGTGTCTTAAGATTATGTATCAGATTACACAGATTACATTATTATGTATATAGGAGCTCAATACAGTTCCTCTAGAAGAATGTCATAGCTTAGAGGGTCTCGTGTCCACTAAGTTTAGAAATGGGTTTAATAAGTCCTTGTTTTTGGTGATATAGAAATTTTTAACCTTGTGTGTTTCCGTATCATTAATATCATATAATAGGATTAAAATTTGTATAATGCGAGCCTCTGGCGAGCATAATACATATATATTTTATTCCTATCATATGATATTATTGATACGGAAACACACAAGGTTAATAATTTCTTTATCATATAATGTCATTTTGAAAAAAAAGGGTTTAAACGAAAATGTGATTCCTTCTAAAAATATGTTTGATCTAGATTTTGCGGAGTAATTTCTTTCACAATACACCAAGGCGAAGGTCATATTGTCGGCGATATACAGTTGTGAGCAGTCTAGAAATATTCCTTCATGAAATGATCTTTTCATAGTGATAGAAACGTCTCCTACAATCTATAAACATCTTAAGTGAAGTTAGTATATATGGTTTATGCTCAAGCAAACATTGTTTTTTTTTATACAACACAAAATTGGTATGCACCACTTGTCAACGTTGCTACAAGAGGGGAAGTAACTCTAACTGCATTTTGAAAAAAATGCTTGTCATTGCAGTTACGCCAGTTCAGTTACGGTATCCTTAGACTAAACGCCGATTATTTCGAAGGTGGGATTGTTACGTTTAATTTGTTACTACGCTACTAGATAATGTGTACCATCACTAGAATATGATTTGTTTTGCTGGTGAGTTGAAAACTGACACGGTCAAAGCAGTCTAGGCCTATGTCACTCACGAAACTATTGAAGCACATATTTAGTTCGATTTGCCAGCATACTGTAACTTTGTAAGCTACATATCCTTATTGTTTTGGTGTAAACGCATGATGAAAACAATTTGAAATGCTTTGATAACCAAGCTTTTTCTAAAATACGAATGCGTGATAAGTTTACCCTGACGGATTTGTTTATGAATTTTATTCGATCAAAAACGCAACCTGAAAACTCCCGGCCGATTACGTTATCAATCGTTAGCGACCGTTTTAGGACTCGCATGAAATGCATGGAGTTTTAGAAAATAGTTCGTGATTTGACCTAATTTTCATCTTTATCAGATTTTGAGGCAATCGGATACCAAGTATATCAGATATCTCTATTGCATCGACAACACCCTCCATTATATGATAAGCAGATTAATCAAAACAGTAAAAGATAATTTTTAGTAAAATCCTGGTGCAGTGGGCTTTTTGCAATACCTCTGCTGGAATATCATCATTACCAAATGTTTTACATTTCTTCACTCTCCACACAACACTTTCTACCTCACAACAGTCTATACTTTTAGGGATGTTGTATGATGTGATACATTGACGGATCCGATACATTTTAGAAAGTCTTCATCGAAGTTTGTGTTAGGAAAGTTATACAAGCTGCTATAAGAGTCACACTAAGTAGTCAGAACAGTGTTGCGGTCAGTAATGATGTCACAATTCGCAATGTTCACTTCCATCGGAATCAGTGATTTTCTCTCATTTGCAATTCCAAGACTTTATATTTTCTTCCAGAAAGCCTTTGTATTGTTATCACTTTCTATTCTCAGGTGCATTTACATGTGTCACAACCCTATTTTTGCAACTTTCATTATTCAAGCCCGCAGAGTTATGCCCCTTTTGAAAGAGCAATTTTGCTACATTTTGCGAAAACCGTCATTTGTTTGATCTTAAAATATACATAAAAGTTGTTTGCTATGGTCTGATGAACATTTTTATGTGTCACAACCCTTTTTTTTTAAATTTGAAATTTGACCCGTCAAGGGTAACGAGTGCAATTACGTCAAAATTAACGAAAACCGACAATTTATCTTACTTCAGAAATACATAAAAGTTCTAGTCTTCAGGAGCATTAACATGTGTCACAACCCTATTTTTGCAACTTTGATTTTGTCAGCGAACAGAGTTATGTCCCTTTATAAGGAGCGCTTTTGCCAATTCTTTTTTTTTTTTTTTTGCTTTCGAATATACATAAAAGCTGTTCGCAATGGTCTTGGGAACATTTTTATCTGTCACAACCCTATTTTTGGTTTCTGAACTGCGCAGAGTTATGCACCTTAATGATAGCGATTTTGCCAAATTGTGCGAAAGCCGTCATTTTTTTGGCGTTCAAATATACATAATGGTTGTTCATAATGCTCTTGTGAAAATTTATATGTGTCACAACTCTATTTTTTTAAATTTGAAATTTGTTACGGGCCTTTAATAAGTGCGATTACGTAAAAAGTTTGTTTTGCTTCAGAAATACATAAAAGTTCTTTGTGTAAGTCTCAGGAGCATTATGTATCAAAACCCTATTTATGCAACTACTATGTCACTTTATAAAAAGCGATTTTGCGAAACCGTCATTTTTTGTCATTTGAATATACAAGTTCTTTGCATAAGTATTGTTACAATGGTATGTCATGGGCAGGAACATGATATTCAATGTATTACCAAGGTAAAACCAATTTTAATATACTCAATATCTACCTTCCAGCATAACTAACTGCGGGCAGCTCTTTTGGAATGTTACATCATAGGCGAAATCCGATTTCAAAGCATTGTGTTTGACATAAAGTCAAAATGAAAAATATTTGCCCAATAGCGTTGTATGAATTATGAAAACTACGTTTTGATTGCAGGTAATAAATTCTGCAACGATCTGATCAGTTTACTAATGTGAGCATGTTGAAAACGATGAAATTTATATCTCAATATCAAGGCACCGTTGCAGTAAACATGAATGATTTAAAGTGTGAAATCGAGAAGAGATGTCAAAATCTCCATTTTCACAAATGAAGATGATCGTCACTGGTGTATTTGGCAGAAGGTCTTAAAAAGAAGTCTGATGTATAAGAATTTTTGTTTATGACGGCACATACCAATTAAGGCAATATTTCTTTTATATCCATGTATACCCTTATAGTTGTCTAACCTTTAGCCAAGTATAATCACCGTTAATGAGACATGAAAGTAATCATTTACGAAAGGTCTTGGTTGTGTTGTGCACATGTTGACTATGAAACAAAAATGATAAATGTTGAATACATTTCAGAAAAACAGAAAGAAGGTTTTTATTTTCTCAAGTGCAATAACTAATTTACTGACTGATGACCTTGAACTCGTTTAGTTTTCAATGAAGAAAGTCTGATGACCTTGAACTGGGGATCCATTTAAGACAAGAGTCTCCAAGGTCCCCGTGCTATTTCTACTCCTTATCACAAATGGAAACTTCTTCATAAGATATTCACATGGGAGTGATCTTAATATAGGCCCAGTATAATTTTCAGTTGCCAAGTTTTGCGTCCATGTACATCTGTTAAGATCATAATTGTTGGAAAGAACAGCTAGAGGTGAATTTGGGGATAAAAGAAAATAGTCCATAAATGGTCTTCGTTTCAGGGGGAAAATCAGCCTCTTGTCAAACCTTTTACCCTTCGCTGTACACCAGATGTGGTCAGAATCCTCCAAATACAAGAAGACATCGATGAAAGGCCATTTCCACCTGTATTTTGTCGGGTGGGAATCTTCATGGAAAAATCTCCAGATAAACGGTGTTCCACCTAGCGGGACGAACTGAAACTCAGGATACAGGTTCTCAAAGGCTCTCTCAAGCGTCCACAGATGTTGGATATGCAGCATGAAGTCGATGTCGGCGTCCCAAGGAATCATCCCATGATGTCGATATGATCCCAACAGTGTTCCATACATCATGAAGTAGGTAACATTGGAAGGGACAACCTCTATGAATTTGTGAAGGAGTTTTCTCATAATCATCATGTCTGATTCTTTTATCTTGAGCTCAAAGAACTTAATGTTTTTCTGGATTTGTTCTTGGATAATTTGACTTCTAAAATGTAAGTTTTCATTTGAATTTCTATAATTCTGCAAGGCCTTGATATCAAATGTTCTTATAGATTGTGTAGTTGCACTAGTACTGTTTTCAAGAAAGGATATCACGTAAAGGATGAAAACAAGCATACACATTAAAGTGATTCCATAATAGAGTAATCGATGCCACATCTTTCTTGCCATACTGTTCTCTGAAAATAAAACAAGTCATAAATGATGAATATGGATGATTCTATATGGAATTAAAGGTATTTACTTAGTTTCGCAGGGTAATATCCATGCACCCTGGTCAAGAGTTCATCATTTACTTTAAACTGTCGTTTGCAACAATTTTCAGATTCTAATATGCAATTCTTCCATCCAAAATTGAATTTCAAACTGCATTGCACCTGCTCCTCAAAATTGCAGACGAAGTTATCCGACAGTACTGCAATCCGTTTTTCTCTTACTATCAGAACATTGGTCGAACTTATTTTAACTTTTTGGACATATACTATAGATGGCTAGAGAAGGACCATTCTCTCCCCACAGAGGCAGCTCAGTCATACCCGAGTTAGCCTCTGTTCTATTACGGCTAATACATGGGATAGAAAGGTAGATATCTGATTGGGGGCAGTCGAAGATAGTTGTGCAATCAGCGGCGCCGTTTCATAAGTGGTCATTCGCAAAAGCTCGGCTATTCCCGTGTGGTTCCGCATCCAGGGGAGATAACTCTTCTTTTACAAAACATCGCTTTTTACCTTCTCATTAGTTTTTATTTGGTAAAATTATTAAAATAAAATTTATCATAAAACAAAGAACAATTTACACAATATTAAAACAGTATGTATCTAATGAAAAACCCTATCCATATCTGATTTTTCATATCAAATATTTTCCCTCTCACACTGTAAATGAAAAATAAACCTAAAGGCATGATGCTCGTGCAAGTCACTGTACGACCGTTGAGAATTCCCGAAGTCGTAAATAACCAAACGGTGTTTTTATTGGTTGCAAATAAGGGAGATATCTCAAGTTCCAACTTTTTGCCGCCAGGGCCATCTGTCGGAACCCCAGGATTTTGGCGTAATAGAACAGTGGCTAACTCGGGTATGACTGAGCTGCCTCTGTGGGGAGAGAATGGAGAAGGACCCATATTTGGAAATTAAGGGTTAAAGGTTAAGGTACCCCCAATTCTTGAATTATTCGATACAAGCTCAGAAACTCTCGTGGTTTCGGAGAACTTTTGTCAAACAATCCCATTGTCAAATCTTATAAATTTTCCTGTCCAAACAAAAGTAATTCACTCGACAGAGATGGGAGCAAATTAAACGATTATTAATTGCACAAATCAAAAATCTATTTTGTAAAGATGTTTATGAATCACAAGAAAACATTAAATTTTTACAAATAAACATATTTCAAGATAAAACTCCAAAACAAACGTTAAGGTAAGGGCCCTGTTATCAACACACAATACTTGAAACAAAATGTTGAATTCATCAAATATCTACTTCAAAAGTTTTTACAAATATGACGATTTTATTTCTTATTTCAATCTCAATAAAAAAAATTGAGAATATCAGGGTATCGTGAACTCCATCAAAACATACGTAGCTACAAAGAATCGTACCTTCAGTAATGCAGAAACACCATTATGCCAATAATTGACGTATTCTTTATAAGGAATCTCAAGGATGCACGATATTCTACACTACCTTGCAGTATACATTCTTGACGAACGAATCTCAATAGACAACTTAAATGAGAAAGGGATATAAACGTTGATGTTTTCATAAGGAAATTTTATTTACTTACCGGTATATGGAAAATGTATAATTATACTTCACAGAACAGTAAATACACATCTCAGATGGCTACAATATGAAATATAACCCAGATGTATCACAACAAACAAGGACCTTTACAATTATAATTTGTTAAAATCTTATTGTTGTACAGTTTGTAATGTTGAAACAGAATCGACTGTTCGTTTATTCTTCACATGTCACGGAACATGTGAAGAGAATTTGCAAACATGTGTAAAACTACAGTACAACACGGATATAGCGTATAGCGTATATGTATGTTTATACTTACGAAAAAAAATTAATTGATAACAAAATGTAATACCCAGACATCTTTTTTCGCCGAAGTCTTACCCGAAGTATTTCCCGGACCCCAAAATAGACCCAAGATTATCATACGATGGCTCACGTAGGTCACACGGACATCCCGATTTAAAGCCGAAGTCGGAAAAAACTGAAATAATTGACCTTCGTATGGTGTCCGGGATGTTCGGCAATGTGTGCCACGGGCATTAACGTTCCTGTGACCAAACAGAAAGGCTCCTCAGAAACATTTTTTAAAAGTTCATTGAAGCCTTTAATCAAAAGTTAAACTTCAAAATTTGCTGATCAAACAAATTCCTTAGAACCGTAGACCTTAGATATGGCAATGTGTAATTTCTGCGACCTTTGAAAACACTATATTTGCAATTAAATAATATTCAAAAATTCCGAATCACAATGTTTGCACTGCAATCTGGTATTAATATTCTCCTTAGAAATGGCTAAATACAAAACATAGACAATTGTAAATATACTCAATCGTGTGAAAATTGTCATTGCACGTCTCCTAATAGATAAAGTTACATGTGAAAAATTTGGAAAGAATAAGATGAACAATTTCGAGCCACTGACTAACTGAATAACATGGAAAATTTTAAAACTAAAAAAAATCAATTGCTTGTAATTTGGCATTCCACCTTACATTATAGGATAAAAAGATTGTCCAAAATTGTGAATAACCCGATGAATATCTAATCTGTTATCAACCAGACAGTTATCAATCACTACATGTATATACCTCGACCCCTGATCGTAGGTATAAAACATAAAGCGTCCAAATTTGATTAGAAATTAAACTCTTGAAGTCGTCAAATTATGAAACACAAGCCTATAACTCGTAATGCAGAAGGTCAGCTGTGAAACTTACCAAACACCTACCATATGATATCTTCTCTCATGCTCTTGTTGAAAGGAACTTAGATAGCATTTCGCTTGTCCATCTAAAAACCTGTTAAATACGTCACTCGTCCATTAACATAATGTAATCTCGCTCATCACACCTGTTTTGTTCACCTGGTTTGGAATCGATTTGTCAATGAAAAACAAGATGGAACATCACGTTGTATAAGCTAATTTGATCTTACAAATCGAAATGTTTGAACGATTCATGCTTTTTATCATTAATCTTTTAATGGAAATTTGGATCGGTTAAAATATTTCAAATATTGATTTCTAGATAACAAATTACCGTATTGTTGATGATATGCGCTGCCCAATTCAACTTTTAAATAAAGAATCCATTAGAACAAGCTAATGGTATTTACATCTCATTCATTGCAAGGTTTTTCTCAACATAACAAGTAAAATTCAAAAAACTTAATTTAATCTGCTTCTCTATCATATTTCTGAAATGTCTTTCAAATTAAACATCTTGAAATCAGATAACAACAAGAATATTTCACGTGCAGCTATAGAAAAATATCAAAATCATTTTACAATATAAACTCAACAAAATAAATAAAGGGGCAGTAGCACGTGTTTAGGGGGAACATAAGGTGATGTCAGGAAAATGAAAATTAATGGTTCTAAATGAAAGACAATGTATTTAAACTAAATGAAGCAGTAATAATTCAAATATATAACGTAAAGTTTTACTATGCTATTCCTTTTTCTTACTCAAACTGAATTAAAGGTGTTCACACAAAATGGCCGCCAAGAGATTTTGTGTGAATCTTCATACTTTGTCCTCTGACAATGGATTATTGGCTTGTGTAATGAGATTTTTGACACTGTCAGGATAATACATTTAGCATTAACTTACAATTATCAGTGAAAAACTTCAAATACAAAATGATCAAAAAACGTGCTACTGCCCCTTTAAAGGACCACTCTGATTTTTAGTTTTGAGATGTTCTTTATTTCATATGTGGTCCATATATGCTAGACTTTAATATTCAATTCTTTTTGTTAATTATGATTTGATAATCCAATTCCTAGAAGCTAATGACTGAAACTGTTTATGACTTATGTCAATATCATCACCACTATTCATTCAAATGTTAACGAATGGTAACCTAGTAAACAATAAAAGCCATGTGATCCATCATCAGTTCATTGATTGGTAACATGACATTACACAGATAAAGTGTTTTCTGTATAACAGCTGTTTCTGCAATTAAGTAGTGCATTAACATAACATTTCAACAAAAAGCATCTTCACCTGTGCATTTACAATTAATTTCAACAAAAAGCATCTCCACCTGTGCATTTACATTAAATTTCAACAAAAAGCACTTGCGTCATAGCTTATGCTGCAAAAAAGAATATATACGTATGTGCCTTGCATGTTGATTTATATTATTGAGTTACTTGAAACATATCAAGAACAATAACATATATGTACATTATGATTTAAAGGGGCAGTAGCACGTTTTTCAATGATAATTGTTAGTTAATGCTAAATGTATTATTTTGACAGTGTCAAAAATGTCATTACACAAGCCAATCATCCATAGTCAAAGGACAAAGTATGAAGATTCACACAAAATCCATTGGCGGCCATTTTTTTGTGAACACCTTTAATTCATTTTGTGTAAGAAAAGGAATCGCATGGCTAACCTTTACGTTATATATTTGAATTATTACTACTCCATTTAGTTTAAATACATTGTTTTTCAATTGGAACCATTAATTTTCATTTTCCCGACATCACCTTTTATTCCCCCTAAAAACGTGCTACTGCCCCTTTAAGATTTAACAAATATGAATAGAAATACATTACATACATGTAAAATAAAGCACCATGGTCTTTCCAATTATATCCCTAAAGATAGCAAAAACAAGTCATATTTCCCCATGATATCTCTGTTACAAGTGGCTTGTATTTATTGGTTTTTATCTTCGGAATGAAAACTTTCATCAATTAACTTTTTAACTTCTATCAAATAAAATATATATTTTATTATATATCTCTTAAACGGGATTCGACCAAGTAATCTTCTTTTCGACGGTAGCCTTTCAAAATTGATGCGTTTTCGTTATCTATCACCACAAGCTTTTACATTGTATTCTACTTCTATAAAACTAGTTTCTTCACTTCTAGAAGAAGTACAAATGTTGCTGTTGTTTACGTTGCTTTTGTTTATATGACAACATATCATTTGACAATAAACTCGTCATTCATAAGGCTAGCCAGTGTTCAAGTACTAGTAATACCTATACCAGTGTCATCGCGTAACATTTTATAAATTATGAAGGAAAATAATTATTATATTCAAAATCCTTATTTCAAAATTAATGTAAAATACTTGTGAATAATCAATATCTGGTTTCAAACGCCAGATATATTATAAATAAATATAGAGTTTCTCCATCTTATTACTATATTACAAGTCAAAATTTGATGTCCGAAAGTATGTCCAAAATTTATCAGAATTGAGAAGTTACATGATATAATTGCTATTTGTTATTATGTCATCGGAAATGAGAAGCTTATAAAAACTGCCTAAAGCAAGTAAACATAAAACCATCAAAATATAAAATGTTCAGATCGTTTCAAAAATCTATTTAAAAATCATATTGCATGTTATATAATTTCAAATAATAATATTGTATTCTTGAAAAATGTATATTCTTTAAAATATTTAAGTATTCACTTTTCATTTATCAATAGGAATTAACCTTTATGAATATGAGGTATATTGGAAGTGATGTCTGCAGTTTTAACCTTTATCTGTTCAGCTGACTGACAGTTTTATAAAGTTTCCAATCAATCACAGAATCACAAGTGGTTCCACTTCTTATCTTAGAATTAATAATTTATGAATTAAGAAGCTTCTGTGAGAGACGAGTGAATAGTAAAATCTAATGATGTTTTCTTTTATGTGTGACAATTTGGGGTTTGGATTCATTCCAACATAAGCAACGTGATGGCAACAGTGCCTTGGTCCGCTTTGGTACTGACCTCAATGGCTCTAGGAGGTCCAGCCTTTAGTAAGAACCCACCGAGGGATGAGTTAGTTAATATATTTGATTTGGGAACAGTTCGGAGACACATTGTGTGTACAAGCACTTGTCGGATGAGAAGTAACAACCATTTATATAGACAGATTTGCGAAAATGAGAAAGTGCCACGAATGACACAAAAAGGTATTTTCATGAGTGTTCAGAAATATACGTTGATAGTTAGTCATGATATGAGCTTGACAAAACAAATATTTGTTCTTGTTTAGAAAATTCTATTTTTACTTTCCCACCAAATTGTTCGGTGATCTAGCTTGTCTGTGTCGGTCCAATTTTGTCTTATTTATAAAATCATCTGTTTTGTGTCGAAGAAATTAAACGATGACTGAACCTAGCATAATTTACAATGTTTTCCTTAAAATTATTTTCTCAAAAAGAATAAATAGAAATTATGCAAATAGGATGTTTTATCTAAGGGGAATTTGTGTATTTGTGATTTTACGTCTTATTCAGTGAAACCCTTAAAAACCAGACGTTTTTTGCACAATGGGGAATATCTTGATGAAGTATGTGTCAAACGCAAAAAAATAATGTCATTTAGTCAATCCTTTTCACAAGATAGAGCTACAAATTATTTTGATCATGATAAATGAAAGTCGGATAGGATGCAACTTTAAGTTACGTGTGCCTTTTTATTGAAAATCTGAATAATCGGTCCAATTTCCATTGAGACGACTTCTTTCAAGTTTTAGGTTGGCATCATGAATATTGTATGAGATGTGCCGAGGACAAAATTACTTTTGTTTAGTATCTGTGTACGTCATGTTTCCTATGGAAACCACAGATAAGAAAATCCACATATATGTTTTAACCTCAATAGTCATATATATTTGTCATGATTGACAGGTGTAGAAAGTTTGATGATGCTTGGATGTGTATTGCAGGAGAAATGTTCCAAGACAAATATTTCATCATAGAATCACTTTTGAGTCATGTTTCCATTTTTAGCTCATCTGGCCTGTAAGGCCCGATGGGCTTATGGCATGGCATGGTGTCCGGCGTCCGTCCGTTCGTAAACTTTGTGGAATTTCGACTTCTTCTCCAGAGCCATAAGGCCTAGAAAGCTGAAACTTTGTGTACAGACTCCTTGGCTAGTGAGGATTATAAATTGTAGCTTTGGTAGCCCTGTGACCCCTAATAAGGGCCACAGGGGCCACGCCCTAAAAACCTATTTTCATCTTCTTCTCCAGAACCATAAGGCCTAGAAAGCTGAAACTTTGTGTACAGACTTCTTGGCTAGTGAGGATTATAAATTGTAGCTTTGGTTGCCCTGTGACCCCTAATAAGGGCCGCAGATGCCATGCCCTAAAAAACTATTTTCATCGTCTTTTCCAGAAGCATAAGGCCTAGAATGATGAAACTTTGTGTACAGACTCCTTGGCTAGTGAGGCTTAGCTGTGGTGACCCTGTGGCCCCTAATAAAGGCATCAGGAACGTCCTTCAAATGTATTTTCATCTTCTTCTCCTGAAGTATAGAGCCTAGAAAACTGAAACTTGTCGCCTATATACTTAATTTTATACCAAGGGGGAATCACATTGGCCACATTCTACAGCATAATTGATGATGAAGCCTGATGAGCTACAGAGCCAATGGCTCTATTTTTTTGTCTAACCCTCAAAAGGCACATATAGCAATCATTATCACCGCTTTTGAAATATACGCCTTCAAAAAACGTTGTTTTAAAATCTCCTTAATTAGACAAAATAGAATAGTGAAAATTGCTCTTTTGCTTGTTTTTAAACCAACTTGCGTGAACCAATAAACGTCTACTAGGGTTTATTTTGAAAAATCTTGAATTTATAAGATTTTACATTTCAAATCGTTTTCTATTCCAATTCCAAAGATTATGACCAAAACAACATTGAAAAAGCTGGTTTGGTACCCCCCGTGTATTTAAACAGTCATACAATTATAAGTTTATTACTTTAATGTTTGATATTGTGAGTACTTCTTCACAACTGATGTCCCTATCACAAAGGTTCGTAGTCGCATATCATTTACAACAGGATTTTGTTTTGTACTCGTTGGTATCGTTTCTTTTGCCCCTGAGTGTACCAGAATGACAAAATAGGCCCGAAGACTGAGACTCTAAAAAGAAACTGCTGTCGATTTAATGATATTCGATATGAGACTGACGTTTTTTTAATATTTTTTTTCACATTTATGATCTAATGGAATATAACTGCTGTTACACAAAAACAGGTTTGCAAGCATGATTATGTATACGTAAATTATTAACACTTTTGCTCAAATAATGCATCGGTCAATTGTAAGGCATAGGCAAGGATTGACAATTGGTTATAAAATGATTAATTGCTACATGGCAATTTTAGATAACATGTATCTATGTTGTCTATATGAATGCCCATTCGTCTCTCCAACTTCAGTGAATGAGTTGTTGATCTGACATCCTTACATTTTTCAATCGATTTAATGAATTGACATTTATCTTAATAGTAATAATGAAATACCAAACAGCTGTATTCTAAAGTACTTAAATTAAGTTCAGTTGAAAGAGCAATGTTTCTTTCCTGGTTTCCTCATTATTCAATATATTATTTATGAAATTCTTTCAGACCATTCATTGAGTTTGAGGTAGAATCAACGACCTTTAATTATCACCATATCTTTTTTAATTCATATTTTACTCTTATAAAGTTGAACAAGTTCATTTTTTTATTCCCTTTTTTAAAATAAGTTCTGTCTATTTGAAACCATTTAATTATATCTATCCATTTCTTTGTACCTCATCAACCTAGTGGTAGTTTTGGAATGTCATTTCCTGTCTTTCCCCATATAGTTCAAACAATGTTTTCCAGGATGCAAGCAGTTCAGCGACACGTTTCGCAAGTTCAACAATTACAGCATTCGCAAGCACAACTTCAAGGTATTCTACTATCAAACCTTCAAGCAGTGCAGGATGAAGTGTCTCAAAGCTGAAGTGTTCTGTAAATCTTTCGAGTTCCATTCTCATATAGAAATAGCTGCCAATTGTCACTTGTCCTCATATGGCTTCATGGATGTACCGCCCGTCTACAGAGTGACCAACCTCAAGCCATGGGCTCTTCTATCCAGGAACTGTGTGAAATACTAAACACTTCTATAGGCGAGAAACAAATTGTGCCACTTTTCTTGCACTAGAAGAATTGTAGAAGTTGAAAATATGAGGGAGACAAGGAGTTTTAATGGATAATCACCTTTTATTCTTTAGAATGTATACTGAAACCTTGCTATTGGTTCAAAATGAAGAAGTTGTTCAGCCATAAAACGTTTCATTTGATGGTATCAATATGTTTTTATGTATTTTTCATGTCAGTATGTCATTCTTAATGTTTCATGTCTTTAATACTCGACTCTCTCGATTTTTGAGTTCTCCTATCAAAGAATTTTGAAAAATACTTATACTTTTGAAACAATTATGGTTCATGCTAGATAAAGAACATTGTCTAAGGTATATCTAAAAGTGGAAAGCAAACAGTGATATCATCTCTAGTAACATTAAGAATTGTATAAGACATTTCTGATACCAAAGAGATGTATATTCAATATAATAATACAATGATACAATTAAGCATTTAACAAAGCAAAGAACCATATCTTAAAACGTTTATATTTATGAATAAGTTCCATGATGTAATGCTACGCGTTGCAAAGCAAATATACAATTCAAGGAAGATAAGTAAGCAAATGAGTAATGTATCGGCAATAACGGCTACAGGAAGAACAAAGGGCACCAAAGCAACGAGAGCGGAAATGTGGTATAACATACAGTTGTATTTGTAATTCATTTTAAACAATTTAGCACTTAACAAAGCAGGAAACCATTTATGCCTTCAAACGTAAATATTCATCACAAAGAGTTTGAAAGGTTAAACCTTCACACATATCAAGGAAAATAAAATAGCCAACTAATGTGTATGGGAAATGAATATCAAAGACAGCGTTCACTACAACAGAAAATATATGATTTAGTATATATATACATGTGTAGTATAATAAAGATTAGAAATGTTCATATATTCAGTAGGTATGTATGTGTGAAAACGTTGTGGGAGCAGGACTTGAATATTACTTTACAATTACAGTGAAAAGAAAGAAGAATGTGTATCTCAAAAGAAAGAAGCACGTTAATGACCTTGATAATTATTACAATAGATTACTATGTCAATATGGACAAAAATTTACACCCGTTTTAGAAATTTGTGTCATTATCGACATACTAAATATGACAAATTCAATGCACACATTGATATTTTCCTCAAACAAGTCACAATCTATTCACACATTTTATTTATTTCACCATGTCCAGTATCTAAACATGTATTTATAGGAAATCTCACGCAAATGTCTTCATATATCAAATATATCAACGCAAGTTGATAAAAGTAATTTTTCTTTTAACAACGAGTGATGCATACATTGATATTTTCCTCAAACAAGTCACAATCTATTCACACATTTTATTTATTTCACCATGTCCAGTATCTAAACATGTATTTATAGGAAATCTCACGCAAATGTCTTCATATATCAAATATATCAACGCAAGTTGATAAAAGTAATTTTTCTTTTAACAACGAGTGTGGATATAATTGATAATTGATCACGATGATGAGATTTTATGTATAATCCAAACTCTTTTTTCAGTACATTTGCATGAAAAATGTACACCTCTTATCACAACACTACTTCAACACTCCTAATGCAGTTATATCAGCTTTTGCATTGTGACGTCAACGTATTTATGACGTGATAGCATTGTGACTTCATTGTGTTAAAATGACATTCGTCATGTACATTCTGATTGCAGGCCATTGTTCAATATCTACAGTCAAAATGATATCTCCAGGCGATATCGCTTGATCTCCAACACGCGATATCTATTTAGGAACACAGTTGTGGATGATATGCATATGCACCAAGTGCGCAAATGAATTTAGATCAACGTTTATAAACTAGTGTCCAAAAGAAACGCTACCTAGTTTTCAACGTCGTTCAAAACAAAATTGTATTACCTAAGGTGTAATTTAAGTGTATCCGACAGGCATATGTCTTGTGAACAAGTATGGAAATTTTCATTCTTCAGGAAAAGATACTTTTGATTTTGTATATCTTCAAACGCACATGAGGTGCAATTATAAGTTGTTTTTTGCATAGAATGTTCGTCATTTCAGTTTTAAATTGGGAAAATATCGAATTTAAGTACGAAAACACAATTGTCGATATCATTCACCTTTTTTGACATAAATTCATTGACGCGTCATTGTTTTAGACCAAACAAAAGAAATGATAAAAGTAAAAATGACTACATTTTAAGCAGTAGCACACTTTACATTGAAAAGTAAATTTCGTAAACACCTATGTCTCTTCATCTTCATACCTACTAGTACGGTGTTCCAGATAGAAAGGTGTGTGGTCGGGAACTGGGTTACCATTCAATTCAAGTGTCTCCAGTATACCACTCCCATTGTCTCGTCTTTTCACGAAGGGGTATTTATCCATTAGCAGATCACAACTCACTTCCCTGAACTTAAAAGACTTTCTTTGTGGATGTCGTTGGATAACTCTGTAAAAGGTCCACCTGCATATATTAAGGTTGTACATCTCTTCAAGAATTAAGCGCGTTTCTTTGGGAGCTGGTAGGGTGGAGCCCATAAATGGAATTTTACGCAATGGAAATATAAGTGTTTTCACAAACTTTGGCCAAGGATTCTCCATATCCCATATGTGAGTACTGTTCTCATTGTAGAAAAAGATATCAAGATATGGCCACTTCAACTTTGGCCCGGCAGGAATAGATCTGTTATGATACAACCTCCAGATATACTCTTCGATTTGTACAAAACCAAATCCTGAACTACTGCTGGACGTTAAGGATGTGAACACAGCATTTACAGATGGTCTGTCAGATGTTTTGATCAGCAAGTCGACATCAGCATCCCAGGGAATAACACCGTGATGTCTGTAAGCTCCAAGTAATGATCCGTACATCAAAAAGTATGTCACGTTCTTAGGAACAATATCAATAAATTTCTTAACCAATATTTTGTAAATTTCCATTTCTTCGTTGGTAATTAATTTCTGAAAGATATGTACGTCTTGAGCGTTGTCGGTGACTGGTGGTATTGTGACGATTACATGAGCAGGTTCTTTCCTTAAATACTGGGCTTTAGTCTTAAAGATCGTTACATAGAGGAATGTGACACACAACGTACACATTACACACATGCACAGAAAAAACAGTTTTCTAGTCTCGTTGATTGGGGCAGTCATCGTTTACAGATTAAACTGAAAATACGGAAAATTTGGTAATTATTAGTACAAGAAAAACTGATGATGATGATGACGATGATGACGATGATGATAATGATATTGGTGGTGGTATTAGCAGATCAAACACTATCACTACATTGCCTGTAAATAGAAAGAGATCTTTGATGGTAATCATGCTTATTATCACGAAATTTAACAGAAATTTGTCAATTTGTAAATTATTAATTGCTTCAACAATAAAAACAACTCTTACTTCAAGCTCCCTTTGAAAAGTTCCATTTGTTGTGTTGATATCAATTCAGGACCCAAGACCCAATGCTGTAGATGATGGCAAACTTTTCTTTGACAAACTGGCAGTAAATTGCTGTAGAACCTGTAAGCAATACATGATATGGTCATCCATGATAAATGACTGAAAACTCCAAGCGAGGAGTAAAGGGTACATTAAACAAGGACATGCTACCTGAATGACGTGCCAGCTGATATTGATGTATAGTGGAACATATGAGATATTTACAACGCTTATTTTCAGTATATGCAAAAATACCTCAACTTTATCATAAACAATAAATTATGTACAATACAAAGAGTGTTGATCAATAGTTTCTCTTATATGAACTTAACTAAGTAAATAGCAACAGCTTCAGTTGACATGTCAATCGGTTAATTGTTCAAAGTTCTTGCAATTAAAGGGGCAGTAGCACGTTTTTTGATAATTTTATATTTTAAAATTTTCAGTGATAATTGTAAGTTAATGTTAAATTTATTATTTTGACAGTGTCAAAAATGTCATTACACAAGTCAATCATATATAGTCGGAGGACAAAGTATGAAGATTCACATAAAATACATAGGCCGCCATTTTTGTGTGAACACCTTTAATTCATTTTGTGTGAGATGAAGGAATCCCATGGCTAAACTTTATGTTAAATATTTGAATTATTACTGCTCCATTTAGTTAAAATACATTTTCTTTCAATTGGAACCATTAATTTTCATTTTCCTGACATCACCTCATATTCCCCCTAAAAACGTGCTACTGCCCCTTTAAGGAATAATTTCACGCACGCTATTTCACGTTGAAAACAACAAATATATCAATAATGTATTGGCCTATCTCGAAATATCAAATCTCAAGAACTTTCTTTGTGGCAAACTTAGGAAGATTCGAAAGAACTTTCTGCAGTGTCTTCTTGCCATACCAACATTTCAGAAACATTTCATTCTCTGAAATTAATTGTCTAATTTATCAATCATCTAGTTGACTCGTTTTAATCCTCTGTCAACAAACAATCATGCTAAGCTGTGTAAAGGGTGCCTAAAAATTTTTAAGAAGCCTCAATAAAACGAATTATCATTGATATTTTTAATTCAAATTTTCATTAGCTGAAAGTTATGATTGGTCATCGATTGAAATCTGACATGAAACCGTTTTACCCAAAATGTCGTTTACAGTTTATTTACTATTTATTATTATATTATATTATATATTATTATTTAAAATCGCAGAATTTGTCCTTGTACTAAAACAAGGCTAATTAAAGGAAGATGTGTTTAGACCTTTTCATTAAGGATTCAGCCATCTTTTTATTATTTTATTCCACGATTCTTGTGGTCAACTTTTTACCCAAACCGCTGATGCCCATTCGGCCCATAAATAAATGGCCCAGCAGGGCCCAATGTTCGGATTTTTAACATGGCTTTTTTTTTCAAAATGCACTTAGAGACCTGAATTTTTTTAAAAGATGCGCAATAACAAATGCTGCAAAGAACTAAATCATGGCAAATTCGTAGGTCACGTGGTTTGGCCGCCATCTTGAATTTTCTGCATTTTTTTCAAAAGTCCGACCCCAGGAACCTTTCAGGATTCACCACTCGGCAACTGCTGATACAAGAAAGCTGAAACTTACACATAATGTAGCTGAGACATTGGTCTATAACAAGATTGGTTCAAAATTTAAAAAATCGAAATTGTTTTTTATAAAAAAATTCAAAGTGTGCACATTTTGCAATATTCAAGAGCACATAACTCAAAAATCTCCCAGACGAATTTGATGATTGTTGCATGATATCTAGACATTGGCAAGGTCTTCAAGATAAAAGAATAAAGTCGCTCGCGAACAGTCATTTCCCTTTAAGAGCAGAGGTCAAACTTTGCATTTTGGAAATGTGGTGTTTTGGTGGGTATGTTTAAAATACCGTAGCGAATCAACGACGTACGATAACGCATTGTTCTATATATCATATGAAAGCCAAAAGTCTATAGATATTTTTAAAAATTAACAATAAATTCAGATATGTTTTTTACAGTGAGTTACGGACCTTTGAATATTCTCAACTCTGCTTTCGTTTTGAAAGCAATACGATATAGGTATGTTAAAAACAATCGTTACTCATCAGTGACAGACGACAAATCATTGTTCCATATATCATTAGAAAGCCAAAAGAATATTCAATCTTTTAGAAATTAACAACAGAGCATTAAATAAGCAGTGTTTATTATCCTCAGACAGCCAATATGAGATAGAACCCGGGAAAGTTTACATTAAAAAGTTAAATGTTGAAAAAACGAACTCTACATATTGTCAATTGTACTCTTTGTTTTGGACTGACAATAAATTGTACAAGTGGACTCAATAAACTTTGAAAGCCTTTATGGTCAAGATTGAGTTTCAAGACCAAACGCACGGGTCGGTGCGTGATACAAGCAAATGTACCTTCCCTTAATGAAAAAGGCATAGTGAGGGGCATCATTAGTGGCCTGGGCCTGGGCTTGGGCTTTTGGTTAATAGATATGGGGCTTCCTGATTCCTGCCTAAGTGTTTGGCAGATTGTGACGTCCTCAATTAACTCTTTTTCCAAAATGCCTATCACCCTCGTGGAACTTCGAAATATGCATTTCCTCCCAGCTGCATGTTCTACACTTTGTGGGTGTAGATATTTGATGCAAAGGCGCATTCAAATCATGTACATTAGACTTTTGTCACTAAATCTTTGCATTTCGCCACGGGACACCGGAAAACGTAGCTCCAACGTTCTGTGTACTAAGAATAGTGCTAACCTTGCTGGAAATCGTACTTTCGACCTAAAACAACACATCAAAGAGCTCAAAACGGCCAAAAGCACATTCTTACCTGAAACAACACATCACAAAGCTCATAACGCTCAAAAGCAACCCCCGTACATGACTCCGTCAATGAATTCACTTTTGAATTCGAGATATTTTATTGAACCTAAAATTCCATTCTAAACTCAGCGAGCTTCGTGGTCTAGTGGTAAAAAGCCTTTGCCTCTGATTTCAGAGTGCTATCTTTTAGGGTTCAAAACCCGCTTCAGCCAACAAACTTTTGCAGATCGAACTTGTTATTTTTCTTGCTTAGGTAGAACATCTTTTGGTCACATTACAATTAAATGGCATAAACACATTTTTTATGCATTATGATTTTGAATTCCAAACCTCTGAATATCATTTTGATGATATTATACTAATGGAAACGAATAAGGGAACGCTTAATTACTGTTAACTTATGTCGGGCAGGTTCCGTTTGTTCGAGGCTGCGTGGGGCCATTATAAACTGAAAATGTTGAAGTTTACTTTCACTGAAAAAGGTACCGTGCACGTGAAAATTTATTTCCATGAACTTCATGCATGGCAACGTCCATTTAACCTTCAAGGAGTCAACGAATGTTAGTGTCAGAATCATGCCAAGAGCATACCTTTCTGATAATGAGAAATGGCAGGCTATCGGGTGCATAAACAGCGGTCAATCAATATGCCAGACAGCCAGACAATTTAACAAGTCTAAACGTGTGATTTCGCGACTGTGGAACCGGTACCGTCAGACAGGGAACGTAAAGATAAGACCAGGTCGTGGTCCAAAACGTAAGACAACGCGCCGAAACGACCGCCAGCTGGTGCTGCTGTCCTTACGTAACCGATTTAAACCAGCATCGAAAATAAACTCTGAGTTCAGGGCAGTAACGAGACTAAGAATTTGTGACCGTACTGTGAGAAACAGACCTAAAGCAGCAGTCACATTGATTTATGTCACTAAATCCTTGCACATCACCACAGGACACCGGAAAACGTAGCTCCAACGTTCTGTATACTAAGAATACTGCTAAACTCGCTAGAAATCGTATTTTCGACCTAAAACAATGCATCAAAGGTCTACAAATCGTCACAGGAGTTCATATATTTGGCTGCATCCATGTTTTTTTTTCTGGTTTTCTACTGCGAACGATTTTCGTAGTGCTAAAAACGAGGCTAATATCACCAATTGATGTGTTGTTACTGGTAGATTTGTAACGTTTTCTTGTATTCATGAAACCTACTTTGTTATGTTCTTAAAAAGTGTGTTTTCAACTACTGAAAAGGAAGGTTTTTTATATTCAAATATATTTATTCTGAAAGATAATACCATATTGTAATATGATATACAAACAATCAAAAATGCCATTTTAATTTAATGTAAGTTTTTTGTACGTTAATTGGTATTCACAGGTAGGAGAACTTCATTTGTTTTGCTCTATTTACTAATTTTTATACTTATCAAAAGAATCTAAGGGACATTTGTAACTAGTCCTAAAGATACTACTATAAATGAGCGCATCCCTAAAATATGTATTGATTAAGAAATAAAGTAGCCCAAACAAGCATGTGTTTTGCATTAAAGTATAGTTTTGCTCTGAACTATTACTTATTTCTACTCCTCATACTATAGTTTTCTCAATCAGGGCCAGTGACGTCGTAGCCGATTGTTACTAAAGTCATAGGACATTGTTTCGTAAACGCTAGTTCCGGTGTACGGTTATACACAGTGATACTAGAAACTGAGGCTGAAACTTTGGGACAAACAGTATCAAACTATATTTTCTACATAGAAATATCATGTCAGAAACATAGTAGGGGTTACAGAGGAAAGTCAAATGATCTTAGATGGTTTTGATTCAAAACGTTGCTTTTTGTTTTTGTTTGTTGGTTTTTTTATGTGATATCCACAGAAGTTAATACTTTCTAATAAAAGTTTCACAACAAAAACGGTATGAGTTTTATATCCTTACAACTAGTTTTGATTAGATTTTTATATTATTCGACTGAGAATAGACAAAGAAATGTTGATTACCTTGATATAATATTTTTGTATAAGGTATTAAATATTTTTTTCCTCAAAGTGCCAATGAAATATAGGAGAGCAATTGAACTTTATGATAGTACCAGCCAAGAATTGTCATCAAACACAAATGAAAACAATTGACAAATTTACCCTCAATAAATGCACGAAACTAAGATCAACATTGAGCCTCTAGAATAAGAAAATACAACTCGGTTGAGTTAAAAGGGACAGTAGCACATTTTTAGGGGGAATGTAAGGTAATGTCAGGAAAATGAAAATAAATGGTTCCATATGAAAGACAATGTATTTGAAATACATGAAGCAGTAAGAAAACATATATATAATGTAAAGTTCAGCCATGCGATTCCTGTTTCCTTACAAAAATGAATGAAAGGTGTTCATTCAAAAATGGCAGCCAATAGACTAGGTGTTTAACCTTTTTTTTGTTCTCTTAACTATTGATGATTGGTTTGTGTAATGAAATTTTTGACATTATCAAAATAATACATTTTACATTAACATACAATTATCAGTAAAGAATTGAAAATATGAAATGTTCAAAAAACGTACTACAACTTCTAAAAAATTGAAAAAAGACTAAAAACCAGACACAAAGACACATGAATCCAAAATTCAGTTTATCGAAGGAGGCATATTTGAATTTTATTTTAAAGTGCTCATTGAAGGACAAAGGAATATATGTCATTAATCTCCCATCCCAGCCCAACTAAGAGACAGTTGGGGTTCCTTGTCAAGTGGCGTCAGATGTTTGTAAATGGCCTTACCGTAGTTTAGGTCGTTTGCATTTATATGCATCCTACAACAAAATCAATCTCAATAAATTGCGTTATGGATATTATTAAGAATGCAACAAAAAATCACATTTGGTTCTTATCAATAATTTGCATTTTTCACACATGTCAACGTTCTATTCTCACTTAATAAATCAAGGATAATGGATGTAAAATGGATTTCAATATCATGTTAATCACACATCCAAATAATCTCATTTAATTTCTGATAGATATTTTTGTTTTCACATTGTTTTATGTTCATGGTTGGAATACTATTTAGAATAACGTTACATATTTAATAAACGATATTTAGCTTGCTTCAATATTCAGCCAGCTGAATGGGATTGTTAGCAGTATATCTTAAACCTATGACAAGTGCTAATGTAAATTACTCTTTCTTAGATTCTTGAAAGTTGCAAGTATACGGTAAGATATTTTAACTATAGAGTCATTTGACATTTTGGTATAGCCGTCAAATATATCACACAACTATGTAAAAATGTGTTTTGTTAAAGACCATTTAGTTTCATTAAATGCATGGATAGATATTGAAAGGAGAGTGCTTAAAAATATTTGATATTTTTATAACATAAAATGATTTATTAAAAACAGAGTGTCAAGATTTAGATTTATATTCCTTATCTTTCACTTTCGAGTATTTGTTCTTTTAATTATTTTCTTTTTATAAAATTATATTTCATAATTTCTGTAATTGCTGTAATAGTTTGTACACAAATTGTTGTAAAAATTAACCTTTTTATCTTCAGGGCACTTGATATAGAACATGTAAGTAGAAATTATAAAAGCATCATTTTATTTGAATGTCATACAGTATATTGTTAAGTTATGTTTTTTTTCAGGCTGAAACAAAATGAGATGCAATTTGAAGAATCAATACAAACAAGCCATCATAGTTTTCCTGTTTATATTGGTTGTGTTTCTCGGTATAATCACCTACCAAAATTGTGAGCTCAAATCTTATGTTTATACCCAGGAATCTTCTCTAGAAAGATACTATTCCTCAATTGATAATGAAAACATTCGCAGGCTGTTCCACTCCAGACTGACAGCAGAGGAACTCGAAACTTTAAAGAACCTTGTACTTTTATTTAAAAGCTTGGTTCCAAGGGATATAACCTACTTTATGTATGGAGGAACTCTTATTGGATCATACAGACACCATGGTATATATCCTTGGGATGACGATATTGACGTAATAGTCAGATTGAGTGACAGGGCCAAGCTGGAGAAGATCCTGAAGACTCAACAACAAGAATTGGGAGTAGGAATATTCAAGAGGAGAGAATATATTTGGAAGTTGTATTCCAAGTCATCGCCACCAACAACCTTTGGATGGAATTTCCCCTTCATTGATGTGTTCTTTTATGATGAAAATGAGACACACATTTGGGATGCTTACAATGTTTTTTATGAGAGGGGGTTCTTGTTCCGGAAAAACATTGTTTTTCCACTGACGGAAAGACCTTTCATTGACTTTACTCTTCCAGCTCCCAGAAACACGCGTTTATTTCTTGGTCAGACCTACAACATCAGTGAATGCAGGCTGCATCACCTCGACCATAGACAGAAGACTGATCTTGAACCAATTATTTCAGTTCCGTGTGAGTTTCTAAAGAAGACTAACCCTTTTGTGCGTAGATCACTGGGAGGCAGAGAGACATTAGAAAAACATTTGAGAGACTGATGTCAAGTCAGTTTTGGAAGGAGCATTCTTAACTAAATCAAACCCTGTTGCAGTGTAGCAGGTGTTGTAAAACAACCCCGAATCTTAATCAAAATTCTCCACTAAACATCAATGGATGTGCTTTTGAAAGCTCCACAGTGCTGTTCCTAGTTAGTTAGCTAAGGGGGTCATTTGGGCAATTTTTAGCAGATGGGCTCCTTTGCAATGGTAAAAGTATCCTACTGATAATTCCAAGGCACACCAAGGCAAAATGGTAGGGACCCTCTACGAACAACACTGCTTCATCATTATGAAACTATGTCATCATGTAAACAAATTCATAAATTATTTGAAAATAATTCAATCTGACTTCTACTCATTACTAAGACAGATCATGAAATGAGATATTATAACGGCGTAAACATATTGATCACAATAAGCTCATCTACTCTGCTTTAATGGAATTTGTAACTAGATAAGCACTCATAAATGATAGAGATCTCGTATCTTGGGGGTAATAACATTTCCAGTGGTTCCCTTCTACTACAAAATAACAATGAAAGTAGTCATTTGTTTTTACTATAAGAATACTAAACAGGAGTGTGGTTCCGACTTAAAAGCTAAAAATGAATGTTGCTTTTCATAAATATCAACACGACTTCAGTAAATGAGGAAATAAATCACAAAGAAACTATAACATGATTACTTTGTATCATTGATAATAATTCGTCTGCTTTAATCATAACTGTAGGGTTACTAGTCAAAAAAGAAATCTAAGATTTCATTTTTTTTACTTATAAAGATATAAGACTCCACATTGAAAATACATTCTTAACAATGACTACCATTTTTTCTTTCATATTTTAATACTATTATCTGCGTACTTCAAACAAGATACTAAATGTGTACGCCATTCAAAGTCACATTCTCATCATGGTTAGGCAATTTAGAAGATGCATGCTGATCAAAAGTCGAACTACAGAAGTCAAAGGCTTTCTTTCAATAGTCGAACTGCAAAGGCAAGGTTTTGTTTCAATAGTCGAAATTGCAGAAGTCAAAAGCTTTGTTTCAATAGTCGAACTGCAGAAGTCAAAGGCTCTGTTTCAATATTCGAACTGCAAAAATCAAAAGCTTTGCTTCAATAGTCGAACTGCAGAAGTCAAAAGCTCTGTTTTAATAGTCGAACAGCGAAAGTAAAAAGCTTTATTTCAATAGTCAAACTGCAGACGTCAAAAGCTTTGTTTCAATAGACGAACTGCAGAAGTCAAAAGCTTTGTTTCAATAGTCGAACTGCATAAGTCAAAAGCTGTGTTTCAATAGTCGAACTGCAGAAGTCAAAGGCTTTGTTTCAATAGTCGAACTACAGAAGTCAAAGGCTTTGTTTCAATAGTCGAACTGCAGAAGTCAAAAGCTTTGTTTCAATAGCGATAGTCGAACTGCAAAGGCAAAGGCTTTGTTTCAATAGTCGAACTGCAGAAGTCATAAGCTTTGTTTAAATAGTCGAACTACATAAGTCAAAAGCTTTGTTTCAATAGTCGAACTGCGGAAGTCAAAGGCTCTGTTTCAATATTCGAACTGCAAAAATCAAAAGCTTTGCTTCAATAGTCGAACTGCAGAAGTCAAAAGCTCTGTTTTAATAGTCGAACAGCGAAAGTAAAAAGCTTTATTTCAATAGTCGAACTGCAGACGTCAAAAGCTTTGTTTCAATAGTCGAACTACAGAAGTCAAAAGCTGTGTTTCAATAGTCGAACTGCAGAAGTCAAAGGCTTTGTTTCAATAGTCGAAATACAGAAGTCAAAGGCTTTGTTTCAATAGTCGAACTGCGGAAGTCATAAGCTTTGTTTCAATAGTCGAACTGCAGAAGTCAAAGGCTCTGTTTCAATATTCGAACTGCAAAAATCAAAAGCTTTGCTTCAATAGTCGAACTGCAGAAGTCAAAAGCTCTGTTTTAATAGTCGAACAGCGAAAATAAAAAGCTTTATTTCAATAGTCGAACTGCAGACGTCAAAAGCTTTGTTTCAATAGTCGAACTGCTGAAGTCAAAAGCTTTGTTTCAGTAATCAAATTGCGGAAGTCAAAAGCTTTATTTCAATAGTCGAACTGCAGAAGTCAAAAGCTTTGTTTCAGTAATCAAATTGCGGAAGTCAAAAGCTTTGTTTCAGTAGTCGAACTGCAGAAGTCAAAAGCTTTGTTTCAATAGTCGACCTGCGTCAAAAGCTGTGTTTCAATAGTCGAACTGCGAAAGTCAAAAGCTTTGTGGAATGAAATATCATTTAGTGATGTCAAGCAGATTTTTTATCTTTCTAAGATATCATTCCTGCTGTGAACCAGATATCTGGGAGTCTTTCCTATACCATCATTTCAATATATATGATTCCATATACCACACGGAAGGGTCCTTCTTACAGTTATATTGATGGTGATTTTTATTCCATTTTTTAAAAAAGGCATATAAATATTACGTCTTCAAGAGTCAGAACATACAAAAAGAGTTAGGAAACTTATACCAAAAAGAGTTATTACGTCTTCAAGAGTTAGGACACACAAACGATTCTAATGCCCTATTGTAATAATGTTTAAAACAACACAACAGTCATCATCATTTCATTTAGAATTGTAACTTGAGTTGTTCTTTTGTAAATAGGTGCAATTAAATATATATTTTAATTATTACTAATCAATCACTACATGAAAAAATAAGTATGGTTTATTCTGATGAAAAATCAAATTGAAGGCATTTCTTTAAAATCGGTACAAATGGAAGCGCTTGTAAAAATTTAGTTTTATTACAAGTAAGGGTCTTTTGTTAATATCCTGAAAACACAGCCGTGACAGAAATGAAGTCGTACCCATTGGCGTCGTTCAATCTCTCTCCATTTCCGTCGCCTTAACTGTCGTTTGACTTGCATAGGTAAGGCAAAGCATCGTCCCGTCATTTAAAAGTAATGATTCTGTTCAGGATGACAGACACTCCATGGAAAGTGATACGCCACTCTCTGAATTGGACGAGTCCATTCTGCTGTGCTACTGATTAATTATTTCCAATACGAACAAACAGACAGACAGATATTTTATTAAAGTTTCACCTCTTTAAAAGTACAGAGGTATATACAAACAAAATAAAACATGGTTAAGAGCCACCCGTATAGGGTTATGAGAGACAATATATATAGTATATATGATAAGAATAAATACATGATATGATCAACTTTTTTATGCTTAAAAAAACTGTGCACGAAGATGTAACAGTTCACACGTGAGCATTGTTTATGGCGACATTACATCAGGTTTCTCGCGTTCAGTCTTATAACAACACTGCCCAAAGGCAAGACCAGTTACATGCTGTAGCATTATGCGCACATCCTTTATATTCATTGTCTAACATATTTAAAAATAGAAATTGTCAGATGATCAATTAAACTACCGATTTATTGAAAGTTTGAGATGCTTCGATGTCGTTAGTATGTTTAATCGACAGTTAAACATTGGCCTTTACGATTAGCTTGTGTTGTTTTACATAACGAGGCCATACAACAGGGGAATCACGTCCTTTCTAACACGTCACGAGGCAGTCATTTAAGGATAATATAACTGTAGATGTAAAATCGATTTCAATATCATTTTAATCACATTTCCCAATAATCTTATTAAATTTCTGATAGATATTGTTTTTTACATGATTTTATGTTCATGCTTGGAAAACTATTTAGAATAACGTTTCATATTCAATAAACGATATTTAGCTTGCTTAGATATTCAGGTAGCTGAATGGTATTTTTAGCAGTATATCTTAAACCTATGACAAGTGCTAATGTAAATTACTCTTTCTTAGATTCTTGAAAGTTGCAAGTATATGGTAAGATATTTAATCTATAGAGTCATTTGACATTTTTGGTTTAACCGTCAAATATATCACACAACAATGTTAAAATGTGATTTGATAAAGATGTGGTTGCATTAAATGGTTTGATAGATATTAAAAGGAGAGTGCTTAAAAATATTTGATAATGAGATGCAATTTGAAGAATCAATACAAACAAGCCATCATATTTTTCCTATTGATATTGGTTGTGTTTCTCGGTATAATCACTTACCAACATTGTGAGCTCAAATCTTATGTTTATACCCCGGGATCTACCCGGGCTGTTCCACTCCAGACTGACAGCAGAGGAACTGGAAATATAAAAAAACCTTGTACTTTTATTCAAAAGCTTGCTTCCAACCTACTTTATGTATGGAGGAACTCTTATTGGATCATACAGACACCATGGTATAATTCCTTGGGATGACGATATTGACGTAACAGTCAGGTTGAGTGACAGGGCCAAGCTGGAGAAGATCCTACAAACTCAACAACAAGAATTGGGAGTAGGAATATTCAAGAGGAGAGAATATCTTTGGAAGTTGTATTTCAAGTCATCACCACCAACAACCTTTGGATGGAATTTCTCCTTCATTGATGTGTTCTTTTATGATGAAAACGAGACACACATTTGGGATGCTGACAACGTTTTATATGAGAGGGGGTTCTTGTTTCGGAAAAACATTGTTTTTCCACTGACGGAAAGACCTTTCATTGACTTTGCTCTTCCAGCTCCCAGAAACACGAGTTTATTTCTTGGTCAGACCTACAACATCAGTGAATGCAGGCTGCATCACCTCGACCATAGACAGGAGACTGATCTTGAACTAATTATTTCAGTTCCGTGTGAGTTTCTAAAGAAGACTTACCCTTTTGTGGGCAGATCACTGGAAGGCAGAGAGACATTAGAAAAACATTTGAATGACTGATGTCAAGTCATTTTTGGAAGGAGCATTCTTAACTTTTATGATTTTTAAACCAAACACTATTGCAATGAAGCATGTGTGGTTAAACAAACACCGAATCTTAATCAAACTTCTCCCCTCGCCATCACTGGATGTGCTTTTGAGAGCTCCAGCAGTGTTGTTCCTGGTTGGGTAGCTAGGGGGTCATTTGGACATTATTTTAGCAGATTGGGCTCTTTTAATTTGGGGCTATGGTCTTGTTGAAATAAATAATCGCCTGCCTTGTAAATTCTTCCTCTAACAGAAGTAATAACACTATGATTGCTAATCGATATGTAATTACTTGATATTTGATGATATCACGTTTGAGTGTAACAACTAGGATATTTTGTAATGAGATACACTGCAATAGAACGGTTAACCTTAATATTTTTGCTTCACCTGATTCATAGGTTTTTTAACCGAATAAATCCAAAGTGTATTCTGGTATCAGATATCAAAATTTATAAAACTGATTAAAGATGCAAATATCTTTTGCGTGCCGAGAATATTTTTCTTTTTCTCAGGGAATGTTGATATATTTGATATCAGAAGAAATACGGAGATATTTTATTTATCATCAAAATCATTTTTTATACGAAGTTATGAAATACAACATCATACCTTGTGAAATGGTCTCCTTCTGCTATATGTCATTTATTTACACATGTCAAGTTTAAGCGATGCTTGTTTGGGTTTTGTGTGAAAATCACAAAGTGATGGTAATGCAAAAATCATTTCTAAATGGAATGTCGGACATTTAGGGGCATATACACTCGAATTCCAAAAACAGGTTTTCAATATGTGTTTTGGCCAGAATATTTTCAATTGCCCGTGAGTGTAAAGTGGTGTAAGCAATTTTTTTTCTGAAATTGACAGCTATCCATCGCTTGATATTAACTTATCTAAGTATCAAAAATGCATTTTTATGGAGCCATAATTTAAAAACTTGAAATAACAATTTTGAGAAAAGGTCTAAATGTTTTCGGTTATCAACTGCATTTGTGGTTGTTGAATATTGGTTATAACAATGAATCGAAGAAATTTTACAAACACAACTATTTGTCTTCTTCATTTTAATTTCTAAATTCGCTAATATTTACAAGGTTTCGAAATTTGAAATAATGTGTAAATACATTAGTCAAAAGTTTGTATACTTGTATTAAAATTCATTTTACATTTATTTCAAGTGCTACTGTTATACCAAATAAATTATTATCATCTGCAAAGCATTTAATACATAAGTGGACAATCAATAACACTGCTTTGCGATTGTATGAGAACTTGAGTGATAACGTTCTAACATTTATAAATTTGATAGACTACCAGGACACTTCGTTATAATTATATCTTGGATAAAAAAAATGTCATTATGTATTTAAATGTAAATAGCTTTCCTGAGTTGCGATGTATAACCCCCCCAACATAGAAACTTAACACCCAACTTCATCACTTGATAGAAGATGAGATAAAGAGCCAAGTTATTGTGGTAATTATTCACTTTTACATTCCATGTTATAGCAATTATTTCAGTCATTTAAGAAAATGATTTCTTTTTTGTCAATTCATCCTGTCTCCGGGTACGAACGTGACGCTAGCGTTACGTTCGTATCCGGAGACAGGATGTTGTCATTTATACATTGAAGGGGATACCAATGTCTCTGATTAACTCGTTGGTCAATTTAGTTGATGTCTATGGTTGCTACTTTGATAAATGTCAATAGGTTTCTTGATAAAGGTTACTGTTTCAGTGTCATGAGTGTCCGCTATGAGCTTCTAGACAAGCAATAAGCAACAAGTAATGGCGTTCATGAGACATTAAATGACGTAATCTTGTAGTCGTCTCCACTCTTCATGAATCATCTTGTCAAGCTCATTTATAGTGGTTTAATATCGTTGCCTTACTTTTTTGTCAATGTGATCCCCAGGGACGATCTCTCAACGACATTTCAGGGGAACTCGTTGGTCACGGCTAGATGTTGTCTAGACGTTAACTTGACGTTTTGCTTGGCAAGGATATCACAGTCAGTCTGGCAGTATGGGGTCTGATATTATCTTGGTGTAGAAATGGTCCGTGTGTTAATCATCTCTTGGCACCTTCTTTGCTATCATGGATGCAAACCAGAGATGTCTTAAGCAGTTTATATCATTCTGTAACGCTTGCAAGTGCATCGCAGTTTTTAACAAAAAGTCTCCAAAACGCAAACAATGTTATATTGGTTGTGATCAAATCCTTTTTCCTTTTTCCTTTCATACATCATGATATCAAACTGTTTAATTAATTACAGCCACTTAATATTATATTATGCATATCAAAATGTAAAGTTTCCTTTAAGGTTGGTTAATGAAAGTATTACCGATTCACATTAATCAACAATACTTTTCTAACAACGTAACATGTACTAATTTTCATCAATAACAAACTGTTAAAAATAAGATATTGTAATGGGCCTGAGGCTTTTTTACGAAACGTGATTGATGAATAGATGCTAGTAGACGGCTATATTCTCCATAAATCCTCATTTAATTTCATCACACACACAGTCAATACTCTAGTTAAACAACCCTTGTAAGTTGTTTAATGAATTGTAGTTCTTTGACTTTTGATGATTTGTAAAGGTTTCTTGTATTCATGAACCCTTTTGGCTGCTATGTTTTTTGTTTTAAAATGTGATTTCTACGACTAAAAATAGGTTTTTTCATATCCACGTACATTCATTCTGGAAGATGATATCATATTGTAATATGCCATCCATTTTCTGTTTGCTGGCCTAATTTTGGTGAATTTAAAAAGTCGTAATTAAGCCGTTACTTGATCAATTTCAGAAATTCAAAGTCAAGTCAATGTCAAATTGCTATCCCATTTGCACGAATCCAGAAAGTTGCCATATAGCATTTCAGTCAATCTTTAATCTTCAATCTGTAGATGTAAAACTCGATTTCAGTATGATGTTAATCACACATCCCAATAATCTCATTAAATTCCTGATAGATATTAGTTTTTTACATGGTTTTATGGTCATGGTTGGAAAACTATTTAGAATAACGTTTCATATTTAATAAACGATATGTAGCTTGCTTCGATATTCAGTCAGCTGAATTGGTTGGTTAGCAGTATATCTTAATACGACAAGTGCTAATGTAAATTACTGTTTCTTGGATTCTTGAAAGTTGCAAGTATACGGTAAGATATTTAAAGTATAGAGTCATTTTACATTTTGATATAACCGTCAAATATATCACAAAGCGATGTTAAAATGTAATTTGATTAAGACCATTTGTTTTCATTAAAGGCATTGATAGACATTAAAAGGAGAGTGCTTAAAATATTTGATATTTTTATTTCATAAAATGATGTATTAAAAACGGAGTATAAAGATTAAGATTTATATTCGTATTCTTTCACCTGCGAGTATTATTATTATATGCGAGCTCTTTTATTTACTGTTTTATTAAATTCTATTTCATAATTTCTGTTGTTGTAATGGTTTGTACACAAATTATTGTATAAAAATTGCACCTTTCTATTGAGGGCGCTTGATATAGAACATTTAAGTAGAAATTTTGGAAACATCATTTTATTTGAATGTCATATAGTAAACTTTTTGTTATATTTTTTGCAGGCTGAAACAAAATGAGTTGCAATTTGAAAAATCAATACAAACAAACCATCATAGTTTTCCTGTTTATATTGGTTGTGTTTCTTGGTATAATCACCTACCAAAATTGTGAGCTCAAATCTTATGTTTATACCCCGGAATCTTCTCTAGAAAGATACTATTCCTCAATGGATAATGAAAACATTCGCAGGCTGTTCCACCCCAGACTGACAGCAGAGGAACAAGAAACTTTAAAGAACCTTGTACTTTTATTCAAAAGCTTGCTTTCAAGGGATATAACCTACTTTATGTATGGAGGAACTCTTATTGGATCATATAGACACCATGGTATAATTCCTTGGGATGACGATATTGACGTAATAGTCAGCTTGAGTGACAGGGCCAAGCTGGAGAAGATCCTGAAGACTCAACAACAAGAATTGGGAGTAAGAATATTTAAGATGAGAGAATATCTTTGGAAGTTGTATTTCAAGTCATCACCAGCAACAACCTTTGGATGGAATTTCCCCTTCATTGATGTGTTCTTTTATGATGAAAATGAGACACACATTTGGGATGCTGACAACGTTTTTTATGAGAGGGGGTTCTTGTTCAGTAAAAACATTGTTTTTCCACTGAGGGAAAGTACTTTCATTGACTTTACTCTTCCAGCTCCCAGAAACACTCGTTTATTTCTTGGTCAGACCTACAACATCAGTGAATGCAGGCTGCATCACCTCGACCATAGACAGGAGACTGGTCTTGAACTAATTATTTCAGTTCCGTGTGAGTTTCTAAAGAAGACTTACCCTTTTGTGGGCAGATCACTGGAAGGCAGAGAGACATTAGAAAAACATTTGAGTGACTGATGTCAAGTCATTTTTGGAAGGAGCATTCTCAACTTTTATGATTCTCAAACCAAACACTGTTGCAATGAAGCATGTGTGGTAAAACAAACACCGAATCTTAATCAAACTTCTCCCCTCGCCATCACTGGATGTGCTTTTGAAAGCTCCATCAGTGTTGTTCCTGGTTGGGTAGCTAAGGGGGTCATTTGGACATTATTTTAGCAGATTGGGCTCTTATAATTTGGGGCTATGGTCTTGTTGAAATAAATAATCGTCTGCCTTGTAAAATCTTCCTCTAACAGAAGTAATAACCCTATGATAGCTAATCGATATGTAATTATTTGATATTTGATGATATCACACTTGAGTTTAACAACTAGGATATTTTGTAATGAGATACACTGCAATAGAACGGTTAACCTTAATATTTTTGCTTCACCTGATTCATAGGTTTTTTTAACCGAATAAACACAGAATCTATCCCAAGTGTATTCTTGTATCAGATTTAAACATTTGTAAAACTGATTAAAGATACAAGTATCGTTTGCGTGCCGAGAATATTTTTCTTTTTCTCAGGGAATGTTGACATATTTGATGTCAGAAGAAACACAGAGATATTTTATTTATCATCAATATCATTTTTATACGAAGTCATGAAATACAACATCATACCTCGATAAATTGTCGCCTTCTGCTATATGTCATTTATTCACACATGTCAAGTTTAAGCGATGCTTGTTTGTTTTTTTTGTGAAAATCACAAAGTGATGGTAATGCAAACACATTTCTAAATGGAATGTCGGACATTTAGGGGCATATACACTCGAATTCCAAAAATAGGTTTTCAATATGTGTTTTGGCCAGAATATTTTCAATTGCCCGTGAGTGTAAAGTGGTGATAAAGCAATTTTTTTCTGAAATTGACAGCTGTCCATCGCTTGATATTAACTTATCTCAGTATCAAAAATGCATTTTTTAAACCATAATTTAAAAACTTGAAATAACAATTTTGAGAAAAGGTCTAAATGTTTTCAGTTATCAACTGCATTTGTGGTTGTTGAATATTGGTTGTAACAATGAATGACAGAAATTTTACAAACACAACTATTTGTCTTCTTCATTTTAATTTCTAAATTCGCTAATATCTACAAGGTTTCGAAATTTGAAAAAATGTGTAAATACATTAGTCAAAAGTTTGTATACTTGCATTAAAATTCATTTTACATTTATTTCAAGTGCTACTGTTATACCAAATAAATTATTATCATCTGCAAAGCATTTAATACACAAGTGGACAATCAATCCGAATGCTGCAAAGGGAGCTCACTCTATTCGGTAGACGTTTTGTTATTTCGTGGCGGTTGTTCCCGTTTTGAATATGTTAAGTTTTCACAAACTTGATGTCGGTATAATTGCATTGGTGTTGTGAATAAATTATAGGTAAGTGTATACCGCATTTCTATATAACTCATATGATATTCTGGCCTGCTAAACTTTGTCGGGGCTGTTTTGATCAAACGTTACAGAATGACAGAACATGCCAACAGGAAATCGTAACTGTTATCAATGACCGAGCGTCTTGTATTTCACCAGTTTTGACAGACTGCAATCGTTAAGCTTGTGGAAAGTTTGAATAAATTGTATAAATAATGTACATACAACCCATGATGGCTTTTTTTCTGCATATCCGACACAACAGCACTATTTGAGAACTAGTTGTTGCTAGGCAACAAATGAATTCTTGCGCATTAGACAAAGTAAACAGAGCACCGTATAACCAAACTCGGATTTTTTACAGTAGCCAATCAAAAACGAGTATTTTGTACATTTATGGTAGAATTAGTGATACACAGGTTTCGGCCCAATCATGATGCCAGGGTATGTCTTGCAGCTCTACTTGGAGTCTTAAGCGATGTTTGAGCAGGATGAGACAGCGCCTAAAGCACTACATTGCGATATGGTTTGAGTCAAGCACTTGTCCAAAGGCATTAATTTTACAAAGCTTATGCATTGATAACATAAAAAACATTTAAATCCTCATTTAATTTCATCACACACACAGTCCATACTCTGGTTAAACAACCCTTGTAAGTTGTTTAATGAATTGTAGTTCTTTGACTTTTGATGATTTGTGAAGGTTACTGGTATTCACGAACCCTTCTTTTGGCTGCTATTGGTTTATTTTAAATGTAATTTCATCGACTAAAAAATTGGTTTTTAAATTCCGAGTACATTCATTCTGGAAAATAATACCATATTGTAATATGACATTTATTTTCTGTTTGCTGGCCTAATTTTGGTGTATCTATAAAGTCGTAATTAAGCCGTTACTTGATCGATTTCAGAAATTCAAAGTCGAGTCAATGTCAAATTGCTATCCAATTATCATGAATCCCGAAAGTTGCTGTAATGATATGTTCGGGTTCTGTGTCGGCTCTCCCGAACCCAACGTAGTAAACGCTGCTGTGAACCTGCATGTGCATTGCATGTAACCGCGTTCGCGTTTGTCCTTGTACTCTTCAGTCCTGTATTAAATGTTGTGATGTCAACTACTGTTCTTGTGGTCTCTCGCGTGTTGTTCCTTAATGTTACAGTTGCCATATAGCATTTCAGTCCATCTTTAAGGATAATATAACTGTAGATGTAAAATCGATTTCAATATCATTTTAATCACACATCCCAATAATCTCATTAAATTTCTGATAGATATTGTTTTTTACATGGTTTTATGTTCATGGTTGGAAAACTAATTAGAATAACGTTTCATATTCAATAAACGATATTTAGCTTGCTTCCATATTCAGTCAGCTGAATGGGATGGTTAGCAGTATATCTTAAACCTATGACAAGTGCTAATGTAAATTACTCTTTCTTGGATGTTTGAAAGTTGCAAGTATACGGTAAGATATTTAAACTATAGAGTCATTTGACATTTTGGTATAACCGTCAAATATATCACACAACTATGTAAAAATGAGTTTTGTTAAAGATCATTTGGTTTCGTTAAATGCATTGATTTAAAAACTACTTAAAAATATTTGATATTGTTATTTCTTAAAATGATAGGTCGAAAACGGAGTATAAAGATTAAGATTTATATTTGTAATCTTTCACTTGCGAGGATTTGCTCTTTTATTTACTGTTCTATAAAATATTATTTCATAATTTCTGTAATTGTTGTAATGGTTTGTACACAAATTGTTGTATAAAAATTTGAACCTTTCTATCCTGAGTGCGCTTGATATAGAACATTTAAGTAGAAATTATAAAAGCATCATTTTAAATGAATGTCATACAGTAAATTATTAAGTTTTGTTCTTTTGCAGGCTGAAAAAATGAGATGCAATTTGAAGATTCAATACAAACAAGCCATTATAGTTTTCCTGTTTATATTGGTTGTGTTTCTCGGTATAATCATCTACCAAAATTGTGAGCTCAAATCTTATGTGTATACCCCGGAATCTTCTCTAGAAAGATACTATTCCTCAATTGATAATGAAAACATTCGCAGGTTGTTCCACCCCAGACTGACAGCAGAGGAACAGGAAACTTTAAAGAACCTTGTACTTTTATTTAAAAGCTTGGTTCCAAGGGATATAACCTACTTTATGTATGGAGGAACTCTTATTGGATCATACAGACACCATGGTATAATTCCTTGGGATGACGATATTGACGTAACAGTCAGATTGAGTGACATGGCCAAGCTGGAGAAGATCCTGAAGACTCAACAACAAGAAATGGGGGTAGGGCTGTTCAAAAAGAGAGAATATCTTTGGAAGTTGTATTTCAAGTCATCACCAGCAACAACCTTTGGATGGAATTTCCCCTTCATTGATGTGTTCTTTTATGATGAAAATGAGACACACATTTGGGATGCTGACAACGTTTTTTATGAAAGGGGGTTCTTGTTCCGGAAAAACATTGTGTTTCCACTGAGGGAAAGACCTTTCATTGACTTTACTCTTCCAGCTCCCAGAAACACTCGTTTATTTCTTGGTCAGACCTACAACATCAGTGAATGCAGGCTGCATCGCTTCGACCATAGACAGGAGACTGATCTTGAACTAATCATTTCAGTTCCGTGTGAGTTTCTAAATAAGACTAACCCTTTTGTGCGCAGATCACTGAACGGCGGAGAGACATTAGAAAAACACTTGAAAGACTGATGTCAAGTTAGTTTTGGAAGGAGCATTCTTAAAAATTCTATGTTTCTCAAATCAAACCGAATCAGCATGTATGGTAAAACAAACACCGAATCTTAATCAAACTTCTCCCCTCGCCATCACTGGATGTGCTTTTGAAAGCTCCATCAGTGTTGTTCCTAGTTAGTCAGCTAAGGGGGTCATTTTTGGCATTATGTTAGCAGATTGGGCTCATTGCAATGGTAAAAGAATCCTTCTGATAATTTCCAGGGACATTAAGCCAAAAAGGTGGGTAAGTTTCACCAGCGTCCCCTCTAGGAACCACATCATTATATTACCATGTTGTCATGTTGTAAATAGATTCATAACTTATTTGAATATAAATCCAATTTGACTGCTACTACTGCTATTACGTGGACAGATCATGACATGAGAAATTGTAATGGTATAAACATATTGATCACAATAATCTTATCTACTCTACTTTAATGGAAATTGTAACAAGATAAGCACTCATAGATAATAAAGATATCGTATCCTGAGGGAAATAACATTTCGAGCGGCCCCCTTCTACTACAAAATAACAATGAAAGTGGGCATTTGTTTTCATTATCAGAATACTAAACAGGAGTGTGGTTCCGACTTAAAAGCTAAAAATGAACGTTGGTTTTCATAAATATCATAAGACTTCAGTTAAAGAAGAAATAAGTCACAAAGAAACTATAACATGATTACTTTGTATTAAGATAATAATTAATCATATAATTAATCATAACTGCAGGGTTACTAGTCAAAAAAAGAAATCTTATATTTTCTTTTTTTACTTATAATGATATCAGACTCCACATTGAAAAGAGCGTTCTTAACAATAACCTCCATTAATTCATTTATATTTCAATACTGTTAACTATTCACAATCATATACTTCAAAAAGAGTACTAAGATACTGAATGTGTACGACATTCAAAGTCACATTCTTATCATAGCTAGGCAATTCAATGCATGCTGATCAATAGTCAAAGCATTGTTTCAATAGTGGAACTACAGAAATCAAAGGCTTTGTTTCAATAGTCGAACTGCAGAAGTCAAAAGCTTTGCTTCAATAGTCGAACTGCAGAATTCAAAAGCTCTGCTTCAATAGTCGAACTGCAAAAGTGAAAAGAGCTCTGTTTCAATAGTCGAACTGCAGAAGTGAAAAGTTTTGTTTCAATAGTCGAACTGCAGAATTCAAAAGCTCTGTTTCAATAGTCGAACTGCAAAAGTGAAAAGCTTTGTTTCAATAGTCGAACTGCAGAAGTCAGAAGCTTTGTTTCAATAGTCGAACTGCAGAAGTCAAAAACTTTGTTTCAATAGTCGACCTGCAAAAGTGAAAAGTTTTGTTTCAATAGTCGAACTGCAGAAGTCAAAAGCTTTGTTTCAATAGTCGAACTGCAGAAGTCAAAACATTGTTTCAATAGTCGAACTGCAAAAGTGAAAAGCTTTGTTTCAATAGTCGAACTGCAGACTTCAAAAGCTTTGTTTCAATAGTCGAACTGCAGAAGTCAAAAACCTGGTTTCAATAGTCGAACTGCAGAAGTCAAAAGCTTTGTTTCAATAGTCGAACTGCAGAAGTCAAAAGCTTTGCTTCAATAGTCGAACTGCAGAATTCAAAAGCTCTGCTTCAATAGTCGAACTGCAAAAGTGAAAAGAGCTCTGTTTCAATAGTCGAACTGCAGAAGTGAAAAGTTTTGTTTCAATAGTCGAACTGCAGAATTCAAAAGCTCTGTTTCAATAGTCGAACTGCAAAAGTGAAAAGCTTTGTTTCAATAGTCGAACTGCAGAAGTCAGAAGCTTTGTTTCAATAGTCGAACTGCAGAAGTCAAAAACTTTGTTTCAATAGTCGACCTGCAAAAGTGAAAAGTTTTGTTTCAATAGTCGAACTGCAGAAGTCAAAAGCTTTGTTTCAATAGTCGAACTGCAGAAGTCAAAACATTGTTTCAATAGTCGAACTGCAAAAGTGAAAAGCTTTGTTTCAATAGTCGAACTGCAGACTTCAAAAGCTTTGTTTCAATAGTCGAACTGCAGAAGTCAAAAACCTGGTTTCAATAGTCGAACTGCAGAAGTCAAAAGCTTTGTTTCAATAGTCGAACTGCAGAAGTCAAAACATTGTTTCAATAGTCAAACTGCAGAAGTCAAAAGCTTTGTTTCAATAATCGAACTGAATAAGTCGAGAGCTCTGTTTCAATAGTCGAACTGCGAAAGTCAAAGGCTTTGTTTCAATAGTCGAACTGGAGAAGTCAAAAGCTTTGTTTCAATAGTCGAACTGCAGAAGTCAAAAGCTTTGTTTCAATAGTCGACCTGCAGAAGTCAAAAGCTTTGTTTTAAAAGTCGAACTGAATGAAATATCATTTAGTGATGTCAAGCAGGTTTTTTGATCTTTCTAAGGTATCACTCCTGCTGTGGACCAGCTGTCTGGTAACTGGGAGTCTTTCTCTTACCATAATTTCAATATAATTACAAAATGGTTTTGTTACACTTATTTCCGCGATTCTGATTGGACGAGAGCGCTCAAAAACCTGCTGCCATTTCTCGATGAATGCAGAAAAATTTGCAACCATACATTGTGCATTCATTCCTTGTGACGTCTCAATCACCTGACACAATAGTCCGATTTTGACAATTGCGAGTTACGTTCTGTTGCAAAGACAGATATAACATATCTTATCAGTTCCCACCTGCGTTTGTAACAAGTAAATACATTCCTCTCCCTAACACAATCCATACAATCACCGGAAAGGCTGCATTTTAATAAATACGAGCCCTCAAGCTTGTTCGCAACGAGCGTCTCGCAAACGAAATTAAATCTTCGGCCGTTTTAGTTTATGGAGTCTCAATTTTGATTCAACTTTGTATTGTTTTGTGTAACAAACCACAATCTCACGACATTGATGACAGATTTTTTTTAAATAATTAGAAAAAACTTTGTTAAAATGTTTATTTTGTAATTATAAGGATTGTTTTACATGTTTTGTGCCTCTATCGATGTATACAAGTTGTTGCTGTTATACATCGATAGAGGCACAAAACATGTAAAACAATCCTGAAATATATTATTCAATTTACCACACGGAAGGGCCCTTCTCGCAGTTATATTGATGGTGATTTTTGTTTCATTTTTAAAAAAAGGCATACACATATTATGTCTTCCAAAGTAATAATCGCCGGATCAAATCGGTGTTTGAATTTAATAATCGCATTTGTTATCATAACTGTGCAGTTATCAAATGGCCCACGAACGCTCACCTGTTTGACAAGTTTAATCATTGAGGAGGTTGGATACAAAATATCGAGGTATTAAGAAATAGCTAAATTTTGTCTTATTTTGTTGAAAAATATGTCTTGAATCAAATTGTGTCATAGAAATACCATGTCACCACAGTTTTTGTTCGAAAAAGGGCCCACCCGTTAGGGCACCCAAAGATGAAAATATAATAATTTAAAAAGTCCTTTTCAAGATAACTTTTGAATATAATTGTTATTTAAATGTTTTTCTATTAAGGCATTGCAGTATGGGAATAAACTAAGTCAGAAAAAAAGGAACTTGAAAATAATATGAAGTAAATTCATACAATTTTTTTTTGTATAGTTATCTTTGTAAAATATTATTCTTTTATGAAAAAAATTGATTTCTCGTATTAAGATTGTTTTGAAAATTATATATTTTATAGTTAATACACACTAGAATAAGATTAGAAAGAAAAAACAATATGTCACCAGGGGATAACAGAGATATTCACATTCAATTTAGCCACATCAATGAAAATTAACATCCAGGGGAGATAACTCTTCATTGTCAACATTACCCTTTTTAGAAATTTTCATTAGAACTTAAGGTTAATTAGTGAAATACATTTTATCATAAAACAAATACTTATGTTCACAAATATAACATAGTCATTGTTTTTTTATTAAACTAAATCATTATTTAATTGTTTATTTTTTTTATCTCACACTTTCAGTGAAAAATAAACAAAACAGCATAAACTTTAAAATAGCACAATCTGACTGTTGCGGATGTGCAGTAACAAAGGTATCCAACCTCCTTAAAGGGACAGTAGCACGTTTTTAGGGGGAATATAAGGTGATGTCAGGAAAATGAAAATAAATGGTTCCAATTGAAAGACAATGTATTTAAACTAAATGAAGCAGTAATAATTCGACTATATAATGCAAAGTTTAGCCATGCGACTCCTTTTTCTTACACAAAATGAATTAAAGGTGTTCACAAAATATGGCCGCCAATGGATTTTATGTGAATCCTCATACTTTGTCCTCTGACTATGGGTGATTGGCTTGTGTAATGAGATTTTTGACGCTGTCATAATAAAACATTTAGCATTAACATACAATTATCAGTGAAAATTTTTAAATATAAAATTATCAAAAAACGTGCTACTGCCCCTTTAATGATTCCTGAAAAACATTCATCTGACTGGCTCTTCAAATAGAAAGTGGTTCTACTACAGAAAAAAGGCAAGATATTTCAAAATTAAATTAGTTTACATAATAATTTCAAAAAAAACCTCTTATGTTAAACAGGTATTTTTAGGTCGTTCTTTGCCTTTGTGTGTGAGAAATTGAAACGCTCAATGATTTACTCTATTTATGTGAGAACACTTAACATTACTTAATTATCAAAATTGGAAATCTGGAAGGTTTGTGCCATTACACAGCGAACACCAGCTTTCAAATACATTTTTTTAAACATTTCTACTTGGCACAAGGCATAAATAAATAAATCCCCATACAAGAGTATACCAATAAACGTTTCTGAATAAGGCGCTCTAAAAATATTCCAAAGTAACTTGACGTGATCGTAGGGTGAAAAAGGCTTTTTTGGTCTGCTTTAAGACGTCCTGCATCTACATCTGAACCTCAATAAGAAGTATATGTCAATAACATCTTTTATTTCAAAAATATTCATATTTTATTATTTGTTTATGATTTCTAAACATAAATCCCAAAAGTCTTGGTTCAAAAGGATATTTAAAAGACGATGTTTCGCCACTAACGTGTTTAAAAGGTACACATTAAATACTCAATACCAGGATGAGTACACTTATGTATTCCTATTACTAAATAATCGATCTATTCATAGACATTATCAATGATATTATGATATTGTTTTTTATTCTGAAACATTTATATCAATCCAATTGATATTTCAATTGTGTACCAATCTAAATAAATTTAGATCAACAGGTTTTATATTAGGCCATACTGTTCAACATCATGACAAAATAAAAAATCTGTTGATCTTAATTTATTTAGATTGATTGTTTACATGACGTCTTAATGTATCATTCTTTCCTGTAATACACCATTAAAGAGATTTATGAATAACATACGTTACCGCAAAATGAGGAACGTTTTGAAGTTATTCAGCAGACCCAATATCTTGTCAATCCAACAAGACCCAAATCATATTATGGGATTTAGAGTTGCCTTTAAACAAATGTTGACATAAATTTGTTTCGAATTCGGCTCTGAGTTTCAGTTGATTAATTTCGATCATCATTCAAAATTTTTATAATGGCAGCTTGACTAACATGATAAAAGTGATAAAATCTATTGAATGATGGGAATATCTATCTAAGAGAAAAACCCTTATTTGTTTTTCAATCATTGCAAAAAATACACAGAGGGGGAAACAAACAATACAACATTTTGATAAACGTCAGAAAACAACAAAAAGGCTATAGAGTTAATGTATTCAATAAACAAATGTTTTGTAAAGAGAAATAAACATAAGGTACAAACAATCTATAAAGATATTTAACAGTTTTATAAAAGAATATTTTCCAAGATGTTAAAAAATCTTGAAATATGGATATCAAGTTGATAAAAGATATTGTTGACATAATGTACCCTTTTAGAATAAAATATGTTGACGCATGATTGATGCAAAAGGTCATTAAATATGCGTAAAAGTAATTTTTCAATTAACTTTGCTATCGATAACAATTGAACTACCAATAATTTTATCTTTTTCTTGAAGTGCATAGAAAAGAGCTGAGCATTGAATATTAGCACAACATGTTTTGCATGCATTCTTGCTGTAAATTCCTGCTGCTTAATATGATAGTTGATAAATGAAACATCGTACAATATTTACACCAATAAGGAAGATCACCATGATGATAATGATGATAATGATGATGAAGATGATGACGACGACGATGATGATGATGATTATGATTATGATGATAAAAGTGTTCAACAATATAAGACTGATGGTGATGATGATGATGATGATGACGACGACTACGACGACGACGATCATACAAGTGTGCAACAAAAGATGAAACATGCTATTCATAAACATCATTCCAGGTATTAAATATAATAACAGGACTGATTTTGTGATTTGATACTTCTGCAAGAGATAAACGTTTACGAAAAATGTTATCTTGCAATTGAAGGTGAGGTGTTTGTATTTTCAAGTCGTATAAGTTGCCGCCATACGTGTTATAAAGGCCATTACCTTCAGAATTAACATTGAATGAGCTCCCAAGTAGTTTGTACATTTTGATAACCTTTGAAGACGAAGTTCAAAATAGCATTAGGGCTGCGCTAACGAGTTTATTGATTAAATGATTGCAGGTATTTCAGACTATATATTTTTAATCGCATCGAATAACTTGAAAAACAAAACATGTTAAAATGTTAAAACAACCCCATCGAATTGGAATTCTAAGATAAGAACGTCACAAAGACATAAAAAATAGCAAATCGTTGTGTCATTTGATTCACAGACAGAAAAAAAATCAATGAGATAATATTGCGCATATTTAAAGTATGCAGATAGTTAGCACATGATGAAAGATGCCACTTCAGGTATCTCTATGGTTCTCCTAAAAGTGTTGTCATTCAGAGAACAACTTAACCACCAAACCGAAGACAGCCAAGGCAATGATCAAAGACAGAATGTTCTTTCCGGTCCTGGTGACGATAACTTTATCTACCATCTCTGTAAGCTTATCAAGAAGGTGTAAAGATAACACAAACGCACAAAAGGGCCTGAGTCCTTCTGAAGCTCGTATCTACTTCCTGTGTTCCAACAGATGCGCGGGGCTTTGTGGGTTGGAACGTTTCCGGCAAACAGTGTGTGCGGATTTCTGGGTCCGTAATCCAAAGATGGCTGTCATGACTCAGAAAGGTACGTATACCATTAAGCATTAGGGAATTTCAGTTTATAACTTTTTTCTAAAAAGATACGAAAATTTAGTGTAGATCTGATCCATAGCATTCAAGGAATTCGATGTTGTACAAAATGATGTCGATTTCGTATGAGCCTGGATTTAACAGAATTTAATCAGTTCCTATTAACATTATAGAGTAAAATCGATATGGGATTATGTGATGACATGCGGGACATAATTCACCTTAATGTCACGGTTTTAAGGTATGTACCTTAATACAACTCTTCAAAAACCCTGTCCTATCAACTTCCGGTACACTGCGAACTCGTTCGCTCTTTGTGACCTCTACTGGTTCAATACAAACGAAAATATGCACTAGAATGACGTTCCATATATGTATTGTGTTATAACCATGTATTAAAGTTCACATAACCACAAACATAATTCACTATTTTCTTTGGAATATATGAAAGTCTGACTACAATATTGGATAGTGCGTTAAAGGTAGCTACTTATATTTGTTCAGTTTGGTATTGAAAACCGTTTTTGAAAGCCACCTTTGATGGGCCGCTCAGACCTATTTGGTCACAAACCAGTGAATGCATGACTGGTCCCTTTTGTGACGTCATAAACAGAATCAGCCGATAGATAACATCTATCGTAACAATACCACAGAAAAAAACCCCAATAATTAACGATTTGCAGGAATTCTTTTCCACTCAGTAAGATAAATCATTTGACGACGTAACACTACTAAGCATTTGGTGTAAAAAAGATATCCACATCAATGGTAATTAAACAATTATTTGGGCGGTATTTCAGTTGAAATAAAGACGCTTTACTCTGTATAGTCTGTTTATTACGTCACACCCGCGCGAGTTTTATGGCTCCTAACCCAAGTGGGGTCTTACTGAAAGGCTAATTAAAGGTGTTTATTGGAAACATTAACAAAAATCAACTGCATTTTTTATTTTGTTGGAAAATCTTTGAACGAAAATCGAGAAGTGGTAAATTCGAAGTTAGTGGATGTTTTTAAAACATTACATTTATCAACCAGGATGTCTCTTGAATTTCTTTTTCACAAAGGTACCTCCAAACCGAAAAGGGAATATTTTAGCGTCGTTTACGTCAATCGATAAATATCAAAACTGTACATTTATCAGTATGTATATAAGTTTGTAGGATAACTATATCTACACAATAGTAGACACGCCATGATGAATATTAGATGATTAATTTTGTTCAAGTTTCATACAGGGGAGGTTAGGGTCTAAAGTTACACCGAATTCCAGAATCTGCGTTTAAATTTTTAACAAATAACGCTTTATTTTGTCAGTTTGACTAATATTTTCGTGATTTGTGACAATGTTTCTGAAAAAGTTGTTTAGATTTAACGTAGAAAGTTATAGCCCTAAAAGTTCTAACGCGGACATTTATTTTTGACATTTGACAATTATTAGTTAAGTAAAATCTCAACAGTATATAACAAATATATAAGTATCGATTATTGTTGAGTCCAGATGACAGACAATCTTAGTAACTTTAGACCGCTATATATATGTGATCAACAGCATTTCCAAAATACTTTTTATCTTAATTTATTTAGATCGTATTACTGACACAGGTCTTCTTTGGGTTTTTTTAAATCTACAATTACTTCTTTGAGAGGCATTTTAGAAGTTGGAATGACAATAATGCTGAGGAATATATGGATGACCACTTCTTTGTTCATTGTATGCGACGTTTCGACACAGATCCTTGTGTCGTTCTCAAGCAGAGGAAGCGTAATAAAGTAGGGGCAAAGTAGGATCTGTGTCGAAACGTCGCATACAATGAACAAAGAAGTTGTCATCCATATATTCCTCAGCATTACTACAATTACTTGTTTAAACATTCCGGTTTTTTTACAGTGTATGTATATATATATATTGTACGAATAATGATAACGTATTACTCATTCTACTTCATACACAGCGCTTCTTCCATGCCTTGATATGTTGGTATGTTATGGCAAAATGCTCATGAGGCATATAAACTAGTGTAAAAAAAACGCTACCAACCAATTCACAAAATAATTCAATCCACGTGTGGTTGACATGACAGAAACGTGGTTACATAATTTCTTTTGAAGCCAACTCACTTTGATGTAAAATTTTGAAGCTTTATCTTTTCATATATGCGAAAAAAAATCTTCACAAAACGATTTGGAATCTTCGAGATAGCAGAGTGAAATTTAACACTTTATCTGATTTTGAAACGTTCTACATCATCAACGAATTAATGCCAAATAAAGTGCATTATGTCGGTATCACCGTTTCCCAACAAATTACAATTACAAATTGATTAATTCCAAACTAAAACGCCGACATTCTGAATCTCTCCAAAAGATATTTTGAAACTGCTATGTATGCACCCCATATTATGTGTTTGAACAGCCACAAAATCAAAAGTATCTGTTACTAGAGAAATAAAATTGTGCATTCCTTATCATAAAACATATCCTTATCACATATATTCAAAATCTAGTTGTCTAGTCATTTGTTTTGATTATGTTGGTATAGTAACATTTCTTTTTTTTCTGTTATTTTGCACCAGGAGCATGTATTACCCGGAAAAAGGACCGTTGAGATATTGCTCCAGACAGACAGACAGACGGACAGACAGACATACATATTTTTATCTAAGTTGAAGTCAGACCAAAAAGAAGAATCCAGTTGACGCAAGCGCACTTAAGATTCAGACAGTAGCTGTACTTTTATCAATTGATGTGAGGAATTTACCAACATTTATGATAATATTACTTTCTCTACTGTAAAAAATGCAGCTTAAGTTGTTCTTGTTGACAGAACTGTGGAGAAATAAACTTTCAAATAAAACAAATTGGAATCTTTGTATCATTTACAATCAAAAAGCATGTGAAATTCATCTTCAATACAATTAGTGTTGTGCATTATGCATTAAGAACAGACGCTGCCAGAATGTGTACATTTTTTTTCCTTTCCGTCCAAATGCCTAACATAAAGTTGCCGCACCTAAACTTTGCTAAAAGCGATTTAAGATAGGGAGAAATATATATTGTAAGATAGATTTCTACATGTAGAAATAATTGTAAGGAAACAATCAAAGTTCAAGAGATTGCTAAAAGCTTCTTGCATATTGGACGAGCTTTGTGGGTGCATTGAAACTGACACAAAAAGAAAAAAACGTCTCCGTTATTGACTAGCCGTCATCCATACCAGATCTTTTGGTTGGTAGATAGGGTATTGGACGAGCTTTGTGGGTGCAATGAAACTGATAAAAGAGAAAACGTATCCATGATTAACTAGCCGTCATTCATACAAGGCCTTTTGGTTGGTAGATAGGGTATTGGACGAGCTTTGTGGGTGAATTGAAACTGATAAAAAAGAGAAAACGTATCCATGATTAACTAGCCGTCATTCATACATGATCTTTTGGTTGGTAGATAGGGTATTGGACGAGCTTTGTGGGTGCATTTAAACTGATAAGAAAAGAGAAAACGTATCCGTGATTCACTATCCGTCATTCATACAAGGTCTTTTGGTTGGTAGATAGAGAGTATTGGACGAGCTTTGTGGGTGCATTTAAACTGATAAGAAAAGAGAAAACGTATCAATGATTCACTAGCCGTCATTCATACAAGATCTTTTGGTTGGTAGATAGGGTATTGGACGAGCTTTGTGGGTGCATCGAAACTGATAAAAAAGAGAAAACGTATCCATAATTAACTAGCCGTCATTCATACAAGGTCTTTTGGTTGATAGATAGGGTATTGGACGACCTTTGTGGGTGCATTTAAACTGATAAGAAAAGAGAAAACGTATCAATGATTCACTAGCCGTCATTCATACAAGATCTTTTGGTTGGTAGATAGGGTATTGGACGAGCTTTGTGGATGCATCGAAACTGATAAAAAAGAGAAAACGTATCCATAATTAACTAGCCGTCATTCATACAAGGTCTTTTGGTTGATAGATAGGGTATTGGACGACCTTTGTGGGTGCATTTAAACTGATAAGAAAAGAGAAAACGTATCAATGATTCACTAGCCGTCATTCATACAAGATCTTTTGGTTGGTAGATAGGGTATTGGACGAGCTTTGTGGATGCATCGAAACTGATAAAAAAGAGAAAACGTATCCATAATTAACTAGCCGTCATTCATACAAGGTCTTTTGGTTGGTAGATAGGGTATTGGACGAGCTTTGTGGATGCATCGAAACTGATAAAAAAGAGAAAACGTATCCATAATTAACTAGCCGTCATTCATACAAGGTCTTTTGGTTGGTAGATGGAGAGTATTGGACGAGCTTTGGGGCTGAATTGAAACTGATAAAAAAGAGAAAACGTATCCATGATTAACTAGCCGTCGTCCATACAAGGTATTTTGGTTGGTAGATAGGGTATTGGACGAGCTTTGTGGGTGCATTGAAACTGATAAAAAAAGAGAAAACGTATATACATGATTAACTAAGACGCCTTAACATGATTAGCTGTCATCCATACAAGGTATTTAGATTAGTAGATGTAAGGTATTTGAGTTTTTCTTTGGGTGTATAAAACTGATAACAAAATATGCAAAAGTAATTCCATGAATAATAACTGCCATCATTTGGCATGGTAGATATCAAGATAGTGTTGGAGCTCCGAGGATATATAAACGCTGATGCAGCAAAATATTTCTTCTCTTTCAGGCTGCAAAAGTTTCAGCAACCGCTTCCATGAGTTCATGGGTTTCGGTATAAAAGGTCATAACAACAAAGGATACTACATGAAGACCATGAAGCGATGCAAACAGCTGTGTATCAGATCCTTTACCTTCCAGTGCAGATCCTTTGAGTTCCAGCACCATTGGTCTTCTAAGTACAAGAACTGTCATCTATCATCTACCATATACATGGAGGTCCCAGCAAGCATGCGCGACCATGGACTTCCGAACGGATGGTCCTATGTGTCGAGGGCCTGTCGAGAGTACTGATGTGATCATGAGATGACAATTATCGAATAATGATGGAACAAATTGATGTCATCAACTTTTTTCTTTTTAACTCACTAGGCCTAAAAGGCTCAACTGGCTTATGGAATGACATCATTTACAGATTTGGTGACCCTTTAGATTCTTTACCCCAATTTTTCGATTGCAGATTTTTCAATATGCCTCAATATGGTTACTATACGTGGCCCCTAATAAGGGCTTAATGGGGTGATTTCTTAAAACAAATTTGCTTTTTATTCTTGAGAATTCCAAAAAGCATAGAAAGCTGAAATCTTGTCCATAGATTACTCTGATAAAAGGGGTCACCATTGGTTTATGAGGCTGGTGAGACTTACTGGTTCTCTATATTCTTATCCTCGAAATTGATAAAACATATGTCACGGTTATTCTCATTACCAGGAACTGGCTCAAATATTAAATGTATGATTTAAATCTTTTTTTTAATTCTGTTTTGATCTTGTGTCGTGTGGTTTGTGAACGTATTAAGGACATACTCTCCATTCAATTAAGATTCCTTATTCGTTTGCTGGAATACTCCAGAAAATAATACTGGAATATCTTGAAGACTTATGGGATTTTTCCATGGTGATAAACACTACTCTGGGATAAGTACAGTTCCAACTGAAATCATCACGGTGCGCATGAACTAATAAACTTGGTGGCTAATGTTAAATTGTTGCCAATTTTAATATACTTTATCTTTGATTTTTTGTAAAAAAAATTTCTAACTCGGTATTCTCTTCATAATATACGTGTACTTAATGATAAAGGGGTTGGGTTTGTTTTGTTTTTTGATAGAGTGGTATCTGGAATTTATTAAAGTCATAACTTAAAGTGTTATCAGGATTTGAGCTTATCGGGGACAAAATGCGTGAGTTTGTGAAAATTAATTCATGAATTTTTTTTCTATGGCAGATCAATAATTTATTTTGAAATGAGGGAAATGGTGTTGATATTAATGATAGCCTTTAATCCAGAAAATCTGACATGGACAGCTATGCAGGAATGTTGTCTTTTGTCCCTCTGTGACAGAGGAATTCTTCACCACTTTGTAATCATGCCCCTCAGTCTGATTAGAATCGACCGTACTTGTCTCTATCGGGGCTCGAACCAGCCAGAACATCCTCTCCGTCTGAGAGGAAAGCCGGGCTGGTTGAAGTTCAAACCCCACTAGAAACAATATTTTATACACTTTTTTCCTCGAATCACAGTCGATTTTAATCAGACTGTCATGCCCCTAAGTCTTTATCATTGCCTTTGTGAGTTGCTATGGGTATGGTGTTATTTTGAGGAGTTGGTCATACCATGGACCCCAGATCATCTGATAGTGATCTGTTCAACACACCTATGCCGTGCATTGATCTATACTGATGCGCAAAATGAACTTGATGTTAGTTGAATGGTCCCAACTCGAAAACGACAACTGCAGTGTAATATTGTACTTTGAACATGTCTTGTAGCAAATATGTACACTAGAGATGATTATAAAGGGACAGTAGCACGTTTTTTGATAATTTTATATTTCAAGTTTTTCACTGATAATTTGTGAGTGAATGCTAAATGTACTATTTGGACAGTGTAAAAAAATATGTTTTACACAAGCCAATCATCCATAGTCAGCGGACAAAGTATGGAGATTCACATGAAATCTATTGGCGGCCATTTTGTGTGAACACCTTTAATTCATTTTGTGTAAGAAAAATGAATCGCATGGCTAAAACTTTACGATATATATTTGAATTATTACTGCTCCATTTAGTTTAAATAAATTGTCTTTCAATTGGAACCATTAATTTTAATTTTCCTGACATCACCTTATATACCCCCTAAAAAGGTGCTACTGGCCCTTTAAGACGAATCGATATTGATTCGGAAAAGCGAGATATTTTTGACGATACATTTGCTGTAGGCGTGTAGAAAGTTGCAACTTTTAATAGAGCAGCATATCGAAAGGTGAATAAAAAAATTATAAAACCTATATGAAACCAAATAAAGTGTCCCAACCAGAGTTGGTTTACCCTTTACAAGTTTTACAAGTTTTATAAGACAGCATATTTGAACACCACGAAGCATATTGAACAATATATGTTACATAAATACAATCATTAGCAGCCCCGTCTAAGGACGGGGCTGCTATCAGTTTTTGTGAAGTTTCCATCGCCGCCGCCGCCGCCGCACTCGTACTACTAGCTATAACTTTTTTCCACTAAGCTTTCCAGAACTCTTATTCATACCTTACTACTCATACCTTGGGGGAACGATTTTGACACATTCACTTTCAAGGTCAAAGGTCAAGGTCACGAGATATATGTATTCACTCTAAGAATTCCTTGTAAACGCGATAACTTGAAAAGTTTTTGTGCTATGAAGCTCTAACTTGGTATATATTATCCTTGGAAAAGTTAAAAATTTTGAAAAGGTTTTGGCTACAATCCGTCAAAGGTCAAGGTCACAGCAAGGTCATGGCGTAAGCACGTTTTAGCGAAAATGCTTTATTTTAACTACGATCACTTTTAATCAATACATGATTGTTATACTCAATAAAAAGTGTTCAATGATTGTGTGACCTTGAAGGTCAAAGGTCAAGGTCATGAGATATGAGTTATTACAAAATGCACTAAATTTGGGTATAACTTTATCCCATTTAGCTTTTCAGAACTCATGAACATGTCTAAATGTTAATACTTCCAGGGAATCATTATGACATGTTCACTTTCAAGTTCAAAGGTCAAGGTCACGAGTTATAAAATCACCACAAAATTCTTTGTAAACGCGATAACATGAAAAGTTGTTGTGCTATGAAGCTCTAACTTGGTATATATCATCCTTGGAAAAGTAAAATATTTTGAAAAGGTTTCGGCTACAATCCGTCAAAGGTCAAGGTCACAGCAAGGTCATGACTTAAGCATGGTTTAGCGAAAATGCTTAATTTTAACTACGATCACTTTTAATCAATACATGATTGTTATACTCAATAAAAAGTGTTCAATTATTGTGTGACCTTGAAGGTCAACGGTCAAGGTCATGAGATATGAGTTATTGCAATTCCTTGTAAACACAATAACTTGAAAAGTTTTTGTGCTATGAAGTTTAGATTTTGTATATATTATCTCTTGAGAAGTACAAAATTTTCAAAAGTTTTGGGTACGAACTGTCGAAGGTCAAGGTCTCAGCAAGGTCAACATATATGGAGAAAATGGATTAATTTAATGTTTAATACTTTATTTCATTACAATAATGTTATACTCAATGAAATGTGTTCATTGATTGTGTGACCTTGAGTGTCAAAGGTCAAGGTCATGAGAAAATTCCCAATTTGGTGAGGCCTGTAAAAGGCGGAACAGGGTAAGGCGAAACCCCAAGTTCCGGGGCTGCTCTGCTTTTGCGGTATCCGGCAAACGCTAATCTAGTTTGACTTTAGACATGATAAATTTGAGAGATGTTCATGTACTCTGAAATGAGTTAATTGAAGAAGATCAAACTATTGGTCACTTAATTATTTTATTTAGAAGTCTTGTTTGATAGGTGCGTTTCTAATGGTTAGTGTTAAAAAGGTTTTTGTGTCTATTAACCGAGTCGTTCTGTTTGTTAACTGACGGGCAGTAAACCGCTACCCCTTTAAATTTCACATTTAAAAAATTCAAATACAGAATCTACAGCTAGCCCCTTTTAATGACATTTTGCAGAACACATGGTACTGCGGTCACCAGACTGAAGCGATACCATCAGGGTTGGTGCAGAAAATTTCCAGAATTTATGATATACTACTGGTCTCGACTGGTCACTGGTTGCAAATTTTACTGACGCTTCAAATGGACATTGTATGGTTGGAAAGACCCATCGTAGTCTGTCTAACAGCCCCTGAAACAAAATATCTTTAAAGACCCACACAAGTCTATATTATTATAGCAAGTCTAGCTCACTGCAGTTTCATGAAATGAACAGCTTCAGTGGGCTCCTTTCAATTTTAATAGTAGAAAACTGCATTTAATATGTATTTTCATTTCAGAGACTAAAATTTAGTCTAGACCCATCGCTCTACATGGGCAAGCCCATCGCGCTAACATCAAATACATTGATTGATGAATTGTTATTATGATGATAAAACGTTATTGACTCAAAATAAAAAACGATAACATTAAAGGCCCAATTGTGTAATATAACGTTTCTGAAACATTGCCGCTGTATTATCAGTAGCCTATCTGTTATCTTATCCATACTGGCAAATTCAACTTTTAAATCCTCACTTGTGTTCTCAATAGTTTAAGCTACATCGCATTTAGTACATATATATCAACATATTTCAAGTGTTGCATTTTAATCTCCAATTTAAAAAATGTTCAACGTACTCAATAAGTGACACATATAACCATCGACCTATCTCGAAAGGGAGATACGGCTTTTGCGCCCGCGTTAAAAGCGTGACTGTCAGTAAGTCTATTATAATTGAAAAAAGCTCATGTGTGTTCTGTGGTTCTTTATTTATCTCTACGGCCCTGTGTAAATCATAAAACTGAGTTCACACCCCAAATGTCAACATCAACTTGTCGAGGTATATGTGCGAACTCCGCGCCGCTTCTTTGGGTTGACCCCCGGGTTTTGTCATGGCGAGATTTAGACTAACAATAATTAGTCTCAGAAGTATTTTGTTTTTCAATATTGACAATATTTTAAAACATTTCATGTGTAATAACAAAATGGTGAGCTTTAGACTAACATTTAGTCTTAGAAGTATTTTGTTTTTCAATATTGACAATATTTTAAAACATTTCATGTGTTATAACAAGATGGTGAGCTTTAGACTTCCATTTAGTCTAAAAAGTATTTTGTTTTTCAATATTGACAATATTTTTAAACAATTTTAATGTATTATAACAAAATGGTGAGCTTTAGACTAACAATTAGTCTCAGAAGTATTTTGTTTTTCAATATTGACAATATTTTAAAACAGTTCATGTATTATAACAAAATGAAGCCCAGAAGATGCTAAAGCTATGCGTTCTAGACTTGCTACACTTTTCTAGACTGAGTTGGTCATCAATTAAATATTTTTGCTCTAGGGTCTGGATGACAGACTAGATTAGCATGGGTGTTGTTCGTCGACATAAACATAGTGTCCTGAAATGCAAATTTTAATATTCGGATATTTTTTAAAATATACATTTTTAAAACGAAAAGAGATTTCTCCAACTGCTTAATCAAACTATCAAGTCCTCTTTTTGGCTTTCACTGGTCTTTATCTTATTTTAGTGTCTTGCTGACAGACTGGCACATACCCTCATTGTCAACTATCTGTGAACCTTAACCCTCTCGCCTCCATTGTCCTCCCATCGAAACTTGCCCCACAAGTCGTGATCCCATGAAGAATGTAACCCAGCATGCCCACTCTTATCTCCCCCTCTGTTTCAATAGATTGCACCACACCATGCGTTATCTGTTGAAAGGCTACAAGCGCCAAATTCAATAACAACATTTCAAATGAAGTTGGAATTGAACTTGTCAAGGTGTAATTTCAAGTTTAGAAAGTTAATTGTACAGTTTTAAATGTAATAACACGTTTTGAAAGTTGCATCTTATAGTCTAAAAGATGAAATTTGATTTTTTAGTATTGAATTTTGACTTAAAAAATGTGTTGGGTTTTATTTTTCAAACGTTTAAGGTATTCATTAGCTCATCAGGTTAAAATGGAATGCTCATTTATTAAAGAGGGTGCGCCGGTGATTTTTGGGGTCGGGTCACACAAAAATAAGACAGCCTTACGGGGTGGGTCTTAAATGATTAAGACAGATTCTAGCGTAGGGGCCATACTGAAAATATCCCCCCTCCCCCTATAATAATTGACCAGTCCCTTACCAACTCTAAATATTGTCCTTTTATTTGACACATGCAGATCATCGTAGTCATGCCATAAATCTTTCTTCAATCTGAACCTGCCTCCCCCCCCCCCTTACCAACTCTAGATGTTGTCCTTTCAATTGGCACATGAACATCATCGTAGTCATGTCATAAATCTTTCCTCATTCTGAACCAAAGCCTGTGGTCCTCAAATCAAGCCAAGCGCATTATCAGGGGGAAACTTTGTCCGAGTTGAGATCAAAGACTTGCAGTCGACACGCAGCTGCCTGCGGGCGCAATAATATGTTGACCGAAAATAGACGTCCTATCTTTTTTTATGGCTATATGTCAACGGGAAAATGTTTTATTTTAATATGCATTGATTCAAATGATATTCTGACGTAAAGCTTTTTTTTAGTTTCTCTCGAAACACATCTAGTCATATTAGGAAATTGTACATGTGTCTAAAAATGGACTTACAGATGTTTTTAATGAATGTGTTCGTTTATTTTTGAATAAATATCTAAATATTCGCGTGTGTTTATAGACAAATTGATATGTATATATATTGATTAAAACTAAGAAAATTCAACTTTTGCTAAGGCTTTTGAAAATAAAGTAAAGGCGAAAGATGCTTGCAATTACATCCATTATCACATCCACCGAATTCCCATATATGGCATATAAATTGTTTGTAAAATATTTACAATTCTGACCACGCAAGAGAAATATTTGATGGTCGTCGAAATCTGTCATCATTTAGTAATTTTTCCATTCATAGTGTCAAAATCACGTCAAAGAAAAATTTTTATTTATGGAATCATTAGGTTTCCACAGCCAATGACCTGATGACAAACCAGTTCCACTAAAGCCGCTTTTTTCAAATTCTGCATTGCAGACTTCGACTAGAATGCAGTGATTTAAATGCACATAAAGTGAAAAGATCCATATCGGATGATCAATCATGCAGTTGTGGTTCTTCCTGTGAAGACACCACTCATTATCGGTTACCTCGGTTACCCAGGGTTTTCTATATGTTCCGATACTCTCTATATGGTATAGTAGAGAGTATCGGAACATATACAAAACCCTGGGTAACCGAGGATGTACTACCATAAGAGGCACTTCATTTTATTTTAAATATGGTTATAACATGAATGACGCTATGTATGGAAACCTTAAACTACCAGAATCTGTAAATCTTTGCATAATCAACGCAGTACATGATTTTATTACCGCATCAAAACGATTTACTCTATTTTGAGTTTTAAGTATTATAGTCTTGCCCTTTATTGAACTAACACACGTTGGAATAAGAATGATTATATGCATGCTCATGTTGTGATCTTGTGCTTGTTATTATTTATACTTTTGTAATCGTCGCATATATTATGTTGTTATGGAGAGGCATTAATATAAGCCATTGGCTTGTTTGCCAATCCAGTTTCTGTATATTTATAGAAATAAATATGTTTAAAACATAAAGCCGCTGAGCGCTGGGCGAGACAAAAAAGCATCCGTTTCCGAGTTGTCAATTTCAGGCGCCACGTGACCAGTACTGACAGACGCACGAAAGTTACGTGCAGATTTGCACCTGGTTGGCTTTGTCCACAAATAAAGTACCCTGCCAAAAGTGATTCATAATAAGCGAAAATTCCTTAGACTTCCATTTTGATTGCCTGTTGCAAGAATATTTTTTATTAATTTTGAAAAAGATATGTTTAATAGGTTTATTACACACAACTGGGGAATCATCCCAACTACGCTGACGTTATTTTCTTTCTGTTTTCAAAGATTGGTTTTGAATAACGACTGATTGAGAGACACATTTACAAAATTTAATTTAATTGTTCCATGCATGGCCGCCATGTTAAATCTGATAAGTAACTGATATTTAATCTTATCAATACAATTCGGCCAATGAAAATTACTCTACCAAAATGTCATTAAGGATGTAACTCAATGTGAATTCGAGAGTGATGACTCACTTTTGTCCGGCAACTTATCATTTCCGATCATATAATTATTATTAACGACTTTCAAGTCGCGCATTTCTTTCCGTGATAGGCCTACTTGAACTTTGGCCGGGTTTTCGAAATGACAAAGTATTTTTGTATGTTATATTTGGAAAGATGTTTAAATTATCAAATGCTATTGTTTTTTTTTTAATTGTCGCTGTTGTTGAAGTGTAAATATTTGTCAAAAAATATTCATATTTGGAGGTTTTCCTCAGTACTGCTTGTAAACTTGACATTTTAAAGATTTTAAAAAATTATTACTAAATATTCTATGGTCGGGTATTAAATCGATGTGCAAACAGCATTCTAATAATTATATGATTATTTAACAATCAGAAAATATCTTTAAAGGGGAACTTATTCTTTTCTTAAAATGCTAGAATAGTGCAACAAAGCCTGATGAACTACAGAGACCACTGTCTTTTACTATTTAATTATGTAACTTAAGTCATAAAAATGAGAGAGGACGGTTAAGTGGATTACACAAACTGAATCATCAAGCGTTAACAAGCTTTATTGAAAAAACGTTATTGAGAAAGTTTATCCCCGGGAGACAAAATGAGTTTGTTCTTAGATTCGATCTTATAATGACCTATGAAGACTCAGAAGTAGACATGACACTGTTTCCAAAATTAGGCAATCTAGACTTCCAAAATCTAGACGGGCAATCCGATGTTAAGTCAGTGTCTACATCTCAGACTATATCAAGGTGTTGAGTTTATTCATAAAACATATGATGTTATATATAATTCTCTTGCATTAAAAAATAATTCGGAACAAAAAATACAACCTTGATCAAAAAAGCAATTACTACCTTTCTGGTACATATTTTTTATCATACTTATAAAAATGGATTTACATTTATTAAGTCAGGTAAAAACGACAATTTTCTAAAAGCGTTTATTGCAGAAACATGATCAAATAAAATATAACATGTTTCAAATATATAAATAACGGTAGTAGGATCCTAGGAACAGAGTTATTTGGTAGTTATCTAACCGTCGACTCGTGAATTTACTATTTTTCTTTTAGGTCGGGACATTTTATTTGACGTTGTTTGTTGCTAGGCATTACACCGTCAACTGGTTATTTATATTTCCGGGAAATATCAAATCAATAAATTGTGAATAAAACAAGTTGATACCAACCAAGTTTTTTTACGATTTGTGTATTATATAGGTTTACAATCAAGTATCTAAAACTGGCAAACCGTGCAATGAAATAACTTGATCTTTGACGCCACTGAACTACGTCGACGACAAACGATGAATACTTCATATGCGTCTTTGGGTCAACCATATATGACCTTGTGTTTGGTGATACAACATTACCCGAGGCAGTGGTACAAACACAAGTCAGTACCCAAACTCCGTCGTCGACCAACTCTAGACTAAGTTTAGTCTATGAAATATTTTAAATAATTACTGTAGCTTCCTTGTTTTATTTCATTCCATATGTTTATGCAGTCAATTTAAAGTTGCAGAAATAGGACCTAGACTGTATTAAAGGGGCAGTAGCACGTTTTTTGATAATTTTATATTTGAAAAGTTTCACTTATAATTGTAAGTTAATGCTAAATGTATTATTTTGACAGTGTCAAAAATCCCATTACACACACCAGTCATTCATAGTCAGAGGACAAAGTATGAAGATTTACATACAATCCATTGGCGGCCATTTTTTGTGAACACCTTTAATTCATTTTGTGTAAGAAAAAGGAATCGCATGGCTAAACTTTACGTTATATATTTGAATTATTACTTGTTACTTGTCTTTCAATTGGAACCATTAATTTTCATTTTCCTGACATCACCTTGTATTCCCCCTAAAAACGTGCTACTGCCCCTTTAAAGGCTCCACCAGACATTGAGACTTAACTACATTGTTCGGTGTTCAGTTGGTATCCTAGACTCGTATTAAGTCTCTGAAAATTTATAATTCTCAAATTATTATTTTATCAGAAATGAGAGAATTAGTTTCAGATCTGAACCGTTATATATTACAGTCTGAGTTATATATTAGACTAGTTACAGTAACACAAGACTGAAGTTTATAATATTTTATCCTCTCAAGGATCAAGACTAGATCTGCAGTGAAATTTTCTGAAATAACAATTTATCAGAGGTTCCTTGTTATTTTAGATATAATAATTTTTTTATCACTTTATTTCATTTTTCTTGGCCCGGGTACAGCATATCCAGTGTCATCACAAGAGAGTAATGCAATAAATTAACATAATCACATGTGTATACTTATACAAGTAAGTCATCTAGACAAAGAGTTTATGACAAGACGACCAGAAAGAAACAAAAGAATCGTATCTGCAGTGTGAGTAAGCGTTTGATTTATGCAATTGATAATTATGTTTTAATTTCGGCTTCAGACCAGAAAGGGAAGGTAATAGATTTGTAAGTTTTTGGGAGTAACTATATTCCTTTGTAAGCATGAAAATGAAAATGTGTTTTGTGTTTAACAGGTATCTGTCTCACTTTCGATCCATTCAAGTAAGTCTTGCCATAATCTTTTAACAATTGTGCAATCATATAAAAAGTGACGAATTGATTCTATTTCAACATTACAGAAAGTGCAAAGTGGGGATAAAATTATTATTTCAGAGACTTAATATAAGTCTAACGACTTGTCGGCGAGTTAGCCGGTCTTACACCGGTCTACAAGCTAGATTGTCGAGTGTCGGTCTCGACTCAAAATGACGGTATGAACGTCTAACAAAGCCTTTGACAAAATTAATGCGTGAGACGAGGGCGCGAGAGGTCATATATCAGACTGGCCATCTGTCGACCACGATTACGACTAGGCGAATCTACAAAGAAAAGCATTTTTCAGAGAATATCAATAGAATGCAGGAATTTTACTATATGTTCATCTAAAAATCGTTGACTTTGACACATCAATAAGTTTCGTTCAAGGAAGAAATTATAAAATCTACAGTGACTGTGAAATCTAAATGCAATTATGAATTTCTGTCAAGTTAATGCAGGATTTGATAATATTTCCCTTAATAATTCTAAAAATGTTGTATTTATATCATCAATAATCTTAGTTCAAGGAAAGAATTTAATAAGTGCATATTGACTAAATTTAATTATGAATTTCTGTCCAATTGATGCCGAATTTCAAATATGTCTTCCACGATAATTAGCAGCCCCGTCTATCAGGTTTTGTGCAGTTTCCGCCGCCGCGCACATACATGTACTTATGGCTATAACTTTTTTCTACTAAACTTTCCAGAACTTGTATTCATAACTTACTGCTTATACTTCGGGGGAACGATTTTGACATGTTCACTTTCAAGGTCAAAGGTCAAGGTCCCGAGCTATAAAATCACTAAAAAATTCCTTGTAAACGCGATAACTTGAAAAGTTTTTGCGGAATGAAGTTTACATTTTGTATAGATTATCTCTTGAGAAGTACAAAATTTTGGAAAGGTTTTGGGTACGAATTGTCAAAGGTCAAGTTCACAGCAAGGTCAACAAATATTGAGAAAATGGATTATTTTAACTTTAAACACTTTAATTCGATACATTAATGTTATTTTCAATGAAATGTATTCTTTGATTGTGTGACCTTGAGTGTAAAACGTCAAGGTCACAAGAAAATGCCCAATATGCTGAGGCTTGTAGAAGGCGGAACAGGGTAAGGCGAAAAAAACTCAAGTTTCGGGGCTGCTCTGTTTTTGCGGTGTCCCGCAAACACTAATCTAGTTTTTAAAAACGTTCTATTTGACAACAATAAGTTTCGTTCAAGGAAGAACATATTATAAATCTATAGCGACTAAGAAATCTAATTGCAACTATAAATCTCTGACGCACGGTGGCCTATTTCTCAGGCTTACAGGTCAGTCAGTCCTTTGAATCCAATTCATTGAATCCGTGAACCGCTTTTGTAAATATGTTCCTTTTCTACCCGAACTCTCCACATCTTGAACGTTTGTTCGTAAGTTTATTCAGTGTGAAAGCGATGCGAGCGTACAATTCTGAGTGACAATACTGTAGGTGATGATAGTTTTACCTTAACAAAACCATTTGAAAACTGAAAAAACAGTCTAGATTTATATGAAATAGTCAATTCTCTGGGGCTTCTTTTGTATTTAATAAAATAATCGTTTATGAGAAATATCATTTTCTGAGATCTATTTTAAAACGATAACCAGCTTTAAAAAAATGCCGTTTTTAAATTAAGTCTCCCAATAGTAGCCATATTTGCTTTTGCAACATTTGGAATATTTTTTCATTTGAATTATTTGGTTAATCAATCGTTAGCAAACAATGATGTTGTACTAATTTATAAGAAAAAAATATTGAAGAAATATTTTTATTCAAACCAAATTTTCTTCGTCCTGGATGAAGCAGGATGAAAAGAAGAACATTTTGTCTATGAAATATTTAAAATAAGTATTGTACCTTCATTCATACTATTCCAATGCTTTAGACTTTTCGTTTCATTTGTATTCAGTCAATCTAGACTTGCAGAATTAACACCTAGACAATATAAAGGCTCCTATATGCACAATGATGAAGAAGGACTAGGTGAAAAGAGACAGTATATACATAATACTAGTACATGCTACACTGGAGAAAGTCTGTCAGCTAGAACCTAAATTAAAATTAAAGCCCTAAGCAAGTCTTTAATAAGACTTGAGAGCTCAATTTTTGAAATTCTGAAAATGAAGAAATCTGTCACCTTTTCATTATATTTATTCAGTTTTGTTCAAATATTATATTTATTGAAAAAAATCATTTCAGAGTCTAATTGTTAAACTACACTTGAGATAGACAAGAGACCAGGAACCAAATAAAACTGGGTCGCCTCTTTTCATTGAATTACTTTGGAGGGATGACACTAAATTCTTTAAATCACTATGTGTTCTTGTCAGCATTCACATGGGCTCAAATTTAGCCAATGAGTATTTGAAGTAACTTCTTTAGCTTCATTAATATCACTTTATAACTTTCAACCTGTATTCAGTCAATCTAGACGGGCTGAAAAATAGGACATATAGACGTATTATAGGCTTCCATTAGACTGTCAAATAGCCCCTGAAACAAAATATCTTAAAAAACCCACTCAAGTCTATATTATTGTAGCAAGTCTAGCTCACTGCAGTTTCAGGCTAAAAATGATCAGCTTCAGTCGGCTCCTTTCAATGTTAATAGTAGAAAGTTGCATTAAATATATATTTTCATTTCAGAGACTAAAATTTAGTCTCGGCTTCCATATAAAGCACAGTCTTGCAACCCCTGGTTATAAGGACTATAATAAGGACTGTCTAAATCATTACCCCCCCCCCCCCCCAAATAAATGACATATTCATAAATCTGTTTATGGACTATATTGAGACGTACCCTGGCGGGGTTTGTTTTTCCTGCAATAAATGTTCATAGAAACAGTCTGTGTCAATTTAACTTCATAAACAGGCTAAAGATCTGAACATACAGATATATTACATCATCCGGTTTGATGTTTCAACCTCACGTGACCTATCCCGACTCCTGCTGGTTAACAATGGACACATCAACTGTAAACATGCCACGTGCAAATTAAGCTCTTTGACAACATCGACTCGCATCTGCAAAATCGTAACCATATGGCAAATGTAAATCAATGGCCTAGGCGGGGTTGACGATCAAAATCGCCAAAAACTGACATTGTGTCAAGAAATGGGCATATTGTAATCTATGGAGTGGAGTCATGGAGTGGAGTCGTGGAGTGGAGTCGTGGAGTCTTGGAGCAGAGCAGATTTTCATAAAACAAACAAACATTACTCAGTAGAATGTTTATAAACAGAATGGCGCTAGGACTCCATGAGTAATACATTTTATTTATTGCATTTTCTTTTAATTAGATTTTAAAACTGTCTCATTGCACAAATAATATTGTTTTTACTATTCGATAAAGAAATGTGACTTCAGCACAGTCTTCAGTGGGTAATGTTTTTAATTCCTTTCCTCAAAGCTCTGTCAGAGGCTAGTTTTGTTAGTTTTGTTAACATAAACATACTTGGCTAAAAGTCTGTATCTCCTGAGAAGGCGTGTTGAACTGTCACATATATTTACGGTATCACTCTACGACTGGCTATATAAGCTGAGGCAACTGAGAGCAAAGCATCAACGGCACATATTGCCTTCCACAAGTGATAACATGGAAACAATTACATTGTCAAATAAATTTTTAAAAAACCACATTCTCAATTGAGTATTATTTTTAACATATGAATGAACTTATTAAGAAATATATATTTGTACCAATTACACTATTGAACATATTGAATATATAGATTAGAATTATGTTATACTGCAAATTAATAATATACTAGTTTTACACCACAGACAAATCATGCTATATTGTGTTTAAAAACTTGTGAGAAATTTGTACCCGAACAGAAAAAATGAACCGTATGTGGGATATAAATGATAAAATGGAGAGAAAGCAATCTTATGACAATCCTCGGACTACCACCTTTATTAAAATGTAAAATTCAAATTTTAAAAATGGTTTTCTAAGTATTCTATCAGAGAATATTGTGTGCCTACAGGAAAAGAAATGTCAACTAACAGACCCAGTGTAATAAATAGGATATCTCCTTATCTTGTGCTTGTCTTCAGTGTGTCAACTCAATGAGGTCTGTGCCTTGTCACATGGGCTAAAAATTTGTTCATCCTGGATGAAGGAGTGGGGTTTAAGAGTCATAGGTCTAGATGATAAGGAGTTGACTGATAAGGAGTTGACAGACCAATATACTGGAACTTCCCATGGAATAGGGTTTATATCTGGGCTATGTTGCTGTTATGTTGGTTTATACTCCTATGACAATCGCAAGATTTCAGTGAAAATCTGGCAATTTGATCCCTCATTCTCACAGTCCCTGATTCATATTATTTTACCCACTGCAAGCCCTTACTGTAGTGTGATAGCATCTGGTAAAGCAAGTCTAGATTTCTTTCAGGTTCAGAAAATCATAAACAAGGAAAAGCTTATCATCTGCCCGTATCCGTGAAACAATCCAAGACTCCAAGACTCCAAGACTCCACTCCATAGATTACAATATGCCGTCAGCTTATTGTAATCTATGGAGTGGAGTCACTCCACTCCACGGCTCCACTCCACGACTCCACTCCATCACTCCACTCCATAGATTACAATATGCCCAAGAAATGTGGGTCAGTTGTAGGCCTACAGCTCTAATTTAGTATTTCAGTTCAACAGTAGAACTTTGTGAAGTTTGTCAGGATGATGTTCATTGTTCAAGAGATAAAAATCACTTGACTTGCTCAACAATGTGGCCAAGAGCATAGGCCCTTATAGACTTCACTCAGTCGCTGAAAACAAATCTCAAAACTATTAGATCTCTCTATTGTACGAAAGCCCGTTACCGCCAAATTGCAAATATAAAAAAAATATATAAACTCGTAATTACGACTTTATTTCTCTTAAACTGAACAGGTGCAGTAGAAGTCAAATAAAGACTTGCTAGGTTCTGTTGACGTCTATATAAGAATTTTGTTAACTATACACTCTGTGTATTCAAAAACCATATTTGACCGCTACAACAAAAAGTCTAGATTTATTTTTGAAATCATCCCTTAAAGGGGCAGTAGCACGTTTTTTGATAATTTTATATTTTAAATATTTCACTAATAATTGTAAGTTAATGCTAAATGTATTATATTGACACTGTCAAAAATGTCTTTACACAAGCCAATCATCCATAGTCAGAGGACAAAGTATTAAGATTCACATAAAATCCATTGGCGGCCATTTTGTGTGAACACCTTTAATTCATTTTTTGTACAAAAAAGGAATCGCATGGCAAAATTTTACGTTACATATTTGAATTGTTACTGCTTCATTTAGTTTAAATACATTGTCTTTCAATTGGAACCATTAATTTTCAGTTTCCTGACATCACCTTATATTCCCTCTAAAAACGTGCTACTGCCCCTTTAAACTGTTTTGTTTTTTTGTTTTACAGGTTTTGGATGAGTGACTAATATAGAAATATATGCATGTATCACATTGTATGCAACTAGGCATGTGCGACTTTATATTTTAACAAACGGGATATCATTAAAGGAATATTACGGTAAAGAGAATTGATTTTTGACAGACGAAACCGCGTAGAAACAGTGTATGAAAACCTAGTCTGTCCTGAAAATTAATTGGTCAATTCCTCAGGGGAAACAAAGAAAATGTTATAGTTAGGCCTACCAGTCCTGACCAAGAAGTAACCAGTCCTGGCAAAAAGTATTCAGTTTTAGGACTGGCGGACAGGCTATATTTCAAGCACCGGTAGAAACCGTAAAACTTACTAAGTTAATAACCTTCAATAAAAATCTTGTTATTGACTTGAGTGGTAGGCAATATATTTTCCTTTCAGATAATCACGCTATCCGGAGTATATATATATATATATAGTAGCTTGAGACTGACATATTTAAAGATCTTGATTCAAGTGTCGAGCCCAGTGGCCAACCACGTGTTCACCAAACGTGCCACGTGTGCCTTCGCTTCTCTCTCCAATCCATAGGCATCCGGCTTAAAATTAATGCCGCCAGCGATATTAATTTAGTTTATCTTAAGTTTTTGAGTTACTTTATTGGTACATTTTGTGTTTCATCAACTTCATTCACTTAGTAAAAAGTTGTATTTGTTCAATGGAAATCTAGGTTTGTGTGTCAATGCTCTAATGACCTTAACGACAAGTGTTTTGGAGGACAAAAATAGACTCTAAATCAGGTCGGTACCTCGTGGTCGCCCTCATCACCGCTCGTGCATCTTCCCGCGGGTTGCGTTTTAGCGATATGGTTTTTTTTTGTGCTTATTTTTTTTTATGTCGGAAATTGAATCACCTGTTCTAGCATGCTGGATATAACATGTAGAGAAGAAGACAGATAAAGTGATATTTAGGCCAATTAGTCATAATTTCAGTTAATCAATACGCGTATTTAAAACTTTTAAAAAATTACTTTTTAACGAAATTTTAATGAAATTATAATTGTGAAACAAATTTGAAATATGAATGTTCTAAAATGATTTCACTACGTTTATTTGTATTTCATATCTATCTGTCAGGCTAAAACATTCTGATTTTTTTATATTTATCTAATGTTTTGAAGACAGACAGACAGATTAATATAGTTTCTAAAAGTTTGACTTCTTAAACCATGACAGCCAATATTGAGGGCTTATGAGACATTTTACACTGTAAAAACATTATACAATATATACACAAAAGAAAGATAAGTAAAATATTAGCAGTGCACAATTTGGAATAATGTAATATATAGGTAGGCCTAAATGTTAGAAGCGTAAAAATACTTATATTACCTGCCTGAAGAAATTGGTGCGATAGAATTCTTGAACGAAAAGGGCAATTTTAGGGGGGAAAATTGATCCATCTGTTTGGGAGGAAATCTTCTATCAACATACGTTTACGTAATCAAATATGTTCAGTTGTAAATTTCACGATTTAAACTAAATAAGTCTAATCTAATAGTCGAACACTTCTGAGGTTAATGGTGTACATGTAACCTTTTGTAATCATCCGTTGCAGGCTTAATTATATCACAGCTGCTGCGGATTATCCGTAGACGTGGGGCTAACACAATGACCTATCTATTTGCATTGTTCTTTGGGGCATTGGCAAATGGTTAAAAATAGGACTGACTCTTAATTAATATCATCTTGCGAGAAAAGGAAAAATCTTGACTATTCAAATGCGTATTTATTTATTTATGTTGTATGGTTGTTTAGCCATCACATACACAATCCCTTTCAGATTTACAAAAAGAGAGAATAATTCTAAATGAGATAAAATTTTGAAGTAAATTTTGATGAAATTTATATTGAATGATTCCTGACATTTGTAATGTACATACAGCCAAACACATATACATGTACATTCTTCTACACCAAACTTATATCTACACATTCATCATGTAGGCCCTAACTGTGCCTTAGAACAAGATATTAGAACTGAATTTTGGGGTGGAATAAATTGCTTAATATTATTTGATAATGATGTGTTTTACGATAATATTACACAGTCATATTTTGCATAGGCCATTTATATATCATTATCATTAAACTAATAGTTATCACTTTTCACGCGCTTTCTCTCCGATATTATGTTTCAGATTTGGCACTTTTATGTTTTTGAACGGTTATGGCGTTTAGCGTTCTAAACTATGCTACAAAATATCAGTCATATTATTCGAATCGAAAATCAGATTTTCTTTCATACATTATTCTATGTTCGTCAACGCTTGAACGGATATTTATTAATTAATTGCTTTGTATGTTTAAATTAAAAAAAAAATGAAAAATAGGCCTATATCTTTATTTCTTAAAACTCTTAGATGAATAAAGTAGACTTACGAAATGTATTTGTTTTGTTTTGACAATGTAGGGACCCTGTATACATGTATATAGGCCTACACATGTTATGTGCCTGTTTTGACATAGGCCTACTTTAAAGAAATAAATACAATTCCGATGACAAAACCAGAAAAATGATATCGGCCTCGAATGGTATCTGCAATATTTTATCAAAGAAACTCTAAAAATGTATTTACAAACTAACAAAATAACGTTGCGAGTATTTATGCGCTATCCTTGTCAAATGGTCATAAAAGGCCCTAGGCCTATAGAAAAGTTCAGTGTCTCTTCAGACTCGATCACGTGAACGCAGCCTCAAATTCATTGGTTGGCAAGGACTTCCGCCAAGCGGGATCATTTACCAAGAAGTTATCAAGTTGCATAGACGTAGAATATAGCACTTGTAAGTTTCTCTGTTTGTAAGCAACAGTGGATCGACCTAGATTTTGGATTGAACTTAAATGCAATAGCTGTGGATTTTTTCTGTTTTGAGAAAAACATCGTGTTTATTCGTTTTTGGGGGAAACAACTCGTGTCCGCCATTATTGGACGTGCGTGTTTCAGATGTGGATGTGATTGTTTTGTTTTGGTCTGTTTGTGTGAAATTACATCATTTCGTGAGGGAATATTTCACTTATTTGTATAATGGGTGTATTGGCAAATCTCACTTATTGAAGAAACTGATACATGGAAATACTTCGGGACAAACGGGACGGAAATCTGGATGTGAATTTACATGTCACAGGAAAAGATAACTCGTTACTCGTGTCGCTTGCAATTGCATGTTTGTTGACGTTTGTCGCGAGACCCATCATCGTTTTCTATGAGGACTCAATTGGTTAACTAACATAAGAGGGAATCAACTGAAGTCATCATTCTAAAGGTTGAAATTTATTGTTACATTTTGATAATAAGCTCCTTTTCGTTTATGGACTAGAAGTCACTAAAAATTAACCTTTTCGCCCGATGCCATGTCAATTCGAGGAAGTGATTGAAACGAAAGTAGAATAATTAATAATTCTTATATTTGGAATGTATAAACTGTTCTTGAGATATAAACGCTTCTTTCAGCATTTTTGAGGCAACTGGTAGGTGATTTAATCTTAACATACGGACTCTGTCCAAACAATGACACTTCTAATGACATCTTGAATGGAGCATATATCATTTTCATGATTTGACATTTCCATTGAATACGAGTAATGTTTTGAACGACTGTAGGGAATCGTTTTGACATAATCAGGGCTGGTAATTTTTAGCTAATCAGCCCTTACTGTAGTTCTATTCATCAATGACCATCCAAGAACCTAAATTCTATGCATTTCAGCTGTTTTTAAAAATCACCATTGTAGTCCCTGCATAATAATTTCCGTCAATTTGTTTTCTTCTCATTAATCATGGATTTGGAAAGAAAATCTATGATGAGGACATCGGTCCCGCAATCGGAGACCCTTTTTATGGGGGCATTCGTGTTTCACAAACACATCTTGTTTGTATTTACTATTGACAGGGTAATTCACCCGCCATAATTGATCTCTTAATCTTATTCTTTGCTATTCTAGACTCAAATTGCTTTATGTAGTCGCAGAACACATTGTCAGAGATACGCTAACCTTTCATTCATTATTATCAATTTGTGCCTGTTTTTAATAAATTGTTCGCTAAGTGGGCTTGGTGACGTTTACTTCACAATGGTTGGTGACATGACCGCACCGCACCATAGTGGCTTTTTGAATCTCGTTTGTCAATCGTCCGTAATGATGTAACTTCAACCAATGAGAATTCAGGAATGTGTTCGATGTGAGTCTTGAAAAATTTGTTATTAATAGATAAATCTGGAGTTACGTTCAGCGGCGGAGTATTTTAGGATACATGTTCAATCCATTTTTGATGAATTTTATAGCGAAATTTGCGTTGAAGATTATTTTACACCCAAGAGATTGATCATGCCGGGTGAGTTACCCTATCAATAAGTATACAAAAGGGATCTCGGAAAGCAGGGCCCATGGACAAGGACTGTTTTCAGTCATTTTAAACATTCTGTTTTCTGAGAATTTGGTAGGTGCTAATCAAACACGCCATTAATCATTACGCAGATAAAATGCATTAAAACATCTACTTTTTGACTTTGAAGGCAATAAACATTACCACAAAATGTCCAAACACAACATAAAAACGCATAAAGAACCATTAAGTTGTGAAAACTTACATAAACTGCAGCTTTGACTTTTCGACTGGTCTCCTTAAAACTTGAAGTTGCACTCCTCGATAAATTAGTGTCTAATAAATTCATATCTTTAATTCAGAGAAACTAAACAAGCACAATGTCCGGTCGAGCAAGAGGACGAGCCAGGGGCAGGGCGAGGGGAGGCACGGATGCTCAGCAGGCTCGCAGACCCGGGGAGGAGGGTCAGAGGTCGGAGGTTAGTCTCGTTTGATACTTGGTGTTTCGGGAATCTTTTTTTTTTCACAACTAGTCTAAGAAACCATTAATATTTGTGTTTGAGCCTGATTTGAAGTGATTTCTGATTCATTCTGTTGAAAGGGTTATAGTTGTATGAGGAAAACATGTTGAACACATTTCCTTTGCAAAAAATAAATTTTTATGAATTTTTTTATTGTTTCATTGTGTTATTGTCTATTGTAACACACAAACATACAACATGAATGGAGGATGACATTAATTCTTAAAAAGTGTTAAATTCCTGGTTATTTTACCAAAAAATTCACACTTTCATATTTAGCTACTGCTAGACTCTGATGGATGGCATGATGAGTTATGCACTTATTGTTACAATTACAATTACAATTATTGTATTGTTCTATGGTTGCAGTCCGAACAGGCAGCCGCGGCACCACCCCCTCCAGCCGGGGCAGGGGGACCCCCACCAGCTAGTGGTCGGGCCTCGTACCGTGGGGGAGCCAGAGAGCCACGCCCAGGTATGGCAGGGGAAGTGCCTCATGCACCGGTGGAGGAGATCGCCGCCATGTCCATCGGTACCGGGGACGCAAGCGAAGTGGGGAGGAAACGATCAGACTTCAGATATACAGACTTGAACACCAGGCCAGCTCATATTGCTGATAAACGAGGTAGGCACTACAATGAATGTTCGTCAATATTGGAATATTTTGACTGTAACAAGTATTAGCTTAAAAGGCCTTGGGAACTTTTAACCCTACAGAATTCGAAATAGTTTAATTGCTATTATTTAACAGTGATATAATAAATATGAGATTGCTAATTAAGTATGAGGACCTTTATTGGATAGATAATTAGTTAAAATGCTTGTAACAACATGGACATGTAGTAATCCCTAGCGAGTAACTCAAAATATTTGTTATGAATAGCAATTTTTTAAACTGTATATCCTTAAAAAATCCAATAACAAATCTGCATTTGCAACATAGATTATTTGGTCAGACAAAATTGTAAAATTAGTTGATTTAAACGTGACATGTTTTGTTGTACAGGAGGTTCAGGCCGAGCAATGCCAGTGCTGTCCAACTTCTTCAAACTGGAGACGGCTCCTGACTGGATGTTGTATCAGTACCACGTAGACTTCGCACCCATCATTGAATCTCGTCGTCTCAAGAACGCACTGCTCATGCCTCACGTTGAGAAACTCCTTGGCAACACACGAGCCTTCGACGGAATGATCCTCTACCTTCCTCGCAAACTACCTCAACAAGTGAGACCAGAATATTTTTGGGGGGTTACTTGTGTCGGAGAAATGTTTCATTAAGTTATTTGCTTTGTTTGGCTTTCAAGCAGTTAAGTTGATGCTTTGACATTAATTTTTTTCCAAAATTGTTTCTTTATCTTGTGCTGTAAAGGCTTGAAGTACTAAATGACAGAACTTTAACTGTTGTTTTTGACAAAGTTACAATCATACAAATAAGCATCAAATTACCACACCAAAACCCCCAAAAATGCACATTTTGGTGTACAGCAGCAATTGATACTTTACAAAGATCTGTTATGGTGTCACACCGCTGGTTTTGCTCTTTAGCAAGCTATTTAACAAATTGGAAAAGATTTTTGTAAATATGTTACAAGTGACAAATCTCTTTAATTCTTACTTCATTGTCAACATTTGCCCAAAGACGCTAAACAATAACTCATTCTAAATTATTCAATTTCAGGTGACTGAGGTATACTCAACACGGAACTTTGACAACACCCAGATTCGTATCACCATCACACTCACCAATGAGCTCCCTCCCACCTCACCTCAGTTCATCCAGGTCGCCAATATCCTCTTCAGGAAGTAAGTGGTCCATCTTGAAACTTTGATTTAGAAGAATTTGTTCTTTAAATACCTAGCAAATCTAGTTGCAAAATATTTCGTGAATGGTTTAAAAATTCATCACTTTGTTCACTTTCTAGAAATTGTTTAATAAAAGTTAAAGAACAGTCTAAAAATTCAATACTTTGTTGCAATTATAAAGTAAAATGCTCCTTTCATTTAATCAATTTCTTGGTTAGATTGTCCTTTTCAGTTGATTTCATTTCCAGCTGATGGTCTTTGATTGTATGGTCTCTTTCAATGCACTTTTTAAAGCTGAGACGGAAATAATACTCTGTCAGTGTTAAACAGCAACCCCTCACTCAATGCCATGTATTCATATTGTTCAGTCTACAGCATGTTATTGCTTTTCTTCTGCAGATATCTTGCCATGATTGACATGAAGCAAATTGGTCGCCATTACTTCAACCCAACACTCTCGGTCGACATTCCACGTCACAAGTAAGCTCATTTAGAAACATTTGCTGCAAATTTATAGAAAGATTTCAACACAAGGGATTACATACTTTAGAACACTGTTTGGATGATACATATTGACCTAATAGTGAAGATGTTTGTTCAAGTTTGGGAGAAAAAGCTTAAAATATGATTATGAATAATACAAGATTGTATCATTCCAAGATTTTATAGTATGTTAAGTTCTATGAAATATATGTTTGATTGCAAATGGCTCTGCATATAACAACATATGTAGTGCTGTCTGTGTTTGTCATATTATGCCAATGCATTGATGCTGGGTTACATTTAAATAAGCTTTGTCCTGGGAACATAGTTTTATGTCCTAGTGTATGGGTAGTTGATTGGTATTAAGACCCTTAAATTGTCCATGTACAAATATCAACTTCTCTGAATGCATGTTTAGACTGAAGGTGATTCCATGCTACACGACATGGATCTAGGCCATTCTAGGGTATTATAAAAAATGCCTGAAAACATCCTTGTAGAAATATTAACATTCTCTGAATGCATGTTTAGACTGTAGGTGGTTCCAGGCTACTAGTGGTGTAACGATACAGGAAGGACGATACGATACGTATCCCGATGCATATAATCTTCTGACATAATTATTTTTTCACAAACTTTGGATTCAGTTAACTTTAGTAAGATTTTACTTGAAGCTTTTTTGATGTAAATGTAATATATTATCAAACTTTCAAATTTTAGAAAAGGTTCTTGTGTGCAAAATGAAGTATTTTCTTGATGTATATCTCAATTTGGAGGACTTACCTTGAGAATTTATTATTATACCCCCGCTACGACGTAGTCGGGGGTATATAGCGCTCCGCGTGTCCGTCCGTGCGTCCGTCCGAAATCGTTTCCGGAGCATTACTCAAAAACTATACCACTTAGAAACTTCAAATTTGGTATGGAACTAGCCTATGTGGTGCTGTGGTGCCTTTTAGGGGTTTCAGCTCAATGGTCCAAATAATTTTTGAAATTGTGACCAAAAACGGTCCGATTTTTGGACTTTGTCTCGTTTCCGGAGCATAACTGAAAAACTATACCACTTAGAAACTTCAAATTTGGTATGGAAGTAGCCTATAGGGTGCTGTGGTGCCTTTTAGGGGTTTCAGCTCAATGGTCCAAATAATTTTTGAAATTTTGACCAAAAACGGCCCCATTTTTGGACTTTGTCTCGTTTCCGGAGCATAACTGAAAAACTATACCACTTAGAAACTTCAAATTTGGTATGGAAGTAGCCTATATGGTGCTGTGGTGCCTTTTAGGGGTTTCAGCTCAATGGTCCAAATAATTTTAGAAATTTTTACCAAAAATGGTCCAATTTTTGGACTTTGTGTTGCATATATAAATACCAAATGACTTCCACACTTCAAATTTGGTATGGAAGTATACAGTCGAACCTCGGATACCCGGACTCCGTATATCCGTAAATCTCACCTTCCGGACAAAGATTTTTCAAACAATGTGTCTATATTTCTTAAGAAAAATTACCCAGTTAACCGGACGATCTGCTATCTGGACGATTTTCACCTGTAACCAAAACAAGGTTCGACTGTATAGTGCTGTTGTGCCTTTTAGGGTAATTCCAGGGTTCCCAGAATTTTATTCAAAAACTACATAGCCGGGGATGTTTTGAAGTGAAATAGTTTTTAGGGTTGCAAGATCATTGTGTTCAAAGTCATCATCATTCAACGAGTAATTTTCATAAATTTTCAAATTAATGTTACGTGAAGGCGGTCAAACTACAGGCGGGGGTATGTGAGCCGCGCTCACTTTTGCCTTGTTATTTTATGTATCCCGATACGCATCCTATGATACGATACCATTTATTGTGGTCCATGTATCACGATACGATAATGTATTGCCGTATTTTTGCACATCTACAGGCTACATGATATGGATCCTGCTGTTTGAGAATTAGTTCTAGGATATTATTAGATAAGGCTGAAAACATCCTTGTCGAAATATTAACAATCTCTGAATGCATGTTTAGATTGCAAGTGATGCCCGGCTACACGACATCCATCCTGCAGTACGAGAGCTCTGTGCTACTTGGTGCTGACATCGCCCACAAGATCCTCCGATCAGACACCGTCCTCGACATCATGTACTCCATCTACGAACAAGACAACCGCAACTTCTATGACATTGTCTTCAAGAAGTTTGTCGGATCTATTGTCCTCACCAGGTGGGTGAAATACTAACAATATCCCCCTGAACTAAAACCACCGATTCCCTATTGTCGGCTGTGACTAATTGAATACCTTGTGTAACAGAAATTAGGCCTAGCCTTAGAACCTTTTTGGAAATTGACATTTCATTGAATCTTCTTAATCTTCAGAGTCTAATGCATATCTTGCATTTTAAAAAGGTTAAGAATGGTATTTACTGTTTCGAGATGGGGTTCTTATATGATGAATAAAAATAATGTGACCTTAACATAACATGTTCACTCATTTAGTGCTGTTGTTGGTTTCCAATATCAGCTCTTGTATCTATTGGTTTTTTTTTACATTTATGAAACTTGTGGAACCCAGGTACAATAACAAGACATATCGAGTAGACGACATTGACTGGGACAAAAACCCAACAGACTCCTTCAAGATGAGCGACGGATCAGAGGTCACGTACAAGGACTACTATAGGAAGGTTTGTTCTCTCGCTACTTTTTTGATAAGGTTTCAAACTAGTTCTGTGATTTTATAGAGTTCTGTGATTTTATGGAGCTTTGTGATTTTATAGAGTTCTGTGATTTTATAGAGCTCTGTCACTGTGGCTGTTAGCAATAATTAGTTGGCAACTCAGAGTTGATTAACCTTGCATATCAATGTGGAGAATGCTACAAAATTTAAAAGATTTCAAATTGGATGATTTGAAGAGAAGGCACGTTACCGAAATACAAAATTGATGTGCAACGCAGCATGCATATTGCTTTCAAAAGTGTTAATAGCTGATAGTTTTAATAATTTGTCTATCTTCAGGTATAACCCATAACTTTGTGATCAAATTTTATTTTGCTTGTTTTCTTAAAGGAATTCATGTATTTCAATGTGTCAAATGTTCTTTTAATGTAAAAAAAAGGGGTATAATTTGTCAAATCCATACCTTTATTCCAGCACCACGAGATTGAAGTAACAGACGACAAACAACCACTGCTCGTCTCCAAACCAAAGAAGTCTGACATCAGGCGAGGACAAACTGAACCTATCTATCTACTTCCAGAGTTGTGTACACTCACAGGTAAGTTGCAAAGGAGTTAAAATGTATTGGTGACAAGCAGCCAATTGTCTAATACAGGGTTCAAATGGGTCGTGGAAACCTGGAGAAGTCAAGGGGAGATTAAAGGCAGTGAAAAGGTGGGAAATAGGATTATTTTAAGAAGCCATGAAAACATCGTTGATTTCGGCTTTAATTGACAATAATTTTAGAAATAGATGGTGTTGATATTACTAATTTCAAAGTGGAACCTTGTTTGGTTTGTCACAAAACATGTTTGCAGCATCCTTGTATGTCACGGAAATGTCATTGAATTAGTGTTGTTTTGAAGTTTGGCACTAATAAGACTTCCAAGAAGTGCTTGGACTTAGTCCGTTATTCAGAAACTTAGTCCGTTATTCAGAAACTTAAGGGGGTAAGTGCCACTTTCCAAACAACACAAATAATTAAGTCTAAGCATGAACAATTTGAGTAATGCATTTATGGTAAGGTTCACTGCACATTAATCCAGTAAAATTATTCTTAATTACAATTATTAACTTTGTTATTAAATTACAGGTTTGTCGGAGGAGGTGAGAGCAGACTTCAACGTTATGAAAGACGTTGCCACCCACACAAGAATCGGACCCGAAGGTCGCTGTAAAAAGTTGACAGACTTCATCCAACAGCTGAACGCGTATGTTGGCAACTAATATCAATATTGTTCCAATAATGATTTTGTCAATTTATTTTCGTGTTTGTGATTTGATCTGAGCTTTGACGTTATATTATTCAACCATTTCTTGATTGTTGTAAACTATTCTTATTAAGCTTTGAGAGAAAAAATTTAATCAGTGAATACTTTTACAGAATTGTGACTTCTCAATGGAGCTTCTTACCCCAATTTCATATGCTTTGAAACTTAAATGACGCATCTAATCGAAATTGAAAATATTGAAAAAAAATAAAGTAGCTGTTCAGCAATTAAGTATCCTGTCTCCCTTGCACTGTCTCTTAAACAGTAAATGTTTAGTTATTTTCCTGTATCATAACTTGACAATTTTGGTAAATGAGTAAGAGTTTTAAGCCTCTTGGCAGTATTTTAGCCATAAGCAGCAAATTTGGAAAATAAACCAAGTCGTGAACTTACTTGTTTTGTGAAGAGAGTTTAAGAGTTATAGAATATGTGTTAACAATCCCAAACCGACTGCCTTGTCTTCAGAGAGCCGAAGGTAGCCCAGGACATGGCTGGATGGAGACTACGGTTCCAGCCCGCGCTGCTACAGATCAATGCTAGAGTCGTCCCTCAGGAGAAGATCAGACAGGGCCAGGATGCAGAGGTGAGATTATACCAGGGATAATACCACTAGGTGAAATAACCTGCTAGTCTCAAGGGCTTTCTAAAGTTTTACCATTATATTATAATGGCTCTTTTCCTTAAAAGTTTTGTTGCAACTGGGGACACTGATTTCTCCAATCTTTTGGCTTTTTGTTATTTATGTCAAATTAATGGGCTATGGACTTTCCTTTGAATTAGCCAAAATGACCAATTTGTGGTAAAAAGTACGAACTGTGTAGTAGCCCGACATGTTTGCAAAAACCCCATTTGCTGTTGTATGTCACTAAAAATGCATTCAAATTTGATAGACCCCTCATTGAAATAAAAAAAAAATTAATTGCATGTAGGGCATAAAGTTGAGAACCCCACCTGTTATCTTATGAAATTGATAAACACGGCTATGTCTGTGTAGAAACTACATAACTAAAACTCCGAACACTCTCCTCGACAGGCAGCTATTTCAGACACTGCTTATACCCTATAAACCATTTAATTTTCATGACTGACCTTTATTTTACTTCACTCTTCAGCTGCACTACAAGCAAGAGGACGCAGACTGGTCGCGAGATATGCGAGGCAAGAAGTTGCTGGTTCCAGTAAACATGGACAACTGGGTCGTACTGTCCACACAGAGGGACACTGCCAATGCTCAGGATCTTGTACAGACCCTCAGTCGAGTTGGACCACCCATGGGCATGAACTTCAGGAAGCCAACCATGTAAGTAATTCTTCAATAAGAGGTGGTCAAAATGCAACTTAATTATTTAAAAGTCTAACTTGAGCTTTTATTTTAAGTGAATATCACCTGATCAAATGCCAAACTTGCAATTATTGTAGAAGAGATAAGAATAGATACAGTGATCAATCTACAGATTTGAGTCCAGGGACAAATTCTTGTGAGTCCCAGCAGATTCAAATGAGTCCTCCAAATAGCAAATAGCACCACATTAAAAAATTTTGCTTCCTAGGACACAGTATATGATTTAGAGTCCTTTCTAAACTTTATGAGTTATTGAAGCAGGACTTGGGGTAGATTTATCAGTGTAGATATTGTGATATAAAGGATGACAATAATCATTCAAGACATTCTGTGTGACCACATCCAGACCTGCCTACTTGTACACTTTTGGTGTATTTTGTACACTTTTGAGCAATAAAATACGACTATACACCCACTTTCTAAATTATACACCAATCACCAATTACTACAGGAGTCTTAAAGGACACTGATAAATCTGATAAGTGTAACTGATTTGACATGTTTGAAGCATTAGCCTTTGATGTACAGTATAGTGTGATGTACAGTACTTGTTATACCCCCGCTACGACGTAGTCGGGGGTATATAGCGCTCCGCGTGTCCGTCCGTGCGTCCGTCCGTCCGTGCGTGCGTCCGTCCGAAATCGTTTCCGGAGCATTACTCAAAAACTATACCACTTATAAACTTCAAATTTGGTATGGAAGTAGCCTATACGGTGCTGTGGTGCCTTTTCGGGGTTTCAGCTCAATGGTCCAAATAATTTTTGAAATTTTGACCAAAAACGGTCCGATTTTTGGACTTTGTTTCTTTTCCGGAGCATAACTAAAAAACTATACCACTTAGAAACTTCAAATTTGGTATGGAAGTAGCCTATATGGTGCTGTGGTGCCTTTTAGGGGTTTCAGCTCAATGGTCCAGATAATTTTTGAAATTTTGACCAAAAACGGTCTGATTTTTGGACTTTGTCTCGTTTCCGGAGCATAACTGAAAAACTATACCACTTAGAAACTACAAATTTGGTATGGAAGTAGCCTATAGGGTGCTGTTGTGTCTTTTAGGGGTTTCAGCTCAATGTTCTGAATAATTTTTTTTATTTTGACTAAAAACGGTCCAATTTTTGGACTTTGTGTTGTTTCCGGAGTATATATAAATACCAAATGACTTGCACACTTCAAATTTGGTATGGAAGTATACAGTCGAACCTCGGATACCCTGACAAAGATTTTTCAAACAATGTGTTTTATTTCTTAAGAAAAATGACCCAGTTAACCGGACGATTTGCTATCCGGACAATTTTCACCTGTAACCAAAACAAGGTTCGACTGTATAGTGCTGTTGTGCCTTTTAGGGGTAATTCCAGGGTTCCCAGAATTTTATTCAAAAACTACATAGCCGGGGATGTTTTGAAGTGAAATAGTTTTTAGGGTTGCAAGATCATTGTGTTCAAAGTCATAATCATTCAACGAGTAATTTTCATAAATTTTCAAATTAATGTTACGTGAAGGCGGTCAAACTACAGGCGGGGGTATGTGAGCCGCGCTCACTTTTGCCTTGTTTGAAAAAGTTTGTATTAAAATGTTGTCTCATATAATTTATTGTTTGTATACTTTGAATGTGAAATATACAAATTGAAACATACTTTGTACACTTTGAAACATCAGAATACACTTTGAAATGTTAACTATACACTTAGGACCGAAAAGGGGTAGGCAGGTCTGCACATCTTTTCATTTACTGTTGCATATTGAAAGCAAACTTCTATTTGGATATTCCAATAAAATTCCTGGTTTGTTTTCGGCCTGACTATAAATATACATGCAATTAAGAATCCAATATTGGTATCTTGCTATGTTAAGATCAAATTGAACAAGCAAGTATGTATTAAAGTTCTTGAAAAAGGTTGAGCAGTTTATTAGCTTTTTAGTGGTTAAGCTTTAGATATCAACCAAAGCTAACCTGTTGCAAGACTGAGCATGTGTCTACACAAGTTATTTAATTTTACCCAGGTGTCAGCTGCCTAACGATCGTAACGAGAGCTACCTGCAGACCATGAGGTCCCAGATCACAGAGCAGACGCAGATGGTTCTGTGTGTGGTTCCAAACAACAAGAAGGATCGGTACGATGCCATCAAGAAGTTCTGTTGTGTTGAGCATCCTGGTTAGTTGCTTTCTTCTTTTTATCGGGGTTTTGATTTAGAAATTCAGTTACTAAGTATCATAATTTCTGATTCCTGTTTATTTTATTGTTTATCTGAAAAATACATGCAAATTGTGTATTATTAAAATGAAGCGCTTGTTGTGTGTGGAGCAAATAAGTTGATTTTTGTAAAATTTTAAGATTTCATTTTCCTGATATTCTAAAAATGATCAAAAACAACGGGATGATATAAGACATTTTACTAAGAATTGTATCTATTAATGTGAAATGTTTTTGAATTTATGAAATGTAACGTTTCCCTCAGTACCAAGCCAAGTGGTGGTAGCGAGGACACTGAGCAAGAAGCAGATGTTGATGTCTGTCGCAACCAAGATTGCTATCCAGCTCAACTGCAAACTGGGCGGAGAAGTCTGGTGTGTCGAAATTCCTGTAAGTTTTCATTGACTGTCATGAATTGAATTGAAGATATAGCATCGTCTGAAATTATAGGCCCAATATATACTGTGTAAAATGCAAATGCCTTAATGAACTGATATTCAAAACTTGCCCAAAGAACAGGGATGAACAAAATATTACGAGAATGTATTTAGTTGGTTTTTGTCTTGTATTGTCAGCAACATGTTAATCCCTATTTAAATTTTATCACAGAAAAATTCCTTTGTATGGAATGTGTACAGTTTATTAACTTTCAAATAGTTTTGCATTTAGAACGTTCAGAAGTAAGTTTAGACTTTTGCAATAATATTCATGGATTTTAGAAACAAATGAATGTTATCATTATTGTATCTCCCAAAGCTGCATAATTGTTTTATTGATATGTGAACATATTTGTAGCTTAGTTTGAATCCGCTTGTAGTTCAGTCTTTCCCTTCTTGGTGTCATTGATTACCCTATGTGGTGTTGGTAATCTTCTCCTATACTTGTCTTGTCTAATATTTCCTCCTGTAGATTTTTCTCTGTCCTCCTCTGTACAAGTAACACTTTAACCTTGATGTATATTTGTATGTCTTGAATCCAATTCAACAATGATACTCTGAATGTTGAAAATTTTGGCAGTGTGTATTTGTTAGTCTTCTCTGACCAGAGGGGTTGTTTAAAAAAAGCTAGCCTTCTAAAAATTAAACGGGCCCTCCTGCAATGTTATTATTCAGAAAACCCACTTTTGAGATCACTTTTGAAACTGGCCAAATTAAATCCAATTAGAAATAAAAGGATGAGAAGGCAGCCTTTTCAAACACACCAAGAATTAGATGAACACTGTCATATCATATGCACCAGCTGAAAGATTTGATGGTGGTTGGAGTGGACTGCTACCACGACTCTGCGAAGAAGGGCCGGTCAGTGGGCGGAGTTATTGCGAGTCTGAACCCCCTCCTGACCCGCTTCTACTCGCGCTGTACCTTCCAACACAACATGCAGGAGCTTATGGACGGACTCAAGATCTGCATGAATGGTTGGTCCCGAGTTGGCTGCGTTCTGTTCAGTTGGCCTCTAGGCAGTGGTTGTTACAAATTTTTGTTGTGTGGAAAAATTGTAAAGCTGTTCGAGCATTTAAGGCACCAATATCAAACGTGCATATTTAAGTTTTTTGACTGGGTTGTTTATTGAAATAATTCAACGACATTGAAAAGCTGTATACTGAAACTCTATGAATTTCGCTTGCCTAAAACTTGATATGATCAGCCTTCCAATCTTTCCACACCCTTCTTTCTGTAGTGGTCAAGGTTTGATCCTACTGTTTTAGTTTCCCTAACACTGCATGCTACCAAGATTTTGGTACCCCTTTAAGTTGAAAATGTTTATTTTCCATTTCTAACCAATACATTCTTTTACCTAGCTGGCCCAGACCATGGTCGTGGGTGTTGACACATATCACGACTCTGCCAAGAAAGGGCGGTCGGTCGCGGGGATCATAGCGAGCGTGAACAAGCAGCTGACAAGGTACTACAGTAAATGTACCTTCCAGCACACACATCAGGAGCTTGTTGATGGTTTGAGGAGCAGCTTCACTGGTAAGTTAAAGTGCTCGTCAACTTCTCAACACCGAGAGAGGATTGTGTTTGAACTTGCTTTTTGGCATTGTGATACAGTAGAACAAGGATATAGCGAACAATTGGATGTGCATGCTCTGTGCATGGCGAACACCGGATATAGCAAACTAAATTCATTGATCCCTTAGAGTTTGTTATGTCCGTGTTCTGCTGTATGCGAGGTGAGGTGATATGCTGTTTAAACATGTAAACTTTTCACATTGCAAACATTTAAACTTTTGTCATTGTAATGTTGAGTGAAAATTTTCATTTAAGTGGCTTTCTATTTATCTTGTTTGTGATTGGCATTTTAAAAATAATTTATTTGCATCTTTGTTATTGTAAGGCCTTTGACATTCAAGAAGTTTGGTTGATACCAAAAACTTAAAGGTTATAGACTTCACCGCTGGGTATTCATGTGCATACACTTGTGTTGTGGTTTTGTATTCTGGAGAATACGTTGTTGTGATAGATCATAATATTGTCAAGCAAGTGCTAAATATTGTATTAACCTTATTTGACGTAATAAGCACCCAGGGCGCTTAAGAAATTGACTTGGGTGGGCTCTTATTAAAGTTTTGCGAAGGACAACCAAAAAGTATAAACTGCTCAAATGGAGCTGTGTTTAGATTGTCTTTGATAACTTATAAAGACGTTCAAAACATACTTACACATATTTGAGTAGAAAACAACACATATTGCCGCTTAATGTATTCTTTAATTATGTCCCCCGAAATTTTTCGGGAGACATAATGTTTTCACCTCCGTCCGTGATTCCGTAATTCCGTCATTCCGAAATGCTTTCTTTTCCGGGCCATATTTCAAAAACCGTTCAATATTTTTTCACGAAACTTTGTATGTGCTTAGACCTAGTACTGGAGTGGTGCCTTTTGCTATTTTGGTTATTCTGAATTTTTTATTTTTTCTGGTTTCCATGGAAACATTTTGAACTTAGTGCATATTGGGGGAGGCTTTCGTTTCCGGACCATATCTCAAAAACCGTTCAATATTTTTTCATGAAACTTGGTATGTGGTTAGATCTAGTACTGGAGTGGTGCCTTTTGCTATTTTGGTTATTCTCAATGTTTTATTTGTTCTGGTTTCCATGGAAACATTTTGAACTTAGTGCATATTGGGGGATGCTTTCGTTTCCGGTCCATATCTCCAAAACCGATCAATATTTTGTTACGAAAGTTGGTATGTGGTTAGATCTAGTGATGGAATGGTGCCTTTTGCTATTTAGGTCATTCTGAATTATGTAATTTTCCTGGTTTCCATGGAATCAGTTTGTACTTAGTGCATATTTGGGTAGGGACTGTTTCCCGGCCATATCTCAAAAAGTATTCAATATTTTGTTTACGAAAGTTGGTATGTGGTTAGATCTATTGGTGGAGTTATGCCTTTTGCTATTTAGGTCATTCTGAATTATATAATTTTTCCTGGTTTCCATGGCAACAGTTTCAACTTAGAACATATGGAGGGAGGACCATTTCCGGGCCATATCGCAAAAACTATTTAATATGATTTTACGGAACTTGGTATGTGGTTAGACCTAGTGGTGGAGTGGTGCCTTTTTCTATTTTAGTTATTCTGAATTATTTTTCTGGTTTCTATAGAAACAAGTTGAACTAGGTGTATATGGGGGGTAGAGTCTGTTTCCATACTTGAGCTTAAAAACTATTCAAAATATTTTTACTAGACTTGATATGTGGTTAGAACTACTGGGGGAGTGGTGCCTTTTTCTACTTTGGTTATTCTGAATTGTTATTTTGCTGGTTTCCATGGAAACAATTTGAAAATTGTACATAATGGGAGTAGGGTCACTTTCGGATTAAATGTTAGCGGGGGACATCACAGTGCATCACATGCACATATTTCTAGTTGCTCATGAAACAAAGTAAATCTTTATACAGAACCACATTGCAGATAGCGGAGGCCATTTTCCCGGAGGTATAGAAGCGGTTATTAGACCTAATTACAAAGCCCTTTGCAGGGATCACCCTGGTTCAAAGTATGAAAGGGAGAAAAATCTTCCTTTGGCCTTACATCATGGGATTTTCAGAGAAAGCAATGGGATGATTGAGACGAAAAGTAATAGTTTTCATTTTTGCAATGAGATCTTCTCTCATTAGTATTGATAATGGGATATCTTGATACATCAATGGGTAAATATCCCCAAATCCCTGTCCAAAGTGATCCCTGCCTTTGGGGAGTGCTTATTTGAGCAGGGCGCTTATTATGTTGAATACGGTATTAATAATTTTGCCTAGTGTTCTTCTTCCATATTTTTTTCCAAGCATTTTTTAATTGATTTATGACGTATCTGTATTGATAAAAAGGAAAAGAACTTGTTCTCAACAAACACTTCTTTGATTATTTCATGTTCATCTATAAAAGAAGCTTGCGAGTCTCCCTCTTCGAAGTCATCGTGTTGCCGTCAAACATTATGAATAGTAATATCTTCCATTATACAGGGACAGGGATTTGCAAGTAACGTAAAGCATGAAATAAGCATGTCTCGGCTTCACTGCTTAACCTGCATGTTTGTTATCTATTGTGGCGGGAAGTCTGCATTATAAATTAAAATATTGAGTCTTTGCAAGGCTTGATTGAAATATGAATTAAACATATCATTGACAATTGGCCAAATTGAAATAGTTACGGGTAATAAGAGAAATAATCTCATTATATATATATAATGCCTTCAAATGTAAGTAGTTATCTGAGCTCGTCATTGCATTCTGCATATTCTAAAATATTTATATCAGATGAAATAATTCTTAGTATTCTGTTTATTTGTTGAAGGATAGTTCTGTATAGAAATCGGTATGAAACTAATTCGACTTAATTATGTCAAGAAAAGCCTTGAAAATGGCCTTATAAAGCCTAAAATTTGGGTCTTGAACAATTGTACAATCCCTGTTTCACCATATTGAAAACATACTGGAGCTAGCTCCCTTGTTCATTTGATCCACTCTTTGATATTTCTTCTCCACAGGTAAAGTATTTTCATCTCCCACCCTAAGTGGTGGATTAAGCATTGGGCTTCGTCCATCTGTGTGTCTGTGCCAAAGTCACTCAGACATGCAGTATTATTGCCCATAATTGTTCTGATTTTGGATAATTTTGGTAGATATAATGAAAACCATGGGAATGTTGGTAAGACCATGATGACTCATCAGATTTGCATGCACGATTTCAAGTTCATCTTTATTTGTTATTTTATTTTATGTTAATATTATTTTGCAAAGCATTCTATTTTATGATTTTTAGCTCATCAGGCCTGGAAGGCCTGATGGGCTTGTGTCATGCCATGGTGTCCGGCATGCGTCTGTCCGTCTGTGAACTTTGTGCATTTTCATCATCTTCTCCAGAAGCACAAGGCCTAGAAAGCTGAAACTTTGTGAACAGTCTTCCCGACTAGTGAGAATTAACAACTGTAGCTTTGGTGGCCATGTTCCTCCTTATGAGGGCCGTAAATGTCACGCCCTAAAACTTAGAAAGCTGAATCATGTCAAACTCCTACTTGTGAGGCTTGTAATTTACAGTTTTGGTGACCCTAAAAAGGGCTTTGTGAACCTTTCGATCCTATATCCTAAATTATCAATTAGATATTTGAGCAATTACCATTTCTGAATTAATAACCGATATCTGAAATCTATCTATATATATTATATATTCAATTTTAGGATTGTTTACCCTTGCCCTACTAATGGGGAATCACATAGGCCACATTCTACAGCAAAATTGAAAATGAAGCCTGATGAGCTACAGAGCCAATGTCTCTAGTTTGTAGACTTCCATAATTTACAGGGCTCCAGATATCTTTTTGAGTGAAGTTGTACACTCACCTGGAATTTTAATTGAAGGTGTACTGTCAGTTTTATCAAGTTGCGATTTAATGAATTAAAGGAGTTTGTCTCGTGAAACGTTTCCACTTGTGATCTTCAATGTATCAAATTATATATATCACTCAAATGAAAGTCCATGAACGTGATACATACCGAAAGAAAGTAGCAGTATATACATAGGTATTTATGTGCGTACATGATGCGCATGAAATTTTATTTTCGGTCTTACTTGGTCGATTTTTAGGCGTAAATTACGTGTGTACGCCCCTAATCTGTAGCCCTGGTTAAATCTTGAACTAAATTGAATAAATATCTGATCAAACTGTTGGGTCTTTCTCAACACAAGTTTTGATAAGACACACTGAGAAGATCTTCCTATTTAAGATGAATACAACATTGTTTTATGAAGTTCTATGAAATTCACGACAAGTAAGAGATTATTTGTGTAGATCACTTTTGCTTACTATAACAAATTATTTCCAATACATGATAAATGTTTCATGATGAGAAACTCAAAATATATAAAAGGTACATTGTCAAGCGAAAAATTGAAAACAAAATGCCTGTAGCTTATCGTATTAACATGGCACAATATAAAAAATTGCACATGCAGTAAATAATAAGTTTTCCACTGGCCTATTTCTGCATTATTTAATGTCACATTGAAGTCTAAACTTTTTGTTTAACCCTTTCATTATTAAAAAGTAATCCAACAGGTTCGTAGGGTAAAGCTCAAGAAAAGGGAGATAACTCTTCATATTTCCAAATAACACCTTCATGTTTATCCACATTCCTGCTAATAGCTGATATATTGCCAGAGTGGCAGTAAGCACCAACTCACTCTTACTCTCTTACTCCTATCCCTTGCTTGTTACAGGAGCCTTGAAGAAGTTCCACGAGGTGAACGACACGCTCCCAGAGAAGATCATCGTGTACAGGGACGGAGTGGGAGACGGTCAACTCCCCGCGGTGTACGAGCACGAAGTCCCTCAGATGATCCAGGCCATCAAGAAGAGCGGAGGGGCCGAGTATGAGTAAGTGTTCAGGATTCTGATGGTTCAACCTTAAAGGGGCAGTAGCACGTTTTTTTGATAATTTTATATTTTAAAATGTTCACTTGTACCTAAATGCTGAATGTATTATTTTGATAGTGTCAAAAATCTCATTACACAAACCAATTATCCATAGTAAGAGGAGAAAGTATGAAGGTTCAGCTCAAATTCATTGGTGGCCATTTTGTGTGAACACCTTTAATTCATTTTGTGTAAGAAAAAGCAATCACATGGCTAAACTTTACGTTATATATTTGAATTATTATTGTTGCATTTAGTTTAAATACCTTGTCTTCCAATTGGAACCATTAATTTTCATTTACCTGACATCACTGTATATTCCCCCTGAAAACGTGCTACTGCCCCTTTAAGATCAATCTCTAGACCCTGGGTAAGATTCATCTAGGTTACTCTGGCTATTAGAAAGTGGGATTTTTTTTTGGTAAGGCTGAAACTTAATTATTAAACTTTTGCAGTATTATTTTGGAATTGGAATTCAGATTAACTTTCATTAACTTGGAGATTATATTGTAAATAAAATTCTGAGATGCAGATCAGCAACTCTTTTTGTGCATTGAGATATTGGTTACAGCTTTAGTTTGAGTTTGATGAAACTGACTCTTGCCATTGTTACATTTTCTTTACTTAATAGACTTGTGCAGTTTATCTCCATAAAAACTGATCTCTGACAACACAAATTGATATTATGTTGCAATGTGTCACTTGCACTTTATTACACATATTTGTCATGAGAATACAATTTTGAAAAATATTGTTTTTTTCCAGTCCCAAGATTGCTGTAGTGATTGTCAAGAAGAGAATCAATGCCAGATTCTTTGCTAAAAACGGACCACATGTCGGCAACCCGATGCCAGGAACAGTAGTGGACAACGAAGTCACAAAGCCAGAATGGTATGTACTTTCTCTTAATTTGGTTGTTTTTAATGTTTCAATCTTTATAAATTTATTTTTTGACAGGTAAAAAAACTGTTTGGAAGTAAAAGTATCTGATACCTAAAAGATTTCCTAACTTTTTAGGTTAAGAGCGTTAGAAGTGATTTCAGGTATCATGCTGCAGGATTTTAATTGCTGAATTATTGTTCTTTGTAAATTAAATTTATGTATATCATCTGGTTGTGTTTCAGGTACGACTTCTTCCTGATCAGCCAGTCCGTACGACAAGGCACGGTGTCTCCAACCCACTACAACATTATCTGGGACAAAACCGGACTCAAACCCGACCACATGCAGCGTCTTGCCTATAAGCTTACACATTTGTACTACAACTGGCCGGTGAGTAGTCAATCACAAAGTTTTAATTTATAGAAATATCTGTTAATATTAACAAGTTGTAAGTTGTGACGTTGGTACCCATACAAGTCTTAACCCTCTACTCGCTGCCATGTCTTTTTTGTATTTGTATATAGCATTGTCTTGTCTATCATAGCAATTTTTGAAATAGTAACTGCTCTACCCCATAAGAAGAAAAGAAGGTATTTGTCAAGGAGATACTCCATTCATTAAATGACCTTTGGTTTCATGTTGATAATTACCTCATTCAATGGTTTTTGCCCCAAAGGAGACCATTAATAGATTCTGAGTTCATACCTTTAAATTGTTGGTGGCACTTGATTAGCAAAAAATATTGCGGCAACTGAGTGTTACTAACTGTAGCAAAATGGGCATTATTCTCCAAGAGGTTTTTGTTCTCAACAATAATATGAAGATTTTTGACATTTATCGATGAATATCATGTCTATATCACCCATGCCTACAGGTTTCACAGCAATGCATAGCCACAATAGTGTTGCATCGTTTCTCCAAACAAAAATACTAGCAACCATGAAATATGTGAACATTTTTAGACAAGAAAAAAACAATCTCAGTATAAAATGCATTTGTGTCGGGTTCCAAAATGGTTATTGGTACACTGGCATCATTCAGTGTTTGACATGGCACCTTCAATCTAAGAACTAAGTATATATATAAAATTTGATGAATGTTTTCAGGGAACAATCCGAGTGCCCGCTCCATGCCAATACGCCCACAAGTTGGCGTTCCTCGTCGGTCAGTCTCTACACAAGGACCCCTCGCCAGCTCTCTCAGACAAACTCTTCTTCTTGTAGAGTCGAAAACTATCATCTTGTTTTTTGTTTTTTTTAATCTACGCATCGGCCCCTTATCAGGGCTCTGTGCTCTGTGCTGAAAATGAACAAAAAAAACTCAGAAGGTATCAGGCAGATACCTGTGTCTCATGTCATACATTTCAGCCATTTCAAAGATTTCTATGTTTGTTTAAAAAATCTCTTATGAAAAGAAAACATGTTGAATGCTATATATGTTTGAAGCAATGATTATATCAGAAGAATTTGTATCCTGTATTACATCTAGTGCCTATATAGAAATGTATGGATACTTTCAAGTTGGTATTGTTTTGAAAAATTTGCTTTGTATGGAAAGATTTTTTTTTGAAAATATTCAAAGTAGTGTTTTTATCTCTAAAACTAGCAGAAATTATATTGATCAAGCATGTTGATTGTAGAGCAGAAGGAATTAATTATTCCTTTAAAACTTAGCTCTTTTCAGTCATCAAAAGAGACTTGGAACCTTAAAAACTATTTAACTTAAAAACTGAGAATAGAAACCCTCCGGGAACAAATTAGTTGTTAAGGACTTGAATTGCAATACATGACACTTTTAGTTATGAATGTTTTACAAGTTATGAATGGGTGTTGAATGTTTGTAAGAAATTGCATTCTATAGGAGGAATATGTTTAATCAAGGCAACTTACGATTAATCAAAAAGCCTCGTGTGTTTTAACCATATCATCCAATGCCTCTTACTATGTCATTCTTTTGTTTGAATGTTTTGAAACATTTATGTTAGAAGGATCAAATAGATCTTTAAATTATATAAAAACTCTTAAACTACAACAAATGAGGAAATAATGCTCGTTAACTTTGCGAATATGAATATTAAAATTCATTTTGTTATGAAGCCCATCTTTGCTTTAGATTAAGTTTAAATCGTAGACACTGGAAAACATCACTGCAATAGTATTTCATACAGCTTGTCATGTAGCCAATCCATAACCCTCGCATGTTTCATTTATAGTAGCCATCCATCATCTTTGTCTTGATCTCACTAACAACTTGTTTTTTGTTTTTCATTTCAGAAGATTACTAATGTTTATTTCAGTATGAAAGTTTAAGTTAATTTATAGCGGTTTTAAAATTTGATAGTTTTATTGTTATTTGATTTTAGTTGTTTTGAAAGCATTAAGGTACAATGCTTTTGGATTATTTTAACTTGGCAGATAGCTTTAAGATCTGTATTTGAAAACTTATAATTATGATTACTGACTCAAATGTGTTGAACATTATAAATAATTGAACGATTGTTACTTAAGTGATTTCTATGCATGAGAAACAATGTTTCCTGGCATGAATTTAAGCTTATTCCCGTACGAGATAAAACGCAGCTCCGATTTTTAGTATTATTTTTATAAACTGTAAATAAATCAAATAATCCTAAAATATTGTGTTTGTTTTATCTAGCTCATCTGACTTTATGGCCTTGTGAATTTCCCTATTTTAAATACTGTTTTGTTTATTGCGGTCATTCTGTCCGTTTGGTTAATTATAAAAAAAACGAGATCTAGATTAACTAAACTTTGCACACTTGGGAACACAACCTCGTATTGAGTAAGACCAGTTGTTAATTATATATTATATTATAATTATACGTAGTCGGGGGTATATAGCGCTCCGCGTGTCCGTCCGTCCAAAATCATTTCCGGAGCATTGCTCTCAAACTATACCACTTACAAACTTCAAATTTGGTATGGCAGTAGCCTTTATGATGCTGTTGTGCCTTTTAGTGGTTTCATCTAATGGTTCAAATAATTTTTTTGAAATTTTGACCAAAAACCATCCTATTTCTGGACTTGGTCTCGTTTCCGGAGCATAATTAAAAAACTATACCACTTGGAATTTTCAAACTTTGTATTGCAGTAACCTATATGATGCTGTTGTGCCTTTTAGGGGTTTTAATTCCAAAGTGCAAATAATTTTTGAAATTTTGAACCAAAACAGTCCGAAAACAGTAGGTTGAGGATCAAGCTTGTAAATATATTTCCTAATGACAAACACATACCGTATAAACATTGTAAATGTGACTGTTTTGCCTTCAAGTTATCTTTTGGGAAGTAACCAAAAGAAAGGGGTTGTGACCTATTGTGATACTCATATGGACACTGTATGAACATAGAACATGACTGATGTTGTTACCACTGCAAAGAATACATATATTGGAATGTTGATACCACTGCAAAGAATACATATATTGGAATATAAATTGACCTACATGGAACTGAATGGAAGGTGCGAGTTTGTTGAAAAACATTCATTATCATAGTTATATCAGTTCACACCTATTCAGACAAATTAAATTTTAATGTTATTTTCTAGATCGTGATGGAAATATACGGTAACTAGCAATCCTAGGACTTTTCACTATTTTCGTCAAAGAAAGGCGGTCAAACTACAGGCGGTGGTATGTGAGCTGCGCTCACTTTTGCCTTGTTTCCTGGAATTCATTTTTTTGGGTCTTTTCCATGGAAACGTCACTTTTTAGCTCATCAGGACTGAAAGTCCAGATGGGCTTATGGCATGGTCTGTCCGTAAACTTTTGACATTTTCGACTTTTCCTCATGAGCCATACACATTAGAGAGCTGAAATTTTGTGTACAGGTACCTTAGCATATGGAGATTCTAATTTGTAACTTTGGTGACCCTGTGACCCCAAATAGCGTCACAGGGGTCACAACCTTAAAAACCTATTTCATCTTCTTCTCCAGTTCTAAAAGGACTAGAGAGTTGAAAGTGATATGTGCAGACTCCTTGGACAATGGGGATTCTAATTTGTCACTTTGGTGAACCTGTGACCCCAAATAGGGTCACAGGGGTCACAACCTTAAAAACTATTTTCATCTTCTTCTCAAGTTCCAAAAGGTCTAGAGAGCTGAAATTATATGTCCAGACTCCTTGGCCAATGGGGATTCTAAATTGTAGATTTCGTGACCCCATGACCCCAAATAGGGTCACAGGGGTCACAACCTTAAAAACTTAGTTTCATCATCATCTTTAGCTCCTAAAGGTCTATTGAGCTAAAAGACTGCATGTAGACTCCTTGGCCAATTGGGATTCTAAACTTTAGGTTTTTGTGACCCCATGACCCCAAATAGGGTCACAGGGGTCACAATCTTAAAAACCTATTTTTCTCCATTAGATGACAGTCTATGGCAAATTTATTTCTCCTTGGATATTTTAGTGTGGACTTCTTTCACTGTCTGATATTGGCGATCTAGAAAGTGTTGAATAATAATACATTTGTTTTGTAATTTTGTTTATAGGTTTTCTTGCAATAGGTAACATCAGTTTCATTTTTAGCTCATCTTGCCTGTATTAAGCAAACTTGATATGATGCCTGATGAGCTACAGAGCCAATGGCTCTATTTTGTTATGTATACATGAAGTTTAGAAATATTTTTAAAAAAACACTTCTGAGACTCAATGTTAGTCTAAAGTGCAGGCTGATAAAGGTGATTATGACCAGAAAAAAAAGAAGCTAAACGTAAACAAAAATCATTCTGAACAAAATTGCATGATTTTGGTCGCAAAGCTATTATCTTAAATATCTTCCTAGTCGACATTTGAATAATCTTATTATATTGCTGAGTAAATATAGCAGGGAGTGTATAAGTTCATAGAGATCCTGATCGGTGATTGGTCAACGTGACACCAACGGCGTTGATAACACAATTTCATCGAAATGTGTTCTCTTAGGTGTCTATAATCGTTCGAAACCAGGGGCTATTGTAACTGAACCATGCATCAGTTGCCTTCAAGCTGTTATTGGTGTTGTGTGCATGCGTCAAAGTTGAATGTAGTTCCGTCTTCTGGCATGGACCCTAAACCAAAATTCAAATACCGTTCCTCTACGTTAGAGACAAGGCATTGGATAGAAGTAATAGATATACCCACACTTCCCGAGGTGTATCACTCAATACACCTCCTGTTTGAATTGTAGCGGAACCGAGGGTCCACGATTCAAACAACAGTTGTATTAACTGATGCATCGATGGAAGATAACGGGAAAGGTCAATGTCACGAGTTCGAAAATAAAAATCTCTTTAAACGCAATTACTTGAAAAGTGTATGTGCTGTGAAGCTCTGATTTAGCATGTCATGGTATCATTTCATCTTTGTATTTAACAAAGGCAAAGTCAACACCAAGGTCACGACACGACGAATATATCTATTCTCTTTATTTATTAATACTTTTAATCATTACATGCTATTTATCCCAATGAAAAATGATCTTCCAAGGTCACCAGATAAGAGTTTGATAATGTGTTCCCTGTAGGAAAAATATGTCATCACGGTTCACATTAGAGATCAAAATTCAAGGTCAGGTATTCTAAAGTTCTTTCTTGTTACCTACTACTTAAAAGACAGCACATGATAACGCCCTTTAGAACCCTGCTTAACTACATATTTCGCCTCTGGTTCCAACTATACCAGATACATTTTGATACTTCAATACGCTTTTTATGTGACTTGAACGTAGATGATTGATGATGACTTTAATTCATCAAGCTATCACATGTAAAGCGCCACTGAGCAGGTAGCATCCTGGATATTAGGCGCTATAGAAATTAATTGTCATTCATTGTCATTCATAATTTACGCAATACCAATGATATGCGAGACAAACATGATGGACAATATTTATGACATTCAAGGTCTTGAAGGCATGATAAAAGGTATTTAAATGTCAACTCTCCGCTTCGAAAATGGAAGAGTGAAAAACATTAACTGAACATTGCAAATATACAACTTTCTTACAGTTTCTGTACCGAAAATCAACACGAATGTATTTCAGAGTCATTTCATGATTACCAAAGCCTTCTAAATTTCGAGGATTAGAAGATAATGGTACTGAAAGTAGACCCCTTACCTTTGTTGATCTGTCCCCGCCACAATCTTGGAGTGTCACCTCCCTACCGCGTACAGTGAAGATACAAATGCGTTTTTACTGAATTGAAGTCTGAAGGGGTCAATCCCAAAAACACGCATTCGAGAACGTCCTAAACTCCATATGGCGACGATTTAATGCTTGTGTTCAGACTTTGGTAGACTGAACTGTGTCTATTGTTTTCACTGACACAGGATACCCTTAAAGATGCTGTATCTTACTTGCAATATCTTTTTAAGTATTTTTAAGGTATTCGTTGTATATTTAGAAAAAATTAGCGACCAACCTAGGGGAAATCGGACCAAAATTCATTAAACATGAGATAATTTACCAAAATTACGGAAACGGCAGCCAACATATAGGCGAATCAAGTGTGGCCATCTCACAACTTCCGGTCTCTAAATATACGTCTTTGTCGCGACTTTGTCTTTTCTTTTTCTCCGAATAAGGTATTCGTTGCTGCCAAAGTTGATACCCATCGAACGCAAATACGCTAGTTGTGACACGGTGTAAATCCTACACGCGTAATGATTACGTCACCGAAAGCGGGTTCGTTAAATGCAATGCCCTTTCTACAAGGGGTACTGTGGGCGTCGAAATAAGTATGTTGTTGTTGATTAAACAATCTAAATATGATATCAAAATTTCGACGAAAGATTTTTTTACAAAGTGATGTATTTCTGTTCTCAATAGCTAAATTTCAGCCTGAATCGCATGCAAGTATGAAACAGCATTTTTAAGAAATCTACAGCTGCCACATTTCGTTTTTAACGCAAAACCAAACTTCATGCTTAAATCGAATTAATGGGTAATAAATATTAGCTTTGGTTTTATCTTAATGTAAACCTAAATTCTGATTTGCTTTTCTTATGTGGTTCACATACTGCCTTTCTATTTGTTATGACGAAGGAAAACACATTTAAACGGAATCGGTAGTGAAATGATAACGCTTTAATTCATACAACCGTGAGTGTTCGTTCAGAGAACGCTTGCCCAGTTTATGAAGTACATTGCCAAGTTCAAACTTTGCTATGGAAGTTATATGCTAGAGACTATCCGAATCTTGCTTTAGCTTCCAAGAAATGTTAAGAACTTCCCCTTAATCATACCGGGCGAATCAAAGTAGGGAAACATCTTCAGGTCACTAAACACATCAGGAGACACTCATCGTAGGCACGTCCCTCAAGTCTAGCTATTTCTTCAGTGGAGCTCTTCGCTAGGTCTACGCGGCCAATGGTGGAGTTTCTGCACGTACTGTAGTACAATTCACCGTGGTAGACGACAAGGCTGTTGATCATTGCGGCTTGGGTGGCAACCACGGTGGAAACCTGTGAAGAAACATCAATCTTCACAATGCTTGTCGAGTTAGAGTAGTACAGGATATTGTTCGGTACATCCAAGGCAACTGCGTAAAGCCAGCCCTTGTTCCCGCCTAGAGAGCGCAGGCCGCTTCCATCATAGTTCAACATGTACACTCTGTAGTCATTACATACGAAGATCGTTTCTGCTATGGGGTTGACTGCTATGGCGAGAGGAACATGATAGGGCCTTACTAATGTCAGCACGGTCTGGAAGTTGGTGCCGTCGGCTGACGCTTTACAAATCCTGTCCTGATTGTTATAATTCCAAACCGATAGAAACACCAAGTTCCTCGAGTCGTCCACTGTCATTCCATACGTGAGAACATCGTCCAGAAAAATAGATTTGTTGGCGTCATCAATCTCCGCTGTGAAGATTTTCGGGCTTTTGGTTCCAATGAGCAGACGTCGAGTTCTGTAGATGTACGCCATAGCAGTCACGTCTGTGATGTCGAGGTACGAGTACCTACTGACGTTATGACCAGGGAGGGCAATCTGGGAGAAGTTTGCTACGTGGTAGTCTGAAGGTGAAACAATAATCCTCTCTGCTACTGGTGGTCTTGGGGTAGTTGTTGGTGGTATGGTCACGACCGGCACACTGGTGGTTGCTAGGGAACCTGGTACCTGACAGAGACTTGCATCACTCAAAGCTTGTCGTATCGCTTCCCTCACTTCGGTCTTCAGATCAACCTTCAGAGAGTCAGATGAGTCGCTTATCTTCTGATCAAGCCGAGAGATCGCTTGTTTTATATCCTCAAGTTTTTCCAATATAACTTCTTGGTGTCCGACAACCCCTAATACGAAAACCAGGTATACAATAAGCACTGCCGACGAGCCCATTGCTGTAACTTCTACAACTGTCGACTGAACTCAACTAAACTGCAATTTCCTTAAATAGGGCCGGGGAATCTGCCGAATGTCAACTCGTGGGTTTTCGATAACCTTTATTGCTACTCTCGAGTTAAATATGGTCTAATTATCTATCAAATATTACTCTGGTTCCCACTCATTATTTGTTCTAGTCATCATACCTAAGCTGATGACATGTATGCACTGAGCCCTTACTGACCGTAATAACGTGTGAACGTCATTGTCATAGCTCATTTAAATGCTACCACTGCCTTCAATGCTACAATTAGCTTAATAGTATAATCAGATGGAGTATTTGACAAATATTCAAAAGAAATACATGCACTGAGTCAGAAATATAATGAATACAACTATATATTTCAATAATTGTATAATCAAAACTTACAATAGATTCCATAGCAAACTGGTATACCCTTCATTGATGATCAATTCGATGTACAAGCGCTGGTTTAATTTGGACATACACTCCACAATCATTTGTCCAAGCATGCTTTTCTTTTCTCAATTTCATTAAATTCGGTCAAACCAAACAATTATAGCTGACTTTTAAGCTCACCCGGTCTGTGAGACCATCAAATTCGGAACAGCATACAGTCGTAGCTGACTTTGTCTTTGATCAGAGCATACAATCTCATATAAATCAGATCTACCCTGACATTCATACATCGTTGCATTTTTTAAATGAGTAATGTTCCAGAGGTATTTTGTCAAGTGAACGAACACTTCAAAGAATACGGGATGAAGCTGAACATGCGGTCCGGTGATTGGTAGGTTTAATGAGAGGTATTTGTTATGACCTCTATGGATCATTACTCAAATATAAACCTCGACGAGGTATGAATGTCAAGTCCGATCATTTGTTCTCAATGAAGCACAGCATCACATGCCAAGAGTAATAGGCTGAGCAAATAAACTACAAACACGGTATTGTTCTTCAAAGACTGTCTTAGTCTCTTGGATCTCCAGGGTGCTCTAACCTTGCCCTTTACTGATCACCATTGCCCAGGATCCTGATCACCAGTGATGTGCTCATGGTACACTTCGAACTTTGAACTGTGGCTTATAGGCATTCCTGGTCTCTCGTGCACGTCCAGAGTACAAGTGATGTCTGCTCTCTCTATTCCCCTCACTGTTATCCAGGAACCAGATCATCAATCATTTACTATTGGTTCACTTTAAAACTTGAACTGTTGCTTAAACGCCTTCCTGGTCTCTCGAGCACGTCCAGTGATGTCTTCTCTCTATTTTTACTCACTGTTATCCTGGTCCCCTGGACATATTTTATGCCTCTGCTCTCTATGCAGCGCATCATCACATACCCAGGGAACCAGGGTACGCTAATGGTAAACTTAAAACACTGAACTGTTGTTTAAAGGCCTTCCTGATCTCTCGAGCACGCCCAGAGTGATTTCTGCTCTTTCTATTTTTACTCACTGTCTGCTGGTCCCCTGGACATATGACTCTGTGCTTTGTGAAGCGCATCATCACATACCCAAGCATCCAGGGTACACTAACTGTGAATTACGAACACTGAACTGTTGTTTAAAAACCTTCCTGATCGAGCACCTCCAGAGTGATGTCTACTCTTTCTATTTTTACTCACTGCTGGTCCCATTAACTTGTGACTATGCGCATCATCACATATCCAGGGATCCAGGATACACTGTTTAATGGTGAACTACGAACACTGAACTGTTGTTTGAAGGGCTCCCTGGCATCTCGAGCACCTCAAGAGTGCTGTCTGCCCGCTCTATTCTTCTCACGAAGGGAAATCTGCTCCTTAGTGTTTCACAGGGAACTTTAAGAGAGTATTTTACCGTCTGTTGACGCTTGTGACTCCACGTACTGGATACACACAAGTCAGTGTTGAAGAATTCTTTAAGAAAGGACGTCAAGTTGTTGGGAGCTGGAAGCAACTCTCCCATGAAGGGCCGCTTTATCAGAGGAAAAACGTCCTTCTTGGCATACTTGTGGGACTTGATAGCTGCATGGGTGTCCCAGATATGCGTTTCGTTCCCCTGAAAGAAGAATATGTCAATAAAAGGCCATGCGCCCCACTTAAACCGGGTCGGTTTGGAGGAATTGTGATAAAACTTCCAAAGGGTCTTGATCTTCTTGTCCAATTTGAATTCAGGTTCAAGCGGTTTTAAAGCACGAAACAAGACGTCCTTGTCCTTTGACCTCACCGAAAGGTCAAGGTCATCGTCCCAGGGTATCATCCCATGGTGTCGATACGACCCCAAAAGAGTCCCGCCATACAAGAAGTAGGTCACGTCAGGAGGCACAGCTTCGACGAAAGACTTCAACAGTTTCACAAATATTGACCTCTCCCGATGGTTTAACGCTTCTTTGAAGAGATCTAAAGATTGGACCGGTTTGCTGGCAGTGGCCGTGAGTCCATTGACTTCTTTCAAAATCTTATTTGTTTTCTGTAAGACTGAATATTGCCTAACGAAGAGAACGACTGGGCAGACGACTATGAGGAGAGTGAAGAGGAGCTTCTGTAGAGTGCAGCAACTCTTCATAGTATCATCAGGTGATCTGTCATCTACTTCATCCTGGAAAGATAAATATATGCAGATTAATGATAAATGAAAAATGATAAGGTATGTTTGAAAATTTTGAAATAATTGATATCAATATATTGCCTCATGCAATCCACCGAATACAATATTCATTATAAAAATCGCGATATCCCTCATGTATTTTGAACGCAATATTATGATTGATTTCAGAGTTTCATGTGATGATTTTTGTATTGCTTAAATCTTGAACATTTTGAAAAAAATGCAGATGAAAAATTGTAATCTTTTTCATAGTTATCATTTGTGAAGTACTTGTTCTGTATATAATTGTTCTGATTAAATAGAATGATCCAAAAAAAAAGAAAATTCTTAAATTGAAGAGTTTTGATGCCACAGCAGTGTTAGATAATTAAAAATACTTTAACTGATTAAGACTGATGACTGAGGACATAACAAGACAGAGTGTCAGTATTCGGTTTAACCATGAAGACCAAACATGGTCGCCGGTAAAATACCTTTCTTCACTAAACCAACTTTTAGAGGCATTGAGAAGTTGTTAGATAAATGAGGAAAAGTTTTTTGGATTTTTCAAGGTCTTCATTGCAGGAGTGCGACGTTTCGGCGCATCATATGAATGAATGGTTGCTCAAGGCGCTTACATTGTTTCCCCTGGTCAATGGCATTCTTTCATCTCCGACCACTTTTCAAATTCAACTCCCTGGGGAGTATTCAACCGGCATCCACATATGTGGCGGTCAGGTTACGGACCTTTCTATGCCTCACAGGGTACCCACTCAGAGCTAGGTGAACTGAAACACATAGTCACAGCAGTTTGTCCAACACTGCTGAACGCTGATAACCGAGCAATCCCTAGTCCTGCTTCATGACTGTGTATTAAATAGGAGCCTTTTATAAAGTCTAGATCCTGTTTCTGCAAGTCTAGATTGACTGAATATTTAATGAAAAGCCTCAAGAAATAAAATAACATAAATAAAGGTACAGTAATTTTTTAAAATATTTCATAGACTAAATTTTAGTCTAAGCAATCCCGTACCCTGATATTGTCAGTTTATTTCAATACTTAAAGGCCACAAGCCTATAGTACAAAAGATACATTTACAATAAAGTGCGCGTCTATACATGTATATTTACCTCCTTCGCAGGGATCATATTATGATGAAAAATAAAATTTCAAACATATCATATCTATTGAAATACTATACTATAGCATATACAATTTCTCAATATAGACATCATATCACAGAAAATCAGAAATAACAGATATTAAGCGAATCAGGAAACGGCGTTAGTATCTACGCCGAAACGCCGCAGTCCTGCAATAAAGAACTTGATAAATCAATAGAATTTTAAACTCTATTTACTATGTTAGGGTTAAAACAAGATACCTCCAAAACAATAGACGAAATCTCCGATAGGTTTCTAAGAGAAAACAAGATACCTCCAAAACAATAGACGAAATCTCCGATAGGTTTCTAAGAGAAAACAAGATACCTCCAAAACAATAGACGAAATCTCCGATAGGTTTCTAAGAGAAAACAAGATACCTCCAAAACAATAGACGAAATCTCCGATAGGTTTCTAAGAGAAAACAAGATACCTCCGAAACAATAGACGAAATCTCCGATAGGTTTCTAAAGACATCTAGCTGCCTTTGAGACGGTTAGTTCCATTATGTTTTTGTATTGAATTTCAGTACGGGGTATCTTTTTTGAGGGTCAATTTAGAAGTGGGAATGGCAACTTTTCATGACAACTAAGAAGAGGAATATATGGATGGCAACTTCTTTTTCCATGACAATACAGAAGAGGAATATATGGATGACAACTTATTTTTCCATGACAATACAGAAGAGGAATATACATGTATGGATGGCAACTTCCTTTTTCATGACAATAATGAAGAAGAATATATGGATGGCAACTTCTTTTTCCATGACAATACAGAAGAGGAATATATGGATGACAACTTCTTTTTCCATGACAACACAGAAGAGGAATATATGGATGACAACTTCTTTGTCATGGTATGCAACGTTTCGGCACATGTTCTTGTGTCGCTATCACCTCTGTTTGAGAACGTCAAAATAACCTGTGTCGAAGCGGCGCGTTCCGTGATTAAAGAAACTGTCATCCATATATTCCTCTTCAATATTGTACGGAATTTAATTGGGAATCCCTCGTGTGTTCACATTGTTTTCAGGACATTGGCAGGAATCACGAAGAACATGATGTTGCAATATTTGGTTCCAGGTGTATATTATCTATAATTGTTTAAGAAGTCATTAATAATTTAACCGGTACCATGGCGTTAAAACCACCAAACGGTGAAGCGTGTAGCAATGACTGGTTGTGTTTGATAATCACGAGCTTTAAACTTGAATCAGAATTTGTAAATAAACAATACAATACAGACAGTGTTATGATGTGGACTTAAACCAAAGTTCAGTTTTCAGTGAACCAAACGGCCGAAATTTTGGGAACAAACTAACATAAAACTTAAAAGAGTGCGCTTGAGTTTATTACCCATAATGCAGACGTGGGAACCTAAGTGAAAACGAGTCATTCATTATTTAATATTTCAGCAGAAAACGGCTTTTTCTTCTTAATTAGGGTTAAAAACTAGGATTTTTTAACTTTTACCCCAACCAAATTCATTTCTAGGGAAGAATTTTGTTGAATTAAATCATCGGCGTAAGCTCACTGATGTTTGTCAAATATTACCGAATTAAAACTGATAAGAGTAAATACTATAACAATATTCTCAATTAGTGTAGTTAGTAGACTGCTCATATAGTCCTCTTACACTTAATTATGCGATATTATTAATAATTATTAGTTTTCTCTGGCCTTTAGAAACTAACATAACACTCTCACATGTCATATTTTCAATTATGTTGCATTATTATCCTATTACAGCTCATTATCGTTAGCTTGCATTATTTGTTTAGCACAATTTATACACCCACTCGCCAAATAAAATGATTTCTAAAGACCAGTTTCAAATTATTTGAACTTTATGTTTAATGTTAAAAGGCCAATTATCAATTTAACGAATATTCTATTATATTATCAAAAATATGATAGATTCAATATATTAAACAAATCCGCATATCTGATTGTATGTATTTTATGCTTTGTACATTTACTTACACTTAATTTACTAAAACATAATGGGTTCTTTCGTCACGTACCTAATTCCAAGGATGTCAAGAATTTCACATTCACATGCCTCTTACATAATACAAAATGCGACAAGCATGTCAAATACTGCATACAATTAGTAGGTTTCAGTAGAATAAAACTACTTTCGTATAAAATATCATCTCGTACAAAATAGGCTCTGAACAAAATTGACAGAATATATTAATGATATAAAACATAATGTTAAAAAAAAGTGATAATGACATGAGGTGTACATACTTACTAACCATTTACACTTGCATCATTAACTCTGCCACTGTGTGCCTTGTAATTATCAAATGATTCTATCAACATCCACATCCGGGTCATCTACAATTCACACGTCTTTATGTGATAATGATAAGTGGTGTACGGTATGAACTCCGTTCTGTACATTCTTTACAGTCGATACACTATATTGTATCAATTCACGTGTATTTGCAACACTATTTTGTTTGCATGACACAGTATTTTCTGTTGGAACGTTATTTATAAATATTACCATTGGCTTTGTAGATCATCGGCCTTGAAAGTATCTTCATGTCTACGTATCAAGGATCACATGGTCGTCTTTGTCACAGGGACATGTATCGCTTAAATACAGCGTTAGAAAGACATACATACTCATAGACTCTACCCTAATACTATATAGTCTATAACATCAGTTAATGCATTTTTAGTGCATGGTTTCACTTTTCAAACCGAAACAAGTCTTGATAGGCATACTACGTGACACCGATGTGTAAAAAACATAAAGCCCATATACAGTTTGAAAACTCAATTTCATCCTTTTGTATTATAAAAATTCGTATACATTTAACTTTCATAAAGCATGAAATACGAGATTTAATTAAGATTTTTATTTGAATGTTTGGTAAAAAATGTGAGACGTATCAAGGATCACATGGTCGTCTTTGTCACAGGGATATGTATCGCTTAAATACAGCGTTAGAAAGACATACATACTCATAAGTAAATCAAGCGGACAGTTCACCGCTATGAAATATTTGAAAAACACAAACATCAGACACTGAGGGAATATAAAGTAATCAGGTATTAAACACATCTGGATTTTGTAAAACGCAAACACGAGGATGAGGTCAGAGTTGGTACTAAGTTACTAAGTACTGGAATCAGCTGGACTTTACTTAAAGGGACAGTCATATCGGGAAATATCTTGTGAAAACGAAATAATGCAAGGGGACATTCAAGTTTATGTTATCTCTTCCTATTGTTTTCGTGGGAAGAAAAAACTGTTTGGTTACTTACCTTCGTTGTTACTTAGACTATTATGTTCTGAACGGTATTTCATTTGAGGAACTAAAATACTTTCGAGGGGAAGGCGAACGAAAATTACCTCCATATTAATGCAATGAACAGAGCATCTTGAAGACACCGTCAGGTTATTCTGGTGTATATTTTTAGAACAGGCTCGCCAGCTCCAACATAAAACAAGCCCTGTAATGCCCCCTTTCTTATCAAGTTGGTCGTAAACTCAAATCAGAAGTTCAATGTACACAGACCGGATCCATTACATATGCAAATTTATGACATAGTTATGTGAGACTCCAGAATACTTTATCGAAGGAGTTAGGGCAAACAAGATTTATCATTGAACACATTACTGAAGAAAAGAAAGCCTTGAGAATGTTTAAAGAGACACAGAGTATGTTGATAAGATCACATTTGTCAAATTTTGAAATCGATGTTATTACATCGGGAACCACTAACTATTACTGAAAATAACAAGTTAACGATCAATCAGTACATTAGAGCGAAAATACTGCCATTCAAAGTCGGGATTTTGATCGAAAACCGGACAATGTGGCTCGAGTGGCGAGCGCAAATTCGCCAAACGTAACTTTGAAACCTTGTCAGAAGGTGACAGGAAGATATATTCGATTCGATAGCATTTATTAGGTATTGTAACTAATAGGTAGATTAATTGGCTGCATAATTTCAAGATGTTTTCTTGATTTCCTCCATAAAATCAAGCATTTAAGAGATATTATGCATAAATGGATATATTTGCAAGTCCAGTGATGAGATATGAACTTCAGTCAGCATATTAGATAGTTTGTAGCTTATCAAAACCAAATGAAATTTGAAGGAAGATACTCTGTGTCACTTTAAGGTTGCAATGAACCCAGAAACCTGCTGTTACTTCTTGCTAGATTCAATATCGGAGTTAAGCGAGTATTATTGAGGCTTGGTTTCATTTAAGTATCCTGTATCATTTAAGCTGTATTCCTATCATCGTAATCCGGTGATTTTTTTATTGTAAATATTTTGTTGAAAGTATACAATTAATTCAACCTTAAAGCCCCATCGTCATACTTCCATGCTGTTCGTAGTGAAATTTATTAATTAAGAAACCAAATACATCGCTCAGTAGTAAAATCTTTCGTCAAAAGTTCAATATCATATTTACAAGTTTTAATCAAAAATAAAATACTTGATTCCACGTCCAAAGTACAGTACCAAAACCTTTAACGAACCTGCTGTCGATGACGTAATCATTATGTGTTTAGGATTCTTATTTACTGCAATTGCGTTCGATGGGTATCAACTTGGGTGACTACGAGTACCTGATGCGATAAAACAGGAAAGAACATCGATTCTTACGCACAAGGGCGGTTTTCAAGCGTATATTTATAAACAAAATTGTGAGATGGCGACACTTGATTTGCGTTCATGTCGACATGCCGTCTGTCGTATCGTTGTTTGTAAATTATCTCATATTTAATGAATTTTAGTCCGATTTTTTCTAAGTTGCTCGCAAAATACAGTGAACAATGAATACAGTAACAACATTTACAAAAATATTCAACTTCAGTACACTTTAATATGAGGCTTTAAAGGGGCAGTAGCACGTTTTTTGATAATTTTATAATTTAAAATGTTCACTGATATTTGTAAGTTAATTCTAAATGTATTATTTTGACAGTGTCAACAATCTTATTACATTAGCCAATCACCCATAGTCAGAGGAAAAAGTATGAGGATTCACATAAAATCCATTGGCGGCCATTTTTATGTGAACACCTTTAATTCATTTTTGTAAGAAAAAGCAATCGCATGGCTGAACCTTACATTGTATATTTATTATTGCTCCATTTAGTTTAAATATATTGACTTTCAATTGGGACCATTAATTTGCAATTTCCTGACATCACCTTATAGTCCCCCTAAAAACGTGCTACTGCCCCTTTAATAGATTTAAATTTACAGTTCCATATTTCTTCCCAACAAATGTTGATCTAAATTTATTTGACTTCATAATAAAGTTGCAATATCAGAAAAACTCGCACGTGTAACTAATAGGAGACAATCAATATTTGTATATTTTATTTTCTGGCCATCCGTTCACACGAATTCTATGCTACCTTACATTTTTTCCCACGATATCGAAGCAAACATTATTTGGAATTTCTAGAGAACAATAGGTCGGGGCATGTCAAACTAAATTTTATTTATTCAACGGACTTTATCAAATCAATCAACAATGTAACAAGCTATTAATATGCTCGTTATGTCCTCACTGATTGCCAAAAAGCAATCGAAGGGTCAGAAAAGCCATCATTCGTGCAGTGTCGATTTTCAATCGAAGGACAAACAGAATCGTCAGGCATATAGTTGGGAATCGTAAACAGAGAGTTGTATTTGGCAGTATAAGTCAATACGTCTTGTTGGTATCATGGATATCCGTATTGTCATCTGCTTTACTCTTGTCATCACAACCGTGACGTGTCATAAACATCGGAGCTCTGACCTTCTCCTGAAAGGTACCTTTGATTTTATATTACTATTTCGTATTGTAGAAAACTTAGTGTTGACTCTTTAATCTCTTTATTACCTTTAATATTTTCGATTGTATGAGATGATGAGAGAATGTGAATCTACCACAATCTGGGTCCTGAAATAATGTGAAGGGATGTTCAACTTCTTTACTGTATATGAAACCGATGCAAATGAACAGGCAGTAAAGAAGTTGACTTTCGAATGAACCGGATTTTCCTTCTTCAAACGTCAAAAAGATGTTGATATTTAAACAGTATGGAAATAGAGAATACTACACGATTCCATATTCAGTGAGTGATATGGAATTTACAGAGCGAAAGTGGTTTCGAAAACAATACAATTCATACAAAATATTTCATTACAAACCAGTCAGCTTCTGTTTCTTGTTTTGTAGGTTGCTTCTTTTCAATGATTAACCTCTTAAAGGGTGATACTTTCGAGAATTACCCCGTGTGAAGTTTTACATTTGAAAGGAAGACCTGTTAGCAGGTGAAATTGGAAGTAAGAGCTTAAAGAAGACTCACAGAAGAGCGAATTGTCAGCCCTACAAACCAATGTCTATCACACACTAAGTAGTATCGAAAACTATACAAAGTTAAAATGTTCATAGAAAAGATTTCTGGGTTGTAACCCTTCGCTCTCTAGACCTTCTAGACCGAATGCCTTACCATCAATCTATTGAGGACTAACTGATTGTGTCTGCTTGAATTGTTCTATTAATAGTCAAGATGTCTCTTGCTCGCTATAACTCCAAGAAGAGAGACATACTCTTTGTAATTCCGGATTTAGGAATCCAAAATGATAAATGTTAATTATAACTTTTAATTTTTTTTTTATATTTTCAATCAGCTTTTTGTTTGAGAACCCCTGTTACAGATCGGGGCTTCCGCACAGGGTAGTGTAATCCCCAGCGAACTAAAGGAAGATAAAATTACATTTGACCGTTTACACATTGGAGGAAACAATCCTCCTCGGGGTTCTGCCCACAGAAACACATAACCCCTGACAAACCCTGTCATTACCATTAACTATACTGCCCAAACAAAGCAACGCACTATTAGATGTTGTTATGTAATTGTGATGCCGGTGTCACGAAAAAAAACCGCCCCCGGTATAAACTCCCCCCGGAGATTTTGTACGAGTACAAAATCGCCCCCCTCAGTATAAAATCTCCAGAATAGAATCGCCCCCAATAAATGCTAAATAAATGCTGTTTACGCCTTGGAACTGCTAAATCTAAATAACAGAGATTTGATCATGTTTTGTGAAATTAACTGAGTAGAGACTTGGCAGGGCGAGTGACATGTTACGAAAGGTTACGGTCACGTAGCAGCCGATATCTCGTCCGACATCAACAAGGGACTTTTTAATAGACTCGCATGGCTAAAATTTACGTTATATATTTGAATTATAACTGCTTAATTAATTTCCATTTCCGTGACATCACCTTATATTCCCCCAAAAACGTGCTAATGTCCCTTTAAATGGTTCTGATATTCTTTCCGAAACCTTCCTAGCCTTTTTAAGTAACCAAGACAGAATTACCTATATCAGAGAGTGTGGTAATCCGAAGTCTTCATTACCCGGGACAATCATATGTTGTTCAATACTGCTGAAACATATTTCAAAACTTTCTTCGGGTACCCTGGAACTCATCGGGTACCCTGGAACTCATCGGGTACCATGGAACTCAAAAATTAGACAAACATGGTTTCAATTTTCGGTTGCAATTATCCCCTTCAAACTAGAAAATGCCATTTTTCTATTTTAGTTGAGAAATGACATTCAAGGGGCAGTAGCACGTTTTTTGATAATTTTATTTTTTATTTTTTTCACTGATAATTGGAAGTTAATGCTAAATGTATTAATTTGATAGTGTAAAAAAACTCTTTACACAAGCCATAGTCAGAGGACAAAGTATGAAGATTCACATAAAATCCATTGGCGGCCATTTTGTGTGAACACCTTGCCTTTCAATTGAAACCATTAATTTTCATTTTCCTGACATCACCATATATTCCCCCTAAAAACGTGCTTCTGCCCCTTTAAAGCCACTTATGCGTAAACCCTTGAACAACAATACATTATTTGAAATTTTGTTTGTTTTTTGTGTGCATAAATTTGACTTTGAATTACGTACTTAATTGTTTTCCTGTCAACATTTTCAATGACAAAGCAAACAAAGTTCACAATGAGTTGGACATAGAAAACACAGACATACAACTGTATTGTTTGGATGCAATCATATGGTTCACACCAGGTGGTAAAATATTCTTTTTTTTTCAGTGGTATATATGAAGTTGGGATATATGAAATTAGTTAAAGTTAAAGAATTACATATGCATTACATTGTAATACATTACATGAAAACAATTCGTTGCTCGCAACTCACATGTTCTTCCCACAAGTCTTGATATGTTGATCGAGCCTCTGTTCTTTTAAGGCCATATTCATGGGTTCAAGAGAATGCGCCACTCAATATATCTCAATTCCGAAAGAAGTGTAATACGAACAGAATACATAACAGAGACCAACTAACTTCTATCAGAGGTGTAATGAATGAAACACGCTTCTTGGACCTCCATGTTTGTGGATGGCGAAACGGGCGAGTTGATTAGCTGTTGGTATGGTCATTTCCGGCGGTGTTGCCTGACTCTGAGAGTGTGGGTTCGAATCTCGTTTGGGACTCGGCCCGCAAAAGTACAGGAATCTGTACTATTCAAGATAGTGTGATCCCAAAGATTGGATACATAACAGCTTTTAATGTGCGGCTTAGTTTATCAAACGAGTTTTGGTATGACATTAAACGTTTATCGTTATCGAACTTCCCCGATTACTTATCGGGTATTTGTTCTACATCTCTCGGGTATTCATTCTAGACCATCTTGCAAAGAATACCAGTACGCCTCATGCATGCAGTCAAGAAAGTACTGGGGATTTAATGGAAACCATGATGTGATCGTTGATGTCAAGTTCAATGCATTCCTTCTTGAAACAATTTAATGCTATATGAAATCTTTACCTATTCAACCATTTCTTTGCAGATGACATACTGCTGAAAGTGCAAGATCTGATTGATGGTTTCGCCAAAAAGCAAAGCCGTTTGGCCCCACTTTTTGAAAAGATCGCTGATGCCCAGAGACAATCGGGTTGGTAGATGTATTAGTCTGTTGTATACTAGAAACAAGTCGACAGGTTATATAGATTGATCCTTCAGCTTTGTGCTGCATCTGGGCTTTTCTTTCAACGTAGCTCCAACCATGGATATCAGGGTATGTAACGAGCTATGCGGATAAAAATACGTGATAGAGCATATGACTCGTGAGAGGGATGAATCATGACGATTATGATCGAGTAACTCAATCTTTCGAAAGTTGAAAATAAGGGAAACATTTCTTGATAACAACTTCTTTGTTTTTAAAAAAAAGGAGTCAAATCTTTTCGGAGCTTCTTTAGATGATAAATACCCCGAATTGTACATATGAAAATATTACGATCTTTATTTACAATATCCGAACTGATGTTCTTTTTTCACAGTTGACAAGCTATTCACAGGTGTAAATAACTTGTGGAATGATGATCTAAGTAAGGACGAGTATGGTATCGGCGCATTGAATCAAGACGTTATCCCCCCTCCTCTACCTCCAGCACCTAAACGGCACCGCAGACGACATCATGGGTCAGACGACACCAAGAGCAGATCAGACAACCGACACAGACCAATCAAACGGCCACGTCTGTCAAGGTCGTATCAACAAACCCGTGGCTCACAAAATGATTATACCGCCAATTCTAACTACCCGAGGTCTGCCAGAAATAACAATGGTAACAATCTCTCTGAAACTGAAACTTATCTCAGACCTACTAAAGCAAAGGCAGATATCGCGACCCTTGACGACGACAAGTTGGATCTTGTGGAACCGGCCAAGAAGAGTCATTCCAAGTTGAGGCACCTGTTCGCTTAAAAGGAGACTAAACTGTCAATTTAAAATGAATTTGAAAATGAATAAAGAAGACGTCCAAAATTAGTTAGGATGCTGTGTTGTTTATCAGGAGATTTATTGTTCTTTTGAAGCAGTTGTGTATTTATTATCCTCTGCTCCGTGAAGTGTTTCGATATCTTTGTTGTGTGTACATAGGTGTCATTGTTGATAGAAATTAACTATAGTACCTACATTTTAAAGACACGAACGAAATTTTTCCGTTAAGAAATCCCCTCGAGTTCAAATATTCAATGAAAAGAGAAACAAACAACTTTAGAAAACTTGTTGCAAAGTTCCCGGATGATCAGGAACAACACAAAGTTCATATGCTTAGAAAATTACTTTGTCCCTCGCTCTTGATAACGGATTATTTTACGCTCAGGAAAAAAATCCATAGCATTACATGCTTCATTCGAAAATATTCTATATAATATAATATATAATGGGCGCCTAGAATGGTTGTGAAAATAAACATATTAAATCATTTATGTATTTTGAATATTCTTTCACTTGGACCACGTAAGCCAGTTATTAAATGGAAATATGTGACTAACACCTAACTTCATTCCGAATATTTTGAGGAAAAGAAATGCATATGTGTTATCAAAGAAGCCCTACTCAACAACTATCAGAAGACATGGTTAGAAAAGTTATATCAAATTGAAGGAAAACAAGGGAAAAACAAATCACGTAATTACAGACTTTTCAAGTATAGCCATAAAGTGGGAAAATATACACAATCCCATGTCATGATATTCTTACAATATGCCGTGATATTTCAGATGATGAACTGTTACTTTTTTAACTAGCATTCTAGTGATATACTTTTTTGCTGACTTTATATTCTGTTAATCTATTTAAAAAAAGTATTTCTTTACTGTATTCGTGGTAATTTTAGCAATATTTTGCGACCAACCATTACAAAAAATCGAACCAAAATTAATTAAATTGGAGACAGTTTACCAAAATGACCGAAACGTACGCCCCGGCATGTCGGAATGAAGGCTAATAAAGTGTGGCCATTTCACAATTCCCGGTTCCTCCCAAGTTAATACCCATCGGACGCAATTGCGGTAACTGAGACGCGGTGTCCAACCTACACACACACACACACACGCACCCACACGCACACCCACACACACACACGCGCGCGCGCGCGCGCGTCCAGAGTATCCGAAGCTATTTCTGTGGGACCAATATTCTTTTTACGATATAATCATGGGTTGAACATGCCATAAAATGCGAACGAGAAATTGAATCAGACTAAGACGACATATCTAATAACATAACACCCCCAATAGTTTTATTTTCAAAAAGAAAACCCTAAACAACATCAATTCAGAATTATGTTTTAAAAGGATGGACAATTTTGGAATCTACTTAAGCATGTGATGTTAGTACACAGTTTGTGTTGCATTTAGATCATTCCTTGGCCTCACTTTGCATCGTGATGAATTTTTTCTTTAGTGCAGGATGTTTTGATAGATGAAAAATGCTCATTGAAGGTTGAAGTTGAGGGGACCGCCCAAACATCATTCTAACATGAGAAACTATTTGCAAATGTGAAAATACCAGAAGTACTTTACCACACGCATGTATGCATGCACTCGGGGATTGTGTGTTCTCAAATCATTCAAATGTGTGAAAAGATTAATATGTTCAAATTGTGTTAATTTATTCGAAATATGATCAACCTTATCAAATATTCCTTTTTTATGAAATTTCAAAGAAATTGTACGAGTTGACTTCTCTTTACAAAATTTGTCCCGACACGATCCCACCCTAAATACACACTTCATTCTGTGAGTATGTCATTTGTCAGAAATGATGCCCTAAGACATGCGGGATTGAGAAGAATGAAAATAAATCGTGAGGGGTACCCAAAATGTTATGTGGGAATGAAATCAGGGTTTGAATAGCAGTTGAAATAATTAATACCAAAAAAGAGAAAGAGTTTGTTATCGTCCATGCCTGTCACAGGAGGATGATCTGTATTTATCATATATGGTTTCTATAATCTTTGATGATACATTTTTCAATCTAGGTAGAAGACAAGAAACTCTAACAATTCAAAACAAGGGTTGCAACACACTTATACTCCTGGATATTAGCGAACTAAAGGAGGTGTGTGCCCTCGTCATGAAAGCGGACTCCGAAGTTGCACTAATTTACAACTTCAATAACATAAACTAATGTAAGTATATCCTAAGCTGCTCACTCATATTTGTTGAAACGAACTATAGGCTATCGGGCGGGAGAGGTTTCTGGCATGAGTGAGCACAACTCTCGAGTGAAACCTGTGTTTATGTAAAGGTTAAGGTACTCAGACTCGGTCTTGGTGCCTGTAGATAGACCGCAGGGGGAGTCGGGTAGGACAGATAGACCTTGGACCGAGTCTGAGTACCTTAACCGGCTTATGAACTGAGGGAAGATTGCATTTAAAAAATAAAACAAAAATATAGCAGTTCAAACATACTCACACCCCTCTATGAAAATGAACTAGTCCAAATGACTTCATAGGTTTGTGACAGGATTTGGAAACCATTAATAACAATCGTTTTAAAAACGAATTTTAGTTATGTGTTAAGTAATCAAAAGCTGAAAAAAATATTTTCCTTTAACATTACAAACAAAAAGTTGACAGTAAATATTAGTGTCATCATCAGGCGACGCAGCCGATCACGTGACATTGTGCCCGTGCATTTCGTGACACTTGTGCTTAATGCTGAAATGTACACGCTTGCACACTAAACTGCTCGACCAATGACAACATGATCAAAGTTATCCCAAACATACGGAACCGTAGAGGGGACATTGAATGAGTTTTATTTTGAGATTATTATGTCGTGGCCACGAGATAATAAGTCGTGGCCACGATTGAGAAACGTGAGGGTTACATTTTTTATTTTGCAAAGCGAGGGTTATGGTAACGAGGGTACGTTGGAGTTGAGCCAAAGCGAGGGGTTAGGTATACTGTTAAGGGAAGGTTATGAAATCAAGAGTTACGAAGAGGGTTAAGGCAAAGCAGAGACTCTGGTATACACGAGTGTAATGAAACCGACTAATAACCAGAGGGATAGGGCAAGGCGAGGGTTATGGTTCGGTATACAATAAAGTAAGTTTATGTAAATAAGGGATATTTAGAGGGTACGGGGTTTGGGGTGGTAACATACGGTTAGGTGAGGGTTATTGAAACCGAGGTTTGCAAAGAGGGTTAGGGTGGAAAGAGGTTTAAGTAATTAAGTAGCTTGATAACAAAGAGGTTCCGGGTTCGAAAACTTTCTTGTTTATGAATCTTATTTTCTTTACATTGATAACAATCAAAGTGTTACAATTCCATTTGTATGTGTTGTTGACCATCTTACTACTGACCAAGGTGGCTGAAAAGGTTTAGGGCAAGGCGAAGTATTACATACGTATAAGTTTAAGTCTGGTTATACCGGTTGTTATAATATGCACGTTTATTATAAGTGATTGTGAAGTTTGTAATGGGTTATTGATAAATCCTTTTTGATTGAATACTTGAAAGAGTAACCAAATCAAATATACTTTGTACATTGTTGGATAGTGTACGTAATATTTGCGTACTGAGTATGTTTTTGGAAACACCATTCTTTGTTGCAACAAATCATATGCGTAGTGCTCTTTCATGTTTCTTGTAAAAGGAAATATTGAAAAAAGGAATGAGATATGAACGACAAACAGCGTAGGAAAGGTTTCATAGACTTAATGATAACGTTTTATTCAAATAAAAAGGTTGTCTTGGAGAACACACACAAATAAATTACCAAAATTGATATATTCGTTATAATAGCCACTGCAGAGAGGTTATAATTTGAATAAAATGACCCTCATTAAGAGGGAATAAGAAACTCCAGATTTATTTTCGGTCTTACACCCCTTCCCTCCTCTTTGAGGGGCTTAAAGCACCAATCATAACCTCTCTACTACGTTTTATCTCTCAACAAAATGGCCGACTAATACTGAAAATCTATTGGTTAACTTAAGTCGTGACCACGACTTAATATCACGTGGCCACGACTTAATATCTCGTGACCACGACATAATAATCTCAAAATAAAACTCATTCAATGTCCCCTCTACGGTTCCGTACAAACACAACACAATTTCAATAGTTACAGACCCTTTTGCACATAAAACATATTGCTACATTAATAATAATAAAAATAAGTAATGCAGAAACTGACAATTTTACAAGAGGCAATGAAATAGTGTGTAATCAATTGGTCATGAACAAATCATTCTAACTTCAACTGGCTCCGTAGCCTAATGGTATGCACGTTTGGTTACAAATCGAAAGGCCAGTGGTTCTATCCCCGACTTTCGAGTGATATATTTGGAAAACTCTTGTGTTGGAAATTATATGAATTTTATAATGGGAAATGTTTGAGATTTGAAAAGAAATTAGTTTAAAATCTAATGTTGAGGTCTTTAAATCACAGATAGGCCTCATACGAGGTCTTTCAATCCTAGATAGACCTCATATGAAGTCTCTAAATCACAGATAGACCTCAAACGAGGTCCGTAAGTTACAGATAGACCTGACTTGATGTAGCCAAGGTCCTACCTCCAGGTTACGGAACGGTGCTAAACAAAGGGATGACGTCACCAGAGGTTTATAATGATAGATATGCACTATAGTCTGTTTCCAAAAATAGGTATGCGAATGTATTTAACATCCATTTGTTATGTTTTCTGTCAGATATCTGTCATGTTTCTGTCAGATATTTGTTATGTTTGACATGGAAAATCAAATACAGAATCTTTCTTTAGATGAACAAAACATTTAGAAAAAAATTATATGATTTTCATACCGATATATTAATCACGCGGGTAACAAATCTAGAATTCATACATCTTTTTTTTAAATATTATCATCAACTTTTGTAAAGATTTTTTTTAAATTATTATTTTCAACTTTTGCAAAGAAGATTAGATTCTTAATAATATTGTAGAAGACCTTGTTAAAGTCAAAACATATAGCATACACTGCACATTACATAAATTATTGTTTTTGTTTTCGTTTGCAAAAAGCTTAAAGTTTCATGAATTAAGTTATACAGTTACAGTAACATAGACGAAATAAATGTATAAAACTACACATGGTGATCTAATGTAGACTTTTCTACATCATACATTTCTCCTATAATGTGATAAAATGAAAAAAAATATGAAAATGCTAGATTTTAAGATGAAAGTCTTTTAACTCATCTAGTTTGTAAATTGTAGAACTTTACCTTTAATATCTCTTATACCATTTCACGTTTGCGTCTCGGCTTTGTGTGACGAAGAGGAACTCAATATGCGGGTTTACTAACAGTTATGATAAGATTAAGAAACAGTTCAGCACCTTTCCAGTGTAATTCCTAACGAATTCAAAATGGCGGACCGTACGCCAATAGACAATGCTCTTTAATACATGTATATTCAATGAGTATTCAATGAGCCCTTTGGGACTATCAACTTAGAACGACAATATGTGTTAAAAGAATAAGGATGTGAAATTATCGTTCTAGTTTCTTTATATCAAAACTAAGATCATTCAAAATTCATGTCGAATTAAAGCTTTATCATCATTGTCTGTATGCGATGCATGAACACCCATTCGCTTGCATAACCTTTCATTTCTTGAGCATTTGATTTCTTTGACATGGTCCCTAAGGTGTCATTATATGCTATATATCACTGTCATTTCGCATGACAAAGACAAACGTTTGTATACAGTCGTATTTTGATAATTAAATATTCACCAGGATGTAAACATTCTACCCGAGGTCTCATTATGTAACAAAGACATCTGTTTGGTATAAGAAAGAGGAAGTCAGAAAGATGAAAATAAATGGTTCGAAGATAACGACAATGTATTAAAACTAGATGAAGCAGCAATAAATCAAATACGTTATTGTAAAGTTCAGATATACGATTCCCTTTTCTTTACATAAAATGAACTAAAGGTGTTTACACAAAAATGGATGACTATGGATGATTGGTTTGTGTAATGAGATTTTTGAGACTATCAAAATAATACACTTATCATTAACGAACAGTTGTCAGTGAAAAATTGAAAATATAAAATGTTGACAAAACGTGCTACAGCCCCTTAGGTTTGCACAAGTAGTTTTAACAGAGTTTCTTATACCTTGTCTACTTCCACCCAATGCCGGGCAGATATCTCTATGTCCAATTTCCATACCCGGGTTAATATTCATTTTCTCTTAACTAATATAATTAAAGGAGACACCCCCTGGACAAAACCAAAACCGACCAAGGTACAGTTTCTCTGCAAATACAAAAAGGTCTAAATTACAAATGCAGACACTGAGGTATGTACAGTCAAGACAGCGAACACATTGCCATGTATGTTCATGTATGTAAAATGTCTAGATCTTGTCACAGATAAGTGGTAATAAGCTTACACTTGCTCCAGATCATATCGAAACTGTTTTCACTGGAGCAACTCACAAATAGCAAATAATATGCAAACATAGACAGTATTATTTGGGTTTTATTGGTGAAATTTCAACACAATGTGTTATACTATGGCATGGACTATCCATATACTCTATAACTGTTTTGATATCCACTTTGCGAACAACAGGTATTTATCCCTGGACATGTTTTGAACATAATATAACATGATACAACCTGATTTTTCGAGTTTATAATACCTTCAAGTCGATATTTGTTTCCAATCTCCTTCAAAAACTCAAGACAGCGTACAGACCTTCCGCTCAAGACTCCCTGTGTGTGTTAAGTTTAGTCACTGATGCTACGGCGTGTACTATGAATTAAAGAATAGAACTATAAGAAGAAGCGGCCAATATTTAACTTTGTGATATTATCAAACCGGGGGATGTGACATGGTTCAATATTAATCCGCTGCAACCGGTCTTTTTTTAGGCAAAAATGTTGTTTTAAACAAGCAATAAATCAACATAAAAATGTGACAATAATCCAAATCTTGAAAGGGGCAGTAGCACGTTTTAGGGTCCAAATAAGGTGAGGTCAGGAAATATCTTTTTCTTGCATAAAATGAATTAAAGGTGTTTACACAAAATGGCTGCCAATCGACTCTATGTAATGTTTTTACTTTGTTCTATGACAATGGATGGTTGGTTTGTGTAATAAGACTTTTGAAATTATCATAATAATAAATTTAGTATTTACGTACAAATATAAGTGAAACATTGAAAATATTAAATTTAAAAAAAACGTGCTACTGCCCCTTTAACTGCTACCCTAGTCCAGCTTCAGGACTGTAAATAAAAAGGAGCCTTTAATACAGTCTAGGTTCTCCTTCAGCAAGTCTAGTCTACAGCAATTTATTATGAAATGAGGAGACCAATAAAAAATGTTGAAAAGCATGTAATTATTTCAAAAATAATATATTTCATTGACTAAATTGTAGTCTACTGCTACCCGAACCATTTCGGACAATGATGAAGTAGACTCAGCAAACATTACCAGCTATTATTCTCACCCCCTTTTGCGCATGCGCAAGAATCTCTCGATAGAGAAATAATTTTGTAGATGACTACTGTAGGAGCTGGTTTTAAGACTCATGTAACTAAATAACTTCTGCAACTACCCAAAATTCAATTCAAAATGCATTTCAAAATATATTTCCGCCCTTACAAACATGTACATGTATATCATGATCAGTTCTTGCTGAACAGGGTATCTTTCACATGCATAAATACAATATTTCTACTTATGTGGTCCAAAAGATACGAAATTCTCTTCTGTACAGAAATATATTCAAAATTATTTTATCACAACTACCCATTGTTCCTGCAATGATTGAAATTAGTGAAAAACTGATAAATTCTGTGACATGACTCGCTGATCACAAGTATCTGGCTTAATGTTGGTAATTCGTAACAGTTGGTGGTCTTTAATTATGTTTGCATTGTAATATAAGCTTGAAATGATTCCATTACTTAGCCAAATGTTCCCAGCTGTATAACATAGTTTCTTAAAGGGACATTGAGTGTTTTGATACAAATTTAAGAACACTGCTAAAAATCTATATCATTGAAACATATACACATAAATTGACCTGAAATAAGCTTAGAAACCGAAATAATTAGAAGAGGTGTTTCCCCAGGATATAAATAGATCGAGTTTATAACTTTCTCTCGCAAAGCATTGTGGTCATTGTTGCTGTGGGTGAATTCGTATGATGATACCTACTGTCTTTAGATGAATGGACGAAACAATTTATAGCTGAAAATGAGTCATCTTTTGAGGGATAGCGTCACCGGTAGCGATTGTTTCCGGTGGGTATGGCCAAGTTAGCGTCGGCGAATTTAAAGGGGGCGTGGCATAACGGCTTAGCATCCCCCGTGAAGGCATAGAGTGTACGGAGTCGATAAACGATCCAATGCGAATCTGTAAATTTATAAACGAAGTCGTGACGTCAGAGGGTAGATAAAAGTAGGGTTACCGAGGGTATAGCTTTCCTGTCTAGATTCACATTGCAAAATGATTGCAGCAAAATTTCCTAAGTTTTAAATCGAGGTAAGACATACCAATACATTTTTTTGATATATTTACATAGTACTACACGCTCTAGGCAATGTATAAGGGAGACCGCGCTAATGAGATAAGCAATAACATTATGAAAAACGTATACAATTTCATTCGACTCGAGGGCTCACTTACACGCGAAGCGAAGCCAGTCCTTCTCATTGAGAGAACATCTGGTACATTAACTTACAATGATAAGAGTGTTTATCGATAACTATTGGTTACGAATTCGATCGAATGATTTATTTGAGTCTACTCTGGCTATAAAACCCAGTTAGCGTGGGTAGAGCATCTTATGCAGACAGACTTTCATAACTATTGAATTAGGAAAGACAACAGTAATAGTTTTAATTTCGTTTCGTATATCATGAATATAAATAGGTTGGTCCGTTTCTCGTAAAGGCGATAGTTCATTTCCTTTATGCAGTTTTATTCTCAACGAGTATGATGAATGAACAGACCCGATATGAGAGTCGCTACGGGTCCCACACCCAAGCTAGCTACTCATTGTAAACGCTGTAAATGGATGGGGAAAAATACAACACGAGTATGCAAGAATTCCAGACAATACACAGTCGCGACTGGTGCTATCTCAGCGTTCACGCGTAGTGAATGAAAAAATCGATAAGTCACTCTGCGTTGGAACCCCGAAATGAGATTTTACATCGTTACGCGTGATCGAGAGGACTGTCGTGATTTCGAGAAAAAAACCACTTTGCTAAGATGAAAGCATTGCATAAGTATAGATATCTGAGATTGATTGCCACAAATTAAGACACTTACCCTCAGTTTTCGAATTCCACGGGCGGGCACACACACACACACACGCACGCACACACACACACACACACACACACGGGTTCGTTAAAGGCTATGGCACTTTTGCAGGGGGTACTGTAACTTTGGACATCGAATTAAGTATTTTATTGTTGATAAAACATGTAAATATGATATTAAACTTTCGACGAAAGATTTTTCTACGGAGTGATGTTTTTTCTTTTCTCAATAGCTTAATTTCATCACGAACCGCATGCAAGAATGACAATATGAATGTGACATTTCACATATCTATAAACAATCAAGGCGAATGTTTATACACCATACATTTATATTCATTAGAAATTTGAACGAATAAACCGCGCAAAAACATGCTAGAGTTCTTTTCCCAAGCCCACTCACGGATGGTATGTATACTCACGTGCAAAAGAAACGTCCCCAAACATTTTTTATTTGTATTTTTTTATCTAATGACATTGAACCTAACTCAGTGTTAGGAATAGGTCACATAAACACTCAAGTTGATGACATGACCAGAAAAGGACAATAAATGCACGTTTTTTACGAGAAAAATGATTTTAATCAGTGAAATTTCCTAATTGTACATAAAAATACCCGTATGGTCTTGGGGTATAAAGCCCCCGCCAAAATGTTTTTGGGCATCAGTTACATCATGTTGACAACAAGAACATGCCGCAATTAACTTCAAAGCAGAGAGGGTGAGCAAAATGTATGCTTCAACTTGGCGCTACAAACGACCATGTCGCTAGAATCTTGAACTGCTCGAAGCAAACAATTGGTAGGCTGTTGATGCATTTTGGACAGACTGGCAGGACAATAAACAGGCCCAGGAGCTACACACCGAAGGTGACCACCCCCATTGTAGACAGACATTTACGGGTGCTTCCCCTGAGGAACATTTTCCTGACTGTGACGTCATCAGCTGCACACAGCCTGAATCATCGAATCAGCAGATGGACAGTGACCAGACGACTGCGTTAACAAGACATTTGAGCAAATCGACCTCTCAGAGCAATGAAGTTAAAGCATCAAAATTGACGTCGAATACTGGCTTTAGGGAGTACTGTTCGTCAATGTTGTGAATGTCTTGGCCTAGCCAGCAAGATCTCCGGATATGTATCCAGTAGAGCATATTTGAGGCTACCTCAGGCGACGTATTCGACAACGCCAACAGCCTCCACTGACAGTGCAGGACTTGAGTCGTGTTTTGCAGGGGAAATGGCACCATATCCATAGTCGTGTTATTAGGCGATTTATAAACCATGTCCGCGGTCGTGTTGCGTTACTTGTTGCATCACAAGGAGGCCACAGCCGATATTATGACGTTTAAGTTACTGAAGCAGTGTGATTTGTGTTTTGACAGGTGATCGAATACCGGACAATACACCCCTAGTCAACTAATCATCTTGTAAAACGGTAAAAAAATGTCTTTATGTTTCCCGAATTCTTGCAATTTGATAAATATACAACAAGTTAATAATAATAAATGTCAGAATATACAAGTGTTTTGAGATTTGCTATTTATAGTTTGAAAACGTTTGGGGACGTTTCTTTTGCACGTGAGTTTATATGAGAACCATTACATTCTAAACATAACCAAGCATAATGCGTCTTGAAATCGTGTCGGTCAGCCTGACCTATGTATGGGACACTAGCATGTGGCGCCTTGTTTAATCAGGTGGATTCAGAGAAGGGCTATCAGCTAAACCTCACTCTATCATCCTATACCAAACACGTAAGTACAAGTTTACATATTGTCTTGATAATATGGTTTACGTTATAACAAAATGTAATTCATATAACAGAGTATCTGAACCCATTCAACGATTATTTATTTTATTTGATCGATTCTGACTTCTTTAAAATGTAGAATTGATGATGTTTTCGGGTTATTAATCAAGATGTAGGAATAACAACATACAAAATAAACAACACTATATGAAATTCAACTTCGATATTTCAAAAGTTAATATTTATTTGTGAAATGTATTCAAACTATAATTCAAATTAGTTTTTTATATTATTGTATATTGTCTCAACTATGGTGACTTGCTAATGAAGAAACGTTTGCATCATAGTGAAATGAATCTAAAATGTGAATTATATATTTTCTTTCACAAATTATATATAGATATTGACGTGCATTTCCATTCCTTTACAGAATGAAACTCCTGATCCTTTTGGTCACCATCCTCTACCTTGCAATGGTCGCTCTTGCTGCACCAGTTGTTGGTAAGAACCTTGTTGATTTTTGTTTAACTTGCAGATGCTTGTTGATTTTCCTTTGACTTGCAGATGCTTGTTTTAAATTTATTCATCAGACGTCAGACATCAGAATTGACGTTTAGATAGCTTATAACGTTTTACGTTGTCACTCTGTATAGTAAAATACGGCACAACCCTATAATATCCAGATTTTATAATTTCTGAAAAGAAACTAACTTCTCTAAGGGGCATTTAAAGGGGCAGTAGTTCGCCTTTAGGGGGAATGTAAGATGATGTCAGGAAAATGAAAATTAATGGTTCCAGTTGAAAAACAATGTATTGAAACTTAATGGAGCAGTAATAATTCAAATATATGCGACCCCTTTTTCTTACACAGAATGAATTAAAGGTGTTCACACAAAATGGCCGCCAATGGATTTTATGTGAAACTTCATACTTTGTCTTCTGACTGATTGGCTTGTGTATGAGATTTATGCCACTTTCAAAATAGCATTAACGTACAATTATCAGTGAACATTTTAAAATATAAAATTATCAAAAAACTTCTTATTGGATACAGGAACTTCTTCTCCATTACTATTTGAATTGTTTGTGAGAAGTCGCATTAACAAGCAATGTTTAAGTAAGTTCCTAATTAACATGCTTGTATACGGATGACCACCCCCCCCCCCCCCCCCCCCCCTAATAGCATTTTCTAACATCAGGGTTCATGTTATTGCGCTCAGCTGGTTATCTCCCATAACTTTTAAACGCAGATACATTTGAGAGAAGGAACAGGGGATTTATGGTTCAATTGGCCATGAACATTTTGTTTGAGCATGAGACGTTTTGCATTTAGAAGCTATGAATAGATATAGCTCAGGTCACCTACGTTCTTCTGTTTTCCTTATCATTTTCAAATTTTTTCTTCTTGGGGCATTGTATCAAACGCTAAAGTGATTTACAGTTACTAGGATAGCCTTAAAGACAGCACTCAGGTTACCAAACATGCAAATTTGTTTTATGCAACGGTGACCTGGAAGTTCAGGACTATATAAGTTACTATGTGCTTTATTTTCTTGAGCAATGTGACGGTTTTTTGGTAACCAAATGGGATGCTTTGAACCTTTTGCTCAATATAGCTAAATTCCAAACAATGTCAGTGAGTGAATTAAAGTTCATATCATTAAAAGGTTCACAGATTCCCTTAAAGCTTATGTCTATTCTCCTCCGTAGAGGTTAATAGATTATATCTTTTCTAGTAAGCTTTGAACTGTTCCTGTAACCTGCAATAAAACTAGAGTTTTTTCAACTGTGCGAGGCGCTCATATGGCTTAGACTATAACAGTCAGTCAGATATGAAACATTTTATCCTATTTTTAAAAGAAACGATTATCCATGCTACTTTTTCACCATTACGGGATGTGCAAAGAACCTAGCCCACAATGCCCACTTGTAAACGAGGTAACGTTGGAAAATTTCAGTACTTCAGTATAAATTATTCGAAATTTGAACGAAATCGTTGAAGAAAAAAAGCTCGTGATATATTCTAAACCCTATATTTCTCCACCGATATTTGGAATGTATGCTAATCTCAACATTTTCAAGCGATATAAAAGTGCAAAAGTTGAAATTTTTATTTTTCAATTTTTTAAGGTATAATATAAATAAAAAATTCGAACCCCTGTGCTATACACATGAAATGCTTTTTTTGCAGAGCGGGATCTTCTTGGAACTCTGCTGGGTAGTAGCAGTGGGTGTCTACCCATTGAATGTTTTGTGGCTCCCTGCCCCTGTATCAAGGGTTAAGAAGAATTAAACTTCTTAAGAAATAACTGTTTTTTTTTGTTTTAGCAACGATATTCCATTTTAGGTTTAGTATAAACACGACGTAAAGGTGTTAAGTGTTGATTTGTTTTAACCAATAATGCGCAGCTGCCGTTTCGCCTCAAATTCACGAAGAAGAAGAAAAAGAAGAAGATAATTTTGATCAACTTGTCATATAATGTTACACAACCTATATACCATATTGTGTATTTATTTACATGTTGTCGAGTTACAAAATTATGTTAAGTAAGCAAACAAGCAGACATAATTATATTGACAGTGTTATATAGGTTATGTAATCCGAAGTCTTAAATATGATATAAATGGAACGAGTGACTGCACATTTAAATATATGATGCTCAAAGAAATATTTTCACGTGTACGTATTTCTTCAAACGAAACTTACTACCATTCATTTAAAAGATTAAAAGTAATTACAAGAGTTAGAACACGTGGAATAGAAATATATTCGCGTAGAGACAATAACAGGATTCAGCCGAAAATCTTACATATTCACTATGTCAACAATCATTCCTGAAAGTGTCATGAAAATCTCACAACGTAATAAGCTTCAGCAGCATTTTGAAGCATCAAGAGAAATGTTTCTGTCGGAGCTGACCCTAAGTTAGGAAAATGTCATATCATGTCAAAACTTTTGGATTCGGCGTGAAACTAAACAATGCTCAAAAAGCTTATTTAGGAGGTAAATATAATCTCCTAAAGTGTCATACCCGAACCCCATTGGAACTAAGAGCTATTGTCTAGATGCGTTAAATGTCACATGTTGACTATACAAAACTGAGTAACATTGATGTTGATGTTTAAATTCGTGCAAGAAACTTTTCTCCTTTTCACAAATAACCTTAAGTTATCTGTCACATTGGATTCACTTTACAAACAAGGTACCAATTAGAACTAAGAGGTGACATGACCGCTTTGAATAGGATGTGTACCTAACCAAGTTGCTCTTTGCGTGTGAACACACTGAAAGTTATGGTAAGTCATCTCAGTATTTAACAGAATATAAAGTTACCAATCTAATATATTTGGAGTCAAGATTATATATTAGTGCACGGTAAAGTTTCTAGTGAAACAGAGCAAGTTCGGGATCCTTTAAAAATCGGACAAGTCAGCCAATGACAATTAAATAGCACAGTCAAGGAAGAATACGATTTGACACGTGCAAGGGTTTTTTATCAGCCTATATTTTTACTGAAGATAAAAGGAAACAGGTGCTCTGTGCATTAAATTAATGACACGAGACATGCAGGTAAGTGAGGCAGGTAAGTAGGTGTGAGCTGATAACACTATCTGAGATGAGTGAGTGTCAAGGGACGTGTAAGTGTTTACAAGTGTTTGTGACATTGCTTTAAGTAATTCAGTCTCTTTTGAAACATAATTTACCTAATTCAATTCAATTCAATTCAATTTACCTAATTCAATATATCCTTTAGTAATGGGGTTCAGTCAGATAAGGAATAATGACCTGTATTTGAAAAAAATACCACATGCATTGTTGAAAAATTACTCTAAATCATTTGTTGCCATATTATCCAAGAGAAAATCGAAAACCCATTTAGTTTGACATTAAATTTGCACAACATTGAATGCCTTCAATACAACTTTTCAAAAATGGTGACTTCGGAAATAGTGTCATGTGTTTTCAGTCACTTTTTTTGAACCTCAGTTATTCAGAATATACAGGACAGTTTTTCAAAGTTAATGTTCCATTATGATACATAAAGTTGACATAAGTCTGACTAAAACTTTTGAATTCATATATTAAAAGTAATATCATTTGAAATAAAAATAACTTTGATTCATCATATTTCATAATGAAAAAAATAAAAACGTGAACGATATGGGTAAGAGGGTGACATAACTATTTCTCCCATTGGAATATCAGTTCTGATAATGTCAGGTCCTTGGATAAATGCTTCTCTTTGAGTTTGTCTTTGTTTCTTTAAATGTATTGTACACATTTGGAAAGTCATTCTAAACCACTTTTAATGTTTTGAAGATAAATTTGATAAGAAATAATATTGCAAACAATGAATATATTTTTTCTTACAATGGAAATTCACAATAAATATTACCACATGAAGATATCGCATAATATTAAGAAATACTAGAAAATCAGCTGGTAAGTTATGAGGGCAAGGTTTGAAAAATTTAAAGAATTTCTTTCCCATAAACAATGGTATTAGTAAATTTGCTTGAAAATGTGAGGTCTTTTTTCCACATTATATTTTTTCGTAGGCAAGTTTATATTTTAATGACTATTCCTAGATGAACCCTCTGCTGCAAATAACCAACAAGGTAGTTCAGAATCTTTTTGGATTTGTTCACAAAAGAGAATCAAAATGACTGACCGAAACCACATAATGGCTGAAAACAGATGACTTGACGATACATATAATAATTAAACAGTCATCACTTGTTTTATTAAAATAAATAATTTCAATGGTCCTTTGTAGGTATTCTAACAAATATCTAATGTATTTACATGGTCAATGACATGGCCGACAGTGAGATATATAAATAGACAGACACATACGGAGACAGACAGATATACAGAGACCGAAAGACAAACTTGATTAAACATGACAGAGACAAACATAGTTACAGACATACTTAGACAAACATAAACAGTGGTAATTAATGATTGGTGTATACATTGACAGTAACCTTTTAACTTCACAGTGATGTGGTAACTGCACATGTTAAGCAGTCTGATTAAAATCGACCCGTGCTCCGAGGAATAAAATTTAAAAAATATTGACTTTATTTTTAAGGATTCGAACTCATTCCATATCTTCTCCATGACGGTCAGACCTGACGCACCTTCGTGGTATGTTTCTGACGTCATCATCATCAACTTTATTCAAGTATATAGGCCCCTGGGCCCAAATACAGGTACATGTAAACACATATTTCATATACAAGAATAATAAGTAATAATACGCAGAACTTACGAGAAGTAGATAACATGAAAATAATAATTAATCACAAGAAATTTCATTTAACCTTTTACTTGGTTTTCATAGGCATAATAAACATAGTGGCTTTATGTTTTCAACATGTAGTTATCGTTGGTAGTTAGAATTTGTTTAAATGCATATATGTTTACATTTCTAATATTTGGTAGATATATTTTTCTTAAGTCATTATAATATGGACACACAGAAATGAAATGAAATTCGTCTTCTATTCATTCCTTACAAATTCTAGACAACCTATAGATTTTCTGCCATCTACCCTCATTAACCTTTAAACGTAACAGCCCCGATCGTAATTTAACAATGCTTTTACGAAATTTAAAATCCACTATTACGGTGTAAGTAGACTTTTAATTTCTCTATATGTATCATAATATCTGGTACTGTTATTTAGTGTAGAGTTCCAATTTTGAAAAAACATATCTTTTGCCCGTATTTTAAAAATATTGATAAATTGTACCCTGTCTCCTATACTTTGCGAAATCCAAAGGAAAGCAAATCCATGAGAAAAAAGCATATTTCTTATTTCTGAGGCCCAAGTTTTATGACCGATATCATACCATACACAATCGCATTAGGTGTTTATGGACCGACATTTTAAAAAATCTTACAGGCAGATAAGTGAATTTTTTCAATATTTTCATATCTTTTGACCCCCCAAACCTCTGAAGCATACAAAAGCATTGGTTGTATTTGACTATCAAATATTTTAAATAATACATCAGGCGAAAGAATTCCAAGTTTTCTCAGGTTAACACTTATTTCTATAAGGGCTTTCTTGGCTCGTAAGGAAAGATCATCAAGTGCTTTTGTCATACTGAAATTACAAGTGAATAAGAATCTCAAATATTTATAGCTATTAACAATTTTCATTTGTACATCATTTAAAAACCACACATCGTTCTTGACGTAAGCAAAATGACTCTGGCAAAACCTTTTGGTAACAGCAAGAGGTAGTTAGCTCAAGTGTACCATTTGTGTACCTTCGTGGCATGTTTCTGACGTTAGCTTGTCTAGCCAAATGAAAGGACTCAAGTGGACCACTCGTTAAACATGCCCGCTAAAAACGGTATTTGAAATCGACGAAGTGATGGGATTGCTGATGACTGGGACTTGTCTGTGCTAACTGGTTTAAGCAACGTACAAAAAGGTGGGATGCATTCAGACCATGTCTAGGGGAATTTTCTGATAGAACACGATCGATTCCCGGTGGCGTCAATGTTTTCAAATTTTAAATCCCCGAAACACGATAGATTTTTATCAGATTGAGAACTAAAGTGGAAAAACGTTGATGCAATTCTCATAAACAATTATGACATTAACAAAAGCCTAGTTTAATAAGATGTGAACAGAGACTTTGTGTTAGTGTTGAAACATGTACATTCCTCTACACACAATCGTATATTGTTATTTTGTTTTTATTTTGTTACAGATCAAGACCTTTGTTCAATATGTTCATCTCTCTAGTTCCTGACTAATATTCTTCTCTGATGAGATACTAACTCATTCTCATTGGGTATTGGACATGAAAAGTCTTTGAGACCTGGATTGATTCAATTCTAGGTTCTGTGATGATAGGAAAGATTAGGTCTCCAACTACGGTCACATATTTAAAGGCACTTACATTGATTATCATTGTATGTCTGGTATCTGCCTGCCTCTTTCTATCAACATCAACGACAGTCTTCTCGGTTCCGAAAGTTTTCAGTTTTGATGAGGACAGGAAACTCTTCGTGGTTCCAATAACTGACAATGAGAGAGCAATATTCATAAAGTTGATGAAGACATTCCAAAGGGTTGTTCCTTCCAACTTTACCTACTTTTTACATGGCGGGACTCTTCTAGGGTCATACCGGCATCATGGCATGATTCCTTGGGATGATGACCTTGACATTTGTGTGAGGGAAAAGAACAAGGCTGTTCTGCTTGAGACGTTACGGAGCCTTGAACCCGAGTATAATGTCACAACAAAAAAGTCAACTTTGTGGAAATTCTATCATCACTCGTCACGACCAACAAGGAAAAAATGGGGGGCGTGGCCTTTCATTGATATCTTCTTCTATGCAGAGAATGAAACTCATATATGGGACACCAACCCTTCCATTAAGCATTTAAAGCATAAAAAGACGCAAGTGTTCCCCCTCGTACTACGACCCTTCATGGATATGCTTCTACCAACGCCGAAGAACACAAGACGGTTTCTGTCGAAACTCTTCGACGTTGATCTGTGTGTGTCTAACTATTGGAGTCACAAGTTTCAGAATGAAACGGAAAGGGTTGCTGAGATTCCTTGTATATGGCTTGAAAATGATTTTGAGTTTGTGCACTCTAACATGCTAACAGAACACTCTTAAAGATATTTAACTGTTGCATGATGAAAACGAGACACAATTTTTCAAGAATAAATAAGTTATGAAAACGAAATGATGAACACTGTCTTTGAAAATTGTCAATGTTGTCTATGAGTTCGAATCATTATCAAATTTGAGCAATCATCCTCATTACAGACTTTTTCAACCTTCGTAGGCATTTATAAGTTGGTAAGGTGAAGAGAGCGAATTCCAACACGGACAATTTTCAGTGTCAGTAGGTAAACCATATTGAATGGAACAAAATGAGTGTCATCTTGTCATGTGATATAATCCAAGTGTATCCTGCTTGACGAAGATACCGTAAGTCAGTTACAGATAACAGTATTATAACTATTATGACATGAGTGTAGTCAGAGATTATATCTATCGATCTTGTCATATTACACTGAATACCAATGAAACTTTGCAATTTTAAAACTGAAATTTTGAAAACGATTTCATTTCTAAATTTTCATTTTAGTTGGCAATGACATAGTTGAAACCCACACTTTCAAATTTAAAACTTTTAATTGAGCAATATTCATACATTTTTGTAAAAATGGCAAAAATGTCATAATCACGTGACGTTTCTGCTGGAACTGAGTCACGTGACGAAAAAGTTTAATAACTGTCCATAATGAATGTTTGTCACTCCAATAGTGAAAAAACCACCTAAAAAGCAGTAAACGGTATAGCAAAAATATCGCAAATCCCCTTCGAAAATTGACAAAATTGATAAAAAACAGCCCTTTTTACAAGAATCGGTAGTGTTCCTTCATTTCTAATGGTAACTTGATCCTGCTATACTGAAAGGTTATGAGGATTGCTGACAACCCTGAAACACAATAAACAGTTGTTTTTTCACTGCATGAGAGCCGATATCTGTGACGTTAGACCACCGCCAACGTTTTCTCTTAGTGACGTCAGAGATAGCAAACATCAAAGGTCGGCATGTTGTTATGTTCTCGTGGACTTTATAAACTTGGACAGATCTAATCAGAGCTCGTCGACTGCTAAGATGATAGATATTGGTCACTAAACATCGAAACATGGCAATTTTATAAAAAAAATTATAACGTCAGAAGGGGCATGCAAAAACGAGATTTAATTGCGATTGTTGAGCTCTTAAAGCTGGTTACCATTTGTACGGCTCAAAGATGTGTCAATTGTCAAGTTAGACTTGTGTCCACACATTCCCATTAGTGGAAAAGCTTCGATGCAGACAAAATGTTGAACCTGCTGACAGCAGACGTAATTTAACGTTTGACCCTTTTTGTTAATCATGGCAGATTTGGAAGTTATAACACTCGGGCTGCTCAAACCTGGTACTAAAGTCAGTTACAGATTAAAGTATTATTACTATTATAACATGAGTGTAGTTAGAGATTATATCTATCGATCTTGTCATATTATATAATCCAAGTGTATCCTGCTTGACGAAGATACCTTAAGTCAGTTACAGATTACAGTATTATTACTATTATAACATGAGTGTAGTCAGAGATTATGTCTATCGATCTTGTCATATTATATAATCCAAGTGTATCCTGCTTGACGAAGCTGTCTTTAATCAGTTACAGATTACAGTATTATTACTATTATAACATGAGTGTAGTCAGAGATTATGTCTATCGATCTTGTCATAGTATATAATCCAAGTGTATCCTGCTTGACGAAGATACCTTAAGTCAGTTACAGATTAAAGTATTATTACTATTATAACATGAGTGTAGTCAGAGATTATGTCTATCGATCTTGTCATATTATATAATCCAAGTGTATCCTGCTTGACGAAGATACCTTAAGTCAGTTACAGATTAAAGTATTATTACTATTATTACATGAGTGTAGTCAGAGATTATGTCTATCGATCTTGTCATGTCATGTAATTTAAGTGCATCCTGCTTGACGAAGCTGTCTTTAATCAGTTACAGATCACAGTACTATTTGAACACCTACAAGTCGTCCTTACACGTGTATTCTCCGTTCTTTGACCGCAGACATAGCTGTCCACTATGACATGTCGATTGCATGTGCTGGCACTGAACGGGGAATTGCTGAAATAAAGATATCGAGATTCATATTTTTCTTGTAACATTTTGAAGAATTATCAATGATGGATTATGCAGACTCTTGTATTATAGAAATTGTAGCATGATAAATTTCAACTGTTAATGCTAAGACACAATTTTGGTTTATAATTTTTAATTCAAAATGCGACGTTTGCTGCCAAAAAAGTTTTTATATTGTAGTGATTTTTAGTGATCATTTGTGATGACGTATTTATAAAAGGCTGTAAATGGTCACTAAAATATGTTTTGACAATTGCCACTGAAACGATTTATTGTAATATGACCTCCAATATTAACAAATATTTAAATGATGACCTGTTGAATTAAGATTTGAAAGTTGTTAATAAAATAATTGTTAATTAATGAATAATAATTTAAATATCTTGAAAAAAATCAAAGCAATTATATTTGTTCCCGAGACACCAAAAGTTTGCCAAATTGTCATGGGTATTTTGTTGGAGCAGTTGAACATTATTTTGCTGAAACGTTTGAACAAGCGAAATGTCTTACCGTTTTCATAGGAATAAGAAGACCATCCCCCTTCTTCAACCCTGAAGTCATCATCCGAAGCCTACATATCAGGTGTGACTGTTTGTAGACTATGGCCATACAGTGGACATGACTGACACAGAGTCTCTTGCACTGCAGTACACCTAGAACAACTTTAAAAATTCATTAATTCATTCATTTTTCGTTCGTTCGTTCGTTCATTCATTTATTTATTCATTCATTTATTCATTCATTCAATCTTCGTTCATTCTTACAATTTTGTGTGTTTGTTCGTTCATTCGTTCATTGGTTTCAACGTTCGTTCGTTCAATGTTTTTCATATGTTCATTCATTCATTCGTTTGTACCTTTTCTTCGTTCCTTCTTTGGTTCGTCCATTCATTCATTCATTTATTCTTATAATATCTATTTTTCCCATGACACGATACAACTGGACAGAAAATGGCCTTTATGATACATGTCATGAGATCAAAACTTTAATTAACCATATGGGTTACATAACCGTTCGATAGGAATATAAAGTAGGAATAAAAAGGCTGCTGCTCTTGTGTGATTAACGGTTAATGGATAACCCTATCATCATAGCTAACATTGTGAACTGTCTCTCTCTGTGTCTGTATTCTATTTGAATAGTTAGGGATAAATGCAAGTTTCGATGTTATAGATATATAAAATATTTATTCATTGACATACTGGAGAGATATGAACATAAAGAACCCAATATCCTTAATTTATTTGTAATATATACATTTATTGTTCTAATGAATTACCATGCAAGGATACAACTGTTTTTTCCTTGTTACTTTTCTTCTTTTGACCTGAAATGAATACATCAATTCTTCTCATTCTGAATCAAATGCTCATTCTTCATCATTTATCACAAAACTTTAGATTATCATAAGTATTATTATCCCCCCGTCCGTCCGTCCGTCCGTCTGTCTGTGATCACATTGTTTCCGGAGCAGAACTCAAAAACAGTTACAGCTAGCTCAATGAAACTTGGTAGATTGACTCGTCGTCACATGTAGTTGTGCCTTTTGAGGTTTTCAACTTTCTGGATTTTTTTGTTTTTGCGGTTTCCATGGAAACGCAACTTAGAAATGTGTTTCCGAAGCAGAACTAGAAAACAGTTTGGCCTAGCTGATTGAAACTTGGTATATCGACTCATCATGACATGAAGTTGTGCCTTTTGGTGTTTTCAACTTTCTGGAATTTTTTATTTTTGCGGTTTCCATGGAAACGGAACTGAGAAATGTATTTCCGAAGCAGAACTCGAAAACAGATTGGCCTAGCTTAATGAAACTTGGCATGTTGACTAATCATCACATGTAGTTGTGTCTTTTACGGTTTTCAACTTTCTGGACTTTTTTATTTTATTGGTTTCCATGGAAACGCAAGTTAGAATGGCGCTTCCGGAGCAGAGTTTGAAAACTATTAGAGCTAGCTCAATGAAACTTAGTATAATGACTATTCATGACATGTAGTTGTGCCTTTTGGAATTTTCAACTTTCTGGAATTTTTTATTATTCTGGTTTTCATTGAAACACAATTTAGAAATGCGTTTCCGGAGCAGAATTTCTAAACTGTGTCTCACCATGTAATGAAGATGTTTTAATCAAACAGCATATTAATTCAAACAGGATAGTTGTTTTCCTCTCTCTTCACATTCACACGAGGAAGATGAGAATGGCATAACATAAAATGCGTTCCGCGTTATCTTTGTAATTCCGGTTTATTCCAGAGTTTGTCGCGACAAAAAAGTTGTCAATAACAAACAAATTTTACATATAAAGTTCATATTTTTCATACTATTGAGTTACACTTTGGAAATTTTCAGGTTAAAAATTTCAATTTGAGATTTTGAAAAAAAATTCCGACGGAATTTTTCCAATGGAATTTTTTATTCCGACGGAATTTTTCCAATGGAATTTTTTATTCCGACGGAATTTTTCCAATGGAATTTTTTATTCCGACGGAATTTTTTTAATGGAATTTTTTATTCCAATGGAATTTTTTATTCCAATGGAATTTTTTATTCCAATGGAATTTTTAATTCCGACGGAATTTTTAATGCCGATGGAATTTATTTTTCCAATGGAATTTATTTTGACAATTTAATGCAGTTTGAGTTAAGTGATAAATTCATTAAAGGTTTAAAAATGTAAACTTTGGAAAGATTTTAACTTTGAAATGATATATTGTTTTAGATAATATATTGATTTTGACTGTTATTATTTTTGGTAAATGTTGACTATGAAAAAAAATATTTGATGAAATGTTGACTTTGAAAAGAAATAGTTTGGTGAAATGATGACTTTGAAAAGAAAAAGTTTGGTGAAATGATGACTTTGAAAATAAATAGTTTGGTGAAGTGATGACTTTGAAAAAAAAAGTTTGGTGAAACGACGACTTTGAAAAGAAATAGTTTGGTGAAGTGATGACTTTGAAAAGAAAAAGTTTGGTGAAACGACGACTTTAAAGAAGAACAATTAGTTTAATGATGACTTTGAAAAGTATATATTTGATGAAATGTTGACTTTGAAAAGTCATAATTTCATGAAATGTTGACTTTCAAAAGGAATGAAATGTGAAATGTTGACTTTGAAAAGAAATAATTTGTTGAAATGTTGACTTTGAAAAGTGATCATTTCATGAAATGTTGACTTTAAAAAGAAATAAAATGTGAAATGTTGACTTTGAAAAGAAATAATTTCATGAAATGTTGACTTTGAAAAGTAATAATTTCATGAAATGTTGACTTTGAAAAGTAATAATTTCATGAAATGTTGACTTTGAAAAGTGATCATTTCATGAAATGTTGACTTTGAAAAGTAATAATTTCATGAAATGTTGACTTTGAGAAGTAATAATTTCATGAAATGTTGACTTTTAAAAGTAAATATTTGATGAAATGTTGACTTTGAAAAGAAATAGTTTGGTGAAATGATGACTTTGAAAAGAAAAAGTTTGGTGAAATGATGACTTTGAAAAGAAATAGTTTGGTGAAGTGATGACTTTGAAAAGAAAAAGTTTGGTGAAACGACGACTTTAAAGAAGAACAATTAGTGTAATGATGACTTTGAAAAGTATATATTTGATGAAATGTTGACTTTGAAAAGTGATAATTTCATGAAATGTTGACTTTCAAAAGGAATGAAATGTGAAATGTTGACTTTGAAAAGTAATAATTTGTTGAAATGTTGACTTTGAAAAGTGATCATTTCATGAAATGTTGACTTTAAAAAGAAATAAAATGTGAAATGTTGACTTTGAAAAGAAATAATTTCATGAAATTTTGACTTTGAAAAGTGATAATTTCATGAAATGTTGACTTTGAAAAGTGATAATTTCATGAAATGTTGACTTTGAAAAGAAATAATTTCATGAAATGTTGACTTAGCAAGCCTTTGCAATTCTTTTTATCTATTTATAGCCATATTCCTAACAAAAATTTTTTAACTCAACATTTTATGTCCATCTGAGTTTTGAATATTTGTTAGCTTTTCTTAAAATTAAATTCTTAACTGTTAGAAGTATATATTATTACCCTTTTATAGCATTGTTTTCTAGATTTTAATCAACCTTAAATGACTTACTATATTTCTTAACGAATTATGTTATACACTATTTTAAAAATTATCTTTGTAACAATACTTTTATTGTCCTTTGTGTTTTGTGAATACTGTCAAATGCTCTGATTGATTGTGATCGTGATGTTGATGAAATGTGTGTGTGTGTATTTTATTTACTTATTAGTGTGTGTATTTATAACTATTATCAAGCAATCTCCGATGTACAACAAATTCCCTTCTCGGGCAATAAAGTATTATTATTATTATTATTATTAAATAAAATGTGAAATGTTGACTTTGAAAAGAAATAATTTCATGAAATGTTGACATTAAAAAGAAATGAAATGTGAAATGTTGACTTTGAAAAGATATAACTTCATGAAATGTTGACTTTGAAAAGTAATAATTTCATGAAATGTTGACTTTGAAAAGCAAAAATTTGATGAATGTTGATTTTGAAAAGAAATAATTTCATGAAATGTTGACTTTAAAAAGAAATGAAATGATAAATGTTGACTTTGAAAAGATACAACTTCATTAAATGTTGACTTTGAAAAATGATAATTTCATGAAATGTTGACTTTGAAAAGAACGAATTGGTGAAATGATGACTTTGAAAAGTAAATATTTTATGAAATGTTGACTTTGAAAATTGATAATTTTATGAAATGTTGAATTTTTGAAAAAAAATATTGATAAAGTGTTGAATTTGAAAAGAAATGATTTGATGAAATGTTGACTTTGAAAAGAAATGATTTGATGAATGTTGATTTTGAAATCAATAATTTGTGAAATGTTGATTTAGAAAAGAAATATTTGGTAAAATGATGACTTTGAAAAGAAATAATTTGATGAAATGTTGACCTTGAAATGTAATGATTTAATGAAATGTTGAATTTTTGAAAAAAAATATTGATAAAGTGTTAAATTTGAAAAGAAATGATTTGATGAAATGTTGACTTTGAAAAGAAATGATTTGATGAATGTTGATTTTGAAATCAATAATTTGATGAAATGTTGACTTTGAAAAGAACTAATTGGTAAAATGATGACTTTGAAAAGTAAAGGATCATAAGAAATGTTGACTCTGAAATGTCCAATGATTTTGATGATATGTTATATGCGAAATTATTGTAGTGATGTATCCTTTTTGTGACAGATTGTCTGATTTTCATTATATTCTTTAATGTTGTATATTTCTTAATTCTTATGACTACATGAATGTAATAGAATTTCCTTATTTTATCTTATCTTATCTTATAACAGTAAATAACACTGTTTTGAAGAATTACAACAACTTGCTGGAAATTATTTCCACTCATTCGGTGGTAGCTTAACGAATACACTTGTTAAGTATCTCATTAGTCAAGGTGTCTATTGTCTATTGAGTGACAGTGCTGTTACATAATCAGTTCGATGGATTCATTACGCATTTAATGAGTGTTGATCTTTCAGATGAAATATTAACTTTTAAAGATATATTGATGAATTCAAACGTTGACCTTGGTAAAACATAGACTTATACAATCCATGGTGTTGTTGAATGCAGATTTTTAACTGCGATTAAGTTAACGGTTTTTTATGATCATGATTATGATTATTGTCATGAGATTTTGGAAATATTTACTGCTGTCTTCATTTTGTGAAAGATTGTCTCATTTTATATAAGAAAACGAAAAACTAATCACTGATTTGAGGAATCCAAACTGCTTACTGTAAATTAAATTCGACTCATTTGTAGGTAGCTTATCGAATACACCTGTTGAAATAACTCATTAATTAAGATGTGTATTGAATGGCAATGCCGTTAACTCATGCTTGATATGCTTCATGGCTTAACGTCTGGATCACTTCTCAGCGTTAGAGCCTACCCTAGCACTGTTCATGGGGATCAACCATCTTGTAGGCCGGGCAGATGTTTGGTTTATTTATATGGTTCCAAGTTTATGTATATGACATGTTAACATTTGCGTGACAAAATAATAAAATAATAAAAAATATCTCATTGCAGTTTTTACTTTCATGTCGGTGAGTTGTCCATCAATAGTTTATTGACGTATACATAAACATCTAATACTAAAAAATATCTTTAAAACTTGTTTGAGTCTAAATGTGTTTAAATATTTAATATATAGTATGTATTAGATAATGCTAGATATTTAATGTAATTTTCAATTAACTAATGAATCAATGCAAAGGTGGTATAGTTTTACTCTTTTGAATGATATCATAATATATAACTAAGATTCATAATATCTTCAAAATCAATTTAATAGCAAAGACATTCATTTTCATTTTCTCATTATTCATCAATAACGATTATAACTTATGTTTTCCAACTTTACCTTACGACATTTCGCCCTGTATCAGTTCTTAATTTGAAGTAAATGTGTGTATGCTAATTGTACTGTCAGTTGCCATACTATGTACGTTAAGGAAAGCCAAAAAAAATCTTTGACAAGTAAAACGTTTTCGGATCGATTACAAAACCACATTTACAAGTTAATCAGTGGTTTTATTTAAACATTGAATATACCATAACTAGAATGTCCCATTTTACATACATGACTTCAACTAAAACCATTATTATGACTGTTCTTATACTTGAATCAATTACTGAATTTTATATAAAGAATTAACAAGTTTAAACAGCGTTACACGAATCACATATATAAAATACATATTATACAAAAGTGAACATATATTAATGGGGGTCAAAAGAGATTAAAGGCATTCAATATGGTAATTTCAAAGTGTGAAATGACTGCATCGAATAACAGGATAACTGTTAAGAAACAAACACGAAAACTCCTCCCTCCCTCTCTCCCTCTCCCTCTCCCCCTCCCCCTCCCTCTCCCCCTCCCCCTCCCCCTCCCCCTCCCCTAGAATTCATTCATCATTGAAGCCTAATCGTAAAACAGTATATGCAATACACACGTGTATCTAATTATACATGGTGCTATTTGTCGCGATGGTTGCAGTTACGTAATCTGTATTCAATCCCGAAGGCTCACACAGACAGTCATGTAGATAATACAGTAAAATTTCAAGTAGACAGAAAATATTTAAACCAATAAATTTAAAAATCATGAGCCACCCAAAATAGGAAAAGGGGTTATAAGAGACCGTATCGTCGTAAAAGGATGCTTTTCTAAGAACAACGGTTATATATATATCTACGTAGGATAGGGTATAGAAGTACATAGAATTCGAGTCAATGTAAAATGATAAAACATGTTCAAAATATACACTTACTAAGACAGTAAGAAAATAAAGTATTTGTAGTTATGTCTAATAAATGGCCAAAAACCCGTTTGATTCTTATATGAAAACAAACTCACTGGATGCAGCGTTCTTGCTTTGCTTTTAACCACCAACATATTTCACTATTTTCTTTGAAAAATATAGTTTTATTTCAATAATTTATAGTGCGGTCAATTGCAAAGGTCGGTACTCAAATATATGTTAGTTTTGTAATGAAAGCCGTTTTTGAATGCCACTTTTGATAGACCTGTCTGGCCACAAACCCGTGAATGCATGATTGCCCGTCACTGGTCACACCCCCTTTTTGTAACGTCATAAACAGAATCAGACTCGTTATTTATACATATATCGTAACAATTCCACAGAAAAAAATTAACGATTTTCAGAAAATATTTTCCTCTCAGTTAGACATATCATTTGACGATGTAACACTAATAAACATTTGGTGTAATAAAGATATCCACATCAATAGTAATAAAACCATTATTTAGGCAGCATGTCAGTTGAAATAATGATACATTTGTACGATAATCTGTATAGTCTGTTTATTACGTCACGCCCGGGCGGGTTTTATGGCCCCCTAACCCAGGTAGTATTTTCACAGCCGATAATTACGCTGTCTGAATGAAAGGTGTGTATTGGACAAATTAACAAATATCAAGCTCAGTTTTTATTTTGTTGAAAAATCTTTGAAAAAGATATCGAGAAGTGATAAAGTCGAGGCTAGTTGATGTTGAACGTAACAGAGTTTTTCCAAGTTAACTTAATTGCGTCCAAATTGAATTTACCAGTGTCATGTGTTAACTTCTCAAATTTTGTTCATAGTCATAATTATGTTGTCATAGTCACTTTTATGGTCCTTAAAGATGGACTGAAATGCTATATGGCAACTTTCGGGATTCATGAAATAGTGACAACAATTTCACATGGACTCAAATTTAAATTTCGGAAATCGACCTAGAAACGGCTTACTTACGACTGTATAAATAACACCGCCTAATTAGGCCGGCGAACAGAATAAAACGCACTGAAGCGTGACTGACTCGTGACGTGTTAGTAGGTGATGTGATACCCCGTTGTGTGCCCTCGTTATGAAAAACAACACAAGCCAACAGTACAGCTCGATGTTTAATCGTCGATTAAACAACATCCAAACATCTCAAACCTTCAATAAATCGGTAGTTTATTTATTCAACTGGCAATATGTATTGATGGAAATGTAAGACCCTCATTAACAACGAAGTTGTGCGCATAATGCTACAGCATGTAGATGGTCTCGCTTTGCGCAATGTTGTTGCACGTGAGAACCCGGAAGTATTTTCGTCATAAACAATTGCATACCTGTGAACCGTTATATCTTCGTGCACAGTTGTTTGTTGTTATTGAATATTACTTTAGTAGCACAGCAGAAAGGATGTTATTATACAATAATATTTTATATACATTTAAACCAATTTTTTAAAAATGCCTTTGACTTCATTTTGTAACAGGATAAAAAAAAATATACGTGTTTCTTAGTTATTTTATTTAGTGATGGACAAGTTACAATTCTCAATGAAAGGCATGTATTGGATGATGACTGATGTCTTGTTTAACACATTATTCTAATAGGGCATTTCACTGACAATCTTTATGTTTTCATTCTTGTACATAGAAGAGATATGTTTCACAACAATACCCGATACATGGCCCAACAGAATGAAGATTTATTAAATGAACCGTACCAAAAATAATTATCAGATAGAGCAAAAAAGTATTCCTAATTTCAACAGGTTATAATTTACCAATGGGAGAAAAAGGGATGTTAAGGAATACAATTGCTATTTGATGTTACATAATTAGCTGGTGTCATAAAATAGCCAGGTGTTGATGATTGTGCATTATATAACCTACCTGCTATAGTCATCATTTGATAGCTTTTAATTAGGAAACAGACAGGAAATACGATAGACAATACAGTAATTGTGTAATAAGTGAGTATCTGATCTACAGAAAGTAAATAACACCTGCAAACCTTAATGTCGTCGTTTATTCAACCTTTTTACACAACGTTCAAATTTAAATGTGAGCATTGTAAATTCGGATTATAACCATAAATCAGCTAAAACTTTGTGCTATGTTTTATATTTTACTAATCTCTTTTTTCTCTGCATGCCAAACTGTTCATTCAGTGAAAATGCGAGCTCGAAAATCGGTGTAGTGATCGGAACACGTGAGTTCGATGTAGATTGTCACATTACTCTGTTTGACCTAACACAGCGGGTCAATTTGGCGTGAAACGATCAATGTGATGGGAATTTGTCTACGGAAACTTCATCAGGAGATATTCTAGGACAGTTGACAGCAACACAATGATATGACATACTGTCAATCGCTTGGAAAACGCAGAACTACGGATTTTGCCTATCATTTTCCATTTAAGCAGACGAACGCTTCACCTACTGCCACGTCACTTCCGGTATCCCCTTCCCGTGGCCTCTCAGCCTTGTTTTGGTTTATCGCTGGACGCCTTGTTACGCAATGTTTATTTAGCTGTAGCTTCATTGAGAAACTGTGTATCGTTGCTGTTTTGGCCTAATATTTATGTTATATAGTTATTTGACCAATATCTTATGAAAAATATACTTAAAAAAGGTTATACAGCGCCTCTTGGACATAGATGACATTTTTATTGTCATTCATTATAGGAAAATCATACGTTGACTATTGCAAATAAATGTGCAGCTGACTTCTTGCTGAGTTCATTAGTGGAATAATTTAACGGGAAATCGAATGGAATGTTATGGCGTAGCTTCGCGACTTTTACATCCAAACTGTATTGTTTTGAGTCCCACAACAAGAATTATATTTCCATGACAGATCTATCAAGCGCCCACCCCCTTCCCCAATCCGAAATTGGGGCTACGGGCCTGCGTGATATTCGTGATACAGTCACCTCCAATTTTAATCAATTTATACCGTATTTATATGCTAATGTAAATTTACCCTTTTAATGCATAATATTTATGTTTTATAGCACATGTGCTCTTTTTAACTTTGTATAATAGTCTCTCATAACCTTTTTTAAGGGTGGCTCGTATATTTTTATGTTTTATGCCTTTTTGTATATATGTAAGAGGTGAGACTGAATAAACTATCTGTCTGTCTGTCTGTCCAACTCTCTGTTGGACAGCGAATCTTAGATCCAGCGGTTACCTCAAAAGACTATCATTACCAATGATTATGCAATCGAATTGATCCTTACTGTATGCACTCTACGCCTTCCCTCGGCTACATTGCATAACAAGTCAGGCGTGACCGGTCTGAATCCCATCCGTAGAATTGGGGAAAGTAGATCAAAGGGGCCGGGCTTATCCCAGTACACTGCAATCGCATTGGCAAAACTCTCAAATTTATAGAAATATTGAATGTATGTATATATCGTATATATCGTATGTATTGTATTAATTTATGAATGGTACCGTTTGTACGATATTGTATGTATGGTGGATATTGTATGTATGATAATGTACGAATGTTATCGTATGGTATGTATGTATCGTTTATAAGGTGTGTATGTTATTGTATGATCTTGTAGTGTGTTGTGCAGTAGAATATTGTAGTGTTATATGCGGTTGTGTTTGTTAATGTATTGCTATATCAAACGGTATGGTATTGTATTGTGTGATATGTTAAATATTTGACTATGCATAATTCTATCTAAATCATTTTATCGTGGTTTAATGTATGAAGTGTCTCATAAGCCTTTTTGCTGGATGTTACTGTTAATAAATGTATATAGTTGGGGTGAAAAAAGAAATTGTAACATTCTTCTCCTCTTCTTCTTCTTCTTCTTCTCATATAAGATATCATTTTGAATAATCGATATGTACGAAGCTTTTAACCATTTAAAGGACCCTTATCAATCCAAATATCTTTCAACCAATCATAATGACCCAAACAAATGAACCACTGTTTATACTGTCAATATTAGAAATACTTGATATATCAGGAATAGGAAACTTAAATAAAAACAAAAAGAAAATACATTATTATTCCAGGATTATTAAATTAAAGGACCACTTAATATTCTACTGAAAAGTCTATTAGTATCAATACTAATACCATTAATTCTGCGACATAAACGTAAATTTTGTATTGTTTGTTTAGCTAAAGATGATCTCCAACCCAAATGCTAAATTAGGGGTCTTCTACACCTTAAACACATTTATATGCTCTATTTTGGACTGCATTAATACAACTTAACTGACGATCGCCCCAAATAGCAGACCCAGTTAAAGACTAAGTTAAAATACACAGAAATAAACATTAAATTAACAATATAGTGAGCCACCCTTTAATGGTTATGAGAGCCTATAATAAAAAAATGAACATGAGAACAAACATATTATGTACATAGTGCCAAACGGGCCGGTGTAATAGGATAAATGCGAATGAGAGGTTTTGTACAGTTTGTGTAACGGAGATAGAAGACGAGTTTCATTTTATCCTTCGATGTTGAAATATAAGAAATGAAGACACAAACATGTTTCATTTTTCATATTTCTGTTTCATCTATTATAGATTAATATGTACATTATCCTTTCATTACATGTTTGTGAATATTTGTAAAACTGAATACCACCATACCATCCGGTCATATATTCATTAATCATATGTCACAATCAAATGAGCAATATTACACAGAATAAATGAATTGAATAATATTGATTGATGTACCAAGAACTGAATATTGCATACTCAGTCATTACATGTAATTGGAAACTAGAAAATTTCTACGTATTTACTTAGCAAATTTAAGAATACAAATTAGCTTGTCGGAGGTTTTATTTTTATAAATCCTACTTGTGGAATGTACATTCCAAGTTGTATACATTATTCTTATATATTCAGTTAACTAACAACAAAGAAACCACGAAATAATTTATGCATAAAACATTGGAGCCTAATATCAGGTAAATTTGCCGTGTATCTGGTGTTAGCCTTCACGTCTGAACGCAGATTACGTAACGACATCCGTCGCCAAATAGCACCATGTTTGATTAGATATGCATGTGCCTTATCTACCAGTTGCCTTTTTGCCATAAATCAATTAAAGCCTGCCGTTACATTATGCAATTACAAGATGATTGACCCAAATGAAACAACAAAACAGAACGTTATTATTACTTATCAAGACTGATGAATTCCGCTATTCATCTCAACTGTCATCTCAGCTTTTCATGAAACTACACGTAGAAGCAAATATGTGCCTGAAAAACTATAATACTCATGTCATACTTGGGAATGGTATTTACATCTTCTGATGTTAGGAAGACAAAAGTAATTCTATGGATGAACAAATATTATTGTTCTTAAAAACCTGGCAAAGTTTAAAATTGATATGTCATCCACAGTACACTAAGCTTGTATATACTTGTACATGTTGACGTGTCATTTAATGTAAAATCTTCTCTGTAAGGAAAGAAAGTATCCCGCGTATTGTGTTTAAAGCAATCGACATTTTGACTGCTTTTACATCATCATTATGCTTTGTTATATTATCTTTGTACTCTTATAACACAAATAGTGTTTTTTTTAGAATAAAGTGAATTTGAAGTTGAACGAGACCGCCTCCGTTCGTCACCCACACTTGAATTGTATCGGAGATGAGCAGTGCTGAATTGATTTAGTGGTACAGGCGGTGAGCCGTGAAGCATGGCCATGGTTTAACGGCATTGCCACTCAATACACAATCAACATCTTGACTAACTAGTTATAACCACCAACGAACAGGGAAGATACCACTATTCTTTACGATTGAAAAAATGTTGTCATATGTAAGAAATTACACGTATTTATATCGACAATGCCCTGACACAAGATGAACTTACGGCCCGATCAAATCTGCAAACGCTCATTAAAGAAGCTGGAAAAAACAACATGTTTCGATTTCATGGGAAAAGGCTAGTGCTGAATAAGAATAAGGAATAGGGACTTCTAAGGTTAGGTTTTTGGAACGCAGGAGGATGGACTCAAAGAGATAATTCAAATAAACAGTTCAGAGAATATGTACTTTCGGAGATGGACTGTGACATTTTTGGAGTATGTGAAACTTTTCTAAAAGATGGATCTAAGCTCAATGTGGATGGATATACTTGGTATGGCAACAATAGGAAAACTATTCACAAACGTGCCAAACGGGGGTCAGGGGGTGTCGGGGTGTTTATCAGAAACACTCTAATTAGAGACTTTACTGTTGAAGTATTAGACGACTTGGATGAGGACATTATTTGGATTAAACTGACATCACGTCGGAATAGTGCAGTCAGTGTTGTGTTGTGCGTATGCTATCTCCCCCCGTCATGTTCTTCAAGGGTTTGTGATTCCGAATATTTCTTTGACACACTTCTCAGTAAACTCTATACTTACCAAAATGAAGGATTAATCTGCATATGTGGAGACTTCAACTCGAGGGTAGGGAACAGTAGTGACTTCATCGAGGGAGTAGACGACGTACCCGAGAGAGAAGTCATCGACTATCAGGATAACTCGAATGGTGCTGCATTCCTAGATTTTTTGGTAGACAGTAATATGTGCATGCTTAACGGTCGATTTGAAAAACAAGACTTCACTTATGTAAAAAATGGGTCTTCAGTCGTGGATTACGTCATAACCCCCCATGAACATCTACTCACCTTCAAAGACTTCAACGTTACAAGAGTGACGAGCCTGATCGACGGCAGCAACGTACCTGACAGTCTACCAGACCATTCAATACTTACCTGGAAACTGCAGCTACCCACCGAATCCTTTGGCCAGATAAACGAACCAGATACTACAGGAAATATACCTACAGTGAAACAATACCGCCGAGATAAACTCAACACAGCATTTCTACAAAGTGGAGATATTCGTCCAAAGATACTAGAAACTATCTCTAAAATTGAACATAATCTAACAACAAACAGTGATGTCAACATAGCATACTCCAATTTTCTATCATTCATGAACTCGGAATTAGAGAAAAACATCACAAGTCCGATCAGAAAACCAACAAATAAGAAATCAAAATCATTATATAAACCGTACTGGTGTAAAGAACTTCAAATCCTATGGGACCAAGTCTGCACTGCTGAAAAATTGTGGTTGTCATGTAAAACTCAACGACGTAAAACACTGAAGCAACAGTTTATCCAGCGGAGGAAAATATTCGAAAAACTTTTACGAAAACACAAACGGAATTATCTGAAAGAAGAACATCAGCGTCTATTAGATAAGCACAATAATAAGGACTCCCGTTCTTTTTGGAAAACAATTGGGAAAATAGGAATCGCAGAAGATCGTGTTAACCATATTCCCTGGGAAATAGAACAAGATGGTGAAGTCCTCACTGACCGCCAGGCAGTACTGCAAAGATGGGAAAAGGACTATTCAGCACTCTTCAAAGATACAGCTTCAAGTTGTTTCGACGACGATCATCTGAAAAAGGTCAAGGCCGAGTTGAACAACAACAATGTTACACAACAGGTGACGTATGACACTAGTGACCTAGATTTGCCCATCACGTTAGCTGAAGTCGAGTGTGCGATTGCACGTGCGAAGTGTGGTAAGGCTGCTGGCCCTGATCACTTGCCTGCTGAGGCCCTTAAGAACAAAACATGTATAGAAATGCTCTTCAAGATATTCTCCTTTTGTTTTAATAACTCAACATGCCCTGACATTTGGTCAACTAGTGACATTAAGCCAATACGAAAACCCGATAGTAACCCTCGAGACCCCCTTGGTTATAGAGGGATTTCATTGATTTCCATACCTTGTAAAATCTACTCCGACATTCTCAACACTCGACTCAGTAAATGGTTAGAGAAAAACGATATCCTGACTGAAGAGCAAAATGGTTTCCGAAGTAAACGCAGTACCCAGGAACATATATATAGCCTCTATTCAGCTATTGAAAATAGAAAAATATCTAAGAAATCAACATTCGTTTGTTTTATTGACATTTCAAAAGCTTTCGATAAAGTCAACCGTGAATGTTTATGGTATAAGCTCAATCAACTTGGCATTAAAGGAAAGTTCATAACTGCTGTGAATTCTATGTACAACTCTACGTGGTCTAGAATCAACATCAATAACTACCACACAAATTTATTCCCAGTCAACTCCGGTGTACGACAGGGATGTGTGTTATCCCCTACACTCTTCTCTGTTTACATCAACGATCTTGTGGATGAAATCAACAGTCTAAATTGTGGGATTAATATAAGTGATTCTCAGCTTAGTATGTTATTATATGCTGACGATATAGCCCTGATTGCACCAAATGAATTATGTCTTCAGAAAATGTTGAGTTGTGTTTACTCGTGGTGTACAAAATGGCGCCTATCTGTAAATCGGAAGAAAACCCAAGTTGTACATTTTCGTTCATGTGTTCTATCCAGGTCATCTTTTAGCTTTAATATTGGTGAAAATGAAGTGTGTTATAGTCATTCATATAAATATCTTGGTGTTTGGTTCCATGAAAATCTCGATTTAAATTTCACGGCTAAGGAGATAGCCAAGTCAGCTCACCGTGCCCTTGGTGTGATTATGTGTAAATTCAGAGCCAGTGGAGGTATGGCTTATGATGTATTTAATAAGTTATATGAAAATCTAGTGCAACCTATTCTATCATATGGAGCTGCAGTGTGGGGCACCCGTCAGTTCAGCTGTATCAACGCTGTACAAAACCGTGCATGTAGATTCTTTCTCGGCGTGAGCAGTAAGACACCGAACCTATCAGTCCGTGGAGATATGGGATGGACATCGCCGTACACCAAGCAGAAGATAGAAATAATACGACTCTGGTATCGCCTACAAAACAGTGACAATAATCGAATATGCAGTAAGATACATTTATGGTCACGGAATTTTCGCAAATCATGGACTAATAGGGTTTTAACACTAATTGATTCTTGGCACCTGCCTATTTCGGACGTATCTAATTTAACACCTGTTCAAATGGATTATATTAAGACTTGGCTCATATCCTGTGATCAACATGACTGGTTGTGTCAGTTATGGAACGATCGAGGCCTTATAAATGGCAGCAAACTTAGAACTTATCGATTATTTAAGGACTCTCTTGGTAGTGAACAATATGTAAGACTTATTATGGATCGATCACACAGAAGTACACTCGCCAAACTACGTTGTGGGACTCTACCTCTTGCAATAGAGACTGGACGATTCTCCCGACCAACGGTCCCCCTGGAGGAGAGAAAGTGTAAAATGTGTGACTCTAATATAATCGAGGATGAAATCCACTTTTTAACGGAATGTAGTTTATACTCAGACTTAAGATACGATCTATGGACAAACGTTAGTTCTTTCGAGCCATCCTTCCTGAACTTTACCCCACTGCAACAAATCTGTTTTTTAATGAATACTAATTGTGTAATTAAATCCCTAGCCTCTCTTGTTCATAGAATGTACAGACGCCGTAAACTCTTTAACTGTTAGCTATGTTTTATATGTATATTTTATATTGACATTATTTATATGTGTGAAAGATGTGTGTAAGTATGTGTACACTTATTTGCCACATTTCAGTATGTATGTATATCTGTGGGTGTGTGTGAGTGTGTGATTGGGTGTGTGGTGTGGGTGTGATTGGGGAGTGGGGTGAAGGAGGTCGTGGTTGGTGAATGTAGGTATGTATGGGTATGTTATCATGAATGCTATACGCCAGTCTGCGTGTATGTCGATAAGAATAGATAAATTAAAATAATTTCGACTTGCCTGTTTTAGGGTCATTCATTGTTTGTTTGAAGCAAGTACATGTATGTATGTGTGTTAAATCGGATGTTTGTGTGTCTGCACAGAGTATTTGTATCCTCGAGCTCGTAGATGCCTATATGCGGAATGCACACGTGTATGTATATTTGTATGTATGTAAATGTGATAATACTATGCTTATGTGTAATTTTCTGTATGGATGGATGTGTGTATGTATGTTTGTAACATGTGAATGTTTGTAACAGATAACGTATAAATGTTTGTATGTAGGTATGTAAGTAAGTATGTATATGTTGGTTTTATGAAACGTAACAATGACGTTATCATTTTAAAATTTAATGTGTATATTTTAGGAAATTAGTGTCTCGTAGGCCACCTGGCCGAAAGCTGTTTTTAATTGATTATCAAATTTGATTTTTCTTCTTGTATGTACAGCTTGTGACACTGTAATAAAATAATTTTCTTCTCTTCTTCTTCTTCTGTATCGGAGATGAGCAGTGCTGAATTGATTTAGTGGTACAGGCGGTGAGCCGTGAAGCATGGCCATGGTTTAACGGCATTGCCACTCAATACACAATCAACATCTTGACTAACTAGTTATAACCACCAACGAACAGGGAAGATACCACTATTCTTTACGATTGAAAAAATGTTGTCATATGTAAGAAATTATGATTTTTTTGTATTACACACTTATAATCAATAGTCTTGATTTTCAAATAAAACATTTCCAAAACATATCATAATTTCTCAAAAAAGTTTAACAAAATCCACATTCATTTCCAAAATCAACATTTCATAAAATTTCTATTTTCCAAAGTCAACATTTCATGAAATAATCATTTTTCAAAGTCAACAGTTCACCAAACTTATTAGTTTTCAAAGACATCATTTCACTATTTTTTCTCTACAAAATCATCATTTCACCAAATTATTGCTTTAAAAAGTCAACATTTCATCAACTTATTACTTTTGAAAGTCAACATTCATCAAATTGTCACTTTTCAAAGTCAACATTTCATTAAATTATTTCTCTTCAAAATTAACATTTCATCAAATTTCTTTTCAAGGTCCACATTTTCACCAATAATTTATTTTCAAAGTCATCACTTCACCAAATAGTTCTTTTCAAAGTAATAATAATAATAGTCCATTTATCCATGCACATTGCATGCTCAAAGCGCTGAGTGACATACTACCCCTGGTCAACGAGTACAGAACACTCACTAAGGAGAATACAATCGTTCGCCTGTCAGGCGCTCAAGGTTCAAATTCAGACTACCATCGTATCATACCAGGTACCCAATTACTGCTTGGTGGACAGAGGCACGCTTCGAACTAAGTCACTTACCCAGGGTGACACCACAAGTTTCTCAACTCATGTCTCCGTGTGGGGCAGGGAATCAACCAAAGGGTTACCCACCCATCCAGCGAGCTACGCACGTTGTTGCTGAACTATTCTGATAGCGGTCGACTGAGCATTGCACAGGACCACGTGCCACCACGTCAAGTCATCATTTAACCAAATATTTCTTTTCAAAATCATAATTTCACAAATTATTTTTCTTCAAAATTAACATTTCATCAAATGATTTCTTTTCAAGGTCAACATTTTCACCAATTATCAATTTTCAAAGTCAACATTTCATGAAATTATCACTTTTCAAAGTCAAACTTTCATCAAATATTTACTTTTCAAAGTCAACATTTCATGAAATTATATCTTTTCAAAGTCATCATTTCACATTTTATTTCTTTTTTAAGTCAACATTTCATGAAATTATTTCTTTTCAATATCAACATTTCATGAAATATTTACTTTTCAAAGTCAACATTTCATGAAATTATCACTTTTCAAAGTCAAACTTTCATCAAATATTTACTTTTCAAAGTCAACATTTCATGAAATTATATCTTTTCAAAGTCATCATTTCACATTTTATTTCTTTTTTAAGTCAACATTTCATGAAATTATTACTTTTCAAAGTCAACATTTCATGAAATTATTACTTTTCAAAGTCAACATTTCATGAAATTATTACTTTTCAAAGTCAACATTTCATGAAATTTTTTCTTTTCAAAGTCAACATTTCACATTTTATTTCCTTTTAAAGTCAACATTTCATGAAATTATTACTTTTCAAAGTCAACATTTCATCAAATATTTACTTTTCAAAGTCAACATTTCATGAAGTTATATCTTTACAAAGTCAACATTTCACATTTCATTTCTTTTTAAAGTCAACATTTCATGAAATTATTTCTTTTTAAAATCAACATTCATCAAATTATTACATCTCAAAGTCAACATTTCATGAAATTATTACTTTTCAAAGTCAACATTTCATGAAATTATTACTTTTCAAAGTCAACATGTCATGAAATTATTTCTTTTCAAAGTCAACATTTCACATTTTATTTCTTTTTAAAGTCAACATTTCATGAAATGATCACTTTTCAAAGTCAATATTTCATGAAATTATTACTTTTCAAAGTCAACATTTCATGAATTTATTTCTTTTCAAAGTCAACATTTCAAATTTCATTCCTTTTCAAAGTCAACGTTTCATGAAATTATCACTTTTCAAAGTCAACATTTCATCAAATATATACTTTTCAAAGTCATCATTACACTAATTGTTCTTCTTTAAAGTCATCACTTCACCAAACTATTTATTTTCAAAGTCATCATTTCACCAAACTTTTTCTTTTCAAAGTCATCATTTCACCAAACTATTTCTTATCAAAGTCAACATTTCATCAAATATTTTTTTTCATAGTCAACATTTACCAAAAATAATAACAGTCAAAATCAATATATTATCTAAAACAATATATCATTTCAAAGTTAAAATCTTTCCAAAGTTTACATTTATTAAAAACCTTTAATGAATGTATCACTTAACTCAAACTGCATTAAATTGTCAAAATAAATTCCATTGGAAAAATAAATTCCATCGGCATTAAAAATTCCGTCGGAATAAAAAATTCCATTGGAAAAATTCCGTCGGAATTAAAAATTCCATTAGAAAAATTCCGTCGGAATTAAAAATTCCATTGGAAAAATTCCGTCGGAATAAAAAATTCCATTGGAAAAATTCCGTCGGAATTTTTTTTCAGAATCTCAAATTGAAATTTTTAACCTGAAAATTTCCAAAGTGTAACTCAATAGTATGTAAAATATGAACTTTATATGTAAAATTTGTTTGTTGTCGACAACTTTTTTGTCGCGACAAACTCTGGAATAAACCGGAACATTTCATCAAATATTTTTTTTCATAGTCAACATTTACCAAAAATAATAACAGTCAAAATCAATATATTATCTAAAACAATATATCATTTCAAAGTTAAAATCTTTCCAAAGTTTACATTTTTAAACCTTTAATGAATTTATCACTTAACTCAAACTGCATTAAATTGTCAAAATAAATTCCATTGGAAAAATAAATTCCATCGGCATTAAAAATTCCGTCGGAATTAAAAATTCCATTGGAATAAAAAATTCCATTGGAATAAAAAATTCCATTGGAATAAAAAATTCCATTAAAAAAATTCCGTCGGAATTAAAAATTCCATTGGAAAAATTCCGTCGGAATAAAAAATTCCATTGGAAAAATTCCGTCGGAATAAAAAATTCCATTGGAATTTTTCAAAATCTCAAATTGAAATTTTTAACCTGAAAATTTCCAAAGTGTAACTCAATAGTATGAAAAATATGAACTTTATATGTAAAATTTGTTTGTTATTGACAACTTTTTTGTCGCGACAAACTCTGGAATAAACCGGAATTACAAAGATAACGCGGAACGCATTATAAGCATTTACTTATTAAAAGACCTAGCGGGGGGGGAAAGCCATCTCTTCTGATGGCTCTTGTTATAAATAGTTGTTATTCCTGGAAGGCCCTGATGACCGTAGCATTTTATACTCATAATGATAACTCAATAATTGGTTAATATTTGAGAACGATTACATACAATACTAAGGAGATACTCCTGAGCAATTAAAATGAAATATCATAACTTCAAAATCAACTGACCTTCCCGTTACAACATTAAATGTTGTCATTCTTTAAAAACTGTATTCTTCATATACTATATTTACATTAATTGTTTTGTTCTAGAATATCAATGCTTTCAATGAATATATTTGCTGAATTGAATGGTAAAGGTTAATGGTTACCCGGACAAGCTGTCAATGTATAGTGTACGGATGATAGGTTCCGCTTCAAAGGCTGTTTAGTAGCGTGAAAATAACAAGAGGGCCCTTGTTGGATCCAATCAACGCCTGCACAGTTCACTGCATTCAGACAAAAGTCTTTGCAGGCCCCTTCCTGCTTTATAGTTGGCATGTCAATACCGCCTTCCATCTTCAGATGGTTACACTTGTGCAGACTAGTGCCTTTACAACACATAAAACCAGAGTTGGAAAAAAAGGGGAAAGTAGCCAGTGCGAAAGTTGTAATTTGTAGATTTAAATGGTATACTAATAAACGAAAAAGCTTAAAAGGTACCTACCCAGACCAAATGTAACCAGGTACAGGACTTGCAGACTGGCTGTATGTCATACAATGATACAATTGGAACGAAACAGGAATACATGGTGTTAAACTTGCATGCATCTATGTTGTATCGAAATAATTATACTTGATGATAAGGCAAAACAGGTATTTTAGTTACAGAGAAAAGGGATGTGATGACAAGGATTTTTTTCAATAAATTGTTAACATAGAAAGGTAAAAATAAATGAACCAAAAAAATCCAATATCCTTACTTTATTTTTACTGTATATGTTTCTAACGAATTACCTTGATTGGAAACTGATGTGACTGTTTTCCCCTTGTAAACTTTCTTCTTTTGACCTAAAAAGAATATACTAGTACTTCTCATTCTGAATCAGATGCCCTACGGATGATTTTATTACAAACATTTGAATTACCATAATCAATATCATAAGCAGCTGTCAATCCGCTAACGCTGATGATTTAATCAGATTCTACTTAATATTGATAAGTAAATGAAGAATTTATCCTTAAGAACTATAAAGTAAAAGTCTGGGGAGATATTCTTAATATATTTGTCATCAAAATGAAATATAACTTCAGATTACTACGTAAATGTTGACATCCTTAAACACTTTCGTTATATTGCAGTGTTTTTAACCAAAATTGAGAATTGTTATTTCAACCATTTACCGAGTACTGTTAAGTTCAAGATCATCATTGCTTTTAATGAACATCTTTGCTGATTAAATCTATAAATTGAATGGTAAAGGTTAATGGTTACCTGGACAAGCTGTCAATGTGTAGTGTACTGATGATAGGTTCCGCTTCAAAGGCTGTTCAGTATCGTGATTATAACAAGAGGACCCTTGTTGGATCCAATCAACACCAACACTGTTCTTAGCATTCCAAAACAAGTTTGTGCAGGCCCTTAGGGTCTTCATTGTTGGCATGTCAATACCGCCTTCCATCTTCAGATGGTTACACTTGAGCAAACTACTGCCTATAGTACACATTAAAAACCAGTGTGAGAAAAAAGCAGGAAAAGTAGCCAATCCGAAAGTGGTAATTTGTAGATTGGATTGGATTTGCACGGGTATTAGCATTCAGACATACGTATTTGCAGGCCGCTTCCTGCTTCATAGTTGGCATGTCAATACCACCTTCCATCTTCAGATCGTTACACTTGAGCAAACTACTGCCTATACAACACATAAAACCAGTGTGAGAAAATGCAGAAAAAGTAGCCAATCCGAAAGAGGTAATTTGTAGATTGGATTGGATTTGCACAGTTCTTAGCATTCAGACATACGTATTTGCAGGCCGCTTCCTGCTTCATAGTAGGCATGTCATTACCACCTTCCATCTTCAGATGGTCACACTTGAGCAAACTACTGCCTATACAACACATACAACCAGTGTGAGAAAAATGCAGGAAAAGTAGCCAATCCGAAAGTGGTAATTTGTAGATTTTAATAAAGAAATGTAAGGAAAACTTAAAGAGTTATCAACCCAGGCCAAATGTAACCAGGTACTGATAAAATTGGAAAGAGACAAAAATATATAATGTTAAACTCGCATACATCTAAGTCATTTTGAAAAGCATACTTGATAACACTGGGAAAGAATAATTAATCTGGTAGTTACTTTATAAATGAAGAATAAAACAAAAGCAAATAGTTTCAACATAATATACAAATAATAAACGAAATAAATTTTAACTTTATAACACATTTCAAGGCCTATATGAACAGAAATCAGTTAATTTTAATTGCCATGTTTCAGTGTCCTACATATTGATGAACTTCTACATGGATATAAAGTAATGATGTATACACCACTTTCTTGTGAACATGTAGTGCTTTGTTTTATAGATGAATAAAAAAAGGTTTAAACAGGAATACAGTAGAACACGGATATAGCGGACTCGGATATAGCGAACAATCGATTATAGTGAACAAGTTTTTAAGTCCCGTCAAAAGCCCTATGCATTGCAGCCATACGTGAGTAGCAATCACCGGATATAGCGAACTAAATTCTCTGGTCCCTTGGACTTCGTTATATCAGAGTTCTTCTGTATAATAAACAAAATAAATTTAAACTTTATAACACTTTATTGTGTGTTTCAAGGCCTTCATGTACAGAAATCAGTTCATTTTAATTGCCATGTTTCAGTGTCCTACATATTGATGAACGTCTACATGGAATTAGAGTAATGATGTATACACCATTTTCTTGTGAACATGCTGTAGAAAGACCTTTAATGTTCATGATGAATAATAACAATGAACAACTAACATCCAGTATAAAACAGAATGTACTTACTTTTTGCTGTCTCTATCCCAAACATGATACCTAAGGTAAACAGAATAAGTCGAATATAGAATAAGTACTGTGGGGTGTGAGAAATACTTGTATTTATTTCATTGTTTTGACTGGTATGTGTCGACACGTATCAAAAGCACCATATGTAACAAATGTATTGGTCGACGCGTATCAAAAGCACCATATGTAACAAATGTATTGGTCGACACCTATCAAAAACACCATATGTAACAAATGACATTCCTTAGTAATTGTACAATAATATGGTCAAAAGTCAATTTCGATGATGATTTCAGCAGATTTTCTTTATATGGCATCATAACATATTCGATATACAGAAAGGCTGGTTTTATTTTAATTGGTAAGCAATTGTCTTTGATATGTCATAGATGGGCACGTGTAAGTCAAATGTCAATCAAAGTTAGCTGGACAATGATTTACCTTACTATGGTTAATTGCTGAACAAAAGTTGGTTATATTGCTTCAAAATCAGTGAAAATATCATGCGATTAGGGGTTAACTTAATAATTTTAACACGATTCTACAAATTCAGTCAACTTTTATACATAACTACTTCTTAACACAAACAGGAAGTCAATTAAAACATTAAAAACATAGAAAAACTCTATTCCTAGATGGAAGAAAACTTTCCAATCATTTAAACAACATTACAAAAACAATCTTTTAAGAACTTGTTGGGTTAATTCAATATATAGTATTTATATAATATTTATAATGATAAAGTATCATATCTATGTTTTTCAATACGTTTTACATCAAACGCTCAGCCCAATTATTAACCCTTTTAGCAAAATAAAACCGTATTCGCTTTAGCAAGAGTTCTTTCCAATATCAATATCAATAATAGGATTAAGCAAATGATACTTACTTAAAGTTATAGTAACAAACTTCTGCTTGGCATCCAACATGGCGAAATCAAACAGGAAGCTTTCGTTGCAAGTGAAAGTAAATATACAATCATTATACATAAGACGAAGTTTAAAATAAAAATACATAACTTTTAGCATAATTTGTGTGAGAAATGTGTTAAGGCAATACCTACGAAGTTTGTATTCCTCGAGAAACATTCTACAGATATAAAGTTTTTCATTAAGCACCATAATATCGTAATCTGAAATTCTTAACATTTTAATCTATTCCCTTTGAAGGCAATATGATTTATTATTAACAAGGCAGAAGGACCCTTGTTGGAAATTAATGTTAAGGTTAGATGTCCTGAATAGATACATTAATGTTGAAATTCACATATTCTTTCAAAATGTGATCAAGAGACAAAATACCCTAATATCAAGTATAATCTCATTAAAATTACAGTACTTGGAACTAAATGTTTAAGAGAGGAATTTCCATAGCATTCATCTCCCTATGGAGTATAAATGTCACGTTTATGAATGCTGATAAAAATAAAACATCTTATTTCGAGTATCTATTCTAAAGAACATTTATTTAGAACTTTTAAAAAGTAATACATATAACAAAATATTGTAAAAGGTAAAATACAAATCATAAATACAGAATCGATAAAGCTGGGGTTTTATTTTGATATCACAGATATGCAAGTCATCGCTGTTAAAAAGTGATGCCCTTTGATATCTTTATAGCCACTGAAGGCATTTATTTATTAAACATTAGTAATAAAATGTCATCTCGTGCTTCAATAATTCAGACTAAGAAATGTCAGATCGAAAACGTTTGATAATGCCTCAAAAAGGTTATATTAGTTTAATCGTTATAGAAGGTTTATTTAATCTATATGAATCTTGACCAACAGGTGACAGCATCAATAAATATGGAACTGTCAATCAAGATTTATCTTATATGTTTTATTGAGCATCAAATGTGTTCAATTGTTGACAGGCCTTGGGATTCTTGCGATCAATGTAAATATTTAGATACCAATGGTAAATCTGCAGTGTTTAAAGTCTAGTTGTCAGATTACTTCCACTGAACAGTCAGATTAGTCTGATTTCACCATTCTCTCCAAACAGAGGCAGATCAAGTAAGGTTGATAAAGCCTCAGTATTATTACGCCGAGTTTGTGGGATAGAATGGTAGATGCCTGATTGGAGGCAATCAATGTTAGTTGGGCAATAAGCGACGCTGTTCTCAAACATCATTTTGGGTACTGAATCATGGCAAAGGCATTGTTATATGAACCACCCTTTCCATGCAAGAAGCGTTGTCATTTGATAAAGAAATTCATATCGATTGTGATGCAATTGTTTTCCGCCAGGGGAAACTGCCCGAACCAACTGAATTCGGCGTAATAGAACAGAACTTTATGACAAGGGAAGCCCTCGTTGCCTGTAATAACCATTTTTCTATTTGTCCATTATCATACCAACAAGTATTTATTGAACATGAATTTGCATTCATTCCGTCCGTTGTTTACAAGCAAAATCAATTACCCTTTTATAATGCGTGAATTTGTTGACCACATGCTGTCCATTTTCAAAGAATACTTTCAACCTATTTTGTCAGACAAAGCAGTTTGTGATCACATGCACCATTTCCACAAGGTGTAATAAGTGAATGTTACAATAACAGGCACTTTATCCACAATCATGTGGAGATTGTAACAATAACATGCACTATATCCGAAATCATATAATTAGTGAATGTTGCAATAGCCTCTAATCAGATCATTTATAACAAGCCATCAATAGAAATAAACGTTTGAAAAATATGATGACATGCAGTAGATAGTGATACCAAACAAACAAATATCATCATTATTTAAGGAATTGTTATCATTTCGGCTTCAAAGGGTTGGTATTGCTGCTTTTACTACAAGGCTTACTGTGTGAATATTATAAAGGACTTTAATCATTTCGGTAAACATGCCACATCATCTTCAAAATCCCCACCATTGAAAATTCCTTGATCTGCTACCTAACTAACAGTAATTAAAAAAATGACTGAATTGAATCATCATCATTTTATGGTTTTCATTTTGATTTCCATATGTTTTTCCAGGCGTTTAAAAAAAACAGCGTTAAAATTTTACTGCTTTAAATTGAACGCTGACCATTTTCATTTCTTTCTAGTTTTAGATTAATTATTAAGGAATTGTTAAATCAAATTTATTTTAGGAAAACAAATTTATGCAGTCTACACTTGTTAGATTCACTAGGTCAAACTCTGGATTAGGCTCATGTAAAGTCAATAAATTCTTACATTTATCTACAGATAAATACCCTGAAATTTGTTTTGCAGTTGAATTATCTCTAATTAATGGACTAGTCTTAAATTTGATTGTCTTTTAGTCAGGCTAGATAAACAAAATAGAAATGCTACCAAAAATGGAACGTACACATAAATGGACAAACTCTCAATACAAAAAGTTCAATTTATAACTTTCATTATTCTTTATTTGTTGTAAAGATGAATTTCTTAAAATACTTGTTGTTTTCTCTCTTTGTAATCGATTTCCTGTTTTCATGATAACATGGGATAATTTGACCATATCATATTAATAGGCTTTTTGCCTACAATGAAAAGTCAGTCATTGGAAAAGTGATTGCTAATAATAAATATGATTCAGTAAGGACAATTTTAACGGCATAAAAATGCTAGGAGCTTTGAATTGGTCATAAAGTTTACTGTTTGTCATTAGAGGTTAAAGACGGAATATTGTAAGGCCTAGAAAAGAGTACTTTATTTCTGGTTTCCGCCCGCGTCAGTTTCAAACCCCGCATCAAGCCTTTTTATTCAAGATGTTGACAAGGGGAAAATGAAAATTTAATTCTGTGGCCAAGAAAAAAACATTAAAACGCAGGCTCCTAAAAATGTTACTCGTTTCTGTCCATGAGTGCCTCCAAAGTTGCAGGGAAAATTAAGGTTATTCAAATGTTATATCTATCTATTTTTTCTTAATATCTAATGACAAAAAATTATTGGAATAAAAAAATCCGCGTCATCGCATCATTTTTGATCAGAAACAATTTTTGGGGGGCCTAATCTATGCAGATCTATGCAATGCGCCATATGATTTCGAAGCGTACATAAAATTCTAGCGAGGACTCGCTCAAGGGTCACATCCGGTTAGCAGAGGTCACAGCTGAAGCTTGTCACAGAGTCGAAGCATTTGCAGTTGTAGGTAAGAGAATATGATATTATAAGCATCACAGAAAGATATGGACATTGTGATAAATACAATGCTTTTTTTACATACATATAAACAAAATGCGCTTATTCCAAACATGGGTCATGTGACCGATTGTTTACAAACAACATATGTAAACCACGTGAAACTGAAACGTGCTCGGTTTCTCTGTCTGCACTAAGTCTGTAAAGTAGCCTTGCACTTTGCAGTGGTAGGAGCGAATCTTGTCGGTGTTGCAAATTTATACAGACCCGTGCCGGTTTTGGTTGATGTTGGGTCTTTTTTTGTTTATCTGTAGACTAATGTGAAATGATGATTAGAATATGTCAACATTTATTTAGTTTAAAGGGACTGTAGCACGTTTCTAGGGGAGATAGAAGGTGATGTCAGGAAATGAAAATAAATGGTTTAATGTATCGTCAAGTCATCTGTTTTCAGTCATCATGTGTTTTCGGTCAGTCATTTTGACTCCCTTTTGTGATCATATCCAAAGGGATATTAGAGTACCTTAATTGTGGTTTATTTGCAGCAGGGGATTAACATTTTCTAATACTATTTTTCTATGGGAAAGAAAGTCTTTTTATTTTCAAACCTTGTTCTAATAACTATCTTCCTTATTTCCTTGAAATTCTTTACATAATGAGATGTCTTGTTGTGATAATACTTATTGTCACTTGCCATTTTAAGAAAAAATATATTCATCGATTTCAGTGTTATTTAATTCTTATCAAATTTATTTTCAAAACATTAAAAGTTAAATCTCAGTTGTTTTGAATGATTTTCCTAAAGTGCACAATTAAATTGTTTTTAAATATGGACAAACTCCAAGAGAAGCATTTGTCAAAGCACCTGAGACTATCAGAACTGTTATTCCTGTAGGAGAAATAGTAAGGTCACCCTCTTAACCCAGTGTTTCATGTTTGTTTTTTTTCATTATGAAATATGATGAATCAAAGTTATTTCTATTTAGAATAATATATTTACTTAAAAAATATCAACTAAATAGTTTTAGTCAGACTATGTCAACTTTCTGTGTCATCACAAAATATGGAAAATAAAAAAATAAATTAAAAAAATACTTTCTGTGTCATTTTGGAACATTAATTTCGAAAAACTGTCCTGCATATTCTAAATAACAGAGGTTCAAGAAAGTGACTGAAAACACATGACACTACTTCCAAAGTCAGGCTTTTTTTAAAGTTATGTTAAAAGCATTCTATGTTGTACAAATGTTAAATATAATTGGTTTTCATAAATTTTCTATGAGATGATATGGCAATAAATGATCGAGAGTATTTTCTCATCAATACATGTGGTAATCTTTCAAATACAGGTCTTTTATTCCGTACGTATCTGACTGAAAACCCATTACACAAGGATATTTAAACTAAATGGAGCAGTAATAAATCAAATATCTACCAGTAATGTAAAGTTCAGCTATGCAATTCCCTTTATTACACAAAATTAATTAAAGGTATTTACACAATGTGCTACTGCCAATGAACTTATAATTAGAATCATAATAATGTTGTTCTATGACTGTAGTTGATTGGTTTGTGTAACACAATTTTTGACACTTTCAAATAATACATTTAGCATTAATGTTCAATTTGCACAGAAAAATTGTAAATATTTATATAATATTTCAAAAAAATGTGCTACTGCCCGTTTAAACTGAACATTTCAGAGAAAGACTATCATAGTTTCTTGTAATAAACATCAAAGTCTTCATGAAAAGTGTACACTTGGGCTGTTGAAATATCAAACAATAAATAATTGATGTGTGGCCGTTTTTGTTTATCAATGTAGTAAATAAGATAAAGTTGAATGATAAGAATATCCTCCATATTTTAAACATTTATTTAGTCTTTAAAGTTTGCAATTTTTTTAAACTTATAAATTTTTAGTTTTGGATTTTGGTAAATGGCATAAATATTCTGCATATTTTCATTCAGCATTGCAAATTAGTTTTACAACAAATGTAAGGAGAATTAGTTTTAAGGGTTAGACTTTGACATTCTTCCACTAAATTAATTCGATCTAGTCATGCAATAAATTGATATGTTGCATGATTACTACATCAATTAAGATACACTTTATTGATGAACTGAATGAAATAGCTGTCTGTAAACACCTAAAGATAATTTAACAGCTAAAATGTAAAATTTTGATTTATGTGTCAGTCAAGTTACCCTTACCATAAATAATATTTGAATTGACATTTTTATTTTATTGAGCAATTTATTTGTATGAAATAAATGTTTTGATGTAGAATGAAAAAATAGAGCCTCCCCCTCCCCATCCCCTGCTTTAGAAGCTATCTCTTTATGATATCAAACATTGGGCTGAAATACTGTTTCCCTCCCCTCTCCAGCCATATGTTTTGTCGTCTGTTTTATCATAATGAATGAAAATGATTTTTACAAGACTTCAGAATTTCCATCTTGGAAGGTTACTTTCATTTTCTCTCAAATCATGTTAAGCATGATTCCACAGTGGTTGATTGGAACCATCTGTGTGTTGATTTAGTATTCATTACCCCCTATTACTGTTCATGTCAAGATTGTCAGGCTTGTAGCAAGTATTGATTCTCCATAACTGGCATTGACTCAACGGATATAACCTCTATTGGCTTAGTCTAGACTTTACACAGTTCTTTATTTATTATCATTCAGTTATTCTAATTGTCTCAAGATATTTGTTATAGATTTTGAAAAACTTTAATTGCCTCATTATATCTTCTCAATTATTCTTTAAACAATGTTACTTTAGCTACTTGTATTTCGATTATAAATAAATTTCAGAATTCTGCTCTCTTCCTGATCCACCTTGTTGTGTCATAACAGTCATTTATTATAACATTTTATTTCTTCCTTTGGCTTAATCTAGACTGTCCCCAGTTTCCTTATTACCATTACTGGTATTTCCAGTCTGTTTCCTTTGCCTTCATTCATTTGTAACTCTTCAAACATTGTGATTTGTTGGCCTATTTTATGTATACTTTGATCAATTAAAGGGGCAATAGCACGTTTTTTGGGGGAATATAAGGTGATGTCATGAAAATGAAAATAATTGGTTTCAATCTAAAGACAATGTATTTAAACTAAATGAAGCAGTAATAAATCAAATATATAATGTAAGGTTAAGCCATGCGATTCCTTTTCTTACACAAAATGAATTAAAGGTGTTCACACAAAAATGGCCGCCAATGGATTTTATGTGAATCTTTTTAATTTGTTCTCTATGTATGGCTTATTGGTTTGTGTAATGAGATTTTTGACACTATCAAGGTAATACATTAAGCATTGAAATACAATTATCAGTGAAAAATCGAAAATAAAAAATCGTCAAAAAACATGCTACTGCCCCTTTAATGACAATTATTGTTAAAAAAAGGATTGGTATAAATATAGTCTTTATCAAAGTTCTCTAACACACATTTCCTTCAATAAATAAATAAGTTAAACTTAAAGTACTGATATTATATTTTAAGTTTTCAATAACAACTCTCTCCAAAGTCTTTAAACTTGTTTGTATTATGTTAATTGATAACCCGGCCTAAACTTGCTCACTTTTCTCAAAATATATATGTTTTTTTCTGACCATAATCCAATTTGCAGTGATAATTTTATCCAGAGTCCTGCTTCAAATACTCGCAAAATTTTGAAAGGACTCATAGAAATCTAAGCTAAAAGTCCCGGGATGCAAGGTTTTTACTTTGTAAGGACTCACAAGACATTGTGCAAGCGAGTCCCTGAACTCAGCAGGTCATATTTGTAGACTGATCATTGAATTTAGATACCGTATTTCCTCGATTAGACGCCGGGCCGCGAATTGACACCGGGTCTCGAATAAAGGCCGGAGGGTATGGCTGTTTAAAGTAAATACACGCTGGGTCTTGAATAGACACCGGGTTTCGAATAAACGCCAGGTGATAAATTGATTAATTAATGCTCCCGTAGTTGAATTGAAATAAAGTATTCCCCGTTTACACCATCTATAATATTTGTTTCCTACTAAAAAATAAATAGACGCCGGGTCTCGAATACACGCCGGGGGTAAAGGGGTGCTGAAAAAATACAGGCCGGGGACGTCTATTCGAGGAAATACCATACATCTCACAGTCTTTTCTCTGTATTCTTTGGTAATGATATCAGCTATGCTTAATTCTCTATATTTCCTACCCCAAAATTAATTTTGTAAAATATGTATTCCTATGAGCAATGCAGCTCACAGATGTTGTGTTTTAGATGATATTTGTAAAGTTATGTGTAGTTTGTATCCCTAACATCCATTATTGATGATCGAAGCAGCCTGCCCATACATAATCAGCTCATTAGTAAACACAAGGTGAGGCCCTTTTATATCTGTTCACAGAGGTTATGCATTTTCTATGTTAAAGGACACATTTCTGGTTATATTTCAGAAGTTCCTGGTAAAAGAGCTGAAAAATGGCAGAAGGATCGGGAGAGGTGAGAAATAGTTGTTGAACAAATTTGTATGTCGAATAGTTTTTATTTGATAATTTTGCAGGGTTTGAGGTATTTTCATTTATGATTTTGGTTGTCATAAGTACCACCATGACATGAATACTTTAGATCAAAGCATATGTGTCAGTAGAATTTAGGTTCCCCACCCTAAACTTTTTATGCCCCCGCCATATATGGCAGGGGAATATTGGATTACCCTTTGTTGTACGTCCGTACATCCATCCGTCCGTACGCAACCACTCTATACAGTGTATCATTTATCCACTATTTATCCATCCATCATTTATCCACATTAATTTTGTATGTATTATTTTGATAGTGTCAGAAATCTCATAAAACAAACCAATCATCAATAGTCAGAGAAAGAAGTATAAAGATTCATATGAAGTCCATAGGTAGCCATTTTTGTGTGAACACCTTTGTGTAAGAAAAAGGAAACGCATGGCGGAACTTTACAATATCTATTGGATTTATTGCGGTTTCGTTTAGTTTAAATACATTGTGTTTCCTTTATTTTCAATTTCCTGACATCACCTTATATCCCTCCTAAAAACCTGCTATTGTCCCTTTAAGGCAAAAGTGTTATTATAAAGTACTATAAAATGTTAAAAGTTTACCTTATTATGAATTTAAATTTATTGGTAATTTGTCCAGTATCGTCATAGTTAAAAACTAATATCAAAGTGGTGTGACATTTTTTTAATTAAATCATATTTGAATCATAAATTTTACTTGATCAGCAACTTTGACAAAAAAATATATTTATAGGAAAGAGTCTCTGCTAAACCAAAATATTTCTGTCAAAGTTGTAGTAAGGATTACACAATTCGCTCACAAACACTCAATTAATTTTTGAAAATAATTAAGGCCACAAGAAGTTAAAAAACATTTCTGGTCTTTATAGACTGTGCTGTCATGACAAATAAATCCATGGTGTCTTGAAATATTTGGACTCCATTCTCTCCTCACTCCCATTCAATAATCTAAGGGAGGTTACTCCTATGGTTTCTAATGCCTAACAGCCACAACAAAAATAAGATTCTTAGGAGGGGCAGATATTTTTTTGTTATAGAAAGTTTGTTTTATTTTTGTCTAGGGCAGCAAGTTATGGGGAGGAAGATTTACCGGCAAGACTGACCCTATCATGGAGAAATTCAATGCATCTATAAACTACGATCGAAGAATGTGGAAAGCTGACATTGAGGTATGGATATTGTCAGAAGGTTATGATAAAAAATTGTCAATAATTGTTTGATTTATTCATTGTTTGATTCATGCATATTTTCACATATGTTTATCCCATTTCATGAATGCATTAAGTCCCAAATTAATTAATTCATTTTGATAAAGTTTGAAGATAAAAATATTCATGATAATATGTGTTTGATATATTTATGATAAACATGATTTTTGAAGACTATCACTGAGCTGTAAAATATAGCCATATTGTATTTTGTAAATTGTATGAAAACAATAAATTTTGAAGATATGTGAATTATTTTTTCTTTCTTGAAGGGAAGTCAGGCCTATGTGAAAGCTCTGGAGAAGGTATCCATAGTAACGACAGCAGAGAGGGACTCCATCATAAAAGGTCTTGAGCAGGTTTGTCTAGATTTAAGGAATGAATTATCTTTGATAAATTTGATTCATCGCAAACTTAGGAAGATAAGGAAAGGAATAGGACCAAAATATGCAGTGGAGTTGGCTTAAAGGTCAAGCAATATTTACGTTGAATATACTGTTTTATAATAAAAGAGCTCACCTTTTTTTGCCTCCTTACAATATAAGAACTCTTTTTGATAAAGTGATAGTTTTTCTTATTGATTCTTGTATTTGATATTGATAAAATGTGAATAAATACTGTGTCGATGTTATGACTTGCATGATTTCAGTATTAGTTGTGATGCCCAGGATATTTCACTGCATTTTTATTGTTCCTTGGACTTTTCTGAACATCATGTTGTACGTTTAGATCAAACAAGAGTGGAAGGAGGGACAGTTTGAACTGAAGCCAGGTGACGAGGATATACACACCGCTAACGAGAGGAGGCTCAAGGTAACAAGCATCACAAGCATTTAAACAGTCTGTCCTATCTACCTCTGGTCCTCAAATATCAAAAAAAAAAAAAAAAACATGTTTCTTTAATCAAACTTAACTTATTTATGACAAAAACCCTTATGTTTTTTTTTACAATATCCACACATTTACAAATGATTGATGATAAGACTTTGCAACAATACTTTGTTATGCTATAACAAGCTTTTCACATTGCATCAATGTTTGGCTTCTATTCTTATTGTTGTTGTGCCGAGTGCGCATTTTCCCTCATCATGTTATCAAAAATTAATCCATAAAAAGGACCTTTTAACAGGTTTCTACTTAGTTGTTGCATAATCATGTACTTGAATTTCATTTCCACCAATCCCCAATTTGAAATCATTCAGGTGGTACAAGTACCCTGCATACAGATGATCAAAGTTTATCTTCAAATTTAAAAAAAAATCTTTTGGAATGAAAAACTTACAATCTCATAACATAAGATTGGTTTTAGGACTTACTTCTGACACTTAGTGAACGATAATACTTTGAAAAAACACAATTGTTACAGTAAAAGCGAGATTAAGAATTATTATGAAATAAGAATTTAAAAGAGGTCTCTACTTCAGGAACTAATCGGGTCGGCAGCCGGCAAGCTCCACACAGGCAGAAGCAGGAATGACCAGGTTGCCACGGATATGAGACTATGGTTCAGGGACGCAATGCTGGAACTGCGATCTTATCTGCTAGACTTCCTGAATGTTATACTGAAGAGGGCCAAGGCGTACGATTACCTATTTTATCTTCTTTAAAAAAAAGGATTTCTTGGTTTTGTCAGTCACTATTGTTTCTTGTCAATGAGTCGTGACAATTACTGCCATGCCATTGTGATGTACCAAAGACCTTCATTGCACAGCTTTGGAAATGATAGCACTAAGCCTGAGACTATGATCACCTCACTCAGCCAGATGTGAAACTGATCCCATCTGTTATCAGCATCCAACTGCCCACATCTGGCGCATACATGCTTGCTCTTCAAAGCAGCTTCCTTAGTGACATAAACATCCGGTTTGGGATTTCTGCGAAGTTTGTAAGTCTATCGCTATGGGTTATGAAAGTCCTTGGATAAACTTTTTGTCAAATTCAGTTAAGAAAAAATTAATAGTTTTATATTCCTTGATGGTTATGTCTCCCCCCGAAGGGCCGGGAGACATATTGGTTTTAGCTGAGTTCCCGTCGGCGTTGGCGTCGGCGTTGGCGTCGGTGTTCCTATTTTGTTTCCGGAGCATATCTCTAAAACTATGTGACCGATCATCACCAAACTTGGTATACTGTCTCTCCATATAATAATAAAATAAATAATAAATAAAACTAGTCATTTGTATAGCGCCCTTTCCAAAGAATATTGCTCAAAAGCGCTGATCAGGGGTAGGCTTTTGCAAAGAGATTGGTCTTGAGTTTTTGCTGGAATGAACTAATGGTGGTACAGTTCCTTATTTCTGGAGGGAGAGAGTTCCATAGAACTGGGCCTGCTTTCTCAAAAGCTCTGTCACCACATGTCTTTGATGTCTTTGGAACCTCCAGCTGCATAAGATGAGCTGAACGAAGAGATCTTTTAGGAATGTGTATGGCAATGAGAGTTTGTAGGTAAACTGGAGCAGATTTTTGCAGTGCCTTGAAGACAAAGGTCAGCAGCTTGTACATGATCCTCTGTCTGATAGGAAGCCAGTGGAGCCTCTTCAGAACTGGTGTTACATGGTCATACTTTGACGTTCTTGTCAAAAGTCTAGCTGCAGAATTCTGGACGCGCTGCAACTTGTCAAGCTGGTTTTGTTGAATCCCATACAGCAGACTATTGCAATAATCTAGCCGAGATGTTACCATGGCATTTACAAGGACTTCTGTGACTGAGGGGTCAATATAACGTCTTATTTGGCTGATGTTTCGGATCTGATAGTAGGCAGATTTGCAGACACTATTCACATGATGCTCCATGGTGTATGTGGAATCCATGATAACTCCGAGGTTCCGGGCCTTGCTAGTTGATGTAATCTCATTGCTTCCTACTTTCAGATTTGGAAATGACGTTCTTGACAAGACCTGTCTAGAGCTGAATATCAAGAATTCCGTTTTGTCGTCATTTAATTTCAGAAAGTTCTTTTGCATCCAAAGTCTGATGTCATTCACACAGTTTGTGATAGCTTGATACGTGTCTTCAACAGATATGTTTTCCAGAGGTTTAAATCCAAGATAAAGTTGGGTGTCATCCGCATATAGATGAAAGGACAGCTTATGCATTCTTGCGATGCATCCCACTGGTATGGTGTAAATGGTGAAGAGAATAGGTCCAAGTACTGAGCCCTGTGGTACGCCATATATTAATCTCGTCTTTGTTGATTTAACATTGTTCACAAACACACACTGGAATCTGTCAGTGAGATAAGAAGAAAACCATTCTAAGGCCTTTCCCTTGACTCCAATACAAGATTCAAGTCTTGAAATCATTATCTGGTGATCTATTGTATCAAATGCTGCCGAGAGGTCCAGCAGAATAAGAATGGCAGCTCCATCTGAGTCCATTGCTTTCAACAGATCATTCTGTACACGAAGGAGAGCTGTTTCTGTGCTGTGTCCTACTCTATAGGCGGATTGCATCACTTCACCAAGATTGTTGTTCGTCATATGCTGCTGTAATTGCTTCGCAACTGTTCTTTCTATCACTTTGGAAAGGAATGGTAGATTTGACACGGGCCTGTAATTACGAAGGTTGTCAGGATCAAGACCGGGCTTCTTCAACAAAGGAGTGATGAGAGCCTCTTTGCATGATGTTGGCATTTCACATTCCAGGAAAGATTGATTGACGAGCGATGTTACGAATGGTATGATCGCAGTTTGGCAGTTCTTCAGTAGCCATGTCGGTAACGGATCAAGACTGCAGGACTTGGTTGGGCTCTTTCTGATGATGTCGGCAATCTGAGTTTCACTTACAGGTTCGAACTCTATCAGAGAAGTGATAGGACTTGCACACTGTGGCATCTGCGAAGATTGATCTGGCACCTTCTCTAAGAGACTTTCTCTAAGTTTGACAATCTTACTGCCAAAGAAGTTGATGAACTTGTTTGCTATTTCCAAACTTGTTCCCAGTGAAGGTAGTGGACTTCATGTAGATGTGCCTTTTCAAGGTTATAGATTTCAAGGTTATAGATTTCAAGGTTATAGATTTTTTAAATTTTTTATTTTTTTATTTCCATGGCAACAATTTGGACATAGTCTTTTTCAAGGGTAGTGTTCGTTTCCGGAGAAGATCTCTAAAACTATGTGACCGATCATCACCAAACTTGGTATATTGTCTCATATAGATGTGCCTTTTGGAGGTTTGAGATTTAAAAAAAAATAATTTTTTTTTATTTTCATGGCAACAATTTAGACTTGGTCTTTTTCAAGTATTTTGTTTATTTCCATGCAATTTTGAATATTTTGTTTGCTACAATTGTGGAGTTAATAGGTTATTTATTCAAGTTGAATTATACAGAGAACATTAATGGTGCTTTATGATAGTATTGTTTAGAGGTTTGGCACATTTGAGGAAGGGGGAGACATCTGTTTTTACGGGTAAAAACACTTTCTAGTTGATAACTTAATATTAGGAGAACCATAATTAAAACTTCTTTCTGAATTACTTGTTAAATTATGGTGTCTATTTGAATGGCAATAAATGTTTCAATATAAATGTAATTCAACCAATGAAATTCTTTGATTTCATTTTCCCCATGACAGTGAGATTGAGGTTCTGTTGCCTGGTTACACACATCTACAGAGGGCTCAACCAATCAGATGGAGTCATTGGCTTCTCAGGTTAGTGTCTTGAATTTTAGGCCTTATGTTTAGATTCTACGGAAGCAGAAACCATGTTTGATCAAAAAGAACAATAAAACTAGTTTATACTTCTCCCCAAAGTGGTAATCAATCATCAAACTCCAATTTATGACGGAGCTTCAGGATTTTCTTTTTGGTGGGGTACACGCTATTTCTGTCAAAAAAAAAATCATTCTTTAAATCATAGGATTATGTGATAATTTAAGTGTAAATGTTTACTGAATTTAAGATACATGGCCTACACTTTACCTATACTTTGATCATGAATGAGTAATACGAGTCTATATTTGGAACTCTCTTGAGGGGGATGGTGGGCCTGTACCCCCATTCTGGATCCGCTTATGAAGCTACATTTGTATGGCAAGAATGTACATACTTTGAAAGAAAAGAATTTATATCTGAAGTATGTAAAGCTTATTTTTTCCCTCACTGAATATTGAATCTAGTATAAGGACATTTTAGATCGTCAATTAAGTAATAAAAGAAATATAAGTACATAAGGCAGTTTCTTAGTCATGACAATATGACAATGAAAGGATAATAAGGACAATAAGTGCAGCTGTGTTTGAAATCATCACAAACAAAGCAGCAAACTCTGCCTTTCCTTTATTGATAAACTATCATAATAGCTATCACAATAGTACCCCACAGTAGACTCTTTCTATAGTTACTCACAATAGACCATCGCTATCGCAATAGCCCCTGGGGTCAATAGTCACCCCCATATGTAGAAGTTATGCTATAGAATGAAGTCTGAATTAACTACAATTATGGCCTCCGCTGTTTGTCTCCATTGCAGCTATGGTTGGATGATCCAGAGGGACTTAATGAGACTAGATCAGCTACGAGACAGAGCCTCCGTACTTCCACTTGGCAGGTAGAGTTGTCTCCCTTCCTCATTTTGTTTTTTGGCGTTTTGCTAATGTCATTGACCAGTCACTCCCTTGTTCAGATCTTGGGATATCAGATTTTACATCACTCTTTCTTGATTGGAGTCACAAATGCTAAATTTTAACATTGGTGTCATTTATTGAGGAACACCTGCTGTGTTAACTTTCAATAGATTCAGTTAAGTTATGATTTTGATTTTTTAAAATACAATGAAAAAAAACAAGCAGAGACTTGGTAACGACTATCTGTTGTAGAACGCTGATTCTTGTTTGCAAAGTCGATTAAATGCTGTATTTAAATTTTCTTTCATTTCCTAGTTCAAGCAAAGTCTTTCAAGTTTTAATAACTCATTTCCAACTCCAGTGATATTTTCTAAACTCTTAGTCTGGTTTGGTACTCAACACCAAAACAGACTAATAAATCACATCATTATTTCTGCTAAAAGATATATATATCTTAGCAATATCAAAAATACATCACTAAATTTCAATATATATTTAAAAAATTTGAAACAAATATTTTTTGTAGAAAATGTTATTGCAACCAGAAACAATAAAAATCAATATTTTGAAAATAAATGGCGTCTCCTCACTTCAGTTCTTGTGTGAACACCAATCTATTCCATATTCAAATTGCCTGTTGTACTCTTTATTGTTTAATCTGTTTAACATTGCCTATGTATGTTATTCTATATGTAACTATGTATACATTGGGAACTAATAAAAAAAAAAATAAAAAAATAAATAAATAAAAAAAGTCTTTCAAGTTTCACTTCAATCCATAACCACCATGGTATAACTGTCTTGTCCCTGATTCACTGATTGTGTAAATAGTCAGGTTTCTTAACAAAAGATGTCCAACTTGACTTTGATTCTATTTTCCAAGGCTGAATGATTTGGTAAATAATCCTATATGCCTGAGTTTTTCGCACTGGTATGTAATATCGAGAATCGTTCTGTATAAGGGCCACAGGGGCCACACCCTAAAAACCTATTTTCTACTTCTTTTTCTCCACAAACAAAAGGCTTAGAAAGGTGAAATCTTGTGTATAGACTCCTTGACTAGTGAGGATTATGAATTGTAACTTTGGTGACCCTGTGACCCCTAATAAAGGCCACAGGGGCCACGCCCTAAAAACCTTAATTTCTTCTTCTCCACAACCAAAAGGCTAAGAAAGCATTAATCTTGTGTATAGACTCCTGACTAGTGAGGATTATAAATTGTAACGACATGAGTTTTATCGCACTGGTATGTAATACGGGGAATCGTTCTGTCTGTCTGTCCTTCATAATAATTTTATTTCTGTAACAGAACTCTATAAAGACGTAACTCAATGAAACTTGATGTAGGTATGTAGATATGCCTATAGGGATTTTAGACTTGTTAGGATTTCTATTAGATTAGAAAATATGTTGATTAATCGGTTTGATGTGTAATTTTCTGCTGACTTTGTTTCAGTGGTGCTCTGGCCGGAAACCCATTTGGAGTGGACAGAGACTTCCTTGCAACAGGTAATGGACCAATCTAAACATTACAGACTTTTAATCCATAGTCCACGGATTGTGATACTTGTCTTTGATCTTTTGCCTGTATTCTGTGGTTTATCAGCTGACACATATATATTTTTATTCTTTAAAGTATAAGTGACTTTTGGCCTTGAGCATACTCAGCAAGTACTATTTCATTCCAATAGTTAACCTTTTTATGGATTATTTTACATGTGCCAGTGATAAAGGGTTAATTCACACTAAGGACAAATGCTTATTTTAGGCACTATTGTTTAAAAAACATAGCATTTTTATCTCCATGGCAGACTTCGGATAGCAAGCCAATGCATAGTTGAGATATGTAGCATCGATGATCATAACAAGGTGACTATTTGCCTGAAGAATTATAAAACCAAAAACATTTAAAGTGCCTCTGTAAATAACTATAACGTATTTATAAATGCTGTGTTTCAGAGCTTGGTCTGCAGGGGGTGACTGGCAACAGTCTAGATGCAGTGAGTGACAGGGACTTTATAGGTGAGTCCAACCCCCCTGCAAGGTGTGACTTTTGTCACTCTTACACTGTCTATTTGAAGTCTTGCTCTTGTTTTTTGATGATTGCATGGTTCGCACAGGCCTGAAAAAGTACTTCAATTATCCCCCGCCGCGCGATTAGCGCGAAGCGTGGGATATAGTATTCGGCAGCGTCCGTCCGTACGTCCGTACGTACGAAATGGAATAACATAAGTACTATTCTCTACATCCTTCTCATATTTTGCATATAGGTTCACCTCAGTGAGAGTAATTGTCCAAATGGGTTTCGTGACCTTGACCTTCATTTCAAGGTCACAAGGACACTTTGTCATTTTACCCTTGTTGGCGCGATATCTCAAGAACTGTTTACTGGATTCTCTTCATATCTTAAATATAGCTTCTCCTGATGGAGACCTTAGGCTGATTAGATTTTGGTGACCTTGACATTATTCTCAAGGTCACAGGAGGACTTTGAATTTTTGGACATGTGAACTTGCATGTTTACCCTTGTTAGCGCGATATCTCAACAACTGTTGACTGGATTCTCTTCATATCTTACATATAGCTTCCCCTGGGGAAGACCTTGGGCTGATTAGATTTTGGTGACCATGACATTATTCTCAAGGTCACAGCGGAACTTTGAATTTTTAGCTCATCTGGCCTGTAAGGCCCGATGGGCTTATGGCATGGCATGGTGTCCGGCGTCCGTAAACTTTGTGGAATTTCGACTTCTTCTCCAGAACCATAAGGCTTAGAGAGCTGAAATTTGATGTGCAGACTCCTTGGCTAGTGAGGATTATAAATTGTAGCTTTAGTGGCCCTGTGACCCCTAATAAGGGCCACAGGGGCCACGCCCTAAAAACCTATTTTCATCTTCTTCTCCAGAACCATAAGGCCTAGAAAGCTGAAACTTTGTGTACAGACTCCTTGGCTAGTGAGGATTATAAATTGTAGCTTTAGTGGCCCTGTGACCCCTAATAAGGGCCACAGGGGCCACGCCCTAAAAACCTACTTTCATCTTCTTCTCCAGAACCATAAGGCCTAGAAAGCTGATACTTTGTGTACAGACTCCTTGGCTAGTGAGGATTATAAATTGTAGCTTTAGTGGCCCTGTGACCCCTAATAAGGGGCCAAAGGGGCCACGCCCTAAAAACCTATTTTCATCTTCTTCTCCAGAACCATAAGGCCTAGAAAGCTGAAACTTTGTGTACAGACTCCTTGGCTAGTGAGGATTTAAAATTGTAGCTTTAGTGGCCCTGTGACCCCTAATAAGGGCCACAGGGGCCACGCCCTAAAAGCCTATTTTCATCTTCTTCTCCAGAACCATGATGCCTAGAAAGCTGAAACTTTGTGTATAGCCTCTTTGAAGAGTGAGGATTATAAATTGTAGCTTTGGTGGCCCTGTGACCCCTAATAAGGGCCACAGGGGCCACACCCTAAAAACCTATTTTCATCCTCTTCTCAAGAACCATAAGGCCTAGAAAGCTGAAACTTTGTGTACAGACTCCTTGGCTAGTGAGGATTATAAACTGTAGCTTTGGTTGCCCTGTGACCCCTAATAAGGGCAACAGAAACGTCCTTCAAATCTATTTTCATCTTCTTCTCCTGAAGTATAAGGCCTAGAAAACTGAAACTTGTCGCCTATATACTTAATTTTATGATTGGTGCCCCTGTGGCCTTTACAAAGGGGGAATCACATTGGCCACACTCTACAGCATAATTGATGATTTGCCTGATGAGCTACAGAGCCAATGGCTCTATTTTTGGACATGTGAACTTGCATGTTTACCCTTGTTAGCGCGATATCTCAAGAACTGTTGACTGGATTCTCTTCATATCTTACATATAGCTTCCCCTGGGTAAGACCTTGACCTTCATTTCAAGGTCATTACGAGGCTTTGACATTTTACCCTTGTCAGCGGGATATCTCAAGAACCATTCACTGGATTCTCTTCATAGCTTACACAATGCATCTTATTATACCCCCGCTACGACGTAGTCGGGGGTATATAGCGCTCCGCGTGTCCGTCTGTGCGTGCGTGCGTGCGTGCGTCCGTCCGTCCGAAATCGTTTCCGGAGCATTACTCAAAAACTATTCCACTTAGAAACTTCAAATTTGGTATGGAAGTAGCCTATATGGTGCTGTGGTGCCTTTTAGGGGTTTCAGCTCAATGGTCCAAATAATTTTTGAAATTTTGACCAAAAACGGTCCGATTTTTGGACTTTGTCTCGTTTCCGGAGCATAACTGAAAAACTATACCACTTAGAAACTTCAAATTTGGTATGGAAGTAGCCTATATGGTGCTGTGGTGCCTTTTAGGGGTTTCAGCTCAATGGTCCAAATAATTTTTGAAATTTTGACCAAAAACGGTCCGATTTTTGGACTTTGTCTCGTTTCCGGAGCATAACTGAAAAACTATACCACTTAGAAACTTCAAATTTGGTATGGAAGTAGCTTATATGGTGCTGTTGTGCCTTTTAGGGGTTTCAGCTCAATGGTCAAAATAATTTTTGAAATTTTGACTTAAAACGATCTGATTTTTGGACTTTGTCTCGTTTCCGGAGCATAACTGAAAAACTATACCACTTAGAAACTTCAAATTTGGTATGGAAGTAGCCTATATGGTGCTGTGGTGCCTTTTAGGGGTTTCAGCTCAATGGTCCAAATAATTTTTGAAATTTTGACTTAAAATGGTCCGATTTTTGGACTTTGTCTCGTTTCCGGAGCATAACTGAAAATCTATACCACTTAGAAACTTCAAATTTGGTATGGAAGTAGCCTATATGGTGCTGTGGTGCCTTTTAGGGGTTTCAACTCAATGGTCCAAATAATTTTTGAAATTTTGAACAAAAACGGTCAAAATTTTTTACTTTGTCTTGTTTCCGGAGCATATATAAATACCAAATGACTTGCACACTTCAACCCAGACTCCGTATATCCATAAGTCTCACCTTACGGACAAAGATTTTTCAAACAATGTGTCTATATTTCTTAAGAAAAATGACCCAGTTAACCGGAAGATTTGCTATCCGGACGATTTTCACCTGTAACCAAAACAAGGTTCGACTGTATAGTGCTGTTGTGCCCTTTAGGGATAATTCCAGGGTTCCCAGAATTTTATTCAAAAACTACATGGCTGGGGATGTTTTGAAGTGAAATAGTTGTTAGGGTTGCAAGATCATTGTGTTCTAAGTCATAATCATAAATTTTCAAATTAATGTTACGTGAAGGCGGTCAAACTCAAGCGGGGGTATGTGAGCCGCGCTCACTTTTGCCTTGTTGGGAAGGCGCCGGGTCCAGTCGATTTTGGTGACCTTCACATTATTTTTAAGGTCACAGCGAGACTTTGAAAATTTCAGCATTGAAACCTGCATTTTAGGCTTGTCAGCAGGATATCTCAAGAACCATTAACTGGATTCTCTTCATAATTTACACAAAGCATCTTATTGGGAAGGCGCCGGGCCCAGTCGATTTTGGTGACCTTCAAATTATTTTCAAGGTCACAGTTTATAGATTTCGTGACCCTCTGACAACAAATAAGAGGTCACAGCCAATAATTGATTGATAATTTGCGGCGGGGGATTATGTCACCTCAGTGACAAACACTTGTTTTATTTTGATATTGGATAAGTACATGAATTAACAATGCTTACTAAATGTCCTGATAAGTACTGGAATTTAGCGGTAATGTCCTTGAAATTTTCAAAAAATGTACTGGAATTTACTGTGACATCGCTCACAATCTAAAACATGTAAATATTGTTGTTCTACTAACTGCACAATTTGATAGAGAACAGAAGGAAATCAGTCTGTGAGCTTCCAATCATTCCAACAAAATTTTAATATCCGCTTCTCACGATCGATTGCATTTGTAATTTTTCAAATGTCGCATTGCAGCTTTTGGAAAATGGCGGCATCAAAAACAAAGTTTTTTCACTTGACCTGAGAATATATGCACTTGAAAAATGGAAATATGTCCTTGAAAAGTACTGGAATTATATTCTGTTTTGGCTGTATGAACCATGGATCATTGTGTTTTGACTGAAAGAGCCCTTTCTTAATTGGAGTTATAGCCTAACAGGGCACAGTGGTTAGCACATTCAGCTTCGGATCAAGAGGCCCCAGTATAGGAGTGTAACGGATGATCTTGAGGCTGGGGTTTACTTAGACTGAGAGACCCAGCATGGATGTGCTACTTTGTCTGCAGAAGAGAACTGTTTTACACGCAGTAAGGTTTGGGTGCTCTTGATTTCAGCACTTTACCACCCACGGATAGCTAGTTCCAGCCTATGCTCGCAGGTTTCATCACAACACTTCACCAAGATAGTGATAAGGGCTTTCTCCCTGCAATAAAATTATCAGCCATAATATAAGTGAAATACTTTTGAAAGCTTGCAGGTTACATCACAACACATAATAGTGATGAATCCTTTCTACCGTATTCGTCCTATTAAGTGCCCCCTCCCTATTAAGCGCCCCCTATTACAAATTTCCATATGACAGAGCGCCCCTCCCCCTCCCCTTCATACGTAAAATGGCCTACCTCTACTGCTTTTCCAATAGTTTTTAGTTTATCCGGGCCTGTGAATGTGTAGTTGCACTGAATTTCCACGATCGACCTACTTTCATTCTTGTTCAGAATCCCGACAAGTGCTAGTTTTGCTTGTCTATAACGTATTCCTAACAAGCTCCCCCCATTTCTGGGGTATCCTAATAAGCGCCCCCTTTGGATTTTTTTAAGCTAAGCGCCCGGGGCGCTTAATAGGACGAATACGGTATGTGGAATAATATAAGTGAAATACTTTTGAAAACACGAAATCACCTCACCTAACCTAACCTCACCTGGCTTAAGGAAGCTAATGATCTGACACAAAAATGGTGATTAACAGCAGCAAAGCTTACATAAAGCGCCAGGAGTGAAGCATTTTGCCTCACAAAGATGAGATGAAGTTTTCAAGGATTTTCTTGAAGACTATTTTACATTATCTTGTACTTTAAAGAAGGCTAGTGCAGTTAGATTCAACCTCGATTAAAACTGCGACCACCGAAGATCCAGAAACACATATCAAATGGGTAAAGCATGATGTAGCTCCAGCTACTGTGTACGAGATTTGGTGTTCCTCACATGTGCTATTTCCTACAATTTGCTATTCCTATTTGTCCAAGCCAACATCATGTTGCAGTTGAGTTCCTGTTCTGGGGGTCGCTGTTAGGAACACACCTCAGTAGGTGGGCGGAGGATCTCGTCCTCTACTGCAGCAAGGAGTTCGGCTTTGTCACCCTCTCTGATGCTTATAGGTATGGAATTCATTCTGATTGATGGCAATTTTATATTGGAACTTGAATATGGGTACAGAAATTAAAACAAATAACCAAGAGGAATATTTTTCAAAGAAATATGTTCAGTGTTCAAAAAAACTAAATTACTACTTGGTTGGATTCGAATTCATATTCTTTGACTCAAAACCCCCAAAGAGGGAGATACTGTTACTTACTACATTTATTCTAGACTGTTTGTGTAAAGTTAAATTATCAATATGACCATTTACAGCATCTCAGGATATGTATATGGCAATGTATATTAGTTGACATACTTAGTTGGTCATATCATATTTCTCTAGTCTAAAGCAACTAAATGACATGATCTCTTGGAAAAATATATGATTTTAGGATACTCTGCTCCAAGTCAAGTCTGACACCTCTAGTACAATTTTTAGCTCATCTGGTCTCAAAGGCCTGATGGGCTTATGGCATGGCATGGCATGGTGACAGGCGTCCGTCCGTCCATCGATCGGTCTGTCAACTTTGCTTCTTCTCCAGAACCAAAAGGCCTAGAAAGCTGAAACTTTGTGTACAGACTCCCTAATAAGGGTCACAGGAGCCACGCCCTAAAAAACTATTATCTTGTTCTTCTCCAGGACCAAAAGGCTTAGGCTTAGAAAGCTGAAATCTTGTGTATAGACTCCTTTACTAGTGAGGATTATAATTTATAGCTTTGGTGACTCTGTGGCCTCAGGGACCACACCCTTCAAACATATTTTCATCTTTTGCTCAAGAAGCATCAGGCCTAGAAATTTTAACTCCTAATTTAGAAAAGGAGGATTCTAAATTGTACATTTGGTACAGTTTTTAGCCATGGGAGCCTTGTTATAAAATCTTGTGTGTCTCCTCTGACTGCAGCACCGGGAGTAGTCTGATGCCTCAGAAGAAGAATGCAGACAGTTTGGAACTTATCAGGGGCAAATCTGGACGACTCTTTGGCAATGTGTGTAACAAAACCTTCACTAAAGTAAACTAAACAGTAGCTACCTAAACGTCAAGTAATGGACTTCTTATCAAATTTTAACAATGTAGTTGTGTTTATGTGTTCTTTCATTTCATGCCATCTGGTTTATCACATTATCATTAAATAAGATTAAATAATAATTCTACCATGACATTTCAAAATCCTCGAATTTCATCTGTTTATTTCTATGGTTGAACCTACTTTCAAACACGATTTTTATGACGGGCGATTCACCGCGGTTTGCTACACCCTGCCATAGGAACGAACGAGTCGACATGCATACAGTCACCGTACGCTTCGGCAGTTGTTTCGTCTGAATACTAACTAAAAGTCTTTTATCATTGTACTACCCGTATTTTTATATAATGAGAGTTTGGTTCGCATCAATATCGTGCATGTTTACATCCAGGAAATAGTGTAATTTTTGAGCGAAAGGCTGAATTTAGATCAATAAGCTACCGCAACCGGTTTTGGTTTGAGCGATGTCAACAGTGACGTCAACCTTTGACGTCATAAGCACAAGACATTATGACGTCACAGTGTTGACCGAAGCACAACTGACGTTACGCGGTAGAAAAGAAAGTACATTTAAAACGCTAAAAAAATCGTCATTGTAGAATGGAGATAAACCTACTGTGTTTTATAATTTTTGTGGTTTAACGTAGATTCTATATCTATAAGCCTCACGCTTACCCGTTCGTAAAAAACACAGTAGGTTTATCTCCTAAATGAGTGCAGTCAATTCTGAATAATGGTTGATAACCCTAAACTTTTAACATCTCTGAATGCATGACAAGTGTTATGGATAACATGGGCTTCTTCATCTGAAGAAGGGGCAATAATTTGCCCAGAAACGTCGTGAGAAATCAATAAAGAAGTAAAGGATATTAACCTGTCCCTAGGGTTTGATTGAAAATGTAAACATGAGGGGTGAGGGGAAACCCGTGGGCCGTAGGCCCTAGGGTTTCCCCTGACCCTGAATGTTTACATTTTCAATCAAACCCGAGGGACAGGTTAATATCTGTCATATACAGCGAAGGAAAGGACGAAAAACTCGGTAAAAATATTGAAATATATATAATGACACTGACAGTATCGCACAAACGCAGTCAATCCTTGCAAGCTGTCTGTTTAACGAAAGACTTTAAATATACACTTTGCATACGATTTTAGAATCAAATTTAATATATATTTACATTTATGTATGTAAAAATTACAGTGTCAGTGATGACACAACAAAATGAACATTTGCTGACAAGAAGCCTTGGTAGCTCAGGCGGTAAGAGTGCTGTTTAACAACATAGAGGTTCCAGGTTCTAGTCCTGCTTGAAACTTTAAATCAGAATTTGTTAAAAATTCAAATTTTACAAATCCAGTTGTTTATTTCGTAATGTTTACAAGATATGAGTCTTGTATAAAATGTAAAATAAAAAATAAGTAAAGTAAAAATAAAAATTATTCTAGAATGTCCATGGGATATTCTAGAATGTTCCTCGGATATTCTAGAATGTCCCGGTGAGAAGCGATGTGACATTGAAAGCAGGTTTACCCGAGAAAAGAATTACCTCCAAAATGACACAATTATGACACCTGAGGTTTATATGTTGTTATCCATAACACTTGTCTTGTATTATCACACCAACTTCTAAATAAGAATCTCATCTCTGAATGCAATTTGCATCATTTGATAGTTTTTATTATGTCGTCTTTTTCACTGTTTGCAGTGTTCTGGATTCATGATGACCCTGAAGGGAATTCCAAGCACTTACAACAAGGATATGCAGGTTGGTAGGGGAGGTAACTCTGTGGTCCTGAGATATGTGATATTGAATTGCTCATAGAACCGATGTCAAACTGTTGTTACATGAGATGCTATGGATATCATGTGTTCAGTGGCCTGTCCTTGCAATCAAACTGAAATGCCATTCATGACTGTAGTTTTATGTTCTCTTTTGGTTTTTACACCCAGGCATAAACAATGATTAAGGACTGGTGAAATCGTGTCTATAAAACCAGGTATTGACCGAATTCACTGAATTCTATTGTATTATATTGTTACTTGAGGCAACATAATGTATTATGAACCTTTGCACTCTAAATTTTCCTCCAATTGACGACTGAGACAATTCACTATCCATAATGGCTGTACTTTTATATAACTTCACTAATTATCCATTTAATTTGTACAATACTTTATACAATTGTATCATTGAAACCATATTTCTCTCATACCCTGTTGATGCGTGATTCTGATCTGCCTACAGGAAGACAAGGAGGCCATGTTTGATACATACGACACTCTGTCCGGGATTCTGCAGGTGGCAACTGGGGTCATGTCTACTCTGACGGTCAGTTCTTGAGATGATTTATGTCACCTGTAGACGTCAATTTTTTTTTGCAGCAGTTTTGCCAAAAAGCACTCATCATGCGTCTCGAAAATAATCATAGAACAAGATTTCTCTTTTAGCAAGTTAGCATGTAGCAACTGGGGTCATGTCCTCTCTGATGTTTAGATCTTTAAATGTAGACAGACTTTTATCACAGTCTCCCCCCAAAAGAATATAAAACTCAATGTTATGGATGTGGTCACATTGCTTATTTAACTCCAGCTTGGGGTCAAGTAAGATCCAAGGTTGTATTGCACTATTATTAAGAGAGCAATCTGATTATTTTCACAGACCCTCTTTATTAGAAAAAAAATGAGAACACTGCTTGATTGTTCACATAAATATTTTGGACACATGTTCTTTTTACCATTACTCAAATGTGGATGCCTTGGATCATATTTGAACAAAATCAAAGTCACTTTCCAACATTCCCTGAAAAATTGAGATTCCGAGTGGTATGTTCAAAGAAAAAAAAATCATATTATGGATTCCTCATTTATATATTGTTGCATTTTGTCAAAAATATATTCTATTGTGGGTGATTGAGAAATTTAAAAAAACCAAATTCTTAAAATTGAAAATTATTTAATGAATATTGAGCCCTGGGGTCCATTTTTTATCCCAGACTTAATTCTGTTCTTCTTGTAGATTCACAAGGACAAAATGACCGCTGCTCTCAGTTCGGACATGCTGGCCACCGATCTTGCGTACTATTTGGTCAGGAAAGGAGTGAGTATTGTCTAGTCTGATTAAATTTGACCATGTGCCGGGTAATAAAAGCTTGTAAATATGAACGTAACCTGAAATCAGTTGCTTAAACCAGTATACTGCAATCAAAATCAAGTCAACACAGATCTTTTGTTTATGAATAGTGTTTAGCAACAATCATGTAAAACAAAAGGTACACTTGAGATGCGTGCCCTAAGATACTAATTTTCTTTAAAATTAAGTCAATATATTTACAATTTTGTTTCTCAGAACACATTCAATGTTAATCACTCTGGAGTATTGGCCACAAGTTGTCACAGAAGTGTCACTGATATGGCATTTCAAAATGCTTTCTGTAACTGCTGTTGTTGCTTCGTTTCTTTCATACCCATATAGGGGCATTCCACTATTATCACAAGGGACTGTTTGTTTCTATGAATAATGTTCATAGGATATAAAGGGCAGGATGATTGAATTTTCTCTTCATAACTAACCCGTAGTTTGATATCCTAAATTATAAACCAAGTGTTAATGTTACAGAGGGGATGGTATTATGTGTACAATTGTTTGATACACTTCTACGATGTACGCAACTTCATTGCCACAACTTCATTGCCACGACGCAACACTCCGCAAGACACAGTTTTTAATGAAAGTCACTCTATTTCTGACCACATAAGCATATGATAAACATTGTTTTTGTTGTGAAGTGTGAAATTACTTAACTCTCATCTAGTGACGAAATTAATCCTATATTTTCACTTTTGAATCATTCTCTCCCTACAGAGGCAGATCAAGTCATGAAATGTTGATACAGCCTGTGTTATATTACGCTGAAGTCTGTGGGTTCCGGCAGTTTCCCCTAGCGGAAAAAAACTTGCACCACAATACATTTGAATTTCTTTATCAAATGACAATGCTTCCTGCATGTAAAGGGTGGTTCATATTACAATACCTTTGCCATGATACAGTAGCCAAAATGAGGATTTAAGAACAATGTCGCTGATTGCACAACTAACTTCGATTGCCTTCAATCAGGCATCTCCCATTCTATTCCACAATGTCAGCGTAATATAACAGAGACTGTATCAACATTTCATGACTTGATCTGCCACTGTGGGGAGAGAATGCTCTTGGATCAGTTTCTTGTGAAAATACTGATTTTACCTTATTATTTTTCTTTAATCCCTTGATAACAGCAGTGATATCTCACTGTAAATAAAATATAGCCTTTATCACTTAATCATCTATGGGAACGTTGATCAAGAAAATTGTACTTGACTTTCTCAAATCTTATTATTAACCAATAACCTAATGAAGTGGCTTGATACGAGATGATTGAAACAGGTGTTTGAAAAAGCTAAACATAAAAACAGCTTTATTGATACATGCTCAGGATATTTCAAATTAGACTGCAAAAATGAGACAAAGATAATATGCATATATTAAAGGGGCAGTAGCACATTTTTTGATAATTCTATATTTTAAAATTGTTATTGATAATTGTACGAAAATAATAAATGTATTATTTTGATAGTGTCAAAAATGTCATAACACAAACCAATTATCCATTATCAGAGGACAAAGTATGAAGATTTACCTAAAATCCATGGGCGGCCATTTTGTGTGAACACCTTTAATTCATTTTGTAAAAGAAAAAGGAATCACATTACTAAACTTTACATTATATGTTTGAATTATTACTGCTCCATTTAGTTTAAATGCATTATCTTTCAATTAAAACCATTAATTTTAATTTCCCTGACATCACCTTATATACCCCCTTAAAACGTGCTACTGCCCCTTTAAAGGCAGTACAAGACTTGTGAATTTTGAAAAAAACATGAAATATATCCTTAAAGAGGGAACTGAGTAACCTTCATGGAGGGGGGCTGCTAAAGGCTGATTCCACTAGTTTACTCCTTTTTAGGATCTTTTCACTTTGATAATAGTTTTCATGGTTTTCACAGCTTTTCTCTTATTCTTCCTTTTTGAATAGCCAAATGAATAAATGATGTTGTTGCAAAGTAGGCTCTCTGAGTAAATTCTAGAGTATTTTTAGTCAGATGGTCTTACCTTTGGCCTTCCTTGGTTCCAATGCTGAAAGTTTCTGTCACAGATTCCATTCCGAGAGGCCCATGCTAAGGCAGGAGGATGTGTAGCACTTGCTGAACAGAAGGGATGTCTGATGGAGGAGCTCTCTCTGGACCAGCTCAAAACTGTCAGGTGTGTCTCATTGTTGTAGTGTATTATCCGAAGATCTGATTGGTTGAGAACAGGTCACATGACAGTCGACAGAAAGTGATTTTGACTTAAAGTGACACAGAGTATCTTTCTTAAAATTTTATTTGGTTTTGATAAGCTACAAAATATCTAATATGCTGATTGAAGTTCATATCTCATCACTGGACTTGCAAATATATCCATTTATGCATAATATATCTAAGAAAACATCTCAAATACGTTTATCATTCGAAATTATGCATTCAATTAATCTACCTATTAGTTACAATACCTATTAAACACTATCGAATCGAATATATCTTCCTGTCAGTTTATGACAAGGCTTAAAAATTACATTTGACGAATTTGCGCACGCCACTCGAGCCACATTGTCCGGTTTTCGATCAAAATCCCTACTTTGAATGGCCGTATTTTCGCTCTAATGTACTGATTGACCGTTAACTTGTTATTTTCAGTAACAGTTAGTGGTTCTCGATGTAATAACATCGATTTCAAAATTTCACATATGTGATCCTATCAACATACTCTGTGTCTCTTTAAGTTACCAAAGTTAGACGTCAAGCCGTTGTTTAGTGATGTCATGCTATTGTTATCATGACTTAACTGGCCTGTCCTGGCCAAAAATCGAGCTGATATACTTTCATGACCATAGTTGTATGTTTTCTTTTTGTTTTGAATCTAAAACATATTAAACAATTATGGACATGTGAATCGGTCTATACCAGTGTTTAAAATATAGCCCGTCCGCCAGTCCTTGACTGGCTACTTTTTGCCAGGACTGGTTACTATTTGGTCAGGACTGGTAACTTTTCAAAAGATTTCTTTATTTTCCCCTAAGGAATTGACAAATTAATTTTCAGGACAGGCTAGGTTTTCAATCTATTTTATACACTGGTCTATACCTGTTTTTTTAGATCCAAGAAGGTTTATATCTTATATGATGCTCTAGGGCAAAACATCCCTTTTCATTGTAAAGTTTATTTAGATACAAGAAAACAATATTGACCTCAAACTTGGACCTCAGTCGATATTGTTTTCTTGGGTCTTTAAAATCATCGTCCATAATTGTATAATGTATTATTACCTTCTTATTTTGTGGTTGCCTCTTCACAACGTCTGAGAACATTCCATTTTTAAACATTTCAAACGTTAGTCGACATCTAGCTATACGCTACCCAATTAAAATATTGCTTTTAAATTAAACAGCAATTGCATTCAGAACCTTTTATTATGATATAAGGAAAATCCCTTTAATCCCTTTAAGTCCCTTTAATGCATGGATTGAGTTAATCAGACACTAAAATTACTCCATTCCAGTAGAAAGTCATCGAGCTGTCCCTTTGTACTGCTTTCCATGGAATTACGTTCTTATACAGTAGAACACGGATATAACAAACTCGCATATAGCGAACTATCGGATATAGTGAACAAATTTTCAAGTCCCGTCCCTATATAATATCATTAAAATTATATGCGTAAAGCGATCAGCGGATATAGCAAACTTAATTCTTTGGTCCCTTGGACATTTTATCCGTGTTCTACTGTATATCTTAATCTTAGAGAGACTTATTTTTTTCTTTTACTTAATTCTCTTTCTTCATTTTGTGTAAAATATTTCACAAATAGTACAATTTAACAAAAAGTGTCATGATTACTTGTAATAGAGTTACCCACAATTCCCGAGGTGTATCGCTCAATATGGTCTCTGAGGCGTAGCGTAGTGGAGCCGAGGATCCGTGATTCAAACAGGAGGTATATTGAGTGATGCACCGAGGGAAGGGTGGGTATATCTGACTTATACCCCACTCCAGTCGAGTTATATTTGACGAAAAAGAGCTATCCAACCTTCTCTATGTATATATGTATTGACCTAACTAGATCAAAAAAATATAAACAATACTCTTCTTTTTACGTTTTTAAAAACATAAACTGACTTCATAACTTCATCAACTCTGTTGATTTGCCAAAGTTGAAGATCTCTACACCTGACCAAATGTGGGTGTGCAAAAAAGAATAGGTTTATTAGAAAAGTTGTGGTGTATCGGTCAATATACCTACAGTTAGAACAAGGGAAACCATAGCAACAAGACCGGCAGTGGGGTATAAATTTAGTAAGACCAAGCTTCACACAAGAAAAAAGAAAGACATGTTTAAACACAACATTTATTCACTACAACACAATACCCTACATCTTATAATGTCACTGCGTGGCCTGCTATTAAACACATATAGACAGGAGTCCAGAACACTAACACATCACTCGCAGAGTCACAGAGTTACAGTCACATGCGCGTTACACATGACAACAATTTATTGCAACATCACCACCTCAAACCAACTTCATGGGCATGTCGCAGCAACATCACCAGGTCAGCATTACATCACATGTAGACATGTAGATACCAATAGATCCCCATCAGATCACCACAGGTTGCCTCTTCCAACAAGGATAGACAGCCAAGCTCACTGGTATAGTTTACCATCCTAAAAATCAAATTATTCCAAACAGTAAAAATTCTCACAAACTAATTACTTTATAATGGCAAGTGAGGGATATACCCACTCTTCCCGAGGTGTATCGCTCAATACACCTGCTGTTTGAATTGTGGGTCTCTAAGGCGTAGCGTAGCGAAGCCGAGGAACCAGGATTCAAACTGGAGGTGTATTGAGTGATGCACCTAGGTGAGTGTGGGTGTATCTGACTTATATCCCACTCCTTTTAAATTACATTTGACGAAACTATGCTTTCTGTTCTTCTCTATGTATATACGTCTTGACCAAACTAGATCAATAGAGTATTAACAATACTCTTCGTATTGCGGTTAAAAACCATAAACTTACTTCATTTTATCAAAAAATGGTACACACAAGTAGTATACATAGTCTTATATAGAAAAAAACAACATGTACATAACACAACAGAAAGTACCTCTGATTGAATCAATCCTCAGTAGTTCAGTCGACAGAGTTGCTGCTCTGCAACATAAAGGTTCCGGGTTCGATTCCTGACATCGCTGTGTATCATTCTAAAAATATATAATTCTAAATTTATAAGTATGTTTATTTGCCAAAGTTGAAGATCTCATCACCTGACTAAAGATAGATGTGCAAAAAAGGATAAGAATATTAGATAAGGAGAGGTGTATTTGGTCATTACACCTACAGTTAGGACAAAGGAAACCATAGAAACGAGACTTGAAGTGGGGTATAATGTACTGAATCACACACACTCAGTCACCTATATGGTGGTTCTGCATGCTTAGCACATAAAGCACGCTAAACTCCCTTCAGGGTAAGGTGTTTGCTTGCTCTCACCTAAATTCTGGGTTTAAGTGGAGATACACAAAAACTAACCATTAATAGAACCAACCTGACAAATAGAAAATAAAAAACTGTAGGCTACCTTTGTATCACAATATATTTACCTCGTTGATTCTTGCATCTACAGCCCTGACTTCGAGGCTGATGTATCCGGTGTGTGGAACTACAGCAACTCGGTGGACCAGTACATCGCCTATGGTGGAACAGCACGCTCCAGTGTGGAACAGCAGATCACCAATCTACAGAGCTGGCTCGACAATCTCAAACACTAGACTAGTACATATAGTCAGTGTGAGTGGTCTGCTATCAAACTTATGATACCCTCCAATCCTGTCTAGATGTCTAGTCTGTAGAACTGGCTTGCCAAACACAAAATCTAGATATTAAGGGGAAACTAACCAAGGTTTGGACTGTGTTCTTATTGAGAAGACGATATCATGAAGCATTATCTCAAGAATCATAAATATTGTTTATTTTTTTTTTTTTTTACTTTGACAAATTTCATCCTGCTACATCAGCGTATATGTCTCTGCTAACGCTACAACCTATCCCCTGATATCCTCCTATGGTTTATTTACATATATTATTCGAATATTAGAAAAAACATTTTACTTATGTATATCAACTTGCCTGAGATTTTTACATTTGGGATTATCTGCCAGAACAGTTCCAATCAATTGCAGGTTTAAATATTCATTAAAAATGGTTCCCTCTATCACCAAACATACATTAAGTTGTGTTTAACAGTATTTCGCAAACATTAATCAATAATTTGTCAATACACTGCACCCTTTCTGATCCCAGAAAATCCCAAATGCCTCACTAAAATTAGAATTAAACATCTCTATAGAAAAATTAGTGTAATTTGACCTGTCTGCAACATACTCAGTTTGATACATTAAAGAAATTCTAATGTTTACTTACAAATTCACCTTTGAAAATATTCTCAGGAGTTTCATCAAATAGTGGTTTCTCTTTGAAGATGATCACAATCGTTGATTTTGCAGCTCTTCAAACATTCCATGTTATTTGAGTCACCATTTACATGAAAAGAACAGTTTGCCAATTTCTTTCATGACACATTTGTATGTCCCTGTCCTCGTCGAATAATAAAATGTGTATTGAAAGAGAAATCTCAAAACATTAAAATATTTCTTGTCGGAAATCTAAATCATGCTTGCAGAAATTACTTATAATGGTGTCAGCTCAAAATCAAAAGTGTCTAAAGTTGGATGACTTTGGATTGTGTCCGACCTTGGTCAGTTTGCCTACATATAGTCACTTTGAGCGTACCTCCATCAAACGTCCCCTCCTCCCCTCCCCCTCCATCCGTCTTTTGTGAAGTTGGACATCTAATTGAAATCCAATATTAAATAGCAATATGGAAGTTCTTTTACATTTAGTTATGATATATTGTAACGAAAATGAATTCATTTTTAAAATTAAAGAGAAAAACATTTATCATATACATGTATGTATGTTGGAAGCGAAAGGAAATTGGAAATGATTGCTTTATTGTTGAAACTTGTTTACCCAGAACTGTATTAATGTTTGTTGTTGAGTTTTTAACATAATCAAAATGATAAATTTGTGATTGCATTTGTATTAATTTCTTTATTTTGATGATATTCAAACATGTTTGATGATTTATGTTTCATAATCTTGGTTCATTATTATAACTTTTGGCATGTTTTTTTCGTTCAAAATTTATTTACAATTTTTTATAATGTGTGTCATAATTTTTCAACTTGAATGCAACAAATTTCAATTATCAATTAGTCATTGAATGAAAATAGATAAAGGTTATCGCCACTGTAGCCAGATAGAGGGTTTATTTCACTGATAGAACAGAGTATCTCACCCTCAATCATATAATAAAAATAACTATCACTATTTTTTCCTCATTCGTAATAAATATATATATGACTCATCAATTCGTTGTTATTCAAATGACACTAAGAAGTCAATTGCAGTTTGTAGTTTTGAGAATATTGTGTTTAAGAGTATGTCTAGTCAATGCAGGAGATGATTACTAGTTGTAAAGACACTTGTGTTAGAGGAAATAGAATCTAGTCTGTTTTTTTTTCTGTGAAAAATATAACATGACTAAAAATATTATAATGTACTCATACTCCAGCAGTAAAATCTTTTCTTATTTGTACATGTGTAGTATTTACACAATGATTCTATATTAATGAAAAACATATAGAAACATTGAATAACACTGTTCACTGTTGTTACTGAATCCCTGATTATTATGATTTTTTGTAATTGTTTAAAGCATGTACAGTATTGCTTTCTGTCAAAAGTTAATTCAAAACATCTATTGTTAATGTCAGAGCAAGTATTGATGATCTTTGTTCTTGAGATTAATGAGTCAATACAGGCAGACACAATCTCAATCTCAAAAGTAATACATATTTTGTTGATTTTCTGCTTATGTGCTGATTGTTTGTTTCTTTGAAAAACATTATCTGACTTTACAGGGGATCAAATAATAAATGATCATTTTAACACCTTGAAATTTTTCAAATTAAAAGAGTAGATCCCTGATGCAAGCTGCATTATGTCAAGTTATCTAAGTTTGTTGATGGATACTCTCAAATCAATAAATGGCTGAAATTTTGCAAAAGTAGCATAAAACTCACTCATTCACGCACTCCATGCAATTGATTATATGTTATATATTTGAATATATAATAAATATATGAAAATAGATATTGATTTACTTATTTATTCAAACCAAGTTCTTTGTATAAATACAGCACACAACATTGAAATTGATTCATATAGATAGGCACTGGAACTTGTCGTGAATACATACACTGCATCATCAGTTCTGCTTTCAAATTAAAAAACAATAAGCAAGTATATACAACATGAGAAGTTAAACATTTTATCTGTTAATAACCTATTACTGACTCAGCTAATATTACTTAAAATATATTCATTGTGAACAATATATTTGGAACCAAAAAAACGTACAAACAACAAACCTTGTGATTTAGTAAGACACAAAACGAATACAGACCAGTCTAAATTAGAGAGTTTCTGTTGTTAGCATTCAGCTAACGAAAGAAAAACACAATTTAATAAATTGATTTAAAGAATCTGGATAATGACCAATTTCGGTTAAAAAATGTATCAGATTTCCCGAATAATAAGGGAAAATCGTTTTAGTTTTTATCCTTTTACTGTTCCTCTTTTCATATCCTGAAACGCTTCACAATCACAACAATCTTTAAACTCTAGAGCATATTTGATTTTATTTTTGGAGCACCCCAAGATCATTATATCAACTTACATAAGGTTTAAATGTATGGTTTTAACAAAACATAAAACAGCAAATATACCCACCGACCTGAAGAAAATCAATAAGTTTATGGATTAAAAAACGTATGAATTGATTTTTTGCAAATGTAGGTACATACATTCTAATGTTCTTACCAAGTAAAGGACACTTTTCCTCAAATCGGGTGAAAAGGTTATTGATTGAAATAGACAAACAAATAATAAAAACCTTCAAAATATTGTGCACTGTTATCAACTTTTACTAACACACATAATACAAAATCAAACCATGATTAGTTATTTTCTACTACTAAATATTTAAAGAAATTCAAATCATTTGTGATGTAAAAAGGTAATAATAGTACATCTGAACGATAAAAAGTAAACAAATATTCAACTGTTATTGTTATACAAAATAATAAAGACAACACACTGTTTTTATAGAACAAAACGTTTTCTGACTATAATAGAAAATCCCAGGTTATTAATGGAATATGAAACAATATATGATTTATTGTAAACTGATATTGTTTGAATATTTGTTCAACCTAAACTCATATAAAGTTTAACGATGTGCAAATCTCATATGCTATTAAGAAAAATAGAGCCATTGGCTCTGTAGCTCATCAGGCATCATATCAAGTTTGCTTTATACAGGCAAGATGAGCTAAAAATGAAACTGATGTTACCTATTGCAAGATAACCTATAAAAAAATTACAAAACAAATGTATTATTATTCAACACTTTCTAGATTGCCAATATCAGACAGTGAAAGAAGTCCACACTAAAATATCCAAGGAGAAATAAATTTGCCATAGACTGTCATCGAATGGAGAAAAATAGGTTTTTAAGATTGTGACCCCTGTGACCGTACAGTTTAGAATCCCAATTGGCCAAGGAGTCTACATGCAGTCTTTCAGCTCAATAGACCTTTAGGAGCTAAAGATGATGATGAAAATAAGTTGTTAAGGTTGTGACCCCTGTGACCCTATTTGGGGTCATGGGGTCACGAAATCTACAATTAAGAATCCTGATTGGCCAAGGAGTCTGCACATATAATTTTCAACTCTATAGTCCTTTTGGAACTGGAGAAGAAGATGAAAATAGGTATTTAAGGTTGTGACCCCTGTGACCCTATTTGGGGTCACAGGTTCACCAAAGTTACAAATTAGAATCCTTATTGTACAAGGAGTCTGCACATATCACTTTCAACTCTCTAGTCCTTTTAGAACTGGAGTAGAAGATGAAAATAGGTTTTTAAGGTTGTGACCCCTGTGACCCTATTTGGGGTCACAGGTTCACCAAAGTTACACATTAGAATCCTTATTGTCCAAGGAGTCTGCACATATCACTTTCAACTCTCTAGTCCTTTTAGAACTGGAGAAGAAGATGAAAATAGGTTTTTAAGGTTGTGACCCCTGTGACCCTATTTGGGGTCACAGATTCATCAAAGTTACAAATTAGAATCCTTATTGTCCAAGGAATCTGCACATATCACTTTTAACTCTCTAGTCCTTTTTGAACTGGAGAAGAAGATGAAAATAGGTTTTTAAGGTTGTGACCCCTGTGACCCTATTTGGGGTCACAGGTTCACCAAAGTTACAAATTAGAATCCCCATTGTCCAAGGAGTCTGCACATATCACTTTCAACTCTCTAGTCCTTTTAGAACTGGAAAAGAAGATGAAAATAGGTTTTTAAGGTTGTGACCCCTGTGACCCTATTTTGGGTCATGGGGTCACGAAATCTACAATTTAGAATCACCATTGGCCAAGGAGTCTGCACATATCGTTTTTAACTCTCTAGTCCTTTTAGAACTGGAGAAGAAGATGAAAATAGGTTTTTAAGATTGTGACTCCTGTGCCCCTATTTGGGGTCACAGGGTCACAAAAGTTACAAATTAGAATCCTTATTGTACAAGGAGTCTGCACATATCACTTTCAACTCTCTAGTCCTTTTAGAACTTGAGTAGAAGATGAAAATAGGTTTTTAAGGTTGTGACCCCTGTGACCATATTTGGGGTCACAGGTTCACCAAAGTTACAAATTAGAATCCTTATTGTCCAAGGAGTCTGCACATATCACTTTCAACTCTCTAGTCCTTTTAGAACTGGAGAAGAAGATGAAAATAGGTTTTTAAGGTTGTGACCCCTGTGACCCTATTTGGGGTCACAGATTCATCAAAGTTACAAATTAGAATCCTTATTGTCCAAGGAATCTGCACATATCACTTTTAACTCTCTAGTCCTTTTAGAACTGGAGAAGAAGATGAAAATAGGTTTTTAAGGTTGTGACCCCTGTGACCCTATTTGGGGTCACAGGTTCACCAAAGTTACAAATTAGAATCCCCATTGTCCAAGGAGTCTGCACATATCACTTTCAACTCTCTAGTCCTTTTAGAACTGGAAAAGAAGATGAAAATAGGTTTTTAAGGTTGTGACCCCTGTGACCCTATTTTTGGTCATGGGGTCACGAAATCTACAATTTAGAATCACCATTGGCCAAGGAGTCTGCACATATCGTTTTTAACTCTCTAGTCCTTTTAGAACTGGAGAAGAAGATGAAAATAGGTTTTTAAGATTGTGACTCCTGTGCCCCTATTTGGGGTCACAGGTTCACCAAAGTTGCAAATTAGAATCCTTATTGTACAAGGAGTCTGCACATATCACTTTCAACTCTCTAGTCCTTTTAGAACTGGAGTAGAAGATGAAAATAGGTTTTTAAGGTTGTGACCCCTGTGACCCTATTTGGGGTCACAGGTTCACCAAAGTTACAAATTAGAATCCTTATTGTCCAAGGAGTCTGCACATATCACTTTCAACTCTCTAGTCCTTTTAGAACTGGAGAAGAAGATGAAAATAGGTTTTTAAGGTTGTGACCCCTGTGACCCTATTTAGGGTCACAGATTCATCAACGTTACAAATTAGAATCCTTATTGTCCAAGGAATCTGCACATATCACTTTTAACTATCTAGTCCTTTTAGAACTGGAGAAGAAGATGAAAATAGGTTTTTAAAGTTGTGACCCCTGTGACCCTATTTGGGGTCACAGGGTCAACAAAGTTACAAATTAGAATCCCCATTGTCCAAGGAGTCTGCACATATCAATATTAACTCTCTAGACCTTTTGGAACTGGAGAAGAAGATGAGAATTGGTTTTTAAGGTTGTGACCCCTGTGACCCTATTTGGAGTCATGGGGTCACGAAATCTACAATTAAGAATCCTGATTGGCCAAGGAGTCTGCACATATAATTTTCAACTCTATAGTCCTTTTGGAACTGGAGAAGAAGATGAAAATAGGTATTTAAGGTTGTGACCCCTGTGACCCTATTTGGGGTCACAGGTTCACCAAAGTTACAAATTAGAATCCTTATTGTACAAGGAGTCTGCACATATCACTTTCAACTCTCTAGTCCTTTTAGAACTGGAGTAGAAGATGAAAATAGGTTTTTAAGGTTGTGACCCCTGTGACCCTATTTGGGGTCACAGGTTCACCAAAGTTACAAATTAGAATCCTTATTGTCCAAGGAGTCTGCACATATCACTTTCAACTCTTTAGTCCTTTTAGAACTGGAGAAGAAGATGAAAATAGGTTTTTAAGGTTGTGACCCCTGTGACCCTATTTGGGGTCACAGATTCATCAAAGTTACAAATTAGAATCCTTATTGTCCAAGGAATCTGCACATATCACTTTTAACTCTCTAGTCCTTTTAGAACTGGAGAAGAAGATGAAAATAGGTTTTTAAGGTTGTGACCCCTGTGACCCTATTTGGGGTCACAGGTTCACCAAAGTTACAAATGAGAATCCCCATTGTCCAAGGAGTCTGCACATATCACTTTCAACTCTCTAGTCCTTTTAGAACTGGAGAAGAAGATGAAAATAGGTTTTTAAGGTTGTGACCCCTGTGACCCTATTTTGGGTCATGGGGTCACGAAATCTACAATTTAGAATCACCATTGTCCAAGGAGTCTGCACATATAATTTTTAACTCTCTACTCCTTTTGGAACTGGAGAAGAAGATGAAAATAGGTATTTAAGGTTGTGACCCCTGTGACCCTATTTGGGATCACAGGGTCACCAAAGTTACAAATTAGAATCCCCATTGGCCAAGGAGTCTGCACATATCATTTTTAACTCTCTAGTCCTTCTGGAACTGGAGAAGAAGATGAAAATAAGTTTTTAAAGTTGTGACCCCTGTGACCCTACAAATTAGAATCTCCATATGCTAAGGTACTTGTACACAAAATTTCAGCTCTCTAATGTGTATGGTTCATGAGGAGAAGTCGAAAGTGTCAAAAGTTTACGGACGGACGGACGGACGACGGACGACGGACGGACGGACGACGGACGGACGCCGGACGACGGGCCATGCCATAAGCCCATCTGGACTTTCAGTCCTGATGTGCTAAAAATGTAAAATACTCTAAAACTCTTCACAAAAATGATCATCTTGAGATATACATGTATAAAGCATAATATACTATTTTTATCATAAAATTAGAAAAAAATTCGAAATAACATGTAAAATATCAAAGGTCTATCTCTATTCATTCACAAGTTATGGCCAAGGTCAAGGTCACGAGGCCAAATACTATGACCTCACCTGAAAGGTCTTATCATGATAGATGCACATGTGAAATTTCAAAGGTCTATCTTTTTCCAATCACAAGTTATGGACAAGTTTAAGTTTTCCAAAAATGCATGCAGCGCCAAGGTCAAAGTCACGGGACCAACAATTATGTCCTCATCTGAAAGGTTTTATCATGATGGATGCACATTTGAAATATCAAAGGTCTATCTCTATCGAATCACAAGTTATGGCAAAGAATATTTTTTTTAGAAATGCTTAATGCGCTAAGTACAGGGTCACGGGGCCAAAAACTATGACCTCATCTGAAAGGTCTTATCATGATAAATGCAACGTGAAATATCAAATGTCTATCTCTGTCCAATCTCAATCAAAAGTTATGAGCAAGGTAACAGTTTGTTGTGACAAAGAGGCTGACAGATAGACAAACAGACGGACAGGGCAAAAACGATATACCCCCGGAATCTCCATGTGCGCATATGGCAAAACTTTGATCCGCTCTCTCCATACGTAGATAAACATATATAGACTGAACACCTGTCATCAGGTGTCCAATATAGCCGTAACTCATCGTAATTTCAAGATGTATTTGACAACAGCATTTAAAAGCATTTATCTAAATTTAGGGTCTGGCTGACAGATTTGACTGGAATCAGACGATAACAATGGTCAACGGTAAGACAGACACAGAGGTTACGACAATACTGCAACCCAATTTGGGACTGACGCTTAAATCACAGAGAACTTACCTCGTAGAAATTTGTCATTGTCTATTTGTGGAATAGCTCCTTTAAACGTTGCAACAGGCCAATATGAAAACACATCCTTGAAGAAAAGTATGTTTTAACTGTAAGATGTTGCTCTTGTACTTCTTGCCCCTTATAGAAAAACGTTCAGCAGTAAATGATAGTGTTTTTAATTTGCATGATATGGATCAATTAGCTTTATCTTTTCATGCCCATATATTGATAGAGTTGTTGCATTGACCTGCGTGGATGTTTTAGAGTTTTGAAATGATTTGCCTTATACTAAGCAAGCTATCAATCATTAATGTAAAACTTGTTACTTCCACCTTCGCAACACTGGATCTCTTCACACCATCCTAACATTTGAAGTTAAAAAATAGACACCTTTGAACTGCTACTGTCTTCTTGTACATAAGAACTGTACGCTTGTTATGCGCTTTGAGCATATCCCTCAGTGACGTTGTTGAGCTCAATATGAATATCTTTATCATTATGTTCATTATTTTTTTAGAAAAAAAAATAAAGAGGCGCATAGCATACATATGTATCAGGTTGGGATTAACGTATGTATAATTAAGGGGTTTAAAAGTTAAACCAGTGAGACTGATGTAAGTGATGTAACCCACAGCTGAAGTCACGCTTGCTTAAGGCTGAGTACATTAATACGTGACGGTGCAGGAACCTGCCTACCATTGCGCAATTGCGCAGAGCGCAGTGCCAACATAGCGCAATTGCGCGGAGCGCAGTGCCAACATAGCGCAAACTATGTGCAAATGTTCAGTAGCATATCGGGCTCCTGTGGGACAATGCTGGACCAGGCGGGACACTTGAGAAACTCAACATGGTACGAAATGTACTACTGCGGACAGATGACTATGTTCAAATGTTGGTCCGCTACGGCACGAACTATTTGATCAACAGGTGTAGTATACATTTAAGCCATCCGCAGTGGTAAACATAAATACGTACCATTGCAGAGTCAAAATGCGTGATAGTGCCAATGGGGCATAAACGTCCAATTGATAAATAAACAGTAAAACGGTGAAACTGCTCCCTTGCCAAATTATAACACATTAACCTGAAGACATATCTGGTGGCATGTGCAGCCCCATCGCACAGAAGTTAAAAAACATTAGGATCCATTCATAGACGAAAACTGTACATATATTTCTAAATAGTGATAAAATCTTGCAGTCTAGTCCTGATTTCCTCAGAATGAAGTGACTGTTGCGCTTCATAATCTGTAACAGTATCTAAACAAATACTGTATAAACATTTCAAAAGCAACTTACACATAGCCACAAACCGGTTTAATCTGCGGTGACAAACCTAAAAAGCCAAGAACGTATCGACGAGTTTCTTCCATCTCATCATCTGCAGGACAGATGTTATTTACTATAAAATATCTTTCCTGGCAGTATCTTTGCAATTCATCTCTTTCATTCCACAAGAGACTGACATCTCCGCTTCTCTTGAAATGTTCGAGGAGTTTTTTTGGCGTTGTCTGGTCTTGATGTGAAATATTCTTACGTGCATTCTCTTGTTGGACTCTGCATTTGTATTCATCACCATGAGTAATTGCAACAAAAAGATGCTTTTGTAAGCAATCCTCTCCAAATTGCTTCTTCATCCACCTTAACTGATTCTCCTCTTCGCTCTGTTTCTTCTCAAACTTCAAAGTGAAGATAAAGATTACATTTTCATCCATTTCAAGCTGTTGTTTTATTGATTCCGTTAAATTTTGATCTTCTTCCTTCATATTGCTCGGAACTTCATACACAGTCACACCATTGTTAGTTTTCTGCTTAGTTTCAGTTTCCTCTGTTTCATTATACTTATTGACTTTAAATGCATCCTCCCCTAGGAGAAGGTTTCCCAGACTAGATTTTCCGGTACAGAAACCTCCAACTATCACGATGATAGACGGTAAGGATCCAATACTCTGCAACAGTAGACATTTATGATCAAGTGAACCACAATACTGTTATTTAATTTTTTGTTGATGCAATGTTCATGACCTCAAAATGCTGTTGGTTGCAAGTCAAGACTAATATTGACAACATGCATGTATAATATAAATTGTATGTTTGAGTCAACATGCTTAAAGAAACTTGTTCTATATGTATTAAAAATCGTAATGCTTAAACGACACTGTATATTGTAGTTTTAGGAAAATAATTGTCATTGAATTTGGCCCTTGTAGGCTTTCGTACGTTTTTATCAATGAATATACAACTTTGAAAATTTTAATATACAACTTTCCAAAGTTTAATATACAACTTTCCAAAGTTTAATATACAACCTCCAAAAGTTTAATATACAACTTTCAATAATTGAATATAAGTTGATCCTAAACTCTGCCTCAAGGGAAGAATATAATGCAAATCACTTTCTACTTTATGTATGTCATTATTTATGCTCTTACCACTTTGATGATATACTGTTACTTTTTATGCTCTCATGCAATTATATAAGATATTGTATTTCATTTATAGCAAAAAAACGTTTCAAGTTATCGTGTATACAAGGAATTTTGTAGTGACTTTATAACTCGTGACCTTCACATTTGAGGTGTAAACACTTAGACATGTTCATGAGTTCTGAGAAAGCTTGATGGGATAAAGTTATACCGAAATTAGTGTACGTTGCAATAACTCATATATCTCATGACCTTGACCTTTGACCTTCAAGATCAAACAATCAATGAACACTTTTCATTGAGAAAACAATCATGTATCGATTAAAAGAGTTCATAGTTAAACAAGGCATTTCCGCTTAACCATGTTTAAGTCATGACTTTGCTGTGACCTTGACCTTAGACGAATTGTAGCCGAAACCTTTTAAAAAATTTGTACATTTTTTAAGGATGATTTATACAAAGTTAAAGCTTCATAGCACAAAAGTGTTTCAAGTTAACTTGTTTACAAGGAATTCTAAAAGTGATTACATAGCTCGTGACCTTAACCTTTGACCTTGAAAGTGAAAGTGTCAAAATCGTTCCTAGGGGGTATGAGTAGTAAGCAATGAATAAGAGTTCTGAAAAGCTTAGTGGAAAAAGGAATAGCTAGTTATAGGAGTGAGGCGGCGGTGGAAACTTCACAAAAACTGATAGCAGCTGCTTATATGTACTTTATTGACATTCAAGTACACGTCACATTATGTTTTAAATACTTCAGCGACCGGCGATCGTAGTGCGGGAAGAGTGGGGAAGAATTTCGTAATGTGGCCTTTTTGTCTTTTTCCATTTATTACCATAAATATGCGAATCAGCAAAAACAAAACAATAACAGACTTTGGCGACAAAGTGTACTAATTACACACTTTTTCTACAGGCTTGTTTCAATTCTACTTTCTTTCTTTTTACAGTATGTGATATTTATACTCTTGGCTTAAAAAAATATATTTAGAATAATGGCTCATACTTTTCTTCTCTAGAAGAGAATATTATCAATTGTTATGGTAAAAAAACGAAAGTCTGGCATAATCGTCTTACGTGAATTATGGACTGACCATAATAATTTATCTTATATGTTAGGTAACGATTACATGATAGATTTATGCAAAACAACTGTCATAGATTCACTTTCTCAGCAGGGCAAATATTGCTGTCAGTGTAATGTGACTATGCTCACAATATTTCTTGCGCGTTAAAGTTCACATTGCCACAAACATATTTCACTATTATTTTTGGAATATGTGAAATTCTGATTATAATATTGTATAGTGTTACTTAAATATGTTCAGTCTGGTAAGGAAAGCCACTTTTGGTTGGCCGCTTAGACCTATCTGGCCACAAACCAGTGAATGCATGACTGCTCACGCCCCCTTGTTGTGACGTCATAAACAGAACCAGCCTCGTTATCTATACATCTATCTGTAACATAGTAACTGCTTACCCCATAAACCACAAGAATGACTGCTGGACTAATACGGATTACAGTTGCTAGCTAGCAGTTACTATGTGTTTCTGTTGTCATGGAACAGTCATTGGTATAAAGCCAAGTGATCAACTCCCCAACAGCAGAAAGCGCCAGACATCGACTCAGAAAAGACATGTGAGACCATGGCAGCCAGCGTTTTGGGAACCCGGAGGGGACTGGCAGAGTTGGGCAACAATAGATGTAGTGACATTAATAAACCCAAGAAAATCTGACCTCGTCTTGTTCGAATCATTGCGAAGTGTGGCCTGCTGATTGTGCTACATATCGTAACAATACCACAGAAAAAAACCTAATAATTAACGATTTTAAGAAAATGTTTTCCACTCAGTTAGGTAAATCATTTGACGATGTAACACTACTAAGCATATGGGTCGGCTTTCACCACGCCGACGCTTCATTTCGCAGACACTTTAACGGTTCAGTAAACAGGTTAATTAGCTCCTGTGACCCCTTCTAGAATAGTGGAATAGACCCAAAAGTAATAAAAACACATGAATGACATGGATATATTTATTCGATAACAACATGAGTGGTATGGTGTAAAAAAGATATCCACATCACTGGTAATAAACCAATTATTTATATAGGCGGTATTTCAGTTGAAATAATGATGCGTTACTCTGTATAGTCTGTTTATTACGTCACACCCGTGCGAGTTTTATGGCCCCTTACCCAGGTTGGGTTTTCACAGCCGATGATTATGCTGTCTTAATGAAATTAAAGGTCTTTATTGGACAAATTAACAAAAATTAAGTTCAGTTTTTATTTTGTTGAAAATATTTTGAACGAAATCGACAAGTGCTGAAGTCGAGATTAGTGAATGTTTAACATTACACCGAGTGATACATAGACCGTTGGGTTATGTTTGTGAGGGACTGTATCCATGACATTCAAAATGCTCTGCAAGAACGAATAAATAATTTTGTTTGCGACTGTGGCTCATGTGTAGCTCAAGAAGTAATTTTAAAATCCCCTTTTGACTTACCTTCAAGTCTATTATTTTCTTTGAAATCCGTTTAACCACCGTCCGCGCTAATAGGACATTTTCGCTCAATAAAGCCACATCATTATTGTCAAGGGCTACTTTCAATGTCTTTACTTCTCCCTCTAATTCGTCCACAATTGTCAAAAAATCTTTTCTTTCACGGTCTTCAATTTTCTTTTGTGGCACCACGTCGACTTTCCGTGACTTCCGTGATGATGGTGGTTGCTCAGAATTCATTTTCTTGTCATTATCTGCTTTACAATTGGTTTCTTCTTGAGAAGGTCTACTTAAGGGTTTCCCCATCCTTCAATAAACCTTTAGCTTCTTCAACCGCTATTCCTGTGCAAACAAGCAATGTTCACGTATAATCTTTATTTAAGACAACTTCTTAATTCATGATTTGTTCTTAAAAGCAATCCTATAGAACTGTCTAATTACTCACTCTATATTTGTCTTATTCAACATTCAGGATTATACCTTTTTTGAAAATCGATTTGTTTATTATCAAATGACTTTTGACGTAAATTGAAATAAGCAATTGTATTCAAAATCAAATTAAATTGTAATGCGTATCGTGGTATTGATATTGAACAAATCATAATCTTAGAGCCCTTCTAATGAACTATTGGGTTTAGACTATAGCTGTCCTTATGTGGCTTAAACATATTTATTCATGTTAATTAACAAGAAATTGGACACGCAAACAAGCCAGAGGCTTATCCGACTCATCAGAATACAAAAATAACTTGCGAAAGATAACATCATGTAGATAAGCACATTCTGTTCATCGGTTACAATAACAAAAATAGTGTTTTATAAGATCACTCATTTAAGAACAATAACTGATCTAACTTAATGTTTACCAAATCTACCAGTTTGTTCCATGTAGGAATGAATAGATTATAAAAGTTTAGAATTTTCTCAGTTTGTTTCTGTAGGATTTTCAAAAATGATAGATTTAATGTTGTGCCGACGAGTGTAGAAATACATGATATTATATTCTAACGCAATAAAATTACTGCAAATAAAAGAGAAATGTTCAGGGTCTTCATATAGGTGACTGCATGACAGTCGGGGTTTTCAGTCGGGGTTTTCGGAGATGTGCATTAGGAACCTGTTGGAGTTTAGATTTGAGCAGTAGAGTCTCATACGGCTATGGTTTATTTGAGAGGTTCTAAACCCTTGATTTAAGTCAAAGTAGATATCACTGTGTTGAGAAAAACCGGCTTTGAAATTAATCATGTTATTTTCTTTTCTTGTTTCCCCCGGCAGAATAGAATTCCCATCGACAAAGGAGATGTCCAACAACTCAAAGTTTTAAGTTTATTTGCATCTCTGAAATTCCGATATGTTGCTTCACCTAATGTGGGAGGCAAAAGGTCACTTAGATAAGTCGGTGTTAGATTATTTACCATTTTGTAGAAAAGTGACAGACGCTGTTGATAACGTCTCTCCGATAGCGGTATAGATTGTTGTTTCATTGTATAATTTACTGTGACTAGTGCCACGGACCGCCCCGCATATCGTACGTAACGCGTCAAGATGTAAGTATTTCAAAATCATAACCTGGTCTTGAGTGCAGTTGTCCCAGCTGACTGAACAATAATCAAATTGAGGCAAAATAAAATGGTTACATGGTTTGTAATGTTTTCATTGGTAACACTTTCGTAATAATTTAATTGATATGCTCTTGTCAATTACAGTTAGCTTGCATGGTTAAACCTAAATATTTGTGACTATTAACTTCTTTAATGACTGTATCGTTAATGAGCAAATATGGGTGAGAATCCTTATTTAATTTACGGGAGAATAACATTGACTCAGTCTTGGTTGGATTGAAGGAAACCTGCCAGGAGATCATGAGATCAGTGTTCAGAACTTGAGCAGCTTTATTTGGATTTTAAACAATGATATATAGTGATGTGTCGTCTGTGAAAAGTCGAATATGGCTCTCAATGTAATTAACGATTATAAATAGTAGGGAACCGATAACAGATCCCTTGGGTATTCCGACAGAAACATATTTCTTAGTCCTTCTATCAACTTATGTCAATACATCCACTCTATAATGTGCTGTGCATTTAACTGTAAATATAACATACTTAGTATAAAGTATCATCAACAATAGGTATTAGAATTGACAGTTTTTAGATTTGTTGAAATCCATTATTTTCCCTTTATTCACATTCGCTGCCAACAGACGCAGATCAGGTCATGTTTAATCGCCGAGATCCATGGGGCCTGTGAGTTTCCCCTGGTGGGAAAAATTTGCAACACAATCCATTTGAATTTTTTTAGCAAATGACAACGCTTTCCCCATGGAAGACACCCGCCTCCCCCCTACGCTTCGTCGATAAACGAAATGACATCCAAAATGCTGGATTTCGAGACTGTATTTTTGTGTTTTTGTTTATAAAAACGGATTGGATATGAAACTGTACATGAATACGTTTCATTAATAATGTATCAAAGGAATATTGAAGATGTAGTTTGGTATAATTTGTGGGATGACATTCACTGGGTTTTCAATCATTAAAGCGACCGTGATATATCACCTTGCGGCTACAATGCCCACGCATTATATCTAATAGATCTAATAAAATCTATCTTAAAAGGTTTAAATACTCGTATACATCTAAAGAAGAAGAATCTACACTGGATGCGGCGTGGCCAAGTCGGCAAAAGCGCTAGGCTAGCAAGCCTGACGTGCCGGGTTCGAGCCCCGCCTGTGACCGGGTGTAAAAAATCTTGGAGTCAACATTCTGTGCAGACTCTTACAGTGTAGTCACAACCCCTAGTGTACAGTGCATAACCCTGTGTGAACCCACGGATCCGTTGGTAAATTACAAGATGGTGGCAACATGAAAACGTGCAGACACCAAGTTGCGGGTACAGCTTCGTGCAGTAGACTTGGACAACATACTGGTACTATGTGTCTCAGTCCACCCAGCTGTAAACGGGTACCTCGTAAGCATTGAGACATTAACTCTGTGCATCACATGACTGCACATGTAATATGCTCCCGCTCTCCAATGATCGAGGGAAAACCAAAGCGCTTTGAGCTGGTTATTGGCGCTATACAAATATTTAGGAGTATAGTAAAGTAAATATTTCTTAACAGTAAATTGGCACAAATATATTTACTTGATTTGACATGCAAGCATAGTGCATTTTATCAGGCAGAGCGATTTCAACGTAAGATGTATCTATTGTGAAATATGTAACACAAAAGAGAAATTCAAAATTAAGGGTAAAGCATGGCAAACATTTTAAGTGAACACTATTATCGTTTCTCGATAGGGAAATGGGATTTCCCTACCAATCATTGTATCATTTTCGTATATGAACACAATTTATTTCGGTTAAAAAATTGCCTTGCATTTGGTAACATTTATTTTAATTTACTTGAGAATTGATTATAATTCAATAACTCATCATAAACTTTTTTCAGGAATATATGTTAGTCTTGTGTTCAGTGGGTCATTTATGACTTATATGTAACCATTTTAATCATATCTGAAAGTTTCAATCAGTCAGCTTCCCTGGTAATGTGAACACGTCCTGCATTCGTGACGTCACGAGTAATGTTGAATAATCAGAATAATAAAAATATAGTTGCAAGCGACGACAAACGGATTTAGCGCTGTATGATGTTAATGTAATTCACAAAGGTAATGTTTTCAATCAAAAGCTTAAGCGAAAATGATTACAATAATAACATGTCGACTTCAGCATCGGTTATCACTCCGTCAGATATTCAAACTCAAGATAGCAGTGTGAGGACAATTTAAAGGCAAGAACTCATGCGTACAATGCTATTGAAGCCTGATATCTGTAGCAATGAGGCTCCAAGCAGATCTTTGGCGTTTTATACAATGTATGTTATGTACAACAAGGTTATAATATAATAAAGTGTATCCAGAATGGTTTGCCAAGTTCATGAAAAAACGGAAATCAAGTTTTTTTCTCAATTGCTCTCTGATATTCATAAAAACAATTAATTTTTTATAACATTTATTCAACTTTAAGCATAAATGCATTTAACATGAAGTAGTCAACAACAGAATTAACTAATCTGGTCAGTTTTAGTGATCAAGCTGAATTAGTTTCAGGACCACTGAAATGCAAGACCTCATATATGCGTAAAATGCTATTTAAGATAGCTTTAGCAACGAGACTTCAGGAGGTTTCCAGAATGGTATGTTTACCAAGTTTATGATAAAAATGAAAACATGATTTTTCAGCAGCCAAAAGACTCAAACGAAATAAGGCAGCCGGTCTGGATAACATTGAAAACGATCACGTTATCGACACCATTGATATCTTTGCTCCTTTCTACGTTCAATATTTTAATCTTGTTTTCTCAACAGGAAAAATCCCAAATTCGTGGCTAATTGGAGTCATAAATATAAAAATAAGGGTGATCAGTTAGACCCAAGATCTTATAGACCTATCACTGCAGTAAGCTGTGTTGGTAAATTCTTTACTTCTATTTTGAACATGCGTTTAACAGATTTCCTTGATGTTAACAATATCATAACCCCGGCCCAAGCAGGTTGTAGAAAGCACTTTACAACCACAGATAACATATTTGTTTTACGTACACTAAATAGTATCTTGACATTACAAAAACAAAAACTCTATTGTGCCTTTATTGATTTTACAAAAGCGTTTGACACTGTCTGGCGAATTGGTCTATGGTCAAAGATGCAATCCTCCAGGATAAATGAAAGATTTTTAGATTTTGTTAGAAATATGTACCGTGACATTAAATCAGTTGTAAGAGCAAACACATGCAACTCCGATTTTTTTCCCTGGAGAAAATCTATCTCCACTCTTATTTTCAATCTTTCTAAACGATCTTGAGAATGATCTATATCGACACGGCTGTAATGGAGTGAAACTTTAACTATCAAATGAATCTGACTTCGATATTTGGTTGCAACTCCTATTGTTACTCTACGCCGATGATACCGTTTTATTTGGTCTTACACTGCACTGCAAAAATCTTTTGATTCGTTTCACAACTACTGTACTACTTGGCAGCTCAATGTAAATGTATCAAAAACGAAAATATTAGTATTTGGTTCAGGACCTGCAGCTAAATCAAAATTAATTTTTAAATTTGGCGAAAGATCTCTTAGTTTAGTGGACAGTTATGTATATCTTGGAATTGAGTTACATAGAAATAAAAGAATGTTAACTGGAATAAAAGCTATAGCTGAGAATGCCACAAAACCATGTTTAGTCTGTTGAAAAAAGCGATAAATCTCAACTTACCTCTAGATTGTTTAATATCAGCATTTGATACGATGATTGTTCCTATTTTAATTTATGGTTCAGAAGTACATGTATCGGGATTTGAGAAACTTGATCTTATAGAAAGTATCCACATCAAATTCTTAAAATTTGCATCGGGTTTACGAAAATCAACATCAAATTTTATTGTTTATGGCGAATTTGGTAGATCACCAATTTATCAACGTATGCTGTCGTTTTGGCACAAACTAACATGTGCTGAAACATTAAACTATCCAATGTGTTGTATCATATCAGCCTTAACAAATACAAACAAAATATCATATCTACGAAAGCCTACAGGGATCAGAATGGATTTTTGAAATACTCTTTTAAAATGGTAATTACCACTTTAAAAATGGTAATTACCACTTTTTTCTGGTATTTACCACTTTTTGGGGAAAATGTTTTTTTTAAATTTGTTTCTTTTATAATTAGTAAATACCTTTTATCTCGTAATTACTACTTTTGAAACTGGTAATTACCATATTTTTGGTTATTGGTTATGACCACTTTTAACTCGTAAATTCCACTTATAAATAAAATAGTGTCCAAAAGAAACGCTACCGCATGTTTGCATCGACATTAAATAAAACAAACCCATATAGAAATATCATTTTGGTTTAACTTTTAAGAGTGTCCCTTTTACACAATGTGTATAAAGTTTCATTTTAATCAAGTCAGAATAACCGTTAGGACAAGCCTGTAAAGTTGGGTGGGGTCCAATATTTGAAAAATCATTTAAGCACTGATCGCGAAAGCGTGGAGAAATGTCACAATACATGTTACAAAGTGATGTTAGTAACGGGAATGTACACCATAAGAGTCTATACAGGCAAGAACACGTCTACGGACTGAAGTCGTCAAACGTCTGTGGTGATCCGTCGCCATTCAGAGTCGCAACGGGGCACGACCTGATATGAACCCTATCGAACATTTATGGGATTATCTCGATCAGAATGTCAGAAGTCGCCTTGTGCATTAAGCCTACCTCCAGTATGTTTAACAATGCCCCCTCAACGAATGGCAACGGATCACCGCAGACGTCATCAGACGTTTGACGACGTCAGTCTGTAGACGTGTTCTTGCCTGTATAGACTCTTATGGTGTACATACCCGTTACTAACATCACTTTGGTATTTACCAATTATAAAAGAAACAAATTTAAAAAAACATTTTCCCCAAAAAGTGGTAAATGCCAGAAAAAAGAGGTAATTACCACTTTTAAAAGAGAAATTTAAAAAATCCATTCTGAGCCCTGTAGGCTTTCGTACATATCAGACCCATGGATTCATTTTATCAAAACTTTATTAGATAGAATTGACTTACCAAATGTATTTGTAAATCCTTTGGTATGCTCTACGCCTTTCCTAGTTCTAAAAGCTGGACAAATTTTAACTGATCAATTTATTCAACTATGGCGAGAAAACATTAGATCCAGTCCAAAAGGACTCTATTATCAACACTATAAACAATCACTTGTTTTTGAAAATTATCTTCTTTTACCAAGAAATATATATATGCCGATTTTGAAAACTTACCAATTGAAACAGGGAGATGGCATAGTATACCACGAGATGAAAGAACTTGTAAAATCTGTAACTTGAATGAAATAGGTGACGAATTACATTATATACTTACATGCCCAACGTTATATGAAAAACGAAAGTTATATTTACCCGTTATGCAGAGTTTAAGGAGGTTGGCTACCTTTGTTACTGCACATCCGCAACAGTCAGATCGTGCAATTTTAAGTTTATACTGTTTTGTTTATTTTTCACTGAAAGTGTGAATTCATAAAAGAATAATATTTTACAAAAATAATCATACGAAAAAAAGCTTATTTGTATGAATTTACTTCATATTATTTTCAGGTTCCTTTTTTCTGACTTAGTTTATTTCCATACTGCAATGCCTTAATAGAAAAACATTTAAATAACAATTATATTCAAAAGTTATCTTGAAAAGGAGTTTTTAAATTATTGTATTTTCATCACTGGCTGCCCTAACGGATGGGCCCTTTTTCGAACAAAAACTGTGGTGACATGGTATTTTTATGACACAATTTGATTCAAGACATATTTTTCAACAAAATAAGACCAAATTTAGCTGTTTCTTAATACCTCGATATTTTGTATCCAACCTTCTTAAACGCTATATGTAACCTTTCCCATGATCTAACTCCATCAACTACACGAAATATGAAATTTTTGTCAAGCTTCGTTATCCACCTTAACAATCTGTTATCGAATGTTTAATCACAAAATGATATTTTACACTGTAGTTATGTAACCAACTATGTGTGATCTGTTAATTAATTATCTATGTAATCAACAATCGTCTGTCATAAGACGCATGCTTTTATTATGAAATATATGTATATATGTATGCTCTTGTACCACCGAAGGTGGTTTTTTGAGTTAATAAAATCGTTGAATCGTTGAGACATATAATGAAGACATTTACTACTTTTTGTTGAATCTTTTTGACTGTTGATAGCTTAATCACGGCTTTTACAGAGGGATCTAAAGTCAAGTCATCAATGAGACTACATGGTTTGTCATAGCACTTTGTTTCGCAAATGACGAGATGGCCTATTCTTCTCTAAAAAATATAAATTAATGTGGTTGAAACATATCAATTTTAAAAAAAGAAACGGGGTTGACCAAAAAAAATGTTTGTATTAATGCCGCTTCCTAACAAAATAGTGATGCAACATAAACATGGACAGATCAGTACACATATAATATACAGTGGCAATATTTGAAAAAACGATTTTTGAAAACATACAACAAAGCAATAAAATTACTGTATGTAAGGTATTCATTTCTTTCAAACTATAATTGTAATTGTCCATCTTTAGATAAGTTGGTATCATTGTTATGATGTAAGCTATTCAGTGAAATTATGTACATGTATAAGTAAGCCCATGTTCATTCAGAAATGTGGGTGAATTCGAATATCTGATTCCGTAAGCCTTTGGTAACTGTAACTGTAGTCGTTTTAACATTTATTTTGTAGCGGTAGAATTTACGATTGACAGAGTTACTTCCCTTTGCTCAGTGTGACGCGAAAGGGTGTGCTCTAATTTGAAGCATTGCGATTGTACGTCCGTTTTCTGTAGCCATGTGCGATGTGTGTTATCACATTATATATCCCTGGATATGAACTGTTTTTTGACGGTCCAAGTTGCATATGTTGCAATATGACTGCGAGATGTATCTGTAATGTATGCGAATCTTGGAGCAGTAAACTTTGGAACAAAAAACAGGACTTTTCATTGTGTTCTGCATGTGAAGGATTTGTGAGTCGAAACCAGTGAAACTAGTGCGGGCTGAAAGTAGCTACAGTCAAAAAACAAGTATTTCACGGAATATTAATGTGAATTTGAGGATATTCTTGGAATGAACAGTACGTATTTGTGAATTTGAGTGAACATTTTGAAACTTTATAAATGACTTTACCATAAACTGTATTTCATGTAAAAAAAATCAAACACGTGCAATTATGTCGGAAAGGGCGGGAAACGAAGCCGCGGGAAACGAAACCGCCGGAAGTCATGTGAGTCATGGTAGTCATGGAAGTAGGGCTAGTAAGGCGGCGGAAGCGGCCGCAAGTTTGGATGAAATCAAAATAAAGATGAAGTATTTTGATCTTGAGAACGCCAAGAAACGTGAACTGTGTATGCTTGAATTACAAAAGGAACTAGACATAGCAGAGGCTAGATTTCAGCGGTTGTCTGATGATGCTGAAAGAACTCTGAAATATGGAGAGGAGGTTATTGTGCGTGATGGTAAAGTAAAAAGACTTGATAAACCTCAGACCTCTGAAGAATATGTTCAAGAGTATATCAAGAATAATCCATTGTTGCCTGAAACAGAAACCCCTATTCAACCAGTTAATTTGCAGGGAATATGCGAACAACGTGCTTCAACAAAACTTAATGCGGAAGCCTCAGATTTTGTGCCTCAGAAACAGTTATGTGACATTTCACTAGAGTTTGCTAATCTTACCAAGTCATTTGCAGAGACCATAAACCTCGGACGTCTTCCAACACCTGAACCAGGAGTGTTTTCAGGGGACCCCCTTCAATATCAAGGCTGGAAATGTGCTTTTGAATCTTTGATCGAGAGGCGCGGCATACCTCCAAGTGAGAGAATATACTTTCTGAACAAGTATCTATCAGGTGAAGCTAAGAGTGCTGTAGCAGGATATCTTCTGATAAATACTCATGAAGCTAAGCTGCGTTTGGACAGAAGATTTGGAACTTCATATCATATAGCTAAGGCTTTCAGGGACAAGCTTGAATTTTGGCCTAAGATAGAGGGAAAAGATAGAACAGTCTTGAGGAAGTTGTCAGATTATCTATTTCAGTGTCACAATGCTATGAACAATATTGACAGTCTCAAAATCTGGAATGATGAAAAAGAAAATGCAAAGATGGTGGAAAAACTGCCAGAGTGGTTAGTGTATCGATGGGGAAGAATTGTGGCTAACTGGCGAAAAGACATTAATGCGTTTCCTTCTTTCAGGAAGTTTGTAGACTTCGTTGCCGAAGAGGCAGACATCATGTGCGACCCAGTGATGATGTCAAGATTTCCGAAGAGGCCGACTAGGAAACCAGAAACTGTAGACAGAATGTCGGCTAGGAAAACCACATTTGCCACACAAGGGTCAGGACCAAATAAGATGTTTTGTACATTTTGCAAACAAGACCATGACCTGAATCACTGCAAGTTATTCTGTAAGAAGTCTCTTGAAGAGAGAAAGGATTTCATAAGACATCATAGTTTGTGCTTCGCATGTCTTCGTTTTGGACATAGGTCTAAAGAGTGCTACCAAAGAGCCAAATGTGAGACTTGTGGCTTTTATCACCCAACTGTGCTGCATGGAGATTGGATAAAGAAGCCTCCACTTCAAGAAAAGCCAGCCACTCAAGAAGTCAAAAGGTCTTCGTCTTACGCACTTAATGCATGTGATAGTGACTATGACAAGTGTTCCATGATTGTTCCAGTGTTTGTCAGTCATGACGGTGTTCAAGGGAAAGAAAGACTTGTCTATGCATTACTAGATACCCAGTCAGATGCGACTTTCATCTCAAGAAAAACTTGTGAGGATCTTAACCTACAGGGACCAGAAGTTAACCTGATGTTATCAACTATGACATCTCAGGACAAACTTATATCATGTCAAAGGATAAGCGGACAACAAGTGAGAGGTTATCACTGTGAGGACATGATCAAACTCCCAACAGCATACACAAGGGAATCAATTCCTGCGAATATTGCGCACATCCCAACTCCGGACAAAGCAAGACAGTGGCCACATCTCGAAGAGATTGCTGAGAAACTTTTACCCTTACAGAACATTGAAATTGGTCTTCTCATTGGATACAATTGTTCTCGTGCTCTCATTCCAAAGGAGATAATTGCGTCAACAGACGAATCACAGCCGTATGGGCAAAGGTCAGAACTAGGATGGGGTATTGTGGGAATTCTTGATCAACAACAAATTATGGCAGACAATATTGGAGTGAGCCACAGAATTCTGTCAAAGGAAGTTTCCAAGGATCTCAACATTTCGTCTCAAAGGGAGAAAATCCACATCTCCATGAGAAACTCTGTGAAGGAAGTGATTTCACCAAGCAGTGTGATTGACATTTTAGAAATGGACTTTCATGAAAGAAAACCATATGGACCACCCATGTCAGTAGAAGATCAACGATTCATGACGCAGATTCGGAATGGCATATGTCAGAAAGAAGATTAGCACTATGAGATGCCACTGCCGTTCAAGAATGGTAATCCTATTCTTCCAGAAAACAGATCAGCAGCCACTCAGCGTGTAATGCAGCTCAAGCGCCGTCTGTTGAAGGATGAAAAGTACGCCACAGAATACCGTTCCTTCATGGACACTTTGATGCGACATGGTTATGCAGAGAAAGCACCAGTGTATGACACAAACAATGTTTGGTATGTACCGCATCACGGTATATATCACCCGAAGAAACCGGACAAACTCAGAGTCGTGTTCGACTGTAGTTCTCGACACCAAGGAGTTTCACTCAACGACTACTTGCTGAAAACTCCAGATCTTGTGAATACTATGATCGGGGTACTGTGTAGATTTAGAAAGGAAAAGGTCGCCATACAATGTGACATAGAAGCTATGTTTCATCAGTTCTTTGTACCAGAATGTCATAGGGACTACTTGCGTTTCCTGTGGTGGGAAAATAATTTTGAGTCCGATCCTATTGATTATAGGATGTGCGTTCATCTCTTCGGTGCGACATCTTCCCCAGGATGTGCTAATTATGGCCTGAAGGAAGTAGCGAAGGACTATGAATTCAAGTATGGATCAGCAGCAGCAAACTTCTATGTGGATGATGGGCTCACTTCTGTTCCAACTGTTCAAGAAGCTTTAGAACTTATTGGTAGTGCAAAAGGTCTATGTCAGGAAGGAGGTCTTAGACTTCACCAGTTTGTTTCAAACTCGAAAGAAGTGTTGGCATCCCTGTCAAGAGAGGACATCGGAAAAGATATAAAGGACATTGATCTGTTAAACCAAACACTTCCAGTTGAGAGAGCACTAGGATGCTATTGGTGTATTGAATCCGACATGTTTGAATTCAGAATAACTCTGAAGGATCAACCACTTGTGAGACGGAGTGTCTTATCCACCATCAATTCAATTTATGACCCTTTGGGACTTGTTGCGCCAGTTTTACTAGTGGGAAAGCAAATAATGCAAGAAACTTGTAAGAATCAGATGGATTGGGACAGCCCCCTTCCTGAGGATCTTCGTGTTCGCTGGGAAAAATGGAGAAATCAGTTGTTTATGCTGGATGAGGTGAAAACACCACGAAGCTTCAAGCCGTCAACATTTGGTGATGTGGAAACCATTGAGCTTCACCACTTTTCAGATGCATCAACGACTGGATACGGTCAAGTGTCTTACCTCAGAATGGTGGACAAGGATGAGAATGTCCATTGCGCCTTTGTCACAGGAAAGTCACGTGTGTGCCCATTGAAAGTAATGACAATTCCGAGATTAGAGCTCACCGCCGCTGTCGTATCAGTACGAGTAAGTCAATTTCTAGATAGAGAACTGCGGTACGACAAGATCAAAGAAGTATTTTGGACTGATAGTAAAGTAGTACTTGGCTACATTGCAAATGAGTCAAGTCGTTTCCATGTGTTCGTGGCAAATAGGGTGCAGTTTATTAGAGACAATACCGAGACCTCTCAGTGGAAACATGCGCCTGGAAATGAAAACCCAGCAGACATTGCTTCAAGAGGTATTGCGGCAAATAAGCTCATGAACTCTGCATGGTTTCAAGGACCATCTTTCTTATGGAACAAATGCCTACCATCAACAATGGATGATGACCTTGACCTGTCATGTGATGACCCAGAAGTTAAACATGTGAAATCATTTGCATCTTCATTATCACTTCCATCCAAGTTCGAAGTTGATCGTCTTGAAAGATTTTCAAGTTGGCAGCGAGCAAAGAAAGCTGTGGCGTTGTGCTTGAAATTAAAGCAGAAATTGCGGAAACAAATCCCAAAGAATGTGTCAGTCATTGACTCTATTTCTGTTGAAGATTTACAGAATGCAGAGACTGTAATTATTCAACTTGTTCAAGAACAAATGTTCTCTAGTGAAGTGAATGTGCTCAGTTCAAGGAAGGACTTGAATTCTGAGAATCAGAGACTGAATGTGAAAATGTGTAAACAAATACTGAGACATGTCAGTGGTACAAGTCCATTGTATAAATTGGACCCATTCATGGACTCAAAGGGTATTCTTCGAGTTGGAGGAAGGACTGCAAAAGCGACTTGGGAATATGAACTGAAAAATCCAGTTATTCTACCAAAAAAGCATCATGTTACACGCATGATAATCAATCACCATCATGAAATATCCGGACATCAGGGCAGAGGAATCACAATGAATGAAATACGCAGTAGAGGATACTGGATTCTGAATTGTGCATCAGAAGTGTCTTCTGTGATATCAAAATGTGTCAGATGCAGAAAACTGCGGAGTCCAGTTCAAGAACAGAAAATGTCTAATCTCCCAGACGACAGACTCGAACCATCCCCACCATTTACTTACTGTGGCGTTGACATGTTCGGTCCTTTCTATGTGAAAGACGGTCGAAAACAAATGAAAAGGTACGGAGCATTGTTCACTTGTCTTGTATGTAGAGCAGTGCATATTGAGATAACAAATTCTCTCTCCACAGACTCGTTCATCAATGCGTTGCGCAGGTTCATCGCTACCCGGGGACCTATCCGTCAGCTCAGGTGTGACCAAGGAACAAACTTTGTTGGGGCTGAAGGAGAATACTTCAATCCTCAACATGTTAGAGACTTCCTGTTACGCAAAAACTGTGACTATTTTGTGTTCAAGATGAACGCGCCATCAGCGAGTCATGCAGGAGGAGTGTGGGAGCGACAGATTCGAAGTGTCAGGTCTGTGCTTGCAGGCTTAATGAGTGCTCACGGTCAACAGCTCGATGACAAAGGACTTCGAACATTGATGTCGGAGGTAATAGCTATAGTCAATAGCAGACCTCTAACCGTGGACACGTTGACTGATCCTAATTCTGTCGAGCCGCTAACCCCAAATCACTTGTTAACGGGCAAGACGAGAATCATATTGCCTCCTCCAGGAAATTTCCAGAGAGAAGATGTTTACTCCAGGAAGCAGTGGAGAAGAGTACAACATCTAGCAAAACCCACGTAGAGTATTGCAGAAGGGTGATGTTGTCCTTGTGAAGGACGAAAATACTCCTCGAGGACTTTGGAGACTAGCGCGTGTGATGGTCACTATTGAAGATGATGACGGTATGGTGCGTAGAGCGACGGTTGCCGCTGGAGATCCTTCTCTGTCAAAGACAGGGAAACGTGTTGGACAGTTGTCTCACCTGGAGCGACCAATCCAAAAGCTGGTTCTAATCCTTGAATCTGAACTGTAAATCAATGTTGAAATAAGACTGAAGTCTTAAAAGCACCTTTCTATGACAATTTCATGAGGATTTCAATTATTTTTCATGATTTCTATGGTTAATCTTCAATTTAATGATAATTCATTATCATATGTATTGAATAGAGTTTGTGTTTATTTTGGGTAATATTAGTTTATAATATTGATGTAGGATTTTTATTGCTAGGTTATATTTGACATTTTACCTTAAGTGAAGAGTGTACATGGGAAAATTAGCAAGTTCTAATTTTGGGGGGAGTGAAACTGTAGTCGTTTTAACATTTATTTTGTAGCGGTAGAATTTACGATTGACAGAGTTACTTCCCTTTGCTCAGTGTGACGCGAAAGGGTGTGCTCTAATTTGAAGCATTGCGATTGTACGTCCGTTTTCTGTAGCCATGTGCGATGTGTGTTATCACATTATATATCCCTGGATATGAACTGTTTTTTGACGGTCCAAGTTGCATATGTTGCAATATGACTGCGAGATGTATCTGTAATGTATGCGAATCTTGGAGCAGTAAACTTTGGAACAAAAAACAGGACTTTTCATTGTGTTCTGCATGTGAAGGATTTGTGAGTCGAAACCAGTGAAACTAGTGCGGGCTGAAAGTAGCTACAGTAACTCTGCATATAGCGAACTTGACACAAGCCTTGTTTCATTTACAAAATATGATCTTAATTTGTGTAAAAAATACAAAATAACAGTGGGGACGAATCCACCGCCCGATTTAGGTACGAGTTCGTTTTGGGTACAAATTCACGGCATCACATAACGATATAGTGATGTATTGAATTTAGTAGTTCTTAGTTTACATGTTGTGAAGAGTGGCAATATAAACTTGAAGTTAAACAAGCTAGAGAAATATTTAAAAGAACTTATGAATATTCCTTAAGTAATTTTATATAATATGAATGAGGTTTTGCTATCTACATACTACAAAATATTCGAAAACAGAGTGTCATTGAGACATCATGTCATGAAATTGAATTAAGTTGCCCTGTTCGACGTTTTAACACCATGTTTTAAGCGTTTCTCAATCAAATAAAGAAACAATGTTCGTTTACAAAGAGACAACTCATCAGCGTAAAATAAATACCATTCTATATCTCTCTTTGAGATAATGTTATTTTACAAATTAAGTATTTGTTAACGCAAAGCAACTGCCTGAAATGATAAATATGTATACATATATGTTTGAATGAACAAGTTTAGTTTACAAAGATGTCATGTGACCAAAGCCTACCTTATTGAAGTTACTGTAAACACGAAATACTCCATCTCATGTGTCTGTACTGAATCGTTCATCTCAAGACAGATACAATGCATATGGTAAATTCAAAAAGTTTAGTTTTTGATTGGATCTAGTTTGTCCTATTGTTGACCAATGGATGACTAGTGCTTTGACAGCTTGGCGTCACGGTGTCGGACTCGGACGCCTAAAACCTATATTTCGAATGTACCGCAAAGCATAATTTTCAGTGCCAGAGAAAGTACCGTATAGCCTAATCCTAAACCTTGCTTATCAAAACAGCGGGAGTAATTAAACCATTAATTGATTTGATGCATTTTACTAAGAAAACATGTTTTATCTGCGATTCGACACGATCACGTTGCGAGTTTATGCGACTGACATACGACCCTACCAAGTTCTCAGTGAGACATATGCGACCTCATTGCGACCGAATTTGCGAGTTAGCCATTAGTCGCATCGATCGCAGAAGTTCGCAAACCCCTCTGCGACAATATGCGATCCATGGCGATCATTTGTGTGAGTATTGAGATCTTTCCAAGATTTCAGTGCGATGTCAGTGGGAGCGAGTGAGAGTGTACACGACTGGGAGACCGGGCGTCAGAAAGATGGGCAGACATGCTTATTCTCTAAAACAACAATCGCCCCTAATTCTTGTAATAACATTGTCAAAGCTTGTGTAATATCCCAAGCGCGACTCCCCGTAATTACACAATCAGTTACGATGTGTCATAACTGTTTAATTACTACTCTCATGTTTTATTGCCGGACAGGTGAAGCTTTCAAATCGTGCTAAAACATGTTTATTCTGGATTTTTTTACCACCATTGTCTGTTATATTTACATTGATTAGGCCCATTTCCGTTCTGTATATGATGTCATAAAACACTTCGGGCATGCGCAGTAAAGGCAATATCGTTCATCCGGTAGAATCCCTTTTCAGAATGTCAAATTGAGAAGCCTAAAATTCGCGCACTTTGAAGGGCGATATCTTTGTTATAAGAGGACCGATGAAAAGTTTTTTGTGTTTTTTTTAAAGTTGACAATGTTTTCTGTACATATGTACCAATTAACAAAGAAAAAATAATGAGGTTTCTTGTTGTTTAAATGTTCATGGTGTATTTATTAAATATTCTTTAAAAATAACAAACTGAAGATTGGTCTTCATATAAGTTCATTACCAACCGGTTTCACAACATAGTGATCATCAGGGTAACTTATGCATTGTGTTGCTAATGGTATAGCGTCAACAATGGCAAGGGACGTAATTCATGACGTCATATGCATACCACTTAAAATATATATAGTAAATGCGACGTCAACATGATTTCATATTAGTTACAGTTCAATTTAGAGGTATATCCATCAATAAAGAATCGTTCTTTTATTTTCCTCAGCTCTTCATTACCTGTGCGCATTTTGTTTATAGGACATACTGTGAACTGGGGATTGCAATTCTTTGCGCATTCATCTATATGGGATATACATCTATAGTTTGGTGTTTTAATCTGTTGTTTATGCACTCGGACACTCGCCCTTAATGTATCCCCCGTTTGACCAATATACTCTTCATAACAACCAGCGCATGTTATTACATGTTTATTCTGGATTTTTTTACCACCATTGTCTGTTATATTTACATTGATTAGGCCCATTTCCGTTCTGTATATGATGTCATAAAACACTTCGGGCATGCGCAGTAAAGGCAATATCGTTCATCCGGTAGAATCCCTTTTCAGAATGTCAAATTGAGAAGCCTAAAATTCGCGCACTTTGAAGGGCGATATCTTTGTTATAAGAGGACCGATGAAAAGTTTTTTGTGTTTTTTTTAAAGTTGACAATGTTTTCTGTACATATGTACCAATTAACAAAGAAAAAATAATGAGGTTTCTTGTTGTTTAAATGTTCATGGTGTATTTATTAAATATTCTTTAAAAATAACAAACTGAAGATTGGTCTTCATATAAGTTCATTACCAACCGGTTTCACAACATAGTGATCATCAGGGTAACTTATGCATTGTGTTGCTAATGGTATAGCGTCAACAATGGCAAGGGACGTAATTCATGACGTCATATGCATACCACTTAAAATATATATAGTAAATGCGACGTCAACATGATTTCATATTAGTTACAGTTCAATTTAGAGGTATATCCATCAATAAAGAATCGTTCTTTTATTTTCCTCAGCTCTTCATTACCTGTGCGCATTTTGTTTATAGGACATACTGTGAACTGGGGATTGCAATTCTTTGCGCATTCATCTATATGGGATATACATCTATAGTTTGGTGTTTTAATCTGTTGTTTATGCACTCGGACACTCGCCCTTAATGTATCCCCCGTTTGACCAATATACTCTTCATAACAACCAGCGCATGTTATTACATATGTTAGATTTATGGAGGCGCAAGGCATATTTTCCATCATTTTGAATTTTGAATTAATCCTAAAGGTGAATGAATTTACCTCCAAAATGTGTGTACATGTGCCGCAATTCGGCCTATTACATTTTGTGATACTTCCATCTAATTCAAGTTAAATTTTTTGTATAACTGAAAGTTGTCTTTAGGCAAAGGTAAAGAGTCTGTGTGAAGACAGTGTGACAAAAGTCATGGATGCATTTTTCGTCTACATGTATTTATTACTTTCACTTCCACCGTTTGCAATGAAACTTTCATTATATACTTCACAAATTATTTAAGAATTCTAACAGCTAAAGGGAGATAACTCCAATCACTGACCTTAATCATATTAAGTCAAAAACGAAAGTTAAATTGACAATATTCAAAGCTCTTAATTTAAATGATAAAGGACATATCGGATTTTATTGAAAAGTTTCCCAGGTTCTATATCATTGTAGCTGTCTAATAACAAAATAAACTCTTCTGAATGCTCTGTTGTTAATGAGCTACGAATTTTTCAATTGTACATATGTCAAAGGCATTCAAATGTTCTTTTGACTTTCTAATGATATATAGAACAATGATTTCTTTTTAGTGGTTGATTAGCTACCATATTGTAAACATACCCATCAAAATATGACATGTTCAAAATGCAAAGTTTGACCCTTTCTTGTGACTGGAAGTGACTGTTCGCGAACGATTTTACTCTTTTATTTTAAAAACCATGCCAATGTCTACCTCTCATGCAAAAATCATATAAATCTATGGTCTAGGTTATTCCATGCCCATGAAGTTTGCGATTTTAAAATTTTACAGCAAGAAAAGTATTAACGTTAAGTATTTCTAGAAGCCCAATTAAGAACTTCATTGCTTCAACTACATCGAGTGCAAATTTCAGCTCTCTAGTCGAAGTATCTTCAGAGAAAAAGATAGTCAAAGGTAGGTGGGGTCGGAAATTGCCAAACATGCACTTAAAGCAAGATGGCGACCAAACAACGTGACCAACAAATTTGCCATGATTTAGATTTGTTATTGCGCACCTTTTAAAAGAAGTTTCTGGTCTCTGAGTCTATTTAAAAAAAAGCCATATCGCTTTCCATCAACATGTACAAGGCCTATAAGCCTGCCTTGACAGATTCAGCTGTTTTGGCTGAATCGTGTTCAAGGGTTGAATCCTTAATTAAGTCATGAATTCTTCTTTTCTGGGACTTTATGTTATTCTTAATTGAAAGGTTCGTATAAAGCTCCGTCATACGCATGTATGAACTTGAAACGCATTTGTGCTTGTTTTAACGGTGTCGGACTCGGACGCCTAAAACCTAAATTTCGGATGTACCGCAAAGCATAATTTTCAGTGCGAGAGAAAGTACCGTATAGCCTAATCCTAAACCTTGCTTATCAAAACAGCGGGAGTAATTAAACCATTAATTGATTTGATGCATTTTACTAAGAAAACATGTTTTATCTGCGATTCGACACGATCACGTTGCGAGTTTATGCGACTGACATACGACCCTACCAAGTTCTCAGTGAGACATATGCGACCTCATTGCGACCGAATTTGCGAGTTAGCCATTAGTCGCATCGATCGCAGAAGTTGTCCGATTTTTGAAAACAGAAATCGAACTCGCAAACCCCTCTGCGACAATATGCGATCCATGGTGATCATTTGTATGAGTATTGAGATCTTTCCAAGATTTCAGTGCGATGTCAGTGGGAGCGAGTGAGAGTGTACAAGACCGGGAGACCGGGCGTCAGAAAGATGGGCAGACATGCTTATTCTCTAAAACAACAATCGCCCCTAATTCTTGTAATAATATTGTCAAAGCGTGTGTAATATCCCAAGTGCGACTCCCCGTAATTACACAATCAGTTACGATGTGTCATAACTGTTTAATTACTACTCTCATGTTTTATTGCCGGACAGGTGAAGCTTCCAAATCGTGCTAAAACATGTTTATTCTGTTTTTTTTACCACCATTGTCTGTTATATTTACATTGATTAGGCCCATTTCCGTTCTGTATATGATGTCATAAAACACTTCGGGCATGCACAGTAAAGGCAATATCGTTCATCCGGTAGAATCCCTTTTCAGACTGTCAAATTGAGAAGCCTAAAATTCGCGCACTTTGAAGGGCGATATTTTTGTTATTAGAGGACCGATGAAAAGTTTTTTGTGTTTTTTTTAAAGTTGACAATGTTTTCTGTACATATGTACCAATTAACATAGAAAAAATAATGAGGTTTCTTGTTGTTTAAATGTTCATGGTGTATTTATTAAATATTCTTTAAAAATAACAAACTGAAGATTGGTCTTCATATAAGTTCATTACCAACCGGTTTCACAACATAGTGATCATCAGGGTAACTTATACATTGTGTTGCTAATGGTATAGCGTCAACAATGGCAAGGGACGTAATTCATGACGTCATATGCATACCACTTAAAATATATATAGTAAATGCGACGTCAACATGATTTCATATTAGTTACAGTTCAATTTAGAGGTATATCCATCAATAAAGAATCGTTCTTTTATTTTCCTCAGCTCTTCATTACCTGTGCGCATTTTGTTTATAGGACAGACTGTGAACTGGGGATTGCAATTCTTTGCACATTCATCTATATGTGCGCTAAGGGATATACATCTATAGTTTGGTGTTTTAATCTGTTGTTTATGCACTCGGACACTCGCCCTTAATGTATCCCCCGTTTGACCAATATACTCTTCATAACAACCAGCGCATGTTATTACATATGTTAGATTTATGGAGGCGCAAGGCATATTTTCCATCATTTTGAATTTTGAATTATTCCTAAAGGTGAATGAATTTACCTCCAAAATGTGTGTACATGTGCCGCAATTCGGCCTATTACATTTTGTGATACTTCCATCTAATTCAAGTTAAATTTTTTGTATTACTGAAAGTTGTCTTTAGGCAAAGGTAAAGAGTCTGTGTGAAGACAGTGTGACAAAAGTCATGGATGCATTTTTCGTCTACGTAAGGAATAAACTCCTCAAACTCGCCAATATTTGCGGGTTAGGTATCGTCGGAGGCCGTTAGGCCGACGATGATACCTGACCCGCAAATATTGGCGAGTTTGAGGAGTTTATTCCACTTAAACCTAAATTCGGCGTGCTAGTTTTGTGATTACCGCATCTACCAATATTGGCGTCCTACATCTGATGGCTGCATGTTGAAGCGCGTGCATCGTAACAAGTGCACGAGGTCCATGAGCTCAAGGAGTATTGGACAGGTATAAATACTCGCATATTGCTTGCATTTCCTGTCAAACATTAGGCATTGTGTGTGACGTATGGAAAAACAAATGAAATCTCTCGTCGTCAGGTAAGCTTTATGATATTCCTTGTTTTAATAATATTATCGTGTTAACATTCTAAAAAGCATTTACTGCATTGCTGCATTGAATTTTTTAATCCATGAAATCCCCCCCCCCCCCCCAAATATTAGTATAATATTGTGCAAAATGTATAATCTTGAAAGGGTCAACCAGATTCAACCTTCTCATTACTCAACCGATTTTCAGTAACTAGAAGACGAAGTTTTCACGTATTGCGCTAAAACTGCATTCGGCCAGTTCAGTACATTTTTGAGCATCATTGCAATTTGGGTAGGGAAAAGGTTCAGGTAACTTAAATGAAAAATTTAGTTCGATTATAAATGCTTTTTGTGATTGAAAAAAAATACATTGCAAAAACATGTCGTGTAATATTCATTTTCATTTGTTTCTATTTCCATTAGATCATGACTTTGTTTTCCTAAGAACTTGCTACTGTCCCCCATGGTGTGAATTTTAATATTTGAAACTGCAATCATACGGTAGATTACAATACCTATACAAAAACACAAGGTACTTATTGAATTATTCAATTTTTATCACAATGATTACCCTTAGCAATCTTATATATAATGGTTTTAGGTGATAAGTTTGATGTGAAGGGCAAACATCATTTCAAAAACGTTTTTATTTCTTTTCAGATTGAAGAGATTCAACAATGCTCAGGCTTAAGGTGGATGCTCCAAGGGGAAAGATTTCAACAGCGTCTACGCCGTCTCAGAGCTGTTCAACTACATGTACATCTCAAAATGTTGCAAATTGACAAGAAGAGACTTTCATTTTACTTCGAAAATACAATAAAATCCATTCACATTGTTTTTGTTTTATTTTTCTATCACGGCATCGCACGTGCTAGTGTGGGGCACGTTTACACGTGCCGCCAATAATCCAAATTAGGTCTCCAATATTACAAACTAGGTCGCCAATATGCAAAACTAGGACGCCAATATGCAAAACTAGGACGCCAATATGCAAAAAAGGTCACCAATAGGACAGATATATTGGACTGTAATTTTACGATTATATAAGCAAAATACACATAATGGCACTTAATTTAGGTTTAAATGTATTTATTACTTTCACTTCCACCGTTTGCAATGAAACTTTCATAATATACTTCACAAATTATTTAAGAATTCTAACAGCTAAAGGGAGATAACTCCAATCACTGACCTTAATCATATTAAGTCAAAAACAAAAGTTAAATTGACAATATTCAAAGCTCTTAATTTAAATGATAAAGGACATATCGGATTTTATTGAAAAGTTTCCCAGGTTCTATATCATTGTAGCTGTCTAATAACAAAATAAACTCTTCTGAATGCTCTGTTGTTAATGAGCTACGAATTTTTCAATTGTACATATGTCAAAGGCATTCAAATGTTCTTTTGACTTTCTAATGATATATAGAACAATGATTTCTTTTTAGTGGTTGATTAGCTACCATATTGTAAACATACCCATCAAAATATGACATGTTCAAAATGCAAAGTTTGACCCTTTCTTGTGACTGGAAGTGACTGTTCGCGAACGATTTTACTCTTTTATTTTAAAAACCATGCCAATGTCTACCTCTCATGCAAAAATCATATAAATCTATGGTCTAGGTTTTACAGCAAGAAAAGTATTAACGTTAAGACTTTCTAGAAGCCCAATTAAGAATTTCATTGCTTCAACTACATCGAGTGCAAATTTCATCTCTCGTCGAAGTATTTTCAGAGAAAAAGATAGTCAAAGGTAGGTGGGGTCGGAAATTGCCAAACATGCACTAAACGCAAGATGGCGACCAAACAACGTGACCAACAAATTTGCCATGATTTAGATTTGTTATTGCGCACCTTTTAAAAGAAGTTTCTGGTCTCTGAGTCTATTTAAAAAAAAAGCCATATCAAACATCCCAACCTTGGACGTTGCTGAGCCATTTATTTATTGGCCGAATTAGCCCAAAAGCTTTGTGTCGCTTTCCATCAACATGTACAAGGCCTATAAGCCTGCCTTGACAGATTCAGCTGTTTTGGCTGAATCGTGTTCAAGGGTTGAATCCTTAATTAAGTCATGAATTCTTCTTTTCTGGGACTTTATTTTTTTTAATTTTTTTTTTTTATTTTCCATATTTTTAATACAGGCAAATACATGAGTTGAAATTCTTATAACAAATCACATGTATACAATTACGTAATCCACAATTGGCTAGTTCACTAACTAAATAGGATAATTTCTAAATAATAAATGCAAGGTTGACCAATATTGAAAAAACATTTCTTCTGTTTCTGTAGATAAAAATATATATCTTGTTGAATTATAGTAACGTACAATTTCATTTTTAAGATATTCAAACTTTGGTGTAAAACCATTAATACTGCATTTGTAAATATACTGTTTGACTAATAAAATGATTGCATTTACAGGATTATTGTTCTTTCCTTTCATTCCCAATATGATGATTTTATTTGTAAATTCTAATTTGAGTTGAACCGAGTTTAACCACGATTCTATTTCTTTCCATAATTTTAAGATTGATTCACATTCCCATAACATATGGTTGATTGTTTCTGTTTCTCTTTGGCAAAATGGACAATACGGCGATGATATATATCCAATTTTATAAAGAAAATGTCTTGTTGGGAGTATATCATGAATAATTCTGTATTGCAACCATTTTAGATCTGTGCTTTTTGAACATTTATGAGCAACAATGTTGTAAATTTTCCAATCTTTTTCATCAAAATCCGTTTGTAGAATTTTCTCCCATTTAGAAAAACTCGCAAGGCGAACGCATTTCGAATTAACAAGAGAGGCATATAAACTTTTACTCCCAATGATGGTATCTACCTTTGACATATTAAAAGGGTATATTGGATTTGATAGTTTCTTTTCAAATTGTTTTATGTTCAATGATCGAACGTATGTCATTACGGCTCTTTTCACGGATTCATAAGTTAAAAAGTTGGTCTTGATTGAAAAAGATTTGGAAAATTCTTCAAAAGTTAACAGTCTTCCTTCGACATGTAGCAAATCATTTACAAAAAATACACCCTTTTTATACCAATCATAGTACAGAAACGGCTGTTTATCAATCAAAATATTATCGTTGTTCCATAATGATTGGCATTGTATATCTTCTCCATTTACAATATTCTTTTTACTAATGATTATAAATTCGGACCATTCTAAAAGAGTGTCTTTCCAAAACGAGTTTGTTATAGAGGGAATTATTTCTTTTTTAATGAATACACTATCCGAAAGTAAAAAGGGAGTTTTCATCAGTAATTGATCACAAAAAAGATATGTCCATTTTAAGTCGTGAGCGCCTATTCTTTTAATCCATTTTAATTTTTGTGATGATATGATCTTCCTGATGTTTGGAGATTTCATCCCCCCATGTTCCGGGTTTAACATCATTACATCTCTTTTGACTTTATCTGGTTTGTTTCTCCATATGAAATTAAAGCATTTTTTTTGTAACTTTTCAATAACGCTTTTTGGGGGATTTGGAAGAGATGAAAATAGATGGTTGAGTTTTGGTAGTAGCAGTGATTTAAGCACAGTGTTTCTGCCGTACGGAGTTAATGTACGAGCTGACCAGGTATTCATTTGTCTGTCAATTTTGGATAGCTTTTCTTTGTAATTCATTTCAACCATTTTATTCAGATCAATATCGAATTGTATTCCTAGCAAAGTGAAATTTGTTTGTGACCAATCTAAATGCCATTCTTTGCACATCTTATATCGGGATCTCTTTTTGGAGCCTATCCATATGAGCTTTGTTTTATCTACATTAACTTTTAAACCTGAAAAGCGGGCAAAGAGTTCTAAAGTATTCAGAGCTGAATAGAGGCTTTTTTCTGATCCGTCTAAGGTAAGTGTCGTATCATCTGCGAACTGTGAGAGGAGATACTCTATATTTCCAAGTTTAATTCCTTTAATGTTTTTGTTTTTGCGTATCATGATTCCTAGGATTTCTACACATAGTAAAAAAATATACGGCGCTAGTGGGTCCCCCTGGCGGCAGCCCCGAGTGACTTTGAAGGGATCCGAGGCGAATCCGTTTACCATGACTCTCGATTCTATATCATTGTAGAATGTTTCTATCCAATGTGAAATACTGGGTCCGAAATTAAAAAACTTTAAAACATTGCTCAGGTAATTTCTGTCGACTGAATCAAATGCCTTTTCAAAATCGATGAGCAGTAACAAACCCGGTATCTGGCAAGTTTCGGCATGTTCCATCAGATCATATATAAGTCTCGTTACCTCCCCGATGTAGGTAAGTGCGAGAGAAAGTACCGTATAGCCTAATCCTAAACCTTGCTTATCAAAACAGCGGGAGTAATTAAGCCATTAATTGATTTGATGCAGTTTACTAAGAAAACATGTTTTTTTTCAATTGAGAAGAAATAATCTATTAAACAAGAGAATTTGAGAAAAGGTATTTTATTCAGAAAACATGTTTTGGAAATGAGAAGATGTATAGTAAAGCATTTGACATGGTCTGAAAACAGGCTTGATACAAAAAGTTAAGAAAAAGGGCAAAAGATGCACACACAAAATCTCAATATATTACGAATGTTTTGTCACACCAAGTGGGGCAGCATCAAGGAAATGTTACTCTTCCTATATAAATCTCTGAGGCTTGGTGCGACACTAGTCAAACCAACATACAAAAGCTAAAAATCATACAAAATCAAGCTTACAGATATATATCAGCAAATAATAACTAAAAGAGTAAAAAAAATAGCAACAACATTTGGTGTTACCATGGAAAAACACATAGACAAATATGACCCTAATGCATCAGTCGTTATCTCTTACAAATATACCAAGCATATCCTAAAACCTCCAGACATCCCCGATATCCAAGTTGATATCAAATTGAAAGACTTCATAGACAAAAATAATCCACAACCTAGTAACCTCAGTAACGCTCAAGTCTTTATAGAACAAAAAGGAATGGTAGGCTCTGGGATAACCTTCACTCACACAGGTGATGAAGATATATCCCTTAAACTACCAGACAAAACCTCGATCTTCACAGCTGAACTTGTAGCTATTCGACAAGCACTCATTATCAGTAAAGTCTAAAAAAAACCAGAAATATAGAAGAAGAAGAAGAAAATTAGTTTATCAAAGTGTCACACTTTGCGAGTATACATTATATAACATAAAATATTACAGAAGAGTAAAAAAGCAAAGTCCAGCCTACATGGGCTTATGACACACCATATAAAAAATAAAACATTATAAATACACATAATTGAGACAGTTGAGAGATGCACACATACACACTCACACACATATATTTATATAAACCATAATATATACATACAAAGTTATAATATAGAAGGGTAAAATATTATTTTAAGAGACGGTGTTTGTACATGTTATATAAAGTAGCGGCAAGGGATTGGGAGAATAGCCGAAGACGTGAGTGAATGATTTGGCTGAATCTATACCCATCGAAGACATCGAAATAAAAAACTGTGTTGTTTTGTTCTTGAATTCCCCTATAGTATTAGCGTTAACTCTATCTTGTGGAAGAGAATTCCAAATATCTATCGTATCTGGAATAAAAGATTTAGAATAAAGACTTTTATCATATACTTGCTTATAAATACAGAGATTTTGAATGCACGATACACCCTTCTTCAAGCACCCTGTATCAGCCCGCAGGGCAGATAACCTGTATCAGCCCGTCGTCAAGGGCAAAAACCTGTATCAGCCCGTCGTCAAGGGACTTGAACCTGGAACCCTAGGCAAGGAACGCAAAAAATAGATCGAAGTCGCGAGGAATTTAGAGTTGTCTCCCTTTGTACAGCTGACGTTATAACGTGGCCGACATCGCGAAAACGCTGCAGTCACTTGCGGATAGGATTTGTCAGTTTGATTATTAATACAACCTTTCTTTCCAGTTTAGAAATTCAACCAGAGATTAAATGAACTGAAAAGTCGTAGGAGGCGTAGGCTCAGGAGCTGAATGTTTATTGGTATTGTGTTAGTTATCCAAACGGATAAAATCAGCCACATGTTATGTTATGAATTAAATTTTAAAAATGTTACAATTATTTTTGTAGTTTGTTTGGTAAGTATATATGATAAAAATAGTATGACATGGGTATTTTCATATCACAATCGGTATCAGCCCTCGACCAATATCAGCCCTCGAGCTAAAGCTCTCGGGCTGATATTGGGGTCTCGGGCTGATACCGAATGTGATATGAAAATACCAATATAATACTATCTATGTATTGCATTTGATAGTTTGAAGATGAGAAGTATTTCTCAGTTCATATCCAGTTAGAGAAGATACGTTTGGTGGGACTTAACTTGACAAGTAATCCGGAACTAATTTGTTAACCATTTTATAAAAAAGATATAATTTTTGACGACGACGTCTACTCTCTAATGAGGAAATATTTGTTTCAGAGTATAGTTTCTCGTGACTTGTACCGCGCACAGCCCCGCAAATAGTTCTGATTGCATCTAAGTTTAGTTTTTCTAGAAGAAGTGATACAAATACATGTATGACATATGTCACTTTCAAATCATTTTACTTATTATTTACTTATCAAATTTGACTATGTCCATGACCTCTTAAAGTATTATGCCCATTTGGCTATAACTGAGGCATGGCCCCCACGTTTTATATTGGATAATGTTATTTACTCAATCAATCTATCTTTATTTCTTTGTGCACAGTATTGGCCATAGGCCCAGTCTACATTTCAGATTCATAGAGCGATATATGTAGATAATCACAAGATTTTTAATTTACATAAAAAAACAATACTATTGACAAGAGACGTGTACCATTCTTCTTAATAAGTCTAAACACAAATTCAGACAAGAGTTTATGATATTTATTAAAATTGTGCTGTTGTTCCCAAATATAGCTAAATCCAAAAGTGTAAAGAATATTTCATACAATTCTTTATATATTTACTCATTATATACAACATCGCATCATCCTAACTTCAAGTGATCAAAATAAATGAATGAGAGTCCAAACACCCCCTTTGTCTTATTTTGGAACGTTCCAACGTTATGTAAGCCAATCAACAACTAAAATAACAGTACCGATCCGTCGAATGGATTTTTCTATTCTAAAACTAGAAATTCGACGAATCGGTATGCGACCGGTTAGTCTGACCCAAACTGTTACCCCTCAGACTCCATTCTGGCACCTCATACCAGGTCCAGTGTTGATGATATGTTGTTTAAGATAAACTGATGGTATAACTAATTGACTTGGTGAATGTACCTGGCTAGCTGAGACCTATGCTCAAAGTCCTACTCCTACTCTATAGTGGAGTATACGGAGCTTGACTGTGACAGTGAACCGGTTTACGTAAACTCTTAGGTTTCTCTGATTGAGTTGTTTGTATAATCAAATCGTTTAAACCGCTATAATGCGGATTAATTTATCATGATAGATTGAGTTATCTCACTGTGATAGTGAGTTGTTTTGGTAACAAATTAACGCATCTAGAAATCCTGAATAGAAATAGCTTTTGCAAATGTAGATTATAGATATGTAGATATAATCAAGCAATTTGATAGTGATGAGATTTGTCTGTGTGGCGACTGGAATCTAGTGACCAATCAAAGGCTTGACACATATAATTATAAACATATACACCACCCTAAATGTAAAGAAAAACTTTCGGAAATTATTGAAATGTTTGATCTTAAGGACCCGTGGCGGGAGATGAATTATGAAAGCAAAAGATATACTTGGCGCCAGCCTACTCCTTTAAAGCAAGCAAGACTAGACTTTTTTCTAATATCCCATAACTTATCCATATAATTTTCTTGTATTACTACCCAACTTCTAAATGCCCTTGAAGAATTTCATCCCATAACTTGTTGCCCTCTGTCAATACTTGTGAAATTTATCCTAGCATAAATTCGGACCACTCCATTATCGAGCTAACTTTTAAAGAAGGGCTGCATAACCTTTTTTAAATATATTTTTCAAAAGATATTGGTCAAATAACTATATAACATAAATATAAGGCCAAAACAGCAACGATACACAGTTTCTCAATGAAGCTACAGCTAAGTAAACATTGCGTAACAAGGCGTCTGCTTGTCGCCGTCCAGCGACAAACCAAAACAAGGCTGAGAGGCCACGGGCAGGGGATACCGGAAGTGACGTGGCAGTAGGCGAAGCGTTCGTCTGCTTATATGGAAAATGAAAGGCGAAATCCGCAGTTCTGCCTTTTCAAAGCGATTAACAGTATGCTTTATCATCGTGTTGCTGTCAACTGTCCTAGAATATCTCCTGATGAAGTCTCCGTAGACAAATTCCCATCATATTGATGGTTTCACGCCAAATTGACCAGCTGTGTTAGGTCAAACAGAGCAATGTGACAATCTACATCGAACTCACGTGTTCAGATCACTACACCGATTTTCTGCTTCGAGCTCGCATTTTCACTGAATGAACAGTTTGGCATGCAGAGAAAAGGGAGATTAGTAAAATATAAAACATAGCACAAAGTATTGGGCTGATTTATGGTAATAATCCGAATATACAATGCTCACATTTAGATTTGAACGTTGTATAAAAAGGTTGAATAAACAATGACATTGGTCTGCAGGTGTTACTTACTTTCTTTAGATCAGATACTCACTTATTACACAATTACTTTACTGACTATCGTATTTCCTGTCTGTTTCCTAATTAGATGATATCAAATGATGACTATAGCAGGTAGGTTATATAATGCACAATCATCAACACCTGGCTATTTTATGACATCAGCTAATTAGGTAACATCAAATAGCAATTGTATTCCTTAACATCCCTTTTTTCTCCGATTGGTAAATTATTACCTATTAACCTGAAATTAGGAGTACCGTTTTTGCTCTATCTGATAATTATTTTGGATAAGGTTCATTTAATAAATCTTCATTCTGTTTGGCCATGTATCGGCTATTGTTGTGGAAATATCACCTCTATGTACAAGAGTGAAAACATTAAGATTTTCAGTGAAATGCCCTATTAAAATAATGTTTTAAACAAGACATCAGTGATCATCCAATACATGTCTTTCATTGAGAATTGTAACTTGTCCATCACTAAATGAAATAACTAAGAAAAACGTATATATTTTTTATCCTGTTACAAAATGAAGTCAAAGGCAATTCTAAAAAAATGGTTTAAATGTAAAAATAAAATAGTATTGTATAATTACATCCTTTCTGCTCTGCTACTAAAGTAATATTCAATAACAACCAACAACTGTGCACGAAGATAAAACAGTTCACAGGGGAGCAATTGTTTACATATACATCCGGGTTCTCACGTGCAGTCTTATGACAACATTGCGCAAAGCGAGACTATCTAGGCCTACATGCTGTAGCATTATGCACACAACTTCGTTTTTAATCAGGGTCTTACGTTTTCATCAATACAAATTGCCAGTTGAATAAATAAACTACCGATTTATTGAAGGTTTGAGATGTTTGGATGTTGTTTAGGATGTTTAATCGACGGTTAAACATCGAGCTGTACTGTTAGCTTGTGTTGTTTTACATAACGAGGGCACACAAGGGGGTATCACATCGCCTACTAACACGTCACGAGGCAGTCACGCTTCAGTGCGTTATATTCTGTTCGCCGGCCTAATTAGGCGGTGTTCTTTATACAGTCGTAATTAAGCCGTTTCTAGGTCGATTTCAGAAATTTAAAGTTGAGTCTATGTGAAATTGTTATCACTATTTCATGAATCCCGAAAGTTGCCATATAGCATTTCAGTCCCTCTTTAAGTTTACAACTATTGCTCATGGAAAAGGTTTTTGGAAATTCAATAATATTTTTTTAACAGATAGAAAATATATAGAACTTGTAAAAGATACGATCAAATCTACTCTTGATTTATACAGAACAGACTGTCAAGATGGTATCAGTACATATTCAATAAACGCCCAATTACTATGGGAAACATTATTATTGATGATAAGAGGAAAAACAATATATTACTCTTCCACTAAAAAGAAAATAAATACCGAAAAGGAAAAGACATTGAAAACAAAACTTGAGTGTATTTAAAAGCAATTAGATGTGACAGATGATATGCATAGTAAAGAAGAAATTCTGAAAGATGTTAATGAGGTGAAAATGAAGTTGGATGAATTATACGATCAAAAGGTAAAGGGAATGATGATAAGATCACGTGCAAAGTGGATTGAGGAGGGTGAAAAACCTACTAAATACTTAGAATCGAGAAATTTCTTAAATAAATCCTTTATAGAGTTAGAAAAAAATGATGGTACAATTGTTAACAATGCTGAAGAAATTCTAAGAGAGACAAAAACATTTTACGAGAAACTTTACAAGCAACATGACCTGATTTAAACAATATTTTATTTCCATAAGACATGTTAATGTGATACAAAACAAAAAGTATAATCTATATGGAAAAGGGATTAGCAAACAGGCTAATAAAGCCTATATAAATGCTTCTCCTTAAAACAAAATTGTTACATATATTTTGATGTCATACATGGAAATATAATTCGTTTCACGCCTACAAATGGTACATTGAGTCAACATTACAACTATGGTATGTCGTTTAAGAAAAGCGGTGAGATTCAGTTATAAACATGTGAACAGATTTTACCAACAGTTCATTATCTGGCCAGGACAATGATTCGTCGCCGTTTAAGATAACATTTAAAGTGACATTGTTTTGGAAGAAGAACTTGGTCATTCTAAATCTATCATATAGAGGACATTGAAGAAAATAATGGAATGGATCCTCTCGAATATTGCCACAGGAACAGGCACGGTTGTCAGATAAACATCTATCAAATAAATGAGAGTTTAAGTCACTGCAGCCAATGCGCAAGCGGCAGAGAAGAATTTGGCAGCGCCTAGGACCAAATGATACATACTTTTTGAATTTTAGAGACAACATCCTATCACCAGAAGTGAGCTTCTTAAATTGAGATAGCGATTCAGCATTTTTTATGTCTAACTCTAACAAATTCCATGCTCTCACGGTAGAGGGAAGAAAAGAGTTATTTAAGAGAGATGTGCGGCCTGTATTATTTTGGAGATCATTAGAATTTCTCAAGTTGTATCTACTCAAATTAGAAACGTTTGGGGGTACCAATATCGAAAGATATTGTGGGGTTAATCCATTAAACATTTTATAGAACATGCAAAGTTTGTGGTGCTGTCGCCTTTCAATCAGGGGGCTATATCCGGTTTCAGAGTAAAGCTTTTCATGACTGGTACCTCTTACCGCACCCGATATAGTCCTTAGAGCATCTAGGTGTAATTTCTCTAACATTAGAGCCTGATCCTTTGTACAATTGTCCCATAATTGTCACAGTAATCAAAGATTGGCATTATAAAAGATCTGTACATAGTGTCAAGTGATATTCTATTCAATCTATATTTCAAACTTCTCAAACAATTTATTAGTGGGCTTGCTTTTCGTAGTATATAGTCAATATGTTTATGCCATTTTCCATCATCCTGTAAAATTAAACCGAGATGTTTATGTTCTTCAACTTCAGGAATTATCGAATTGTTGAGTTTAAGTTGTAATTTGGGACTTGCGTTGGTCTTATTTGAAAATAGCATAGCTTCTGTCTTTTCAGGGCTGAATTTAACCTGCCATTTGCTTGCCCAGTCGGAAATAAGTTCAAGGTCACTGTTGAGAAGAGTTTGTGCCTGGATGGAGTTCTCAATAACTAAATAAAGAGAAGTGTCGTCTGCGAAAAGTTTCACATTGCTTACAATTCCGTTTGTTAAGTCATTAATGTATATGCGAAATAAGAGAGGCCCAAGAACTGAACCTTGAGACACGCCGGTTAATACAGATTTTGAAATTGACTTAGATGCTCTAAGGACTATATCGGGTGCGGTAAGAGGTACCAGTCAAAAGCTTTACTCTGAAACCGGATATAGCCCCCTGATTGAAAGGCGACAGCACCACAAACTTTGCATGTTCTATAAAATGTTTAATGGATTAACCCCACAATATCTTTCGATATTGGTACCCCCCAAACGTTTCTAATTTGAGTAGATACAACTTGAAAAATTCTAATGATCTCCAAAATAATACAGGCCGCACATCTCTCTTAAATAACTCTTTTCTTCCCTCTACCGTGAGAGCATGGAATTTGTTAGATTTAGACATAAAAAATGCTGAATCGCTATCTCAATTTAAGAAGCTCACTTCTGGTGATAGGATGTTGTCTCTAAAATTCAAAAAGTATGTATCATTTGGTCTTAGGCGCTGCCAAATTCTTCTCTGCCGCTTGCGCATTGGCTGCAGTGACTTAAACTCTCATTTATTTGATAGATGTTTATCTGACAACCGTGCCTGTTCCTGTGGCAATATTCGAGAGGATCCATTCCATTATTTTCTTCAATGTCCTCTATATGATAGATTTAGAATGACCAAGTTCTTCTTCCAAAACAATGTCACTTTAAATGTTATCTTAAACGGCGACGAATCATTGTCCTGGCCAGATAATGAACTGTTGGTAAAATCTGTTCACATGTTTATAACTGAATCTCACCACTTTTCTTAAACGATATACCATAGTTGTAATGTTGACTCAATGTACCATTTGTAGGCGTGAAACGAATTATATTTCCATGTATGACATCAAAATATATGTTACAATTTTGTTTTAAGGAGAAGCATTTATATAGGCTTTATTAGCCTGTTTGCTAATCCCTTTTCCATATAGATTATACTTTTTGTTTTGTATCACATTAACATGTCTTATGGAAATAAAATATTGTTTAAATCAAAGTGATGAACGTTTAGTACAGAAGGTGCATTGTTTATGGAGATATGAAAGTGACCTCCACATTCGCCCGAACGTAACTGCTTCGCGGAAATTGTTCACCAATCGTCTTCTTTAAGAGTCAAATATTCTGTTACAGGACTATTTTTGACTATTTCATTACGTAGAAACTTTATATTTTACAGACAATTCGAAATGAAGCATCCTTAAAATCTCTACTTAGGGTTTAATATGCTATATATAAAAACTTTTTTTCTTGAAAACTAGAAATTTTACCTTCGTGATTTGTTCATATGTTAGAGTTCATATGATGAGGAATAAGCTGTAAAAAAATTAATGACTGTGTGAGGTGCGCCTTTTTGTACAGAGACATTAGAAAATGGTAGAATTTCCGTTTTTTGCCGAGGGTAGGTGTATTTAAGTTCACTCAAACTCAATACGACTGTGTGAAAGTATGAATTATTTTGGTTCTGGACTTTTAGATTGATACTTTCAATCTTCATACAAATTATTATCACTCAAGTCACCACGTTTCTTTGATAATGCTTTTTGAAAATGGACCAAACCGAGAAATCGCTTAAAATATGACCGAAATTGAAATTAGCGTAACTCTGGGTATATCCTTAATATCTGCAAACTGTAAACGCATGCTGCTTCAGAATTATATCAACAACCTATATACAAAAAAATAACAATGAGTAGTAGGCAGAATTTATTTTTTTTCGAACAGTTTTCTGTATGTGGTATATTTGATAGAATTACCATAGGTGCCACAATTACGGCAAAACCAATACGAATATGCAAATAATATTTTGCTTTTGTAATGATCTATATATGTACTATGTTTGGTGTGAAAATGAAAAAAATCGCTGTCATCAACTGGGAGGCTTTGGTCGAATTGAGCTGGAATTGCCCTTAAATGTCAACATGTAGGTTTTCAAATGTTAATTATTTGGTATGCATCATTTTGAAGTTGTCTACAGCATCAGCTAGATGAAACCGAATTAAATAAAAAGGATTTAACCCACACTGTAACTCTGTCTTCACTACCATATAGACGCAGGTTTTGCCAATCATTTGTAGCAAATAGTATACGTTGTTTAAAAGAAAATTCCAGTGTCCTTTCTTAGTATAAACTTTTCAATGAAGTGGAATGGTAATTGAATTTTGTTTTGTTTTAATAATTGATTTAAACAGTATTTTATTTCCATAAAACATATACTAAATACACAACATTCGGAATATATATACAATAGGGAAAAAGGATAAGCAAACAGGCAGCTAATGCCTATATATATGCGTCTCCTGAAAAACATAAAACGATTCAGATATCAAATTTACATTGGTGGAAATACAAATTTGCAATTATTCATAGAAAACTCAAATTAATATTCAACTTTTTCTACATTTGCATTTGGTACAGAGATAAGGAGAGAAATTTAAAATCGATTGGTATCATTTATGAAATGGTATACAGATATTATTAGGGATTCATTAGCACTCTGTGACAAGGATTTGTCGCCGCTTAGGAAAGATTTTAATGTTATACCGTTGTTAACAAAGTATTGATTTGATCGGAATCTATCATATAATGGGCATTTAAAAAAGTAATGAAAAGGATCCTCCCGAATGTTTCCACAAGAACAGGCACGGCTTTTTGACAACCCTCTATCAAATAAATGTGAATTGAGATCGCTACAACCGAGGCGCATCCTGCAAAGAAGAATTTGACTGCGTCTTGGACCATGAGATGTATAATTCTTAAAAGTAGGTGATAATGTCCTATTTAAATTGATTATCTTCATATCTTACACTAGACAGAAATTATTTTTTCCATTTGATAACTTTAAAAAAAATAATTCAAAAACATTTGTATCACAACTTGTTGATATAAATTGTTTTATAAATTGAACTTTATTTATTTCCGATTTATAAATTGAAACATATTTATTTCCAAATTTGAAATTGTTAAACAAGTAATAGCTAAATACAAATATTTTGTAAATAGACCATGACATGTTCCTTATTTTGTTTTTGGAGCGATTTTGACATCAGCTTTAAGCTTGTTTACCAATACAATTCTTATTTGAAATAAATATGTTTATACCACAAGCAAACTTCTTATGGTTATACCACTCCGATATAAACAGATATAAAACATTTTGTGGTGATTTAAAAAAGAGGACTCTATATAAACAAGCAAGAATGCGTTCAAGATATACAGACAATACTGTTTGTATACAATTTCCTTTTTAAAATACTTTACCGCTGTCATATAATTCAGATATCAATTGAGATTGTATGAAAAAAGCATAATTAAAAAAATAAATTTATCAGAAGTAAAAAATCCTTAGCATTGTTTCACTGAGTAAGTTTCATGACGCTTTGTTAATACTCCAGCCATTGGAGAAACTTGAAAACTTATAATGTCTTGGCAAGCGCATGCGTTTGCATGTTAAAATATAAATACTCTTACGAAACTATCACGTTGTATATGTCAAAAGTAGTGGATATATTATTAACCAATCAGCGCGCACGATTAACGAGGGGATTCCCCTAAAGAAAAGCGAACCCTAAACCGCTCTCTTCTCCCCATCTAAGCGGTAAAGCGTAGCTCAACTCATTAATGAGCAGGCCACTCAGCGCGGGCCGAAGGCCATTTGCCTTGGCGACGGCAAATCCCTTTATTTCCAAATTCACGGAAGTTAGTTCATTGAGGATAGCTTCTTCATCATTTTATTATAGTTATATACAGTACGCTTGAAATTAGTTTGTTTTGTAGCGTGGTCTTAAGTTGAACGATGATTTGACAATGAATACTGAATATGGACTTATAACACGTCACTATTAAGACGAGAGGAATATCTACTCTCCAAAAAATGAAACGCATATTTAATTTTTTTATATAATTATAAGTTTTTACTTCATCTTAAAAACCACAAATGTCAAAAAGAGTCCGTGGTATCAAAGCGAAAATGTGCAGGTTTATAGACAAGGAGTAAGCCAAGAGAAGAACACTAGTTGTAGGTATGTTTTCGTATTCTGTTGACCACAAGATGTCGTCGAAGTCAGTGTTATGAATTCCTGTCACAAAACCAAAATATGGAGTCCCCATTAGCCAAGAAGTCTACACACAACTTTTCAGCTCTCTAGACCTTTTGGAACTGGAGGAGAAGATTAATATAGGTTTTTAAGGTTTTGACCCCTGTGACCCCATTCGGGATCAAGGGGTCACCAAACCTAAAATATAGAATCCTCATTGGCCAAAGAATCTACACACAACTTTTCAGCTCTCTAGACCTTTTGGAACTGGAGGAGAAGATGTGAACTATAACCAGTAGATGAATGTTTCTGAAGTCCACAGAGGCGAGCAGATTCTTGGATGATGTTAACAAGTTTATCGACAGCCACATCAATGTCTGTTAAACAGCACTCCTCACAATCAGATAATGTCAAACTAACGAATAAGTTCGACATTTGATTGAGGAGAGAAGCACACATACCATCCTTCCAAATAAACTTAGGTAGTTTTGGGGTATTGTCATTCCGATTTGAATTATTGTGTTTTTTAACATAAACTAGCATAATGTTATTAAAACTGAAAAGTGGTATGACGAAGAGTGCATTGTATTGAAACAGAACAAGTTTAGGACTTTAGACAATTTTAGAATAACAGGAAGTAAGGAAACAGAGTATCAACAGGTTAGAGACAAATACAGAAGTGTGTGTAGAAGAAAGAAAAATGAATATGAAGATGACTCTATAAATGATCTCGTGTCAACAAGTAAAAATGGTAAATTATTTTGGAGAAAATTAAATTCCATGACGCAGCCACAAAGACAGACAGTGAGTGATAACTTCTCCGCTGAGGATTGGACAGAGTACTTTAAATCGATCCTTAATTTGGTCGACCTCAAGGTTGATTCTGATAATCTGGAATCTGCTGATCGTTTGGAAACCCGTCATGTGGAGGAGAACTGTAACGTCTGTCAAGATGAAACTATAAATGACATTCTAAACTCTGATATTTCATATTCTGAAGTAAACTCCGCTATTAACAGTTTGAAGTGTGGAACCGCACCTGGTCAAGACGGCATCCCACCTGAGATGATAATAAGATGTTGTGATATTTTAACGCCATATCTGACTGTATTGTTCAATTGTATTATGCGTACGGGAGTGTTCCCATCAATTTGGACTAAAAGTATTATTATTCCATTACATAAAAAGGGAAGCGTAAAATATATAAATAACTATAAAGGTACAAGTTTGATAGACACGTTGGGAAAATGTTTTACAACGGTTTTAAATTATAGATTAATTAAGTTTGCTGATTTGTATGAGAAGATTCCAGAAGCACAGGCTTGCTTTAGACGTGGTTATAGTACTATTGACAATATATTTACTTTACAGTGTTTGATTCAGAAATAACTTTCGAAAAAGGGAGGAAGGTGTTATTGTATTTTCGTAGATTTTCAAAAAGCCTTTGATTCCATTAACAGAAAACTTCTTTGGTACTCTATAATGAGAAGTGGTGTTCAGGGTCGAATATTAGTACTTCTTAAAGATATGTATTCTAAAATTCAGTGTGCAGTTAAGATATCTAATACCTCAGTTTCAGATTTCTTTGATTCATTAAGTGGTGTACGCCAAGGTTGTATCATGAGTCCTTTGTTGTTTTCAATGTTTATTTTAGAATTACAGAGTATGATCGAATCTTCGACTCTTCGTGGTATATCAGTTGGTCCTGAATTTATGGAAATTTTGTTATTATTGTATGCAGATGATCTGTGTTTATTTGACGATAGTGTCATTGGTTTGCAGCGAAAAATAGATATTCTTGATAGTTTTTGTAAAACTTGGAGTCTTCATGTAAATTTGGATAAAACAGAAGTTATGGTTTTCAGAAACGGCGGTATATTAAGGCATTATGAAAAATGTTTTTTTAGCGGTTCTCAGATAAAGGTAACAACATATTATAATTATTTGGGTATTTTGTTTTCCAATAGATTATCTTGGTCAAAATGTATAGATACTTTATCTATTAAAGGTAATAAGGCTCTATTTTTCATTAAACAATTACTAATTAAGTTCCAAGGACTGCCAGCAAATATTCTGTTTAAATTGTTTGACATAAAAATTAAAACAGGGATATTGTATGGTGCCGAAGTTTGGGGATTTCAGCGATATTCAGTTCTTGAATCATTTTATAGTAAATACTGTAAGTTTGTGTTAGGTGTAAGTAAGTATAATTCTAGCAATATTATCTTAGCAGAGTGTGGTAGACATCAGTTATATGTAGATTATCATGTTAAATGTGTAAAGTATTGGTGTAAACTTTTGAGGATGGAAAATAGTAGGTATCCCAGGCAAAGTTATCTTTTGATGAAGAGACTAGATGAATCTGGCAGAACTACGTGGGCAAGCTATGTTAGACAATTACTTTTCAATTTCGGATTCGGTGATGTGTGGCTTTTTCAAGATATTGGCAATATTGATATGTTTTTCAAGTTTTTTAGGCAACACTTATGTGATTGTAATAAACAAGTAATTTTCAGTAACATACATTCTTCTGATCGGTTAAGCTATTATCTTCAGTTAAAATCAGTTTTTGATACAGAATATTATATTATGAATATTAGAAATAGGGAGTTAAGGAGATTTTTTTGCTTGCTAAGATTAGATAAACTGCCTATTCAAACAATAATTGGTCGACGACAAGGTTTAGATAGATATATGTGTATCTGTAAGATTTGTAATTATAATGCAGTTGAAGATGTTGTACATTTTTTGTTTATCTGCCCTAAGTATGATTTGATAAGAAGTAAATATATTTCACGAAGATATTTTGTAATTCCTACATTCCATTCCTATAAAGTGCTTGTATCAAGTAAAAATCATGATATTATCTTAAATGTAGCAAAATATGTGAAACACTGCCTGTCACTGCCATAACGTATTATCTGTCACTTGTAAACTATTTATGTGTATAAAATGATGTACATGGGCCGATGGCCTAAAAAACGAAAATAAACTATAGGACCTGGAGGAGATGAAAATATGTTTTAAAAGTTTTGACCCCTGTGACCCCATTTGGGGTCATGGGGTCATGGGATCATTGGGGTCAGAAAACCTAAAATCCCCATTAGCAAAGGAGTCTACTCACAACTTATCAGCTCTCCAGACCTTTTGGAACTTAAGAAGATGAAAACAGGTTTTTAAGATTTTGACCCCTGTTACCCCATTTTGGGTCAAGGGGTCACCAAACCTAAAATATAGAATCCTCACTGGCCAAGGAGTCTACACACAACTTTTCAGCTCCCTAGACTTTATGAAACTGGAGAGGAAGATGAAAATATGTTTTATAAGTTTTGAGCTCTGTGACCCCATTTGGGGTCATGGGGTCACGAAATCTACAATTTAGAATGCCCATTTGCCAAGAAGTCTGCACATCAAATTTCACCTCTTATGGTTATTGTTTCTGGAGAGAAAGTCGACAATGTGAAAAGTTTACGGATGGATAGATTGCCGGATGGACGGATGCCGGACGCAATGCCATGCCATAAGCCCATCGGGTCTTTCAGAAGTCTTCCAACAAAGAAGAAGTTTTTACAAACAATGTTAGTTGAAATGATAAATACATGTATTCAACTTCATTTCAAGCAGTCAATATGTTAACTCAACGCTGTCATTTACTTCCATGTTGATGTTTTTACAAACAACGTATGAATCATTTTCAAAATTACACAAAAGTTTAAGTAATCGATTTGCCTTTCTGTGTCTCAAATATGAGTATTTATTATTGTCGTTTTCATACAAATATACGTCCATCCTTTATTGATATCGCCACCAATGACAGATAAAAAAGATCGTAACATCTCGCAAGATCGCGAAAATGTTGTCCGATGACAATGCTGTTTAGACCGAGATATTTTGAGAGCAGTATCATCCTGTAAATTTTCCACTTAAAACCAAAAACGAAATACATTTCTACGAATGACTGTTAAACATCATGTAACCCCGAGGGGTACACAATGCAGGAATGGATACAATGGACACAAAAAGATATGATGAGATATCATCGATACTTTGTTCAAAATCATGCTCAAAATAGTTATCTAATTTACAAATTAACAAACATCATATCTTTAGTCTATAAAAGTTCTCTCAGCCAATCATAATCTGCCACATCACATCGTTTCGTCTCACTGGTCAGGCTATTGCTATTGTTTACAGTTTTGAGTCAAACGGACACTTACTTACTTAGCGTATAATAACTACACAAACAAAGAAAACAACTTTCCATTATGATAGTTAGTTGGACATTTAATGAAGACATTTACTAATTTTAGTTTAATCTTGTTGACTGTTAATAGCCTAAACACGGCTTTTACAGATGGATCTAAAGTCAATTCATCATGGTTTGTCATGATACTTTGTTTTGCAAATGACAAACTGGTCTATTCTACTCTAAAAAAAATATTAATGAATGTGGTTTTAACATATTTATTTAAAAAAAGAAACGAGGTTGACAAAAATATATGTTTATAATAATGCCGCTCCCTAAACAATATAGTGACGTAACGTTAACATGGGCAAATCAGTAAACATATATTATACAGCGACAGTACTGAAACAACGTTTTTTGAAAACATGCAAAAAAGCAATTTAATGCTCAGGCATAAGGACATTTAAGGATATTGAGACAAAATCTCAATTATAAATCGTGTTCTGAAAATCTCTTCGATATTACGATATAGTGATGTACTGAATTTAGTAGTTCTACGTTTACATGTTGTGATGAGTGGCCATATAAAATTGAAGACAAGTTAAACAAGTAAGAGAAATGTTTTAAAGAACTTATGAATAATCCTTAAGTAATTTTATATAATATGAATGAGGTTTTGCTATCGACACTCTACGAAATATTCGGAAACAGAGGGTCATCGAGGTATGATGTCATGAAATTGTATTAGGTTGCACTGTTCGCAATACAATTCGATACACCTTTTGACACCATGTTTCATCATGTTTTTTAATCAAATGAAGTAACAATGGTAGTTTACAAAGAGACAACTCATCAGATGAAATAAATAACATTGTTTTTCTTTGTTTGAGATAATGTTGTTTTCCATTTTATTGATTTCTAAACTTCACACGCAAAGCAATTGTCTGAAATTATCAATATGTATATATATAGAAGTTTAAATAACATGTTTAGTTCGCATAACCTCTATGAGATATCATGTGACCAAAATCTACCTTATTTAGTACTGTATTCAAAGCGAAATACTCCATCTCATATGTCTGTACTGAATGTACTATAGTTAAAGGCATATACAATGCATATGATAAATTCTAAACGTTTGATTTTTGATTGGATCTAGTTTAACCTACTGTTGACCAATGGATGACTTGTGCTTTGACAATTGGGCGTCACACAGATGGGCAGACATGCTCATGCTCATTCTCTAAACCAACAACCTCCCTTGTAATAACATTGTCAATTATAGTACTCACGGAAATAGAAATAAAATGCTTTTTGTCATTTATTTCTTTATTGGGATCCAACTTGATATTTTATTTCTAAATATTCCTTCACAATTGTTATTCCCAACTTTTGTTTCTGACAATTATTTTTAAATCCCCCGAAATATATGAATTTACAGGAGAGAAAAACGTGTCATTTTCACGCCTCGAAATTATTTCAAACTCAAAGTCGAAATGTACGTTTCTAATGCAAGCTCAGTACCATCCGTTAAATTACATTGTTTAAAGTACAATAAGTTTATGTCTTATGTCCTCTACTATTCATAACTCATATGATTTAAAACGTCATAAAAAAAGTTTAAAAAGAATGTGGTTTCCGTTGGGTTTACAGACGTAAACGCGTGTTACAAACTACTATTCTTGCGAGTTCATTCATAACTTCTGGTGTCAATAGCAGAATTGCTGTGGCAACGCACGTGCAACTGCAAATTCAGGTGAAAAGAGCGTTGGGGGTTTATTGTCACACGCATTGCTGAGAGTGATGTAATGTATAGCAGGTTTCGAAATGTATTGAAAATATGCAAATTTTGGGCAGTTTAACATGAACAAAGGTTATTTAAAGTATATTTTTGCAATGACTTCATAAGGCCTATTTGGGAAAAATTTAGTTATTTGAACTTCTGGAAGAATTACTTACATTTGCCGAGTAATAAAAGAATAAACGCCAAAAACCATTTTATTTCTATTTCCATGAGTACTTTAGTGTGTAATTTGCAAAGAGCGATTTCCTGTAATTACACAATCAGTTACGATGTGTCATAACTGTTTAATTACTACTCTCATGTTTTATTGCCGGACAGGTGAAGCCTCTAAAAATCGTGCTAGAACATTTTTATTCTGTTTATTTACCACCATTGTCTGTTATATTTACATTGATTACGCCGACTTCCGTTTTGTTTATGATGTCATGTGCAGTAAAGGCAATATCGTTCATTCGGTGGAAGCCCCTTTTAAGACTGTCAAATTGAGCAACCTAAAATCCGCCAACTTTGAAGGGCCATATCTTTGTTATTAGAGGATCGATGAAAACGGGTGTTGGTGTATTTTAAAGTTGACAATGATTTATTTTTTTCTCTTTTTTTCTTCATTTTTGTGTGTGGTATATCATCAATTCGTAAATTTCATATTTAAGCGATTTATCAATTCGAAAATAACGATTCCAGTGATGCAACAACGACAGTCCGCGGGATCAAGACAGCGCTTTGCTCGATTTGTTGAAATGGCACGGTCACGTGAAGAGATAAACAATTCTCTCCAAACAGAGGCAGATCAAGTCATGTTGATTTAGCCTCTGTTCTATTACGCCGAAATCTGTTGGTTCCGGCAGTTTCCCCTGGCAGAAAAAACTCGCATCACAATCCATTTGAATTTCTTTATAAAAGGACAACGCTTCTCGCATGGAAAGGGTGGTTCAAATCACAATGCTTTTGCCTTGATTCAGCAGCCAAAATGATGATTTAAGAACAGCGTCGCTGATTGCACAACTAACTTTGATTGTCTCCAATCAGACATCTCCCATTCTATCCCACAAAGTCGGCGTAATATAACAGAGGCTAAATTAATCCATTAATCCCAAACTTTTTAAAAAATTTATTTATTTTGAGATATATTTTCAATGTTGTGTAACTAAGAACAAAATTGGGTATCATTTTGAAAAGATTTGTGTTCTTTTCTCTAAAATGGAAAAAATGCTTCCGCACCCTCATGGTGTGCATGGGTGTGAAGGTCCCCGGTTAGATCATACCCAATAATGTTTGGAAAATGACTATTTCACAGAATATTTTACGTCCTCTGCTGATTTTTTAATAACACAAGAACTCAGAGATGATGTTTAATTGTTTTTTTATTGAATAGTATGAAATGAAAACACCCTGTATGACAATTGACAAGAGTGAAATTAGTAACTTTTCGGATACTGCTTCACAATATTCCATTGATGCAAAAGATTGAACGATTTGGCTGATCAAATGTTTTAACTCAAATAACAACAACTCTAACATCAATCATTTGTTGAAAAAACATTGTCAGAATTGCTTTCCAAATGACTTGACAAACAAGGAGTCTCATTCCAGAAAATGGAAAGCTTTGAAGCAGTGCAGATGAAGACCGACCATGCACTTGTTGCATGTTTTGCGTGTGTTTTTGCCCCAATGGGCACATCTGCGCTGAGTTGCATACCTGTCTGAAAATGGCCTTTACCATCAGTGCGGATGTTGACTGGAACACTTCTCGGGGTTGGGCAACACTTTGACATGGGACGTCCAATGGACCGGGGTTGACGATGGGATAGCAATAGAGAGGTAACAATCTCCCGTTGAAATGACAACAGATCCAGTTGCTTCACTCCATTTCTTGAGATACGGAAGGGCAACCATGCATTCTGTACAGCTAAGTCAAGCACGTAAGCGAACGATGCCCACCACCACTTCTTGGAACGCATTGAAAACCTGTACACTGCGATGTTCTGGTCCATTCTGTTAACTCCACCCATGTACTGATTATAGTACTTCACAATCATTGGTTGGCTAATGTCAACTCTTCTTGCTTTTTTTCTGGACCATCTTCCAACTTGACCTATCGGATTGACTCCAACAGCATTTGAAGCCAACATCACAGCATTGACATCATTCCAGATTGTGACAATATTGTTGCTGTTTCTGTCAAATGCACAGTCAATGGATCCTCTTGGAAGTTTCTTCATCTCTTTTCCACTTGTAACGGGGCACCGCTTAACCCGATTGGATCTTATGGTTCCGGTCCCAGCAATACCCTTTTCAGAGAGAGAATCCAAAAGCTTCAGTGAAGCGAAGAAGTTATCAAAGATGACATGATAATGGAGACCTTGAGGTAGTTCTGCTAGAAGATCAAGAACTACTGAACCACCTAGCCCGAGACTTTTGTGTTTCCTGTATTGGCCACCTGGTAAGGCTCAAACTGCACTGCATAGCCTGAGGGCGTAGCCAAAACCCAATATTTGAAACCAAATCGCACCGGTTTTCCTCTAATAAACTGCTTTGCAGAGTGCCTACCGTAGTATGGTACCATGGACTCATCAACAGACAAGTGTTGAAGATCAGGTGAGTAGAGGAGAGAACGTTCGTTTATCATTGACAACACAGGACGCACCTTTCCAAACTTCTCATTGTGAGGAAGACCCTGGTTATCAGCAACGTGCAAATATTTGAAAATCTTATCAAACCGATTTCTTGACATTGAAGAGGAGACAGCTTCATTTTGACAATCCTAATTTTTTCCCCAATATATACTTCTCCTTGGTAACACACAATAACCTGATATTAGGAGAATAGCAAGGAAAAGCTTAATTTCATTCTTATCTGTCTTGAAAAAATGATTGCTTTATCTCTAGAGGCATAGAGACCGGTCATCTCAACAATCATGCCAATGACGTCTTCATCAAAGAAAAGGTTGAACAACTCAATGGGTGTTATATCTTCTCTCAGAAAACGCTGGTTCTGAAATTGCCATGGAAGTTGAGAAGAAGCATCTTCAGGCATATCAGCTTTCACCCAGTCACGCTGTGTCTTTCGTGTTTGGACTTGACGTCTTGGTCGAAGACGGATTTGAGGGAGATCATCATCATTTGACTCTGAGTCCGATTCATCTGACTCGTTTTCCTCTGAAGTATTGTTTTGAGAATGTTCAACTTCGCCTCCATGGCGAACAATTCTTGCCATAGCTTCAGCTCGCAACTGTGCTCCTGTAAGACTGTTTAAGGTGCCCCCATCGTCATCACCACTGTCTCCGTCAGAATCTAAACCATCATTTGGTGGAGTCATGAAAATATTCGTCCTGTTCTTCGATAATGCTGACAACATCATGGACACTATATAACCTGTGGACAAAAAAGACACATATGTCACGCTTTGTAGATGCAAGTAGTTTATTATCCTAAAATTAAAAAGAAACCTAAGTTATCGACTAAAGAATGTCTGATCTGAGAGTAACAGAAAGCAGGAAAAAATATTTCTAAAAACTAAAAACATGCAGAATTTTTGAACAAATGCTAATTCTGTTCATATCTTAAAAATGTAAAAAAACAAGACACATCATCTCGGAAAATGTATGTAGTCAATCCAAATTGTTTTTGAGCAGCAATTCATTCATATACATATTATGATACACAAGTATAAGTACAAAATATGTTGCGCGCAACAAAAAGGTTCACAAAACAAACGTGCATTTATGTAGTAATTTCATAAATCAAATGTCTTATTACCACAGCCTTTTAATAAAATATCCTTTTTATTGCAGCAAAAGTTCAATATCTAGTCATTTTGTATCATTTTAGATTATATGTCAGTTACAAATCATATATTTTACCAAAAAAAGCAAGAAAAAAATACTGGGCACCTTCACTGCTATGCACCCTCATGGAGTGCACACTTGACATGCATACATATATAATTAAACTTGTGAATTTTATCATATAAATCAAATACGATTACGGTTTAATTTTTATATATTTGAACAAGAAATGACATATAGATTTCATACATATCAAATACTCACTCATATTTTATTGGCAAACGACATCTTCTTGAAAGTTCTTCATGACGACTATTTTACCTTATGCGAATAATGCAAGTCAAGGGTAGTCGATAAACTAAGTGCTGCGGCATAAATATTACGAGAAATAACATTGTTGTAGACTACTGTGGTAAAACTACATTGCAATTGTGTTGATTTGATTAATCTATCTATTGATATGACTTGTTATTTTCCTTTCAAAACCGTTTGAAATATGAAGAAAAAAATTACGACATTGACTTTCAGTGAATAGCGTTATGCCATCAGTTTGCACGAAGCGTCGCATGTGACTGTTGAAACAAATGATAATCACAGCGGTGTATTTTACATTATTTTGGAATATTTGCAATTTATAGGAACATCACTTGACAAGGAATTCGATCATATGTGTTTTTCAATTTTTGAGGATTATGAGATTCTGAAAAACCTGAAAAGTGTTTCTAAAAAATCGATCGTTTGATGTTTTCCTTTGTAGACAAAGTCTAATTTTCCCTAAAGTTTTATGATGGAGAAAGATTTTATTTCGGAACTTCAAAGAGTAATAGGATATTATTATCCGAACAGAATGATATAATACTTGAGTACTTTAAAAGCATTTTTAAACGAACTCTGCCACTATTAACAAGATAGGTAAATTCGCTGTTAGTAATTAAAACACGCACCTGCACATAGCTTTTCTTGTTGAAAATACGTTCGATATTTTAAATTCGTCACTTTTTGATAACGGAAAACTCTATCCTCATATTTTTCTCACCACTAGAAAGGCTATTGATTTGTGATCCGGAAAATATTAAGTTTGTCAACACTTACGAAAATTCGCCACACAGGTTTGTCATTTGTATGTCAAAGGGTAAAATTTCAATGGCGTGTCAATTAGTAATTAAAGTTCGAGACCCAAATCCGGCCCCCAGCATAAAGAAGTTTAAAGATGTCGTTCAGATTGAATATTATATCGCTAGAAATTTTTTTTAATACGAATTATTTTGCCAACAGATGGAAGATTCTTAGAAATGAATTGAACACGTGCCTCTGATACAGTGCTTGTACAAGATTACCATGTTACTTTCCATTGTGTTTTATTTCCTCATGTTTATCTGTGAATATGCCAAATGTTTTTACATGTTTTTAAATATTGTCTCTTGTATGTACCAAACTCTACAACATGTATGCAACTTAAGTGAATAAAAACTTAGAGATAGAAGACAAATACGACAAGAGTATACACACAGGTAAGGTAAAGCTAATTTACAAAGTAACACTTGTTATAAGCCTTGCAGTGTCAAACAATAGAGCCATTGGTTCTGTAGCTCATCAGGCTTTACATTTGATTTTGCTTTAGGGTTTGGCCAATGTGTTTTCCCCCTTAGTAGATACCAAAGGGTCACAAAATCTACAATAATCAATCCTCATTAGTCAAGTTTGAGCTTTCTCGGCCTTTTGCTTCTGGAGAAGATGGAAATAGGTTTTTAGGGCGTGGCCCGTGTGGCCCTGATTAACCCAATTTATAATCCTCACTAGTCATGTAGTCTGTACACAAAGTTTCATCTTTCTAGGCCTTATGGTTCCAGAGAAGACTATGAAATAAGTAATTAGGGGCCACATGGCCACCAAAGCTACAATTAATAATCCTCCCTAGTCAAAGAGTCTACACTAAAGTTTCAGCTCTCTAGGCATTATGCTTCTGGAGAAGAAGATGAAAATATCTCCAGAACCCTAAGGCCTAGAAAGCTGAAACTTGGTGTACAGACTCCTTGACTAGTGAGGATTAATAATTGTAGAATTTGTGACCCAGTGGCCTCTACTAAGGGGGGAACCCCCTCTGGCCACCCCCTAAAGCAATATCAAATGTAAAACCTGATCAGCCAATGGCTCTATTTTCCCTTGTTTATCAAGTTACACTCTGTATTGTTCTTTATGTTGTTCTGATACATGAAAACATGTAGAAAAGTAAAAAAAGAAGGGATAAAAGAATATGGGCTAACATTTTCCAACCGTAAACAATCCTAAGTCCCGTTAATTTTGACTTGGTGTTACTGAAGAATGTGTGAATTATTTTTGAACCAGTCTTTTCTGAGTTTCAAGATTTAGATGTTTAAACGCCACTCCATACGATCATGTCCGTTACAGCCACCAAAACAGGGGCGATAACTGACGTTCATGGTCGAACGTTGTTGTTTTTCAACGTTTCAGTTATGAATATGAGAAATTGAGACATACCGTAAAAATCTAAATATTTTATTTTGCAAATAATAGTATTTGTTTTTTGTAAGATAATTTCATATCTAAATGAGCTATATGTACACTAAATAAATTGAGCTGTAATCAGATAAACAGTTTTTAAGTTTTTTAATATTGTCATCTAAATATCTAGGGCAGTTTGTTGAGAATACTGGTTTGTTGAGTTAAAGTTAAAGACTCAACTTGGTAAATCGTATATACGAATTTGCTGAAACTAACATTTTTGATGGCATGAATGTCATTGTGAAGACAGTTTTAACGTGGTGACGTCATTACGACAAACGCCCCCTTATTGAAAATCTACAGCACTTCTATAATTGCTGTTTGAATAGAAGTTAGGTTCTAATTTGTAACGTTCATATCATATCAAAATATCAACCCAAGGACCGCAGGATAGATGGCTGATATACATTATGAAAAATTAAATTTTGTAACCTTTATTACCATTTAACCATACAATGTTTTCTTCAGCCAACGCCGTCAGTTTTGAACTCAATTTATGTGTGTTAAATAATAATGAATCCCAAAAAAATGTTATCTCCTAATTCATCCCGACCAATCTTGAATTCATTAAGAATTACTGGCTGTTTGCTGAAAACCAAATTGCCCAGAAAGTTTTCTTATCCAGGATAACTGTTTGAAGTTAATAACAAACACTTGTGTGCAAATTGAGTTTGATACTAATTACAGATAATTGTAATAAAGGTTATCATGTAAGGATCACAATATATTGTTGATGACCCATCTGACTCAGCGAGGAACCCCATCGTCCCCCATCTTATTGACTGACTGCAGAGCTGTTGGGCTGATTCTGTACAGGGTCCTGAGAGGCCAGAGCAGAGTGTGAGGCACACGGGGCTGCACCAGGTCCACGGAGCAGGAGGCGAGCACCCCGTCCACAACCATGTTCCCCTCGAGAGTGATTGGTGCAAGCAGTCCCCTGTCCTCCTTCTGGCAGATATGGTGTCCTTTTTCTTGCTCAAAAGCCCTTGTGGGTTCATTGTACACAAGAATGTTGTCTGTCAAGGTTTACAATATATTGTTGATGACCCATCTGGCCCAGCGAGGAACCCCATCGTCCCCCATCTTGTTGACTGACTGCAGAGCTGTTGGGCTGATTCTGTACAGGGTCCTGAGAGGCCAGAGTAGAGTGTGAGATACACGGGGCTGCACCAGGTCCACGTAGCAGGAAGCGAGCACACCGTCCACAACTATGTTCCCCTCCAGAGTGATCGGTGCAAACAGACCCTTGTCTTCCTTCTGGCAGATCTGGCGTACTTCTTCCTGTTTGTAGGACCTTGAGACTTCATTGTACACAAGTAGCTTATCTCCAACGATAACATTCCGAGCAGGTTTGGTGAGCATCTTCCCCTTGTTGGCTACATAGACGTGATGTCCTTGACTCACTATTACAGTTTTTGATGTTGTTGCTATACATAGAAACGTGTTGGCTTCCTCGGAACTAGAATGTCCAAACATGAAGATCTGAGTCCATATGAGACATCCGTTTCTGGAGGAAAGAACTTTTTGTCCTTCTTTCAGATCAGCCATGGTTGAAGTTTTCCATCCTTTAGTGATTACTATAGAACTACCGGGAAAACACTCCTCTCCCTCAACATACGTTGCTAGAAATCGTTGGCCATTGTTGTTCCTGATCATAATATCAATCTGTTCAAGGATCCTGGTTGATTCAGGTTCTAAGTTCTCTGCAGTATTTTCTACTATGATACATCTACTATCACAGCTTTTGATACAATCAACGAGAGGGCCCTTTCCATTTTTCAAAATGTACGTCTTAAAATCTGTATTTTGGTTTGTTTCTGTTTTCATTTCATAATCAAAATGATTTCCATTAGTAAATACGAATAAAGCATATTGCTTTAGCCTTTGTCCAAAAGCCTTCTCAATAAGTGAAATTGTATCTTTTTCTTCATCTGTATATCTTAATGGATATTTAATGACTATCACGAACGCATCAACACCTTCAGGAAAGAATTCCAAAGCCTTTTTCAATTGGGTTATTGATTGTGGTTTTTGTTTTGGGTCCATCATGCCTGGAGTATCAACAACGTACACATCGCGCCCAGATATTTTGCTATGCTCCATAGACGACTTTTCTGTGACTGCCTCAAAACAAGACTTTGACTTAAACTTACGGCGATCCTGAAGGATTGTGTTTCCTAAAGCACTTTTTCCATGACCCGTTTTCCCAAGCAGAACTATTCTAAGTGGCTGTCCAATCGGATGATTTTCTGCCTGCGGACAGAAGATTTCACTTAGGACACCATTGTATAACAAGATGTGTTTGTGAAACACGAATGCCCCCGGATGCATGCTGTGTCAAGGTCAAGGTCACAAGGTCAAATGTCATGGTGTCATCTGAAAGGTCTCATCACAAGGGATCCATATGTCAAGTATCAAAGAGCTAGCTCTGATCAATCAAAAGTTATGACCAAGGTTAAAGTTTTTGTGGACAAACGGACAGACGGACGGAAAAGGTCAAATATCATGTCGTCATCTGAAAGGTCTCATCACAAGGGATACACATGTCAAGTATCAAAGACCTAGCACTGACAGTATAGAAACTATAGCCAAGGTTAAAGTTTTCGGAAAAGGCTCGCTGTGTCACGGTCAAGGTCACAAGGTCAAATGTCATGGTGTCATCTGAAAGGTCTCATCACAAGGGATCCATATGTCAAGTATCAAAGAGCTAGCTCTGACCAATCAAAAGTTATGACCAAGGTTAAAGTTTAAAATGCTCGCTGTGTCAAGGTCAAGGTCACAAGGTCAAATGTCACCGTGTCATCTGAAAGGTCTCATCACAAGGGATCCATATGTCAAGTATCAAAGAGCGAGCTCTGACCAATCAAAAGTTATGACCAAGGTTAAAGTTTTTGTGGACAAACGGACAGACGGACGGACGGACGGAAAAGGTCAAATATCATGGTGTCATCTGAAAGGTCTCATCACAAGGGATACACATGTCAAGTATCAAAGACCTAGCACTGACAGTATAGAAACTATAGCCAAGGTTAAAGTTTTCGGAAAAGCCTCGCTATGTCAAGGTCAAGGTCACAAGGTCAAATGTCATGGTGTCATCTGAAAGGTCTCATCACAAGGGATCGATATGTCAAGTATCAAAGACCTAGCTCTGACCAATCAAAAGTTATGACCAAGGTTAAAGTTTTTGTGGACAAACGGACAGACGGACAGACAGACAGACGGACAGACAGACAGACGGACGGACGGACAGACGGACAGGTGAAAAACAATATACCCCCGGAATCTCCGATTCGGGGGCATAAAAAGAAAGGATTTTTTAAAAAAATTGTCAAGCGCACATTTGTGAGGTGTTGTAGCATGAATCATTTTACCAAATGAAAACGGAAATGCAAGTTTTAAAGTTCCCATTATGGTCATGGGAAATACATTTTTGAGTTTAATTTAATTTGTTGACAGACCTTCCTTGCACCCTTTCATGATTTGCATACATCATTCAATCTAGATGAGTTATTTAACCAAATTAAAAACTACATTTTAGTCACACGTCGGCCAAAATACTTAGTATAGGAAATCAAACTCAACTGTTGCATTCAATACAAATGAAGAGCGTAAACAATTGAGAGACGCACATGGAATAATGGAAGGTCAAAATGTATTGTCATTTCGTTAATTCTTTTTGTATCATCAGTTTATAAAAATCATGTACATGTACATGCACATCTTAGTTTCAATAGCAAAGAAGATTTACTTAATAACATTTAATTGTGACAGAATTGAAAGAAAAGCTTTTTTTTATAAATTGATAATTATAATTTCTGGTTTATATATACACTGCAGCAAAGTGTCTTCTCAAAATAATCTTTCAATTTTAGGAATACTAAAGAATACTAATACAGACCAGTCTAATATTGAATTTCAATACTGTCAACACTCAGTTTACTAGAGTTACTAGAAATAATATAAACTATAACTAGTTCAATTACAGATTTAGAACGATATATGCTAATTAGATTTACCTAAATAAAATAAGTCTGCCTCAAAACTTACGAATAGCCTGAATTTTTTTATCATATTCTGTACCTCCTTTCTTTCCAGAAACGTTTCACAAAACGTTCATAAATACTAGAGAAAAAATTTTTGTTTTAGGGGGACCACCTGACTCTTAACTTTGTCTTGCCTTTACAAAGGTTTGCAATTTTGGTTGAATCAAATCACAAAGCAGTCAATAATATCAACTGACCTAAACTATAAAATTGTTCTGCAATGACATATTTGACACAAACACCAATAAGGTAATAAAAATGATATTAAGACAAATTAAAGGTCATCAAACAAATCATTTTCGAATTGTTTTTCTTTGTGAATGGTGAGTGGTTCAGTAGAGAACCAATACAGTTATAAGTATAAAGTCGCGCTGATTCTAGACATCTTTTGTGCATGCACAGTCTTTGTTTACCATATTCTTTTCAATAAATTCCTACAAAACATTCATATCAAAGGCACCACATGGTCAGATTACTGTTAATGGATGAAATAATGATCGCAGACAGAGTCCATACCTGTGCTTACCGGGGAGCGTTAAGCAAGACGTTTGGCACAGGTATTTACAGTGAAGTGAAGTGAAGTTCAGGTAAATTTTGATTCAGTAATGTTTTAGTATTGAATATGGGACATGGTTATTTTGTATTGTCTCCTCTCAGTTGACAGAATAGGATTATCTTTCAAACTTTTGTCAGCCAGTAGTATTGTTGATATATCTTCTGTGAGGTTCCTCTTTATTAGTTTCAATTGTGTCAATTACAGTTTTGTTGGATTGTCAAATTATCATATTCAGCTGGTGTTTGAGCCATATCTCAGTACTTCCAAGGTTAGATGGCATTAGGGGGGATAACTTTGTATCACTTTGTCAGTTGAATAGCTGGTAGTTTCATGGTATATTTCATGTAGTTAAAGAGAGGTAATTCAAAGTTATTGTATAGGTATAGTTATCTATTCTGGGTGAACATGTGATGTTTGGTGAAGTTCAAAGATCAGTTTTTAAATTGTGTCAAGAACACTGGCCAATAAGACCTCATTAACATTTTATACTTAATTTTAACTTTTAAATGTTTTTAACTCTCAATTATCACTCCTAGTGCCGGGCGAATGTAGGTCATCTTTGGCCCAAACTTTGTCCTTAATTTCACCTACCTTCCTACTATAGTTATATTCCTGAATTGATTGATGCTGTCAGGGAATATAGCTAGGATATTGTAACAGTTCTTTAGGTATGATACATTTATACCTATATATGTGCATTGATGGTAAATGTTTGAAATGATATATGAATAAGTATTTCAGCAATTGTCATAGTAGTATAGCAGTTGAATTTATAGTTCATTCAAAGTTTATGTTATCAGTTGTAATGTTGCAGATCATATGAAGTGTGTCAACTGTGTAATAAGTAAAGAAACACCTTTATGATAAAGAACATTTTTAGTGTCATTCAGCATTGTCACAAAGATGTGCGTCTGGCGCTTGAGCAGTTAATGATTGCCTCAAATAAATTTCGAAAGTTTCTAACTATAATATTTGTCATTATTTTGGCTTTAGATGAACCATGTGAGATTGGACTTGTGGCGAGCTTCAGGTACCCAACTCTGAGAGCAAACCACTTACATATTTCTTGGTGGCTTGTCAGGGATGCTCATTTGATGGACTACCGGGTATCCATGGAAGGTTGCTTCGCTTTCAAGTTCCAATACCAGTGAAGGAATAATCAGGTCTAATTGAGGATTTGGGGTAATTGACATTCTTCAAGATGGCAGAGGAACTAGATTTAAAGTTTGGGCTGCAAGTTGTAGGTCAAGTCTTGGTGTCGTCTTCAGAGAAGCTGGAAGAAGTAATGAAAGCACTTGATCCAAAAATTGATCTTTCAAAGAATACAAGGTTCGAGGCAAAAAGCTAGTCCAGTCTATTCTGGAGGCACACACCAGGACGGAAGATAAAGGATGGGCAGCATTTCGGAAACTGAATGACATTTTGAAGAAAAGTCAACAAGATGTTTCCCAAAAGACCTCAAGTACAAATGAAGAAAGTCATAAGGGCCAAAAAGAACTCAAGAAGAAAGCATTATTGTTCCGTCTGGAGAAAAGAATTTAAAGTTTCTGGAGAGATCGGTGAAGATCAGTGTATTTCATTCAGTAGTCTTGTGCATCAGACTGAAGGTGCTGTGGACAAGGGATACTCAGAGCAGGAGATAATTGAAGAAGTGCTGCGATCCATTTGTTGTACATCCAAGCTGAGAGGGTACCTTGAAGGAAGGAGAGACTTGACATTGCCCAAACTACCTAGTGTCTTGCACTCATACTATCGTCAAAAGACCCAAACAGAACTTTATACAGAACTCCTGTAATCTAGTTCAAAATCCAAAGGAGGATCCAAGCGACTTTCTGATGAGAGCATTGGATCTAAAGCAGACTCTGATCTTCACCTCAAGGGGAGACAAGAACAAACTTGGTTACAACGAGGAACTCGTCCAGTCCATGTTTCGTCACAGTATCTTAACTGGTCTCATAAGTGATACTGTCAGGAATGAAATAAAGGAATACAAACCCACACTCAGAGACGAGGAACATATTGAGAGAATGAACAAGGTTGTAATAGAAGACACGGAGCAAGCAAACAAGGTCAAGCCCAAGTCAAAGGTTGAAGCTGTGGGAGCCAAACCTGATAAACTTGATGCCCTTCAAAAAGATATTTCCTCTCTAAAGAAAAAGCTTTCAGAGGTCGAGGAACAAAGACAGATGACATTGGCCCCACAACCTCCAAACAGACAGTATAAGCCAGGCTGTCCCGAGTGCAGGACTCGGGGAACAGGGAGGCCATGTCGTCACTGCTGGCGCTGCGGCAGTAAGGAACACTATAAGGCTGGTTGTAGAATGAGCAATCGTCAAGAAAATCGTGAAGCAGAGACAACCAACATACCTCCAGACAGAAACCTGCTTGTGTGAAAAAGATATCATCAGTTCCCAAAAGGCTTCAGCACAACCTTTTTAAACTGGTAGGGAATGTAAGTTATCTGTCTACTTGATGGAATCCCTACTGAAGCTCTCTGGGACACTGGCGCGCAAGTATCTCTCATACACAAGTTGGCTTGCAGATAATGCTCCTGAAAAGAAGATCCGACCAATCACTGACCTCTTAGATTATGAACTGTCAGTGCAGTGTCCACTGGGGGACATTCTCTACAAGGGATTGGTGGATATCAGATTCAAACTCAAATCTGGAAATGACAGTGACTTAAAGTTGACTGTGCCATTCCTAGTAAGTGATGAAAAAGAGTTTGAAACACCCACCGTTAGCTACAATGTTATAGACCACTATCAAGCTCAAGTTGGATCCCAGATGGCACAGGCAAACCTCAAAAGCTATATGAAAGTCGTCTCAATGAAGAAGATAAAGGCAGTATTCAACTTGATCACGACAGGAGCAGATGTAGGAACTGTGGTCACCTGAGAGCTTTCCCAAACTATCACGAAAGAAAAGCTGATGACAGTATCATGTTTCAGGCAGGCAAGTCCAAATGAAGATCAACATGCATAGTTTGTCACAGAAGTAGAACCTGAATGGACAGAAAATCTTGTTGTCAGAGACTCACTTATCAAGCTTAAACGGGGCTCAGTCTGCAAGATGGACCTCTTTATTTAAAATCCAAGTGAACGGGATGTGACATTGCCAAAGCAGACAAGGTTAGGTACGGTTGAGCAAATGAAATATGTCCTTCATGACCAAGGCGATCCGACAGTAACAGAGAAATTTGTTGCCAAGGATGCCCAGTGGCTACCTCCAGTTGACCTTGAAGGGACCCATCTATCAAAGGATCAGAAAGACAGGGTTGGTAAGTTGCTAACTGAGGAATGCAGTGCCTTTGCTAAGACAATGTGATAGGAGATAGGAGCAGCAACCGAATTGCAACTGGATATCAAGTTAACAGACAACACCCCCGTGAAAAGAAACTATCTTTCAATTCCTCGTCCCTTGTAAGAAGAAGTAAAAAACTACATCGAGGACTTGCTAAGATAGTGGATCAACAGAAGTGACTTATACAATTCAAGCCCAGTGGTTTGCATCCTGAGTGAGATGGTAGCTTGCGGCTTTGCATTGCTTACAGAGAACTCAACAAGAAATCTGTTCAATCCAGAATGCTGATTCCCAGAATTCAAGAAGCATTAGATTCACTTTGGGAGGAGAAATGGTTCTCAACTCTCGATCAAGGAAAAACGTACCACCAGGGGTATGTCAAGGCAGAAAGCTGGCACTTGACAGTGTTCACAACACCTTGAGGTCTCTATGAATGGAAACGGATACCATTTGGTCTCACTGGAGCACCAGGAATGTTTCAGGCCTTCAATGAATCTACACTGGAAGACTTACGAGACACCTGCTGCCTACCATATCTGAATGACATTCTGGTGTACAGTGAATCCTTTGATGACCATCTCAAATACCTTCGAAAGGTACTCAAGAAACTACAATGAAGGGGATGAAACGTAAAGCTGCAAAATGTGAACTTTTCAGAAATGAAGTTTGATACTTAGTCACCTTGTATCAGAGGAAGGTTATCTAATGAATCCGGCAGATGTGTAAGCTTTGACCTTTTTGCTGAACAGAAAGTAGAGTATATTGGCGATCGGCGAAAACTTTTGGGGTTCATAGGATATTACAGAAAATATCTCAGAGACTTCTCAAGAAGGACAATGCCACTTTTTGACGTGTTAAAGTTGTCAGAAGTTACAAATGGGAACAAATCGAAGAAAAGGAACAAGGCTGGCAAGCGTCTCAGTCAAGCACCTGCAAACAAGAGAGTGAACTTGAAACAATGTCACCAAGAAATCCTTAAGGAACTGATTCATGAACTTTGTGCAACCCCAGTGATGACATACCCCAACTACCAGGAACCATTCATCCTCCACACAGATGCATCCCTGGATGGTTTGGGTGCTGTGCTGTATCAGCAAAGAAAAGATGGAAGTCTTGGTGTGGTGGCTTATGGTTGACATACTTAGGGACTACTTGTATTATGCCAGAGGGTTCGATGTCTACACGGACAACAATCGCCTTACCTACCCTTACCCTTACTGACGATAGCTAAACAGGACGGGATAGTCATTGGTGGTTGACTGACTTAGCAGACTTCTCCTTCAACATAACCTACAAGCCAGGGAAAAACAACAGATGCAGATGGACTGTCTCAGATGCCAAGAGAGATAACCCAATACATTGAAGACTGTACAGCTGACATCACTCCAGCAAGAATAAAGGTCATCACAAACTCAGTCGCACCAACAAAGTATAGAAAGGGTGTGATCCGCAGTCTGAATATTGACATGGGACATTTAGGATCATGTTCTATTGCTAATTAGAGATCGGTTCGACTGGCCCAAGATGGCAGAGGAAGTAGAACAATACATTTCGAAGGAATGCAGCTGCATTGTAGATAAAGCATCTTTCAAGCCTATCAGAGCGCCAATGCAGTCGATACAGACTTCAGAACCCTTGAACCCGTCGGAGTTGCTTTCTAACAACTGGAAAGAACTGTAGGGGGTTAAGAGTTTGTGCTGGTGTTAGAAGATCACTTTACAAGATTTGCACAGGCGTATTTGACAAGAGACAGGTCTGCTAAAACAGCGGCAGAGAAGATCTTCAACAAGTTCATCAAACGGTTTGTTTTTCCAGATACATTTCATCATGACTATGGAGGAGAATTTGAGAACAAGTTGTTTTCTCACGTGCAGAAACTGTCGAACATTACCCCTTCAAGAACGACCCCATAACACCCACAAGGTATTGGACAAGTCGAGAGGTTTAATGAAACATTGATCGGCATGTTGCAAACACTGTCAAGGGAAGAGAAGAGAAACTGGAAAGGCCACCTGAACAAAGGAGTACACACATACAATTGTATAAAAAAAACCAACTGGTTACTCTCCCTTCTACTTAATCCAAGTCCAAGATTACTTGTCGATCTTATGAGATACAAAAAGTGATATTCCTAACTATCACTTGGAAAACAAAATCTATGTTGTGAAGAAGAAGATGGATAACTCCCCTGTGTACATGTACGAAGTACAACCACTTGTGGGTGGATCCAAAAGGGTTCTGCATAGAAACTTGTTACTCCAGTGTGATTCAGTGTTTCATCTTCCTAAAAACGAACAGAAGAAAAGAACACCCAGAAAGTCAAATCCCAAGCTGACAATAGAACCTGAAGTGATGCAGGAGAATTCGATTTGAGATTCTGCGGATGAATATTTAGGTGATGTGTTTTGTGTTCCGCAGTATCCGCGTGAGGCTACCGATGAGAATCTGGCAACACCTGTTGTACCAGATCATGATAATGTGATCAGTGTTGTGTCTCATGGTGAAGATAGTGGAAGTGAGATAAGTGTGAATCATGATGAGGGTATCAGTAATCCATCTTTGGGTGATGTTAGCGGTAGTGATCAGGCCAGTGTTGTCGATACCTCAGTGCAGGAGTTTCCACAACCGGAGAGAGTTCAGCATAGTGGTCGTGTAGTGAGATGAACCATGTGAGATTTGACATGTGGGTAGTGCCAGGTACCCAACTCTGAGAGCAAACCACTTACACAAGGACGTTATTTCATATACACCCTAAGACACGAGCTGTTGGGAGTTTGCTAAGATTAAAATCAAGTGAAGGCATCGGTAAATGATAACATTTTCAGGCAGTGGCAAGCATTATTGCAATGATATATTCGTTGTGTTATCTACAATACACTAATTAGACAATAACTTACAAGTGACAGGGAATGACAGAATATCTTTTCCGAGTTAAATTAAATCCGTAATTCTCGATTCTAGGCGAGTGAATTTCACCATTGATATAACGAGGGAAAGATAGTCTGTCATTCCCCATAGGGAATTGGTTATTCTTGTTTATACAATGTATCACCCATACAGTTTTTTAAAAATAAAAACTACCATTCTCTAACAAAAAGTTTTGTCTATAAAGGATTTCACAAGGAGTCAATCTCCAAATTCATAAGCGTTTGCCGCTGCTTTCTTCCGATATGCCTACGCATGACTAAATATCCCTTGCGAAGTGTTATACAAACTAAACTGTAATGTAATGAGTGTTAAAGGTTTTGTTTTTCCTTTTTTCTATCCGTCTTTTCAACTTTTGTATTGATTTGAAGTGACTGGCGACTGGTAACAAAATACAAATCGCCGCAACCTGAAATTTGTCGTAACCACTGTGACGTTACAGACACTCTACATCAAGGTTATCTGTAGATCGATAATTTTTATACTTTCGGACAATTTAAAAGACTCATCAAACATCATTTGCATCGGCACATGTGAACATTGGTAGATAGTAACAACATGGAATAAAATGAACTTGTTTATATTTAGAATCAGTTTTAAGTCTTAATACGATAAAAATAAAATTGTTTTTGCTGTATTGGTCTTGTCCAAAATGTTTACATTTTGTCTGTATTGTGAAAACAGTTTGAAATAAATTCAGGAACTATGGCGTTTCAACTTGGGTTTCACATGGTTATGTGGTCTGACTGTAGGTGTTTTATCACAGCGGCCGGATCCATTAATAGCATGTCCCCTAATACGTCACACATTTGTTCTTTCCAAGTCAAAATACACAAATTTAGGGATATTGTGCTTTTAATGCGATGTTTACTGTCAATATTTATTTTAGATATTTTATTCACTATTTCAATCAAAATTGATAACTTTCTTTTGCCGAGGGGTTTAGAGTTTTGGACAATACATATATAGAACATTATTCTAGTGCATTTTTACGTTTGTATTGAACGAGTAGATGTCACTAACACAAGAAAAAAAATATGGTTTTACAAGAGCGTAAAACTATCGTAAACCTGAGATCAACAAGGGATAAACAAGCTTGTAAACCTGAGATAAACAAAGTTTTAATTTCGTTTACCTGATAAAAACTTTGTTTACCTGGGGTAAACAAAATTAAAACTTTGGTTACCTCGGGTAAACAAAATTTTAACTTTGGTTACCTCGGTAAACAAAATTAAAACTTTGTTTATCTCAGTTCAATACATATATTTTTTACCATTGTAACTGTCGTAAGTAATTAATGTTACTCGCTCATTATAGATTATTCAACACATGGATGAATATCATCCAAAGGAGAGTGTTTTAAGCTGAGTAATGAAATTTATTTCACTTACACATCAGGTGGAGTCATTGGACATGTTTCCTTTACCACTTCGATATGATGATTTAATAAGATGTTTTATACCGAAGTGTGAGTTTGTACACCATTTAAGCTTCATTGAACAACACTTATTAGCGCTTTGTTACCCTATAAACAATTGCTTACTTAAAATAATAATTCTCAATTATTTAAGAAAATTTGTTGCAATGGCCATTTTTAATTTTAAAAAAGCAGGTACATCCAAACTATCTGAGCATAAGAACATGTTACTTGCAAAATGGTTTGCTGTTCCGATATATTAAATTCTGAACCCGTCACGGAACACGGAAAAACTCTGTTGTTAATGTCTAGCAAACGTTTCACAAGGGCCTTTATTTTTCAAAGATACTTTATGTAAGTAACCCCTTGTGTATGGAAATTCATATATTTCAATATAGAATGTATTTATATTTAGAAACATATCAAATCTAGGTTTCTTCTTTTCTCTATTTTTTCTACCACTTCCAAGTAAAACAGATCTAAGATATTGTTTTAATTTATATGATATAAAAGCCATATCATTATATTTTAGCTTTTTGTCAAACGTCTACGATTGTGACACATAAAAGATATGCTGAATAAAAATAGATTGAGCTTGATGTTCAACAGGAACAGTGAATCTAGCGTTTAAGTTGAAAGAGAAAGTAAACTTTATATGAACGTTGTGATTGTCCATTTGGTGAATAAGAATATGATAACGAGGATATTCTGATTTACTATTTTGCAAGTTTGATCAATTACTTCAACTGAACAGACGCTGCCCTGGGCTTTAAAAGTTTTTAAATGGTAAAAACTCAAAGTTATTGATAAACTATCGCACAGTTAGAGAACATAAAACAAAGATTTGTCAAAATATCTAACGGTCTAACGATATGTGATGAGTCGATTAACTTTTGATTATCGGTAAGACCAATGTGTATATTTTGTTAATTCAAGCTCGTCACTGAAGTAGATTGAGAATAACATTGCTTCTTTATAGCAGACTGAACAAGTGGTGTGTAACATCCTTTGATGTGTAATAAATCATGTATGTGATTATGTAAGATCTGTATAATCGTTTCCTATTCTGAGGACAGCTGTGCTTTATTGCTCTGGGTGGTTGATTCATTACATAACACGATTGTTGACAAGAAAATACCGGTGTGTTTATTCATGAAATTTTAATTTACTCTCATCAAGGTGCTAAAGGATATCAAGGTCTGAAGTATAATGTCAATTATTTTTAACAAGTTATTATCTCTTTCAATTAGATTTATAATTTAATAGAGACGTTCATAAAACAATATCAGTTTCGTATCATGTGTGAAACATTTATTAATGAATAAGTTTGGTAATGTTTACAAAACCATTATCCACAATGTAGACGCTTTTGTTCTATCCATTAATATTTTGTTATGTTATATCATGTTTGTCTCATACATTGGTTGGAATATCATAAAGTCCTCATCTGTTTATTTGTCGATCAAGCAAAATGTCAAGATAATTTTTATTGGATGATTTCAAAAGTGAATCTCTTTTATTAAAAATTGTTCCTATTGTGGTATGGTATCAATGACGAATCATGTCCGTTGCTCATGCAACTTATGCTTGGAATTTGACATTGCGGCCACAGAATTATTACTCCTAAGACTGACAGATTAAAAAGGGACGGGGCCTAAATGTGAAAATTACCCCAAAAACATGTTAGCTTGTTATTTTGTTCTTGGACGACGATTAAAGAGATAAGTAGATGCTTCGCATATAGAGAAATCATGAACCACTTATGAACCCATGCCGATTAGCGAACCCAAACCTCTTGCCAGCGACGAGAAGCTTGGTTCGCTAGGGAGGCTAATTAGCCAGGTTAGATTCCGATGAGACTCATTTTTAATTTGAACGCTGTCCCGCTATCAAGGTAATAAAAGTCTGTAAACAAGGTAGAGTAGAATTTTTTTATATTTGGAAATTTTTCAACATCCATAACCTTATGTAAAACTCTGTTCGTTACATATGTGACAGGGTGAGGTCTACTACTTCCTACTGGCTTCGGCTGGAGGGATATCTCTTTGGCCGAACAGGTAGAGCGTAGGACTCTCAACCCGGAGGTCCCGGTTTCGAATCCCGCGTGGACATGAAATATTGGATTTTCTTTCCTGCTACAATTGGCGCCCAACGTGGGGCGAGACTATTCCTTAATGTCACATCACCTTTAAGTCCTTCATAAATCATTCATCCTTCATGGGCATATCTCCCAAATGCTTGACTCGAGGACGAGTCACTTCGTGGAAGGGGTGAATGTGACAGGGTGAGGTCTACTACTTTCTTCTGGCTTCGGCTGGAGGGATATCTCTTTGGCCGAACAGGTAGAGCGTAGGACTCTCAACCCGGAGGTCCCGGTTTCGAATCCCGCGTGGACATGAAATATTGGATTTTCTTTCCTGCTACAATTGGCGCCCAACGTGGGGCGAGACTATTCCTTAATGTCACATCACCTTTAAGTCCTTCATAAATCATTCATCCTTCATGGGCATATCTCCCAAATGCTTGACTCGAGGACGAGTCACTTCGTGGAAGGGGTGAATGTGACAGGGTGAGGTCTACTACTTTCTTCTGGCTTCGGCTGGAGGGATATCTCTTTGGCCGAACAGGTAGAGCGTAGGACTCTCAACCCGGAGGTCCCCGGTTCGAATCTCGCGTGGACATGAAATATTGGATTTTCTTTCCTGCTACAATTGGTGCCCAACGTCGACCGGGACTATTCCTTCATGTCACATCGCCTTAAAAGTCCTTAATAGGTTTGTAAATCCTAAGTGGTATGTAAATCCTTCATAGGGATATCTCTTTGGCCGAACAGGTAGAGCGTAGGACTCTCAACCCGGAAGTCCCGGGTTCGAATCCCGCGTGGACATGAAATATTGGATTTTCTATCCTGCTACAATTGGCGCCCAACGTGGGGCCTCGCGAATGTTTGACTCGAGGATGAGTCACTTTGTGGAGGGGGTGAATGTGACAGGGTGAGGTCTACTACTTCCTACTGGCTTCGGCTGGAGGGATATCTCTTTGGCCGAACAGGTAGAGCGTAGGACTCTCAACTCGGAGGTCCCGGGTTCGATTCCCGCGTGGATATGAACATATTGGATTTTCTTTCCTGCTACAATTGGCGCCCAACGTCGGCCGGGACTATTCCTTAATGTCACATCACCTTTAAGTCCTTCATAAATCATTCATCCTTCATGGGCATATCTCCCGAATGCTTGACTCGAGGACGAGTCACTTCATGGAGGGGGTGAATGTGACAGGGTGAGGTCTACTACTTCCTACTGGCTTCGGCTGGAGGGATAACTCTTTGGCCGAACAGGTAGAGCGTAGCCCGGGTTCGAATCCAGCGTGGACATGAAATATTGGATTTTCTTTCCTGCTACACATATTTTGCTTATATGTTAAACTAAAGCCTGTAGTTTCTTCTATGAGTTTACGCTAGTATGTATTTAGCTTGAAATACCTGTATATTCGTAATGATTATTTTGTAACAGCTGCCGACGCTATGTTATGTTCATGTTTGACTTTATGTAAGTTTAAAAGTTTTATGCAGATCAGCCGCCATTGAGGTTTAGAGAAACGATTTGGACTGCTATTCAGATCATATAAAGTTCTGAAAGTTCACATAACCACAAACATATTTCACTATTTTCTTTGGAATATTGAAAACCTGATTACAATATTGTATAGTGCGTTAAAGGTCGCTACTCAAATATGTTTAGTTTGGTAATGAAAGCAGTTTTTTGAAAGCCACTTTTGATGGGCCGCTTAGACCTATCTGACAACAAACAAGTGAATGCATGACTGGTCACGCCCCCATTTTGTGACGTCATAAACAGAATCGGCCTAGTTATCTATACATCTATAGTAACAATACCACAGGAAATAAACCTAATAATTAACGATTTTCAGAAAATATTTTCCAGTCAGTTAGATGAATAATTTGACGACGTAACATTACTAAGCATTTGGTGTAAAAACGATATCGAGATCAATGGTAATTAAACAATTATTTAGGCGGTATTTAATTATGCGTTACTCTGTATAATCTGTTTATTACGTCACACCCGCGCGAGTTTTATGGCCCCTTACCCAGGTGGGTTTTTCACAGCCGATAATTACGCTGTCTAATGAAAGGCTAATAAAAGATGTTTATTGGACAAATTAACAAAAAAATAAGTCCATCTTTAATTATTTGTTTAAACCTTTGAACGAAAATCGAGAAGTGGTAAGGTAGAGGTTAGTTGATGTTGAAGTTCATTCCTTTCAACTTGAATTAAATTTCAAAATATGTAAGCCCAATATCCTTTAAAGGGTGTAAACGTTTGCTGGTGACCTGATGATAAGATTATCAACATCAGTCTTAATTCCATATATTCAATAATGAGTACGATTAATCATATCATTCCGAATCGTGTTGTGGATATGTACAGACAGTTATATAGTTTACAAACGCGTTCAAATGTTATATCAAGACATCAAACTCCTGTCGTAAACTAACTCTTGCAAAATGCATGAAATCAAGTTCCCTCGTATGTGATAAAATCAGCTTAGTTCAGTTTAAATAAAGGCTAGAATGATATTTAGATTTTCCTTATTGTCATGTATGTCTATAAAGATTACACAAACTCATAAAGTTTGAAAAACTACAAAGTACTAATGTGCATTAAAATTAACATACCTGTTTTATTATGAAAAGATAAATGACTGTGTTGTCCACATCGCAATTATTATGTGTAATGCATGTGTTTTTATACTTTTTGAATACCCATAAAACGTTTCAGATAGATAAACATTGATTGAAAAGAATTAAGCTAAATAAATTCTGTTACGGGATAGATAGTTGAGCCTAGTCAGTCACGGCTGACCGCACAACCGCTACAATTTACTTGACCACGGCGTTCTGCTTCAGTGAACAACACTTAATGAGCTGACCTTCTGTTAAGTTAATGCATATGTATATTGGTTAAAGTGCAGAACTCTTACATCAAAGTTTGCTAATTGACAACCGCAAATACACAAAAGTCCCGTCAATACCTTGACTCGTGATTTCAATCGATATTGAAGGTAATAAAACAGGTTGGCGGAGCTTGAACGATTGGAAGGAACTCATAGTTATATACAACATGCTTGACATTAAACACAAACATCTCTCTGCAATATTGTTTTTGAAATCATGATTAATTAAAATATCTTATAAATGAAATAAATAAATAAATCAATTGGCAAATGTGTAAATGGTATTTTAAAGTGTTTGTTTTCTTATTATTAATTAACAATACACAGTCATTAAACAATTTCGTTATCTGGTTATACATGTGTTGTATTAATAGTGTGTTCTCATTAGTTATACAGTAACTAATGAAGAAATTTAACTGGGATGGGCAAGAGAACACTTTACAAATCATCTGTACATATTTTACCCCAGAAACATTTTGACAATGACAAATTGAATATTCTATAGATCATATTCCCTCTAGCATTTCTATGTCTGAATATACCTAACCTCACAGACAAACATACACGGCAAATCAGACATATCTGCATACAACCAGAGACGCTATATACATAAATACTTTATATAATGTCTCTGATACAACAATCAAAGAATTTATATTAAAAAAACAGAGATACTTTTCATTAGACAGCTACACACTTTGACAAGTACCAATACAAGAACTAAGAGCATATAACAGTGGCAAATATCTCACAAGTATGCTTACAATAGCCCGATTTTGATGTCAAATCAATTACTGAATATATGTTTACTACAAGCATAGCTATAATGATAATAATACTGAATTTATAAAGCGCCTAATATCCACCATCAGCATATCCAGTGCCAGTGGCGTTCAGGAACATTTCCGTGACCATTTTATCTTTGATTCACCTCTTCATAAAACATGCGTTCAGTGTAAATAAGAACCTAAGGTTTCTGGATTGAATATATGTTTGTGATGGATAACAATTAAACTATAATGTAGCAAATAATAACCCGGTCTATTTTAGCGATACACTTTGCAGGCTTAATATGTTCTGACCAACATATATGATACTTACAACACACTCCTGCTAGGTTTCTTGTATAAAAACTAATTCATTTCAAAATAATTAGATATTAATAGGGGAAATGATAATACAGACAGGGTTCAACACAATTAACATCGAGTTGGTCCTCGGTAGCTAAAGTGGTAACGGCACTGCTTGACAACATAAGGTCCCGGGTTCGAATAATACTTTCATGATTCATAAATTTTGATCTTATCGTTTGATACTGTCATGTGTCATAACTGACAAAGGTGGTTATGAGATAACCAACCAATGCAGATGTAAAACGACATAGACATATAACGTTCTACTAAAACAAAGGTAAAAACTTTCCAAGGGGTTTAAAGAGTTAATACCAATATACAAGTAGTTCTGGGGGAAACATTTGAAAAAATTGAGATATAACCACCAAACCAGTTTAACAAATTAGTATACTACCGGATAAGAATGCTTTTAACTATGAACATTCGCCAAAACACACCAAAATGTCGAAGTCGTTTAGCAAACTGAAAATTTCGGTAATTTTCATAATGATTTACCTTAAAAAGATAAAGTATATAAAACGCATGGTTAATTCTTATACTTTGGGGGAAAGTTTCATAATCAATGTTATGTCGTGTTTGATAACTGTTATAATAGTAGGTTTTTGATTAAACGTCATTATTTTTACTTACCGTAGACGGAGGAACGGGAGGGGGGGGGGAATCCCCCTCGGTTCTGTCCCAAGACAGCGACCCTGGTGAGGGAGGCACTGACGTGTCCGATGGGGAGGGAGGCGTTGACACCAGCGTCACCCGGCGGACGCGCCTGGTGGGCGACGGCACAGGAGTTGGCGAAGGCGGGGACTTTCCGCCTTGATCCCCAGATCTCTTCTGGGTGAACTCCTCCATCATCGACTTGACCGATGTGAGGACATCATGCTTAAACGCCTTGGCGTCGAAGGAAGCTTGGCGCGACTCCCTGGCGCGCTTCTTCGCCTTCTTCACCTTCTTCCGTCGCTCCTCCTCTGGAGACGCATCACGAGGCGGTGACGCGTCAGGAGACAAGTCCCGAGACAGCGGGTCGCGGACCGACTTGTCCGACCGGAGGGACCCCACGTCCGACGCCAGGGAGGACGGAAGTCAAACTCCCCTGCGTCCTCGGAAATGATGAGGTCCGATCTCTCCGGCGACACCTGCCTGCCTGCGGCGGCAGACGAACCCGGGGTGGGGCGCCTAGCGTGCTTATAGCGGCTCTGCGACTCGCTCTTCCGGATGGAAGAGCGGTATCGCCTGTGCTGCTCTGGGGAGAGATCCTCACACTCTGCACATCGTTTATCCTCTGGGCAAGTGCTCCTACACAGGCGACAGACGACATGAGGGTCGTAGCTCGCCGACTTGCGTGACCCGCACCGTCCGCCCGGTACGGGGTCGCTGAGTCGCAGCAAACTAAGTCCATCTCCTGTGAGGCGACAAGCGCGATCTACAATCCAAGCGCCCCTAGCGCGCGAGTGTCAAGAAGACGACAGGCGGCAGGCGGTAGGCGGCAAGCTCCTATCCAACAACCCCGTCAAGAAGACGGCAGACGACAGGCGGCAGGCGGCAAGCGCCCGTCCAAGCGCCTAAGAGATCTATCGCCAAGAAGACGACAGGCGGCAGGCGGCAGGCTGCAGGCGGCAAGCGCCCGTCCAGGCGCCTAAGAGATATATCGCCAAGAAGACGACAGGCGGCAGGCGGCAAGCGCCCGTCCAGGCGCCTAAGAGATCTATCGCCAAGAAAGACGACAGGCGGCAGGCGTCAGGCGGCAAGCGCCCGTCCAAGCGCCGAAGAGATCTATCGCCAAGAAGACGACAGGCGGCAGGCGGCAAGCGCCCGTCCAAGCGCCTAAGAGATCTTTCGCCAGGAAGACGACAGGCGGCAGGCGGTAGGCGGCAAGCGCCCGTCCAAGCCCGTCTACACGGCTGTGTTAACCACAAACACACCTGTCAGAACACCGAATTCACTCACGAGGAATGAACACGGCGAAGGACAGCGGGAATACCTAACTAAGGTAAGTAAATAGAGTCAGAAACAACAAAACACGTTAATTATATAGCTCAATACAATCGGTAGAGATACAGAAACACGTCTGCACACTACCGACTCTGTAATGTGAATGAATCTAATTGGATGACAGGTCACGCCACACAGTGGACTAGTGACAGGCGGGTAACTCTGATTGATCTGTGTAATGATGTTTTCATTACTTCTGTGGGAATGAGTCGATTACATGTTATATGGCTAACAAGGCTAAGGTCACTTGTCGGAGGTTAGTAACTAAATATTAGTTTTCATAATCAGTTATCATATCAGAATTTTTCATATTCTCTTTTTTCAAGCCTTTTTACAAAGTTATACGCTACTTCCCCATAATGATTAAATAACATAATATGATGAGCAAATTTCTTTTCTAATTTGAATTATCATATGTTCTAAATCTACCATTTGAAATTGTACAGCCTTATCAATAAATCTAGACCGTTAACCATGCACTTTTCATATTGCAGGCATGCACCTTGTGGTATATCTAACAAATTCCAGATAGCTAGGTTCTTAAAATTTTTTATATGTATTTGGAGATGGACAGCCGTGCTATCAGAATAATCTTATGATGGGCCAATTGTGATTCTCCAAAAATCAGTTTTTGTAAAGGGGGTTAGGGAATAGTTTAACTGTCGGCAGCGTTCCGGACCAAGAGCATAAGCACAGACAAGAAAATGTATAAGGTGCGTAACAAGATGATATTGCATCAATATGATTTCAAGAGTTGAGAACAACTGGTGTAACAGTTGACCGGTTATTATATTCAAGTTCATACCTATTCATCTTATTTGCTCATGCTGCTCAAAAGGTTTTAATGTACTCATTAAGATGCCTTTACTACTTTTCTTTGAGACAAATTTGGAAGATTGTCAGATGATAATCTATTCACGACTATTTTCTGTATCACCTTTGTGAAAAATAATACAATATAACTATGTGCAACTCTCAAATTGAACCAAATAAAATAAAAGCTGCACCAAATAAAATAAAGGTTAATAGACTCATATGAATCATGACAATGTAATCCAATTGTTACCCAAAGATATGACACATGTAAGGCATCATGGGTTCTCACACCCACAGACAATTAATTGCCATTTATTCAGTCAGTCAGAATTCACATGTTACAGACACAGTAGCAAAGCAAAAGTAGAGTTCATCAATATATCGAATGGGCATTTCTGGCATAAATGCACGCAGTAATGCGCCATCTGACAGATCATAATAAAATGGTAATTTTATTTGTTTCGTTATAATTATTGTGTTCAACATTGATAAGATAATCTTTGAAATTTAGATTAAGGTTCCTTTCACAGGGGTCTAAAAGTTTAATGAATGCTCCCTTTTCTTCTTCTTCTTCTTCTTCTTCTTCTTCTTCAAGAAGTACTTAACTAAAATAAAGGTCAGAGGTACAACACATTTGTTGATACATTAATGGTATGTAAGACATTAGAGATACTAGATAAATAGAAAAGAGACATTAAAGAACAAACCAGCATGCCTATTTTGTTCAGAGTCTAATCATTTGCTCCACAAGAAATGCAAACATTCTGCTTCAGGTCGAAAATATCAAACACCTTGCATTAGGATTAAGAGAGCTGAAACTACTAAGTAATAAGATAGTTTGTTATCTAATTAATATGTACTTTTTTAGTTCTTTATATTCATATTTCATTACTTCTGTCTCATCAAAAAAGTGTTGCTTTACACTAAACTTACGTAATATACAATCTAAGGAAATATAAGTCTAATATGAAAATAACAAGCATAAGATAAGCTCATCAATACAAGTCAGTGAGCATTCAGCCCCTACTCTAGCCTAACCCCGACGCCTGTGCTACTGAACAGAACAGAACAGAACAGAATTTTATTCTCATGAATCATACAGAATGATATAGAGAACATACAAGTAATCGTTCATGATATACAATATATTTGGTTTAGAAAAGACATAGAGCAGTTTTAGTAAAATGTGATAGTTTGAATACAAGCGGGTTATAATTTGATTTCATAAGTGAGATAAATTTGTTCACATGTGGGTTCGTACAGAAGTAGGTGGGAAGTATCTTTTTCCGTTCATCAATAAGATGCGTACATGATAAAATAATATGATATTCGTTACAAATAACATGTTTTTTACAAAGTGTACATGTTCTATTTGCCTCCGTTATATTTAACCATCTTCCCGTTTCTATTGGTAATCTATGATTAGATGTTCTTAATTTTGTTAACCAGGTACGAAATTTTGATGGGAGATCTAAAAGATACGACTCTAAAGTGAGTGAGGTTTTATATAAATGAAAATATTTCCCTTTCGAAGAATTTTGAGCATCAGAAAACCATGATTGTTTGAACTGGTCAATAAGTGAAATTTTTACATGATGTTTTAACCAGTGGACGCTGGGGAAATTTTGATTTTGCCAGATATAAGAAAGAATTGAAGAATATTCTTTACAATGTTTACTTGATCGAAATCAGCGTCCTGGAGAGTAGATCTAAACTTCATTATGTTATAAAGAACGTGGGGAAATTTACCAGTTTCAGTAATTACTTTACACCAATAGCTGATTATTTTGACTTTAATGTGAACATCAATAGGGTACCTGCCTAATTCACCATAAACCATAAAATTTGGAGTAGACTGCCTCACTTTTAAATATATTTACAAAATCTTAAGTGCGTTCTTTCCAAGATGATTGAGTTTTCATATCCCCATACTTCCGAACCGTAAAGCAAAATGGGTAAGACGCACTGATCAAAGAGTTTTAGCTGACAGTCTATTGGTATTTGTAAATTTCGAATAGTTTTGAAAATTGAGAACATGGCTCTAGATGCTTGTTCCGAAAGTCTCTTAATTGCCTTAGTGAATTTTCCATTAGCATTAAATAATATTCCCAAATAAAGATATCCTCGAACGACCTCGACCTACTGCAATAAACATCTAATCGCCTAATTGCAATTAGTGAGGTGATTAATGAGGCCTGTTAATGAGATCGAGCTATCAGGTGTTTATGGTCATTGTCAGTGTCTCAAACTTGGGATTATTTAGTGGTTAAGTAATTTGAAAGTCATAATTTATCTTTAAGTGTAGATTTTGATGTTTTAAGATGTAAACTTTTAGCAATAGTTATTAATAATATGTATTCACAGCTCTGGAATAATAGAGGGCAAGTTAATGGTAATAATGCTGAGGAATATATGGATGACAACTTCTTTGTTCATTGTATGCGACGTTTCGACACAGATTCTTTGGTACTTCGGATTATGTAAAATTTATCAATGACAAAGCACTCTGTTGCTATTTAGCTAAATTCAGAAGCGACACCCTCCCCTTAGAGATCGAGACTGGTCGTTTTACAAAGCCTAAAACTCCTCTTGAAAATCGTTTGTGTACACTTTGTAATTCAAACGAAGACGAGGTTCATTTTCTAACTACTTGCAGTCTATATTCAGCCATTATAATTCCCCTTTGGATCTTCGCCTCGTCTATAAATCAAAGTTTTCCCCATCTGTCATCGAACGGTCAACTCGTATTTCTACTGAATCATCATAAACTTAGTTACTCAGTTGCCGCATTATTAAAAAATATGTTTAGATATAGACTATCACAAAACAATTCATAAAAATGTGTATTTTAACAGATATTTTAAATTGTAATACATAGACCAGAGTGTGATAATGCAATATTATCTTTTAGCACCATAGAGTGCTTTTATTTGTATATTTTAGTCAATTAGTGTCGAATAGGCCCGAGTTGGCCGGGCGATGTTTTATATAAACGTACGTTTACTGAATTTTTAAACATGTATCGCTTGACACTTGAATAAATTATTTCTTCTTCTTTTCTTTTCTTCATTAAATTGTGACAGGCAGAATATTTGCGGCCGCTGCATATTAGTGCGTTTGAATCTCATTTGAAAATATTGCTTCACAAAAGATGGTTATGTTAACTTAGGAATGCTTAAAAAACATTAATCTATACCTTACAGTGATGTTTGGAAAAAAAATACTATACTTTTATCTGTTTGTTCCAAATATCAAAGTCACAAGGAAAATCTTCTTCTGTGTATTCTGTTGCAGTATTCCCACACTTTAGCTTGTTTACGATTCCATTTATTAAACGAAATATCAGAGCTATAGTTTAATACTGCGTTATGTGTATTTACGCGCCAGGTCTTAGTTTTGTATGATGAGTGTCTTATTTTGCACACACCCCGGTTATGGTTACCCCTCCCTAAATAGGCCAAGGTAATGATTGTATACATCATAATAATTCCAATGTCACAAACACCCAAAAATAAAGTATAAACGAGAAACGAGGTCCTGACAATATGAATTAATGAAGTTGGCTCTACAACATTAATAAAGATGATGTTTACAAAATTTTCAATGTTATTGAGAATGATATTTACAAATCTTTACAAACATTTACAAAATAATAATATCTTGTAAATATCATCTTATATAGATATTTATTAACTTGATTATTTTTGTAAATAAGTACTTTAATCTTTGTAAATATCTTGTAAATAAGTACTTTAATAGATATTTAATCCTTTGTAAATATCTTGTAAAGAACTTCTTTTCATGCAGTGGTTATACTGCCACATAAACATAAATATGGCCAGGCGCCGAGTGGGAGAACCATCTTCCGCAGCAGCAACAACAGTGGCAGCGGGTTTAAAGTGGACAATAAAATTCTACGGGTCTTTGAAGACATTCTGAGTGACAGCAAGATGAGTGACAGCAAGAGTCACAGCAACTTGAGTGACAGTAACATTAAAGTGTTCTGTGTGCAGTTTTGTTTTCTATTTGTTATTGTTATTATATTAATGCTTAGATAAAATGTTATATTCATCCACTGTATAAACGCAACAAATTTATCATATTCGTGCACTGTATAAACGCAATAAATTATTATATTCATGCACGGTATAAACGCAATAAACTTAATGAATATGTCGTTATTTAGTCGTTTTTTTGCGTTCAGAGCTTATCTGTGGACACCACTTGACTCCTTACTTTATCAAGATGTCGTCGTTTGTGTCCTTCAATAACTATGTCAGTCCAAACCTGACCACGATTGAGTAGTTAAAAAACATACTGTCTTCCTTTCTCTATTCTGATTTTCTGCATCAATGTTCTTCATTGACCTTTGCTGTTAAATGCTTGTTAAACATCATGATGATCCTTTTCATTTTCTAGACCAGAAACGGGTTCATTAGGATAATTTTGTTTAACTGAGGTAAACAAGGTTTTAATTTTTGTTTACCTGGGGCAAACAAAGTTTTAATTTGTTTACCTCGGGTAAACAAAGTTTTAATTTTTGTTTACCTGGGGTAAACAAAATTAAAACTCTTGTAAAACCATATGTTTTTTCTTGTGTAAGAGAAAAGAAACAAGAAGATCTTTTTTTAATACATACCCTTTTTTCGTTTAATTTTCTTTAAATAAAGCCCTACAAGAAAGTTTCTGTGTTGTCTTGACCTAAATAATTTTTTTTTTTTTTTTTTTTTTTTTAATTGGTTCCCAAGGGTTACAAAGTATGTGTACAATGAGTGGGGGTAAATTCCGTACATTGGACATTTGACAAGGTAGAGTATAAAATAAATCAACTTATTAACTAATTCTTGAAAATTGGGATGAGTGATTTCCACTTTTTATTAAATTTGCTAATTTCATTGTTTCTTTGAAATATAAATTTTTCCACCGAGAAAATATCTGACAGAACTTTTTTATAATTATTGAAGTTTGGAATTGATTTTTTTATATTACATAAATTAATGAATTTCTTTGCAGAGACAATGATTTGGTTTATCAAACCATTGTTATTAGATGTAACAAACCAAATAATAAATTTTAAAATTGTTTTTGCATTTGATAAAATATTTCCACTCAGTTGGTAAAATGTGAAGTAAATAATTATAATCCAATATTGTACCTCTAATCTTGTATTTTGATTGTAATTTATCAAAGGATATGAAACCTTGTTCATCACACAAGTCTTTTAAAGTCAATATACCATTATTCGCCCAATTTCTGATAACGTGATAGGGGTCTTTGACATTATGGTTAAGCCATAGAGGCTCCGCAAGCAAGTCATCAATATTATCCCTTTCAGCATTAAGTGTTTTGCAGTATTTTGTCCACGCATCAATAACATCTTTCCAAAAGGGGTTTTTAGTATGTAAGATTTTACCTATGTTTGCTCCATATTTTAAGATATCATCATAAGGTATACTACTAGGGTTGCAATCTGTTGATTTTTTACAATATAGTCTCAAGGTAGATAATCTTAAAGCTTCAATAAATGTTTTTAAATCAACCATACCCAATCCCCCCTCTGACTTTAGTCTTTTTAAAGTAGTTCTTTTTATCTTATCTTGTTTTTCATTCCATATAAATTTGAAAAAGATTTGTTCAAGAGAATAAATAAAGTCGTTTTGGGGATTGGGGAGTGAGCTGAAAATGTGTACCAATTTGGAAAGGGCTAATGTTTTTATGACTGTGATTTTACCTATCAGTGTTAGGTTTCTTTTTCTCCATGTTGATAGTAGTCTGTTTATTTCTTCAAGCTTTTTCTTTGTATTAATTACCCATAAATCAGCAAGATTTGGAGTGAATTTTATTCCCAGTACTTCAAACTCCCAATTATGCCATTCAATTTTAAGGTCAGTACATATACCTTGTTTACTACCTGCCATTGAGCCAATCCAAATTGCCTTCGTCTTGTCTATATTTATTTTCAGACCTGACATTTTATAAAATGTATTAAGTGTGTCAATAGCTGCATATAGACTGTCTTCAGTGCCATCAAGAAATAATTCCGCATCGTCTGCATATTGACCTAATTTGTATTCCTTTCCATCAAGGATAATACCTTTGATCCTATCATTATTTCTTATCATACAACCTAAGATTTCAGCCACAAAGAGGAAAAGATAGGGCGACAGAGGGTCCCCCTGTCTACAACCCCTTTCATTATTAAAAAAGTCAGATAAATGGCCATTTTGTATCACGCATGAACTAGTTTGATATGTTAAAATATTAATCCATTGTATAATTTGTGGACCAAAGCCAAATTTATTGAGGGCCATGTTAATAAAATCCTTTGAAACTGTGTCAAAAGCCTTTTCAAAGTCGATTAATATGAGTAAACCAGAGATATTTCTAGCTTTTGTTTCAAACATAATGTCATATAACAATCTTGTATTCTCACTAATAGTTCTGCCTGGAATAAAACCTGTCTGGTTTCCATGTATTAGTAAATCCAAAGTCTTTTTCAAGCGATTGGTTATGCATGTACTTATTATTTTATAGACAGCATTTAGAAGAGTAATTGGTCTCCAATTTTTCAGGCGAGTTCTGTCTTTATTTGCTTTAGGTATACAAGTAATAACCCCCCTCTTCATGGTTAAAGATAGTTCACTTTTGGCGAAAACCTCTTTTACAAATCTTAAAATCCCTCATTTGAGATCGTTCCAAAAAAATTTAAAGAAATCAATTGGGAAACCGTCTATTCCTGGACTTTTAATGTTTTTCATATTTCTCACTGCGAAAGTAATTTCTTCCATATTAATATCTTTTTCCAGTTCTTCCCTTAATTCATAGTTCAATGTTGGTGTAACAACATTATCTAAAGTAATATCTACTTCTAGATCATTATTGAGGGAATAAAGTTTTTTATAAAAATATTTCAGTTGATCTAGAATAGAGTTACTGTCTGTAATTTCCTCATTTTTATCAGTAACAATTTTATTTATTGCTTTGCTAACATAATTTCTATTTTCAAGATTACAGAAATATTTTGTTGGTTTTTCACCTTCTTCATACCATCTTATTCTATTTCTAATCTGAATGCCTGTTAATTCCTCTTCCTTTATTTGCTCCAATTCCGTCTTATATTTTGTAAGTTCAGAAAGCATGGATTCACTCATATTTTGAAAATCTTGTCTAATATTGTCTTCACATTCTTTAATTTTTTCTTCCAATTCTATAGTTTTCTTTTTTTTGTCATTCTTCAAAAAAGAAGCATAAGAAATTGTTTTTCCTCTTACTTTCATAAGAAATGTTTCCAAAAATAAATTATCACTAATTGTAAGTTTAACTTTATCATCTTGTCCATTAATATTTGAGTTACATGATTTAGTATCAGAGTATTCTTCAACAGTTTCTTTCAGGATATCTTTGACTAAAGTACTGTATTCAGGGTGGAGTAAGAGAGAAGTATTAAATTTCCAATACCCCTTACCTCTTTCTTGGTTAATAGAATTTGATATAGTTAATGATATGGCTGAATGGTCAGATTTATAACCTGGTAAGATATCAGAATCCAAAGTTATGTCGAACATATCTTGGGAGATAAGGAAAAAATCAAGTCTGGCCTGTTTCCTAGGATTCTTTTTCCACCATGTAAATTTTCTGTTATGCTTATTCATTTCCCTCCATACATCTATGAGATCATAGTTTTCCAAATTTATTGTAACAACATCTCTTGCTTTTGGATTATTTAAATGTTTATAATTTTCTAAATCAATAGTTGGGTCTAAAACAAGATTCCAATCACCCACAATGCATAAAGATTCATTGTCTAGAGAAAATATTTTTTCAAAAAGTTTGATATAGAAGTTTGGATCATCCTGGTTGGGGCCATACAAAGTTGTCAGTGTAAACCGTTTGTCTTCTACAGTTATGTCAGCAATAATAAAATTTCCATCTTCGTCTTCAATAGTTCTGTGAATGGTTAGATCAACATTGTTATTAAACAGTATGGCTACTCCCCTAGCGTTTGATCTAAAAGGAGCTAAGATACATTGGAGACCCCATTCATTTCTCATGAGATTTATATCATCTTTTGCCAAGTGGATGTCTTGTAAACAGATAATTGAATAATCTTTCTTTCTGTAAATATTCATGACTTCCCTTCTTTTAATATTATCACCTAATCCTCTACAATTAGCTGAAATCAATTAAATTTTTTTAATATTATCCATAATAATGTGTTATTTGAAAAGTAAACATAACAAAAATATATGTTAAAAGATAAGCGAGCAAATCAAGATGATGATATTCAAGGAAAAGATAGAAGATCAAAAGGTATTTTATGCTTGTTGAATTATCTTGGTGGTCAATGGCTTGACAGTTCAGCATTGAATAGGGATAGGCATTCGATGGGTATGTAGTTTTTTGTGCAGGTAGGACTTGAACCGGATGGGAACCGGTATTTAAACTAAGGATGAAAAATAAAAATAAAAAAATAAACATTTAGGAGGAAAAAATAAAAGAGAATATGCCGGAGCATGCTCCCTGTTTAATAAAAAAAAAAAAAAAAAAAAATTTTTTTTTTGAGAAGTTAACAAAAACATCCTGAGGCACAAAAGTAGTTAAATATTAAAAAAAGAGATTATAAGGCTTATCAGAGTTTTGATCAAATTAATGAGTTTGTAAAATATAGATACTAGTATGTAATGAGAGTATTTTATAATACCTTCCGCGACTTCAACAGTTACTGATATATAAGATAACTGACTTAAAGGCTAAATTGTCCAAGTTGTTTCACTCCATATTTCAAGAATATTAAAATGAAAATAATCTTCTTCTCAGTGAAAGGTACAATAACTAAAACATCATAGTCCTGAAATTCTTTTTCAAGAAGTACTAAAAAGATTTTATTCATGAAGCACAAATCTGTCATATAAATTAATTACTCTGACAACCCTTTTACGAAATATTACGTCATCACATTCCTCCACCTATGACGTCACTGGCATTAGAGTGCACGCAAAACTGTGATGAATATTTGAAAAAAACATACGCAAGATATTTGTTCATATGTTTAAAATTTCTTTAATAACACGTGCATATCACTTACATGTATATAAACATTTCAGTCAAAATCAATATAAACATTCGTTGACATTCGGCAAAGTTCGTTCACAACGTATTCAAACGTAAACATGTGAACATGGATAGATGACGTTACAGAACAGTTCAACGAGAGGAAATGACAGTACTCAATCAGAATCTGAATCACTACCAACGATGGCACGTCTACGGTTTTGGACGGGGACATTCATAGAATTTGTTTGTGAGGAAAAGTTGTAGTTAATATGAAACGATTCTCCGTGAATGTTGCTGCTGCTTGATCGACCGGAAGTCATATAGGCAGAACTGACAGCGGTTTTGTGCGATGATACAACGCTCGTCATTGTGTTCCCCTCAGTTAAGTTGTAAACTTAATGAGAGAGCTCAGAAAATGCATCCTTTCGGACAATGAAATGAAGAAAGGGGACAAATTCATGGTAGTTTTATATGGTGAAATAAAAGCATGGAATTAATTAAATCCTGATATAAAAAATAAAGATATACATAACATGGTACAAATTGCGGACGACAATGATATTCAATATGTATTAAATTATAAAATGATAAATATTTTTAACAAAGACAACATAAGATAAGTCATATCATGTGGCCTATCATCAGTCAACTTAATTTCAACACACAGAACTTATTTGAAATACCAAACGTTTCAAAAAGCATTACCATCATAAAATATTGTGACTTTTCCCTAGGCAAATTTGTCCTTTTTTATGATTACCGTGTCAGATACGGTCACGGATTTCAAAACGATGTACACTATTTGCAACAAATCATACAAGATGGAAATCAGTCTTCTATTTGAAAGGGTTTGGTAAAAGCACTGTACTGAGAACGGGATTTTAATATCATTAAGGCTTAAATTGAAACTGTATGAAAATGATATATTTCGAAAAATAAGATTGACAAAATGAGAAAAAATTTAGCATAACGTGAAGTAAACCTACTAACGTTACAAAGAAAATACTATTTCAAAACCAAGACGTTGTATTTATCATATATGGTGAAAAGTATTACATAAACGGAACGTAAATGCAATAACATTTAAAAATAACATACATAAAAAGTTTCATTCTCTACGTTTATCCTCTTTGTAATAAATCATTTTATTAAAATGTAGCACAACTGACCATTGGGAATAAAGCTGAGTGTGTTACGACGAGGCTTTGACTATGGTAAAGGCTTAATCAAATAATAGTGCTTTCGTTAGAGTCGAATGAGTATGGTGTCCCTTTAATGACGCCTCTATCAACTGAGCTACTGAGCCTTGATACAGGTAGCAGTACTTCTTGTTGTGTCATGTCTAGGTTGTTGTATTTTCCTATATAAGCCTACGTACTAGTTTGTACCAAATGTTAATGTAATGAAGTCATTTTATGCTTCTTAAAACACAATAAGAAGAGTATTGTTTATAATTTTTTGATCTAATTAAGTCAAGACATATATACATAGAGGAGGGTGGATAGCTCTTTTTAGTCAAATATAACTAAACCAGAGTGGGGTATAAGTCAGATATACCCACCCTTCCCTCGGTGCATCACTCAATATACCTCCTGTTTGAATCGCGTGTCCTCGGCTCAAGTACGCTACGCCTCGGAAACTCACGATTCAAATAGGAGGTATATTGAGCGATACACCTCGGGAAGTGTGGGTATATCTATTACCTTACCCACCTGGTCTGTATCGAGCATGCACTGAAAACAACCAATAAACGAACTGGCTGATCTCTTTGAATCAGACAACCTTGTTAAAACTAGCTGTCAGAATTGAGCAATCGAGCCAAAACTAGCTGAAATATTTATATCCAATAAGTCATACATAAACTATTGACATTTCTTACCCAAGTGGGCATGATTATTCCGGGTATTAAAGTTTGCATAATGGTCATGGGAATTACAGTTTTTCTAAAAATAACTCGCATTTTGATTGGTTGACGGAACTTTTTTACACCCATTCATGATTCTCTTTGATCTTATATTTCAGTCGAGAGATATAAATGACAAATCTTATACCTAAGTTGCGAAAGTCACACATTACTACAACATTTTTAAAGGGAAGTCAAGAGCTTTTGATGGTTTTTTTTGCCGTTAATACTATTTCAAATCTTCAAGGCGGCGCTGGTGTGGGGGAGTCGCCAGCCGAACTGTCGTTACGTCATAGCTCTATGACGTCATTTTACATGACGTCAAACAGTGACGTCATAACATTCCTCGCTAGGCTTGTCAAACGTAACGAAAGCTAACGACGTCTAACTTTTTCTCTCTGGTTGTGCGCGGTCAATAAATAGATTTTTTTGTCATATGAGACAATATGTTTGTGATAAAATGTGACATAAACATTATTAACTATTTATAATAAGAGCGTATTTTGCGAACTACTTCGATCGGCCACCGTGAAATAGTGAGCAACATTATGAATGGCGTATGAGTACAATTTGTACTTTACCGGCCGCACGTAGTTTTTAATGTTACTTTTTTTTCCCGTTTTATGCATTAAAATGATCTTGGGTAAGAAAAAGAATAACCAACTCGGTGCTCGGAATTACGGATTATCTGTCCCTCGTTAATTATTGTGTCAAACTCCTCGCTGAAGCTCGGAGTTTATCGCAATAATTAACTCAAGACAGATAATCCGTAATTCCTCGCAACTCGTTGATTATTCTTATAATACATTCATAATGTGTAAAATGCGATGTAAATCCTAACGACGCCCAATTCATAGAGATCAGGGGGTGAGTAGCTAGATGTAACGTAACGACTTATGGGCCTAAACATTACAGCGAATTTCATTACATGTTTCATTGTAAAGCGCTTAACAATTCAAGGAAACAATATTCACCTAGCTCTCTTAAGAAATTTCCAAATATATCAAACTTCAGAAAAATCATATCTACAAATAAATTTCAAGACTTAATTAATTTATCAAAATTTATCAAACGTATTTCATCTTTTGTGAGAAGGAATAAGTTCATTTTAAACTCTATGAGTCTATGTTTAATCTTGAATTATATATGTATTTATTTATTTATTTACATGTATTACATTTTATGAATATGCTATTGTACCACCAAGGCGGTTTTATGAATATAAAGAATTGAATTTAATTGAGAAAGTAGTTCCATGAAAATACAGATTGAGGAGTGCAATAAGGAATATATTGTATTTCATTACGTAATACTATCGTAAGATTACATGGCTATGTAATAAATGAGTGAACGAGGATGTAATTAAAAGACGTATGTCGGGATTGACAATATATTTAAGATATCACTTGTTTGAGATCAGTAGGTTATGAAGAATGCCCTGCCATTGTAAAAATATGGCACAACAGTTGTTTATAAAATACCAAAAGCTATGACAATCGAAGGTCAGTGCAGTGTTATTATTAATGTTTTTCATAAAACGTACTGAAAATGGATTTCAGTGATAAACAGAATGTCTCCTTTGTTTACCTTGATACGAATGATGTTTACACTAGTTGGAAGTGTGTTCAGATTTAAACTCAGTTCACTTAGAGAATGTAAGATTTTGTAAATCATTTGAATTCTTCTTGGATTTTAATTTCATATCCAAGTGTCTATATTCTTCCCGTGTACTGATCAGAGAGTATTTAAACCTCTTATTCTTGAGTTTAATTTTTTTACTGCTGTTTTAAGTATATAGCTTCAAAAAAAATTCTCTAAGGCCCCAACATCAATATTTTCTATAATATGTTTGGTGTTTACAATCTCATTGAAATCAAATCGTTGATTTGTTCTCTTTTCTGATATTCGCATGATACAAATCTTTTATATACGATCTGATTGAATCCCCTAGAGACCCATTTGAACAATGTTCATCAATTTTCTTATAGGAAATTTGATTGTTAATAGCTAATTTGAATGATGTTGAGATCAAAGATGACTACTTGACATCGTGTTGGTATGATCTTTCATCTAAAGCAGATGTTTAAACGAATATCATGTGAAAACTAAAATAGGACAACTGTATATCCTACTCTTCAGACGGTTAATGCTGCAAGTTCGAGAGGTCTCCCGATTCATCTTAATCTAAAAATACTAGTGACCATGGTGAATTATTATATATTATATTCCTCACAGGCTTAATATCCAAAATGTACAAACTTTGCTTTTTCTTCTTGGAAGCAGTCATTTATTGACATATCAACGAGCCGAGGGTGATTTGGGCAGCTGACTAAATCATCAAATTGGAAGCGAAATAGTAAGCGTACTAAATGAGCCAGTAAGTTTACTAATTTATTTAGTAAGCTTAGTAAATACTGATTAAAGTCCCGTTTGGCACCCCATATTTATGTTTCTTTCAGTAAAAATAATGTATAACAAAGGCCGGATGACAGAAACAATGGCTACTTCATTGTAAAAATGAGTTTAGACTCAAATGAGTACGTTTTCAAAACTTACAATCAACGACTCACCATAGCCGATTAATTGCCTGTCAATGATCCGTCGATTACACAGATCAAAGAAGAGTTACCTGAGGCCCAAGCCTGGAGCGTCCGCTAGGTCCTCCATGGACACATCTCAGAGGTAGTGGTTAGCAGTCACAGTGACAGTGGTCACAGACGATGTGTGTGCTTGCGGTAACACAGAAGAAGAGCATGACAGAAACCTTGCCAACCTGATGAATCGGGCCAAGGAGAGAGGTCTTGTTTTCAACTCTGAGATATGCATCATCAAACAGTCATGCATTCCTTTCTTCGGAAACCTATACTCAGACAAGTGAATTCGTTCAGACCCAGCCAAAATCAGAGATCAACATCAAGATGATGAAACCAGAATCCGAAGATGATCTGCAGAAGTTTTTAGGAATGATGACCTACCTCAGCCCTTACATTGCAAACTACAGTGCTGAGTCGAAGTTACTACGGGATCTTCTGAAGAAAGACTCTCTCTTTCAGCTTTGTTTTGAACGACAAAGACAATAGTAGACTCAGAGTCATGCCTTGGCTACTATGACATGATGAAACCATTGACACTGGAAGTAGACGCTTCCATGAAAGGACTCGGAGCAGTGCTGATCCAGAACAAGCCTATTGCAATTGCCTCAAAAGCTCTCACCCCAACACAGTCTGCCTACTCAAACTTAGAGCCTGAAGCCCTTGGATTGGTCCATGGTATTCAGAGTCCGCACCTACTTGTATAGCCGCAGATTTACTGCCATCACTGACCACAAACCACTGGTCATGCTAGCGGTTACACGGGTCGGACGCGTATCTGCAGTGCTCCGGGACTCTTGAAAAAAAAGTTACCAAAACGTAAGTCTGGACTAGAAGTATCACCTCAAATACATGTATAACAGTGTATTCATAAAATGGGGTGCGATACTGAGACATTTCGAGCCAGAATTGGGTGCTTTTTAGGCGTATTTATGACCTTCATGTCGGTGAGAGCGAGACGAGTCGCCTCCCGAGCACACGGACTGCATGTGCCCACAGGACTCCGACTCTGTCTTCACCTGGCCCTGCTCTGTTCACTGCTCCTCATACTCGCCAACGATAAAGAGACGAATCCAGGACCACGAAGACAGACGACTCTCGAAGGTGATGTTTGTGAGTCAGAAGTGTTAAAAGAACTTAGAGACATGAGGAAAGTAACAAAAACAAATTTTGAAAAACGTTTTGGCCAAATTACTCAACTAGAACATGACGTTACAACACTAACCGAAGAAAATATGGAATTGAAAACTACTGTGAAACGCTTAACAAACAAAATTGATTATCTGGACAACAACTCAAGACAAAACAATATCATAATGTATAACATTGAGGAGACACCAGGTGAGAAGAATAAAGACATCACAGTAAAAGTTCTGCACGTTATAGAAAGTAAAATGAAGATAACGGACATAACTGAATTCGACCGTGTTGTTCGTCTGTCGTCGAAGACACGTGGTGCAAGACCAGTGCTGGTTACCTGTCTCAACTTCAGACACAGGACACGGATCTTACAGTCGGCTTAACTCTTTAAAGGGCAAGGCATATCCATTTCACAAGATTTCACGGAGAAAGTACGGTCTATAAGACAAAAGCTCAAAGGATTTATGACCAAAGCTAGAAATGAACGTATATTTTCTACTCTAAAAGGTGACAAAATTCAAATTGAAAACAAACTTTTTAAGCTTAACGACTCCGAAAATTACCTAGTCCTGTTAAAAACCAAGGCTCGCATGTCATAGATAAACCGTTCACTTCTGTCTTATGGAATGTTGAAGGTTTAAAGAATAAAATTAGGAAGTTATACATAATCGACTTTTTGAAAAATTTCAGCTTTATAACTCTTGTGGATATACGATATTTAGAAAGTGTAGACAAAAACATGCCAATGCCATTAGAAATTCAGGTGGAATAACTATACTGATAGCTGACCACCTATCTATATATGTGTCATCAATCCCAACTGGAAGCAGCAACATAATGTGGTTACGTGTGCGGGTACCTGGTTATCATTATACATTGTTTATATGTGTTGTGTGTTATTCTCCGGCAAGTTCAAACTCACACGCTGACGAACCAATTTTAACTCTCTTGGAAGATGATATTATGATTCAGAACAGATGAGCCCGAGTGTCGAATAATACTTCAAGGAGACTTTAATGCACGAGTGTCAGATACAGTGGAGTCGACACATCTACCAATAACATTTTCGTTGTCATTTCCAACTGAATCTTTTGACTGTTTTCAATATAATCTTTCACCTAAAACAAGATACAATTGGAACACTGACTGCTTCGAAGAATATCTTTATAACTGGAATGCTTTACCAGCAGATGTTGTTAATAATTTCAACTCATTTGTTGACAACGGCGATGTCCAGGAAGATTCATCTATAATCAATACAATCATGCAGTCCTGTGCCAGTTTTTGTAGGTCCAATATACTGTTATCCAGCAATATTCCAAAGGGAGACAAATGGTATGACGCTGAATGTAAAAGTGCACGTGAAACCGCCCGACGCCTTCTGCGTGGCATTCCACTGACAAATGCACTCAATACTAAAGACAGTAAATTGTATTGGCAAATTGTGAAATCTAAATCATCCTTTGTAAGCAATAATATTACACCGTGTAATTGGATGAATCATTTTAAGAACGTGTTTCAAATTTCTTTTGTTTCAGCACAAGATGAACATTTTTATACCTATGTCAGAAACTTTGTTGACTCAATTAGTGATGAACTTATTGACACATCTGTGGATAATGAACATTTGGACAAAGAAATATCCTACCAAGAAACAGTAAATGCTATTTATTATATGCAGAACGGTAAAGCACCAGGACTGAGTGGCTTTTCCATTGAATTTTAAAAAAATGCGTCTCACCATTGTATTGTTTTATTAAAATCATTATTCAATAGCATCCTATCAACAGGTATCTATCCATCTGAGTGGACATTTGGAGTTATAATTCCTTTGCATAAGAAAGGTAAAATTGATAGCCCCGGAAATTATAGACCTATTACACTGCTTGAAGTAACTGGTAACATATTTTGTAAAATTGTGAATAACAGGTTAAACTAGATTACAATCTCATTAAAATGATATCTTAATTGCTTCACTACGTTACGCAGATGCGTAGCGTAGTGTAGCAAATAGATCGTATTTTAATAAGATTGAACTAGATTAACGTTTGCGGGATACCGCAAAAGCAGAGCAGCCCCGGAACTTGGGGTTTCGCCTTACCCTGTTCCGCCTTTTACAGGCCTCACCAAATTGGGAATTTTCACGTGACCTTGACCTTGACACTCAAGGTCACACAATGAATGAACACATATCATTGTAATGAAATAAAGTGTTAAAAATTAAATAAATCCATTTTCTCCATATATGGTGACCTTGCTGTGACCTTGACCTTTGACATTTCGTACCCAAAACTTTTTGAAAATTTTGTACTTCTCAAGAGATAATATATACAAAATCTAAACTTCATAGCACAAAAACTTTTCAAGTTATTGTGTTTAAAAGGAATTGCAATAACTCATATCTCATGACCTTGACCTTCAAGGTCACACAATAATTGAACACTTTTTATGGAGTATAACAATCATGTATTGATTAAAAGTGATCATAGTTAAAATTAAGCATTTTCGCTAAACCATGCTTAAGTCATGACCTTTCTGTGACCTTGACCTTTGACGGATTGTAGCCGAAACCTTTTCAAATTTTTTTACTTTTCCAAGGATGATATATACCAAGTTAGAGCTTCATAGCACAAACACTTTTCAAGTTACCGTGTTTACAAAGAATTTTGCTTTGATTTTATAACTCGTGACCTTGACCTTTGAACTTGAAAGTGAACATGTCATAATGATTCCCTGGAAGTATTAACATTTAGACATGTACATGAGTTCTGAAAAGCTAAATGGGATAAAGTTATACCCAAATTTAGTGCATTTTGTAATAACTCATATCTCATGACCTTGACCTTTGACCTTCAAGGTCACACAATCATTGAACACTTTTTATTGAGTATAACAATCATGTATTGATTAAAAGTGTTCATAGTTAAAATAAAGCATTTTCGCTAAAACATGCTTACATCATGACCTTGCTGTGACCTTGACCTTTGACGGATTGTAGCCAAAACCTTTTCAAAGTTTTTTACTTTTCCAAGGATGATATATACCAAGTTAGAGCTTCATAGCACAAAAACTTTTCAAGTTATCGCGTTTACAAGGAATTCTTAGAGTGAATACATATCTCGTGACCTTGACCTTTGACCTTGAAAGTGAACGTGTCAAAATCGTTCCCCCGAGGTATGAGTAGTAAGGTATGAATAAGAGTTCTGGAAAGCTTAGTGGAAAAAAGTTATAGCTAGTAGTACGAGTGCGGCGGCGGCGGCGGCGGCGGCGGCGGCGGCGGCGGCGATGGAAACTTCACAAAAACTGATAGCAGCCCCGTCCTTAGACGGGGCTGCTAATAAGTGGGCCGAGATGGAAGATATTTTCGTTGATGAACAAGCTGGGTTCAGACATGGTTTCAAAACTCATGATAATATATTTGTCCTTAACACTATTATTGGTAAATATCTTTCACTCTATAAAGGTCGTCTTTATTGTGCATTTATCGATTTGAAAGCTGCGTTTGACTCGGTTGATAGGTGCAGTCTCCTTTATAAACTTTGGCTTGGAAATGTGAAGGGTAATACCTAGCAATAGACTTTTGAAAAACATGTATCAGAATGTTAAAGCTTTTATCTCTTTGAAGGATGGTTACACGCCATTTTTCGATTGTTTATCTGGAGTTCGTAAGGGTTGTCAGTTGTCTCCCTTTCTATTTTCTTTTTTTTTGTCAATGATATTGTGGAAAGTTTATCAGCTGATGGTCAAAGGGGTATTAATCTAGACTTGATCGAGTTGTTCATACTATTATGTGTAGGATATGGTCCGAAAAGTCTCCATTAGTTTGGCACGAGGGACTTGTCTAAGGCCGTTAGGCCGTGGACGAGTCCCTCGTGCAAAACTAATGGAGACTTTGAGGATCATATCTAACTTAAAGCAAAGTCACTGTCAACTATTGGAGTTCGAGTGTTTAAAGGGTTTGAAAACTGGTGTCCCTATCGCTCAAACTCAACTCCACGTGGTAAACTATTGGAGGGCTATCCTGCTTTATTAGCCTTAACTTCACGTGCATCATCGCATTGCACGATAACACATGTCAGGTAAACATGGTTAGCGAAGACGATGAATATTTCAATTCACAAAACAGTTTTCAAATGTAGTGTATGATATCGGTATGTTATATACACTTTGCTCTGCGGGTTGACGACAAATACCGGAACCTGCGGGTCGACCCAAACTCACAGTTTACGATTGTCTCAGAATGAAACGTTTGAAGGTAATTCATTAAAAATATTTGTACATAGATTTGATTAATTGAAACAACTTTACAATATCACCAACGTAAAACTTCATTTAATGTTTAATCCGTTTATCAATCTTACGTGATAAGAGTAGTTTTGACAGAACTTCAGTTGATCAATATTCAAAGATATAAAAAATTGTTATATCTTAAACGAAAGCTATAAAGTTGAATTTTCCTTTGTAGTTTGATTACATGTGTCTTTGGTTAAAATATTAACGCATTGTTGAATTGCTCCATTTTTCACCTCGATATTGTACTATCGATAGCTGATTATTTTTGAGTTGAATTGAACTAAAAGAATTGGCTTTAAATTCTAGATTCCTGAAGTACACAAAGGGTATTCGAAACGGAGGGCAATTCACAAAGAAGGCAATAACGACACGGAAACAGAACAACCAGAGAGGAGTCTACGGCTCAAGGAAAAGTACATGTTACTCAGGTCAATTTATTTCATGGTTCAGTTTTACCGTAGTCCTATATTATTAGGTCCTGCTCTACCTCTGGAAAAAACCTTTCAACCACAACCTAGATTCATGTTGCTGGTTTACATGATATATATTTTATGATACGGCAAGATGTTGTTTGCTTCAACATTTCATTGTATTTATAATTAATCTGCAAAAAAGTATTCATAAAATTTCCATGTGGTCATTTGTTCTTCGGGGCTTTTGCATGTTGTTTTATTTACTAGCTATGACCAAATACATTATAATTTATATAATTGCGAAGTTTTTGATTGAATAAAGAAGTTGGATATCCATGAAAATCTTGTACTTTACATCTGCTTTCTGTATGGAATTGATCACTTTAAATGTTGAAGAAGATATGTTTGTTTTTGAAATCATAGTTCCTTTAAAGTTATATTCTTAAACATACCGTTTCTTTACAGGCCTGTTTCTGAAATGTGACAATTCAGTATGTAAAGAAGGATGTATAGAGAAAATCTCCAGAGATGGAGGACTGTGTCAGCGAAGTACTAGATGCCCATGTACACCCCCCACTAACCAGCTAACACAACAGATGACGTACCTACGTCGTCATACAATACCACGACGAAAAGGAATATTTAACTTGATATGGACGATCGATGGAACCATTGTGAAAATGTCATCCTAAATAAATGTTTGACTTGTGTTTTGTTCTTTTCTTCGTCTCAGATGAACATGGTATGAAATTAATCTTTTGAAATGAAATTAAACAACGGTTGCGTTTTGGCGATGAACTCACAACTACGACACACAGTACTATTGGAGGTTGAACATTAGTTAGAAACTAATGGAGGGTAAACAGACAATACATAACTTATTGGAGACAGCCATACAATCATATCCTGACGCAAAAAAACTAATGTTTACACAACTTTGTTTTAATCGCTGATATATTGCACTTTTTTATTTCACAGTTATAGGTCTACAAAAGAGGCTTGATAAGCTTGTTTCTTATTGTAATAGGTGGAAATTGAAAATCAATATTGATAAGAGCAAAGTTATTGTTTTCAGAAAGGCTGATAGACTAAGACATTATGAAAACTTCCTTTTGAATGGTAAATCGATTGAAATTGTTCCATCCTATAAATACTTGGGTGTTCATTTCTCTTCATCTGGATCGTGGTATATAGCACAGAAAACTCTGGCTGAACAGGCGGTAAAGGTATGAAATATTCTCAAGTCGTCAGTTAAAAGTTTCTATAGTTTACCAATAAATGTTTTGCTTCATATATTTGATGTCAAAGTTTTGCCTTTGTTACTTTAAGGAAGTGAGATCTGGGGTTTTCACCCGTCGCCATCTGTTTTTAATGTACATGATAGGTCTTGCAAGCAAATTTTGGGTCTCTGTAGGAATACGCCGAATTTGCGGCGCGTGGTGAACTTGGTCGTTATTCATTAAAAGTAAATCAATATGTCAAAATCGTGAAATATTGGGCTCGTCTTTTATCTCAAACTGAAAATATGATATCAAACAAGGTTTATGATTACCAGTTTCGTCTTGCTGAAAAGGGTATAGATTGTTGGGCTTTGAATGTTAAAACTCTTTTGTTTCGTTATGGTTTTGGTAATGTGTGGGCTAATCAATGTATTGGAAATATATCGTGTTTTGTAGCATTATTCAAGCAAAGGTGTATTGATATTGATAACCATATGTGGTCTTCTAATATTAGTATTGTCTCAAAATTAGATTTTTATTGTAGGATTAAAACAAGGGTAGATTTTGAAACTTATATCACTAGTGTTAGCGTTAGTCAGTTCCGCATTTTACTCAGTAGATTTCGCTGTTCAAATCATAATCTTATGATAGAATATGGTAGATATTTAGGTCTTAAAAGGGAGGATCGCCTTTGTCCGCTTTGTATTGTACCTCATATCGAAAATGCGTATCACTTCTGTTTAGAATGCCCTTTTTACCAGAAATTGAGATGTGATATTCTTTCTCAATATTACCATTAATATCCATCAGAATTAAAACTAGCCCAATTATTTGCATCACAAAATACTTTTGTTATAAATTCCCTCGCAAAATACATATTTTTGGCATTAAAAAAAAGAAACACCGACTGGTCCGGGGCAGAGGATTGGAACAGACATATTCAAAAGCAAAGACATGGCTTCCTACTTGTGACTGACTATTTCTCGAGGTTCCCATTTGTGAGGCAGCTACCAATCTCTGTCACCAGTAGAAATGTTACAACTGTAGCCTTATGTGCCACATTTGGGAAACCTGAAACTGTCATAAGACAATGGCACCCAATGTAACGGACAGCCCTTTCAACAGTTCAAACACATAAACCTCTTCTCCATCTTATCCTAGATCTCTTGCTGAGAGGATGGTTGGAACTGTAAAACCACTCATAAAGAAATGTCTTGAGGATAACCAGGATATTCATGAATCACTTCTTCAGCTCAGGGCTACCCCAGTATAAACAAACCTCCCATCACCCAGGGAGATGTTGCCAGGACGCCCTTTCTCCACTACTCTGCCGTCAAGACTTGCACCAAGCGTTACAGCTCAGATGCAGAGACAACACCTTCAATGCAATCAAGACCTACTATGTCACCTGGTCATCGTGTCAGAGTTTACAACCATGTGACCAAAACATGGACCCCCGCGATAATAGTCAAGAAGACACAGCTACACCTCGCTCATACTTCATCCAAACAGCTGGTGGAAAAGCCCACAGCGACATCACCGCCAGCTACACCAACAATGTAAAAAACATCTGCCTTTTTTATACTTCATAAAAGTGTGCAAGCTGCATCAACATTAAAAACTCTAAATTTCCATCAGTACTATAAACATAATCTAAAGTAAGAGGGATGTTGTAATATCATATTAAACTTAATAATCCGTCTACGCTTCATTCCTGCTTCACATAATGTCCAATTCCAGAATAGTTCTATTCCTTACTTTTGTATCTACCACACATGCCATGACGTAAACATCACCTTATCACAGCTGACTTGTCTGTCTTCTTTTGACCCTTATATTTATGATGTATCAGACATCCTAACGGGAAGGAAACTGCTTAAAGCTCGTTGGGGTTCCTCCGAGCTGGTACTAATTTCGTTAGTACTCCGCTGGGAATGGGTCACTGAAATGGGCAAGAACTTCATGTAAGACGACACGAAATTTTCAAGGATCGTGTACATATGTTTATTAAAATAAAACCTACAAAGGTATTATGTATGTACTGTGTCTGAATATGCTATTTAATAGAATAAACATCATATACAGTTTAAATTTATCGTTACATTCACACATATATTCCAACATGTTAATTGACTATTTGACTAAAATTGAATTCTCTATATAAAGTTATTTGTTGGTGTAGCCTGGGCAAGTGGCCGACAACCGACGATACAGTTCTATATATAGCAATATATTTGTTGGTGTAGCCCGGGCAAGTGGCCGACAGCCGACAACCGACGATACAGTTCTATATATAGCAATATATTTGTTGTGTATAGTCTGAGCAAGTGGCCGACAGCCGACAGCCGACGATCCGATAAAGCTCTATGAATGGCAATACATCTGTTGTGTATAGTCTAGGCGTAAAGCCGACAGCAGAAAGCCGACAATACACTTCCAAATATAACAAAACATTTATTCTATATAGTCTGTGCAATTTTAGATATTAATTAATTTGATTAGCTGTGTTTTATATTTGACAATGTTCCAGTTTTGACGTTTGGAGTTATCTGCCCTTGACCGTCACGTTTGGCGTCAATGGGATTGTAGTGCAGTCACTTTGCGTTCTGGTGTTGCAGAGCACTGGGAGAAAGCATTTGATTTGAAAGAAAGCAGAGAATGATAAACAATATTGATATATAAAATTTGCCGAATTAAATGTGTCTTTATGCCATGAAGAAAATCACATCTTTTGGCCAGCGTACGGCTGTGCGGAGGCCTATTATGTTTGAGTGAATGAGCGAATTGAACAATATTTCAGTTATTATGCACGTGGCAATTAACCATCAAAAAGAGAGTAGATAGATCAGGTATCAAAAGGATGAAGAAAAATACGAAAATATCGATATATATTTAAGATTTTAGGTGTACCAGCGGAGTAAATTGTATGAATAATTTGTAAGCAGAATTATTAAGTAAGATTTTGAGGTAACAGAACCATGACAATATTTATAAATCTAAAATCTAAATATACGTTTGTTCAGTATATGTGTTAATTATACAAAATGACGGCTTCTAATTAGGCTTATAAATCATATTCTGGACCTAATGATTTATTTTGCGAATATAATAAGAGTCAGTTGTCTCTCGGTCTATGCGTCATTTATTGTTCGAAAATATGTATTACTAAAAACTAATCTTTGACAGGATCTGCCATTCCCCGTCACGAGTTGGTTATTGTTTATAATAATAGTAATGGGTATTTATTAGGCGCACATTTCCATACACTAGTGCATGCTCAAGGTGCGACCAACATGATAACCCTGGTCTAACCCGAGCTGACATATTTGTCGCTAGAAGGTAACCAACTACACAACTCTTTTCCAGGTACCCATTTCCTGCTAGACCCATATAATTCATAAAGTATAAACTAAGATCCTTGAAAAAAAGTTTGTTGAGGTTTTCACAAGGAGTCAATCTTTAAATTCATACGCGTTTGCCGTTACTTTAAATTTACTCCCGATATGCCTCGCACGGCTAATTATCCCCAGCGAAATGTCATATAAAATTGAACTTAAGTCAAGTTGGTGTTTTCCTTTTTATCTAGCCGTCTTTTCAAGTTATATCTTGATTTGAAGTGACCGGCCATGTCCTATGGTAACCAAATACAAATCGGGGCAAACTGAAATTCCTATGACGTCGCCGTAGGCTCTGTGACGTCATAGCCGCTCGTGACTATGACGTCATCACAATTGAACGAAAACCCGTCACATTCTACACGGCCGAAAGTTTTACGCGACGACAAAGTCATTTGTTGATCGATAATTTCTATACTTTCGGACAATTTGACTTCCTCATCAAACATTATTTGCATCGCCACATATGAAAATTTGCAGATAGTAACAATATGGAATAAATTGAACATGTTTAGATTTAAAATCAGGGAAAACAACTTTTCAGTTGAATATAAGTTCATAAATGAATGAAATAGTCCCGGCACAACGTTTAGTTTGATTGGTTCACAACAGCCAATCAAAAGACAGGAAAAGGTGTAACTCCCAAGGGACTAGAGCCGTGCTTTTCCGTACACCCGAGGAAAGGAACACTTGTGTCGTTATTGCAAATTATATTAACCTTAGTATTTATAGAGTTAACAAAGCTGAATGTTCTAAAAATTAGATTCTGCTTTTAGTTTTAACCTGCGGCTTAATGTAATTTTTGTATCAACGAATATATTAGATAGCATGAAATAAATCACTGTTCGAAAATTCCGCACACTTGGCTGGTAATTCCGTACACGACAGCTGCCTATTCCGTACACCTGTCGAAATATGTGATAATTTTATTTAAAAAACATAGATTGTTAAAGATAACTGATCTAAACAAATCTTGAAGATGTATTTAACAATGTTTTGGTTTTTAAATATCTGACGAAACAGCAACGTTGTCTCAAACACATTTGTAAGACTCTGTAAAGTATACCAACAGTGATGATTTATCACGTTTTCGTGATAACTGTAAACATAGAACGTCGATCAGTGGCAATTTTTTGAAGCCACCCTTACTTAAAGTTTGACTTTATTTGCGCTGCGAACAGAATCCCCATATATCACAAGCAACTAAAGAACATTTTCGCAACTTTGACAATCTCAACGCCTTATTTGTACGAGAACAATTCAATCTGGACTAGGCTCTCAGACTAATAGATTGTTATTGACCTTTGTTTATTGCAGTTTTTATAAATATATCTTCAATTTAAATAATCATATTAGCAATATACACGAACAAGATCTATGCTATAAATTATCTCTTTCGGAATTGATACGAAAAGGCTAAAAAGGGATACGTCATACATTTCGCATTTTTCTTTTAATATCCTGTCTTTATTTTTTGTTGAAAAGCAAACAAAACTAATTCAAGGGGCAAAATTGGTAATAACATTTTAAAATGGAAGTTTTAAAAGTTTTATGGGTGAAATCATTTTCTGCTCGGTGGCAGTGAGAGGGTTAAACTGAAAATCGGTGTACAGAATAACAAGGACCCTGAAAATTAACGCAGTAAATTAAGCTGCGTGCTATTCCGTGCACTTTTGTTAGGTCTTATTTCGTTTTTAAAATACAGTGTTTTGATTCAGGTAGGACTTTAGAATGTTTATCAAGTTCCAAACATACTATCCAAATGATTTTATTCTATATACAATTTCCTATTGATTAAGGAATGGTCCGAATAGCGTAAAGCTATGAATGACCTTGACTTACAATAACTATGAAGGTCCAACCTTATTCAACCAATCAACATTTTTATTAAATGTCTGACAGAAAATAAAAACCTAAGTAGGCATGTTTTCAAAAGTGTTTTGGCTTGGATGCGAATTATAGATATGATATAATTAACCAATGGAAATTTATTTGCATCTCTGATGAAATGACGCTCTTAAGATTCTTAATTTCATTTATATCAGCAATTTTGATTAAATTTTAAATAAGTTTAAAGACTTGCTCTTGATTTTAGTTTCATTTTGTTATATGCAAAAGTGCATTTATATTCAAAATATTGGTAAAACTAGGAGAAGCGGCAGTACACGGTTATTGAACGTTCAAGATTTATGAGGGAGGAGGAGATGGTTTCATGAGACGAAATTTTGTCGGGCTTTTAGTTTATCCTGAGTTTTGCAAGTGTATCCCACAACAATTCTTAATTACAACATAGAAATATTAAAATGATTTAATTCAACATAACACGTTTTCGTCATTCCTTATGTGTAACCTGATCCAACGGTTTAGAAAAGTTCATCATGAAATACTTCTGAATGTCTTAGTGTTATATTTTAGATATATTCTCTATCTTAAGTAACTTTATATGTAAAAGATCAAAACCGAGCAAAATGTTTTGTTTGGGCAAAGATATGTGGGCATACTTTCTCAAACAAAACCGAGGGGAGGTTTTGATGTAACATATAAAACGAAGTCAAAAGTCTTGACATATATAAGCACTGATAGTATCGCACATTGGCAGCCAGTTATTGTGAGCTGCCTGCACGTTGCTCGCAATACACACAATCACAAACCCCCGACATGACAGAACAAAATTACGATCAGTTTAGCTGCATCCTCGGTGGCTCAAGCGATAAAGGCGCTGCGTCTCAACATAGAGGTACCTGGTTCGAATCCCACTCGAATCATACATCGATAATTTGTTCAAAAGTCACAATTTTACAGGTCCATTTGTATATTTCGAGAATTTCTATTTACAAGGCCAAGTGGGGAGAATTGTATAAGTTGTCCCCTGGATATTCACAAGGAACAGGGGCATTCTTTTGAAAATTCCAGGGATTTCCATAGAATATACCCGGGATTTCCATAGAATGTCCCTTTGATATTGGGTATGGCCCTAAAAGATTTACCCGAAAAATGAATGACCTTCAACAACAACACAAATGGGTACGGGATAGCTCAGTCGGCAAGAGCGCCGGTCTCACGTCGCTGAGGTCGGGGGTTGAATTCCATCCAGGCCAAGGTGTAAAAACCTAGAGTTATCCTCTGTTAAGTGTCACCCTGGAGCCCTCGTGTGTTGTGCAACAAAAACTGCTCACTTAAAAGATCCCACGAATTCATGTCAGTGGCTGAATTGTGGATGCACGAACATGTGCATACATACGACGAGCTGTCGGTTATCAGCGTTCAGCAGTGTTAGACAAACTGCTGTGACTATGTGTCTCAGTTCACCCAGCTGTGAATGGGTACCCTGTGAGGCATAGAATGGTCCCTAACCTGAGCGCCACATACAGATGCCGGTTAAATACTCCCCAGGGAGTTGAATTGCAAAAATGATCGGACGGTGAAAGAATGACATTGACCAGGGGAAAGAACAAGCGCCTTCAGCATATATAATATTCATTTATAATAATAACAAATATGGCGCCGGAGATTTTTATGATGTCCACTCGTATGAAACCTGTTGAAACGCAATTGTTCTACAGAAAAAAAATGCTTTATGAAATACGACTTTCATTTGTGTGGACTTTAATTTGTTCTTTTCAATATAAAAAGGCGTGACAAAATTAATCTGTAATTGATCTCCACTTGTGTAAAGAAAACTCAAGTGTTAGATGCACAGGTATGTAAATGTGAACAAACGTTCGGTAGGCTACTGTAATAATGAATGAATACAATCCCTTCCAATTTCTCATGTCTGATAACATGTGTACAAACCTGTAACCTGTTGGTTTCAAGCCAAGTGAGCGAATCATCAGACCACGGAGCGAGTTGCTAGGATGATGTTATCCATGACCTTATGAATAAAGTTATTTAATCCTGAGTAGAAACATTACTCTGCATTATACTTTATATAATATTGACCATTTAAAAAATCATTGGTGCCAAATGTATATTGTGTTATTAAAGTTGTGTTTTCTGTTATCTGTGGTCACATCAACAATGTCCATGCAATCTAGACTATTGTGGTCTGGCTTGGAAATGTCAGCGGGATACACGTGCAGCACGAGCGGCTAAGGCCAATGTTGGGTACCCGAAATATTCCTTGTTTCTCAAATTTGATTCAATAGAAATTACACACCTCAGTTGGATTTATCATATTTTTTTATATTTCACTTTCAAATATTTATTTTTTCACAGCTTACATTAAAACTGACAAGTGCGGGAGATACTTCATCATTCAAATTAGAGATTTGCCTCAGTCACACGTTAGTTTTTACTACGTTCTACCCTGTTTTATAGGGGCAGTGGCACGTTTTTCGATAATTTTATATTTTGAATATTTCACTTATAATTGTAAGTTATTGCTGAATGCTATATATTGACCGTGTCAACAACCTCATTACACAAGTCAATCACCCATAGTCAGTGGATAAAATATGAGGATTCAGATAAAATCCATTTGGCGGCCATTTTTTCTGAACATCTTGAATTGAAACGGTCAAAGTGCGGCAATTCTGTTCGAGGTACGGTAATCCCGTTTAAAGTACGTTGGTCCTATACGTCCAAATTTAGAACGGGGAGGACATTGGACATGTCAAACGTCCTGGAACACCATTCCGTTTTAGGAGAGATGGGGTGAACAAAAACGAACATTTAAGAATTTCTTCATATTTTCAAAATAACAAGTTTATAATGTCTTGTTTTAAAACATTTACGAAAGCATGGGATCACCGAACGATTTTTAAAGTTATCGACGTTAATAATATTACGGCAAATCGTGCCGTTTCTAACCAATTTTGAGTACCGCGCTTTCCATGAATAAGGTAACTATGATATTGTGGCGTAGAGATATTTCACATATTCTATATATTTTACATTTACACTATTTCTATTGGTCTAAGGGAGACAACCGTTAATTCAACTTGCTTAACCTTAAATTACCTCCCTTGTGGGAATGAGAGTTATGCGCCCTTGGTCTTGGTTAATAAAATGGCGTTCAAAGAAGTCGGGCGATGTTGTCTCTTTACAGTACGATACTGCTATTAATAACCCTCTACGGGGTTCGTGGCCACCACGCCACATATGGTGGAGATGCAGTACGTTCCCCGGTACAAATTGCAACACAAATTGACAATAATGCTTCCGCAGGCGTCAGATTAAAGACATTTCATGCCATGCCTTGTGAGAATGCTGTCACGTGGTTATCAGAATTCAAGGTGCCATGGCCGCCACCCAAGAACATTCATGGACATTAACCTTCCCAGTCTTGAAGTACCCAAAACTGCAGCTTCATAGGTGATTCCCTTAATGGAGGCTGTCGAAATGTCGCGAAAAGTTGTGATTCAAACACTGTCTGATAGGAAGGAAGCCATGAGTGAGAAATCTAAGGTACATGAACATCAAGTCAATTTCTGTGTTGGAGACACTGTGTTCCTGTACAAGCCTGTTTTAGTCTCAGGTCAGTCAAGAAAACTTGCCAGACCCTGGGCTGGGCCATACTACATTGTCGAAAAACTTTCGAACATTCACATGAAATTACGAAGAAAAAGAGACGGTCGGTTAGTTCGGAACAGAGTCCATATTAATCGACTGAAGCATGGGTGTCTGAGAGCGACCGAGCCTGATGACCCAACGCCGCCACCGAATGAGGACAGTCTCGAGCCCTGTGTCCTCCATGAGGATGAAGTGGCAGACACGCCACAAATAGACACACCTGAGTATGATTCTAGTCAAACTGGAGATAATGCTACCCAGTCAGACTCCCAAGACGAGCATCCCACTCAATACTACTCCATTGAGAAAATTTTGAGAAAGAAATATTGTCAGAACAAGTGGTTTTATAGGGTGAAATGGCTGAATTTTGAAAGCAAGCAAAATTCATGGGTTGCCTTTGAGGACCTGACTCCCACTTGTCAAACTTTAGTGCAAGATACACACTCAAAGATTCCAACTGACCATCAAAGTCAGAGAAAATGAATGTGAAAAGTATAAATTTGTCTACTTGTTAGCAAGTAAATTTATTGTTCCAGTTTACTTGTTTAAGGTTTTTGTAGTTAAATGTTAGAGTTGACAATTATATTTGTTTCAGTGTTAGGTTTTTCATGACACACTGATAAATGATGTTTCTACTTATAATTGATTTGCACAACAATTGAAGTGTTTACAGGGTACTGTACCTTTAAGAGATGATCATCTGTATAAGTATTCATATTTGAAGAATATTCACTGGAATATTATTGGTGTACTTAAACTATGATTATTATCAAAATTTACATAAGTAACATCAATATATTTGTCAAAATCTTTTAATAGAAATGCTTATCTTATGAAGTAACCATCATGTTGTGGTTAGACTTGGTGTTTTCACTGTTCTGTATTATTTCAGATGTTTTTGAAAGAGTGTGAACATTTTAAGAATATTCACAGGTATATTTTGTTGTACTGAACTGACAATATTATATATTTTTCAGATTTACTCAGGTACAAACAATATGTTCACCTAAATCTTTTAATGAAGGCACACAATATTGTAAAATTTAAAGTTTTTGAAATGGTGTTTGATATCATGTATTAATATTACATGATGAAGTTGTGAAGCATTTTTAGGATTTTCACAGGAATATATCTGATGTACTTAAATTGATATTTATTCTAGAGACTTATCAATATTTCTAAGTACTAAAGTGTATTAGCCTAAGCCTTTAAATGTGCACACATATTCAATAATCATTTTTGCATAAGCAAGGTTGTTTTCTTTTTCAAAATAACCAATGTTGGTATTAGTGGTTTAAAGTGTTGATGTTTAACACTTGGTTTCATCAGAAAATATTTAATTTTAATGTCAAATGTGAATGGCATGGTACTGTCATTAATTATGTGATGATATTCTGATGCATGCCCAGAACATCATGACATGATGCTGTAAATTTCTATGTCACCTCTCACTCTTATTTATATAAAAACAGATTTTTTTTTCTTCCTGGCGTAAATATACTATGTTGATATTTAACATATTTCTTTTATCAACAGCAAAATTGTCTAAATTTCTATCGTTCGAGTGGTTCTCACTTTTTAAAAGTGGAGGGTGATGTGGCGTAGAGATATTTCACATATTCTATATATTTTACATTTACACTATTTCTATTGGTCTAAGGGAGACAACCGTTAATTCAACTTGCTTAACCTTAAATTACCTCCCTTGTGGGAATGAGAGTTATGCGCCCTTGGTCTTGGTTAATAAAATGGCGTTCAAAGAAGTCGGGCGATGTTGTCTCTTTACAGTACGATACTGCTATTAATAACCCTCTACGGGGTTCGTGGCCACCACGCCACAATATAAAAGACAATTCAAATACGTACAGAGATGTCCAAGGAACTTATATTGAAATTCAAATACGTACAGGGATGTCCAAGGAACATATATTGAAAATGAAAATGACTTAATATTAGACACTTTTCAAAAACAAGGGCATTTTTGTTATCGTTTTTGGCGTATTCGACAGGATTTTAAAGTGATACACATATTTTAGATATTGCTAGTAATTAATAAGTGTACATTTAAATGTTGTCGACCTACCATTTTATAATCATCAACAGCACTTCCTGTCTATAAACTTCGTAAACAGTTGTCACATGGTCCATTCCGTTCTCCCACAGTTCGAGCCCACTCTTCTTTAAACATTCCATTGAACCCCATTGAACACAGACATTTTAATACACACAAAACCAAACATCAATATTGTCTATGAAACTACTGCAGATATATGTATAAGGTTACCAAATGCGTCACATTTCGTTTAGATATTGAAATAGCTGTGGCCCACATACTTCTATTGTACTTCAGTTTATTGAAGAAAAATGTTGATGTGTAGATTGAACGAAATTTTAATTTTAATTTGGATGTATATAGTGTTGAGCTAGGGTCTGAAGAAGTTACCTACCTCTACCTCAGTTTCAAATTAGACGAACCCTCACGCACGTGAATCAAACTTGAACACCCCGGCTTCAGTCGGTAACTATTCCATATCATTTTATGAAGACATTGAATATCCTTTGAAATGGTGTCAAAGAAAGCATCGGAGGTGTTATAGCTCCTAATTGAGAAGAGATGAAACTGCCAAATACTGTTTTTTAAATTCGTTTATAGTTTTTTTAAAAAGAATTTATGGTTACCAGTATTCAAATTTGTAATCTAAACTACGAGCGGTTTTCAGAGTTATCTGTTAAAAACTGCCGTCAACAAATCGGCAAATTACGCTACTGCCTACCATTTTCGCGTACTTTAATAAAACCGCGCTTTCCGCGAATAAATTTACATTTCAAATACATTAAAGTGGTTATTGCGAGTTCATATATTGACAAATAGTGACAATATTAGCGGAAACCAAAAGAAATTAATACGGGATAACCAAATGGTGTTTTACACCGTAAGGACATTTATTAATATACCGTCACAGCAGTTTTCATTTCAAATACCGGTACATCTTTGACGGCCTACCGTATAATTATAAACAACAACACTGCTAAACTAAGACTACAGATTACACAAGTAAGGTACTTACATGCTGTTTAAATAGTAAACAATATACAATGTATATGAACTCGTTAATAAACCTTATTTTCTCAATTAGACGCCGGTCTCGAATAGAGGCCGGGGGTATGGCTGTTTGGTGTAAATACACGCCGGGTTTCGAATAGACGCCGGGCCTCAAATAAACGCCGGGTGATAAGTTGATTGATTGCTGCTCCCGTAGTTGAATGCATATACCGTATTTCCTTAATTACACGCCTGCCTTGAATATACGCCTGCCTCGAATAGACGCCCTTGCATAAGACTTTCTGAAAATTATAAACGCCTGCCTTAATTAAACGCCGCGTAAACCAAGTTTAATATATAAAAACGCTTATTTTTGGTTAAATTATCTGATTTTTTTCAGAATAGTCTAAACGGTTTCGCTTTTTATGAAATAGACGCCTGCCTTGAATAGAAGCCTACCTCAAATAGACGCCTATGATGTAGACCCTTTGAAAACAATAGACGCCCGGCGTGTAATTAAGGAAATACGGTAAAGTCTTCTGCCTGTGCGGGATACATGACGAAATTTTATTCTTATAATGAATAGACGCCTGCCTCAAATACACGCCCAGTCTCAAATACACGCCGGGGGTGAAAGGGGGTTTGAAAAAAATTACGCTTTGGGCGTCTATTCGAGGAAATACGGCAGATGATGTGTGGCCTTACGACATGTCGTAAAATGACCGTTAAAAAGGCGTAACGTTAAGTTGAGCAGTTTGCGTATAAGCCTTTGCCGCAGTTTTTGTAATGATGTAATATTGAACACTTTCGTATTTTGTACAACAAAATGTTGTCGCAAAATCTTGCCGTAGCTTAAAAGAAATACTGGGACCTATTTCTCCTAAATACATTGCAAAATACTAACATACCTAAAGTTGTTTTATGTACAACATTGTTGCAACGCCATTATATAACATGGGCAGTAATGTAACTTTTAGGAAAAGATTACAATGTTGTCAATAACTGATCCGAAAACGAAAGAATTTACGCAAGAAAGCTGACCCAGATAATAAAGTAAAAATGCCAACATTAATGCATAAAAATATGTGATGACAGGCATTCTATAGCTAAATTTGGACAATATAGATCGAACTTATTTTATGAATATTTACAATGATAAAGAGCCTATTTTCGACATATTCTAAAATTGCATTAGGGAAAATAAATTGAATACAGATATATAGTGAAAAATAGTTAAGTGCAGACTCAGTTATTTCTTGTGATTCAATGGAATGAATTTTAGGTTGTCGGCCACTGTTAATGACTATTTACAGAAGTACAAGTATGTTACAATGAATGAAGATGCATTGTCGGCTGTCGGCTGTCGGTCACCGTTACTGACTACACACTACACAAGTATATGTTACTATAAATAGATATGCATCGTCGGCTGTCGGCTGTCGGCCACTCTTCCAGAGTATACACGAATATCTTATCATAAATTGAAATAAGTTGTCGGCTGTCGGTCACTCCATCTGACTATACACTAAACAGCACTCATAGATATACACTGACAGTATTATGAACACATCGACCCTGCCATTATTTACATGTTTAAAGAACGTACCTTTACATTAAAGGTAGACATCTAAGTAAAGTGTGTGGTTACTTTATTTACTTTCAGCAAATGTTGTAAGTTTTGTTATAAAAATACATACAAATCCTTTGTAGGTTTTGTATCATAAATATATGTACACGGACCTTGAAAATTTCGTGTCGTCTTACATGAAGTTCTTGCCCTGAAATGCCACTGAAAGTTGCGACCCGGCAGATACGTATGTTGGTCGTGGAATATGTGAATGTGCAAGGGCTCCTAGGACCGCATGACTGACGACACACTCAAAGGCCGATGATATGGAGGACCCACGAGGCAGGAGTTGACTCCGACAAATTGTGAATAAGCCTCCCTTTTACCAAGTCTCTCTTTTGCATCAAAGTCGTTTGCTACCCAGTGAAGAAGTAAATCCCGTCTTCTTTGATCTTTGTATTTTTTTGAATAATAATTGACAAGCATTGAAGGCTTACAGTGAGTCAGACGGTAATAACATACAAATGATCTCACTAAAGTTCAATGATTACTTTTAAAATGTCAAAATTTGTATTCTTGCTAATTTTCAAAGATAATCAAACAACTGTTAGATGTATGTATATGGGGAAGTAAACATATCTACCCAAAAACTACAAACCTGTACGCCTTTACACCACGATTTCAACCTGTTTATTGTAAATATACTGAACAGTAGCTTTTGATATAGCGCTGATCATTTCATCATGTATATGCTTAAAGGTGAATGAGAAATAAACACTATTATCACGACAGCTCTTTACCTAAAGCAAGGTTAGCTTAAGCTAAAGCAAGTTTATTTTCCTTTTTTGTCAAAACATTCCCCTGTCTTTAGGATTCAAAATAGCATGGGACAGTGCTTACGTTTTGCCTAACCATATATATCACATTATGTGACAAGGTGATCATTATTCCAAGAATCTTATGTTAGAGGTCGTTCTCAAACCGCTCTCTTGGAGACTTTAAGAGAGCTCCAGTTACGAAACTTGATACAATCTTGCTCAATATCTTAAACACTCGAGATATCAGCAATAGCAAATACATTGTCTTGAAATGACAATATTAGCAAAATTATCCATGTAATCTAACCGTCTGTATATACAAATGTATGTTGTCAAGTTGAGAATGAAATATGAACTATTCCCATAATCCTATTGTACTCTTACCTTGCATGACTGACACCAGAATAATAAATGTATTCATGTACCCAGAACAACGGTTATCTAAATATATCTTGATGCTATTGCGTTGAGTACTAGTATTACCTGTTGGCGTGCTGTTGTATTTGGCCTGCTATCAAAATGCAACAGGCTTTTTTTATTAACGTCACAGTGTCGTGAGTGTGGAGTAACTTTTTACTAAAGATTCAATATGTCTTTTAAAAAATCATAATACTCATGTTAATATGACATTACAACGAAAACTTTTTATCCCAAATCAATATATTTCCATTTTTACATTTGAAATCAGTACAGTAAGTGTTTTCTTAAATAAGATTTACTAAGGACAATCTTTCCCTAAGTTAATGCATCTGAACACAAAAGATTTTCTTTCATAAAACGATACATTACCCTTTACCGTAAAGTTGTGACAGCATAATTCTGAGAATTCTTGACAAGATAACCCCCTTCATACAGACGCTTTCATACCAACTGGACTTTAAAAATCACCTGCAGACCTAATCCAAGTACAGATTCCCGAAGAAATACTTCATATATTCTGACCAAACACAATTTTGAATGATAACCTCTATCAAACAACCAATTATTGGTAAACATCACAAACGTGATGAGTAAATAGAGGTAGATAGGTACCGCCTGCAGTATATCACAAACTGCAAGAATAAAAGTAGCACTATGATGATTAATCAAGTATTTTGTTTTGGTCCAGTTACAGGCCCGAGTTCTGTTTTATTTGCCCGAGGGGAAGCTTACAGTTAATACAGCAAACTATGAGTTGTTTACAGGATATTTCTTAAAGTTAACTCTCAAAAGCATGATTGTTTGGTTTTTAATTTGTATTTCTATTTCAAAACAACTTATTCTTGCTTTTTCTAAAAATAAAATTATTTGCCAGAAAAAAAGTAGGATTTTTATAAAAAGGTTGCAAAATATAACTTTCCATATCGTACCTCATATGAGCCCGATAGTTACGGTTTTCAAAACACCTGACCATAGGTACTTTGCTAACAACTATAATACGTATCTAATGTATGCATTTGTGATAAGAAAGCTTAGAAGAGGTAAACTTGCAACAGTCAATAATGCGTCGATTGACCTCATATAGGCCACGGTTCAAAACACCCTTTAGAAATGTTGCATGGTATATTTCAAAATCTTCGATACACGCACATTGATAAGATTAAGATTAATCTTGACTTGACGCAACGCTTGGTAACTTTATTCTGTTGGTTGATTGCATCTTCCCCCACGTAGAGGGATTTACTCCTCATCAGATATCACAAGAGGATTCTTTCAAACGTTCTACTGTGGGTTTGACTTTGAGTCTGACCCGTGATATCCTGATAGATAGCTTACAAGATTTCTGAAAAGACAACATCTTTTACCTCAAACTGGAATATGATATTAAGAAAGGTTTATGATTTCAAGTTTCGTCATGCTGTAAAGGTTAAAGATTGTTGAATGAGAAATCTCCCTTGTGTAATTATGGTTTTGGAAATGTATGGGCTAAACAACAACATTTTTCTCAGTATAGATTTCGCTGCTCAAATCACAATCTGATGATAAAGTATTCGCCTTTGCCTGCTACCTATCGTCCCTAATAATGCTGAATTTCGACGTAGGAGATTAACCGAAATGCACTTTAAGGATGCCTTTTATCAAAGTTACACGCTTAAATGATCAGTAACATATATGGCTGCTCAATCTGTAAAATAATTTAATGTAATAAAATGCATATTTGTGTAACGATGTGTTTTAGTTGGAAGTTTTCTTATCACAACATAGTCTTCGTCATTAAAAGTAGTTAATAGTAGTCCTTAATTTAATTGAAAATGACGTTATTTATAACCACGGATTACAACAGGAGCCATGGTCTAAAAGAGGATGTATTGATATAAAATTAGGAGTATCGACCGGGCATTTGTTGAAAGAGAAGTGCTAATGCAAGAGCCAGTTTTTAGCAAAAATGATAGATGGAAAAGGCATGCAGCAAGTTAAAAGAGTGAACTAAGAAATCAATACTCTATATTCAATTACGCATTGGGTACAGAATATATGTTTGAAGATTTATGAGATATAAAGCCTATTTTCACGATACCAGTTTGCATATAGTACAGTCAATAGAGCGTAAAAAATATCAAGGGAGATTATGTATCTTAGTTAAACAATATAAACCCCTGTATATATACTACAAACTAGGATCGAAGTTGCCTTCTTTTTCCTAGCCCCATGTCATTGCTAGAATATTAGATGACATGGTCATTATTTCAGAGTACCTTAGATTAATGTCGATGTAAAACTGCTCTCCTGTAGACTTAAAGTGATCTTCGGTCGTAGAACTTGATACAATTCAGATCAATAGCTTTACCACTCGAGATATCACCAATAGCAAATACGTTATACTGAATTGACACTTGAATCATAGCGTTCATCAAACGCACACTGGGCAAAGTCTCTAGGGAATTTAATCGTCTGTGTGTGGTCAATTTAAGCATGAATACATTGATATTCCGAAAATCCTATGGTACTCCTTTCGTGCATGAACAACACACATGAACAATAATTTATGTTTATTTACCCCATGCCAAGTTAGGAGGTAGCATTACTTGCTTGCTGTTAAAATTGGCTTGGTATTAAAACACTTTAGTCACGTCAAACTTCTACATTATTGAAATTACTCGTTGTCATAGCATCAATTTTGCAGAAAAAAATGTCTAAATTATGTTTATTCATGGGAGTTAATTCATAACTTTTGTTGTCAATTGCAGAGCACGCATTGCTCAGAGTGTCGTAAGCTATAACAGGTTTCTAAATATAATGAAAATATGCAAATCAAGAGCAGTTTTACCTCAACAGAGGCAATATCAAATACATTTTTGGCAATTCATTCAACAGGCCTAGTTGGAAAAACATATTATCATAATATGAAAGAATGGTCACTATTGCTTTTAGTGAAAGAAATAACTTTAACAGTGTTACTTGATGTTTACGTTTAGTATAAATTGAATATCTAATAAAGCATAGCTATAGTTACATATCAATATAGATGAAATGGTACTGTAGAAAGGAACAAATTGAATAAAAAAAAAAACACCTAGAAATGTGTGCATGTAATGCACTGTGATGTCCCATGCGCAAACTTCTAATCCAACAATATAAAATCGTAGGCTTATTTGCCAGATAACACAGAGACAATATGAAAAAGGTACATCTTTTAGAAAACATTGACATAAAATTAAATAAATACCGGAGAGACATGTACTGGATTGATAGCTAGTAAATTTTAAATTGAAACCATACGCGCATCTTTCATCACATTCATGGCAGAATGCTTTTTAACGTCCCTCAAGCCATTATTAGCTCCTTATCCTTTATCTGCCAATGCTTAGATTGACGAAATGTCTGTTACACCAGTCAGCCGATGACAATAGAAAGCCATACAACATTTTAATCTATGTCAAGCTTAAATGATTAATTTTTAATTGAACTAGGTGTTATAACTTGTCATACTTTTGAAATTTACTGATAATCAGATTTGATATGGATGAGCATTGATATGGTATTACTTTGTGTAATTCCTTTTTTTAGCAATATGAAGACTATTCTCTAAGTTGATTGGCAAGGCGATTAATAAATAAGTATTAATAAGCTATTAGGATTTTAAACAACCGCTAACCTCGACTTTAACACTTTTCGATTTACTTTCAAACATATTTCAACTAAATAAGAACTGGGTATGTTTTTTGTCAATTTGGCTTATAAACATGTTTAATTAGCCTTTTATTAAGACCGCGTAATTAACGGCTGTAAAAAACCTACCTGGGACAGGGGCAATAAAACGCGGGTGTGACGTAAAAAACAAACTACACAGAGTAACGCATCATTTATTTCAACTGAAATACCGCCTTAAATAACTGTTTATGTACCAGTGATGTGAATATCTTTATTACTTCAAACGCTTAATAGTGTTACATCGTCAAATGACTTATCCAACTGAGTGGTGAACATTTTCTGAAAATCGTTAATTATCGGGTTTATTTGGTGATCTCGTTATGATAGATGTATAGAGCTCATTGCAATCATTCCGTATATGACGTCACAAAAAGGGCGTGTGACCAGTCATGCATTCACTGGTCTGTCGCGAGACAAATCTAGCTGCCCATCAAAAGTGGCCTTCAAAAACGGCTTTAATTACTAAACTGAACATAATTGAGTAACGACCTTTGACACACTATAAAATATTTAATCAGTCATTCATATATTCAAAAGAAAATAGTAACATATGTTTGTGGTTATATGATGTTAACATATTTGAAAAGAGAATGTTATATTAGGTTAGGTTTCTACACGTTGTTAGATCCAATCTTCGCGATATCATTGCCCTGATGATTTTGTAAATAACCTCTTCAATACTATGATACTTGCATATATTGTCTTGGGTTTGTATGAAAATATGTAAAATATAAACAGTTCCTATTCCTTTCGTAAAACATACGGTTTTCTTTTAATTCATATATGCATATGTTTATAGCATTTTCCTTTACTTGTTAAACCCTGTATGTCCTTTAACAATCAACTCTACCAAATATTTATCTGTGATAAAACTCATTCCTTATCTTATGTTGAAATAAACTCACTGGCAAAAGAAAGTATAGTTCCTTCATATTGATACAAATTTAAAACTTTTGATCATACCAACTGTGAGTGATACTCATTAAAGCGATGACATGACTTAAAACACATGATACATATTGCAAAAACGCCACCTGTGTTGCTGTAATTTTAGAAACCGGAAAAATCATGAATTCCGCTTATAATCAATTAACCTTTCCCAACCCGTCAATCAAATTTACTTTCCGACCAATCATACAGCGTTAAATATTCACTGCGCCATTGGCCTAGTTGCCGACGCAATTTTGTCTGTCAAACAATGAAACGTGTTTTACTTCGTTGTTTGATTTCGTCTGTATCCGAAGTCATGATATTCAATTTGAACTCGAAAAGTGTGCATCTGGTTATTTGAATACCGTCTTGGTACGCAGACAAATATTATAACATATGCCATCTTCGGAAGAGGTTACGTCACAGTGCAAATAGACGTTGAAGCGGCAAAAATTTGAAGCTGTGACGGACCAAGAATTAATTGCGTATTTCTATACAACATAATTTATACATCTGAATAAAATATGAACTGAAGTTATCGTATGTATTTAAAATTGTTGCTGTTAATTAATTTTTGGGCATTTTTAGATATATTTTCCCTGTTCTTTTTTCTTGGTTTGAATGCATTGAAGGCATAAACAACTATAAAAGATAAATTACCTAACTGATTAATGCAACTTTATTTGGTTATTTACCGTTTTATAACTTTCGTTAATATATTTATGAGGGATTTTAGATTATCATATGGCATCTGTTTTTACAACATTAGCCCCGATACACATGAAATTATCGCTAAAAAAATTAATACAAAATATAATATGATTTAATATATCAATGAAAATTAATTAATTAGGTCATACAAAATTTCTCATTTTTTACTTTTTTGCCAATTGATATAAAATTATATCAAAAAGAAAATTAACTCTGAATGCAATGTTAAAAACATTAAGAATAAAGCAATATGATAATATTACTTTCAATAGTTTGATATTATATTTTTACATTTATGCTGTTTGTAACAGTTTAAATATATATTGTACAACATAATCATGTGAACTCGTATGATATTATCAAATAAGAAAGTATCATTGCTAATTAATTTTTTGGATAATATATCCACATACTATTTATTAGTAATTTAACAAAACCTCAATTGTTTGTCAAGTTATTTACTTGAAGTCATTATTCAATAAGTGTTCAAATATGTTTTTTAAAATGTTTTATGTTCCACAACTATATAAATAGCATGTTTTTGTTAAAACATAATTATTTATACTCATCGTTGATAGTTAACAATATGCCCAATTATCCTAATCTGTCTAATCCCGACAATCCTTACACAGAGTAAAGACAGAGTTATCCTTCAAGTGAACTGCACTCAGTGCTCGACATCAGGTGGCCTACCTTACATGGTCATTGCTTCTTCTGACGGACAGACATGAAAACGAACGCAACAGAGGTTAACTATCAACGGTGAGTATAAATAATGATGTTTAAACAAAAACATACTATTATTTAATATACTCTCCGTGATAGTTAACAATATGCCCGAATACCACAGAGGTGGAGGGGAGCGATAGGCCACTAAGAGTGATAGCTCTGTCTTGACAAGAGTCAAGTTGGTGAACCAAATAAATATAACCAGCCTGAACTCCGAATGGGTTCATCTGTCAACCGGAGGGGTTAACGTCGCCCCAGCTCGTAAATGAAGGGACTCGCAACCACATGGTCACCAACTAAAGAGAAGACAACAAACGCATCACTAAAATCATCAAGACTATTTATTACATCAACCTGGCTCAAGGACCAGCTGGATCAACGAGGGATGGGTAGACCTCTCCGGTACGAGGCTGACGGAACTCGTTGCTGGGCGTACACCTGTGCGCCCAACCGATGAACTCCCTCTATGTCCTCGTTTGATACATCTCGAAAGTAGTGGTTGGCGAACACCAGGACGACTTCCAGAAGCAGTCGGCCATGATGTCCGCCACTGCCATGTTACTGATGGCTCTAATCTTGTGTGGGTTGGACTTCGCTGGCGGGTCGAGACCCGCGGCCTTGTAGGCGTCCAACAATGCCAAGCAGAGATAGACCCTGAGATGTCGCTTGTCTATCTCCCGAACACTAGTTTGGGAGTGAGGAATGAAGAGCCTCCTCCTCCCTTGGCGTACCTTTTTGTTTTTTTCAGTGTAGACCCGCAGGGCTCTCACTGGACAAAGGACCCAATCCTCGCCCGTCGGATCTATGCTACCGGAAAGGGACGGCAACGAAAAGGTTCTACCCCATTTGTCTGCGACTTGGTTCTTGCAGATGAACTCAGGCGCCAACCCCAGAGTGGCCGACCCACCGTCTTGCACATCAATATGCAAGAGATCCGCCTGGAGAGCGTGAAGCTCTGAAATCCTGGCCGCGGACCCCATCGCCACCAAAAAGTCTGTTTTGATGGTGAGACGGAGAAGTGTTGTCTCCGTCTCCGTCTGAGCGATGTTCCCCGCCACAGAGCTGAAACAGCAGTAAAGAGTCTTCGCTCCCGCCTCCATCCCTGCCTCCTTCGCAAAAGACGCCATACCCTGACAGGCATGCGCAACTTGGTTAGCCAACCCCAGGATGCTCCCAGCCTTTTTGTCAAGATGGCTTAAGTGGGCATCCGATACCTGGTGAGGGATGGAGGGGGCGGCAACCCCGCGGATGTCGTCGTCCAGAACAGGGGAGAGAGGGGAAGAGAAACCTGAGTCATTGGAAGAGAAGCGTGCTGCTTCTCAGTCAAAACCAGGGGGGCAGGAGATGGCCTGGCGACGTTGGACTCGTAATCCCTGCCCGCCGCCTGTAGAAGTCTGTGTGGCGGCAGTGTCATGAGACGTTGGGAAGGCGCCTCCGCCTCGCTACAATGTCTCCATCCTGGCCAGCTTGGTGGAGGAGGGCTCGTCCTCGACCTCGACCAGCGCCACCTGACACCAGTCAACAATGGCAGCCAATCTCTCCTTGAGATCTGGGGCATCAACTGGCGGTGGCTTTACGTAGTTCGCCTCGGGAGTGGATCTCCCTGGAGTTGACACCCCTCCCTCCTGGAAAGTCACCTGAAGGGGGGAATTGTCTCGATCTAAGGGAGTAGCGGGCTCGCAAGCGGTTCCGCAGCTCCGCCAGAAGGTTCGTCCGAGCGAGGAACCCATCTCTCCTGTGATTTGTGACCCCTGCCGAGATGCGGGAGGCGCACAACATCATCTGAGAGATGTTCCCCGCCACAGAGCTGAAACAGCAGTAAAGAGCCTTCGCTCCCGCCTCCATCTCTGCCTCCTTCGCAAAAGACGCCATACCCTGACAGGCATGCGCAACGTGGTTAGCCAACCCCAGGATGCTCCCAGCCTCTTTGTCAAGATGGCTTAAGTGGGCATCCGATACCTGGTGAGGGGCGGAGGGGGCGGCAACCCCGCGGATGTCGTCGTCCAGAACGGGGGAGAGAGGGGGAGAGAAGCCTGAGTCATTGGAAAGGAAACTCGCTGCTTCTCAGTCAAAACCAGGGGGGCAGGAGACGGCCTGGCGCCGCCGCGGCGACGTTGGACTCGTAATCCCTGCCCGCTGCCTGTAGAAGTCTGTGTGGCGGCAGTGTCACGAGACGTTGGGAAGGCGCCTCGTCCTCGGTACAGAATGTCTCCATCCTTGCCAGCTTGGTGGAGGAGGGCTCGTCCTCGACCTCGACCAGCGCCACCTGACAGCCAATCTCTCTTTGAGATCTGGGGCATCAACTGGCGGTGGCTCTACGTAATTTGCCTCGGGAGTGGATTTCCCTGAAGTTGACACCCCTCCCTCCTGGAAAGTCACCTGAAGAGGGGAATTGTCTCGATCTGAGGGAGTAGCAGGCTCTCAAGCGGTTCCGCAGCTCCCCCGGATCTCCCTGAAGGTTCGTCCGAGAGAGGAACCAATCTCTCCTGAGATTTGTGACCCCCGCCGAGATGCGGGAGGCGCACAACATCATCTGAGCGGTGTTCCCCGCCACAGAGCTGAAACAGCAGTAAAGAGCCTTCGCTCCCGCCTCCATCCCTGCCTCCTTCGCAAAAGACGCCATACCCTGACAGGCATGCGCAACGTGGTTAGCCAACCCCAGGATGCTCCCAGCCTCTTTGTCAAGATGGCTTAAGTGGGCATCCGATACCTGGTGAGGGACGAAGGGGGCGGCAACCCCGCGGATGTCGTCGTCCAGAACGGGGGAGAGAGGGGGAGAGAAGCCTGAGTCATTGGAAAGGAAGCGCGCTGCTTCTCAGTCAAAACCAGGGGGGCAGGAGACGGCCTGGCGCCGCCGTGGCGACGTTGGACTCGTAATCCATGCTTGCTGCCTGTAGAAGTCTGTGTGGCGGCAGTGTCACGAGACGTTGGGAAGGCGCCTCCTCCTCGGTACAGAATGTCTCCATCCTTGCCAGCTTGGTGGAGCAGGGCTCGTCCTCGACCTCGACCAGCGCCACCTGACACCAGTCAGCAATGGCAGCCAATCTCTCCTTGAGATCTGGGGCATCAACTGGCGGTGGCTTTACGTAGTTCGCCTCGGGAGTGGATCTCCCTGAAGTTGACACCCCTCCCTCCTGGAAAGTCACCTGAAGGGGGGAATTGTCTCTATTTGAGGGAGTAGCAGGCTCTCAAGCGGTTCCGCAGCTCCCCCGGATCTCCCTGAAGGTTCGTCTGAGAGAGGAACCAATCTCTCCTGAGATTTGTGACCCCCGCCGAGATGCGGGAGGCGCACAACATCATCTGAGTGAAGTTCCCCGCCACAGAGCCGAAACCGCAGTAAAGAGCCTTCGCTCCCGCCTCCATCCCTGCCTCCTTCCCAAAAGACGCCATACCCTGACAGGCATGCGCAACGTGGTTAGCCAACCCCAGGATGCTCCCAGCCTCCTTGTCAAGATGGCCCAAGTGGGCATCCGATACCTGGTGAGGGACGGAGGGGGCGGCCACCCCGCGGATGTCGTCGTCCAGAACGGGGGAGAAAGGGGGAGAGAAGCCTGAGTCATTGGAAAGGAAGCGCGCTGCTTCTCAGTCAAAACCAGGGGGGCAGGAGACGGCCTGGCGCCGCCGCGGCGACGTTGGACTCGTAATCCCTGCCCGCTGCCTGTAGAAGTCTGTGTGGCGGCAGTGTCACGAGACGTTGGGAAGGCGCCTCCTCCTCGGTACAGAATGTCTCCATCCTTGCCAGCTTGGTGGAGGAGGGCTCGTCCTCGACCTCGACCAGCGCCACCTGACAGCCAATCTCTCTTTGAGATCTGGGGCATCAACTGGCGGTGGCTCTACGTAGTTTGCCTCGGGATTGGATCTCCCTGAAGTTGACACCCCTCCCTTCTGGAAAGTCACCTGAAGGGGGGAATTGTCTCGATCTGAGGGAGTAGCGGGCGGCAACACGACCACCACTCTCCTCCTCTTCAGCGAGGACAGCAGGGAGGTAGGAGGCAAGGTAGCGTACACAGGGTACATCGTGAAATTAATATATACATAGCATAACGAAAGGGTTGGTGAGCATAATACATTCGTATATATACTATTGGATAGTTTTCATTGTGTCTCCTTTCATATAGCACTATAACAGTGTAGCTTTAAACAATTAAGAGTCACAACAATCTAACTATGATAACAACCGTATGGAAATACACTTTTAAATAAATTAACAATTTCTTTAGAATTTTCTTCAATTATTTATTAAAAGTAACAAAACGTTGAGGATAGAAACATAATGAATAAAATATTTGTACTACTAATTCTCTTAAATCAAAGATTAAAAGAGATAAGCAAAACATAAATAGCATTACATTTCCATGTAAACAAATTCAGAAGGAAGATAAAAAATGTGTTGTTTTTATTGTAAACGTCCATCAAATATGTCATTAGACTAAACATGTGTACTATTATATTGTTTATTTAGGAATTATACAGGATAATGTTCTGGTCAAGTGTCTAGGTAATGGAGAAGTTTGAATAATTGTTTTACAAATGTAAGTTGTCCTTGAAAAAGGCAGGTCTGGACAAAAAGCGAAATGATGAAACCGACGCTATTTTTTTCAGCATAGTGAGTAAATAAATCCGAGAGGGTGGGTGCATGTAACAGAAAGATCCGACCAACGCTTTCATGGGGAGAAGATTTTGTTTTCTCTCTGATATTTCAGTTCTAAAAGTTTCGATACCTCAATTGAGATGTATGTATTCGTACAGAAATGATCAAATATCAGAAGAAAACTGCGGACTGCCATTTAAATGGGAACTCCTTTTAAACAAAAGTGATAGAGAAATAAGTGATAGTAAACTATACTTTATTCAGGATACTTTAAGTTTAAATAAATTGTCTTGCCATTGGTAACAAAACTTTTCGTTTACGCGAGTTCCCTTTGTGTATACAATGTAATATTACCATTGAAAACAAGATTGAAAATTATGTCAAGAAGCAACGGGGTCGGAATGTGCTCGCTTTTTTTGCTCAAGGCATGCGGTAGACATAAGTTGTGAGCGTCTAGAGTATGGTATGTATGCGTCCTGCATATGCAATCACTGCCATCTTGTAAGTGAATATCATTATTATTGAAGTTCCATTCGTGTTCGTAAAGTTATTGGCTGTGTGGTCTATATAAAATATTTCTAACGAGATGGTTGGTATACATTGGCTATAAATTTATACAGTATGGAATTTGACATTACCTAACAATATATATAGGTTTTCTTTTTCAAACCGAAAATGAATTGTTGATATATATTCGAAGCGAAAATTCATAGGAACCAGCGTTTCACCTACATTTTATTTACGAAAGGGCTATGGGGTTCCTGTTATCTTTACTGCACTGTTTGTTTTGTTTGTTATTTTTCACGGGAGAAATCGCAGGGGCAGGCACCTATATATTTTAAATTGATTGACAAAAGGGCAAAGGGTTGGTACACCAAAAGATATGAGTAATTATATTAATCTATATGTTCCGAAATGACCTATTTGTTCAGAAATCGTTACGATACCCTATGTCTGTCATATCACTATCCTGTAAACCAGGCGACTTCATTTCTCTCGCTTCGTTTCGAAATAGTCCCTGTAGCCGAATGGCCTGAAATCGCGTATTCAGTAAAATGGAAATTCCCTTTTCTATTAATGGAATGCCATTCAAGAAACGCGTCTCATATAGATGCAAGGCACTACTGCTTGAGGTAATCCAAAGTGGAATAAGTTTTTCCAACTCTATGTTATACGGTTCTGTGTTTGTGTCGAGAATGATAGCTGATTTAAATCGAGTGTTTCCTATAAAATACGACTTATATTGGGAATCAGCAGGAAGTACATTTCATATTCTTCATTAAGCTCCTTTGTCGAACAACATAATTCCTAGAACTCTCATAGGCTTCATTTTGCGGTAAGTTTGGCAATAGGATACATTGTTTACTCTTGTATATTCAAGGACAAACATTCGTGCATTTTGAATCATTTGCATAACAAACAAGTGCAATGATCAAAATCAAAGTAAGCACTTAAGCATTTTGAAAACAAATGCCAAGATGTTTTGCAACAAGATGTCTTCATATTTATGGTATACAAATTTCATTAACGAGCAAAAAAAGGTTGATTAATGAGTAATGAGAATTTAAAAGTTCTTAAGGAGGCGGCACCGACTATAGAAGGACAACGCTGATTGGATCTATAGAGACATGTAAGCCATAGACTTTACTGTGATTGGTAGCTGTCGTGTCGGCGATTTCAAGCCATTCTGCTTTAGGGGACTATTTCGAAGTGAAGCGAGAGAAATGAAATCTGGTTTACAGGATGTCATAAGACAAAATCAGCACTCCGGGATTCGTTGTCTGTTGCACATGAAATCAATATTCGTCAATTGATGTTGAAATTAGGATCATAAACCGTAAAGAAACATTATCAATTGATCGTTTCGTGAAGCATTCCAAAATAAGTTATAACAAAAGGAATATCAAGACAATGTCAAAAACAACGTGCTTTTGTTTGACGGACATAACATGAGTTACCTCCTTTGATTAAAAGGGGCGTGGTTATCTCTCGTCTGGTGATGCATGAAGATCAAGTGAATGAGTATTGAAGTCGATTTGCTGGATACTATCATATGATAACAGATGAAAAGAAAAAGAAAAAAAGAATGGCATTGTTGACCAAGGAACAATGCAAGAGGACCTAAACTACAGCCAATTAATAACACGGATCGAAATCCGCCGTCACTCCGAGTCGCATTGGGTTCTTGCAGAATTCGCCAGTGTAAATTTGCGAGCTAAGGGATCAACTTGCAATGTGTAAGTTGGAGACCAAATCCGGATCTTTGTATGTTCGGTAGAATGTGGGAATAACGAGGTGCCCGTCTAGGTGTCCATCGACCAACACATCACCTTAACCTACTATCATCGAGTAATCGTAACTTAATTATTAATTCATTTGTATCTCTGACACCCTTGGTAGTTAGAACATCTTCAAAAATGAAGAAAGACATTCAAACAATAATATACTATAAATATTTCTGTAAGTGCAGTACAAAATAACCAGATCAACAAGTGTAGAAGCGAGCAGAGCTCAAACACCCTCGCTTCCAACTTAATTCAAAGTATTTCAAATAATTAAATTGCTAAACATTGTATGAAAGTAGAGAATAAGTTTTAATGATAGATCACACAATAGACATGTTTCCACAAAAACCCATAATCCACACACAAAATTAACCCTCAAAAGATATATCTTTACATCATGATTGACATGTGTATGAAGTTTGGTGAAGCTAAGATGTATATTTAAGGACACATGTTCTGGAAAATGTAATCCATCATTGAGTCACTTTAGTTGTCAATGACATGTTTCCATGGAAACCGCAACACAATTCAAAATCGTTGTCTAACTCAAAAACGGCACATCTAGAGATCATGATTGATAATTGTATGAAGTTTTGTTAAACTAGCATGGTTAGTTTAAGAGATATGTGTCACTGAGTCACTGGTTGAGTCATATTTGGAAACCTGAAAATAATAAAACCCTTGTTGAGCTTAACCTCAAAAGGTACACCTAGTGATCTTGGTTGATAAGTGTCTTGATTTTGGCGAAGCAAGCATGTATAGTTTTGAAGATATGCTTCCGGTCCTCCGGTCGGACATCTAAGGCGGGGGCATAATAACTGATTATACGGGCAACTGACGCAGGGAGCTATAATTAGGAATAACAAAAGAGAAATAAAAACGGTTTCCTAACAAATTTATCACTTTTTCGCCAAAATCTCCAAATGGCCTAGAACTGCTTGCGACTTTATATCCTTATATAATAGGACTTATTACATCAAAAACACAGAAAACTTGCCCGATGGTCGACAAGAAAGCGCTCTCACATAGAGAACAATAACCGATGGGAATTCAACATATTCATCCTACATGGAATACGAACCAAAGAAAAACAACTGTTCAACTTACCATTGAGTCTAGGTCGTTAGAAATACTGTTGTTCTGAAAAACAAAGCAGCTTTATGAGAGACCAGCAGGCACATTAACATTACTATATTGCTTAGTAAATGGCAAATATCAAACTACCTCTTCGAAAAATGTTCAATGAGATGCACTGAATGTACTTTTATAACTTAAAATACAGGCATTTCTTCAAGTTCAATATGAATTTAACATAAAAGAAACCAAGGTGTAAGGTTCAGAGACATTAACATACATTTGCATCTATGTATAAATTACTGTTACCCTCACTAAGCTACACTAAATACATGAATACTTATAATCGACTTATTTCAGCAAAGGTGTATTGACATAAATAACCAGATGTTGTCATCCAATATAATACTTGTAATCCGAAATAAGATTTTTATCATAGGATTAAAACAAGTGTAGATTTTGAAATCTATATCACAAGTGTTAGTGAAAGACATTTTTCTCAGTATAGATTTTGCTGCTCAAATCATAATCTGATGATGAAGTATTCGCCTTTGCCCGCTTCATATCGTCCCTTTTAATGCCGAATTTCGACGTAGGAGATTAACCGAATTAAACCTTAAGATTACCTGTTATCAAAGTTACACGCTTAAATGTTCAGTAACATAAATGGCTGCTCAATCTGTAAAATAATTTAATGTAATAAAATGCATATTTGTGTAACGATGTGATTTAGTTGGAAGTTTTCTTATCACAACATAGTCTTCGTCATTAAAAGTGCTTCCGTCGTTAATCTAACTAAAAATGACGTTATTTATAACCTCGGATCACAAGAGGAGCCATGGTTTAAACAAGGATGTATTGATATAAAATGAGGGGTATCGACCAGGCATTTGTTGAAAGAGAAGTGCTAATGCAAGAGCCAGTTTTTAGCAAAAATGTTAGACGGAAAAGGCATGCAGCAAGTTAAAAGAGTGAACTAAGAAATCAATGCTCTATATTCAATAACGTATTGGGTACATAATATATGTTTGAAGATTTATGAGATATAAAGCCTATTTTCACGATACCAGTTTGCATATAGTACAGTCAATAGAGCGTGAAAAAGATCAAGGGAGATTATGTATCTTGATTATATAAGTTGAACAATATAAATCCCTGTAGATATACTACAAACTAGGATAGAAGTTGCCTTCTTTTTTGTTAGCCGCATGTCATTGCTAGAATATTATATGACATTGGTAAAAACTGCTCTCCTGTCGACTTGAAGTGATTTTTAGTCATAGAACTTGATACAATTCAGATCAATAGCTTTACCGCTCGAGATATCACCAATAGTAAACACGTTTTATTGAATTGACACTTGAATCTTATCGTTCATCAAACGCACATATTGGGCAAAGTCTCTAGGGAATTTAATCGTCTGTGTGTGGTCAATTTAAGCATGAATACATTAATATTCCGAAAATCCTGTTGTACCCCTTTCGTGCATGAAAAACGCTTTAGTAACGTCAAACTTCTACATGATTGAAATTACTCGTTGTCATATCATCAATTTAGCAGAAAACATGTAATGTTAATTTTCAATTTTAATTTTTGTACGTGGTCTCCATTCTGTTTATTCTCAGAAATTCATTCATAACTTGTGTTGTCAATTGCAGAGCACGCATTGCTCAGAGTGTCGTAAGCTATAACAGGTTTCTAAATATAATGAAAATATGCAAATCCAGAGCAGTTTTACCTCAACAAAGGCAATATAAAATAAATTTTTGGCAATTCATTCAATAGGCCTAGTTGGAAAAACATATTATCATAATATGAAAGAATGGTCACTATTGCTTTTAGTGAAAGAAATAACTTTAACTCACTATTTCAACAAATAGTGTTACTTGATGTTTACGTTTAGTATAAATTGAATATCTAATAAAGCATAGCTAAAGATACATATCAATATAGATGAAATGGTAGAAGGGAACAAAATGAATAAAATGAAAAATAACTAGAAATGTGTGCATGTTATGCACTGTGATGTCCAATGCGCCAACTTGTAATCATACAATATAAAATCGTAGGCTTATTTGCCAGATAAAACAGAGACAATATGAAAAAAAGCTACATCTTTTAGAAAACATTGACATAAAATGAAATAAAATTTTAATACCAAGACACATGTACTGGATTGATAGCTGGTAAATTTTAAATTGAAACCAAACGCGCATCATTCATCACATTCATGGCAGAATGCTTTTTAATGTTCATCAAGCCATTATTAGCTCGTTATCCTTTATCTGCCAATGCTTAGATTGACGAAATGTCTGTTACACAACAGCGACAATAGAAAGCCATTCACCATTTTAATCTATGTCAAGCTTAAATGATTAACTTTTAATTGAACTAGGTGTAATAACTTATACTTTTGAAATTTACCGATAATTAGAGTTGATATGAATGAGCATTGATATGTTATTACTTTGCGTAATTCCTTTTCTTTAGCAATATGAAGACTATCCTTTTGAGTTGATTGGCAAGGCGATTAATAAATAGATAATAATAAGCCATTAGGATTTTAACATATTTGAAAAGAGACGTAAAGGAATGTTATGTTAGGTTAGGTTTCTACACGTTGTTAGATCCAATCTTCGCGATATCTTTGCCCTGATGATTTTGTAAATAACCTCTTGAATACTATGATACTTGCATATGTTGTCTTGGGTTTGCATGAAAATATGAAAAATATAAACAGTTCCTATTCCTTTCGTAAAACATACGGTTTTCTTTTAATTCATATATGCATATGTTTATAGCATTTTCCTTTACTTGTTAAACCCTGTATGTCCTTAAACAATCAACTCTTCCAAATATTTATCTGTGATAAAATTCATTCCTTATCTCTGCTGAAATAAACTCACTGTCAAAAGAAAGTTTAGGTCCTTCATATTGATATATAAATTTAAAACTTTTGATCACACCAACTGTTAGTGATATTCATTAAAGCGATAACATGCCTTAAAACACATGATACATATCGCAAAAACGCCACCTGTGTTGCTGTATTTTAAGAAACCGGAAAAAATCGTGAATTCCGTTTAAAACCAATTAACCTATCCATATCCGCCAATCAAATTTACTTTCTGACCAATCACAGAGCGTTAAATATTCATTGCGCCATTGAAATGAAACGTGAAACGTGTTTACTTCCTTGTTTGATTAATATTTTCGTCTGTATCCGAAGTCATGACATGCCTTATGAACTCGAAAAGTGTGCAGCTTGTTACGTGAGTACGGTCTTTATATGCAGATAAATATTAACATGTGTCATCTTCGGAAGAGTTTACGTCGCATAGTGCAAATAGACGTTGAAGCGGGAAAATTCGAAGCTGTGACGGACCAAGAATTAATTTAGTATTTCTATACAACATATACATCTGAATAAAATATGAACTGAAGGTATCGCATGTATTTATAATTGTTGGTGTTAATTCATTTTTGGGCACATACCCAAGAATATGAGACATTCGCAAGGGACGCAACTCGTACCCGTAATTAAAGCGCTATAAAATCCCCCAAGGGCCATAACTCTTTCAACCTTGTTGAACAACAAGAAAATTCTTAAGTAGGCTCCCCGTTGTGACCCAAACATGGTAGAGAGCATGAGGTATTATATAATACCATGTGTCAGGGTCGGTAGTCTTACTGATTATTGTTAAAGTAAACATTCCCCATGCTGTAACACAACTTGTTATTGACACACATTCATTTGTTATTTTGGAGGAAAAAGCTTAAATGCTTTTGTATAGTTATCCGGGTATCCCTATATCAAGTTTTACCCTAATCTAAAAAAATTCATTATTCCTTATATACTTCTCAACACAAAATCCCTATGAAACTGAACTGTACATAGTTGACATATTTTATCAGGTTATAATCAACCAAATCTAAGAAAAAAACTTGACTATCTGAAATAATAATGTTAAACATTGTTGGATAACTACGATGTGACTTTGTGAGCATCATAACCTTCCTAGATACAACTGAATGAGGGCGTTAATGAATGTTTCTCGTCAATTGTAGACATTGCTTCCGTTTCATCTATTTTTCTGACAAACCTAGTTCTTTATCTTAAAAGCCAGTTCCTGATCGCAGTTTTCTGACTCTGAACGAGCAGTCAATATCTGACGGGTTTATCTTTGGAAAAAAAACAACCCTTAAAATATATCCCATATTGATTGTTTCCCGTATCAAGTAATAATGATTTAAGTCGAAGTTTCAACAATATAAAGTATTTTAATCTCCTAGAATCAACAACAAAGGCAACTCTCTTGCGACAGTATTTAGTTAGGAACAGCATGGCAGTTGTATCACATCAACAACTAAGAATACTCTTTTCAGAGCTTTAAACAACTTAAGAATTCAACCATATTTGGGACATAGAATTACACACGTAATTTATGACTAATCTAAATGGAAATCAAGTTTTCCAGTTGCTATTAACAAGACTTCAACACAGTATAGTTGGCAACTTAGCACCAGAGTCAACATTCAGAAGTGTCACATAGAGAGCAAGGAATGTTGTTTAGAACTTCTACTTATTATTATGTTCAGTGTAAATGATATGTTGATTAACACTTGGTGAACTTTCACTGTTACCATAATGTATGTCCGTCTGTTACGCCGCATAGCAGAAGAACATGTCTTTATGACTTTTTGAGAGGCATATAGAAACTGCCAAATAAAAAGGAAGAATTCTATGGATTTTGAAACCCCATAGAACTCTTCCTTATGTATTTGTCGTTATGAACCTGTGCTTTAACTTGATATTCGTACTTTTTCAATTATCCTGGTTGTTATATCATATATGTTATCTTCATGAATTTATTCGTTCGTCTGTTCATCACATCAAAGTAGTCGGTCAACTGACTCATTAAATATAATTGATTGACTCACTTTTACATATGTTAGGTTAAAGAAACAATGGAATAATATTGAAACCCGCTACGATAATTAAAAATACCACGAGAACAAAAAAACATTTAACTAAATCCTGATTCACATTGCTTGTACAATAACTGTGACTATGAATGTTTTAATCAATGCTTATACCCATCTTCAGTCTCTTGTTATTTGCTTAATGAAAATTTCCTCTGTTCATCTTGGAAACTATAATTTTCCTTTGTTATATATTTCTATGCTCATGTACAACCGTTGGTGGCGTTTTTGAGTAATAAATGAATTTGAATTTGAATTTATGTTGCCTTAAAATCGTGTGTTTAAAACATTGGTAATCAGGGGCTTACAATCACAAAACGAATCCTACATCTATAAGTGCCTCCTTTGTCCTCGGTCTATCCTTTAGGAGAAACACGTGTTTCTCGTGATTCAGGCCATTGCTGTGAGATTCCGTTGTAGGTCAGATTATAACCATTGCTTGTCCTTGTCGCTTTATACAATCATCCACAGTGAAATGAAGTAACTTGATAACTTAATTAATCTTAAGGTGTTTTTTCTCAGTTGACGATAAGGTTAACATTACAACGACTAAGAAAACGTACATATTGATGTTCTAAATTGATTTTCATATTCAATTTAAGATTTTATTGAAATATGGAAACGTTTTGTTTTTAAATTAGATGTTTTATATATCAATTTTAAGAAGTAAATCACTTGTTTGAATGTCATAATATTTATATTCCTAAGTCAATAGAAATATATCGGCCGATGCACAACCGTAATATTCTAAATACATAATCGGTTACAAGTGGGTTAAATGTTTGTGCACCAGTTTTAACTGTTTAATCCGTGTTACATTTACATATTTTGAAAAGTAAATGTATGTATAAATGATATATAAATATATAACTATATACATGTATACATTTTCTATATGTACAAGTCTGTCGTTACATTTATATAATGGCAATACATTTTTCCATAAAGATTTTTTTTAGTGTAATCTTACTGCTTAAATGTTGTGAAAATATCTTTATGTCCTTCTGTTAGATATTCTTATTCAAATATCGAATACTGTCGTCCCTCTTGATGCAGACAATAACAGCAGCACCTTACACCGCTATACACACAATTGACCAGCATGAAGCTTGTCTCATACTGTGCTCTGTAACTCATATGTCCACCTTCTGTTGAGAATGATCCAACTGACCACGGCTTAGGGCCAGTGATTAAAGGGAAGCAACTCAGCAAGGTCAATTTCTTGCCTATATTTCTAAATTATACCATTTTTGTTTCTTCTCGCGCAACTTCAGTTTTCATCACAAACTGTATGTTATTGGCTCATCATATTCACAAGTACGTCTAGTGGTGGATGGGTTTGTAGAATGTATATATTTTGGGATAATCCGCATGGATTTTGGGATAATCCGAAAATGAAAAAATCGTTTCAATGACCGGATACATGATCAAATGTACTAGGCAGGACAGGGATATTTCTTTTATAAATGGCCACACCAATATTCAAGTGAAAAATATGTAAAGAATATCACGATATAGCCAGGAAATTGAATTAAGAGAATTGATGATAGATGGCATCCTAGCTATGAGCACCGAGTTAACGCAGACTTTTTAAAATCGATCCTTCAGTAATTATCATCAAGTCACGCATCACTGATTTCACCGCCAGCGTAAGGCTATGTCCGAGATTCTTGGACATGATTTTTTAGATATATTTTCCCTTTTCTTATTTCTTGGTTTGAATGCATTGAAGGCATAAACAACTATAAAAAATATATTACCTAACTGATATCAAGCAACTTTATTTGGTTATTTACCGTTTTATAACCTTTGTCAATATATTTATGAGGGATTTTAGATTAGCCCCAATACACATGAAATTATCACTCAAAACAATTAATAAGGGAAATCACAATTTCTCATTTTTTATTTTTTTACCAAGAATTTTATATAAAAATTACATCAAAAAGAAAATTAACTCTGAATGCAATGTTAAAAACATTAAGAATAAAAAAATACGATCATACAGTGTATTACTTTCAATAGTTAGATATTGTGTTATTACATTTATGTTGTTTGTAACAAATGGACAAACATTTTAAAAATATATTGTATAACATAATCATGTGAAATCGTATGATATTATCAAATTAGAAAGCATTATTGCTAATTAATGTTTGGGATAATATATCCACATACTATTTTAGTAATTTAACGAAACCTCAATTGTTTGTCAAGTTATCTACTTAAAGTCATTATTCAATAAGTGTTCAAATATGTTTTTTAAAGTGTTTTATGTTCCACAACTATATAGATAACATTGCCTCGAAACAATGTTAAAGTCAATACTGATGGCTGACAATTGGCATTTATAACACAGCTAATCCCTCTCATTGACAAGTGTTCATATTTTCTAGAGGGAAATATCAATTATACATTTGAAATTTCTGGATATGATTTGAGATAGTATTGGCTTTCTTACAATGCTTTGGCAGGATAAATGGCCATTTGCACAATTGATAATAAAAACCTGGACCATAAAGGGGGCAGTAGCACGTTTTTTCATAATTTTATATTTCGAAATTTTCACTGATTATTGTAAGTAAATGCTCAATGAATTATTTTGACAGCGTCAACAATCTAATTAAACTAACCAATCACCCACAGTCAGAATGAGATTCACATACAATCCATTGGCGGCCATTTTATGTGAACACCTTTAATTCATTTTGTGTAAGAAAAAATGGTCGCATGGCTAAACTTTACATTACATATTTGAATTATTACTGCTCCATTTAGTTTAAATACATTGTCTTTCAATTGGAACCATAAATTTTCATTTTCCTGACATCACCTTAAATTCCCTCTAAAAACGTGCTACTGCCCCTTTAAAATGTTGAGGCTTACTATTGATATATGGGAAATTGCCAATTTGATATGCAGAAAAATTATTAAAAGCCTGAACATGGGTCATTGGGTCTTTCACAATGCCTGATCATTCTTTATCAAAATATGTTTTTCAGTTGTCACGGTGCATAATGGCAGTTTGAACTATCTATTGATAAAGCAGAATAGTTCTACTTTTAGTGCAATTTTGATTTTATCTTTATGAATTATAGATTACAAAGATACAATATACTCCCTAAAGCCCCTGTCACACTACAGCGTATACTCACTGCGTACAAGGTGCGCATGGCAATTTTTCTCATACGCACCAATACGCAGACGTACGCAGGACACGCAGCTCATACGCACCTTAGGTGTGTAAAGGTCTTTTCTTATACGTCGACATGCGATTGGACCATTTTCATACGCTTGATAGTTTTTGACATGATCAAAACCGCATCGGTTTTACGTCGGTCGAGGGCGGTACATGTACGTTAGGTAATCGTGATGAGTATGTGCTTCATACGCAGTGTGAGTTGATGTCCCCAACCAACGCATAGATAGCGTATAGAAGACATACACAAAATGTTCTTCAAGCAAATGTAGCACGTATGAAGAACGATCTTTAACCGAATGATAACAATTGAAATATGCGTTGTCCAGCTTTTCCCAATCAGTAACGTATGACAAGCGTACTAATAGCGTACAAAGGGTACATCGTGAAATTGATATACATAGCATAACGAAAGGGTTGGTGAGCATAATACCTTCGTATACTATTGTATAGTTTTCATTGTGTCTCCTTTCATATAGCACTATTAGGTTGTAGCTTTAAAGAATTAAGAGGCAAAACTATCCAACTATGATAACAACCGTATGGAAATACATATTTAAATAAATTAACAATTTCTTTAGAATTTTCTTCAATTATTTATTAAAAGTAACAAAACGTTGAGGATAGAAACATAATGAATAAAATATTTGTTCTACAAATTCTAGTAAATCAAAGATTAGAAGAGATAAACAAAACATAAATAGCATTACATTTCCATGTAAACTAATTCAGAAGGAAGATAAAAAAATTTTTGTTTTTATTGTAAACGTCCATCAAATATGCCATTAGACTAAACGTGTGTACTATTCTATTGTTTATTTAGGAATTATAGAGGATGATATTCTGGTCAAGTGTCTAGGTAATGGAAAAGTTTGAATAAGTGTTTTACAAATGTAAGTTGTCCTTGAAAAAGGCAGGTCTGGACAACAAGTGAAATGATGAAATCAACGCTATTTTTTCAGCATAGTGGGTAAATAAATCCGAGGGCGGGTGCATATAACAGAAAGATCCGACCTACGCCTTAAAGGGAGGCTGATCGGATCTCAGAAAAACCTTAAGATTGGGTAAACGCCAGGACGGGCTCTTTGACTTTGTTATTGTTTTGCAGTTGCATGCTGGGAAAATTTTCGACTGGTTATACGACTACAATGCGCTGGAATTAAACGCCCTTCTGCTCAACGGATCATGGAATACTATAGGGAATAAACGCATATTTACCACTATTGATTTGAAACCAGCGGTAATAAATACCTGTTTCAAGAAAGAAGCTGTATTAATTCACAGTGTAACAAATGATCTCGGTCAGACAAAATCTTATGGGATAATTTTATAACTCATTTTCATAAAGATAAAATAAATTTCTAAACGAAAAGTTTTCGGGGTAGGATTTATTACTCAGAGACAGAGACCATAGCAAAATTGGGAAGAAAGAGTTAAAATGCTTTCAATGAAACAATGCTAAAATAATAGTACCAGGTTAATTTACATCGGTACCTGGTACAATATAAAACATGTTCAGTGAAATAAAACAATGAACCTGCCTAGTTTGAGAGTTAGCGAGCGCCTCCAGCAGGGCTAATAACGATCTGCTCAGATGATCCATGTATATAATCTATGTTAATAATGTATAATTTTACAGTTTGGGAGTGTGTCCGGAGGAAAAGCTTTCATTCATTAAAATTTTCATTGGTTCATTAAACTAGACAATGTGCCGGAGAAAGAAATAACATTTTCATTGGTCAGATTTAATGTTCTACAACTTCATTGGTTCATTAAACTGGACATTGTTCCCGAGAAAGAAATAACATTTAATGACACAATAATAAGCGGTGATTGTGTATATTTCTTGTCCACTAAGCCAGACACGACGGCGCCATCAAGCAATAGCCCGGCAGTTATATGACCTGTTACGACACTGGACGTCAATAAACTGACACCTCACACCTGTTATCTGTAACATCCGGTTTTTTTATACACAACTTCAAATAGCAGATTCCTCGTCGTCTTCAAGGCACTTTTTAATGTGTATTAGATGTAGCTGCAGACTATTAAATTTAAAACTTCTTTGAGAGGCATTTTAGAAATTGGAATGACAAAGACGTTGTCATCCATATATTCCTCTGCATTATTGTTAAATGTATTATACAAATTTAAAACAATGTTAATAAGAACGAAAAATGATAGATAAAAATTATAAGATGAGAACATTGCTTTTTTTGTAAACCCCATTACCTATCACTCAGTTACATGATTTCACTGAATAATGAGACAAACATATGTTTATCTACATTGCATATTTAGGCAATAAGAAAACATTAATATCATACTTCACTCTTTTATTGGATACTTTATCTTCTTAAACTGTGAGAAATATTATGTTCTTTTTAGAAGATTTAGGGAAAAGACTAGTCATATGATTTAATCATATTTTTTTCGTGAAAAAAAAAAGGTAATGAATGGATTGATCAAAAGTTCAAAACCTATTTTAAAAAACCGTTCCAGTATAATTATTTTTGAATAAATGTAACAGGAAGGGTGATAGGGGCATATTTTTGTTCATATTTTGTTAAATGATTGTTAAATTACAAACCTATTCATACTTAGAACGAAGTTATCATATTTATAAAATGAAGAATAATATCGCGTCTAAATATCTGATTATCCTGCCTCAACGTTGATCGGGGAAAAAGTCACAGTCCTTCATTCACTTCAACTACCTAAAACAATTGACTTAAAAGCTCTGTCATGAAAGCATTCTTGTATTTCTATATAAACTTCCTTTTCTTGTGAGATCACCATCCATCAACTGTAACATAACTGTTGTGTCCCGGAGCGCTATCAACATTTAAACCACTAAAAGCTCAGAGAAAATTCATCCTTTCGGACAATGAAATGAAGGGGGACAAATGCTTGGTGGTAATGGTGCAACAAAAGTATGGAATTCATTAAATCCTGATATCCAAAATAAAGATACACATAACACAGTTTCAAAAATACAAATTACTGTGATATTCACTATTTATTAAATTATAAAATGATAAATATTGTTAACAAAGACAACATAAGATAAGTCATAGCATTTGGCCTATCATCAGTCAACTTAATTTCAACACACAGAACTTATTTGAAACACCAACCATTTCAACCATTTGTGCCCGAGAAAGAAATAACATTTAATGACACAATAATAAGCGGTGATTGTGTATATTTCTTGTCCACTAAGCCAGACACGACGGCGCCATCAAGCAATGGCCCGGCAGTTATATGACCTGTTACGACACATGACTAGACTCACTGGAGGTTAATAAACTGACACCTCACACCTGTTATCTCTAACATCTGACTTTTTGATACACAACTTCAAATGGCAGATTCCTCGTCGTCTTCAAGGCACTTTTTAATGTGTATTAGATGTAGCTGCAGACTATTTAATTTAAAACTTCTTTGAGAGGCATTTTAGAAATTGGAATGACAAAGACGTTGTCATCCATATGTTCCTCTGCATTATTGTTAAATTTATTATACAAATTTAAAACAATGTTATTTAAGAACGAAAAATGATAGATAAAAATTATAAGATGAGAACATTGCTTTTTTTGTTAACCCCATTACCTATCACTCAGTGACATAATTTCACTGAATAATGAGACAAACATATGTTTATCTACATTGCATATTTAGGCAATAAGAAAACATTAATATCATACTTCACTCTTTTATTGGATACTTTATCTTTTTTAAACTGTGAGAAATATTATGTTCTTTTAAGAAGATTTAGGGAAAAAACTAGTCATATGATTTAATCATATTTTTTTCGTGAAAAAAAAGGTACTGAATGGATTGATCAAAAGTTCAAAACCTATTTTAAAAAACCGTTCCAGTATAATTATTTTTGAATAAATGTAACAGGAAGGGTGATAGGGGCATATTTTCGTTCATATTTTGTTAAATGATTGTTAAATTACAAACCTATTCATACTTAGAACGAAGTTATCATATTTATAAAATGAAGAATAATATGGCGTCTAAATATCTGATTATCCTGCCTCAACGGTGATCGGGAAAAAAGTCACAGTCCTTCATTCACTTCAACTACCTAAAACCATTGACTTAAAAGTTCTGTCATGAAAGCATTCTTGTATTTCTATATAAACTTCCTTTTCTTGTGAGATCACCATCCATCAACTGTAACATAACTGTTGTATCCCGGAGCGCTATCAACATTTAAACCACTAAAAGCTCAGAGAAAATTCATCCTTTCGGACAATGAAATGAAGAAGGGGGACAAATGCTTGGTGGTAATGGTGCAACAAAAGTATGGAATTCATTAAATCCTGATATCCAAAATAAAGATACACATAACACAGTTTCAAAAATACAAATTACTGTGATATTCAATATTTATTAAATTATAAAATGATAAATATTGTTAACAAAGACAACATAAGATAAGTCATAGCATGTGGCCTATCATCAGTCAACTTAATTTCAACACACAGAACTTATTTGAAACACCAACCATTTCAATAAGCATTACTATCATAAAATATTGTGATTTTTCCCTAGGCAAATTCGTGACTTTTTTCCGATTACCGTGTCAGATGCGGTCACGGATTTCAAAACGATGTACATTATTTTCAACAAAGCATACAAGATAGAAATCATTCCTCTATTTGAAAGGGTTTGTTAAAAGCACTGTACTTAGAACGAGGATTAAACGTTGTTCTCATATCATTAAGGCTTAAATTGTATGAAAATGATATATTTCGAAAAAAAAGATTGACAAAATGATAAAAAGTTTAGCCACTCGTTCATGCTTTAGCGAAGTAAACCTACTTACGTTACAAAGAAAGTATTATTTCAAAACAAAGACGTTGTATTTATCATATATGGTGAAAAGTAGCACATAGACGGAACTTAAATGCAATAACATTTAAAAAAAACATACATAAAAAGTTTCATTCTCTACGTTTATCCTCTTTGTAATAAATCATTTTATTAAAATGTAGCCCAACTGGCCATTGAGAATAAAGCTGAGTGTGCTACCACGAAGCTTTGACTATGCTAAAGGCTTTATCAAATAATAGTGCTTTCGTTAGAATTTTATGATATTGGGGTAAAAATCATATTCTTTTATGGGGCGATCACACTTACGTTACGAAACCCGAGGTAACACCAAGGTTACGAAATCATCTACAGCTGCCGGGCGGTGCCCAGTTCGTGTCACGTGACCGCGTTACGCAACTAAAAAACGTTCCGCGAACTCTCATTACCTCAGGTGATTAGCATTGTCAGACCTGCGATTGGTCTCCCTTTAATGGGGAGAAGATTTTGTTTTCTCTCTGAGATTTCAGTTCTAAAAGTTTCAATACCTCAACCGAGGTGTATGTATTCATACAGAAATGATCAAATATCAGGAGGAAACTGAGGACTGCCATTTAAATGGGAACTCCTTTTAAACACATGTGATAGAGAAATGGGTTCAGTAAACTTTACTTTATTCAGGATACTTTAAGTTTATATAAATTGTCTTGCCATTGGTAACAAAACTTTTCGTTAACGCGAGTTCCCTTTGTGTATACATGTTACCATTGAAAACAAGATTGAAAATTATGTCAAGACGCAACGGGCTCGGAATGTGCTCGCTTTGTTTGCGCATGGCATGCGGTAGACATAAGTTGTGAGCGTCTAGAGTATGGAATGTATGCGCCCTGCATATGCAATCACTGCCATCTTGTAAGTGAATATCATTATTATGGAAGGTCCATTCTTGTTCGTAATGTATTTGCTGTTCGGTCTATATAAAATATTTCTAACTAGGTGGTTGGTATACATTGGCTATAAATTTATACAGTATGGAATTTACATTACCTAACAATATATATAGGTTTTCTTTTTCAAAACCCAAAATGAACTGTTGATATACAATGTATATTCGAAGCAAAAATTCATAGGAACCAACGTTTTACCTACATTTTATTTACGAAACGGCTATGGGGTTCCTGTACTGTACTGTTTTTGATTTGTTTGTTATTTTTCCCAGGAAAAATCGCAGGGGCTGGCACCTATATATTTTAAATTGATTTACGAAAGGGCAAAGGGTTGGTACACCAAAACATATGAGTAATTCTATATCTATATGTTCAGAAATGACCTATTTGCTTATAAATCGTTGCGATCCCCTATATCCGTCATACCACCATCCTGTAACCAGGCGACTTCATTTCTCTCGCTTCGCTTCGAAATAGTCCCTTGTAGCCGAATGGCCTGGTTTATAGGATGTCATACCACATAATCAGCACTTCGGGATTCGTTTTCTGTTGCACGTGAAATAAATATTTGTCAATTGTTGTTGAAATTAGGATAATCATTATTAACATTATCAATTGATCGTTTCGTAAAGCATTCCAAAATAAGGCAGTTATGACACACGGAATATCAATGACAACGTGCTTTTGTTTGACGGATATAACATGAGTTACCTCCCTTGAATTCAAGGGGCTTGATATTATCTCTCGTCCGGCGATAGGTTAATTGCATGAAGATCAAGTGCATAAATATTGAAGTCGATTTGCTGGATACGATCATATCATAACAGCTGAACAAACACACAGGAACAATGAGAGAGAGAGAGAGAGAGCTCTTGGGATGGTTGAAAATTTGAGCCATATTGCTTAAACGTTCCATTGCGCATCACTGACAGTGTCCATGCTTATGTAACGTCACAGACAGACTGCTCGGACCCAGGACAGATTAAAGTGAAAGACCATATGTTACTACGCATCAAGAAGATCACTACATCCGGACTATTCATCTGAGGAACGGAAACATCTTGGTCATCTTGTTAGTAGACGTATAGTGTCCAAGAGATTACTTATAGCAGGGATTCAGGCTTATTGCTGAATTCGCCAGTGAAAATATTTATAAAAATTGTGCGACCCATGGCGAGGAAGGGGGGTGCAATTTGCGAGCTTAGGGATCTCCCTTAGATTTGTGTGCAATGTGTAAGTGGTAATGAGTGAGAGTGTGCACCAAACGTTGGAGACCAAATCCGGATCTTTGTATGTTCGGTGGAATGTTGGAATAAACGAGGTGCCCGTCGAGGTGTCCATCGACCAACATATCCACTAAACCCACTGTCATCGAGAAATCGTAACATAAAGTAATTGAACCATTTGTCACTCTGACACACTTGGTAGTTGAAACATCTTCAAAATCGAAGAAAGCCATTCAAATACTCTTATAAATCCCTATCAACAAGATCCTTGATATCAAAGGCATCATCATCACCTGAGGGACATATACTATAAATATTTAAAAGTGCAGTACAAAATAACCAAATCAACAATTGTAGAAGCGAGCAGAGCTCGAACACCCTCGCATCCAACTTTATTCAAAGAATTTCAAATAATTAAATTGATAAACGTTGTATGAAAGTGGATAATAAGTTTTAATGATAGGTCACAGGTAAGATATGTTTCCACAAAAACCCATAAAGAAAATCCACACAAAAAATTTAACCCTCAAAAGATATATCTTTATATCATGATTGATATGTGTATGAAGTTTGGTGAAGTTAAGATGTATATTTAAGGACACATGTTTTGGAATAAGTAATCAACCATAGAGTCACTGTATTAGTCATGTTTCCATGGAAACCGTAACAAGTTAAAAGTTGTTGGTCTAACTCTCACAAGGAACATCTATAGATCATAATTAACAATTGTATGAAGTTTTGTTAAGCCAGCATGTTTAGTTTAGGAGATCTGCATGTGCTTCGGACACTGAGTCACTGGTTAAGTCATATTTGGAAACCTCAAAAAATTAAATCAGTTGTTGGTCTTAACCTCAAACGGTACTCCTAGAGATCTTGGTTGAAAAGTGTGTTAATTTTGGCGAAGCTAGCATGTATAGTTTTGAAGATATGCTCCGGATGCTTCGGACAAAGTTGTGTAACGGACGGTCATCTAAGGCGGGAGTATAAGAACTGATTAAACAGGCAACTGACGCAGGGAGCTATAAACAAGAATAACAAAGAGAAATTGAAACGGTTTCTTAAAAACGTTATCACTTTTTCGCAAAAATCCCAAGATGGCCTAGTACAAATGGCCTAATACATACAAGCCAGTACATAAATACTCCTTGCACAAGTCAAACACAATATTAATTTACATCGATATAGGAGCATATTCTTGGAGGGATTTGGCGAGTTCATATTGTATATCATCAGTTGTCAACAGCCAGCAGAATTTATCATACATTAAGAAGTCCTTAAAATTTGTTAAAAACATTTGTGTTAAAAGTTGATTACATTTATCAAAAAAGGATTTGCGGACTAAAACAACACTGCATCTTCTACTGCATGGGCATCACACAGTCTTCACAGTCTATCCTGGAGCGGGGGGGGGGGGGGGGGGGGATGACAGGCTTGGTATACCGTCCTCTCTCAATGTTAAGGGCAGGCTTCCACTGCGAAAAGAAGCGAGTAAGCTTCTTTGATATCTAGTAATGTTTATTCTTGTGTAGTGACAGGTACTTATCTCTTGCTTGCATAATTTATATCCTGTATGTTCTGAGTTTGTTGCCAGTTGGGTTTATTGTGGTCATTGAACAGATCATTATACCAGTGCTCTTTATCTCTTTTGTCTAATATTTCAAGTTTGTCAATAATGTTTTGAGCTCTATAGTCCAATGATGATCTTCTCCGCACTTACCAAGTATGTAAATTAGAGCATAATGTATCCCCTTCAGCCATCAGCATCTTATGATAATAACGAATAACTTCAATCTTTATTTTTGAGTCAGAGCTTCTCCAACCCCAATCACCTCTCACAGCTAGTGTTGCTGTGTTTTTCCTAACTCCTAGGAAAAATCTTCCTGCTTTGTTCTGTATTTGTCAAACTTCTTTGTACTGATTTATTCCCCAGATACTAGCACTATAGTTGGTTTAAACATATTTTTATTCATTAAAGAATCCGGTTCGGTAAACAAGCACATCTTTGCTTATCTGAATACCTCACCGGTACAAAACATGATAAACAAAATACACAAGAACTAGACATAAGTCAAAACAAAGAATTCAGAACATGAAAAATCTATGTTACAAAACTAGGTGACATTTTGCCAGCAGTTGCTTATCCAGCAGATGTCTCCATTTATGATGTTTTATCAAATCGCTTGCTCTTGCAGATAAAATGATGTAAAGACTTTATGATATTTAAATTTTCTTCGTTACTATTAGGGGGTATCCCGTACAACACAGTATGGAGGCTGTGGCCATAAACGTAGAAGTAAGCATTATTCCTTATATCTGTATAGCGCTTACATATGAATAAATAATGAATTACGTCTTCTTTTGCATATCCACAGGCGCATTCTGCGTTAGTGGATATATATCTATTAACTTTATCTGCGTTTAGATCACTGCAACCAAGTTTTAAGCGGCTGTGAACAATCTGACAGAATCTGCTGCCGTAATTTAAATCTAGATAATGAACCGTTTGAACTCTGGTTAAAAGTGATTTGAATTCACCGATGGTGTTGGCATTTGTGACGTGCTCAGGTAACGAATTCCACATTTTAATTGTGTCTGGTAAGAACGATTTGTCATAAAGGTTTGTCCTACAGTTTATAGTTTTTATTATAGAGCACTATAGTTGATTATGGGTTGAACATAGCTATCATATAAGGCCGGAAATTTAAAAAAAAAATGTTTCTGGTCTTTGCATACGATATATTTTGTTTTCATTATTGAATATGGAAATTATTCAAAGGAATTTAAAAAAATAAATGAATATAAACTTTGGATCAATATATATTACTGTGTATTGGAACGTCTACACGAACAGAAACGAGTTAAATTATAAAAGTTGAAGTTACAATGTTTGTTTCTGGGCCTGGGGACTACATTTCCATTTCCCCCTTTGTCAACATCTGAAAAAAAGGCTTGATGTGGGGATTTAAAACTAACGCGGGCGGAAACCAGAAACAAATTACTTTTTGTTCTAGGCCTAAGTTAGTAAAAACATCAAGACTGAAGCCTCTAAGGGAATTAAATTTGGCAATCACAACACCTAAAGCCCTGTTAGCTGACTTTTACACGTCCGTCACTGTTTTTCTGTAATCACAGTGCTAATTTAGCCACAAACCTAGGTATGTATACTCAGAACAGTAAGATATATCTATATCACCACACATAAACATGTGAGCTGATCTAGGAGTAGAGATTGGTCTGCAATTCATAATTTTCGATTTTTCTTTATTAACCGTTAATTTCCATTTGTTTGTCCAGGAGTTAAGGCAATCTAGGAGAAGCTGTAGCTTGTTTTCATCAGGAGCTATTAACACAATGTCGTCAGCATATGACAGTGTAGACACATTGATGTGGTCAATATCAATTCCACATTGTAATTTATTTATTTCACTGGCAAGGTCATCTATGTATTAGTGTTTGAGATAAACTGAAGCCTTGTTTAACACCAATGTTCACATCAAACCAGTCTGTCTTCTCAACTTTAACACAACATTTTACTTCTTGATATAAAGATTGTATTGCAGATAGAAAATTTCCTTGTAATTTAAATCAAGCATTCATTTCTATCTACGGTAACTGTCTCAGAACTGAGTCAAATGCCATCTTTACGTCAATGAAACATAAATATGTGGACAGCTTTTAATTTTTTCTATTGTTCACAATCTTGGTCAGTGATTGTAAATGGCCCTGGCAAGATCTTCCTCTCCTGAAGCCATTCTGAAAATCATTAAGAAGTTCATGCTGTTCTAACCAGTTACTTAGTCTAGTGTTCAATATTTTGGCATATATTTTTTTATGATACCGAAATGAGTGTAATTAGTTGGAACTCTTGGGTCTCAATCAATCAATCTTTATTCAATACTGAAAGGCCATAGGCCTATAGTACATTTTATAAGAATGCAAAATACAAAAATATATGGCAATCATGTCATGACAATCATAACATATCTAACATTGGGATTTCCTAATGTTCGTGGCATGGTATAGAAACATTGCACGATTTTTTATTACATCATACTTATTACATTTCATTAAGGATGAAAATTTCTCTAAAGAGGGATGAACATAATAAAATTCCTTAAGGTATTGTCTTCTGAGTTTATCATATAACGGACACACCAGCAAAAAATGATATTCATTTTCTATAACATTTGTAGTACATGATTTAAATAATCTATCTTCTCTTTTCATATTAACATATCTGCCCTTTTCAATACATAAATCGTGAGATGAACATCGGAAACGTGATAAACTTACTCTAAATTTCCTTATAGTAACACATGATAAATAGTACTCAGCATAAATATATGGCTTAAAACCCAAATAAGCGTCACATTTTGAAGAAAGTGTAAGTTTACTAAGCCAGTTTTGTTGGTATATATCCTTTAGTCTTTGCGTAAAATCACTTAAAAACTTCGAAGGGCACTCAACAGTTTGTTCATACCACATATGGTTAAAACCAGTTTTATATAACAGCTCTTTAATGTCCGATACCCAGTTTTTGTGTCCATGACTGTCATATAAAATCATCATTTCATAACATTTTTTTGGTAAACGGTAAGAGGGCATACTTAGGAGTCTCAACCAGTATTTAACAACTTTCACCTGGGAGTTAATGATGAGCGGATATCTTCCGCATTCACCATATATCATTACGTTTGGTGTGCTCATTTTCACCCCAAGAAACTTTTTACATGCCAAAAGATGAATTCTCTCTATTTGGTCAAAGAATTGGTACCCCCATATTTCAGCTCCATACAATAGAATTGGACTAATCTTGACATCAAATATCATAAAAAAGGAAGCTTAATTAAAGTTCCCAAGTACTTTTAAATTTTTCAATATACCTATCAATATTTTTTGTGCTTGGATAGACGCGTACTTGGCATTGGTTGACGAAGAGAGATTATAAGTAAAGTATACACCTAGGTACTTATATGAGGTGGTCGATTCAAGAAGGTTACCTTTAAAATACCATTTTTCATGTCGAGATAATTTCACCCCTTTCTTGAATGTAATTACTTTCGTTTTACTCATATTCACATTTAGGTGAGTCTGTTCACAATAGCTTTCTAATTCGTTGATTTGCTTCTGTAGACCAACGATAGTGCTTGAAATAAGAGCTATGTCGTCTGCGAATAGCAGTAGGAAAATTTGAAATACATCTTGATGTAGCTGAATGCCATTTCTGCAATTTTTTTCTATTTGTAAAGCAAGTTCATATATAAAGAATGAGAATAAAAAAGGACTAAGGACACAGCCTTGTCGGACGCCGATTTGTACATAAAAAGATTCAGATATCTCATTTCTATTCCTAACGGCAGCTTTCACATTTTCATAGATGCTGTTTAATAATTTTGACATTTTGCTACTCAATCTCCCTGCATTAAATAGATGCCATAGTTTGTGCCTTTTTACAGAATCAAAAGCTTTGGAAAAATCAACAAACAATGCATAAAATTTACCTCCTTGTGAATTAAGATATCTTTGTACAACACTCTGTAGTATAACCATATTATCAATTGTGGTATATCCCTGTCTAAAGCCTGCCTGTGATTCGCTTATTTTCTCCATGGTATCGCCCCAGAATGTCAGTCTTTTGTTACTAATCGCAGTGAATACCTTGCTAAATATACTTAACAAAGTTATGCCTCTATAGTTCTCCATAATATTTAAGTTTCCTTGCTTGTGAAGGGGAACTATAAGTCCAGCTGACCACGTTTGAGGAAAAGTACCTTTTTCCAATATTAAATTGAATACAAGCTCAAGATATGGTAACATCAAATCAGCAGAATACTTTAAAAACTCGGGTATTATGTTATCTATGCCTGGGGATTTATTGAGTTTGAGATTATCTATGCTATCTAGTATTTCTTCTCTTGTTATTGGTGAATCAAGAATCTCTCGAGTAAGGTTTTGGTTTTCATCTGTTACAGAATGAGATGAATTCTTGAAATTATCGTTATCGCCTGTTCTTTCGTCATCAACTTCAAACAGAGTTTTAAAGTGCTCAAACCATTCACTGATGGGTATATGTTTTTTTCAGTCTTTCTATTATTCAAACATTTTAATTCATACCAAAACCTTTTGGAGTTGTCTATATTTTGTTCAATAATATCTTGCTTGAGTTTATAATAGTCGGTTCGTTTCTTTTTACACACAGAATTGTATTCATTTCTTGCAATTTTGTACTGATCTAATGACTGTTTATCATTTTGTTTTCGGAATTTGTTCAATGCTTTGCAACGGTCGGACTTAAGCTTTCTGCATTCATCATCGTGCCAATTATCAACATGATGTTTCACATTTTTGCATGTCTTTTTCATATCTGATTCTGCTAAGCATAGAGCCTCTGTAAGAAAGTCTATACTAGTGTCGATACATGTCATTGGACAGTCAACAGACTTATCTAATATTTCTTGTACCGGATCAGACAATATATTTTGCCGAAACGTTTCTAACTTATCTTGGGTCTCCTTACCCTGACTTGGGTATTGGAGTTATTATTCCTTTTTGCCAAATTGTAGGAACTAGACTTGATCTTAACATGATGTTAAAAAGCCCATGTAGGATATTAATGCTTTTTGAGTTCTTTCACACTTCAGCTTGGAGTTGATCAATTTCAGGAGCTTTGTTTACTTTCATGTTCTGAACTGTTGTTGCAACCTCAAATTTGTGATTGGTTCATTTAATTCTTCACTGTTTACTGTTTCCTGTATTGGTTCAAAAGAAAGGATATTTTCACTAGGGTTTATTACACTTTGTGTACTGCAATCATGCAAATGTGGGTTTAGTAACTGGCTAAAGTCTTTTTTCCATGTGTCCATTACAGTCTGAAGATCTGATATAACCTTACCATCTGTATCTATTACTTCACTTGGGATATGTATCTTTCTTTCAGTTTGAATACCTAGTTTACAAATATTTTTCCAAAATAAATTTGGGTTTCCTAAAGAATTACGCAGTTGTTTCTGTTTTTCTCTTTGGAATGATCTTTTAGGCTTCCTGTGAAGTTTGTCAAAGACTTTTTTGACTTGACAGAAGACATCTCTTAAGGCTTTATTTGTTGAAACACTTTTCTTACTCTTTATCCATTTAGATATTATCTTCAAGTGTATGGCTATATGTTATAACCTTTTTCACTTAGGATGACACATGAAATCTTGAAATTTTATTTCTTATGATTATATCAAAACCATGAACAATTATTGTTGATTAAAAACAACATCTTCAAAAAATAGGTCTACATCAGGTAGAGAATGCACCAAACGATGATAAACCATTCATTCTTTCATTATTGTCTACTCGTATGACTGGGTGAGGATAAGGTTGGGTATCCGGGGCCGTATCCCAGTATTCTCATCTACTTAGGATCCGGAGGAGAATACGGCAGTGTTTGTACCTTCCGGATTCCAATAATCTGACCTGACATTTTCCCACTTCCGGATACCTTTGTATTCAGGATCCGGAGAGGTATACGCCTCCGGTTACCCCGTATCAAAATAGATAAGAATACGGAGGAATCCGGAAGGATCCAACCTTTTTTGTCCTTGGCAGAGTACTGTGAAGAGAAGAGATGAGGATGCTTCTTCACCTGTTTCAACACGAGGACCTTTCACAGTGTGCCCGCTGAATTTCTATCTTAGTGCTACGAAATTTCATTGCTTGGCATGGAACCAACGTCCATGGCGCCAACAATAACTCAACCATGACTGTCGCAATGACTTCCATTTCAATGCAGCAGATCCAGTGACACTTCATTCCATCCAAGTAGCCCGCACTTCGGACGTGAATGGGAGAGGTTCGTGAGATCAATTAAGTTGACATTAAACACAGTTCTTAGAGACAGATGTGTTCAAGAAGCACTGACCCTAATTACTATTTAGTACTAACGCCTAACCATTTTCTTATGGATGGTTCTATCCATAACAAGTTAACAAAAGCAGACATAAGAATGTTTGCCAAATGAGATAGAAATGGCGACTCAAATGATGGAATGTGAGTGTTGGATTATTTATCATTTTACTGGATGACCAGGAAACTAGACCTGTGTTTTGTCTAGCTTGTACCATTGGTAGCGATAACCAAACAGGGGAGATAACCAGGACAACTCTTCTCGCAGGCGTAAAAAGTTGGTTAGAAATAGGGGTCAAAACAGGGGGGTGGTCCTACGTTTTTTCGTACCGTTGCCTCTTATTGCACAAAAAAAATCGAAATACTACAAAAGAAAATAGGATAACAAATCCAGAGACACTTATTTTTAGATTTTTATTTATGTGACGTCAAATGTTGACTTTGTAAGGAGACAACTTCAGAAATGTAAAAAACGTATTTTCACAAAGCGCACATGTCTACAAAGAATTTATGATGTAGAAACATTATTCAGCTACAATTTGCACTATCTATCGGACTTTTATCACAACGTACTCACATCAAATTAAATAAAAGAACATCCAAACCGTCTCAATCGGAGTAACTCCCACATGCAATCGCCCGCTTTCATTGGCTGTCACGATAAAAGCGTGAGCAAAGATTGTGTTTGTAATCATCGTTTTTACGATTTAATATATGGTAAGGAACACCTTTCTCGAAACTAATGTGCTGTTTCTTGAGTAAACTTAAAATAAAGCTTTAATAGTTTTAATTTATAATTTACAACTAATCAGATATAATAAAGGATGAGTAAAGTATTTATGTAAGCAACATATGACACAATAACAAACTGTTTTTGAACTTTTTCCCCCAACAGTGTTTGTTTTTTACGTGTGCAAATGCGAATTTTAACTTGCTCTGTTTCATAAATCACATACATTAAATTAAGTTATTTAAATTTATAACAAATCATTTGCTTGGAGTCAGGCCTCTCCCATTCCATACCACAAACTCGGCGTAATAGAACAGAGGCTAAATCAACCTGACTTGATCTGCTTCTGTAGGGAGAGACTGTAACCTGGTATGTTACAAGACAATTAGATACGGGGCTCAATGTCTGCCTCTATCTAAAAAAAATAAGTGTTATTTTATAAGACGCAGAAAGTGGTTAAACCAATGGAAGGAGTGAAGCAATGTCTCTGGAAAATAAGCCTAAGGTTATGAGTTTTTTTTAAATGTAGGGGCGGGGGACATATTTCTAGTTAAATATTAATTCTACCATAAATGTGATGAATGCTAGATTAATTCCATTCTCTCCCCACAGAGGCAGATCAGGTTGATTTAGCATCTGTTCTATTTCGCCGAGTTTGTGGTATGGAATGGGAGATGCCTGATTGGAGGCAAACAATGTTAGTTGTGCAATCAGCAACGCTGTTCTTAAATCATCATTTTGGCTACTGAGTCAAGGCAAAGGCATTGTGATATGAACCACCCTTTCCATGCGAGAAGCGTTGTCATTTGATACAGACATTCCAATGTATTGTGATGCAATGTTTTTCCGCCAGGGGAAACTGCCGGAACCCAGGGATTTCGGCTCAATAAAACAGAGGCTAAATCAATCTAACTTGAAATGCCTCTGTGGGGAGAGAATGGATTTATTCAGACTTTGCAATTCAAGCATTTGATAGGGGTTAAGTGCTTCCAACACGAAACCACATCGTCATCCCTTCGACCTGGGGCCGAAATAGTGAGACTTCTCAAGAAAAATCTAGTATTTAGCACTTTGCAAGTATACAGTCTGGTACGTAAAGTGAACACTTTAGAAACTATTGAGGGAATTTATTTCAATTACTTTACTGATATTATTTCAATTAGTTTAGAATTTTACCTTCTTTTTGCCTAACCGCAGTTCATTATTTGAATATAGTATAAAAAGTAAACACTTTAGCAAATATTGAGTAAAATGTATTAACCTTACTTTAGATATAATTCAAATTAGTAAAGAACGTTACCTACGTTTTGGCTAACCGCATGTCATTATGATATCGGATAAGAGTATCATTATATCAGGGATTCGCATGTTTAAGGTCGCTATCAAACCGCTCTCTTGGAGACTTAAAAAGAGCTTCAGTCATAAAATTTTATACAATCTAGCCATAAATCTTGAACGCTCGAGATACTTCCAATAGCAAATTTATAATCCTGAACTGACAGATCCCGCAAAGGCAAAATGGGCACAATTATGCATGTAATTTAAGCGTCTGTATGTGGTAAATTTGAGGATCAAGGTATCTACTATTCTGATAATCCTATTGTACTTTATTCTTGCATGACTGACAAGAGAATAATACATTTATTTATGTACCCCATGCAAAGACAATCTCATAAGATCCTAATGCTATAGGCTTAAGTACATTGTACTTGTATAACCTCCTTGCTGTAAAAGTTGGCTAGCCTATACGTTCTCTCGTTTAATGTTTGACGGCTTCGAAAATACGTTTATGGATATAAGAACTAATAACTGCTTGAGAGTAGAAAACCATTTAAGTTTGTAAATAAACATTATCACTGGTAGGAAAATCGGTTACAGTAAGTGTAGCGTAATTGTGATTTTTTGGACAAAAGACTTGTTAATTGTCAAAATTGTAAACATTTTAATCTGTCACAGAATGTTTCCATTTTCCAAGGGTAAGAGTAATATGATATCTACTTCAACATGATGAACTGGTAACCATTGCTTGGGTTACAGGCATTATAGACTATAAATAGAGGATACTAAACGACCTTCAATTTAATACTATTTTTATTAAACGAGTTAATGATTTTGTATAAAACGAGCGAAAGCGAGTTTGATACCAAATCATTCACGAGTTTAATAAGAATTGTATAAAATGTAAGGAATTTTAGTATTCTGTTTTTTACTTGGCCTAAGAAACATGCAAACTTGCCGAAAATGTGCTGAAACTAACAGTTCCACGACTCGGCACCCATTGTGACGAAGCGCTTTCATTGTGACGTCACAACAGCTCACTTCTGTGACGTCATACTTGCATTGTGATATTACACTAGTTTAATATTGCTGTATAAATATTACACTGCGATATTTTACACGGGCGTGTTATAACTTTCTATATCTAAATAAAGAAGAATTTATTTAGTTTTAGGCCACAGGCCCATAGAACATACAAATGTTACAAAACGTAATGAACATTTATATAATTATTTACATATCTAAATATCCTTGACGGGGCAATAAAAAAACATACATATAGTAACAGTTTCACAATAATATAGCTGAAATGGTTGAAGAGAACCATAAAGATAAACTTGATCAATAATATGACAAATGCAAATAAGGACAGCCCGAAACCATTCAGCACCCGGTAGCATTATGTACAATACTGAAATAGTTCTTATTGCGGATGGAGTTTTACAAATGCCGTCTATGAAACAGACCATTGGTACTCAAAAAGTAGCATTGGTTAAAACAGACACATAATATAACAGGGACCGGAATCTTGGATTTATCTCCGTGCATGTCCCTCTCGTCACGGTCCAACGCACAAGGCGACTGGGTACTGTCAATGCGCATAAGTACCGTGGTAATGCTCTTGAAAACCCAGTTCGACCTTGCAGCGCGATATTAGAATTTAGTGTCAGCGCGGGAAATCAGAGTCAATCAAAGTGAAATCTATAAGCTTAAGTCAGAAATCAAAGTCAGATAATGATTAATTTGAAGTAACAGCCCTTAGTATATTTATCATTCTTATATGTAACTACAGTTGGTAGCGGTTATACACTGAAAAACTCTCTTCAGACTCGAAGTTCAGACCGGATGACTATAGTTTAATTCTAAAAACTTTTAAATGACAGCATTTAAAGCTTTTTTAATTACAAACAGGGTTACTCATATGATTTTATGGTGTAGAGAAACAAGTTAAATAGTTGGAAAAACAAATTTCAACATGTACAACGAACGTAATTAGAGAAGAAATTTGCTGGGTCAGCCATATTGCTGCTACTACTTCATCGGGATATGTGACAGGAAGGTTTTAGTTTAACCCTAAAAGCTTTTCAATTAAAGCATATGAATTTTTTTCAATGACTTGCAGTCAAAGTTTTATGATTTTCGGTTGTAGAGAAGCAAGTTAAATAGTTGGGGAAAAGAATTTCAACATGTACGAACGAATGTAACTGGAGGAGAAATTTGTCGAACGAATGTAACTGGAGAAGAAATTTGTCGAACGAATGTAACTGGAGAAGAAATTTGTCGGGTTAGCCATCTTGCCTGTTACAATGATATCGGGATGTGACCGAATGCCTTCAGTTTAACTCTAAAAACGTTTCAATGAAATTACTTTAGAATTAGTTGTCATTAAAGCTCCCAAAATGTTCCCATCAAGGTATTGATACCCTGAAGACACACACCAAATAATGTTAGCCAATTTAAATTGGTCCGAGAAAAGTTGTCCCCTTTGAAGACATACTCTAACAGAGTCCTAAAAGTTGGAACAAGGCAATAACTCCTGAGAAAATAGTTGCACAGTTTTGATTTTCGAACTCAAGGTAGTGATACCCTGAAGGCGTGCATACAAAATTTGGTTTTCCTATCTGAAATAGTTTCCGGGAAAAATTGTCCCCTTTGAAGACACCCCCGAAAAGAGTCCTTAAAGTTGGAACAAGGACAATAACTCCGTAAAAATAGTTGCGCAATTTTGATTTTCGAACTCCATCAAGGTATTGATACCATGAAGGCACACAAATTTGGTTATCCTATCTGAAATGGTTTCCGAGAAAAAAATTCACCTTTGTAGACAACCGCGAACATTTGGAAAAAGGCAAAAAACCGTACATTTCCGTAAAAAGATTTGCTGTTTTGATTTTCGAACTCCATCAAGGTATTATCCTATCTTAAATAGTTTTTGAGAAAGGTTATAATCATCGGTACCATTTATACTTTTTTTAGAATATGAAACTTTGATAAGAGTAGTGTAGTACTATTGTAAAATTGAAAAATAGAGCCATTGGCTCTGTAGCTCATCAGGCTTCATCATCAACTAAGATGTAGAGTGTGACCAATGTGATTCCCCATTTGTAGAGGCCACAGGGTCACCAATCATAAAATAAAGTATATACTAGGCCACAAGTTTCAGTTTTCTAGGCCTTATACTTCAGGAGAAGATGAACATAGATTTGAAGCACGTTCCTGTTGCCTTTATTATTATCATAAAGCTACAATTCATCATCCTCATTAGTCAAGGAGTCTGTACACAAAGTTTCAGCTTTCTAGGCCTTATGCTTCTGGAGAAGAAGATGAACATAGGTTTTTAGGGCGTGGCATATATGGCCCTTATTAGCGGTCACAGGGCCAAAAAAGCTACAATTTAAAATCTTCACTAGTCAAGGAGTCTGTACACAAAGTTTCAGCTTTCTAGGCCTCATGGTTCTTGAGAAAAAGATGAAAATAGGTTTTTAGGGCGTGGCATATGTGGCCCTTATTAGGGGTCACAGGGCCACCAAAGTTACAATGTATAATCTTCACTAGTCAAGGAGTCTGTACACAAAGTTTCAAATTTCTAGGCCTCATGGTTATGGAGAGAAGAAGATGAACATAGGTTTTTAGGGCGTGGCCCCTGTGGCCCTTATTAGGGGTCACAGGGCGCCCAAAGCTACAATTTATAATCCTCACTAGCTAAGGAATCTGTACACAAAGTTTCAGCTTTCTAGGCCTTATGGTTCTGGAGAAGAAGTCGAAATTCCACAAAGATTACGGACGGACGAACGCCCGACACCATGCCATGCCATGCCATAAGCCCATCGGGCCTTACAGGCAAGATGAGCTAAAAATTATGGTCACGGAAAATTAACTTATAAGTTATGTATTTGTGTTAAGAAAATTCAATAAGGTTCACGCATTGTGACTCAACAAATCCTAAATAAAACCTAGCGTACATCGTTCTTTCTAATTATTTAACAGAAAAGGTAGCTACAGTGCGTGGCCATAAGTAAGTACGCAAAAATCACAACGTTCTAGCGATAGCGCTTGACTATCATATTTTTTAATCTCGCGTTTGGTAAGTTTGTATCGTAAAGAGATGAAATTCAGAGAAAATATGAATCATCGACTCCTCTTTCCACTGGCCCACTAAGGGAATTCCTATGTCTATTTTTAACCCGACTGCACGCGTCATGCGGCATGGCAGTAACATTTCGTTTTCAATGGCAAATGCAAAAACAAAAGGAATTCGGGATGAATAGAGGTGATTAAAAATATTGAAAAAATATCAGAAATGTTCGAATATATGTCAATTACCATCAATAGGTTCGGCAATTTTTTTCGAGTCTTGGTTTGGTCGAAAATAATGAAAGATCGCAAAGGAGTAAAATGACGGGTCGCAAGGGCGCATTTTTTAGAATGATAAAACCAGCGCAACGGATAAAGAATCGTTAAAAAAATCTCAATATGAAACAACAATGTAACACTTTCTAACAATTTCACAGATTTCATGAAACGTGTCCGTAAATATTGATAGAACTTTACAGACAATGCCCTTTTCTTAAAAACATTGTCATGATATGATTGAATTTATTACATAAGGTTTGTTTTAGGTGTTGACAAAATATTTCATAAGGCAATCTCCCAACGAGAGATCCACACTCGGATGATCTGGAATGTTTACAAACACGTCTCCCGCATTGCGCAGTATAACGGGAATGTTCACGGTCTTTATTCTTTGCAATAATTTGATACGAAAACGAAAGTTACCATAATTATAAAGTCTGATATGTAAATTTTCATCTTAGATCATTATTTATGACATGATGCATCACATTTTATTTTAAAGCAGCCTTGTGTTTTCAAGGAAGAAAAAACACGTGGTCACCTCTTCGGGTGCTTAGTAGAGATAACAAAACGAGTAAATAAATTATTTGATATGGCTTAATCTTTCCTCACATATTATTGCAAAAGAAAATATATGGCAAATTATGTATAACATTTTTGAAACTAAATTAAATGACGATCAATGAAAAGTTGATTTCAGTTGTGTTGCCAAGGTGATACGGTACACAATTAGGCCCGATATTGTCAGGTCATCATATAATACATCCCTTTATATTAAAATGAAATGATCAGACATTTAGAATGCTAAGCTCAAGGTAAACAATTCCCTAAAATTTCGAGCTTTTCCGATTAATATTAATGAAATATCGCCTTATAACGAGGGAGGTGACCCGCTCGCCTAACGGCAGTTCATGACGTCATGACGCTCTTTGCGTACTTACTAATGGCCACGCACTGTATATTAAAGGGGAACTGAAATGATCTATGGCCAATTTCGGGATTCATTAAAAGGGGCTTGCAATTTGAATTGGATTCAAAACCATATAAAATGACGCGCCGTCGTGGCTAGACTTGTCTGTTTAAAGTGATAATCTGATGGTCTGTTGTTTGCTGAATGTTACATAACATACACTGACTATTTTTTCCGACGGTGACAAATAACAAATCGTATATATTTTCAGTGAACAAACCGAATATTTTTTACAATCGAATAACCTACATAATGTTACATTTTTGTGAGTTTACTGCAAAATAAAGATATATTCTAAAGAGGCCATTAGACAGTGGATAATATTACCATGTTGTTTTAAAAAGGAAAGGGAAAGTGTGAATGGTTTTAGTTATTTATAATGATAGTTTTTTCTATATTGAAAATATAGACGCCACACTGGATAATCAATAGTAAGTTATGATCAATCTCCGTATCTCCGACACATGTCAAAAATAAAATAATTAAACATACATTATTTTTACCAGTGGTTGATCTTTTTAAGAAATATATGGTTTTGATTCGTATTTAAAAGGCAACAATGTTATATTTGGGATTTCATAAAGTTCAAGTACAGAGTATTTCTTTGATGTTATTGTACTTGCTTCTAAAAATTTTATAAATCAGAATTTATATTAACACATAAATCGTCTTGGTTTGATGGAGGTTTGTCTCCAGCTACTATTGTAGATACGCAAGTGGCAACAGGCCCGGCGTGGGCGGGGCGTCACGCTCTAATGAGTTCGTAAAGTGTTCCCCTGTTAATTGTGGTTGCGTTCTAAAAACCGGACATAAAGTGCTGATTAAAAGTCTGTTTGCTGCGATTTGAATAAAATCGAATTCAAGACAACACAACAATAAAAGTTAACACACAACAATAAACGTCACAAGTAATAAATCAAAACCATTACGTTCAAAGCTACTTGTTTGACAAACACGTTTCAATAAATAGTTGACAGTGTTATCATTGCTAAAGAAGAAGAGTATAATGTGCCAACAGTTGTTGATACAAATGATATTGAGTCTGTCGTGCAAAACTAACGCATACCATTGCCTCGTGTGAACCATTATTTACATTATTTAACGAAAATAAACAGGCTGAGGAAATGGACATCATTCTGCAACTAGTGGTGATGTCAATTCAACAAACATTGCTAAAAAGGTATTTCATTTATGGAATGCTATGAAAATTCATCAAAACAGTATCCACAGCATTCTCTCCCCACAGAGGCAACTCAGTCATACCTGAATTAGCCTCTGTTCTATTACGCCTAGATCCTGGGGTTCCGGTAGGTTGCCCTAGCGACAAAAAAGTTTTAAATATCTCCTTTATTTGCAGCCAATGAAAACACTTTTTGGATATCCATGACCTAGGGAGATCTTAAGGGTCGTATAGTGACACAGAAAAATATTATGTCTTTATGTTTATTTTTCATTAACAGTGTGAGAGGGAAACTATTTGAAAATCTGATATGGATAGGGTTTTTCATTAGATATAAACTGTTTTATAATTGTGTAAATTATTATTTGTTTTATCATAGATTTTATTGTACTAATCAACCAAAAAATAACTAATAAGAAGGCAAAAAGCGATGGTTTGTAATAGGAAGAATTGCCTCCCCATAATGTGAAATTTCAACGAAAGCTTTGACGAACCACACGGAGATGGACGAGGTTTTGCGAATGAGCACTTTTGAAACGGCGTCGCTGATTGCACAACTAACTTCAATTGCCTCCAATCAGATTTCTACCTTTCTGTACCGTGTATTAGCCGTAATAGAACAGAGGCTAATTCAGGTATGACTGAGTTGCCTATGTGGGGAGAGAATGTATCCACAGATGTTTCCTGCCGCATTCAGTTGTTTCATATGAGGTTTTCAAAAACATCCGACAGATCACATAAATTATAGCACAAACAGTTCTCTCATTACCACAGATGATGCATTGCCATCAACCAACTTCGTGTTCATTGGTATTGACATATTATTTTGCTGATAAAATATCGCATTAACAATGTGAACCTTAATCAATATTTTATTGTTAATCATATATTTTGACATTATATAGTGTAGAAAACCCCAGCCCCATATGGCCTCAGGCTGTATTTCAAAAGGAGATGGTCAACTTTCAAAAGTAGACGGTCAACTTTTAAAGGAACATGGCCATCTTACAAAAGTAGCCTGTCTGGTAGTCTGGAAGATATTTATTTAGAATTTACTCACATTCTCATTAACAGACAAGGGTATGCTTTCCAACTTAAAGAATAGTACTTTATGTAGGTGGGACAGATTAAGTTTGAATAGTGTACGTTCAGATATGTCCGCCACCTTGGCATCTGATCTCCTTGCACAACCGTTTTGTAATGATTTCAATGGGATTTCAAGGTCTCTTGTAACAGGAAAAGCCTTTAAAAAGGCATGGTTGATGCAACAGATGAAGGTTGTGATTAGTGGACCAATTTGGTTGATAAGTGAACAGTAACAACACTGGGTACCAGCACTAATATTAGCACGAGTATTGATCAATTACTCAAAGTTAATTTCAAAAAATTAATTTTTATCAACAAAAGTTAATGAAAGTTTTTTTTATACTTTTATCAACGAGTGTTGGTTTTTTTTATATCAAAAGACAAGTGGGTGATATTCTATGTATCATCCAAAGTCACTCTTTTTCACATCTCAGAGAAACAAATTACATCTCTGAAAACAACTATAATAGATTTTCAAGACAGTGGGACAGCGTTGACAATGACAGGATATTGTGCAAAATGTACTGCCAAAACGATATCTCCTAGGCGCCATCGCTTGATCTCTCAGAAGCCATGATGGTTAATTATTAACAGGAGTATTACTGATACTAAAAAACAAAATACTCTCCGATCATCTGACGAGATTCGATCCCGGATCCTTATGATCCGATGTCGAAAGCGTTATCCACTGAGCAAGCAGGCCTGATAGCTAAAGTTTGGAACCAACGATATATGTCATATTCTAAATATAGCACGCGTCATTTTCAGTAGCTCTGATGATAAATACATGTTTTCGACGTAACCATTTAGTGACGTCGTTAATTATAACTTGTAACGTGGTAATAAATGCTCCACCTAATAGTGAACATTAGTCTTATTTCAATGTCACCAGCGTACTTACAGAAACATTCCTGTTAAATCGCCAGGCGAGCCAAATTAGCTAAATTAAATCGCGTGGTTGATTTTGTGATCATTGAATGCAAAATAATGCTCTTATCTAGAACAAATGTAGACTCTTCTTCATATGAAGTTGTTTTTGATTAACTCTGTTAACATTTATCAGCGTCTTGAATATAAAATATTATTACTCTTTTAATATAACATTTAAAGTGAAATCATATTCCACAGTTTAATGTGCCAAATATTTTGTATTACCCACATGGTGACGTAATGCATTTTTTGCTACAACTCTGTTCATTGGTCATTTGATTTGGATACAACACATGTGATTGGCGCGGCTTCCCTTTGAACATATCAACAGTAATATCAACCAATAACTTCAAGCTGGTTGTACATTTGGAAGACATGGCATAATATTCCCGGAGATTGAAGGTTTTTATATTTCAATGTAAGACATAATCGTAAAAACGATAGAGAAAACAATCATAGAGTGGCTGTCCATACAGTTATAACCTGTTTGCAACAAGTAAGCTAAACTTGTATAACTGGCGAAGCTTGGATTGTTTGAAAAGTTGTTGGGAGAGGAGGGGGGGGGGTGTATTGAGGTCATCAGATGTCAGCGATTTATATCTCAGGAAGGTATTTTCAAGAAAAGAGCTTCAACGCCCTAGACGTGTTCTTCGAAGAATACCGAATCCTATGAAAGTGACTGGATGTTTCAACGTCAAGATCTAGGATTGCTCCAGTTCTGTTCAGCTGTCACTATGGGGGACATGGTCTCAGAGTTCCCAGGTCTCTTGACGGGTTTTAGGGGAAATTGAAGGTGAATATGACATGAAACTGACGCCCAACAGTATGTAATCTCCACACAAAGACGTTTGAAATTTCTCTGTTGTCAAAAGTGAAAGAACAGTTAAGTTAAGTAAAGAACCACTACACCACCGTGCTCCATAATAGCCTTTTCATGTAATCTAGGAACATGAGTTGCTGAAATGAGACAGACCTGACCCTATCCAATTGGGCATTTATCATTTACGAATACAGCCAGGTAAGTCAAATGTGATCGATCGTATGCATAAAAATCTAAACCGATCCACTTGAATAAATCAATACATTTGGCAGTTTGGTATAATGGAGGTAAATTAAGCCGACGACAAGTAAAGACAAGTAAAGTCAGAGCACGAGATATTTTGTTGAAATAGAGCTATTAGCGCTGTAGTCTATCAGGCTTCATACTCCATTTTGCTTTAGATGTGACCAATGTGAACAATAAAGAATCCCCAAAATCGAAGTCGCTTCACACCATTTCAGCATCTACGCCTTTTACTTCTAAAGGAGGAGATTAAAGGAGTTTTAGGCCGTATCCCCTATTACCATTAGTATATGCCACAGTGTCACCAGTTCTAGAATTAAGCATTTAGGAAGATCAGAAATGAAAATTGCTGAAGCATTCAATAAACTTCAAAAAAGATGTTACGGAATGACCCTCAATTGTATAAGATTAAGAAACTTACAAATCTGCAATTGATAATTTAAAGGATAGGATCCAAAGTTTCACAAAGCCCTCAGTACGAGCCACAGGATAACAAAATGTATTAATTATTATACCCTAATAGGTTTAGAGCTTTCTCGGCTATTTGCCACTGGAGAAGAAGATGACGATATGTTTTCATAATTCTAACTAGTCAATGAATCGGTACACTATGTGTGACATTAGACTCATTCAAGACATTTAAAAAAATCAAATTCTTCTCATAAGCCTCTTACTAACGTTTAATATTTCATGCCCCCAATTACGCCTTCAGCATGCAACAGTGTATGGACTGGGCGCTACATTAATATCCATTACCCATGTGACCCTTGTTAGGGGCCAATGGGTCATCAAAGCTATAAGTTATAATTCTCAGTAGTCAAGAAATCTGTACACAAGATTTCAACTTTCTACACCTTTTGGTTTTCGAGAGGTCGAAAATGTACAAAGTTTGCGGACGGACGCAGGACACTATACCTTGCCATATGCCCATCAATCCTTTCTAGCTTGATGAGCTAAAACAAGTCATCCCGTTGTAGGACACGGCAACACTTTATCTTCGAGAACAAGAACTAACGTGAATTCAACAGAATAATCATCCTGCACGGAATAGAACGAAAGCAAACAAATATTCAACTTACCATTGAGTCTGGTTCTGTATTAGAAATACTGTTGATCTGAAAAATAAATCAGATTTTTGAGAGAACAGAAGGCACATCATTTACCACCAAAGTCTCAAAGGAAATGCGTTCAATAACATTATGATTTATATATATATCTTATTATAAATGAAATGTAATATACGCCTACACACATGAAATAAAATTAAATGCAAATAAGGACGAATATTTATAAAATAAAATCGTCTTTATTCTGGGAACACAACGTTTCAAAACAGCTTGTTGTATCGTTTTCAAGAAGTTTGACTTCCAACTCCTTAATGCCATTCAAAGCAATAATTACACGAATTTAGCCCTTTAGGGTTGTTATCTTCTACTATACTTTTATTTTGGATTTCAGTTACATTAAACAAACACAAAGATCAAATTCCTTTTAGATAATGATATCCAGTCACTTCGCTACAATCCATACATAAATACTTACAATCGACCCCCACTCCGCCATAAAACTAGTAGATCAATGTTCCAAAGGGGTTGTAGACTATCAATTCCTGCTGTTCAATCCATGAATTTTCACTATCAGCATCTGAAAGTATATATTGATAAGGCACAAGGGCAGAATTCAATCATATCATCCTCCAAACTAAGACATATTGTAATATCTCGCCTTTGTCCTGAAGTGTTCAAGAAATATTATTAGTTTTTTCAACTTGCATTTTTTTGTTCAATGGCCGCCGCATGATAACTGGATAATATTACTTGTCATACAGTTATACTTCTATAGATCTTCCTTAAAAGAAGATTCTGCATCCGTAAATCCTCTAGAAACATATGAAGGTATGTAATATATTCTCCGAAAATTTTTGCCATGGACAGACAGGCGCACGACCATACAACCGGATTGTCGTAAATTTACATGATTATGTAAAGGTAAACACTGCTGATTTGACAATTATTCTACAGCAATATGATGTTGAATTTTTACCCATTGAAGTTAAAAAATATACCAATGCAATAAATTCTGACGTTGATATTATCATATATAGGAGCGGGTTAACTTCAAATTAATCATTCTCTAGAAAGAGACCATAGGATAGCCTTTCACCACGAATAGTTAATGTAGAAAACAAGTACACGGCGATTAAACTAAAAAGTTCTGCTTTCCTGATATTGCCTATGTCTGCAAACAGATAATACTTCGCTTTGTACGTATAGGTTAATGTCCGAGTAACTCTCCATTCTTAAAAAATAATGCAGCCGAGGGCCCCAGGGCCCGAGGCTCATTATTTTTTAGGAATGGAGAGTTGCGAGGATATTAACCGACTTAAATTACACTCCACTTAATGCCTATTTAAAAACATAACTTAAAATATCAAAAAAAGTTGAAAATTCAAGTGAAAAACTTGATGTAAAATACAACTCTCCATTACTGAAAAATAATGGAGCGAGAGAACAATAGGCTGACGTCACAAGTGTAATTTAACCTTAACTCACTGCCATCGTAGTCACATGATTCTGTCATAAGTGTTTAGTACCTAACTCAATTTCATCTGTATACCACTTACTTGCGAAAATGAAAGCACTAACAGAAGACGTGAAATGATTAGGTCTATTATAAAGCACAGCATGGAAAATACTCAGAAATTGGTACTTACAAAGTCGTCCAAACATTTGAGCGTAAGGCCTTGCTTGTGCTCAAGCGCAACTTGTCATCTGATATATAAGAAAACACGCAGACAATTAATGAGGCGTTGTGAATCTGATCTGAATTCGATCCTTTTAGAGACAATACACTTCCATGCTCACTGTAGTCAGGGTCCGTGAGACCGACCCCAAAATGGGTGTAACAACACAGAGGTCGATCTGGAGGGGTACGTCGTTATGGTCGAATAGTTCTTGACAAAGGACCGTTAATGTTTTCACAAGAGCATGGTTAACGTTAAATTGTTCAAGAAGAGAACACGGATTCGAATCTATTTTTATTAAGTACATATTATTAAATACACAAAATATACAACAATTCAGAATAATACTGTTTTATTTTTAACAAATAATCAAAGCTATTCAAAGTAATTAGGAACTGATTGATTTAACTGAATAGGAAGCGTTGTCGAGGTATTCCATCAATGACATAGTGCCATTCGCTAGTCCATGTTTGTAGGTTTGAACTCACTGCTTATGCTTTATCCCTGAGTGAACTCACTGCTTATTTCTTAATTCTGAGTGAACTCACTGCTCACTGCTTATTTCTTAATTCTGAGTGAACTCACTGCTTATTTCTTAATTCTGAGTGAACTCACTGCTTATTTCTTAATTCTGAGTGAACTCACTGCTTATTTCTTTTTCGTTTCTTAAGTGAACACATATCATCCATTCTACATTTTGTGGGAAACCAGAGACTTAATCCCTTGAAACAACAGTGTTGTAACAACATTGAACTTCAAAGGATTTCTACTTAGACCCAAAGGTCGAACTCAAGGGACTACCCCCTCACTGTAGCGGTGCGGAGAATAGAGGCCGTGTTAAAGAGCTCACACCCTTAAACTTAATGTGCAGGAAAAAATAGGTTTCATACTATTTCAAATATTGAATGGACTGCTTATATTTCATGTTTATCGGGGGTTTCTGAGAGTTACACCTCCGGTGTAGAAAACCATTTTACAATTCTTATAGTAAATGGGCCCGCCGGTATATCTTTTATGTTTGAAATGAACATTATCTGTTCGCGACTTCACAAATATCAGTACGGTATTTATAGAACCGTGGGTACCTGAATGGGATAAAAGTTCAGAATTTACAGAAAGGTTATGAGGATTTTTGACAACTCAGAACTCACTACATGAAGGCTGATATATGTTACGTTAGACTACCTCAAACGTTGCCTCAAAGTGACGACATGGATGGTGTACATCAGAGGTTAATATATACTCGTGCTCTAGGAGAGCTTGCAAGAGTAAATCAGAGCTCTTCGACTGCCCATTTGACAGCCATTTCTCACAAAACATTGACAAATGACAAATTTTATTTGAGGTAAGAACATCGAGAATGGCATGTAATACAGAGATTTAACTGCGATTGTTATTCTGCCAAGACTTGTTACTGATTGCATGATTCAAAGGCGGTTTAATATGACGTAGATTCTATCCAAACCTCGCCATTTATGGACAAGCTTCGACGCAGATTTCATGTGAATGTTGGAATTGCTGACAAGTGACGTCATTTGATGTTTGAATTATTTCGTCCAACATGACACACCGGTTGTTCATACCTGGTACAAAAATATCACATGTTATAACTTACATCAATTTAGTGCGTAAAGATCAAAAGGATAATTTGCACTTTAGCTAACTAAGTGAAAAGTTGATTATTACCCCTTTGATGTTGATTGATAAGTTATTTAAAGAAATGTTGGATTAAAAGGAAGTGTTTGGATTCAAACTTCTATCGTTTTTCGTTCTTTAATCAGAATGATTACAAAAGGTTGTTGAATTTCTAATGGAAGGCAGGGCTTGATAAATAAGATAAGACATGATCCTACTGTTCTTGTGCACAATCTTGTAAGAACATATCCTTTATTTTAATCATGCCCGTTATTCATGTCTTATTCATAACTCTGATGTAATTTCCACATGGACACCCAGGGTATGCCTACAGAAAACAGAACGGTATTCAAAGTTGTAGTCTCCCCTCAGTTCTGTTTGTAGATGTGATATCATTATGGTAGTTGCTGTTTATTATGTGAATATGGAAAGGATTCAGTGTTAATGACGTGACAAAAACAAGTAAGAAATTATAGAAACATGATTAATAATTGTTTCGTTATGGAGGATTTTAGTATGTTGAAGTTATTGGTGACAGTTTTGTATTATCCTATTTGCTATTACCACGGGTTATGGTGATTGAGCAAGCAACATGACTCTACACATAAGTCTACACAAAAGCTGTTGTCGCCTATCACGCTATAGAAATAACGGGAGGTAACTGATAGGTTTACATTGCCATCAGGGGCTGTTATCGGTGACTCATGCACGCACATGTACAGGCGATCACGCAGTGAGTTCACTAGAACTGACCTTTTGAGTCTGTACAGCAAGCTTGTCTGTTTAAAGGGGTACTTCATTTTGCAGATTAGTCTGTGTACGTGGCCTTTATGCTGCATACCTTTAAGCCAATTTCCTTTTCACCAATAGTTTTGTTTTTGTAATCAGTTTTTATATGAAAAAAATGTGCAAGTAATTCCTTCCACTGTTAGAGTGGCATCTTGGAGTTCTATTAGATACTATAAGGAGTACAAAGAAAATTATATTGACTTCGGTAACAACAGGATAGGGAACATTAACATTTCACAACATAGTGATCATCATGGTAGCTTATACATTGTGTTGCAAATTGTATCACACACGCTAAGGCTACACAATGTATTAGTTACCCTGTTACCTAAATATATTCACAAAAAATTAATTGTCCAGGTGTATGGTCCAACTTCGTCTAATGAATATAAAAACATAATGCCCGATTTTTAAGTCATTTTTAGGAACGTAGCCTTAACAGGTGCAATTTTTTGTTTATGCAAACCTGGTTTTAGGATACCTTGAGGAACAACTCTATGTGTAACAGAAATCAATATGGGATGAATATACAGAAGATTTTATCTTAAAATGGAAACGTTCCCTGGATGACTGTTTTCTATTATGGCAAACATCTAAGGGAGATATTTTACAAATGTTTAATCTATTGCAGAATTTGCATCCAAATATCAAATTTACAATTGAAACCAACCACAATGAGCTGCCGTTTTTAGATATCCTTATTAAAAAGGAAGGTACAAAACTCATCACTGAAATTAACCATAAACCAACCGACACACAACATTATCTTCATTTCAAGAGTGCTCATGAAAAACATGTGAAAACAAATCTCCCTTATTGCTTAGCACGACGCATATGTACTATTATTAAGGATGGTAAGCTACGGCAGAAAAGGTTAGAAGAACTTAAAGATTCTCTTTTACAACGAGCTTTTCCTCAAAATATGATAGACAAGGGTATTGAAAAAGCAACCAACCATACCATTGCGGAATTGAGAAAACTAAAAGAAAAGATGGTACCAAAACTACCATAACATTTCTAAGTACCCATAATCCAAACAACCAAAATATGTTCCCTCTAACTAAGGACAACTTTAACCTTTTAAACCTTTTAAAAAGCGATGCTTGAAAAACCCTTATCATTAAAAGCAAGCGGTAGCCAAATAACCTTAAAAGGGTATTAACTAGAGAAAAATTCAGCACCAACAACACTCAGGCTGAATTGAAGTAACAAAATGTCATGATAAGAGGTGCGGCACTTGTCCTGTTATCATTAAAGGCTAAGATTTTAAATTTGAAACTGGGGATGATTTTTAAGTTAAACACACAATGAATTGTAAATCTAAAAATGTAATTTATGCAATTCTTTGCCCCACTTGCAATCTTACCTATATAGGACAAACACGTAATTTACAAGCACGAGTACGGGTTCATAAACAACAGATAAATGACCCTAATCTCCGACATCTTAAGATAAGCAAGCACATCGCAAAATGTAGCAATGGAGAATTTTATATTTTCCCTTTCTACTAAGTTTATGCAAAGTCAGAAAATTAAACTTTGAGTCTTGAAACAAAAGAAACATTTTTTATTAAAAAATTGTGTCCAACACTAAACAATGCTATCTACAACAGTTAGCTCACATAAGGAAGTGATTACCGTTGTGACATCTTAGAATGCTTGTTGAATTACACCTCTCTGTCCATTAAGTGATTGATAGGACAATACAGATTCGTCAATGCAAACTGAGTCTATTATGTTCTAATTGCACCCTACAATTAGTGCTTGGGGCAATCATTACGTGATTGACAATCAATCAATCAATCATTTATTCTCATAAAACCACGTAGGTGGTACAAGAGCATATATACAAGTAATGTTACACAAAATATAGTCAGCAATAAACATATATTTATATAAATATGTAGTGAGCAGAAGCCTTATTTTGAAATATTTTATGAAAGCTTCAGGCAATTTTGTTGTAAGTGGAAACTTAGCCCAAAGGAGGTTACTCTAATCTTATGTGACGGAGTTGAACATGTGCTTTTGAAATTTAAGGTTAAGAATTTGAGTTCTAGTCGATTATGAATGAGAAAAAACATAAGAATAAGGGTCAACAAAAATGGTGTGTACTATTAATGTTGTAGAAACATCTTTTGGTAGTATTTATCTTATTTCAAGCAAGTAATTATTCATATTTTGCAAATAATTTTAATGACAAAATCTTAGTTCATTTCATGATCAATGTCTTAGTCTACATTAGGGAAAAGGTCTTTTATAATTGCATTATTTATTGTAATTATCTTAGGATAATATCTTGGATATTTAACAGTAATAATTCTTAATTATTTTATCATATTTTTGTAAGGTAATTTTGATAGTGTATTTTGAAGTTTGTTACATTTAAAAGTTAATTTGTTTGAGTAATTTTGATACTTATTTCATGTCAGTTTTATACTGTAACTAATTTAGTTTCCCATTAACTTTGCAGTTAATCGTCTTCAAGCAATAACGTCTTCAATAGCATCTTCAATAGCACCTACACTCTATACAATCAATAACGTCTTCCATATTACCGTCTTTAATACCGTCTTCATTGTGGATCAGTCTTCAGTGATGTTCAATAACCATGTCAATGTTTAACCATGAAAGAACATGAAAGCAATTATGAAGAATGAGAATGTTGGAATTATGAACTTGGAAATGAGAATTTGTGTATGAGGATTGGAGAACTGAAATTAAAGAAATAAATTGAAGAGGAATTAACATCACCTTATTCTTTATTTAACTTAGAATTGAGAATTGAGAAAAACAAGCCATGTGACACCACAAAATATATATACAAAATTCAATACAAGATGGCTGCAGTTAACTGTTTTTTGTTAGAGATTCTATTTTTGATACACATTTTGATAAATTGGTTATTTGCTTAGTGTCCTTAGTTGAGAAAAGTTTGACAAAATTAGTTAGGCTTAAGCTTGGATACATTGAGTTGAGTTGGTTGGTGTTTAACGTGTTTTGAACAATATTTCAGTTATTAAACACGTGGGATACATTGAATCACTGGATAAGATATATGTTTTCCTCTCATTACAAAGTCTTTCACATTCAAAAACATAGTGACATTCATCAGCAACAGAAGTGGATTTACATTATCTACATGTTCTTTCACAGCGTGGTTTATTTTCCCAGCGGCCAGTTTCTATTGGTAGATAGTGATTAGATGTGATAAATCTCAATAATGGGATAGAAATTCGTTTCGGGAAAGAAAGATAAGTTTCAAATAGTGGAAAATCTTTAAAGTATTGATAATAAAATCCTTTTGAGCTTGAAGCGATATCAATTCTCCATTTTTGAATAAATTGGTCTTTAAGATTTTGCTCTACCTGCGAAACTAGCCACTGAGTTGTACAAGATGACGGATTTTTAAATATATACGATAATCCAATACCATCTAAAATATGTTCGACTTTTGTCATCCAGGGGTTGTCTATTGTTTTTGCGCCATGATTTATCAAAATTAGATAATTGTAGATAAGTTGTGATAGTTTTGGTGTTCCCGTTTGGGAGTTTAATTTATGCCAGAAGGTAATTAATCGTTTATAAATGCTGATCGTGAATGGAAATCTCCCGAGTTCTCCATAGAGAAAAATATTTGGGGTGGAGTTTCTGAGTCCTGTTATAAGTCGAAGAAATTGTAGATGGATATTTTCAAGGCAATCAAGATTTTCAAAAGACCAAATTTCTGAACCATAAGATAGGATAGGCAATATCATTGTGTCAAAAGCAAACAACAAACAGTCCAAAGGCAAGTCAATATTTCAGGCTTTTTTCAACAAACTGAACATAGCTTTTTTCGCACTTGCACAAATTTCTTTAATACCTGTGACTAATTTTCTATTTCTGTGAAATGCTATACCTAGGTAACTATAAGTATCGACGATATCAAGTGTTTTGTTGTCATAATAAAATTTCAGTTTTGTGGAATTCGCGGGTCCGCTACCGAAGACAAGGCAAAAAGGGAGCACAGCTAACATACCCCCGCCTGTAGTTTGACCGCCTTTCTTTGACGAAAATAGTGAAAAGTCATATGTTCTGATAAGTCCTAGGATTGTTACCGTATTTTTCCATCACATGATATAGAAAATAACATTAAAATTTAATTTGTCTGAATAGGTGTGAACTGGTATAACTATGATAATAAATGTTTTTCAACAAACTCTCACCTTCCATTCAGTTCCATGTAGGTCAATTTATATTCCAATATACATTGTATGTATTCTTTGCAGTGGTATCAACATTCCAATATATGTATTCTTTGCAGTGATAACAACATCAGTCATGTTCTATGTTCATACAGTGTCCATATGAGTATCACAATAGGTCACAATCCCTTTCTTTTGGTTACTTCCCAAAAGATAACTTGAAGGCAAAACAGTCAATTTACAATGTTTATACGGTATGTGTTTGTCATTAGGAAATATATTTACAAGCTTGATCCTCAACCTACTGTTTTCGGACTGTTTTGATTCAAAATTTCAAAAATTATTTGAACTTTGGAATTAAAACCCCTAAAAGGCACAACAGCATCATATAGGTTACTGCCATACCAAGTTTGAAAATTCCAAGTGGTATAGTTTTTAAATTATGATCCGGAAACAACACAAAGTCCGAATATCTGACCGTTTTTGGTCAAAATTTCAAAAATTATTTGAATGTTGGAGGTGAAACCCATAAAAGGCACAACAGCATCTTGTAGGCTACTGCCATACCAAATTTGAAGTTTCCAAGTGGTATAGTTTTTTAATTATGCTCCTGAAACGAGACAAAGTCCAGAAATCGAACGGTTTTTGGTCAAAATTTCAAAAATTATTTGAACGTTGGAAGTGAAACCACTAAAAGGCACAACAGCATCTTGTAGGCTACTGCAATGCCAAATTTGAAGTTTCCAAGTGGTATAGTTTTTAATTTGGCTCCGGAAACGAGACAAAGTCCAGAAATCGGACGGTTTTTGGTCAAAATTTCAAAAATTATTTGAACCATTGAGATGAAACCAATAAAAGGCACAACCAACAGCATCATATAGGCTACTGCCATACCAAATTTGAAGTTTCTAAGTGGTATAGTTTTAGAGTAATGCTCCGGAAACGATTTCGGACGGACGGACGCACGCACGGACGGACGCACGCCGCACGGACGGACACACGGAGCGCTATATACCCCCGACTACGTCGTAGCGGGGGTATAATAAGGGTTTTAGTTTTACTTATATTGACAGTCAGTTTCCATGTATTACAATTTGTTTGGAAAGAGTCCAATGCTTTCTGTAACCCTCGCGGCGTTTCATCGAAGAGGACGGCATCATCTGCATAGAGTAAGATTAAAAGTTGTATAAAGATGTGTATATATTCATCTTCACCGCAGTCTAATGTGACACCATTACAGTCAGATTTGAGAAGGTGTGGTTCAATATCATTAACGAAAATTGAAAATAGTAAAGGAGATAAGTTTTCTCCCTGTCTAACGCCATTTTTGCATGCAAAGTAGTTTGATTCATTTCGATTATGTTGCACTAAAGATTTGATCCAATTATACATTGCCTTTACAAGTGTCATAAATCGACCATCAATGCCAAAAATGTGCATTTTCTGCCAAAGACCTACTCTCCAAACTGTATCAAAAGCTTTGGTAAAGTCTATAAAGGCGCAGTATAATTTTCGCCCTTTATTTTTTAATATATGAACAAGGTTGTAAATTACAAAAAGATTGTCAGCAGTCGAAAATGATTTTCTAAATCCTGCTTGAGCTGGTGTCAGTATTTCGTTTTCTTCTAGAACATTTGAAAGGCGATTGTTCAAGATTTTTGTAAATAATTTCCCGAAACAGCTTAAGATAATTATTGGTCTATACGAATTAGGATCCGAAATGTCCCCTTTCTTTTTATAAATTGGTTTAATTATTCCAGTAAGCCATGCATCAGGAATGGTACTATTTTCAAATATCAGATTAAACAGTTCTACTAACAAAGGTGTCAATAGATCACAACCCTCAATTAAGTATTCATTTTCAATTAGATCTATTCCAGACGCCTTACATCGTTTCAGTTGCTTGATAGCTGAGCTTATTTCTTCTTTGGTGAAATCGCTGTTTAATGTGTCGCAATTAAGTTGAATATTGTTACACTCGTTTGTATCAGGTTCACTTTCATCCGGTTCCGATTCGTTCAACGACTTAAAACACTTATAGAATGTATCGATATCGATGTTATCATTTCGGTTCATTTTATCATCTTTTAGTGTATTCCAGAATTGTTTAGGAGAATATTTACAGGATTCTCTAAACATGTTACCAACTTCATCTCTGTATTGCTTGATATGCCTATCCATGCCTATCCATGCACTTTTTATAATGTTTAGATTCAAGTCTTAATACACGTTTATTGTATATATAATAATGTTTACGTAGACGACGTCTAGCTTTGTTAAATCTCCTGCGTGCTTTATAGCATTCTGCGCCAAACCAAGATTTACCTGATCGATCCTTTTTCATAGATACTCCAGCTTTTCGTATTCCGAACGTCGTGCATGCGGCGTCAGTAAGCACGTGTGCGACCTCGTCAGTAATGTTATTGACTGTTACCAGGTCAACTTTATCAAGCCTAGCTGCATGTGCTCTCTTTGTGAGATTGTCGATATGAGTGGTATCAATATTATGAAGGAACTCGCTGGTTTTCTGTTTATCAAATCTTTTTGCTTTATAGCAGGCGTTGTGGGATGTTTTAGAATTGCTATGGATACCCGTGTTAACTACACATGGGGGGTTTCTAGCTAAACTGAAGGTAATTGGACAGTGCACATCTGAATATAATGGTGAGAAGTCCTGGATATCTAAATTAGTGATAAGTGGTAGGCATGATGCTGAACAGATTACATAGTCTACAACACTTGCATCTTTGCAAGTTCTTTTACCAATACCTTTGTCATGTCCAATTCTACCATTACAGATAAATAGGTTAAGGTTTCTGCATATTTCTATCAGTTTGTTTCCTGAATTATTTATTCTTTTTGTGTCCTCATTTGCTCTGTCTTTAGGCAAATTTAGATTGTCTAAAATCTTATCAGGTTCAAAGTCATTATCAATATCACTTGCATCAATATCTAGATCCTTTAAAACTTGTTCATTGAATATTATGTAGTCACTTAGCGATTTTGTTCTTGAATTAAAATCTCCCATTAGGATGATATGCTCAGTGATTGATGATGATTTAATAGTGATTGTTCAATATTAGTGAATGTATTATTAGTAAAATATCTAGAATTTTCAGGTGGTATGTACACAATACCAATGTATATGTCTTCATTAGTGGTGAATAGTTGTTTGTCTATTTTAATCCATAGTATGCAGTCACTTATCTCCTCAGTCATAATTGTAATATACTTTTCTAAATCATCTTATAGGCTATACCAATACCTCCAGACTTTCTGATACTTTTTCTATTTTGGAGGAATGATTTGTATGCAGGAATATCAATATCATCTAAAATGTCAGTTTTAGTTTCTTGGAATCCAATAATATAATTTCCGTTTATCATATCTACCAGTTCTTTATATTGTAAGCACTTTCTTAACCCACACACATTTAATGAAAGTAAGTTAATATCAATGTTTGTTCCATATGAATCATTGCAATTATCAACACCATCATCAGTTTCATCAGTGTCATCAGTGTGATCATCAACATCATCATCACCATAATTAACAACAACATTACCATTAACATTCTTATCCTCATCAACCATAACATTTTCAGTAGTAGTATTCTTTACATGCAGTGTATCATTAACAATGATGTCATCAATAACTACCATATTTCTCCAAGCATTATTCTGACTCTTTAAGTTACAATCACCATTGACATAAATCATATTTTCAGCAATGTCATCATTAACTTCTATCAGGTTCCTGGTAGGCTGTACATGCTCTGCAGTTTTCATTATCATTATCATCCACTGTATCCCTTGTATCATTCACGTTCGTGTTTATGTAAAATCTAAAGTCATTATCATTATGCTTTCCTTTACTTGTGTCAGGCTTATCATTATGTTTTCCTTTTTTAACAAAATGGGGATTTTCATCTCCAGTCAAACAAACATTAACACATTGATCAGTAATAACAGTGTTATTATCTGGCTTTAAGGCATTAAAATCATCCTCATGATGTGGATGTGTTAGATCCTGGGGTGGATATGAGCAGTCTGGGTATGTGTAGGGTTCATATGATGAACATGATACAGTTAGTAGAGTCAAATGGTGGGGGTCTGAGTCTACGGGCCCCTGCCCACCTGAGCACCCCTACCTGTATGAGCCTCGGGCTCGACTATTAGGTAAACGCCTGGGGACTCGGTAGGGAGGGGGAGAGGTATTTTCTAGCCTGTTCTCAATGTTGAACTTGTCGACTACCATATTTGCACGCTTACCCTCTCTCCTTGCCACTCTCAGTCGGGGTAGTAACACATCTCGCCTATATTGGGCGACCTCCTCGGGAAACTGCTCCACCACTCAGTAGGGTTTACCTTTTAGTTGTCTACCTCCATACTTGATGGTGTCGCGCTCACGGGTGTAGAGGAACTTGGCTATCAGGGGACGGGGTCTTGCCTGGCCACCTCCCCGGGGGTTGTCTCGTCTCTGGTCGATCCTGTGTACCCTCTTAAAGTGCAAATCAGAGCTCTCTTTATGCATATGATCCTTGATGAATTTTCTAAGAATCTGTTCTCTTTGCTCCCATGATTCATTTGGTTCTTCAGGGATATTCGTGAATATTAAGTTGTCCCCCATCGATCGACATCTCTGATCTATAATATTTTACCTAAGTTCAACATTTTCCATCCTTAAATCAGCAAGATTTTCAACTTTAGTGGATAACTCACTCATTTGTTTTTCAATATTATCTTTATCATTTCTCCAACACATGACTGACTTCCTAACTGTCAATCTAAGCACAAAACAATGTGTTGATTATATGAATTAATTGTTTTGTTCCTATATAAATATATGCAACCTTCCATTTGTAATTGAACCATCTGATATTTACTCTTTCCCATATACAACCTTTCTTCACGTGAGAAACCAACTCATATATAAATATTCTTTAAAAATAATACACTGAAGATTGGTCTTCATATAAGTTCATTACCAACCGATTTCACAACATAGTAAACATCAGGGTAACTTATGCATTGTGTTGCTAATGGTATAGCGTTAACAAGGGCAAGGGACGTAATTCATGACGTCATATGCATACCACTAAAAATGTATATAGTAAATGCGACGTCAACATGATTTCATATTAGGTACAGTTCAATTTAGGGGTATATCCATCAATAAAGAATCGTTCTTTTATTTTCCTCAGCTCTTCATTATCTGTGCGCATTTTGTATATAAGACAGATTGTGAACTGGGGATTGCAATTCTTTGCGCATTCATCTACATATACATCTATAGTTTGGTGTTTAGTCTGTTGTTTATGCACTCGGACTTTCGCATAAAAAACCAGATTAAAACACCAAGCTATAGATGTATACCCCTTAGCGCACATATAGATGAATGCGCAAAGAATTGCAATCCCCAGTATATATATATATATATAATCCATATATATATATATATATACACTTATGGCAAAAATTGTTGTCACCCCCTAATATTTAATTAAATTGGAGTTTATATCACATTGTATGCATGGCAATGTTGGTTTTCCATGGAAATGTCATTACAGGCATGAAGTTACATTAACTCACACTTTACAATGAACAGTGTCAGCGGTTTCATGTAGACCACGTGCATTTCATTGAAATGATGGAAATTTGTCTCCTTAGGTTTGTCATTTCCATCGATTACTATAGACCTCTTTCATAAGATACAGCTTCACGACTATAGTTTCTGAAAAGCATAGACCATGCCTGGTCCCACTCCACCAGGAATCAGACATGAAATCATTGGCATGAGTCGTGGTGGCGCTTCGAATCGTGTCATTGCTGCAGCATGTAACGTCAGTGTTAGAACTGTTCAAAGGATTAAAAGACTGCACGCCATACAGGGAAATGTTGTTCCGAATAAGTCTTCAGGCCGTCCCAAGAAAACTACGGTTCGTCAGGATAGAATTCTTCTTCGTTTGACCCGACGTCATAGACGTCTTTCGTCTTTGACTCTTGCACAGAGATGGGGGGCTCATATTAATACGCCCATTTGCCGGAGAACTGTAGTGAACAGGTTGCTCCAGCATGGATATAAGGCAAGAAGACCTGCCATCAAACCATTCTGGACACTGGCCAACCGCAGGGCACGGCTTGCTTGGGCGCAGCAGCACCGCAGAATCCAACTTGGACATTGGCGTCACGTCATATTTACTGACGAGTCTCGTTTCCTACTGCATAAGGTGGACAGGAGAATGAGAGTGCGACGTTTACGTGGGGAAAGGCTCAATGACGACTGTCTGCAGCATCAGGTTGCCCACGGTGGCGGTTCTGTACACGTATGGGCAGGAATACACCATAACGGTAAAACGGATCTTGTCGTCCTTCAAGGAAACGTCAACCAGAGGTCGTACAGACGTCTTCTTGAAACCGTTTGCCTCCCACATGCAAGAAGAGTGTATGGCAACAACTTCCTGTTGCAGGACGATAATGCACCAGCCCATCGTGCACGTACAGTGAACGCTTTCATTCAGGCACAAGGAGTAACAAGATTGCCCTGGCCTTCAAAAAGTCCGGATATGAATCCGATAGAACATGCTTGGGATCAGCTTGACCGTGCACTTAGAAGACTGGACCCTGCTCCTGCAAATTTACAGCAATTGCGGGCTGCTCTTGTGAATGAATGGAACAATTTGGCTGTTGCAAACATCAACACACTGATAGACAGTATGCCTGCCCGAATTATCGCCCTTGAAAATTCCAGAGGCGGTGCTACCCGATATTAGGCTTGTAAATATACTCTTACATGACTGCAGAATGAAATAAAACCGACAATTGAACTTGAAAATGTAATTTGTTTTATTGATACCCATCCAATTGATACTATATGGATACTGTAAAAAATTGCCCTTTTTCACAGGGACCATACATATCCTAGTAGAATTTCTTAAATTGGCCAGCACAAGACCAAAATACAAGCTGGTATGTTTTACGAATGTTTTTCCCAATCACACAAATAATTCTGACAGTTATTGCATGTTTGATTATTTGTCAACACTCAGTTAAACTTGACGTAGCGTTCTCAGTCTGGGGGTGACAACCATTTTTGCCATGAGTGTATATAATCCAGTCACATTATGAGAGGGCTCAATACATAGAATATAGAGCATAGATACAAATGGAATTACACGTTTATTTTCTCATTGGCAAATTAAAGATTCACGCACACAGTGTGGCGATCATCAGCCATATTGAGAGATCCATTAAATACAAAGACTACTCTTTCCTAACATGGCTTAAATTGTTTTCATGGCGACAACTTGATAGTAGTTCGCTTCTTTTGATAAAAAGGTTATCTCTCAAGCTGTGTATGACCATTCTCGATTATCCAGAGTTTACGTTCCGATAATATATCAACTAACCTCTGGAACCAATATAGGCTCAATGCGATTCACAAATTACCTGTCCTTAGTGGCATATTGTCCAATGAGGTATCTACGCTGCATTCAGCAGCGTACCAATCGCATGGCTTCTTTCATGACACACCCCCGCTTCGTCAATAAACAGAAATGACATCCAAAGAGATGGATTTCAAGACTGTATTTTAGTGTTTTGGTCTATCAAAACGGGTGGGGTATATCAATTGTTACCTCATTCCCAGTTCTCGTCAAGAGAATACCTCTGGACTGTAAAATTTGTATCGCATGGCCTTTGATTTTATTTATGAAATAGGGAGTGAGTTGAGGTTTAACGTGTTGTCAGCAGTATTCCAGCTATAAAACATGCGGCCATCTAAATTTAAGAGAGTTGACAGATCGGAGAGAAAAAACTGTGTAAGGAAAATTACAACACAAGTTTTGCATAAATAACCGATGGTAGGTAGAATTAGTAACTTCTTGTATTATGGAATGTTTTTAACTTGATTATATGCCATCCCACTTGACTCAAAACGTTATTGCGGTGTGGCGGCTTGTGTGTTTCCCCGACCCTTGAGCTATGTCAAATGGAGCTCGCATGCTCCTGGTAGGGTCAATCAAGCTTTAAAAGTCAATTGGAAGAAGTTAGACCAAATTTGTGTCGTTCTAAAACCTGCTTTCTATCCCTCTTTTTCGTCTGCTCTCTCATCCTGTCGAACTTCTTTCTCTCCGATCTTCTGTCTTTTGGATGGCAAATTCACATGTTTAATAGCTGTAAAATTGCTGATTGTATGTTAAACCCCAACTCACTCATTCGCCGTTTATCTGCCTCTATGATTTATTTCCTATTTCTGACTCTGAATAAAGGCCTTTCTGATTGGCTAATGAAAGACGGTAATGCAGCTAAGGGGCAGGTAATTTGTGAATCGCATTGAGCCTATATTGGTTCCAGAGGTTAGTGGAGATATTATCGGAACGTAAACTCTGGATAATCGAGAATGGTGTATGACATGCACAGATTGCAGTTACCTGATTCCCTCTTGTTTGTGTTAGACTTTCTGACAACCTCCCATTTGAATTAAAATTCTGTGTTGTTTCCAGATGTTTTTTCAGAGTTCTGTTTCTTATTCCTAACGTTCAAGTCGGAATGTCTTAGCGTGATTGTTATCCCCGTCATATAATGCAGGGGGATATAGTCGTTAGTCGAAGCCCTTTCGCCTTATGTCTCTCTCTATACGCCCTTTGTATTTCGACCCTTTTTTTTCTCATCCTGCAAAGCGTAAAAGGCACAAAAGGTATGTATCAAGATAATGGATACTTACGTTACTATAAAACAGTTTCAAATCCGGAATAGAAACAATCATTATTCATCGAGAAATCAAGGTTTCAGAATATGTAATGCCATATCTTCGTATATGGGTAAGATTTGTTAATCTGCAGATCTGCATTTGAATGTTTAGCTACATATACACTAATGATAGTGAAAATGAATACATTCCTTCTCTTATAACACACTTTAAACATGTTATAATTTATTGTTTGTAACTCATTTATTACTTCATATGCATTACATTAACTAAAATTATTACATTTCACAACAAAATAACACGCACTTTATACCCCTAAAAATAGCTCATCAGACTTTTGATGGGAAAAGGTTTTGACCCCTGTGACCCCATTTGGAGTCATGGGGTCACGAAATCTACAATTTAAAAATAGAGCCAGTGGCTCTGTAGCTCATCAGGCTTCATATCAATTTTGCTTTAGGGTATGGCAAATGTGGTTCCTCCCTTACTTTGGACCACAGGGTCACCAAACGTACAATTTGGATTCCTCCTTATCTGACTTAGGAGTTTTCTCACAAAGTTTCAACTTTCTAGGCCTGATGCTTCTTGAGAAAAAGATGAAATAAGGTTAGAGTGTGTGGCCCCTGAGGCCCTTATTAGGGACCACAAAAGCTATAAATCATAATCCTCACTAGTCAAAGAATATTCACACGGTTTCAGTTTTCAGGGCCTATTGCTTCTGGAGAAGGACGTGAAAATAGCTATAGGTTGTAAGGGTGTGGTCCCTCTGGCCCTTAATAAGGGTCAAAGGGCCACCACATTTATAATCCTCACTAGTCAAGGAGTATGTACACCAAGTTTCAGCTTTCTAGGCCTTATGGTTCTGGAGAATAGATGAAAATAGGTTTTTAGGGCATGACCCTGTGGCCCTTATTAGGGGTCACAGGGCCACCAAAGCTACAATTTATAATCCCCACTACTAAAGGAGTCTGTACACCAAGTTTCAACTTTCTAGGCGTTATGCTTTTGGAGAAGAAGATGAAAATAGGTTTTTAGGGCGTGGCCCCTGGGGCCCTTATTACGGGTCACATGGCCACCAAAGCTACAATTTATCATACCCACTACTAAAGGAGTCTGTACACCAAGTTTCAACTTTCTAGGCGTTATGCTTTTGGAGAAGAAGATGAAAATAGGTTTTTAGGGCTTGGCCCCTGTGGCCCTTATTAGGGGTTACAGGGCCAACTAAGCTACAATTTATAATCCCCAATAGTCAACGAGTATGTACACCAAGTTTCAGTTTACCAGGCCTTGTGGTTCTGGAGAAGAAGATGAAAATAGGTTTTTAGGGCGTGGCCCCTGTGGCCCTTATTAGGGGTCACAGGGCTAACAAAGCTACACTTTTTAATCCTTACTAGTCAAGGAGTCTGTACACAAAGTTTCAGTTTTCTAGGCCTTATGGTTCTGGAGAATAGATGAAAATAGGTTTTAAGGGCATGGCCCCTGTGGCCCTTATTAGGGGTCACAGGGCCACCAAAGCTACAATTTATAATCCCCACTAGTAAAGGAGTCTGTACACTAAGTTTTAGCTTTCTAGGCCTTGTGGTTTTGGAGAAGAAGATGAGAATAGGTTTTTAGGGCGCTGCCCCTGTGGCCCTTATTAGGGGTCACAGGGCCACCAAAGCTACAATTTTTAATCCCCACTAGTCAAGGAGTCTGTTCACAAAGTTTCAGCTTTCTAGGCCTTGTGGTTCTAGAGAAGAAGATGAAAATAGATTTTTAGGGCGTGGCCCCTGTGGCCCTTATTAGGGGTTACAGGGCCAACAAAGCTACAATTTATAATCCCCACTAGTCAAGGAGTCTGTACACAAAGTTTCAGCTTTCTAGGCCTTATGGTTCTGGAGAAGAAGTCGAAATTCCACAAAGTTTACGGACGGACGGACGAACGGACGGACGGACGCCGGACACCATGCCATGCCATAAGCCCATCGGGCCTTACAGGCCAGATGTGCTAAAAATCCTCAGTTGCCAAGGAGTCTACACACAACTTTTCAGCTCTAGAGCTTTTGGAACTGGAGAAGATGAAAATAGGTTTTTAAGGTTTTGACCCCTGTGACACCATTTGGGGTCATGGGGTCACGAAATCTACTAGTTAGAATCCCCATTGGCCAAGGAGTCTACACACAACTTTTCAGCTCTCTAGACCTTTTTGAACTGAAAAAGAAGATGAAAATAGATTTTTAAGGTTTCGACCCCTGTGACCCCATTTGGGGTCATGAGGTCATGAAATCTACAATTAAGAATCCCCATTGGCCAAGGAGTCTACACACAACTTTTCAGCTCTCTAGACCTTTTGGAACTGGAGAAGAAGATGAAAATAGGTTTTTAAAGTTTTGACCCCTGTGACCCCATTTGGGGTCACAAAAGCTACAATTTAGAATCCCCATTGGCCAAGGAGTCTACACACAACGTTTTAGCTCTCTAGACCTTTTGGAACTGGAGAAGAAGATGAAAATAGGATTTTAAGGTTTTGACCCCTGTGACCCCATTTGGGGTCATGGGGTCATGAAATCTACAATTTAGAATCCCCATTGGCCAAGGAGTCTCTATATCAAATTTCAGCTCTCTAGAGTCATTGGTTCTGGAGAAGTCGAAAATGTGAAAAGTTTACGGATGGACGGACGGACGGACGCCGGACACCATGCCATGCCATGCCATAAGCCCATCGATCCTTATAGGCCTGATGAGCTAAAAATTAGCATATGAAAGTGATGAAACCTACGTTACTCCTAGGTTATTGTTAGTAACGTAGATATCACTTCTTGTAAAGAGAAGTAGACAATAACCGCTTTAACTTTATATGGTTATTGCTCTCATGTGTGAGCTTCTGTGTAAATGCAGTCATAGTAATGTAGGTATCTTTTATGTTACATCCCACTTAGACCTCGTCGTCCATGGCAACCATTCATAAAAGTGTCCTGTTCATTATCGGTATGGGGAACTCTTAGGCCAATATTCCTTGTAGACGCGATAAGTTGAGAACTTTTTGTGCTATGAAGCTCTAACTTTGTATATATCATTCACGGAAGAGTAAAAAAGTAAAAATCTGTCAAAGGTCAAGGTCATAGCAAGGTCACGACTTAAGCATTGTTTAGCGAAAATGCTTTATTTAACTATGAACACTTTCTATCAATAGATGATTGTTATACTCAATGAAAACTGTGCTTTGATTCCGTGACCTTGAATGTCAAAGGTCAAGGTCATGAGATTTGTGTTTTTGCAATGTTCACCTAATTTGGGTATAATCCCATCAAGCTTTTCAGAACTCATGAACATGTATAAGTGTCTACCCCTCTGGGGATTTACTATGACATGTTCAATTTCAAGGTCAAAGGTCAAGGTCTCGAGATATTAAATCACTTTAAAATCCCTTGTAAACGCAATTACTTTTTGTGCTATGAAGCTCTAACTTGGTATATATCATCCTTGGAAGAGCAAAAATGTTTGAAAAGGTTTCCGGTTTCAATCTGTCAAAGGTCAAGGTCACGACTTTAGCATGGTTTAGCAAAAATGTAAACAATGAACGCTTTTATTCATAACATTTTTTTTATACTCAATGAAAAATGTTCATTGGTTGTGTGACCTTGAATGTCAAAGGTCAAGGTTACGAGCAAATGTCTAATTTGCTGAGGCCTTAAGAAGGCGGAACAGGGCAAGGCGAAAACCCCAGTTTTGGGTATGCTCTGCTTTTGCGATGCCCCGAAAACGCTAATCTAGTTTTTTTCTTTTTAGGTTTTTACTGTATGACTACAATTACCATGTAAAAACCAAAAGTTACAGTTACAATACCAAAAGTTACGTTTTGTCAAATTTGGGTACACAAGTAATAATAAAGATATGAATATGCATTCCTATCAATGTTGAAGATACGATGCATTTTGCTGGTTTTGTGATCTACCAAGGGGTAAAACTATTCTACATGCACAATAGCAATACTTTATAGTTTATAGTAGCATTAAATAATTATCTAGCATTATCTTGGCAATAATTTTTAATTTCTAATACAGTACTCTATTGCATAACAACATGAACAACTTAAACTCAAACTAAAGTTTTTCAGAATTTGTATGTGCGTTTTGACATCTTCACTCAGTTGTTTATAAATGTATTCCTTTTCTAAATAGTCAAACAGATCACACGTCTAACCAAAACTCACCATGAACATGTATAGGACATTTTCTTTTACTTCAAAATATGGCATTATATTGAGTGAAAGCATCTCACTTTTTCATGTTTCGCTCATACGATAAAAGTGAAATAATTGCTTACTTGTCAAGCCGAGAAGAAGAATGTCTATACAAAATGCGGAAAATACCCACATCAACTTTATAGTTTTAATGAATTAAACGCAAACTTCATATATATACATGATATAAAGAAAAACACAACACGAGAAAGAACATATAAAATTGACGTCACAAGTTGACATTCAACCAACCAAATTTGTTGTAGTGCGATGGGCACAAGCAAAAATCTTGGCGATCCCATGTAAAGGGAAGAAACTCCATATACCCCCATTTACGCATAAGCAAATAAAGACACCCCCCTAAGCATTTCCATAACTAAAACACATCAGTTCGGAAATTAAAATATATTGGACAATTCATAGTGAAGTAAGGGTTAACCCCTAATCTAAAAATTTGACAAGAGAACCGTTTTTTAAAAAGTTTTTTGGGGCGGGGGATGTAGTGTGAAATAATATTAAAGCCAGGGAAGGGAAGGCAAAACGCGTTCAGTCACTAAAATACTTCTCGTTGTGCATTTACGTTTTTTAAAATTATAGATTACAACTTAACCGTCTTTTTTTTTATAAAACTGAGCTAACAAGCATCAAAACGATACTGTACATCTTATAGAACTGAGTTTTAAACTCTTTCAGTAAACACAACCTTTTCCTTTTCTTTACTTGATCATGGATATGAGTACCGACGGAGTGGTTTTATACTTTTTGACATATAATGTATTTCAACGAAATTGTTTGATGATATTCATATTCATATTCAACTATTTGCTGATGACTTTATGCAGTTATGGTTTAATATAAAAAACAAGCCCCTTTTCAGGCCTTAACACTATTGCTAGGGACCTCAAAGTGAATTTCTTTTTCAGAAACCTTTAAATTAATAATTGTGATGAAGGTACCTAAAATACGTCCTTACATTTTATATTCTTCTTACTCGACCCAATTATTGAATAATTGCACTCTGAAAATGTGTACACGTTACCAGATTCAGAACGATCCGCAAAATGGCTTCGAGCTCACTTCCAGTTTTTTAACAGTTATGGTTACCTTAAAAAGTTGGCATCGTCAGAGATATCCTTTTTTTTGCGTTTTGATAACAATTTATTACAGGAATTCAGGTATATACATATTCGGACAGCAGGGGGTTTGGCCACTACCTCAGGAGTAAAAGAGAAGTATCACAGCAGTGTTTAAAATATAGCCCGTCCGCCAGTCCTTGACTGGCTACTTTTTGCCAGGACTGGTTCCTTTTTGGTCAGGACTGATAACTTTTCAAAAGTTTTCTTTATTTTCCCCTAAGGAATGGATCAATTAATTTTCAGGACGGGCTAGGTTTCCAATCTATTTTATACACTGATCACAGTTGGAAGAGGTAGTGGCCCTATACAATTAAGGATTAAAGAGGAAATATATAGAAACAAGATAGAAGAGAGAAGGAAAGAGATATAGACATAAAGATAGACTGAAAACAACAACATATCTACAAATTTGGGCACTACACGCGTACACGGAACATATTTTAAAATATTTTTTACAGTCGGAAAATTTGCTTCAAATAAAGCCATAACCTGTATATTGAAAGCCAAATGAGAGTAATTAAATATTGGATTAAGCTTCTTAGGATGCCTGAGTATCGCATCGGCAATCAATGCTATAAATTATTGTTATCACTTGATGAACGTGGAAAACATTCATGGGCATGTATATACAAGGACAAGCCCTGGACTGGATAAAGACATATCTGACTGATAGGATCCAGTATGTTTCAGTGAAGGGGGTAACTTCAAAACCTACAGATCTTCAATATGGCGTACCCCAAGGTTCCGTTCTTGGACCAATGCTGTTTACTTTGTATACAAGGCCCCTCAGTGGTATCACTCAGAAACACAAGCTTCCCCACCATATGTATGCTGATGATGTTCAAGTCTTAAAGGCCTTCAAACCAAACACATATTCTGCAAAGGAATCCGCCGAACAAACATCAGACTGTTGTCAAGATATCAAGACATGGATGAATCAGAACAAGTTGTGCCTGAACGAAGAGAAGACAGAGTCTGTGCTCATAGGTCCAGCAAGTAGACGCGCGAAATGTCATCTTGATACCGTCAGAATTGGAGAAGCATCTGTCCCTATCTCCTCCAGCGTGAAGGACCTTGGTGTAATATTGGACTCAAATCTCGACCTCAACAAACATGTCAACCAGCTGTCCAGAACTTGTCATTTTCAACTTCGAAATATTGGGAAAATCAGGACATATTTGACAAATGAAGCAACAAAAATACTAACTCTGTCTCTCATAATCTCAAGGATCGACTATTGCAACAGCCTCCTCGCCGGTTCTCCCAAAACTGTCATCAACAGAATTCAATCGATTCAGAATAAAGCAGCCAGACTTGTAACACTCTCCCGAAAATCCGACCACATTACACCGATCCTTAAAGAACTCCATTGGCTCCCTGTACAACAAAGGATTAACTTCAAACTTCTGTGCCAGGCCTACCAATGTCATTCTCAGACTGCTCCATCCTACCTCTGTGACCTTCTCCATCCCTACGTTCCATCCAGATCCCTGCGCTCAGAATCTCAACAGCTATTCGTTGTGCCAAAAGCGAAGCTGTGCAGTTATGGACAACGATCCTTCTCCTATGCAGCTGCCTATCAGTGGAACAATCTCCCTCAAGATATCCGTACTTGCCCAACCTATGCTTCATTCCGATCACATCTTAAGACTCATCTGTTCCTCCAAGCTTTTGCCTGACCATTCTCATCTCTTCCAAGCGCTTTGAGCATGATATTTATCCTGGAAAGGCGCTATATAAGTGGACTATTACTAATATTATTACTTCAGATGTGAGAAGTATTTTATTTTCAAGCGGATTTTCTTATGCTTTGTTAAATCAAGATGTTGGTGATAGGCAAACGTTCCTGTCAATGTTTAGACAAAGAATTAAAGATATTTTTATTCAGGATTGGTTCGCAACAGTAAATTCATCAAGATTTCTATGCCATTACTCACGTTGTAAATCAATGTTTGGACCGGAAGAGTATTTAAGGGTCCTTAATGATAAATCACTTTTAAGGAATTTTTGTAAACTTAGAATTTCACTTCATGCCTTGAAAATACAAAAGTATAGAAAAGATAAAGATACATTAGTTGATCTATCATGTTCGTATTGTTCTTCGGGTCAATTAGAAGACGAGTTTCACATATTGTTGGTTTGCGACGCCTTTTCTGTTTGTCGTAAGAAGTATATAAATTATGATAGTGTTACCCCACGAACAATGTACAACCTTCCTAACCCTTACGATGCGGCTAGATATTTTTGCTCAACTAGCCCCCGTGGCGACATTGTTTTGTCCGGTGCCAGCCACCGTTATATCCTGATTGCACCGCCCACTGAATATGTTTATGTAGCGAGTCCCGGGTCTTTTACAACAATTGGTGTATCTATTTCGCGGATCCCGGATTTTTATTTAGAGCCTTGTAAAATGTTTATTAATGCACACACAATAATTCTTTTTACATGGACTTCTAGATACACTGTGCCTCTTTATAAATATATAAAAAAACATTACGATGCGCCTCATATTTTTTTTCCCACAGTCATCAAAAGAAAGTCTTTAATTCCGCTTGCCGCTTCTTTATTATTTATATGATACATGGAAAAAAAGACAATTCTTTTCTCTACAAGTTGATATAAAAATTATAAAAATATCTCTAATGGTTCGTGAGATATGAGTGCCGCAAGATGCGCGAGTTAAATACACTGCAAAAATGGTGTTTTAATATTAAACACAAAGCCAAACACATATCTTGTCCTGTTTTTTAAACACATAAATAAGCTAAACATGTTTAAATCCTAAACACATAAATTAAAGTGTTTAATATCAAAACATGTTCTAGTTAAGAACATGTTGTGGAAAGTGTTTCAATATAAAACATGTTGTGGAAAGTGTTTCAATATTAAACATGTTGTGGAAAGTGTTTCAATATAAAACATGTTGTGGAAAGTGTTTCAATATAAAACATGTTGTGGAAAGTGTTTTAATCTAAAACATTTTGTGGAAAGTGTTTTGATGGAAAATATGTTTAGAGTTGGAACATGTTGTGGTTGTAAACGCCTCATGTGTCACTCATTGTTAATGCAATAAAGCCTATATGGTAAAGAATGATATTGTTCAGTAAATATCGAGCAAATTCATAGAAAAATGTACAAAGTAGCCAACCAAAATACAGTGTTATGTGACCATACTTCATTCATCATGATGTTTAAAAGGGGCAGTAGTACGTTTTAGGGTCATGTCAGAAAATGAAAATAAATGGTTCATTTTGCATTAACGTACAACTATCAGTGAAAATATAGAATTTTCAAAACACGTGCTACTGCCCCTTTAACATGTCAGAATATATCTCTTTAATAACGCATAAGGTGAAGACAGTTCAAATGTAAAACATGTTTATTGCTTTTTAAAAAACAAGGCATTCCGTAACATTGTAAAAAAACAAGATTTTAATTATCACACACTGAGAAAATAAGGACACGTAACAATGAATAATTTATGTCAACTTACATCCATTTATTCATTAATAAGTACTGATATCATTTATATCTTTAATGGAAGCCCAAAAACTGCAAATGCAAATGTTTTTGGCTAATTTAGATCTCATAAAATCAAGGTAAAACGTCTTCACAGGGCGACCTTCTTCACTCTATAGTTAACAGTGACTTCTATGTGATATGAACAGCACAGCAGCTTCCAACAACTTCTCTTTTGGTCACCATCAGCAGTCTGCGAGCTTCTTTTTCATGGATGAGATGTCCTGATCCTATCAAGAACAAATTCAAAATTCTTCAGTTACTTATAAAAACACAGCGTTTTAATGCAAGTAAGAGAAAGGTCCCAAACTATGTTTCTACTACATACATTAATATTTAGTAAATAAGCAATCATTGTTTAATAAAAAGGATGGCTTTGTGACATGACCAGCTATTATACTCATCCCCTTTTGCGCATGCGCGAGAGTCTCTCCGGACAAATAAGTTTGTAGATGATTACTGTAAGAGTTTGTCTTTAGACTAATGTCACTAAAGAACCCCTGCAATAACCAATAATTCAAGGTTCAAAGTATAAAGATAAATATGTGCTCTTTACAATGATATTTTTCATTTTAACTTAATTAAATATGTTGTTCAAAATTTAAGGTTCGCGATAAAGAGACGCAATTCTCTTCTTTACAGAAATACATTCGAAATTACTTTAACACAATTACCCATTGTTCCTGCAATGTTTGAAAATAGCGAAAAACTGAGAAATTCTGTGACATGCTTCGCTGAACACGAGCCTCGAGTGCTTAATGGTGGCAATTGGTAACAGTGGGAGGTCTTTAATTATGTTTGCGTTGTAATATAAGCTTGAAATAATTCCCTTCCCTAGCAAAGGTGTTCCCAGATGTATAACTTAGTTGCTAAAGCATTACTGTTTTTTGCAATCTATATTAATTCTTTACTAACATTTGCAAAGGGCGGATACAAAATTTTCGTATTGATGGTGAGCTCCAACAGCCAGCATTACAACTTTTAAAAACTCTGGTTACAAAAACGTGTACACAGGAAAATTATCTTATTGAATGGATTCAGAAGTTAAACGAATTTTAACAACTAAGAGAAAAATACGACTCTCAAAATTTACTTTATTTGGAACTCCCCCACTCCCGTTAACCTAAATTTGTGTCTATATCTAAGAATGAAATAAGACGACTACTCAGTGCCAACTCAAAATCCGAATAAATATCCCTTTTTATTTAATGAAAGAATATATCTGTTAGATATCAATGCAACCAAGGACGTTCATGGAACACAACTCTAACAACGGTTGTGATGCTAGTCGATTCCTTCATAAATTTTAGTGATAAAACATGATTAATATTTTAGATAAACTTAAAAGCGTTTTGTTCATTGAAATATAAAAAAATCGGTTGCATTCTATGAGCATACAAAGTAAAAATCCCACAACTAGATTACATCGGTAAACATGTGCTTTGTTGCGTCGCGAAGATCATGAAGATTTACATGTAGCTTATTGGAACACGTGTCTGTTAATAGGGCAAAGACCTGCGGAACTATCATGTGAATGCATTTAAGTACATGTGAAAAGTTAAAAATAATATGATAAATCTATACCGCTCAAAATGTACCTGCTTGAATAACACAGCGTTTGTTACTTCCTGAACTGTTTCTACATCAGCTTGCGGTTTTTATGGATGTATTTAGAAATCGTTTTCTACTTTTTAATATATGTTACGATTTATTAGGCCCTGATATAAGTGATATTAGATAAGGGTAAATAACTACGTATCTCTGTAAATAAAAAATGTGATTAAAGAGCAATTTCATGATATTCATCCTATATTCTTTTGCTTTGATATGAACATGAACATCTCAAAAGTAAAGCTCGATTCATTATATAAACTCAAAAAATCTCCAATATTCAGCCCAAATGACAGGTGAATACTTGTTCAAAGTGAAAATATTTAAGTCATAAGAATCCGGAAGCTACTTCACACGTGAAATTTCCATAGAAACTAGTAATATACTATAGCATTAAAGTTTTCAACATTACGTTTTATTGAATGAATGTTCTAATATAACGGTTCTGTTACTCGCACGGATGTGGACGAAATCACCCTCATAGACATGTTATTTCTATCAAATATATATTTTTTAATGATTGAACGCTTTTTTGTTCTTCATATTTTAGTTGTGTAATTGTAAACTCTAGACTTGCTAATCGAGGAGTTAGACTGTATTAAGGGATCCTTGTTTTTCCACGGTCATGGAAGAGGGTCAAACTTCAAACTTTCACTGGCCGAAATCAGTAGCTCAGCTTGACCTGTTACATAGTGATAGCCATGTGTGTTGACTTAGCCTCAATGATGCAACAAGGTCAAAGCTCAGTGTCTTGGAGGGCAGGTCATATGTTGAAACCCATATGTTTACACTCGACTGCTTAACGAGCTAAGGGCAGATAATTTCAAAAACTGACTCTAATAGCTGTTAATGGAAAAGAGATTTAAGATATTGCTTGCAGCCTGAAAATAAAAACAGTTGTTATGCATCATGACATACCCGGCTATCACATACACTAATTATAGACAAAAAAATGGGCAAATTCTCTTACCTTTTCTGAGAACATATTTAGCATCTGTTTCATCCGAGCGAATAGCCTCAATGGTATCACATGACTTGATCGTCCTATACAAAAGCAAATAAATATCCTAAGAATTAAACAAGCCTATATTTGTTATGCTAATTAGCAAATGATTCAAATAACTATTACAGACACCTTTAAGCTTGCAGTAACGACGAATTCTCTCGTTTTATTTGTCAAGGATAAGCAATGATAACAAATCAGGATTTATGTTATGGGAGATATTTAATTCTGTAAACGGGCCACTGACTCATCATAAATGTAAATTGATGACACACTGAACTGCCCGAAGCTCCATAAAATAACATGTACAGACGAATAACATAACAATAATTGTGATGCATGATGCAAGTTTATTTTGAGCAAGACAAATATATTTTGCAAGATTATTGAGGTCAACAGTGAGATGAAAATGTTACCAAATGGAATAACATAGTAGTTATGTAAACTTGTAATTTACTATCCAAGTTGTTCACTTGCTAAAATAAGTCAGATTCAACAGGTTCTTACCTTCAAATATGTTGCGAAATGGGTCTTGACTTCTGTTTCAGATGTTATACAATAGTATATTGACGTAAACAATCTTCTTTGAAGGCCCAAATTCAAGGAGAACAGGGCGATGTTAAATCAGACCGATGAAACAAACAGAACAAAGGAAATTCCGTACGCTTTCAGGAAAGGGCAAGTAACTCTAATTGCACGATTGAATGTGTTGTGGGTTGCAAGTTGCTACACGTACAAAGTAATCCCGTTCACATATAAACACATTTCAAAACATCTTTTGAGTTTTGAAACACAAATAGAACACGTTAATTCTTTTTTTTTTTTGCAGTGTATATCCCGAGATGCAATATTATGCAACCTATCTATGATTGTTAACGTAGCTATTTGAAACAACATTGTCATAACTTTTTTTTCATATTTTGTTCAGAATATTGAAATAAAAATGAGTTTAAACTCTATTTTTGCCATGAATCAAAATAATATAATGAACTCATTAATTAGTGTGCACAATGTCACTCCCCCAATCCCAATTTGAAAGTATATTTCTCGACAACAGGTGTTTCATGGATAAGAACTTTGATTTTCTTTTGTTAAGATGTTTCCCCATTCAAAAGATTTTGTCAATACTCTTAAACTCTATATTGAATTTGAATATCTTCTTAAAACATTAAAACAAGCAACTCTGAAATAAATAAGTAAAATCAGTTTTAAAATGACAATGACAATAGTACAAAAGTACAATCTACTAGACAGCAACATGTATATATGATCAACATATATATTGGCATGACTCTACTTAAATGAGGTCGGAATCATATGCATGTTTTATTATGCAATGTTTTTAAAATCGAAACATGTTTTGAGTTACAACACATACAAATTCATGTGTTTAGCATATAAACACATTTCAAAACATGTTGCGAGTCACAACATGTTTTGAGTTACAACACATACAAATTCATGTGTTTAGCATATAAACACATTTCAAAACATGTTGCGAGTTACAACATGTTTAGAGTTAAAAAGCCCTTTAATTATCATAACGCAACATGTTTAAAATCGAAACATGTTTTGAGTTACAACACATACAAATTCATGTGTTTGGCATATAAACACTTTTCAAAACATGTTTTGAGTAAAACACGTACGGAACATGTTTTAAGTCAAAACACCATTTTTGCAGTGTACAAGTTCAATTAGCGAACGCCGGCGGGCAAGTAGCGCGTGTGAACGATCACTTATCTTTCGCTTGCCGCTTCTTTATTTTTGTGCGCGCATAGACATATGATACATGGAAAAAAAGACAATTCTTTTCTCTACAAGTTGATATAAAAATTATAAAAATATCTCTAATGGTTCGTGAGATATGAGTGCCGCAAGGTGCGCGAGTTAAATACAAGTTCAATTGGCGAACGCCGGAGCGCAAGTAGAGCGCGCACCGCTTCTTCATTGCGCGCATAGACATATGATACATGGAAAAAAAGACAATTCTTTTCTCTACAAGTTGATATAAAAATTATAAAAATATCTCTAATGGTTCGTGAGATATGAGTGCCGCAAGGTGCGCGAGTTAACACAAGTTCAATTAGCGAACGCCGGCGGGCAAGTAGCGCGTGTGAACGATCACTTATCTTTCGCTTGCCGCTTCTTTATTTTTGTGCGCGCATAGACATATGATACATGGAAAAAAAGACAATTCTTTTCTCTACAAGTTGATATAAAAATTATAAAAATATCTTTAATGGTTCGTGAGATATGAGTGCCGCAAGATGCGCGAGTTAAATACAAGTTCAATTGGCGAACGCCGGAGCGCAAGTAGAGCGCGCATCGCTTCTTCATTGCGCGCATAGACATATGATACATGGAAATGAAGACAATTCTTTTCTCTACAAGTTGATATAAAAATTATACAAATATCTCTAATGGTTCGTGAGATATGAGTGCCGCAAGGTGCGGGAGTTAAATATAAGTTCAATTAGCTAAGGCCGGCGGGCAAGTAGCGCGTGTGAACGATCACTTATCTTTCGCTTGCCGCTTCTTTATTTTTGTGCGCGCATAGACATATGATACATGGAAAAAAAGACAATTCTTTTCTCTACAAGTTGATATAAAAATTATAAAAATATCTCTAATGGTTCGTGAGATATGAGTGCCGCAAGGTGCGCGAGTTAAATACAAGTTCAATTGGCGAACGCCGGAGCGCAAGTAGAGCGCGCACCGCTTCTTCATTGCGCGCATAGACATATGATACATGGGAAAAAAGACAATTCTTTTCTCTACAAGTTGATATAAAAATTATAAAAATATCTCTAATGGTTCGTGAGATATGAGTGCCGCAAGGTGCGGGAGTTAAATACATGTTCAATTAGCGAACGCCGGAGCGCAAGTAGCGCGTGTGAACGATCACTTATCTTTCGCTTGCCGCTTCTTTTTTTTGTGCGCGCATAGACATATGATACATGGAAATGAAGACAATTCTTTTCTCTACAAGTTGATATAAAAATTATAAAAATATCTCTTATGGTTCGTGAGATATGAGTGCCACAAGGTGCGGGAGTTAAATACAAGTTCAATTAGCGAACGCCGGCGCGCAAGTAGCGCGGGTGGACGATGTCATTTATTCCGTGCATCGCTGCCGCTTCTTTATCATTGTGCGCGCATAGACAAATGATACATTGAAATGAAGACAATTTACTCCTCTACAAAATGGAGAAAAAAATTTGAAATTATCTCAAACGTTCCGTGAGATATGAATGCCGCAAGGTGGGTAACCCCAATCATTTTTGAGAAAAGGTTTGATATTTCCGACAGATAGCTTGCAGTTTCTTTAGTTTTTCGTGCGCATTTACAAATGACACATTGGACTGAAGCTCGTTCTTCGCTCTTTACAATCATGTAAATGATTTAATCCCCACCCCCTTCCAAAATTGTATATAGTGCCAAAGAAGGGGTGGGGGTTCATGATGCGGCTTCAGTTGAACTTCCACGGACAGCTCACATTGACTTTCTCTGTCTCTGTTACGAAATAAAAAAAGAAAAATTTATTTTTATAAATGCTTGTACAATATAATCAACAAATATATAAGTATAACAATAATCACCTTCAAAGGTGCGAATAACAGCTTTATAGAACCTAACAAGGTCTAGAGTTCAGTCCATACTTCTACTTCTTTTTTCTTTCTTCAATTATCTTCATCCCCATCTTCGTCTTCCCTCTCTATCATACTGATATAGGCTTTACAGAAATCTTGTGATGTGTGGTATAGGCGGAAACATGGTTCTACACACAAAGCAACATTGCAGTCTAGACACTCGAAACAAGATTCTCTTCCTACTCTTTTCTTCTTTCTTGCTGGCTGGTTGGCAGCTGCCGCTCCACGCCGCATGAGTTCACGTCTGGCTTTAGAACATACAACACAGGTGCGTGACAAATTCTTCTTTCTTCCTACAGGCTCGATCTTTGAAGGAAAGTGACGGCCATGCAGGCGTACAATACTGTCGTCGGTCGTACATCGCCGACCCCGGGGACGTCTGCCGAGAGATGCAACCTTATCTCTGTCGGCAAAGGTTATGATGTGTTGAACTATTTCTTTCCTAAATTCTCTGTTTGTCTTCAGTGTTTTATCTTTGGAGAGTTCTTTGTACAGAACGTAGGCATTCAAAAGAGCAAAGTTGAGGATATGAAACCACACACGCTTCCACCACTTTAGAGTTTTCATCTTGAACGGTGTGTACGACAACATCTGACCGGCCCGGTCGACGCCACCCATGTACTTGTTGTATTCATGAACGATCCGAGGTTTTGTAATTGGTTCTCCAATCACCCTGTTCTTCCTTCCCGACTCGACATCTTCCGTGTCCTCAACAGTGGACATAAGCAAGACTGACTTTCTGTCCTCATACCTGACAATCAGAAGTTCTTTGTTGTGTTGCTGCAACATAGAACCTTTCTCTGGTTTCTTCGTTTTTCTCTTCAGTTTGACTGGGATTCCGCTCCTATTTCCTCGCAACGTCCCCGTCGCACCGAAACCACACTTCCACAGATTGATGTACAATGTCACAGATGAATAGAAATTGTCCATGTAAACATGATATCCCTTTCGAGAGTAATCTTTGACCAAATCCATGACCAAATCATACGTTTTCCCTCCAATAGAAACTTCGTTGGTTCTTCCAGTGTAGAGTTTGAATTTACAGACGTATCCATTGTGCGAGTCACACAACATGTAAGCCTTGATGCCATACTTCTTAGGTTTGTCAGGGTTGTAAACCTTGAAGCTGAGGTTGCCTTTCCAAGGCACCAATCCCTCATCAACTGAGATATGTTGATGCGGTATATAAACTCTTGAGAACCGATGTATGATGCGGTTATACAATATTCCAAGTTTATTGAGTGGGGAAAACTGTGGTGTGTTTCGTCCTGGCATTGTACTGTTATCAGATAAGTGAAGAAACGTGAGCAACAACCAAAACCTGTCTCTAGGCATACACTTTGGGAAGAAAGGCGTCGAGGTAACATCACTAGTCGACCAATACTCTGAAAAGTTCCTCTGTACAACTAAGGACATGGCGATAGTCATCGCTACGAATACTTTCATTTCCTCAGCATTCGTATCCTTCCACTGGCGCATTCTTGACTTGGGCGGGAGGACCTCGTCGTCGCATTCTTGGTGAAAGTATCTATTGGTTTCCGTTGCCATTAATCCGTAATCATCTTCTTGTAAGAACATTTCGAAATAGTCAATAGGTTTTGGTTGCTCAGGCAATTCTTTGAACTGTCCCAGCCCAGTCTGTCCCGTAAAAGGCAGATCAACACGTCCACGTGGCCTCGGCCCGTCCTTCCAGTTTGCCGCAAAATCACCCTCCCCTGTATCAGAGGTGTCACTGTCTTGATCATCCAAGTCAACGAACTCGTCAGTGGAAGAACCAGCAGAAGCTGCCCCCGCCGTAGCAGCTAGTATACGTCTTGCATTGTTCCTTATGTCTGGATCACTGTCCATGTCCGATACCAATCCATCACTATCACTATTCACATCACTATCATCAGTAGTTTCCATATCAGAAGTTTCATCAGCATGGACTTCGGAAGAGAACTCGTCGTCTGAAGCATACGGCCCCCCATAGTTCCGAGTCCTCGGTCTCCTTCCTCTAAATCTTGGCATCTTCTATATCATCTGTAATAGATTGAAACAGATTTAGACATGTGCAAGTAAGAACAACTCAGGAGCATTTTACAGAGAAAATCAGTGTGAGCCTCATGGACATTCATTTGCCGTCATTCCAAAGTATTTGAAACAATCACACCATCGGCGCCGACGGCACCAAAGGCAATGGTGAAATTCACATATTTGGACGTTTCATGACTGTCCCGGCTAACCCCGGTTCTTTTATTCCTACGACTCCCCCAAAGTCGAAAACCTGGGCTTTCTTCTGACTTCCTAGGCGACGAGTTGGCGAGTCGCGAACGAAACAACCATCTACGTCAGGGAAGCTCTGATTGTCAGTTGTGGATTACAAAAGTTTTGCAACTTTTGATAGGTTCCACGGACCTAACCGCCGCAGCGTCGCGGCGAAACCCGAACAAAATTGCCGATGTCAAAAAAAGGACATCAACACATTTTGCGGGGCTTCTTGCATCTTTATTTCTCTTTGCGCATATACATATGATATACCAAAATGATGGCACTTTTATTCTCTTTCCAACGATATATCGTGTGTTAGAGCGCGCCGCTTGGTTAGTGAAATATCCAGCGCGAAAGTACATACTTTTGCGGCCTTTATAGTATAATTATTTGCATGGGCGGACATACAAATGATATGCCAAAATGAAGGCAATTTCATCCTCTTTCCAACGATATCTCATGTGTTAGAGCGCGCCGCTTGGTTAGTGAAATATCAAGCGCGAAAGCAATCTCTCGGACTTTGTGTTCTGAAATCCGAGGCACTGGGCAACGTTGCCCATGAAATTGGTTGTTCTCGAATGGAGGGACCTCGCCCGACATATAAGGAAAATGTTTCAGACCTCGGAATAACACCGAAAATAGTTTTTGAATTTCACTAAACATGATATTGATTTTGAAAGTTTGGGTGCTAAGGGTCAATTTTTCCCATGGTTTGCGGCGAGGCCCGCACTAGAAATAGTGAAAATTCTCGAATGAATGTTCCGAGCACCCTCGATTTTTCATGGGAAAAATTCCCACAAACGTTCCGTCCCTCTCGGGAGAAAATTCTCGGTCTCCGAAAAAGTTGAATAAGTCAAAAACCGATTGCTTCGCGTCAACAACATTTATACCGCAGATAGAGCCCCGACTTTTCCACCTCTCCAATTAGTCACTTTTCACAAATAATTTTTTTTTATTTTGTTATTGACGAAAACGGTTTTATGTAAATATTTCAATAATTAGTAACTTCTCCTTTCTTCCAGGGACGTGAAAGGGTAGACATTGACACTCAAAGTTTGGACATGTGCAGTTTCAGCAAATGGCATCACAAACAAAAATGTTCACGCAGTTCTAAAAAACCCGAGTGCAGCCGAAATTTAGTGGGAAATTTTTCTCACAAAAACGACTATAGTCGGAAAAAGCGTCTCGATCTTGACAATATTTCTGTTTCCGAGTTATAACGTTTTAGGCAGAACTGGAAGCAAACTTTCGCTTCGACAGTTTTTAGCTTGGGGGGCTAAGGGTAAATTTGTACCATGTCTCGTGGCGAGGCCCGCACTAAAAATATTGAAAATCCTCGAAAGAAAACTCCGAGTATGCTCGATTTTTCATGGGAAAAAAGTCCATACCTCACGGCGAAGCTCGGAAGTGGTCAAAATCTCCGGCCTTCGTCATAACCCGAGAGTGAAAGTGGCCCAAAAAAAGCCCATACCGCCGGGTGGTCTCGGAAAAGTAGAACAAAAGCACGATCGTGCTCAAAACCCGATAGTGTGAATGTGGTCATGGGACAACTTTCCCATTACATCATGGCGAGACCCGGGACAAAATTTCCGATGGCCGGAAGTGGTCAGAACACTTGGACGTCCCTTTCGTCATGGGAAAACGTTCCCATTACCTCATGCCGAGACCCGGAAAAAAATTTCGATGCCCGGAAGTGGTTCGGAACCTCTGACGTCATCGCAACCCGATCATGTAAGTTTGGTAATGGGACAAGTTTCCCATTACGTCATGACTAAAAACCGGAAAAAATGTTTTATGTCAAAAAGACCTACAAACATTTTGCGGGGCTTCTTGCATCTTTATTTCTCTTTGCGCATATACATATCATATACCAAAATGATGGCACTTTTATTCTCTTTCCATCGATATATCTTGCTTTATAGCGCGCCACTTGGTTAGTAAAATATCAAGCGCAAAAGCTTTTTTTTTGCGGCCTTCATAGTACAATTATTTGCAACTGCGCATATACAAATTATACACCAAATTGAAGACAATTTTATTCTCTTTCCATCGATATATCATGTGGTAGAGCGCGCCACTTGGTTAGTGAAATATCGAGCGCGAAAGAACACATTTTGTTTGCTTTTGCGGCTTTTTGCGGCCTTTATAGTGCAATTATTTGCAACTGCGCATATACAAATTATACACCAAATTGAAGACAATTTTATTCTCTTTCCATCGATATATCATGTGGTAGAGCGCGCCACTTGGTTAGTGAAATATCGAGCGTGAAAGAACACATTTTGTCTGCTTTTGCGGCCTTTTGCGGCCTTTTGTGGCCTTTATAGTGCAATTATTTGAAACTGCGCATATGCAAATTATACACCAAATTGAAGACAATTTTATTCTTTTTCCATCGATATATCATGTGGTAGAGCGCGCCACTTGGTTAGTGAAATATCAAGCGCGAAAGAACACATTTTGGCTGTTTTTGCGGCCTTTTACGGCCTTTATAGTACAATTATTTGCAACTGCGCATATACAAATTATACACCAAATTGAAGACAATTTTATTCTCTTTCCATCGATATATCATGTGGTAGAGCGCGCCACTTGGTTAGTGAAATATCATGCACGAAAGTCGAAAACTTTTAAATATTTTTTAGTTCAATTATTTGAAAACTGCGTATATACAAATTATACACCAAATTGAAGACAATTTTATTCTCTTTCCATCGATATATCATGTGGTAGAGCGCGCCACTTGGTTAGTGAAATATCAAGCGCGAAAGAACACATTTTGGCTGTTTTTGCGGCCTTTTACGGCCTTTATAGTACAATTATTTGTAACTGCGCATATACAAATTATACACCAAATTGAAGACAATTTTATTCTCTTTCCATCGATATATCATGTGGTAGAGCGCGCCACTTGGTTAGTGAAATATCAAGCGCGAAAGAACACATTTTGGCTGTTTTTGCGGCCTTTTACGGCCTTTATAGTACAATTATTTGCAACTGCGCATATACAAATTATACACCAAATTGAAGACAATTTTATTCTCTTTCCATCGATATATCATGTGGTAGAGCGCGCCACTTGGTTAGTGAAATATCAAGCGCGAAAGAACACATTTTGTCTGCTTTTTGTCAACAATTCAACAGAGAAAATACATGTTTTCACGGGGCTCGCTGTCTGCGCCAGTTAAACCAATTTTCATAAAACAACGGCGTTTAGCGAGGCGCGGAAAATAATTACGAGCAATCCGGGAGCCGCCAAAACTGCTTGCAGTAAATTTTTGCCTTCTCGTGAAAGTTAGAGTCCGGACTCCGGATTTCGCCTAGAGGGCTTGCGCGCCAGTTTATATTTGGCACGGAAATATACCGCTCCCCGCATCGTAAGGGTTAATACTTACAATGATGATGTTATCAAATCTGTTGCTATTTTCATAAAACACTTGATGTCCATTTTAACCCTTACGATGCGGCTAGATATTTTTGCTCAACTAGCCCCCGTGGCGACATTGTTTTGTCCGTTATATCCTGATTGCACCGCCCACTGAATATGTTTATGTAGCGAGTCCCGGGTCTTTTACAACAATTGGTGTATATATTTCGCGGATCCCGGATTTTTATTTAGAGCCTTGTAAAATGTTTATTTATGCACACACAATAATTCTTTGTACATGGACTTCTAGATACACTGTGCCTCTTTATAAATATATAAAAAAACATTACGATGCGCCTCATATTTTTTTTTCCCACAGTCATCAAAAGAAAGTCTTTAATTCCGCTTGCCGCTTCTTTATTTTTGTGCGCGCATAGACATATGATACATGGAAAAAAAGACAATTCTTTTCTCTACAAGTTGATATAAAAATTATAAAAATATCTCTAATGGTTCGTGAGATATGAGTGCCGCAAGGTGCGCGAGTTAACACTCATGGCGAGACCCGGGACAAAATTTCCGATGGCGGGAAGTGGTCAGAACACTCGGACGTCCCTTTCGTCATGGGAAAACGTTCCCATTACCTCATGCCGAGACCCGGAAAAAAATTTCGATGCCCGGAAGTGGTTCGGAAACGAGTTGGCGAGTCGCGAACGAAACAACCATCTACGTCAGGGAAGCTCTGATTGTCAGTTGTGGATTACAAAAGTTTTGCAACTTTTGATAGGTTCCACGGACCTAACCGCCGCAGCGTCACGGCGAAACCCGAACAAAATTGCCGATGTCAAAAAAAGGACATCAACACATTTTGCGGGGCTTCTTGCATCTTTATTTCTCTTTGCGCATATACATATGATATACCAAAATGATGGCACTTTTATTCTCTTTCCAACGATATATCGTGTGTTAGAGCGCGCCGCTTGGTTAGTGAAATATCAAGCGCGAAAGTACATACTTTTGCGGCCTTTATAGTATAATTATTTGCATGGGCGGACATACAAATGATATGCCAAAATGAAGGCAATTTCATCCTCTTTCCAACGATATCTCATGTGTTAGAGCGCGCCGCTTGGTTAGTGAAATATCAAGCGCGAAAGCAATCTCTCGGACTTTGTGTTCTGAAATCCGAGGCACTGGGCAACGTTGCCCATGAAATTGGTTGTTCTCGAATGGAAGGACCTCGCCCGACATATAAGGAAAATGTTTCAGACCTCGGAATAACACCGAAAATAGTTTTTGAATTTCACTAAACATGATATTGATTTTGAAAGTTTGGGTGCTAAGGGTCAATTTTTCCCATGGTTCGCGGCGAGGCCCGCACTAGAAATAGTGAAAATTCTCGAATGAATGTTCCGAGCACCCTCGATTTTTCATCCGAAAAAGTTGAATAAGTCAAAAACCGATTGCTTCGCGTCAACAACATTTATACCGCAGATAGAGCCCCGACTTTTCCACCTCTCCAATTAGTCACTTTTCACAAATAAATTTTTTTTATTTTGTTATTGACGAAAACGGTTTTATGTAAATATTTCAATAATTAGTAACTTCTCCTTTCTTCCAGGGACGTGAAAGGGTAGACATTGACACTCAAAGTTTGGACATGTGCAGTTTCAGCAAATGGCATCACAGACAAAAATGTTCACGCAGTTCTAAAAAACCCGAGTGCAGCCGAAATTTAGTGGGAAATTTTTCCCACAAAAACGACTATAGTCGGAAAAAGCGTCTCGATCTTGACAATATTTCTGTTTCCGAGTTATAACTTTTTAGGCAGAACTGGAAGCAAACTTTCGCTTCGACAGTTTTTAGCTTGGGGGGCTAAGGGTAAATTTGTACCATGTCTCGTGGCGAGGCCCGCACTAAAAATATTGAAAATCGTCGAAAGAAAACTCCGAGTACACTCGATTTTTCATGGGAAAAAAGTCCATACCTCACGGCGAAGCTCGGAAGTGGTCAAAATCTCCGGCCTTCGTCATAACCCGAGAGTGAAAGTGGCCCAAAAAAAGCCCATACCGCCGGGTGGTCTCGGAAAAGTAGAACAAAAGCACGATCGTGCTCAAAACCCGATAGTGTGAATGTGGTCATGGGACAACTTTCCCATTACATCATGGCGAGACCCGGGACAAAATTTCCGATGGCGGGAAGTGGTCAGAACACTCGGACGTCCCTTTCGTCATGGGAAAACGTTCCCATTACCTCATGCCGAGACCCGGAAAAAAATTTCGATGCCCGGAAGTGGTTCGGAACCTCTGACGTCATCGCAACCCGATCATGTAAGTTTGGTAATGGGACAAGTTTCCCATTACGTCATGACGAAAACCGGAAAAAATGTTTTATGTCAAAAAGACCTACAAACATTTTGCGGGGCTTCTTGCATCTTTATTTCTCTTTGCGCATATACATATCATATACCAAAATGATGGCACTTTTATTCTCTTTCCATCGATATATCTTGCTTTATAGCGCGCCACTTGGTTAGTAAAATATCAAGCGCAAAAGCTTTTTTTTTGCGGCCTTCATAGTACAATTATTTGCAACTGCGCATATACAAATTATACACCAAATTGAAGACAATTTTATTTTCTTTCCATCGATATATCATGTTTTATAGCGCGCCAATTTGTTATTGAAATATCATGCACGAAAGTCGAAAACTTTTAAATATTTTTAGTACAATTATTTGCAACTGCGCATATACAAATTATACACCAAATTGAAGACAATTTTATTCTCTTTCCATCGATATATCATGTGGTAGAGCGCGCCACTTGGTTAGTGAAATATCGAGCGCGAAAGAACACATTTTGTTTGCTTTTGCGGCTTTTTGCGGCCTTTATAGTGCAATTATTTGCAACTGCGCATATACAAATTATACACCAAATTGAAGACAATTTTATTCTCTTTCCATCGATATATCATGTGGTAGAGCGCGCCACTTGGTTAGTGAAATATCGAGCGTGAAAGAACACATTTTGTCTGCTTTTGCGGCCTTTTGCGGCCTTTATAGTGCAATTATTTGAAACTGCGCATATGCAAATTATACACCAAATTGAAGACAATTTTATTCTCTTTCCATCGATATATCATGTGGTAGAGCGCGTCACTTGGTTAGTGAAATATCAAGCGCGAAAGAACACATTTTGGCTGTTTTTGCGGCCTTTTACGGCCTTTATAGTACAATTATTTGCAACTGTGCATATACAAATTATACACCAAATTGAAGACAATTTTATTCTCTTTCCATCGATATATCATGTGGTAGAGCGCGCCACTTGGTTAGTGAAATATCATGCACGAAAGTCGAAAACTTTTAAATATTTTTTAGTACAATTTTGTACAACTGCGCATATACAAATTATACACCAAATTGAAGACAATTTTATTCTCTTTCCATCGATATATCATGGCTCTATTTTTTAACTTCCAGCGAGCTAGGGCATCTTTTCTGATTGGCCGAGCGGCTGATTTCAGAGGTCAGCGGGATGACCCGCCTTACGGGCAAATCTTAGATCAACAGTATGACCAAATATAAAACCTGTTGATCAAAATTTATTAGATTGTGCGTCGTCGGGTCGGAACTGAAGGAACCAATGGGAGTCACAAATGACGCTGGTGGAAATGTGTATGTACTCGACCACAAGACCAAGAAAGTACACGTCATTATCGGCAATACCGGAAGCTGCCGTACTATTGTAAATCTTGAAGGCGTTTCAGACCAAAGAATGATATCTATTACGCCCATTTCACTGAGCTACGACTTTGAAAAGTGTTCAAGACTCTTCCCGACTATTCCCGACTTTTCCACTACGGGAGCAAATAGAGGTCAAATTCTGAAATTTGATTTTTCTACGAGTTACTAACGACACTCTTAAGAGTTACCTACGACATACACGACTGACATACGACACAATGAAGAGGAACTCCCGACAGTTCAAAAACCCACTCCCGACAAAATTTGACCTCCCGACTCTCCCAGACTCATACAGACCCATACAGACTCAACTACGCTCAGAGGCGACTAAAGAGGACTCAGAGACGCTTAATTACGAGTCAATGACGACATTTGGCTTATTTTCAGTCGGCAACGGCTCGTAGCTCAGTGAAATGGGGGTATTAGGTCGATAGCAGTCAGACAGGACAGGCGCTCGTTGTACTTGATCCGCAGAACGGCGTACATGTCTACACGGCTAGCGGGACCTACACAGGTCTAGAACTGAAATGAGGGGCTTTGTTGAAGGGGCTGCTTGATTGTTCACAGACATATTTTGGACACATGTTCTTTTTACCATTACTCAAAAAATGGTAATATTATCCGTTTCACTCCTATACTGAGTCTAGAAAGGCCCTATAGAGAGTCGCGTCAGCCTACGTATCGAATTGACCCATCAGATCTCATCTTACCAAGCCGCAATAGTCTGCCTTCGCACGTATATCGTTGGCTAATCTAGTTACCAATGTTTTTGTGTTTAATTGTGGAATCAATTATCTTATTTGTTGACGGAATAAATCTCTATATTCATTCTTGGATAAGTGGCTAAGTCACTCATGAAAATACTCACTTTAACCTGCCACTTTACCCTGTCACTTTTTAAGAGAATACAAGGGATATAACCTAGAATTTTGACCTGGTATAATTGTACACAAATTTACTGTCTCAAATCTATAAGGATGTGTATCGTTCCTCATTTCTGTATTGCAATATAATATATTGTGATACAAAAAAGCATATTGGAATACGTATTGCAAACTATTGGTACTTTTTTAATTCAAGAATTTGCAACCCTTCTTGTCTAAATAAATGCCTTAAGAATGGCCATCCTTGTTCAGCTATGAGCTGTTTTGAAAAATGAGTTTTTTCAATCACTGTTTATTACATCTTATTACATTGTTTTAACTATTTTCACAACACAACTTCATACTTTGATGAAAGCTTTCCGTAAAATCATCTTTTATTCGGTTGCTTTTGGCAATTTCAGATGGAAATTGTTCATTTTAATACGTGTGATATATTGGATATTTTCAGAACTGTGAACCGATTCGTATCATGTTGTTCCTGTATTGCAATATACCGATATCTCAATAATACCCAATTGATATGGTAGAGCATTATGCTATATGGCCATGTGTATACAATAAGAATTATGGAAATTAGACTTGTATTCTCATGACAGTGATATGTTCTTTCTAAGAATAACAACTTACACAAAACTTGTCAACAATAAGCTTTGTGTTTAGCAATCTACATAAGTTGATGTGGAAAGAGTTATTTTGCATCAGGTTCCAGTACCTGTGTTTTACTCATATTTGTACCATTTCTTTATGTAACAGAAGTTCTTCTTGACCCAAAATCAATTTAGGACATAAGCTAACTGTGTTTTGTGAAATTATATATATTTTTCACAACATACATGTTCTCTCCCGTCAAGTCTTTAAATACCACACATCAGGGCTTAGCTAGAGTTCAGGTTTACATGCTCAGCACACTATGCTTCTCCTAATACACAAAGCCAAATACACAAATTGCTACACTCTCCTAAAAACTTGATGGCAGCCATAATCAATTATCATATAAAAGATGGTTACACAATTAAACCATATTACCACATCATTCATTTTAAGGTGAGCTTCTGTACCCTCGGTACTTATATTTGACAGATGTCAGGGAATTTCAAATTGGATTTCAAGATTTGATTTGACAAAGATAGAAGCGGGTATCAGAGTTGCAAAACTTCACTTTTATGGGATTTGAAAATTCTAGAATATTTTAGTCAGATGGTCTTACCTTTGGCCTTCCTTAGTTCCACTGCTGAAAGTTTAAATTTCTGTCACAGATTCCATTCCGAGAGGCCCACACGAAGGCAGGAGGATGTGTAGCACTTGCTGAACAGAAGGGATGTCTGATGGAGGAGCTGTCTCTGGACCAGCTCAAAACTGTCAGGTGTGTCATGATTGGTGAAGTTATTATGTAAGCATATTTTTCCAACAATTTCATTGGTCGAGAACAGGTCACATGACAGTCGACAAAAAAGTGATATTGACTTAAGTTACCAAAATTAGACGTCAAACTTGTGTTTCATGATGTCATGCTATTGTTATCATGACTTAACTGGCCTGTCCTGGCCAAAAATCGAGCTGATATACTTTCATGACCATAGTTGTATGTTTTCTTTTTGTTTTGAAACCGAGACATATTAAACAATTATGGACATGTGAATCGGTCTATACCTGTTTATTTAGATCGAAGAAGGTTTATCTTTTATATGATGCCCTAGGGCAAAATATCACTTTTCATTATGAAGTTTATTTGGATCCAAGAAAACAATATTGATCTCAAACTTGGACCTCAGTCGTTATTGTTTTTTTGGGTCTTTGAAATCATCGTCTATAATTGTAAACATGTATTATTACCTACTCAGTTTGTGGTTGCCTCTTCACAACGTCTTAAAACATTGCATTCTTTAAAATTTCAAACGTTAGTCAACATCTAGCTATAAACATCTAGCTATAAACAGCATTAACATTCAGAACCTTTTGTCATTGTGATATGAAGGAAAATGAATTTTGAGCTAGAATCACAGAGTCCCTTTAATGCATGGATTGAGTTAATCAGACACTAAAATTACTCCAGTCCAGTAGAAAGTCATCAAGCTGTCCCTTTGTATTGCTTACCATGGAGTTACGTTCTCATATTTGACACATACAGTAGAACACGGATATAACAAACTCAGATATAGCGAAGGTCGAACTTTAGGATATAGTGAATAAATTTTCAAGTCCCATCCCTATATAATATCATTAAAATTATATGCATATAGCGAACACCGGATATAGCGAACTAAATTCTTCGGTCCCTTGGACTTCGTTTTATCCGTGTTCTACTGTATATCTTAATCTTAATCTTAGAGAGAAATAATTTTTTTCTTTTACTTAATTCTCTTTCATCATTTTGTGTAAAATATTTTCACAAATAGTACAATTTAATTTAGTGTCATGATTACTTGTAATAGAATTACCCACACTTTCCGAGGTGTATCGCTCAATATATTTCCTGTATGAATCGTGGGTCTCTGAGGCGTAGCGTAGTGGAGCCGAGGATCCGCAATTCAAACAGGAGGTATATTGAGTGATGCACCGAGGGAAGGGTGGGCATATCTGACTTATACTCCACTCCAGTCGAATTATATTTGACGAAATAGAGCTATCCACCCTTCTCTATGTATATATGTCTTGACCTAACTAGATTAAAAAAATATAAACAATACTCTTCTTTTTACGTTTTATGAAACATAAACTGACTTCATTACATACAAATTTGATACAAACTAGTATCTATACATAGACTTATATAGGAAAATACAACAACCTAGACCTGACACAACAAAAAGTACCGCTACCTGTATCAAGCCTCAGTAGCTCAGTTGATAAAGGTGTTGCATCGCAACATTAAGGCCCCTGGTGCGATTCCCACTTTGGTTATTAACATTTCTAAAAAAATTCTAAATTTTACAACTCCGTTGATTTGCCAAAGTTGAAAATCTCAACACCTGACCAAATATGGGTGTGCAGAAAAGAGTAGGTATATTAGAAAAGTTGTGGTGTATCGGTGAACATACCTACAGTTAGAACAAAGGAAACCATAGCAACGAGACCGGAAGTGTGGTATAAATTGAGTAAGACCAAGCTGCACACAAGAATAAAGAAAGACATGTTTAAACACAACATTTATTCACTACAACACAATACCCTACATCTTACAATGTCAATGCGTGGCCTGCTATTAAACACATGTAGATAGGAGTCCAGAACAGTAACACGTCACTCGCAGAGTCACAGAGAGTTACAGTCACATGCGCGTTACACATGACAACAATTTATTGCAACATCACCACCTCAAACCAACTTCACGGGCACGTCGCAGCAACGTCACCAGGTCAGCATTACATCACATGTAGACATGTAGATAACAATAGATCCCCATCAGATCACCACAGGTTGCCTCTTCCAACACGGTTAGACAGCCAAGCTCACTGGTATAGTTTTACCATCCTAAAAATCAAATTATTCCAAACAGTAAAAATACTCACAAACTAATTATTTTATAATGGCTAGTGAGAGATATACCCACTCTTCCCGAGGTGTATTGCTCAATACATCTGCTGTTTGAATCGTGGGTCTCTGAGGCGTAGCGTAGCGAAGCCGAGGAACCACGATTCAAACAGGAGGTATATTGAGTGATGCACCGAGGGAAGTGTGGGTATATCTGACTTATATCCCACTCCTTTTAAATTATATTTGACGAAACTATGCTTTCTGTTCTTCTCCATGTATATACGTCTTGACCTAATTAGATCAATAGAGTATTAACAATACTCTTCGTATTACAGTTTAAAAACCATAAACTTCATTTTATTACACACAAGTACCTATACATAGTCTTATATAGAAAAAAAACATGTTCATAACACAACAGAAAGTACCTCTGATTGTATCAATCCTCAGTAGCTCCGTCGACAGAGTTGCTGCTCTGCAACATAAAGTTCCCGGGTTCGATTCCTGACATCGCTGTGTATCATTCTAAAAATTTATAATTCTAAATTTATAAGTATGTTTATTTGCCAAAGTTGAAGATCTCATCACCTGACTAAAGATAGATGTGCAAAAAAGGATACGAATATTAGATAAGGAGAGGTGTATTTGGTCATTACACCTACAGTTAGGACAAAGGAAACCATAGAAACGAGACTGGAAGTGGGGTATAAATGTACTGAATCACACACAATCAGTCACCTATATGGTGGTTCTGCATGCTTAGCACATAAAGCACGCTAAACTCCCTTCAGGGTAAGGTGTTTGCTTGCTCTCACCTAAATTCTGGGTTTAAGTGGAGATACACAAAAAACTAACTATTAATAGAACCAACCTGACAAATAGAAAATAAAAAACTGTAGGCTACCTTTGTACCACAATATATTTACCTCGTTGATTCTTGCATCTACAGCCCTGACTTCGAGGCTGATGTATCCGGTGTGTGGAACTACAGCAACTCGGTGGACCAGTACAGCGCCTATGGTGGAACAGCACGCTCCAGTGTGGAACAGCAGATCACCAATCTACAGAGCTGGCTCGACAATCTCAAACACTAGACTAGTACATATAGTCAGTGTGAGTGGTCTGCTATCAAACTTATGATACCCTCCAATCCTGTCTAGATGTCTAGTCTGTAGAACTGGCTTGCCAAACACAATATCTAGATATTAAGGGGAAACTAACCAAGGTTTGGACTGTGTTCTTATTCAGAAGACGATATCATGAAGCATTATCTCAAGAATCATAAATATTTTTTTATTTTTTATTTTTTACTTTGACAAATTTATTTACATATATTATTCGAATATTAGAAAAAACATTTTACTTATGTATATCAACTTGCCTGAGATTTTTACATTTGGGATTATCTGCCAGAACAGTTCCAATCAATTGCAGGTTTAAATATTCATTAAAAATGGTTCCCTCTATCACCAAACATACATTAAGTTGTGTTTAACAGTATTTCGCAAACATTAAATCAATAATTTGTCAATACACTGCACCCTTTCTGATCCCAGAAAATCCCAAATGCCTCACTAAAATTAGAATTAAACATCCCTATAGAAAAATTAGTGTAATTTGACCTGTCTGCAACATGCTCAGTTTGATACATTAAAGAATTTCTAATGTGAACTTACAAATTCACCTTTGAAAATATTCTCAGGAGTTTCATCAAATAGTGGTTTCTCTTTGAAGATGATCACAATCGTTGATTTTTCAGCTCTTCAAACATTCCCTGTTATTTGAGTCAACATTTACATGAAAAGAACAATTTGCCAATTTCTTTCATGACACATTTGTATGTCCCTGTCCTCGTGGAATAATAAAATGTGTATTGAAAGAGAAATCTCAAAACATTAAAATATTTCTTGTCGGAAATCTAAATCATGCTTGCAGAAATTACTTATAATTGTGTCAGCTCAAAATCAAAAGTGTCTAAAGTTAGATGACTGTGGGTGGTGTCCGAACATTGGTCAGTTTGCCCTACATATAGTCACTTTGAGTGTACTGCCATCAAACGTCCCCTCCTTCCCCTCCCACTCCATCCATCTTTTGTGAAGTTGGACATCTTAATTGAAATCCAATACTAAACAGCAATATGGAAGTTCTTTTACATTAAGTTATAATGTATTGTAACGAAAATAAGTTCATTTTTAAAATTAAATAGAAAAACATTTATCATATACATGTATGTATGTTGCAAGTGAAAAGAAATTGGAAATGATTGCTTTATTGTTGAAACTTGTTTACCCAGAGCTGTATTCATGTTAGTTGTTGAGTTTTAAACATAATCAAAATGATGAATTTGTGATTGCATTTGTATCATTTCTTTATTTTGATGATATTCAAGCATATTTGATATGATTTATGTTTTATATTTAAGGTTCGTCATATCAACTTTTTGCATGCCTTTTTATTAATACTTATTTTCAATTTTTAAAATGTGTATCTAGTTTTCAACTTGATTGCTTATGTTTTTAACAAATTCCATTACCAATGAATGAAACTATAAATAACAATCATAATGTTTTCTGTGTTTCTTGATATATTAATATAAGTTTCATTAATTCATTATCATTCATTTGAATTTGTTAAAAACAAAATGATATAATCTTTTTGACAAGATTGTGTTAAAGAGTTTGTCTAGTCAATATAGGAGATGATTACTAGTTGTAAATAAAGTATTGTTATACCATTATTTAATTGGAAATGGAATGTAATTGGTTATTATATAAAACATATAAGATAATGAAAAAGCTGATGGTGTGTTTACACACAATGATTCAATATGAATGAATAACATATCCATATATATATATTAAAGGGGCAGTGGCACGTTTTTTGATAATTTTATTTTTCAAAATAAATTTTCACTGATAATTGTAAGTTAATGCTAAATGTATTATTTTGACAGTGTCAAAAATCTGATTACACAAGCTAATCATCCACAGTCGGAGGACAAAGTATGAAGATTCACATAAAATCCATTAGTGGCCATTTTATGTGAACACCCTTAATTCATTTTGTAAAAGAAAAAGGAATTGCATGGCTAAACTTTACATCATATATTTGAATTACTGCTCCATTTAGTTTAAATACATTGTCTTTCAATAGGAACCATTAATTTTCATTTTTCCTGACATCACCTTGAATTTCCCATAAAACGTGCTTTACACTGTTGACACTAAATACTTGTTTTTATAATTCTTGTTGTTTAAAGTAGCACATTTGTATGGGCAATATGAAACTAAATGGTTCCAGTGTAGTTAAACTAAATGAATCAGTCAAAAACCAAATATATGCCGGTAATGTAAACTTCAGCCATGTCATTCCTTTTTCTTACGCAAAATGAAGAAAGGTGTTCACACAAAAATGACTGCCAATGGACAATGTGAATTGTTAAAATGTGTTCTCTGACTAAGGATGATTGGTTTGTGTAGTGAGATTTTTGACACTATCCAAAAAAATTAATTTAGCATTTCTGTACAATGGTCAGTGAAAATTGAAGTATAACATTTTTAAAATAGGTGCTACTGTCCCTTTAAAGCTTTTATTTTTAAGCAGTCATTATCTTTAAAATTCATATGGTTTTGGTTTGGTTTTTGTTTAATCATTACAACATCCTTGTTTATCAAATATTATGAATTTTATCATGAGTTATTAAAAAAGCAGGTGTTGCAAGGCTCTTTTCTAAATATATATTATGAATTCCTACTTTCAGAACAAAACTACTCTGATGTAAATAATCAATAGTATTCTAGTGACATTATTTGAAGTCTCATTGGGTTCGAATCCCAAACCGAATAGCTTCTCAATGACATTAGTTGATCTAAAAGATGGCTTAAGTATCTACAATGGTATATTCCATAGAAAAATCGCATGTAAGAAGCTGCCAAAAAGACTTACACATAATTACTCTGAAAAAAAGTGTTTTCATGAGATTGTAAGGTTTTACCTTGAATAGAGATGTATTGGGAACAAACCTTGCTGTGAATTTATTCCCCCTAAAACTATGTAACTGAGGAGGATTTCTTGTTGAGTGTCTGATCCTTTGTTTGTTTTAAAACAATGCAATATGTATTTCAACAAACAATCTATATGTTGTAAGAGATGATTTTGGTTCGCCATGTTACTGTCAAGAAATCAAAGTAATAAATATTTTGTTGAAAGTTTCCTGTGTATGTACTGATTGTTATATACATGTACCTTGAGAAAAAATAATTTTCTATTTGATTGTAGAGTAAAGAGCAAATAATAAATTATATTGGAAATAAGTCCAAAAGCATGCTCTTGATCAGTGTTTGAATTAAGCGTAGGCCTGTGGGCCCGACACCAACAGTTTTTCACAAGGGGTCACACTTTTGAAAATCTGCAGGTCCTTACTTTTTTTTTGGATATTTTTCCTTTCTAACAATAATTCTTGTAAGACATATTTCCCTGCCAAATCCTCAACAGTGTTGTGTATTTTTAACATACTGATACCAAGAATATTAAGTTTGGCCGACAGTTCTTACTATCTGCGGGTCCTTATTGACTAGCAGTTTTTGGGTGCATATTTCAAACACTGCCCCTGATTGGTGGAGGACAATTCCTCCCCAGACTATTCCCATCGGACACTTGCCACCCAGACAATTCCCACATAGACAATTCCTACCTAGGACAATTCCCACCAAGGACAATTCCCACCCAGACAATTCCTACATCGGAAAATTCCCACCCAGGACAATTCCTACCTCGGACAATTCCCACCCAGACAATTTCTACCTCGGACAATTCCTACCCAGGACAATTCCCACCTCGCAGAATTCCCACCCAGACCATTCCTACCTCGGACAATTCCCACCCAGACTATTCCCATCGGACACTTGCCATTCAGACAATTCCTACCTCGGACAATTCCCACCTAGACAATTCCTATCTCGGACAATTCCTACCTAGGACAATAATAAAAACAATTATGGCAAGTGTCCTAGACTCGCTCCTGATATGATCAGTACTATGCCAAGTTATCTATATTGATTAATGGTTACCTGCCAATGTTTTGAAATGAACGGCAAAAGTATTTTATATTTTGTTTATTCAAACTATATATGTATAAATACAGCACACAACATTAAATACATCTGACACTGGAGTCAATTAATTTTTAGACGTTATTTTTATGACTAACTGTTTGATAAATATTTAATAATAATATATCTTCGTGTGAATACACACACTGCATCATCTGTACGGATTTAACAAAAAGTGAACAAGCTAGAATAAAAAGTGAAACATTTACATCTGTTTTAAACTAAACAAGCTAGAATATAAAGTGAAGCATTATCATCCCTTAAAACTAAACAAGTTAAAATAAAAAGTATAACATAACATACTGACTCAAATAACATTTGATTATACTAATTACTGCAAAAAAACATTTTAAAACAAAACAAAACTAAAACACAAGGAACTATGTAGCCATTAGATATATAAATGATAATGAATTAATCAAACTTAATACAGACCAGTCTACTATTTATTTTCACTTCTGTTACCACTTAGTTATAGTAACTAGAAAAACTACAAAATATAATAAGTTGATTTACAGACTCAAACACGAATACTATTAATTCGGAGAAAAGAATGCTGGCAAATAGAATCTCCGAAAATAAAAAGTTTATCACCAAACCCATAAAAAGGTTAATCTTGTAATCTTTTGTTTTCCCTTTTTGTACCCCTCTTCCTTACTTTAACGCTTCCGTAAATGTTCAACACTAGAGCAAATTTTAATTTTCTTTTGGGAGGGGCCTCCTGCCTTTTGACAATTTACCCCGAACAAATCCACAAATCAACTTACTAATAGTGTTTTACAAATTTGAGTTGTGTCAAATCGCAAAACCAACATATTATCCAACGTCAACATACATATAATAATCTTGGGCATTGTCATAGAAAACAAATAATACACACAAAAAACGTAAAAGAAAATACTAACACTAAAAAAATGTCACCCAAGTCAAAAACTATATCTAAAGGTGTCTTGTTTATATATGAAATATTAAACGCCAAACAAAATCATTTGCATTGTAAAAGGATAATGCTAATACATATGAATACATAAAAAGTCAAACAATATTCAAATAAGTTATTCTTATAAAACAGCAAAAAGGTGTTTAGCAAACAAAGCATTTATAAAACAAAATGTTTTCTGTCCACATTTAAAAACATTTAATTTGAGGCTGACAAGATAAACAATACATTTTTTCAATTTTGAAATTAAAAACATATGCAAACTAAATACATATAAAAAGAATAAAAAAAAATACAAAATCAAACATCATAAACGAGAAAATTTAAATGATGAAAAAGTTTACGTTTTACCTCCCCTTTATCAAAAGCCTATTAAACCTATTTAAAACACCTTGTCTTGCGTGGGAAATATCTCTAATCCTGAATTCTTTATTTGAAGTTAAATTTTTTTCTCGTAATCCTGCTTACTTTTGTCGATTAATTATCCAGATAAAACAATTACTTTATTCAAAATCCTCGCCGGTGCATAGATTTTACCTGTAACCACATATATAAAGAATATTGTTTGCGTAGTTTGGATGATATGTATATTTTCTGATTTTACTGAAAGGATTTGGATTATCTGTTTTATTTTTTTTCATGTCTGGAGGTTGCTTCATTGTAGAAACTTTCGTTACTGATTATTCCTGAAATTCGTGTGGAGAGTATAATATTCGAGAATCATAAATAGCATACATAAGAATGGGTATAGCTGATATATATATCACCATATAACATATTTTAAATCAACAGGGTCGGTTGTGATTGTGAGGATTCTGTCATGCGGACTGGTAATTTTAAAGGGAAAAGGCACGTTTTTCTCAATACTATTTTTATTTCAATATATTAGTTGATGCCATCTTTGAAAGAAATTAGATTGGCCCTAAATTAATCAGAACATCAAGAGTTACCTCTCTAGTTTCACCCAAAATGCACAATGATATATCTTATGCATGACTAAAGGATTATGGACCCATTTACCTTTACAAAACAAGTTGCATTCGCTGAATTTAAGATGATGATTAGGATAAATCTCTTTATTTATCCCCAAAACGTGATCAAATCGCCACTCTCTGTGAGTTGTTATGCAAAACGCGTTACTGATTTAGATTTGATGCTGAAATGTCAATGTTTAACGGTTAAGTAGAGTTACATACATAGGTGCGAAGTCGCGATGTTGTTCGATAACACCAATTACCCAATGAAATTCCGGAAATGTATTTAACGATAAAACTTAAGTTGATTATATTGTTATTCTTGTAAGTTGCATTGTCGTACACAATGACCCCACGCTTTCCAAATGAAGAATTTAGCCCCTATTATACAGCCCTAACTAATAGATTTGTACCAATCATCTACACAGACTAACTATTCCTCCACGGTTTCGGTTTCCGTACTCATAATGAGTGTTGTTCGATTTTCATTCAAACTTAACTATTTTATGTATTAACATCTTTGAATGAATATCATCTGACAGGCATGGAAAATTAAGATACCAAGAAGATCAGGGACTGTCTTTTAAATAAGATTTTTGCGCATAAAGTAAATACGAAACCACGTCCTGTCTATCATCCTTTGATAGCCATCAAGCAACGATATATAAATTAAGCAGAATAACATGTACTCGGTGTAACGTGTAGGTAATGGTGCTGAGGGTTACCTCACCCTGTAAGAAGGCTTCACGTAATTTGTTCATGTGTCATTCCCACAAGCAAGGGATGCAAGATACTGTTGAAGAGCGGTTCGATTCTACAAAGTATGCGATCAAGAGGTCAAATAATGAATAAGAGAGATCTCCAATGGCGTTAGTGGCGACCAAATATGTCCAGTGAGGTCACGGAGGTGTTCGTTGAGTAGGCTGTAGTTGTTGTAGTTGCTCTTGAGCCTGTCACACAGCTCGTGGTCCGACTCAACGAGGACATTTATTTAGATAACTTTTGTTGAGAAATCTAGTCTAACGATGTAAATATACATGGGTTTTTTATATATTAAGGTATATTGCTGAATGATCCCGTGCAAATCGGTTTTATAAAGATTACAGAATGTATGTTGAAGTAAATTGTTAAAAATAGTTGTCACAGTAGACATGTTCTATACAATTTTAGAGCATGTTTACGCGACATAGATATGTTGCCTAGAGTTGATTCAACAATGAAGGATTAGACTGTCATTTTCCTCCATTCCGAAAAGCATTATATCAATGATAACGGGAAAGCAATCTTGCATAGGCAAGACAAGATGATATTCTTGCTCATCCTGGGTAGCAATATGCGTTACATCCTCATTTTGCAACGGCAGGTGCTCTTCAAGAATAAAAGTTCCAAGCTAATGATGTCCATGAAAGTGGTCTGTAAAGGTTTACAATAAGTTGTTGATGACCCATCTAGCCCAGCGAGGAACCCCATCGTCTTCCATCTTGTTGACTGACTGCAGAGCTGTTGGGCTGATTCTATACAGGGCCCTGAGAGGCCAGAGCAGAGTGTGAGATACACGAGGCTGCACCAGGTCCACGTAGCAGGAGGCCAGCACCCCGTCCACAACTATGTTCCCCTCCAGAGTGATGGGTGCAAACAGTCCCTTGTCCGCCTTCTGGCAGATCTGGCGTACTTCTTCTTGCTCAAAAGCTTTTGTGAGTTTATTGTACACAAGTAGCTTGTCTCCATGGATTATATTTCGAGCCGGTTTAGTGAGCATCTTACTCTGACTGGCCACATAGACGTGATGTCCTTGAGTCACTATTAAAGTTTTTGATGTTGTTGTTATACACAGAAAGGTCTTGACTTCCTCGGAACTGGAATGTCCAAACATAAAGATCCGAGACCAAATGAGGCGTCCATCTCTGAAGCAAAGAACTTCTTGTCCTTCTGTAAGATCAACCATGTTTGACGTTTTCCATCCTTTAATGATTGCTACAGAACTACTTGGAAAACATTCCTCCTTTCTTTCATCATTCGTTGAATATCTTTCACCTTTGTTTTCTCTGACCATACTATCAATCTGTTCAAGGATCTTGGTCGATTCTTGTTCTAAGTTATCTGTACTATTTTCCACGATAAGACATCGATTTCTACAGCTCTGAACTAAATCTAATAGAAAACTATTTTTAGTTTCCAAAAGAAATTCACGAAAATCTTTGTTTTGTTGTCTTTTAAATTTCATGTCCTGAATATAGTTATTGCGATGTGTGAACACCAGTATGGTATATTTCGTTAGCATCTCTCCAAAAACATTTTTAAGAATGTTTACAGTTTCATGCTCCTCAGGTGTAAATTTTGATCCATATCGAAGAACAATTATGAAGGCATCAACTCCTTCCCGGAAAAATGGGAAAACCCTTTTAAGTTCCTTATTTGACGTTTCAGTTGCCCTAGTATCCATTGTTCCTGGTGTATCAACAACGAATACTTCACGCCCACGAATTGTTTTAACTTTCATAGAGGACTCTCTCGTTCCAGACTCAAAATCATTTTCTGACCAAAACTTACTTCTATCCTGGAGAATTGTGTTTCCTAATGCACTTTTTCCATGACCCGTTTTCCCCAGCAGAACTATGTTAAGGTGTTGTCCATTCTGATCGATTTCTGCCTGAGGACAGAAAATTTTTCTTATTACTTTGTCTCCACTATTTTGAAAACAAGGAATGCCACAATATCTTTACATTTCTAATTATTCGTAACAACGATAATGAAACGAAATCTTATTCATCGACAATATTAAAATTGATAAATTGTTTTGTTTGTGCGAATTAGCTGTAAAAGTGTGGTAGCCAGGCTTTTATTCAAGCTAAACCCACTACACCTTCTCTTGAATTGTTGATCTCAGTTTTATTTGAATTATGCTTTGTAAACATAGAAATAATGTCAGGAAAGTAATCGTGAGCTTTAAATAAACCTTATTTGTAAAGAAAGCGAGAGGTATGTAATGGAGGACGAACTTTGACATTCTATTTATTCTTAATTTGTTATATAGTTTGATTTTCAATGACTATTTAAAAACCTCATTTCTCCGGTACGAAGTCAATGCCTCCTTATTGTTCTGTTAGTAGAAAATGAATCTGAAGATGCTAAGCAACGCTGATAAATACACTGGCTATCTTGTGATTTTCATTTCAGTTGAGATGGTCTTAGAAAATCTCTTAAATACTGATATCCTTTGAATGGTCTGGTGACAAGGGCTTTGTAAAGTATTAAACTAGTGTAAAAATCAAGATTAATACTAAAGGCCTGACTCAGCTTCAAGGTCACATAAATCAAGGTCAGGTAGGTCAAGTAAATCTATGACATCATTGGATAATAATGTTAAAAGATGTATACATGTATCATAATGTCATCAATCTTATTTTATAAAATAGGTAATGACAAATATGATTTTTTTAAAGAATGTGACATTCACATTCATTAAATTAAACAAGATACGCATCCAATTTATAAAAATTTAGAAAGATTGATTGAAACCCGAATTCTTCGAGTGTTCATGGAGAGAGGAGAATATCAAAAGCATCTTCAAAACGTTAATACAAACTGATTGAGGAATTGCTTTCCAACCCACTTGACTTTTCTCTGATTTGAAGTTCATGCAGGGAAAGTGAAGAGACTCACATACAGTGAGAATTTCAATGAATCTATTGACATTTTGGAAGTATTATGATAATAATTTGATTTTACTAGTTGATAATAAATCAACTTATAGATTGATAATTAATAACTAAACATTTACAAATCACATAGTTCAAATTGTCAATTTATTCCCCGTTCTTTTACATTACAACATGATATTTTCGGTGTTTGAGAAACTTACAGTTTCAAACCTATGATTCAGGGACATTTTCTGTTCATCATTCCAAAAGACACTTAAAACAGTCAAAACGTTTCAAGTCTATGGACGTAGATTTAACAAATTCAAAATTGATTGACGAGTTTTCTTCTGCTCCTGGTCATCAATGTTAACATTATTCACCAAAAAATATCTTTCCTGACAATAATTTTGCAATTCAGCTCTATCTTTCCAAAACTTTTCAAACTCTTTGCTTTCTTTGAATTTTGCTTTCAGTTCCAGTAGCTTTATCGTTGACTGAATCTCATTCTCATGCTCATTCTTTTCCCGTGATGCTTGTTGTTCGAGTTTGTTTTTCATCTTTTCACTATTGGTGATTGCAACAAAAAGGCGCTTTTGTATAACATCCTCACTTAATTGGGCCTTTATCCACTCTATTTGGCTATCCTCATGTTCCGTTTTATGTCCATACTTCAAAGTAAAGATCAGTGCCACATTGTCACTTGTTAGACGATTTTTCATCATGTTCATACTAGGATCATTCTCTTTGACATTGCTTGGCACATCAAAAACTGCAATTCCTTTGTTAGTTTCGTGCTTGATCTGGGTTTCATCTAATTCTTTATAAGAAAGCGAGTTAAAGACTTGTTTCTGCAAGAGAAGGTTTCCGAGACTAGATTTTCCAGTGCCAGGACCTCCAACTATGACAATAGTAGGGGGTGAGGATTCCATTCCCTGTAATAATAAGGGTTTGTGTAAATAATACAGTTGTAAACAAAACACTTTATAGAATCAGAATAAAAAACAACATAAATATTTTTATTGCAATATCAACGGACAGAACATGCAAAATAGAACGTGTTTATCTGTTGGTATTTCTTAAGTATCATGTATATTTTTCATTTGATACATAGAGATTATTAACAGAGTGTGTTTCCGTATGATGAATATATAGGAAGAAATGTTGTGTGTGGCGAGTATAATACATATATATTTATTCTATTTTGCGGAGTAATTTCTTTCACAATACACCAAGGTGAAGGACATATTGTCCGCGATATACAGTTGTGAATAGTCTAGAAATACTCCTTCATGAAATGATCTCTTCATAGTGATAGAAACGTCTCCTACAATCTATCAACATCTTAAGTGAAGTGAGAATATATGGTTTGTGCACAAACAAACAGTTTATTTTACTATACAACACAAAATTGGTATGAACCACTTGCCAACGTCACCACAACAGGGAAAGTAACTCTGATTGCATTTTGAAAAGCTGCATTGTCACTGCATTTACGCCAGTTCAGTTACCGTATCCTTAGACTAAACGCCGATTATTTCGAATTTGGGATTGCTACGTTTGTTACTGCGATACTAGATAATGTGTACTATCACTAGAATATGATTTTTTTAGCTGGTAAGTTGAAAACTGGCACGGCCAAAGCAGTCTAGGCTTATGTTACTCATGAAAATATTTAAGCACATATTTCCATATTTTGTTCGATAGCCGGTATATATTGTAAGCTGCATATCGTTATATTTTTTTTGGTGTAAACGAACGATAAACAATTTGAAATGCTTCGATTACTATGCTATTTCTAAAATACGAATGCGTGATAAGTTTACCCTGACGAAAAAACACAACCTGAAAACTCCCGATTAGGTTATCAATGGTTAGCAATGGTTAGGAACTCGGCTGACATGCATGGAGTTTTGAGAAAATAGTTCGTGTTTTGACCTAATTTGCATCTTTATCAGATTTTGAGGCAATCGGATACCAAGTTTATCAGAAAGCTTTATTGCATCGATAACACCCTCCATTATATGATAAACTAATGTTAAGTACAAACATCCAACATTTCTTGCATTTTCATGCAGCGGCGGACCCAGAGAGAGGGGGAGCGGAGTGGGTGGGCAGGACGAATCCCCATCTTACAAATTCTCGGATCCGCCACTTGCATAAATGATCTTTTAAATAAAGACATTGAAAGATGAATGCTTACATTGTTAGAAGTTGGCTCAGGGTAGGCTGCAGGGATACGTGATGAGTCTCCCTCCCTTGCAAGAATCTTCCTCATTTTCTCAAAGTTATTATCAAACTTTTCCATGTCTCCTTTCAAGTTCCTCCAATATTGGTCTGCGTCAGAAATAAGTTCTTGATCAGTATGATGCAAGTGTTCCTCCCGAATCTTTTCGATACTGACATTAAACTTTTCCATTCCATGTTTCAAGTTCCTCACATCTTGTTCCATATCAGTCATTTGGTCTTGCACAGCTGCAAGGATACTATATGAATCTTTCTCCGTTGCACGCCGTTTTCCAAGTTCAATGTCAAGTGTGTGCACTTCCATTTTCATTTTCTTAACATTCTTTTCTCCTTCTGATATTAACATTTTTAAATTTGTTAAGTCCTGCGATTCCTGAACATTTGGCTTAGGGGTTGTATTTCCTGTTGTATCAGTAAATTTAGTTTGCTTCGATATCTTGCTTCTTTTTTCTGTCAGCGTCGTCTTGGATGACTGAGTTATCCAATCAACATTTTGAGATCCTTTACTTTCTTCCTTGGATGTTTCGTTCACTGGTACAATATACTTGTTACCCATACTTCACTCAAATCATATCTTCTTAAAAGTGCCTACCCTGTGCAAACAAGAAATATGTTTGTATTTTCTTTTCATGACATAACCATACCAGTATTTCCATTCCTTCATTATTTATTGAACAAAGATTGGGCAACTTTACTGTCATTTGCAGTTAATCATTATCATTATTAACATATAACACCGTTCTAATCATAGCTTAATCATAGTTTATCAGGTCAATGGTTTCCACTGAATGACAGTTTATTAAACCTTTTTTTCACTCCAATGCTACTTCTTCATTTCAAAATAATACAGCACAACAACAAAGAACACAGAACTGTACAATGATGAACTAAATGGTGAAACATTTGAGCTAATTTTAATTTGATTGGAAAGCACACAAATCTCGGTTAAAAAGGGTTCGCAAGAGTAAATCTATGAAATGACTGAAATGTCAATTTCCAACTAGGTGGAATGACCTAAGTACAATGTAAACTACAAGCAATTGGTTTCAAAATTTGTAGTGGAGAAATGTTTTTCTTAATTGCCAATGCAGATACAAATTGGGATTAGATAACTTAATACCATATTTTTATGTGATTTTGTTTAAATTCCACACAAAGTTTCATAGGTTGATTTAATGTATACTCAAATATTGCTTTTATAAAGACCAAAGGCGCCGATCGCTCTCTATTTATCCATAGAGTGTAATTGTAGAGTGTCATAATGCAACAGTAGCCGATAACGTCATAACAATTAGGTACAAGATTGTGCACAAAACACTTAAATGAGTTCATACATCGACATACTGAAAAGATAATAACGTAGCACTTACCATAATGTGCTTTGTAATGAAGTTTGCCTTCAGATCCGTGCTTTAGCTGTGATAGTTCAGATCAAAACAATACTTAACTACTTAATCTGTTTCCACCAGATCATCCAGAAGAGGCGATACTTTCCTAACTATTATTTTGCTGAGAAAGCTTTTCGATTTAGGAAAATGAAAACAGTTCTAGAATGGAAAGGCCTTTTTTGTTAGCTTACACAAACATTAGCTGCATCGAACAATAAAATGAATTACGTTTTTTAAAACTTTAAGAAAATAGAACCATTGGCTCTGTAGCTCATCAGGCTTTACATTTGATATTGATTTAGGGTGTGGCCAATGTGGTTCCCCCTTAGAAGGAGCGACAGGATCACAAAATCTACAATAATTAATCCTCACTAGTCAAGGAATTTGTACACAAAGTTAAAGCTTTCTAGGCCTTATGCTTCTATAGAAGAAGATGGAAATAGGTTTTTAGGGCGCGACCCTTGTGGCCAGGGCCACCAAAGCTACAATTTATAATCCTCACTAGTCAAGGAATCTGTTCACGAAAGTTTAGCTTTATGCTTCTGGAGAAAAATATGAATATAGGTTTTAAGGGTGTGGCCCCTGTGACCCTTACTTGTCAAGCAATCTGTACACAAAGTCTCAGCTTTCTAGGCCTTATACTTCTGGAGAAGAAGATGAAAACAGTTTTTAGGGCGTGGCCCCTGTGTCCCTCATATATGCTTCTAGAGAAGAAGTCGAAAATGTACGGATGGACAGATTGATGGACGGACGGACAGCGGACACTATGCCATGCCATTAGCCCATCGGGCCTTACAGGCTAAATGAGCTATAAAGACAAAATGACAGATGTTGGTTCTTGGTGAATAACCTAAGCCTAAAATTTAATATAACGACAAAAGCGACCATGGCTAATACGAATATATTACACTGTTGTCTATTTGCATTGCAAATGATGTACTTGCCATACACGTCATTCACGGGCAAAAAATACTCACATTTGGAACCGAAATCCGAAAAGCCATTAATGTTAAACTTGACAATGCAAGAAAGCACTTGAACAAAGTTTAACCTTACGTCTTTGGGAAAGAACATGTTGTCTGTTCGTATCGGCGAATACATTCACAAACAAGTAAAAAAGGGATCGTTGTGCACTAATACCCCCGACCGTGCATCCCTGACCAACTGAAATATTTTTCACTTCCAAAGTAGTCTCTTACACAGCATTTGATATATCCCCCTCCCCCTTCCCCCCCAAAAAAAGGAATTCAAAGAATGAATGTTTTTTTCTGTAGTTGGTCAAACAAAGTATTTTCTCATAAAACGTACATTACAATGTCTTGTAAAAAAGGACTAAGTAAAACATATGGACATTTTTAAAACAATCAAATATAACGAAATTTGTTGTAATTTCGCACTGCACCCTTCCTAGTATGTTAGAAGTAATGTGCAAAATTTAATACCATTCGGAAAAAGGTTTTTTCCCTTATAGGTCGGACAAATTCTGATGATGGAGTATGACTAAGTCAAAACATGGACATTTAAAAACAAATTCAAATATAAACTAAGACTGCTGCGGCAGTAATTAGGTCTTCAAGACTTCTCTTTGACCAACCCACAGTGTTTGACCTTCACGTGCCTTTTTGTCTTAGAGGTAAACAGTAACTAAAACATGACCAAAATTCACTTGATATTCAACGTTTATGCCTTTCCCGAAAATTCATCATGGCTGCAAACATGAGTAATCTAAGGTTTAATAGTCTTGTTCATGCCTGATGATAGATAAAACATTGCCTAGTGTTATATTGCCACTGAGCTTCAATTTTTCAATCATTCATATATCTAATAATCATTCAAAACAAAAGTAGGATTGACCACATTTAAATGCTCCGAATTTCAATGTTAATGATTAATCTAATTTAAATGAGATTTATTCAAGATTGTATGTTCATTTGGCTTTCTAATGATATATAGAACAAGTATTTATCATGTGTCGTTGGTTAACAAGGATCTTTCAAACCAATCCAACGAAACACCACATTTCCAAAATGCAAAGTTTAACCCTTCCTCGTGACCGGAAATTTGCGAGCAATTTTATTCTTTTATCTTAAAGGGAGGCTGATCGGATCTCAGAAAAACCTTAAGATTGAGTAAACGCCAGGACGGGCTCTTTGACTTTGTTATTGTTTTGCAGTTGCATGCTGGGAAAATTTTCGACTGGTTATACGACTACGATGCGCTGGAATTAAACGCTCTTCTGCTCAACGTATCATGGAATACTATAGGGAATAAACGCATATGGGTTTGAAATTAGCGGTAATAAATACCTGTTTCAAGAAAGAAGCTGTATTAATTCACCGTGTAACAAATGATCTGGGTCAGACGAAATCTTATGGGATAATTTTATAACTCATTTTCATAAAGATAAGATAAACTTCTTAACGAAAAGTTTTCGGGGTAGGATTTATTACTCAGAGAGAGAGACCATAGCAAAATTGGGAAGAAAGAGTTAAAATGCTTTCAATGAAACAATGGTAAAATAAACATAGCACCAGGTTAATTTACATCGGTACCTGGTACAATATAAAACATGTTCAGTGAAAGAAAACAACGAACCAGCTTAGTTTGAGAGCGAGCGCCTCCAGCAGGGCTAATAACGAACCTGCTCAGATGATCCATGTATAAAATCTATGTTAATAATGTATAATCTTACAGTTTGGGAGTGTGTCCGGAGGAAAAGCTTTCATTCATTAAATTTTTCATTGGTCATATTTAATGTTCTACAACTTCATTGGTTCATTAAACTAGACATTGTGCCGGAGAAAGAAATAACATTTTCATTGGTCAGATTTAATGTTCTACAACTTCATTGGTTCATTAAACTGGACATTTTGCCCGAGAAAGAAATAACATTTTATGACACAATAATAAGCGGTGATTGTGTATATTTCTTGTCCACTAAGCCAGACACGACGGCGCCATCAAGCAAAAGCCCGGCAGTTATATAACCTGTTACGACACATGACTAGACTCACTGGACGTCAATAAACTGACACCTCACACCTGTTATCTGTAACATCCGGCTTTTTGATACACAACTTCAAATGGCAGATTCCTCGTCGTCTTCAAGGCACTTTTTAATGTGTATTAGATGTAACTGCAGACTATTAAATTTAAAACTTCTTTGAGAGGCATTTAGAAATTGGAATGACAAAGACGTTGTCATCCATATATTCCATTATTGTTAAATTTATTATACAAATTTAAAACAATGTTATTTAATGATAGAAAAATGATAGATTAAAATTATTAGTAGGAACATTGCTTTTTTTTGTAAACCCCATTATCACTCAGTTACATGAATTCACTTAATAATGAGACAAACATATGTTTATCTACATTGCATATTTAGGCAATAAGCAAACATTTATATTATACTTCACTCTTTGATTGGATACTTTATCTTCTTAAACTGTAAGAAATATTATGTTCTTTTTAGAAGATTTAGGGAAAAAACTAGTCATATGATTTAATCATATATTTTTCGTGAAACAAAATAAGCTAATGAATGGATTTATCAAAAATTCAAAACTTATTTCAAAATTGTTCCAGTATAATTATTTTTGAATAAATGTCACAGGAAGGGTGATAGGGGCATATTTTTGTTCATATTTTGTTATATGATTGTTAAATTACAAACCTATTCATACTTAGAACGAAGTTATCATATTTATAAAATGAAGAATAATATCGCGTCTAAATATCTGATTATCCTGCCTCAACGGTGATCGGGGAAAAAGTCACAGTCCTTCATTCACTTTAACTACCTAAAACAATTGACTTAAAAGCTCTGTCATGAAAGCATTTTTGTATTTCTATATAAACTTCCTTTTCTTGTGAGATCACCATCCATCAACTGTAACATAACTGTTGTTTCCCGGAGCGCTATCAACATTTAAGGCACTAAAAGCTCAGAGAAAATTCACCCTTTCGGACAATGAAATGAAGAAGGGGGACAAATGCTTGGTGGTAATGGTGCTACAAAAGTATGGAATTCATTAAATCCTGATATCCAAAATAAAGATACACATAACACAGTTTCAAAAATACAAATTACTGTGATATTCAATATTTATTAAATTATAAAATGATAAATATTTTTAACAAAGACAACATAAGATAAGTCATAGCATGTGGCCTATCATCAGTCAACTTAATTTAAACACACAGAACTTCTTTGAAACACCAAACATTTCAATAAGCATTACTATCATAAAATATTGTGATTTTTCCCTAGGCAAATTCGTGACTTTTTTCCGATTACCGACACAGATGCGGTCACGAATTTCAAAACGATGTACACTATTTTCAACAAATCATACAAGATAGAAATCATTCCTCTATTTGAAAGGGTTTGTTAAAAGCACTGTACTTAGAATTAACGAGGATTAAAACGTTGTTCTCATATCATTAAGGCTTAAACTGTATGGAAATGATATATTTCGAAAAAAAACAGATTGACAAAATGATAAAAAGTTTAGCCACGCGTTCATGCTTTAGCGAAGTAAACCTACTAACGTTACAAAGAAAGTACTATTTCAAAACAAAGACTTTGTATTTATCATATATGGTGAAAAGTAGTACATAGACGGAACGTAAATGCAATAACATTTAAAAAAATCATACATAAAAAGTTTCATTCTCTACGTTTATCCTCTTTGTAATAAATCATTTTATTAAAATGTAGCCCAACTGGCCATTGAGAATAAAGCTGAGTGTGTTATGACGGGGCTTTGACTATGCTAAAGGCTTTATCAAATAATAGTGCTTTCGTTAGAATTCTTATGATATTGGGGTAAAAATCATATTTTTTAATGGGGCGATCACACTTAGGTTACGAAACCCGAGGTAACACCAAGGTTACGAAATCATCTACAGCTGCCGGGCGGTGCCCAGTTCGTGTCACGTGACCGCGTTACGCAACTAAAAAAGGTTCCGCGAACTCTCATTACCTCGGGTGATTAGCGTTGTCAGACCTGCGATTAGTCTCCCTTACTCATGTCTAACTGTCATGAAAAATCATTCAATTCTATGGTCTAGTTTTTGAGTTATCTGCCCTTGAAGTTGGCGATTTTGAAGTTTTGGTCAACTTAAAGCAAGATGGCGGCCAAACCACGTGACCTACGAATGTGTCATGATTTACTTTTTTTCATTATTTGTTATTGCGCATCTTCAAAATGACCAAAATGTACATGATATTCAAAGGTTTGATGTCTGTCATGTCAACTTTGAAAGGTCAAAGCAAAAAAATAATTGACGTTAGGACCTTCAAAAGTAAAGGTTATAAACTTTAATGCTTCGGCTAGATTCAGTATGAATTTCAGCTCTCTAGTCCAAGCATCTTCAGAGAAGAAGATTGTCAAAGGCGGGTGGGGTCGGAAACGGTCGAAATGCACTTAAAGCAAGATGGCGGCCAAACCACGTGACCTACGAATTTGTCATGATTTACTTTTTTTCATTATTTGTTATTGCGCATCTTCAAAATGACCAAATGAACATGATATTCAAAGGTTTGATGTCTGTCATGTCAACTTTGAAAGGTCAAAGCAAAAAATGTATTGACGTTAGGACCTTCAAACGTAAAGGTTATAAACTTTAATGCTTCGGCTAGATTCAGTATGAATTTCAGCTCTCTAGTCCAAGTATCTTCAGAGAAAAAGACTGTCAAAGGCGTGTGGGGTCGGAAACGGTCGAAAATGCACTTAATGCAAGATGGCGGCCAAACCACGTGACCTACAAATTTGTCATGATTTACTTTTTTTCATTATTAAATTTTGTTATTGCGCATCTTTGAAAAACGTTTCAAGTCTCTAAGTGCATTTTGAAAAAGAAATCAATGTTTAAATTTCGATTTTGGATTCAAACTGGACCTTTAATGTACAGGTCGATTTGACCCAAAAGCTTAGCATGTCTATTCCAGGGTTCGGGCTATCAGCATGCCAGGATTCATCGCATTTTGAGCAGCCGTTTTGGCTGTGGCTCGTTCACAAAAACGTCCAAATAATAAATATAGTCGCAAAGCGACAATTACAGGATTCAGCTCTCTAGTGCAAGTATCTTCAGAGGAGGAGATTATCAAATTTCTCGAATTTGCCATGATTTCGTTTTTTGCATTATTTTTTATTGCACATCTTTAAATAAAATTCAGGTCTCTTAGTGCATTTTTAAAAAATTTCCCATGTTAAAATTCCAAACTTTTGGCCAACATAGCCGATTTGGCCCAAAAGCTTAACCTCGCGATTCCAGGGTAAGGGCTACAAGTCTGTAAAATTTGGTTGCATTTGCTTGTGCCGTTTTGGCTAAAAACGGAGCACAAGTTTCGTGGAATAAAAATAATAAAACACGCCAATAACAATAAGGATTCAGCCTGATGGCTGAATCCTTAATAATAACTAGGACTGCCGCGGCAGTACTTAGGTCTTCAAGACTTCTTCTTTGACCTTCACAGTGTTTGACCATCACATGCTTTTTTTTGTCAAAGAGGTACACAGAAAGTAATACATCATCAAAATGACCAAAATGTACACAATATTTTGACAATAAGGTATTTCAGACAAAAAGTTGATCTTGATCATACGCATTCTCAGATGTAACATGTGTTTAGATAATTTAGATAGTTAGGGAGAAATAGTTTTTTGCATATAAATGAAAACACTGAAAATGAACGATTTTTAGACCCCTACTCGATGTTTGTCTTTCTAGCTCCTTAACTATCAACATTTTTATGATATAGTGTAACATAGCAAACGTTTTGCTTGGAATAGCGTGTGTGCAGTTATCATCAGTTTTAAGATATCTTAATCAGTAAAGAAATTGTTTATGTCTGAAATGTGCGGAAAATGAGGATTTTTCTAAAATAGCAATATTCAAAGACCTGTGATTGACCGCAAAAAAATAATCATGACTTGTTGTTATTTTTTTTATTGTTTACTGTACATCAGCTCCCCAAAACTTTAACAAAATGTTATTTACCTGTAGTAGTTTCGATATTAAAATTCTCAAACTAAAATAACCTTCAAAAAAGTAAAAAATCGCAAAAAATTTCAATTATTTCCTTAAATATAAATTTTTATATAATAACTATCTGTAGTGAATATGTTGCACAATCATTTTTTAACAGAATGCAATAAACAGATCTTTAAAATGACATTTCCTCACAGAGGTTTTCCCCTTTGAACGTGACACAGAAAAATCCTTTTTTTCAAAAGTTCACTTTTGGTGAAAGTTGTATGCAATTATCTACCATAGTAACAGATAAATTAAGGTTTGAAGTTTTGACTTTAAGGGGAGATCACTCAAAAACAAAATCAAAATTCAAAAATCTGGCTCGTGCATTTCTAAGTTAGGTATTACTCTACAATCCCTGACAGTTTCAATAAAATCGGTTTTATGATAAGGTCAGAAATGAGCTAACAAAAAACGTCCAAATAATAATAATAAATATAGTCACGAAGCGACAATTACAGGATTCAGCCTGAGTCACTTGATACTCAACATTAAAGCCTGTATTTGTGTATGTGCATTGATAGTAATCATAATGAATTTGTAGAGCGCCTAATTTCCATCATTAAGATGCTCAGTGGCGCTATGACAATAAAAAAGAGAAATATAGTCGCAAGCAACGACAAACGGATTCAGCGCTGTATGGTGTTAAATGTAATGCACAAAGGTAATGATTTCAGTCAAAAGCTTATGGGTTATACTCTTTTGTTGATGATTAACGCAAATAGCAAACAAACAGTTATCAAACGCATTTAAAACGCATGCAGGGTTGACAATATTCAAAGGTCCGTAACTCAATGTAAATGTAGTAACTGAATTTATTGTTAATTTTAAAAGATTTTGTATTCTTTTGGCTTTCTAATGATATATGGAACAATGATTTGTCGTCTATCACTGATGACTAACAACTTTTTTAACATACCTGTATCCTATGCATTCAAAACGAAAGCAGAATTGACAATATTCAAAGGGCCGTAACTCAATGTAAAACAAATATAGAAATTTACTGTCAAATTTAAAAAAAATCTATAGACTTTTGGCTTTCATATGATGTATAGAACAAAGCGTTATCGTACGCCGTTGATTCGCTAAGATATTTCAAACATACCCACCAAAACACCACATGTCCAAAATGCAGAGTTTGACCTCTGACCCTGACCGGAAATGACTGTTCGCGAGCGATTTTATTCTTTCATCTTAAAGGGCTTGCCAATGTCTAACTCTCATGCAAAAATCATAAAATTCTATGGTCTGGGGTTTGAGTTATCTGCCCTTGAAGTTTGCGATTTTTAGATTTTGGTCAACTTTGAAAAATCACAGAAAGAAAAGTATTGTAGTTAGGACTTTGTAGAAGTCAAATTCAGAACTACAATGCTTCAGCTACATTGAGTATAAATTTCAGCTCTCTAGTGCAAGTATCTTCAGAGAAGAAGATTTTCAAAGGTGGGTGGGGTCAGAAATGGTCGAAAATGCACTAAAAGCAAGATGGCGGCCAAATCACGTGACCTACGAATTTGCCATGATTTCGTTTTTTGCAGCACTTTTGATTGCGCATCTTTTAAAAAAAAATTCAAGTCTGTAAGTGCAATTTGAAAAAAAAATCAATGTTAAATTTTCGATTTTGTAATCGAACTGGACCTTTAATGTATTGATCGATTCGGCCCAAAAGCTTATTGTCGCCATTCCTCAACAAGGTCTACCAGCCTGTGAAATTTGGCTTTGATAGCATCAGCCGTTTGGGCTAAAAGTTGTTCACAAAATTCGTGGAATAATAATAAAAAAAAACAAAAACATGCCAATAACAATAAGGATTCAGCCTTATGGCTGAATCCTTAATTAAAGTTCAGTTGGGGGTACTAAAGGTACTAGTGAATAGATGAGTTTTCAGCACTGTTTTAAAAGTTTCCTTTGATCCTCAATTCCTTTGGGAGAGCATTCCAAAGTTGAGTACTGGCAAAAGCAAAGGAACGATCTATGAGTTGGTTTTGAGATCTGTGAGTGTTAAGGAGAAAGTCAGAGGAGGATCTGAGATTTCGCTGGGGTATATACAATGAGACAGCCAGTGTAGAGATTGCAGGACTGGAGTGATGTGGTCATAACGTGGAGTGTGTGTAAGACATCTGGCAGCAGCATTTTGGATTCGTTGCAGTTTTTGGAGTGATTTTGAAGGCAGGTTAGCATATAAAGAGTTACAGTAGTCTAGTTTTGAAGTTACAAGGCAGTGCATCAGAAGTTTACAGGTGTCAATGTTGAGGTAGTGACGGACTCTGCTGATGTTGTGGACGCTGAAGTAGCATGCTCTGCTGACTGCTGTGATGTGGGCATCCATTGACATGTTTGAGTCAAGAACGACGCCAAGGATTCCTGGCACTCTCTGATGGCTTGATGCATGTATCACCGATATGGAGAAATGGTGATGTGGAGCCAGTATAAATCTTTGTCAGTTGATGTTTTGAGCCAATGAGCAGGAACTCGGTTTTATCCTGATTAAGCATTAAAAAAGTTGAAACCATTCATGATTTAATCGCCAGAATGCAAAACGTTAGCTTGTTGATTGTGAATGACATGTCATCTAACTTATACGCAACGTAGAGTTGTGTATCATCTGCTTAGATATGGAATCCGATAAAATGTCTCCTAATTATGTCCCCAACAGGTAGAATGTACACTGTGAACAAGAGTGGGCTGAGAACCGATCCCTGGGGAACACCGTATAAGAGAGGCGACTTTGATGATTGTACGTCTCCAACTTTGACAGATTGCGTACGTCCTTGCAAGTATGAGGAGATCCATTTGAGTGCAGTTCCTGTTATACCAATGCGACGATCCAGTCTCTGAAGTAACACAGTGTGATCTATTGTATCAAAAGCAATGGATAGATCAAGTAGCACAAGTGCTGTCACCTTCTTTTACCCATATTTCCAAGAATGTCATTGTTGATTCTGACCAAAGCTGTCTCAGTACTGTGAGAGGTTTTGTAAGTCGACTGGAAGGGTTCTGCCAGGTTATTATTTTGAAGATGTGTCTTCAATTTGCCAGCAACTACTTTCTCAAGACATTTAGATAAAAACGAAAGGTTTGAAATGGGACGAAAGTTGTTCAAGTTGCTTTCATCAGCTCCAGGTTTCTTTAATGCTGGTGTGACAATTGCATGTTTGAAAACACTTGGAACAGGTCCAGAGGACAGAGATGAATTAATAATATCCCACACTGCAGGGGCCAGATGCTGTAACACAGACTTGAACAACCAGGTGGGGACAGGGTCAAGAGGGGAAGATTTGGATGGAGCTTTCATCATGATAGTCTGTATTTGTTCAACGGAAACATGTCCGAAACTTTCAAGAACAAGGCCAGAGAACTTGCTCTCCTCTGTAGCAGGATTAGATAGACTCGAGCCTTCATGAAGATTAGTTTTAATCCGGCTTATTTTGTCCTGAAAGAACGAGGAAAACTTGTCAGCAAGGTCAGTTTTATTACTGTGTTCTGGAAGCTTTTGTTACGATTTGCCGTTTAGGGGGTTGGTTCAGCATCTTGTACAGTTCTTTTGTCTTGTTCTTATTATTTGTAATGCTTTCTGATATACAATTTTTCGCTTTGCTGCTCTCAGTCCTGAGTTAACTTTATTTTTGGCATCCCTGTATATCTGGCGGTGAACTTCAAGTTTGCTCCTTCGCCAAGTCTTCTCGGCAGATCTACACCGATTTTTCAACTGCCTGATTTCATCATCATACCAACTTGTATTCGGTCTGACAATGATCGAACGTTTCCTGATAGGGGCGTGTCTGTCAAGAATTGCTACAAGACTATCATATAGTATTCCAAATTTGGAGTCAACATGCTCTGCATTACAAACACTTGATGTTATGTCACAACTTTGCAAATGAATCTACATCAATGTTTCTTGTTTTGCGATAGGTGAAAACTTTTCGCACTGGTTCAGGCTTTGATAGGTCAAGGGTAATGTCAAGCCACAGGCCTCCGTAGCAGATAGGTGTGTGTATATATAGATGTTGAAAAGGTCAGTCAGAAAATAAATTGGATTCGCTGGGGGTCCGGCAGAAAAACGTTATTTTCGTTTTATTATCCAATGTCATCCATGATTCCAATTATGTCTGGCAAGGTTTACATGTCTACTAACCATAACCATTAATAATTTTTGGTAAAAGTCACCCTAAATGGTCTCATTTGCCCAAAAACGAGAGGTACTCCATTCCGAGTTTTGTTGCAAGACGGAAGTTGCCTACGTCACGAGGTCAAGTGTCAATGACTGATTTTGAAAACTCGGATCGGGAATGAAACGGAGGACATACACATGTTCGACTTCACTGTTACAGTGCAGAAACATAATTTGTTGACTTTTTTTAACATTATTTTATTAACTTACATTCTTAACAAAGGAATCATTTAGTTTGCTATATTTAATAAAATGATTCAACCCTTTGTAAAGTGCTTTGTGTTTTTATACATATATTTATTTGTATGATTAATTTTTTATTCATGAATGCTGAAGAATTTTGATAGTAACAACAACCAACATTGAATTTTATGATAGGATCATTTTTCAATGTCATCTTGAGTAACATAAAAAATTATGAAACAAAAAATTTAAACTAATAAACTTAAGTACATTTTATTTCTCCCAGAAGGGTAAGATTAATGTAAATTATATCATTATATATTTGATGTTGCATGCTAAAACTATTTATTATCATTTATTTATTACATGGAGGTTTACATTATGGTTTTAAAAATATTTTAAAAAAATTAAATCTAATGAACAGAATGATTTTTAATTCAATATCTGTCTTTCCTAAGATTGGAAAGATTAGAAGAAATTATCTGGGGTTTATGAATAATTTATTATTACTTACCTGCTTACCTGATCCATGTTTACCTAGTTTTCTCTGACATAGAATTCCAGCAAACAGTCAAACACACATGTAACAACAAATCAGCAATGACTTACCATAGTTGTCAGAACAAAAAAATTTTAAGAATATGTCCATGAGATTTGTAATTATTATAAGCAGAAATTGTCGAACTTAAATTCATACACATTTATCTGTACAAACAAATGTGACACTAGTATGTTCTGCAAAATCTATGTAGTTAAGATATGACAATATTTATTTCAACTACATCCTGTCAACATGTTGATCTGCAAAAAAAGACAATAGATTGCGTTTGAATAGAAAAAAGGATATACATGTACATGCAGTGTACTTTGAAGACAATGAAGTAAAGGTAAAAAATTTTTATGAATTTCTTTTAGAACATTTTCCTTGTTTAAAGTTTTTTTATTCAAATTAATCAATTTGTGTACAATTCAAATCAAGTTTGCATCACTTTCAAATAGAATTACATTTTGTGATTTAACCTTCAGGTGATAAATAGTAATTTTATCTATTGTTATATAAAGTTTCATAACAATTATGTTAACTGCAATATCATTTGCCTTTTTCCTTTTGTCATTATTCTATGGTTTATTTCATTAACTTGATAAGTCAAACAAACTTACATGAATTTTCTTTTAAAATATGATAGATGAGGATTTTGCTAATGAAAGAATAATGTTTAAGAATAAAACAATATAAAAAATAAAAATGTTAAAAAAATGTGGAGAAATAAATTTACAAATAAAAACTATTTTTTTAACTATGACACATCTTTTTCAATAAATTCAAACAAACTTAAGTCAATTTTTTTTAAAATATGGTAACTGAGGATTTTGCCAATTAAATAATTTATTTTAAACAATAGAAAAATATAAATTCAGAAATATTTTTCCAAAAAAAAAGGCCTTCAAATGTGTCATGCTTAATTATATTTAAATAATGCTATTCTTGATAAGGAAAATATTATAGTAAAAAATACTACCACATACTTCATTAAATGTAATAAATGATGTGTTTCAAATGCCTTATGTAGATTAAAATAATCTATTTCAAAACATTCGATTTCCATCAAATTCTAGATGTCAACTACATGCACAGTCTGTTTCTGCACTGTCTACAACAGTTAGGTTGAAAGCGTGTATGTCCTCCGTTTCATTCCCGATCCAAATTTTCAAAATCAGTCATAGACACTTGACCTCGTGACGTAACAGCTCAAGATGGCTGACAGAAACTCGCTGAAAAGTGGGGGTAGCGATGCATTCAATGTAACTGAATAATAAAGAAAAGTTTCAAAGGTGAGACAACAAAATGAAGTATAAGGTTCGATCTTTCGATCCGTGTGTCGATTTATATTGGATGTTTCATTTTCACTGACTTAGCAAGTAGAAAATGTTCCCGAGCAAATTCGTCGAGAACTTGCTACAGTAAAAATAGGCTTCGGATCCTAGACGTCGACGCTGGACTAGCACATATGATGATATTGAATGCATTTATAAATTATATACACATGTTATCAGAACAAATCTCTGATTGTCATTCAAAATTGGCCGATACATACTTGTAAAAATGCCGTAAACATGCAGTGATCAGCACAGCAAACCCATGCTTATTTGTTGTGTTAGATTAATTGGCCAATCAGAGTCATTCTCTGGCCACTTCCGTCTTGCAACAAATCGCAGAATAGGGGTCCCGCTCATTTTTGGGCAAATAAGACCGCTTAAGGTGATTTTTACAATAAATTATTACTGGATACGGTTAGTAGACATGTAAACCTTGGCAGACAAAATTGGAATCATGAATGACATTGTATTTTAAAGCGAGTTCAGCGTATTTTAGCGAACCAAATTTTATTCTGACTGACCTTTTCAACATCTATATATACACACACCTATCTGCTACGGAGGCATGTGTGTCAAGCAAATAGTGATCCGAGATCTGTTTATCATCATTGATTGAGATGAAATCATCTTTTTCTCTTGTCAAGATCCAAAGTATGGCCATGTTTGTGAGTGGCTGTGTTCACATGTTGATGAAGATTAGCAGATTGTAAGAGCTGAAGGAAGTTCTGAGCAAATTTGTCAACACCTGTGTCAACATGAATGTTGAAATCGCCAATGATAAGAAGATGGCCGTTGGAGACAGTTTCTGTTTCAATTAGTTCTGTAATTTCAGTTGTAAATATGTCATTTGAGAGATTGTTTTTCTTTGATGGTGGGGATCTATAAACAATCACAAGATTGAGCAGTTCGTTTCTGACATTGAAGTTAATATCAAGAACTTCAAGAGACTTGAACACAGGGACACGCGACTTGACAATTACCATGGAGTGTTTGTACACAACTGCTACACCACCACCCCTGCAACGCTGCCTGTTATGCATAAATATCTCATATCCTTCAGGTATTAATTCTGCAAGCACAGCTTTATCATTGTCTTTCAACCATGTTTCTGTTAGAGCAAATATATCATAGTCATTCTCTAATATAAGGTCATGAAGACACAAGGATTTGTTCTGTACAGATTGAGCATTTTGAAGACCAAGGTTGAATTTTGTTTGGCACTTGCTTTTGCAAGTAATGTCAGTAACAGTTGTTGGAATTCACACCACCTGAATTTTTAGGAGAATCATTCTTAAAGGAGGTAATCACTGGAATCAGTCTCTTTGATCCTCCACGACAGCCTCATTTTGTAGCAGGATATCCACAAATTCCTAAATGCTTGAGTTTTGTCCACAACTTGCTTTCCAAACGGCCATAACACTTGTCCCTCAGTTGCAAGCAAGTGTCTCTGAACTGCTGATAGTCCATACAGCTTGCAAGGACAGCCATTGTCTTAAGGTGGCTTTACACTTGCATGCATTTTGGATCCGCACTTCAAGACTTTAGTGCGTGCCAATAGACGAAGCAACATTGTTTTGAAAACAATTAAAACAATGCGTACACCCCCCATTTGCGCATTATTCAAGCACACTTCACGCATTTGCCGCAGAAAACTGCACGCAAGTGCTGCGATTTTACCCGGCATTTGACGAACAATTGGCGCATAACCACGACAAAGCTGCGTTCTGTTCACGCATTTGTTGCGACTCAGTTGCGTTTTGGTACGCAGAAGGCGCAACTGCACGCACAGGTTCGACTAATTCACGCATGCTTGTCAAGATCGTGTCCTTTTTAGTCCCGCATGGTGTACGATACTGCCCGCATTGGAGGTATATAAAGGCAGTACCCTAAAATCAGTTCATCCTCTACTGTCACAGAGTAAACACCATGAATAACTTCCAAGATATCGCGCTTCTTTAAGAGAAGAGACGGTTGATGTACCTGAAATTGCATTGCTTGAAATGCCCAACCTTGTCTTATCTCTATCGTGACACACAAAATTATGCACGCATTTCACGACACTACAAGAATAAGTTACGAACAAGTTGAGACAAATTCACGAATACTTTGCGCACCTGGCACGCATTGGAGTGCGTGAAGAAATAACCAAACATTTGGTTAATTCTTCGCGCATTTGCACGCATCCATGAGCAGTTCACGAATTATTCACGATAACGATACGACAAAGATACGCATTGCCACGATTTAATGCGTGCCATTGCGGATTCGAGAGTCGTGCAAGTGTAAACCCAGCTTTAAACCAATAGGCTGTGTCCCCAATGGTGAGTGGACCCAAGCCAAGCTGACTCTGACTTGTAGTAGTTATTGTGAAATATATAAGTCCTAATATCACAAATTCCATAACTTGAATCTGCAGAAATGACTTGAATAACAAATCTGAGAGGTCTCAGAAACCGTGTTGCCATATTTCATGCATGTGATGAAATGCTGTCAGTAGATATTTGAGAAAGTTTTTAAATCTTATACTTGTTTTCAATTTCAAAACCAAAGCAAAGCAACGTGAGCTGTAGCGCGTCAATGCCCGTGTTTTGCGAGAAAAGCATGCATCCTGCTTTTCAATGTAAGACTACCGTCTCTCTAATCCATGAATGAACTCATTGACGACTACTTCAAGGGGAGTTGCATAAATGTTTTTCTTTTTATCTTCAAATGGAGGAATGTCGGTATAGAAACACCAAACAGCAGTTGAGATGTGGGAACAGATATGCTAAAAAATAATGAAAGACGTTTGCTGAGACGCGATCACTTGGTTGTTGGTTTGAAGGCAATTAGCTATATAGAAAAGGGATGCGCTGAGCCTATAAAAGTAAACAAAGCTAAAAAGGAAGATTCAGAAGTTATTAACATCATCCTTCCATGGAAAATACACTGACGTTTTGATTCCTGGCACATTCCGGACAAAACAGGGCCTAGACGCACGGTTATTGAAAAATGGGAGGGGTGCTCTTTCAGAGGCATTCTCACGCGTAGTGATACAGAAAAACGCCAAATTTGGAAAGACCAAATATGGTTGAGACTACTATAACGTAGTAACTTTCTTACCATAAAAGTTGTGAACCCCCAGCCTTCTTTGCCACTGTGTTTCTTTTGAACGGGGTGGCGGAATTTCAAATGGTTTATATCATTGTAAGGGACGAAGAACGGGCTTCAATTCAATGTGCCATTTGTACATTTGAAGGAAACAGTAAAGAAACGGTAAACAATGCGACATCTGTCCCAAATATCAAACTTTATCCCGAAATGACTGAGGGTACTTGTCTTTCAGCCTTGATATATCCCGAACCAATAAAGATATGTTCATATTTTTTCCACCAGTGTGTAGAGGAGAGAATCGTCTTTATTTGCACATATTATTTGTTTATGAGCATGAAAAAGTAATTTTTTAAAGAAACGGTGAGCGATGCGACATCTGTCGCAAATGTCAAACTTTATCTCAAGAAATAGATAAGTTAGCTTATTAGTCATTTACTGTGAATAATTTTATAATGAGGTACTACACAAAGTGTTTTTGTCTTCAACAAGCGTATCCATCGATGTAAAGTATGTTAAGATGACTTTAATAGTTAAGGAGTAACGTTTTTTTAAAACTTTGTTGAAAAAAGGGAACAATTCATATTTGAGATCCCTACTCGATGTTAGTCTTCCCAGGCCTCTTACTATCAACTTTTTATAATGTAATGTTACATAGCAAATGTTGTACTTAAAATAGTGCGTGTGTAGGTGTAGTCAAGTTTAAGATAGCTTAATTAGTAAGGTAGTTGTGGATATGTAAACAAAGCGCAAAACAGTGTTAGAGGATATTTCTGTCTTATCCCTACAGAGTATTTATAGACCAGAGACACAAACATTTGTTGCTAAATCAGTCTAAGTAAACCTAGCCTCACTATTATCCGTTACATTGCTATACTGAGTCTAGAAAGGTCTGGTTGAGGGTCGCGTCAGCCGATCTTTCTGCGACCTATGACCCTCCAACGTTATACGTGCGAAGGCACACTATTGTGGCTTGGTAAGATCAGTTCTGATTGGTCAACTTGGTCACGTGGGCTGACGCGACTCTCAACCAAGCCTTTCTAGACCCAGTATAGCAGTGTAACGGATAATAGTAAGGCTAGGTTTACTTAGACTGTTGCTAAATGCACCTAAAATGATAAATAACTAATGAAAGCTGGAAGCAAGTGTGCGCCGTGTGCTGGGTCAAGCTACAATGACCAATTTGAGTTGTTTTACTTATCTTATGTAATTTGACACAACGCAACGGCAAAAAAATTTCTGTTCACCAGCAAATTTATTCTTGTATCTTTAAAACCTTGGTAATGTCTAACTCTAATAAAAAAATCCTGAAATTCTATAGTCACGTTTTTGTTTTATCTCCATTTGAACAACAAATTTCTACAACACAGCAAACTTTGAAGGTATCGCTACACATAAATTATGCATTATGCAGTATGCATTTTTCATGGCATAGATAAACATGTCAGGAGTCAGTCCTGAAAATTTCACCAAGTTCTCCTGACGCGTTAAGCTTCAGGAGCATTTTTAGCAATTTCCGAAATTTTTTCTGTCGACTTTGATCAAACATTCTGAACGAAAATGATTGTGCGCGATCGATGTTTTGACAGATTCCTGTTGTATATATATTTTTCTTACATGACTTTGAACACGTATAGCGCAAAAACTATTTAAGGTATTTAAGTTTCAGCTCAAGTTTCAGGTGCAAGGGGTCGGAAATTCTGAAAAGTTAAAAAATCCAATATGGCGGCCAAACCACGTGACTTACGATTTTGCCCTGATAGCCTTTTTTGCGTAGAATTTTATTGCGCATCTTTTGAAAAAAAATTCAAGTCTCTAGCTGCATTTTGAAGAAAAAAACCCATGTTAATTTTTGGGTTTTGGAATCGAATTGGACCTTTAATGCGACCTCCGATTTGTAAAAACAAAACGTCATGATCTAAGTCTCAGTGAGGGATAGCAACATGCAAAGTTTCTCTGTAATAGCTCCAGCCGTTTCTGCTGTATAGATGAGACAAAATCGGTGGAATAAAATAATAAAACACGCCAATAACAATAAGAATTCAGTCTGAAAGGCTGAATCCTTAATAAAAAACGCCAATAACAATAAGGATTCAGCCTGAAAGCCTGAATCCTTAATAATCCGGACGATAACAATAGGTCTTCAGACTTGTAATCCGGATAATAATAATAGGTCTTAAGACTTTCGTCTTGAAGACCTAATAATCCGGATAAGAACAATAGGTCTTCCAGACGAAGTCTTAAAGACCTAATAATAGAAGAAGAAAAAAGAAAACGGATAAAAACAAAGGTCTTCCAGACTTTGTCTTGAAGACCAAATAAAATTTGTTGTGATTTTGCACTGCACCCCTACTTGTAAGGTAGAAGACATGTGCAAAATTTGCAAATAATCTGATAAACAGTTTTTCCATAATAAACTCACGTGCAAAAGAAACGTCCCCAACATATTTTTATTTGTCATTTTCTATTTAATGACCATGAACATAGCTCACTCTCAGTAACGGGTCACCTGAACATCCAATTTGATGACTGAGCCACAAAAATGCATTGGATGCACGTGCTTTGTGAGAAAATTGACTTAAATCAGCGAAATTGAATCAGAAAAATACCCGTATGATTTTGGGGTATAAAACAGCAATCAAATTGTTCTTGGACATCGATTACAGCAGATTGACACGAAGAACATGCCAAGATTAACGTCAGAGCAGAGAGAGCGAGCAATCAGGATGCTTCAACTAGGCTTTTACACGACCATGTCGCCAGAATCATGAACTGTTCGAAGCGAACAATTGGTAGACTGGTGACCCGTCACAGGCAGACTGGCAGAACAGCAGACAGGCCAAGGAGCGGCAGACCGAAGGTGACCTACCCCAACGAAGACCGACATTTACGGCTGCTTCACCGTAGCGTCATCTGTTGCACACGGCCTAATCCATCGAATCAGCAGATGGACAGTGACGAGACGACTGAGTCATCACGGAATCCAATCGACCGTACAGAGCGATGAGGTTAACGGATCAAATTCGACGCCAAAGACTGGCTTGGGCGAGAACCGTTCGTCAATGGCAGCAGCGACATTGGAGATGAGTGCTTTTCACCGACGAGAGCAGGTTCCAGCTCAACAAACCCGACGGCCAGGGACGTGTCTACAGGCGGCGGTACGAGCGAACGTCATGTTGTTCACGCCGGTACATTGATGAGGTTCTGCAACCCGTCGTTGAACATTCCTTTCGCCCGCCAGAACCCAAGAACGATGTTCCAACATGACAACGCCACGCGCCACACTGCTGTCATTACAAGGAACTTTCTAAACTTTCTAATGTGCATGTATTGCCCTGGCCAGCGATATCACCGGATATGCCGCTGATAGAGCATCCTTGGGACTACCTCGAGCGCCGTGTTCGACAACGTCAACAGCCTCCATTGACAGTATAAGACTTGAGTCGTCCGTTGCAGGAAGAATGGCGCCAGATCCCTATTCATGTGATTAGGCGACTAACAACCTCTGTCCGACGTCGTGTTGTGTCACTCCTTGCATCCTGAGAGGAGCATACCCGATATTAGGACGTTTTGGTGACTTAAGAGTGTGCTCTATGCTGAGACAGGTGATCGAATACCAGACAATACATCCCTAGTCAACGAGTCTGCTTGTAAAACGGTACAAAAGTGTATTTGTGTTTAACAAATTATTTCATAATGATGAATATACACCATGTTAATCATATTAAAGGTTGGAATTTACTAGTGTGTTGTTATTTATTATTTAGAGGTTGAAAACGCACGAGGACATTTCTTTTGCACGTGAGTTTAGGTCGGACAAATTCTGATATTGAAAATGGACCAAGTTCAAAACATTGATTTAAAAAAAAAAAAATCAAATATTAACGAAATTTGTTGTAAGTTCGCACTGCACCCCTCCTAGTAGGGTAGAATACATGTGACGGACGGACGGAATCGTTGGTATTACTATAAAAATACGGTCATCTAGAAATCATAACCATATTATCCGATGAATCTATATCAACAAGATCTTTATTAGGTCACTACAAACTCTGGAAGACCTATTGTTATTATCCAATTTCTTCAAGTTCATTTCCTTTTTTTCATTTGTACTTTTTTTGTGAACGAGCTGCAGCCCAAACGGCTGCTCCAAATTCGACGAAACTTGGCATGCTGATAGCCCTTACTGTGGAATAGATATGCAAATTTCGGCAAAAAGGTCCAGTTCGAATTTAAAATAAAAAATTTAACATTAATTTCTTTTTCAAAATGAATTTAGAGACTTGAAACTTTGTTTTAAAGATGCGCAATAAGAAATGCTGCAAATTAGTAAATCATGACATATTTGTAGGTCACGTGGTTTGGCTGGCATATTGCTTTAAGTGCATTTTTGACGATTTTGAGAATCTTCTCCTCTTAAGATACTTGCACTAGAGAGCTGAAATTCATACTGAATGTAGCTGAAGCATTAGAGTTTATAACCTTTACTTTTGAAGGTCCTTACATCAATATACTTTTTGCTTTGACTTATCAAAGATGACCAAAACTTCAAAATCTTAAACTTCAAGGGCACATTGCTAAAAAACAGACTATAGAATTTAATGGTTTTTGCATGAGAGTTTGACATTAGCAAAGGAAGGGTCAAACTTTGCTATTTCGTCATTGTAATAATGGTTTATTTACTTCATACTTCTTTGACAAACACGCATGTGAAAGGCAAACCTTCATGCAAAGGTAAAACACTGTGTGAAGGTCAAAGAGAAAGTCTTAAAGACCTAAGTACTGCCACGGCAGTCCTAGTTTAAATAGATATTATCCTACCTTGATTAGGTAAAGATAAAAACATAAATCTATTTTCTGAAATCCAATTTCTGGAGAACATACATGTAGTCCCACGTTTGTGAAAACCACACTGAATTAGAACAATATCACAGCCATGCACACTATAAATTCCAAAGAAGTAATTTATCTTCTGCCTGTGCGTTTTACTAGCCATGACACCTAAACAAAAGTGGATATATTACACGGATCGAGATTCACAGTTGCCTTTGATCACATTTTTTTATCGTAGCCACTGATTGCACTGTTTGGTTGATAGTGTTCAAACACACCTTCTAAGCATTGCGAGATTAGATGATCAAGATGGTCTTTCAGGAGACTGTCATTCAAGCGCACTAAGGCCCCAATGACACTAATCAATACGACCACGTTGAACACAAGAACATCATATGTCGCATCTATCTACGACAATATGCAACCTTTGGGAGGGTGCCGGAGCGTATATTATGTTGGGTCATATGCTCTGAGCAATAGGGTAATCAGGTGCCTATGCGCATCGACGAATACATCCACTACTACCGCCATCGAGTAATTGTACTAGAACCAAAACAACTACAAAACCTGAGAGGGTCATTCAAATTTAAAAGTATCAATTAAACCTCTGTCCACAAGATCCTTAATATAAGAGATATTATCCCAAGCTTAATTAGAGGGACAATTGCATAAAATTGTATGAATTTGAGAAACAAGAAGTTGTCTATTCAATATTGTCTAAAGTGATCAAGAGGCTCTATCCGATGCTTTAGCCAATCACCTTCAATAGTCCTATAAAATTTAAATCCAGCTTTATGAAAGTGAAAGTTTGATTCGTATGCAAGTCCTCATGGCAAAAAGTACAGACCTTATGGCCAAAAGTACAAAACCGTCTATACATGTTATCAGAGCACATGGACATCGAGATGGTATGTTACATAGGCAGATTACGTTTGATGAGAATAGCAACTCTTAAGTCATTCAAATTACTTTGAAGTTATTACCAAAATATTTTTTTCCCGTGTAGGATTGGTATGCAAATGGCTTGGTAACAGCAATTGTCTATTTCATAAAATGGACAAATCAATTAAAAAAACTGAAATTCATCTTGAATAACGCTATAATTACATTTTGTACACATAAATAGATCAGTATTAACATTTTTATCGTATCCGCATTGCTGTATATTAAGTTTGTAACACATATATCTGAACTTACACAAAATACGTAGCAAGTCTCTATTTGAAATAAGCTTTAAAACGTAAATATCTGGTTCCAGAATACTCATGGAAGAACAATAATGCAGATATGATAATGAACATAATTTACTACGCTATATTTGATACTGAATATCTTGACATCGTTGTTTAAAACATTGAATAAAAGTTCGAATGTCACCACATTCTTGAGATATCCAGACATATGAAAACCAGTTTCCATTTACATGCGAACCCCAACTGATACTACCATGGTCGTCATATTATTGGATTGCGACTCTTTGCCATGTTTAATATCCTGGTCCAATATTTAACACATCTTTTAAAATAGTAAATACATAGTCTTGTCCTACCAACTTCTCAAAGAATAGTTGAGTTTGATACAAATTTACTAACTCCTAAAAATTTCTTCAAAAAAGAACTATGAACTCTCTCACAGAATATCCCATATTTCAGAATAATATACGAGTATTGGCGCTGTTTTTGTGACAAATATTTAGGTTAATGCACTCAATGGGAGAGAGGATACTTGTTAATGAGTTGAATAAATGGGGAAACAGGCCTTTTTAGCTTGAATAGCAAGAGTTTCACATGTCGTTGACCATAGGAACTTTGTGGAAAATATTATACCTAATTATTTATAATAAGAAACAACAGTGAACTTTTCCCCATCATACATCCATTTCTCGTTCATATTGAGACAACCACCATTTCTAAATACGTCAATTGATCTAAGTTAGAATGTAGACCACAAGTACCACAGTAGATTTTTTGTAAATCAAGCTTCTTCTGAAAACCAAAAACAGTGTCATCTAATAACGTTACACCATCAGCAAATAATATCAACTGGATATAATCAGATCTGTCTCTTACAAATATACCTCTTAATCCAAAAGTCTTGAATTCTTCAATTAATTCGTTGATAACAAAAGATAAAAATGCCAAGCACTAAGAATGCAACACTGGTGAAACCCGGCGGATTTTGTAAATACTTCAGTTTTAAGATGTCCAACTCTAACACAAGCAGAAACTTGCTCATAGCGGCAATAAGGAGAATCAGGCAGTAACGTTACTTCCTAGGCAATAAGACACTGCCTAGGCAATAAGGAGAAAGTCTTATTTAACCAGGCAGTAGCGTTAATGCCTTAGGCAATAACACTACTGCCTGCAACTTTGACAAGGTAGTAACGCTACTGCCTAAGTACATTTCAAGTGTCATAAAGTTTAAATTGTCAAAACATATTAAATTGTTATAGCATATTTATCAAAAATGAACAGCTTGTTTTATGTATCTGAATAATGACCAGACTGTTTTAGCATTCTCTTATACCCTTGTTCAATACAATTTCAGATTGAGGTAGAATTTGACATTATCCATCGAGCATATCTTTGCTCACTGCTTCTCATGAATGATAATGTTTTTGATAGAAATGTCATCTTCCCTCAGGTGGCGCTGCCTCGGACGCCAAATTGGCTTATGTTGAACATTCCATTAAGATACATAGCGACATGAAAGTGTGTCATAGTTAACATAATTTCTTAAATATCTTTGTACAAGTTCTTATGGTAAAAAGTAAAGACTATCTTTGAAAAACAATGCAAATAGTCTTTACTTTTTTATCAAATGTGGGATTGAGATGCCGAATGACATGAAGACAAATTTCAAAAGTATTTTTATTCTTTTTTATTTACTTGATTTGTATTTTATCAGTTTGCACAATTTATGCTCCATCAGTGAACATAATGTTGGTAACAGTTTCCTTCGTATCCTTGGAAAATTATGTGTTTTCTTATCTGACAAATGACCCTGCAATATGATCAAATGGAATTCTCCACATCAATACAGTGTTAGAAAAAGCATTGATAAAAAATTGATAAAGAATGTTGTGCCATTTGTGGGGGATATAGCTCGATCAAGTCATCTGTCTGTTTTGTTTGTTTCAAGTAATAGTAACTGTTTCTATTTACAGACAGTGAAAGTTAACAAAAGTTATGACACCAAAGCTTAAATATCTTTGTACAAGTTATTCAGTTATTCAGGCCTGATTGGTGAGTTCGCTCACCCTATCAATCAAGCAATCAGCTGAATTTCAATTGTCTGCTTTTAACCCAACCAAACAATCTAACTTTTGACAAAGATTATATATTAATTAAAAATTGACTTTTTTACAGATAAATTTATTTTATGATAATAAATATCATTGATAATATATTAAATTCTTCAGGCAGTAGCACTACTGCCTAAGGCAATAAGCAGAATTCACCCAAAAATATCCAGGCAGTAAGCTTATTCCCTGAATTTTTTAGGCAATAAGTTACTGCCTAGGCAGTAGCTTAATGCCTAGGAAATAACGTTGCTGTCTGATTCCCCTTATTGCCGCTAACACATATACTTTAATATATACAAACATATAAATGTGTACAACATTTGTTAATGGAAAGGCATAATGATTTGTTCCTATTCACGAGGTCAAGCGCCTCCTTAAAATCTATAAATTATCAATTCCTACATTCCAACTATCTGGAAACATAACTGAATCTAAAACACAATTGAACAGAATTTCGAGAAAGGGATAGAGAGGGAGCATGTTTATAAAATTCAGATGGAATTCCATCAAACCCAGGGGATTTCCTGTTTTAAGAAGAATATTAGCTCTTCAAATTGATACTTTGATATTGGTTCTGATAGGATAGCAGCATTAAGACATTCTTCACATTCATTTTATTCATGGTTTGATAAAACCTTTTCCATCAAAAGGATAATTATTTACAGGACCACAACTGGATTTAAAAGATCCTTGAAATGTTCAAACCATGAAGTTGCAGTAATACTAATCCGATTTGTTTCGCTCTTATGTAATCTCTTAATCTTAAACCAAAACCCTTTGCAATCCCCCTCTCGGGCTGCTTTACTTATCTCATCTAATTCCTGTTGACTTCAATTGTTTTTCTTTTCAATACATATGTCCCTAAACACTTTCTTTGACTCCAGATACCTAACAAGATTTTCATCTGTACGACATCTCCTAAAAGCATTCCTAGAGTCACTGTATTAGTTATGTTTCCATGGAAACCGCAACAAGTTAAAATTTGTTGTTCTAACTCTCACAAGGCAGATCTTGAGATCATGATTGAAAATTGTATGAAGTTTTGTTAAGCTAGCATGTTTAGTTTAGGAGGTCTGCATATGCACTGTAACTGGTTAAGTCATATTTGGAAACCTCAAAAAATTAAATCACTTGTTGGTCTTAACCTCAAAAGGTACACCTAGAGATCTTGGTTGATAAGTGTCTTGAGTTTGGCGAAGCCAGCATGTATAGTTTTGGTGATATGCTCCGGGTTCTCCGCACAAAGTTGTGTAACGGACTGACATCTCAGGCGGGGGCATAATTACTGATTAAACAGGACGCCGGGAGCTATAAACAGGAATAACAAAAGAGAAATTGAAACGGTTTCCTAACAAATTTATCACTTTTTCGCTAAAACTCCCAAATGGCCTTGAACTGCTTACGACTTTATATCCTTATCTAATAGGACTTATTACATTAAAAAAATCCACAGAAAATGTTCCCGATTGTCGACAAGAAAACGCTCTCACATCAAGAACAAAAACCAATGGGAATTCAACGACATATTCATCCTGCACGGAATTCGAATCAAAGAAAAACAACTGTTCAACTTACCATTGAGTCTGGGTCGTTACAAATACTGTTGTTCTGAAAAACAAACCAGATATATGAGAGATCAGAAGGCACATGAACATGGCAAATATCAAACAACCTCTTCGAAAAATGTTTAATGGGATCGCTGAATGTACTTTTATAACTTAATAAAAATACAGGCATTTCATTGGGGATTTCCGAAGTCATGCAATCTCGTTTATAAACTAACACAAGTTTTGCTTAAGAAAAAGCGCTGGTAGGTATAGATTTAGTACCGTCATGTATTTTCGGAATGTTTCTTGGTTATATGCCATCCACAGGAAATTGAGAATAATCAAATATAATGTTATAACAATCAATTATACAGTCAAAATACGAAGCAGATAAAATATACTCCCTCATATACAATAGGCTGAAGGAGATTCAGGTGACATCTACGCTCAGTTCTCAAAATCCCCACCTTGCACTACTCGTGGGCTGCTTTCACAAAAACTACACATTGACATCTGCCATAACTTACCGCCGATTCTTTATTTGGTTTCATACTTATTGGAGACCGACAGATTATTTCGATTATGTACTTACTTTATCTCAAAACACCTCGAAAGACGAATCTCCCCCTGAAAATTACGAAACACAACTTCCGACAGACAGAAAGCACTGACGGCAGTGACGTCACAACACGTACATGAATCGTCTAACGCTCTCAGCCGCTGGTCAGGGGAGATAACCCTCCATTGTCAACATTACCCTTTTTACCTATTTTCATTGTATTTTAAGATTAATTAGTTAAATAAGGTTTATCATAAAACCAATACTTACGTACATAGTTATAATACAGTCATTATTTTATATTAACCTAAATCTTTATTTAAATTTTTAATGATTTGCCCTAACACTGTCAGTAAAAAATAAACATAAAATTATAAATCTTTCATGTTCCCACATTAGCATTTCTGTATTTGTTTTAAGGACTTTGAGCATAATTCATTAATATCCAAAGGTTGATAGCCAATGTAGGAAAATGAAATGATATAATACTAATTGCAAAGAGTAAATTGTATGTTTAGATTCAAGATCTCATTTCAGCAGGCGTCCCACAAGGATCGGTGCTTGGACCATTACTGTTTCTTGTTTATATAAATGATCTTGTAGAAAATATAGACTGTAATATAAGACTTTTCGCAGATGATACTTCAATCTATGTTATAATTGATGACCCTGTTCAAGACGCTGCGCGCCTGGATAGCGATTTAGAATTGATTTCTAGTTGGGCCCAGAAATGGCAGGTAAAATTTAATTCTTCGAAGACTAAAACTGTACAGTTTAGTAGAAAACGCTCTTCAGGTCCTATTCCAAAATTATATATGCAAAACACTCCCATAAATGAAGTCTCTGAACATAAACATCTAGGCCTCTGGTTTCAAAAAGATGCTAACTGGAATGTACAACTTGATTCTTTATCCGATAAAGTTTCACCTATGATAAATTGTTTAAGAAGTTTTAAATATCGATTATCAAGAAATACACTTACTACTATGTATACATCATTTATCATGCCATTAATTGATTATTGTAGTTGTATTTGGGATAATTGTACAGTAAATCAGGCGTCAATGCTTGAAACTTTACAACTTGATGCACTTAGAACAATATGTGGGGCTACTAGGGGAACAAGTCATGATAAATTATATACAGAAACTAATTTCCTACCACTTGTAGAAAGAAGACGAATACAGAAATTGATTTTATTTTATAAAATGGTAAATAAGAAAACACCAGATTATTTAAACAGTCTTGTGCCAGAATCTGTTTCTCAAGCAAACCCGTATAATTTAAGAAACTCATCAAATTTACATAAAAATCATTCTTACCTAATTCTGTAGAACTTTGGAATTCTTTATCTAAAGATATAAGATAAATACAGTCGGTAAATGAATTCAAAAATAAAATTACACCTAATTTTAAAACTTCTTTTGGGTTTGATATAAATACTGGAAACAGGTTTTGTCCAATTCTGCATTGCAGACTTAGATTAGAATGCAGTGATTTAAATGCACATAAAGTGAAAAGATTCATATTGGATGATCCATCGTGCAGTTGTGGTGCTCCCTATGAAGACACCATTCATTATATTTTTGTCTGTCCAAACCATACTACCATAAGAGGCACTTCATTTTATTTCAAATATGGTTATAACATAAAAGACGCTTTGTATGGAAATCTTGAACTACCAGAATCTCTAAATATTTGCATAATCAACTCTGTACATGATTTTATTACCGCATCAAAACGATTTACTCTAATTTGAGTTTTAAGTATTATATTCTTGCCCTTTATTGAACTAACACATGTTGAAATAAGAATGATTATATACACGCATGTTGTGCTTTGTGCTTGTTATTAAGTTTACTTTTGAAATCATAAGACTTTATGTACGTCGCATATATTATGTTGTTATGGAGAGGCATTAATATAAGCCATTGGCTTGTTTGCCAATCCATTTTCTGTATATTTATAGAAAATAAATATGTTTAAAACAAGATCTCATTGGCCCCATATATTTAGTAACAAAACACGGCCATGTGACGGCTCGAACATGTTTATTTCGCCGCAGCCGCTGATCAGCTAAGATAGGAGAGAGGTTTCCCTCCCCTTCAGAGAAGATCTTTTCCAAAAACATAAAATATTCATGTTGAGAGATAAATTTGTCAAGACCTCACTGATTTCTTACTTACAATGTATTCCCTTACTTTATCGTTGAATCATTTATGATATAATATTGTTTACATCTGGTAAATCATACAAACGCTTGTATTTTTCCTAGTTGCATAGTTTTCATCGAGGACAAAATAAGTTTTGAGTTGTGACACTTCAAAATCAAGTATAAATTGACGTCCTTTACTAATCACTACGACAATGCATCCGAAATGTGTGATGGAGCGTTATCTTTCTACACTAGGAAGTAAAATGTAAATATCTACTTCGATTATGCAACTTCAAAAATACTGTCATTTTGAAACTTGCATAAATATCAGTTACTCTCAATCGGAATTGATAAATACCATTAAACTTAATACGTACTCTATGTATCCCATTTTACCGTTTCCAGATATTGACTGTAACAAGTAAAAAAGTGAGCATGGCTCACATACCCCCGTCACCTGATCTGATTGTATTGATAAGTATTTGGTTTAAACAATATTTATTCCATTGAATGCATGGTTGGATTGGTAAACAGGCATACTGCCTATCTGAATACCTCTCCAATACAAAAATTACATGTAGAACAAAAATTCACTCATCAATACAATACAATACATCAATACATTCACAATATACAATATAGTTCATTATATCTTGAAAATTAGCTAGTAAAACGTTCAGTTTGGGTAAAATATGAATGAACTGAAGTGACTATGTTTTGATTTATTTCGTCAGATATTGATAAGTATTTAATGATCTGATTGTATTGATAAGTATTTAACTGTCTGTGTTATCTAAGTATTATCCTATATGTGATATGACAAGTACTTCCTGACATTATAATTAGGTTAAATATTTTCAAGAATAAAAATTATATAATAAGGTAACATTTTTTCTAGAATAATATTAAAATTAACAGATTTTTAAGGGTGAGTATTACAGTCTTGTGCATGTTACCGGTATCGCTACTAGGAAGCATGACACTCATGGTACCGTAACTTTATGAAGAGAAAGTTTACAGCAATTACAGAAGCAAAGGATATCTGTGAGCACAATATCAGTCAACTAAGAGTAATAGGATCCAAGAAATCTATGAATAATTGTGCCCATTGAAGCACCAAGTCCGCTGTTTGTACCAAATCAAATCAGAGATTCAAGGGCAATAACTCCGTAAAAATTAATATAACGGAATCGGCTTTCGAACTCGACCAAGACAATAATCAGGAGCATCCATAACCAAAATTTTATTTATCTAGGTACAATAGTTTCTGAGAGAACTTGTCCCCATTGAAACACCAAGTCCGCTGTTTGTACCAAGTCAAATCAGAGATTCAAGGGCGATAACTCCGTAAAAAATAATATTTCGGAATCGGCTTTCGAACTCGATCAAGACAATCATCAGGAGCATCCATAACAAAACTTTTATTCATCTAGGTACAATAGTTTCTGAAAGAACTTGTCCCCATTGAAACACCAAGTCCGCTGTCTGTACCAAGTCAAATTGGAGATTCAAGGGCGATGACTCCGCAAAAATTAAATTTACGGAATCGGCTTTCGAACTCGATCAAGAGTATTTTTAGAAGCATCTATAACCAAAATTTTATTCATCTAGGTCCAATAGTTTCTGAGAAAATTAGTCCCCATTGAACCCTATTAAACTAAGTCTAAAAAGTAACGTTTCCATGGAAACGGCCAAAAATTAAAATTCCAGAATACTACAGATGGTCAAGAATTGATGAGAATGACATGTTTAACAATTCTGTAAAGTTTGGTTGATGTAGACCAAGTAGTTTTGGAGATATGTGACCGGACGGAAGGACAGACGGACGGACGGGCGGACGGACGGAATGACCGCTATATACCCCCGCTTACTTCGTGACGGGGGTATAATTACTTGAGATATTTGGGCATTTGATCTTGAATCTAAACATACAATTTACTCTATGCAATTAGTATTATATCATTTCATTTTCCTACATTAGCTATTAACCTTTGGATATTAATGAATTGTGCTCAAATTCCTTTAAACAAATACAGATATACTAATGTGGGAAATGAAAAGTTTATAATTTTATGTTTATTTTTCACTGACAGTGTGAGGGAAAATCATTAAAATTTAAATAAAGATTAAGGTTTATATAAAATAATGACTGTATTATAACTGTGTTCGTAAGTATTGGTTTTATGATAAACCTTATTTAACGTCACTGCCGTCAGTGCTTTCTGTCTGTCGGAAGTTGTGTTTCGTAATTTTCAGGGGGAGATTCGTCTTTCGAGGTGTTTTGAGGGAAAGTAAGTACATAATATAATTAATTTTTCGGTCTCCAATAAGTATGAAATCAAATAAAGAATCGGCGGTAAGTTATGGCAGATGTCAATGTGTAGTTTTTGTGAAAGCAGCCCACGAGTAGTGCGAGGTGGGGATTTTGAGAACTGAGCTTAGATGTCACCTGACTCTCCTTCAGCCTATTGTATATGGGGGAGTATATTTTATCTGCTTCGTATTTTGACTTTATAGTTGATTGTTATAACATTATATTTGATTCTTCTCAATTTCCTGTGATGCCATCCCACTCGACTCAAAACCTTATTGAGGTTGGTGTGCTTCACCACCAAGGCAGCTATGCCAGATGGAGCTGGTAGGGTCACCAAAGCTTTCATAGTCAACGGGTACCAACACTGGACAAAATACCCTAATTTAATGAGGTATACTGATCAGTATACCCCGAATATACAAAATAGTATACCTCAGTATACTTAGGATTTCCAAAAATTTCCTGGTCAGTATACTCCGAATTTCCAAAACCAGTATACTCTTGTATATTTTTGTATATTCTTGTATATTTTTGTATACTATTGTATATTTTTATATGCTCTTGTATATTGTTGTTTACTCTTGTATATTGATGTTTACTATTGTATATTTTGTTTACTATTGTATATTTTGTTTACTATTGTATATTTTGTTTACTATTGTATATTATTGTTTATTTTTTTATACTCTTGTATATTTGTGTATATGTATGTAAGTTTTGTGTTGTCTCAACATTTAAATGTATCAAAAGAAAAGAATATCACCTATTGATGGTTTTTCGACGCTACAGGCATGCAGGAGACAACTGCTATCTCTGATGACTGAATTAGTCTTATAAAGTCTGATATTTTGTAGAATGTTCTTAATTCTCACAAGATTTAAAAAATGTTTATTTTTTAGGTGTCATTTTGATAATTATTTCAAAAGAATAACACTGTGTTTTATGAATGCGAATGACTGATTAAGTCTTGTAAAGTCTGATATATTGTAGAATGTTCTTAATTCTTGCAAGATATGATAATTATTTCAAAAGAATATCACTGTTTTATGAATGCTTCGTCCAATCTGATGAATACTTGGCGAACCAAAATAACACATAACTAACAATACAATAATAATAATATGTATGGTTTTCCAACGCAACAGGTATGCAAAAGAGAAATACTATCTCCTTGATGATTAGTCTTGAAAAGTGTGTTATCCTGTAGAATGTTCCTAATTCTCGCATGATTTGAAATAAATAACAGTGATAGTATGGAAACTATCGTAATATGGTCCATGCCCCTAACACTGCATAATGCGACATACATACCAGTTAGAGAAAAATAATCATCAATATTCCTACTAGCAAAAAAGATGCCCATGAGACAGCCTCTTTAAATAACATATAAAACACAACAACATTATGCTATTACATCATTTAATGTACCGGTATATGTACAAAACAAAATATTTACAATTCAATCACATTATATATTACAATGATAAAGTTATATTGATTATATACAATTTGTTGTAAAATATTACTATTGAATGCATTTGGCAGCTTTTTTCAATGGAATATACAATTGAAACAAACATTGTTCTTCCTTAACTTTTTGTTACAAAGGGACAAGTAATCTAACGTATTTGACATAGTAACAATCTTACAAATTTCGATATCAAACAATTGAAATACATGGCAACCATATATACAAACTACATATCAAATGACCAAGTTTGCCAAAAGATAGGCTGCAAAAGCATGTGAAACTTACCTTTTCCGAATATGAGTATCAATATTCCATCAAATGCACATTAATCCATCACTGATTTGATCAGATTAAGCAACAAATTTTGGCCTCTGTCTTCATAGGTCATTTCAACAATGATCAGGTCGGGTACATAGGTCAATGCAGACATTTAGCTAAAATCATCTCATTGGTTCTTTCTTAACCACTAGGATTTCAATAATCAGATACTGCATCATATTGTTATAAGAGAGACACGTGACAAGCAATGGCTTGAGTATGCCCACCTGTAAGTCTGTATACACAGCAGGTGCCAATCTGTGATATATTGTCAACTTGACAGCAGGGGCTAACGAGGGCTGATTGTTACAATAACAGTTCCCAATTAACGGCTAACATAGATAGGCTTGATGTTGAACACTCTGACATATGCAAAATTGAAGAAAATTAATTGTCAAAAGCATCCAGGAAAACAACCAATAAAGCTTTAAACTTTTCAGAAACCAAAAAAAAAAACCAAGACAAATTACATTTTTATACAGATAAAATAAAACCCTGAAATGCAAGTAAAATATACCTCATAACACAAAAAATGAATCTGGACTAATTGATATTGTATCATTGTGTTTATTTTCAGTTAATTATTTATCTTGTATTATGTTATTGGTGCAAATAATCCTCAATGACTACCACTGTGAATTAAAACATTGAACAATATCATTATTTGAAATGGTTTCAACATATTTTATTATTCGTGGAAATATGAAACGGACTGACAAACAAGCCAGGGGCTTATATTAATACCGTTCCGATACAAATGTGATGTTTCAAGCAAAGGACATTCTGATGACATGAAATGCAATAATACAATCAACAATAAAAATAGAAATTTTCTTTCAATGGCTTGGAAGTAAACATCTTAAACTCTTTTTTCGAATCTATTAGGTTATATGGAGAGGGTGTTCTAAATTGGACAACTTGTTCCCAATCCTATTCTTCTGAATAAGATATGTTTAAATCAAAATCATCTATTAGAAGTGGTGATGAAGAGGTTAACAGATTTTAAAATGGTGAAGTTGCCAAGATCAGATATATCATGGTTTCCATATAAGATTGTTTTAAGCTGTACCTTTTTGGTAGTATAATGCACCATTTCTTAAGTGAGAAAAGTTTGGGAAAACCAGTAAATAATGAGATTAGCGCCTCATGAACAGGTGGGATCATCTGAAATATGCCTTTCAAATTTATTAAAATCTAGATCACTAGAGCCTAAACGAAGCCTACAGTACATAATTTGAAATAATATATGTTTAAATTTACAGCTAACTTTGTTGGATAAACTTGCATTTAGTAAGAACGTACTATTACTGTAGCTTAACACATTCATCTGATGGCCATTTGTATCCTTGTGAAAAAGACAATATCTGTGAAGTAATTCATTTGCAAAACATTTATCTGAGTTAATTCTTATGTATTTCTTTACGTTTATCATATGGTTTAAACATATTTTTATTCATTAAAGAATCCGGTTCGGTAAACAAGCAAATCTTTGCTTATCTGAATACCTCACCGGTACAAAACATGATAAACAAAATACACAAGAACTAGACATAAGTCAAAACAAAGAATTCAGAACATGAAAAATCTATGTTACAAAACTAGGTGACATTTTGCCAGCGGTTGCTTATCCAGCATATATCTCCATTTTATGATGTTTTATCAAATCGCTTGCTCTTGCAGATAAAATGATCTAAAGACTTTATGATATTTAAATTTTCTTCGTTACAATTAGGTTACGTTTATCATATCAAATATATCATGCCTAACACATTAAATCTATCATGTTTGGAAATATTACAGCAACCATCCAAGAAAATTCTAAACTTTTAGAATCCATTCATTGCTACATCTAACAAACTGGCAGATTTGGTAAACATTAAGTTGGTTTAAACATATTATTCATGTTAATGATACATGAATTAGGACACGAAAACAAGCAAGTATTTGCTGCCTGAGATTCACTTCCAGCTTGATCTCAAGTGACTTATTCTCAATGAAGAATGCAATTAAAAAGGATTTACTTATACAAAATGAAAAAGGATAAATGCAGAATCCAAGCTTAAAAGATCAGCGAACCGAATTATATATTTAGTGACCTATTAAATGCCCATGTGAAATTACCCTATTTTATTCATAGTTATAAATAAACTTTTGTGTGCAATTTACATGTATAGTTAATCCAACATTTTTCAATATGTGTGTTTATTGTTATCCAGTGTCCATATATAAACACTTTTGTCGTATGAAATAAGCAATATGTGCAAGCAGCATTTTTTTAAAATTTAGTTTTGGATTCATGCAAAACAAGGTGGCGTTTATCATCTGTAAATGCACTGTCGTCTTTTAGTTGAATGGACGGTTATATCTCCATGAACAGCTTGTTCTTGTTGTCGTAATCATGAAGACTATTTCCTTTATTTCCTATTGTATTCTATATACAGCGACCGTTGACCAAAAATCTGTGTTTGGAAGAAAGTTACCAGAAGAAAAGTCCTAAATTTGACAAGAAAAAAGAGTCCCCTGGAAAAAAAGTCCTATTAATGACTTTATATTACTTTATATTTACACATATTACGAAAAAACATTTGGTTGTTATTCACTTTATTTAGATGCAATAATTTAATAACATGATACAATACATATATGAATATTTATTTATTGCCCATACTTTGATAAGTTCTAATAAATTTGTCTATAGACGGCATTTGTATACCATTCTATATGTTAACTAATATTCAAGCATATTATTTAATCAGAATTTCCTTGAATCTGTCCAAACATTTATGCACGATTCACAACATTTCAAATAATAATTAAACTCCTAAATTCAATTTATCATTGTTGATTGTTTACCGTTTATTGCTGTCCACTATGGTTTAAACATATTTTTATTTCATAAAATGAAATATGGATTGGTGAACAAGCCACAAGGCTTATTTGAACACCGCTCCTAAATACAACAGAGAAAGCTGGACATTATATACAATACAATTAGAAAAATATAATTTATAAAACCATCTTTATAGTCGAATCAGTTTATGTTAAAGAATAATGTTGTTGGAGATGCCTATGATATGATGATGTGATATGCTGCAGTAAAGATGATATTTTATTTGTAACAGATATTACTAGTGAACAGATTAGTATAAGAGCTCATAAAAAGCGATTACTTTTACTAATGAATTGATGTAAGGATCTGAGGATATTGTTGTTTGTTCTGTTATCTAAAGATTCATTTCCGTACAATACTGTTTTCAAATTATATCCTTGTGTATAGAAATACATATTTGATCTTAGGTTAAGGTAGTTGCGACAAACAAACAGGTAGTGAAGGGCGTCTTCATTAAAATGGCCACAAGAACACCTGGATATTTCAGATATGTGTCGGTTATATTTGTCTGCATTCAGATCACTACATCCGAGCTTGAGGCGGCAATGAATTATTTGACAAAAGCGAGTTCCTAAATTTGAATCAAAGTTACTTGGAGATGCAGCTGGGCTGATCATCGTTTTAAATTGGGTTACCGATCGGGCATTCTTAACTGCGATGGGTAAAGAGTTCCATGAATCAATGACGCTAGGTAAAAAAGAAAGAGAATATCTATGCGTCCTACAGTTGATTGATTGGATGGAAGCACTGTTTCTTAGGTTATAGTTACTTAGTTCCGATACTGTACCTGGTACAAGTTCGTTTAAATAGTCCGGAGCCATACCGTAGTACATTTTATAAAAACTAATGAGTTTAAAGCGATACCTTCGATTTTTCAATGTGGTATAATTAGTTTCACTGTATAATTTGTCATGACTGGTGCCTCGAACTGCACCACAAATCGTTCTCAATGCATCCAAGTGAAGATTTTCCAGCACATTTGCTTGTTCAATAGTACAGTTATCCCATATCTGACAACCATAATCAAAGAGTGGGTGGATGAAAGATTTGTACAGAGTGTCTAGTGTTTTGCGAGATAAACGGTATTTCAAACTTCTAAAACAATTGATCCTAGGTCTTATTTTCTTTATCATTTCATTTATATGTTGTTTCCAAGAACAATCGCTTTGAAGTGTTAAACCTAAATGTTTGTGTTCTTCAACTTCTTTTACAGGCGCGCCGTTCATTGATAAGATCGGTTTGACGTAGTTTTGCGTTTTTCTACTAAATATCATACTCTCGGTCTTACTAGGATTGAAACTAACTTGCCATTTTCTAGCCCAGTTTGCAATTTTTTCTAAATCACTATTTATAGTTGCAGCAGCCATAAAATGATCCACTATTTTATCATCGTGTAAATACTTATCTAATTACTTTGTGAATTTTGATGTTGTTTTTTGTGAGATCTAAAGGAACAGCACTTAAATATGCTGAAAGCTTATTGTTCTGATCCATTTTCATTAATAAAAATCATAGATATATAAAAAATTTCATTGTTTCTTAGCAATGATCACATATTCACTGGAATTGAATCTTTGAGATCTCTTTGGCTGATAGCCAACAACTACTTGTTTTACACTTTTTTCATATACACCAATGAAATTATTTGATAATATAATCTCTAAACACTGTTTACACATTCTCCCTGACCTAACATCATGAGTTTTTGCACTCTTTGAGACTCACACCTCATGAATGAATACTCTTGATTAATCTGTGTCTAATACCACAGCTGATTCAATAGATGGAGACAAACTCACATTTCCTTAATTCTTAATTAATCCATATTTAGATATCACAACATCATTATTGATATCTTAATTACGAACTAATTATGTTTTTTTACAATATCTTTGATGTTAACCTGTTTTTATAGTAATAAGAGACTTCCAAGAGCGTTTATTATGTTGTTTTAGTCATAGTGTGTTGACAGGGGTCCAGTTGGTGCCCATTCATGACTGATTGCTTGCTGTCATTAATGACTCAGTGTCAAACTCCTCTTCTCTCATGTGTTGTCTCGTAGTTACATACAGTTTGAAAGGTTTCTGCATTAATTATTTTCATTCACTGTAAAAGGTATGTTACTTTCGAATTTGATGTCATGTACCTAGGCCCTTGAATGCGTCGTCTACTTTTTTACTTTCTATTTTTTCAACTTTAGTAACAAAGACTTACGTTTATAATGCAGAATGAACCCTTTTAAAACAAATGAACTGTGAATGTCATTTTGTTTCCCTCTGACTATGTATTTACAGCAATAGATAAATCTCATCAGAGAGGGAAAAAATACATTTAAACATTTATTATGTACAATAGTGTTTTTAACTGATTTGTATGTTTGAATTATTTTTCTTAAAACTGAGAATAATGAAGGATGTTGTTAATTCTTAACTTGACGATGCATCTTCCAAGTATAATCTACGGGAAAATATCTTATTATTAACAAAAAGCAATACTCAGTTATTACATGTACATATATTATGTAACTTTAATTAGAACAAATGTCTTTAAAGCAAATAACTTCTACAGGCATGAGGCCTTATAAGTACTGAAATAAAGATTTATTGATCTCACGCAACTTCAAGATGGAATAAGTGAATATTATTTATCAATTTATCTGTACAACGAAATTCATGTATATATTATTTATATAAGGAAATTCATTTATTTTTACATTATATTAAATATCATATCATTATATATATCAATATAAATCATTGTTTTGAGTTATTCAAAGATAATTTAAGAAACTTCTCACAAACGCCACAAAGACAATTTCACTGTCTTTGATCTTTTTATAACCCTGTAATAAAAATCTCGAGGTGTCCCGCTTGGTTCAGCAAAGTATTTGTGTATTGCCTACATGTAACTCGTTTGCAAATGCAGATACTTAGTTGCTGAATTCGATTTATATGTCAAAATTATGATTTTTTTTCTTGCAAATTCAAAACTTGATTTGTTGATTTATGAAGTAGGTAAAAAATAATTTCTCAAAAAGCAAGGGTGATATGCAATTCACATAATAAGTGACTATCAAATAACTCTGATAAAATGATTGTCTTTGATGTTTGTTTTACTGAAATCTCTTTGATAATAAAGAAGTGAAGATAAGCCCACTGAAGCAAATGTTATCTAGACTTTCTTCACTAGTGTATACTTGTGTGTATTTTAACATATATTTTGGCAGAAAAAAAACTTATTTTTTTTCTTTTGATGTAATACAAATTGATTTTTTCTTCCTCATATCGTAATCTCTATATCTATAAGGTTTGTTGCTAAAAATGTTTTTTATAAACGGTCTTAATAGTTATATATATAGTTATAGGTATGGTTCCCTGTGATTAACTTACGTAAACACATGAATTTACATATCAAAGCAAACACTAACTCCAGAAATATTTATTTAAACTATCTTTCAAAATATTTCAAATATCTCTAAGACAGAATCATGCCTTTTTAAAACAAATAGAATGTGAATGATGTTTTGTTTTTCTATGATTGTATATTTTCTGTGATTTATAAGATTAAAAACAGACCAACAAATATATGAATCTTTATTTGTAATTATTATCTTGTAAAGTTATTACATTTTAATGCGTTTTACTGAGAATGTCAGTTATTTGTTCCTGAATTTACATCTCTTTTATCACATATTCTAATTATATGTCTGAACCGTTTAAGATTATATAACGTGAACATTTCTTTTTTTTTCTTTTTTATTCCTTTTTGTGGTACGTGGACATTCTTCATAAACAAGTTACAAGTGACAAAAAGAACAAGTGACAAAAAGAAAATACCACAATTATTTCATGTTTATAAATTGTAATAGGAAAGGATATAGACACATTACGATAATAGATATGTAAAGATTTTTAACCATGCTGGAATATTCCAGCATATGTCAAGAAAGCACCTCAACCCAACAAGTCATTATCTCTGTATCTTTGAACTTTTTATGGCCCTGTAATAAAAGTCTCGTTAGTAAATATGTCTCCGCGCGGGTCTGCCCTTTAAATGTGTATTGCCTACAGGTACTTCGTTTTCAGGTACAGGCACTAGTATTGGTAATTGTTGGATTATATTTAATTCGTCAATATTGAAATGTCTTAGTTAATTCATTTGTAAATTCATATAACCTGATATGTCAGTTAATGTGTTGTAATAACACATTCCAACATTTTGATACAAAAAAAAGATAAAACAATTTACTGCCCTATAATCAGAGTACGTAGATCAAGTCTATTTTCTTAAGAACTTAAAGTGTGATATGCAATTGTAATATACTACTCAAAGGAACACTCGAGATTTTAATATAGTCTCTGTTAATTCATACCCACATGCATTCCTGACGTTGGGCTACTGATTTTTAAACGGATTTGTGGAAATTTGATTAGTTTTTGGATTTCTGTATTTTCAATCACATTTCTTCAGGGGATTTCACTACAGGGGATATCACATTCAAAGCACTAAAATAACCCAAGACAAGACCTCAATGTTTTGAGCATGAGCAATCTGACGTCCTGTAACTTTCATTTTCGACCCTGGCCTTGGTAATAAAGTTTCAATTTTTTATTCATCGATACACACAATAACATGTTTTTTATTACATTATAGAGGCGAACTAGAACATGCATATTTCCGCGCGGTATAAATATAAACATTTGGTTGTTTACCAATCCGGTTCCTTCTTTTGTGTTTAAACCACATGCATATTTGTCAATCTTTGCCAAAGTTCATTGATTAAGCACTTCTAGTTGAGGGCAGTCATTACTGATTAGGAGCATTACAACTGGTCATTAAGGGGTATGACATAATCAATTTAAATGTATGAATGGGATAACAATTTCATTTCTTTTAATATGATAAAAGTATACATCTTTTAAGAATTGTCGGTGTTACATTAATCTTTATAAAAAAAATTCTTCCTTAAAGTATTATTGGCATCAAAGTTAAAAATTAAATTCCAAATTTCATCAATTTCAACAATATCAAAGTCACAAAAGTAATTTTGTCTTAAATTTCATTAAACTTTTCCTATAATTCCTCTAAAAATCAAACAGAGAGAGGGAATTTGTTTCTTTATGTTTCATCTTCAACAAAATTGGCACAAGAGACAAACAATACATCCCTTAGCACTGACATGCATTCTGCCTTTTTAAATTTTTAATCAGTTAATTCGAAATAATACATTTAACTTTTTTAACTAAATTTTGTTTGATAATAATCTAGTGGAAATAATTATTTCAAGGATGCATACAGGCATCAAAATAGAGCATTATCTTTAACTCATTTGAGCTTGTCATGTCTTTTTGTACAAAACTATAAACAAAACCTGGGCTAAAGATATATGCAACAAAAGGGAAATATTAATTATATTTGAGGTTATTTTTATGTGTTCTTTCTTTAAAACCGCAAACAAAATTTTAACTGAATATGAACACAATGATAGCAGGTTTTGGCACTTTTGGTGTAATGAAATATGTTTCACTTATATATCTGTTGCTGTATATCTGTATCTATATATTCAGTAATGTATTTCTCTTTTCAAAGACAAGCTCATCAATGTAAGCCGTATATTGGAATCTGTTTTTGTAGCATTCAGCCCTCATTAACTATTGGTGTCAATTAGACGATACCATTTCCTCATTAGCTTATGGCGTCAATTAGACAGATTGACACGTGTATTGACAATCCACGCTGACAGGTGAGTAATACTCGAGGCATTGTTTGTCACTGGTCTCTCTTATCTAGTTATCCAATCAGATGTTAGAGGTTAACCAAGACCCAATGCAAAGTTTCTTTCCCTATATTTCTGCATATTCATTTGTACCTAACTTTTGTTGAAGTAAGGCAGAGACTGCAAGGTGCTGCAACATAGTGTTATCACTATTCATTGATGGATTTATGTGCTTTAATATAGAGGATTTCATTTTCGATAAGGTTAGTTTCACATGTTGTTTATGCAGCCGATCTTTTGGCATACTTTGTAATGCCGATGTCACATAATATGTATAAATGATATATGGTTGCCATGTATTTCAAAAACTAAATTTTTAAGATTGTAAACTAATTCATTCTGATTCTTAATCCCTCATAGAGAGAGAGTTTATTCAGTAACTAGGCCACCGGCCCATTTTACATTGCATAGTTATATAATTCTACATTTCAATCCCTCATAAGAGGAAATGGATTTCTAACCAATGGATACCTATTAAAATGATATGAAAAAGCATTCCACCAACCATTGATATTAATATTTCACAATATCCTGCAATGTTTAGATTATTAGAGACTTTTTATTGGGAGTTATTTGAAAAAAAGGATTCTTGGTTTTAGCCTGTTATCCAGATCAACACGTTTATTGCCAAGACGATGTTGAAGATGAATTTCACTTTATATTGAATAGTCCACAATATTACGCTTAAAGGGGCAGTAGCACGTTTTTAGAGGGAATATAAGGTCAGGAAAATGAAAATAAATGGTTCCAATTGAAAGGCAATGTATTCAAACCAAATGGAGCAGTAATAATTCAAATATATAATGTAAAGTTTAGCCATGTGATTCTTTTTCTTACACAAAATGAATTAAAGGTGTTCACAAAAAAATGGCCGCCAATGGATTTTAGGTAAATCTTCATACTTTGTTCTCTGACTGAATGATTGGCTTGTGTAATGAGATTTTTGACACTATCAAAGTAATACATTTAGCGTTAACATACAATTATCAGTGAAAATTTTTAAATATAAAATTCTCAAAAAACGTGCTACTGCCCCTTTAAAGAACAACGTTTAATAAGCCGCATTGATATAGATATCCATCGGTATTTAAATTTCTATTATGATGATATCTATGTAAGGCTAATTTAAGTCATGAATAAATCAGTAAAAATGTTATTTCATAACTGTTCATTCTCCCCTCGCGATACTTCAGACCTGTTTCCATACGATATTACAGAATCTGAAACATTGTTACAAAATCATTTAGTTTATGACCTTCAAATCTAATTCACTGTTAATGGTTTTTACTCTATCCTATCAATGTTATTACTCACTTTGACCCGCCAATAAATTCAATTGTGTACACAGTACTACACAACTCATTTAAAAACGAGCAGGTCATTTGGGTTTATGGTGTCGTACGTTATCTATCACATTTATCTATTTATCTAACTAAAAGTTCGATTAGAAGAATTGCAGCTGGAATAAACCAAACAATATATAAATACTACATTATAAATAACACAAAAATCAAATGTATCTTGAATTTGTTTAAATGAGCACTTCCTGACGTAAACTGAGATATACTGAGATATACTGAGATATACTGAGCTATGGAAATTCAGAGTATACTGACCAGTATACGTCAGTAAATTAGGGTGGTTTCCTAATTAGTATACCTCAGTATATTAGGGTGGTTTACTGACGTATACTGGTCCAGTATACGAGCATTTTTCTTCACGTGCAACCAGACCAAATTTGTGTCGTTCTAAAACCTGCTTCCTATCGCTCACTATGCTTTCTTCGTCTGTTCTCTCGTTCTGTCAAACTTCTTTCTCTCCGATTTTTTCAAGTTTGGATGACAAACATCCACATGTTTAAATAGCTGAAAAAAATTGCTGATAGTACGTTTATCTGCCTACAATGTCATGAAGAATTTACAAAAGGATGATTATGCATACATGTAAAGTGTACAACAATAGCTTCAGTATTATGACAATATATCAAAGATGCAATCTGACTTAGCAAACAACGCCAATAACTTTTGATAGTAATAACATTGTTTAAAAGAAAATCTGCCTGTTAAATTGATAAACCTGTGGACTGAATTTGACAATTCAATATTTTTATCTGAGGAAGTGTTATTATTTCCGAACTAAATGCGAGGCTTTCTTTCCGAAGGTTTTGAAAACCCAAGCATAACCGAGTTCGAGTGTTTTAACTAACTTAATTAGATACCGTTATTAAACATCTATTGACAACCCGGATTCATATGTCCATATTGTAATATTTGTAATCATATTTTAGACTGATCATAAAAATAATTGAAAAAAATCAACAAATATCAAGGATTTGTTGGTTTGTTTTAACATTTATTATTGGATTACATTACTTTATACTGTCGCTTTAATTTTGAATAAAAACGATTAATATGAGTTTCCTTCATATTATCACAAAATAGGGAGATGTTACACGGTGAATTTCAATTATGAATGTTTGTATGCATTTAAAATTGGAATTACAGTGCAATTGGATCATAATGCTTGAGGACCGACCTTTTATTTCCATAACCCGAGGCAAACGGGTTATTATTTGACTTACACTCCCGCGGAAGACTCCTGCAATGGTTTCAACTTAATTTGTTTATAAACAAATAATTTAAAAACGTCTTACTGATACATTCGCGGGTTTATCATTTATTGATAAGAAAAAATATTTAAAATACCCCCATATTAGGATTTTAGAAATAAACGCTTGATTGCTTACAATAAAAAATATTTTATTACGGTGTTTCAACTAAATTGGTTTACATACAAATAATAAAAAAACGTTTTAGTGATCCATTTTGCGCGTTTGATATACCTAGATAAGAATACTATTTTGTCTACTTACAATACCCCCTGCAAAGGGGTTTAGAACCCAAAACTTGATTCATTACATTAAAAACTTTTTTATTGCAATATTAATATATAAATGTATAGGGGACAATGACAAATCAAACATGACACACACAAATTTACATCAACTGTCATTGATCCACGTTAGCTCAACAGGTAAGAGCTCTACTTGACAACATAAAGGTCCCTGGTTCGAATCCCACTTTCGTTGTTTATAAATGTTTACTTTCTTGTTTGATTAAAACTCCAAATTTTACAAGTCCAGTTGTTTGCAATTGTTTACAATCTTATAACCGACCAAGGTGGTTATGAGATGACCAACCTACGCGGATGGAGCTCACTGATATAACATTCAACTAAAATAAAGGCAATAATTTCCCAAGGGGTAAACAACTATAAGAAGGTAGTTATGAGATAAAACCAATTGAAAAAAGAAGGGATATAACCGCCCAAGGGGTGTAAGTGAATTTACACCCCTTGGGCGGTTATATCCCTTCTTTTTTGAATTGGTTTTAACTCATAACTACCTTTTTATAGGTGTTTACCACTTACACCCCTTGGGAAGTTATTGCCTTTATTTTAGTTGAATGTTATATGCCGTGAGCTCCATCCGCGTAGGTTGGTTATCTCATAACCACCTTGGTCGGTTATAAGATTGTAAACAATTGCAAACAATTGAACTTGTAAAATTTGTATTTTTAATCAAACAAGAAAGTAAAGATTTATGAACAACGAAAGTGGGATTCGAACCAGGGACCTCTATGTTGTCAAGCAGCGCTCGTACCTGTTGAGCTACCGTGGATCCATGCCAGTTGATGTAAATTTGTGTGTGTCATGTTTGGTTTTTTATTTCCCCCTATAAATATATATTAATATTGCAATACAATAGTTTTTAATGTAAGGAATCAAATTTTTAGTCCCAAAACCTTTAGCATGGGGTATTGTAAGTAGTATAACATAGTATTCTTATCAAGACATATTAAAACCCGCAAAATGGATCACTAAAACGTTTTTCAATTATTTGTATGTAAACCAATTTAGTTGAAACACCGTAATAAAATAGTTTTTATTGTAAGCAATCAAGCGTTTATATCTAAAACCCTAATACGGGGGTAATTTAAGTATTTTTTCTTATCAAGAAATGATAAACCCGCGAATGAATTCAGTAAAACGTTTTTAAATTAATTTTTTATAAACAAATTAAGTTGAAACTATTGCAGCAGTCCTCCGCGGGAGTGTAAGTCAAATAATGACCCGTTTGCCTCGGGTTATGGAAATAACCTCTGCTCGGGCTACGCCCTCGCGAGGTTATTTTCCATAACCCCTCGGTACCGGGTCATTATTTACTACATAATGCCCTGAATTCCCAATGTAAACCTCCTTGGAGGTTATTACGAGAAAACAAGAGACCTCCAAAACAATAGATAGATTTCTAGGTGAGGGTTAAAACACGAGAACGAGGTTATGCTTGGGTTTTCAAAACCTGAGGAAAGAAAGCTGAGCGGAGCGTAAGGCCGAAAGCTGTACCGAGTTCGAGTGTTTTAACTAACTTAGATACCGTTATTAAACATTTATTGACAACCAGCAATCATTTATCCATATTGTATTATTTGTAATCATATTTTAGACTAATCATAAAACAAATTGAGAAAAATCAACAAATATCAAGGGTTTATGTTTGTCGCTTTTTTTTAACATTTATTATTGGATTACATTACTTAATACTGTTGCTTTAATTCTGAATAAAAAAAACATAAATATATTAAGCAGTGTGATCAAACGTCTATTTCATATTGACATTGCACAAATGCACGCGCAAAGCATTCTTCGAGGTGTAAGGTTTTACAAAATTGACAATCGACAAGTCACGTGGTTGATACCGTATTTTGATCCTTTATATTTATCACAAGTTAAAAGGTGTAACACTGTTAATATCAATTATGAATGTTTGTAGGCATGTAAAATTGGAATAAAGTGCATATGGATATCATAATGCTTTTGCACCGACCTTTTTACCGAAATCTGAACTTCAATAAATAGATTGTTTAACATAGCCTTCACTTCTATCTGGCCCGTAAGAGTAGTGGTTAGAGTGCTTGCTTACGGTTCAGAGGGTTGAGGGTTTCAATCCCGCACTTTGGAAGCATTGAAACTTTGTAGATTTTTTCAAGATAGTATGGACTTTTGGGTAAGGTTATACATTGGAATATAAAACCCTTTGACTTTGAAATATAAAAACCTTCCAACCCCCGAGTAGGTCTTACATATGAATATAAAAACCTTCCAACCCCCGAGGAGGTCTTACATGTGAATATAATGCCCTGACTTCCCAATGTAAACCCTCCTTGGAGGTTATTACGAGAAATCAAGAGCCCCCCAAAACAATATACGAAATCCCCGATAGGTTTCTAAGTGCTATCACAGTGCTTATATATGTATATATATTCTCTATAATTTTCATATTTTCCTATCCATAAGTTTATCAATATTTTCAAGTATATGTCAAACCACAACAGAAACTTTGTTTCATTGTTGTAGGATTTTGCCTAGATCCATTGTCTAAGGATGTTGCCTTAGGCAATCACCTATCTATAACAGTGTTATTGTATATGCTTCGATAATTATCCAATGCTTAATTGTAAATCACTTAGGGCTATTGAAATATGCAATTGTATCATTGAGACGCAAGGAAGTGAATGTCAATCACAACCTATGCTGACATGTTATTTGCTCAAGGCGTTAAAATCAAATGTCAAATATACCCTATAAATAGGGCTGTTCAGATAGTCTTATCAGTCTTATCAGTGGATATTACAGTAGATGTTGAGTGGATATTGTAGTGCATTTAGAGTGGAAGTAGGAGTGGAGTCAGCAAGTGGGGTATGGGCCATGAGGTGTTCACTATGAATCCAGGACAATTCCCCCCCGGAGAAAATCTCCCCTAAAATATCCACCCCAGACAAAACCCACCTTAACATAAGTGAAAAACAGACAAAACCCCTCCTTGCTTGAAATGTGGCTCATTTGTTGAACAAACAAAATCTTCGGCTAAAATTTAATGACTTAATGTCTTGATGAAAGTTGTCATTGAAGTTTTACATGCATTGAGTGGCTTTTGTCAGCTCTATTCAGACATGGTAGCACTTGATTGCACAACAAACTGAGTGTTATGAAAACACAAACCAATTAGGATTAACGTATTTGAGCTGTAAGTTTGTTTGCAATGTCATAGTAAACAGTAACAACAAAAATGACATATATTACTTGGACTAAATCTTGGATGAAATATAGAATTGTTGAAAACAGGCTTCGATCCTACATATAATATATAACCACATCGTTTGCTAGAAATGCGTTCAGAGACACAATGGAAGTGATAAAGAACAACAAGGGTGGTTTAAAGGTGTTGTACGAGGGTTATTCCTACACCAAGAAGAAGGAAACTAAGACAACTATAAGATGGGTGTGTTATCAGAGAAAAACAAGATCATGCAGAGGCACATTGACGACGGACGTAGAAGTTGTACATGTACTGGGGACAACGGACCATTGCCACACCCCAGACCCTAGCGGTATTACAGCCATGAAGATGAGATCAGAGATGAAAATGAAGGCCAGCACATCCCGTGAGACTCCAGCCATGATTTTACTGGACACCGTCAGTTCACAACCAGTGGCAGTAAGAGCAGCTCTAGGAGAAAAGGACTCGATCTACGGCGACACAGGGCTAAGCTATTCCCAGCTAATCCCGCAACACTAGCAGAGTTGAACATTGATGGTAGGTGTCCTGTTTTAGTATATGCTGTTGATTATTTAATGGGTAATAAGTCTGCATGACAAAATGTACTTATAATAATAAAAAAGAATTAAATTTTATTTAGTATGGTGCTCCAAAATAACAATAAATCCACAAGAACTGTTTCAGTTTCATGGCCAATTACTTGTTATGCATTGCTAAGTATTAAACTATGTTTTCAACCATATCTACCATTTACTCTTGTTACTCCTCTGTTAAATGTTGTCTACATGTTCCTAACTCTAATGTAAACAAAATTCTCTTTCTGATAGTCAAGTGTTATTTTTCTTATTAATTTAAAGGACAATGGGATTAGCGGAAGCTCTTAATGAATCACCAGATTAATGATTGGGAGAGGGAGTATTTGGCTTATCTGTTAATGAGTTTACATAGCGATGATTAGATTGTATAAGGCTTGCTATCGTCCTAAAGCTAGGGATTATGATGAATTATGTACCAAGTATTTTACCCTGATACTAATTTTGTGAAACTGTATTAAATATCCAAATGACGCTTATTTTTCAGAGAAGTTAATATATTTAAAATATCCATAGTTGTCAGAATATCAGTATGTTAAGCGTTTCTATGCCAGTACAATGAAATGTTTTGATATGCAGGTGACTGGGCATTCACTTCTGGTGAGGAGAAGAGCAAGTTCCTGATACACGACAATAAGCAACAGCCTAATCGTGTCCTCGTCTTCGCATCGGACACCACACTTCGGCACTTGGCATCAGCAGACACCTGTTACATGGATGGAACTTTTGATGCTGCCCCGCGCCTGTTCACACAACTGTATGTCATCCGTGCTCCTCTTGGAGATATTGCAGTGAGTTGTGCTTATGCTTTGTTAGGCGACAAGACTCAAACAACCTATCAGGAAGTACTACAAGCAATTGTAGACATGTGACGAACTTGGCTTCCAACCTGATCCATCTACTGTGATAACTGACTTTGAGATGGCAGCCATCAATGCTGTATTTGTCATATTAGGATCTCACGTGAACACTCATGGAATTATTTTCATTTAACATGTTCCTAACTCTAATGTAAACAAAATTCTCTTTCTGATAGTCAAGTGTTATTTTTCTTATTAATTTAAAGGACAATGGGATTAGCGGAAGCTCTTAATGAATCACCAGATTAATGATTGGGAGAGGAAGTATTTGGCTTATCTGTTAATGAGTTTACATAGCGATGATTAGATTGTATAAGGCTTGCTATCGTCCTAAAGCTAGGGATTATGATGAATTATGTACCAAGTATTTTACCCTGATACTAATTTTGTGAAACTGTATTAAATATCCAAATGACGCTTATTTTTCAGAGAAGTTAATATATTTAAAATATCCATAGTTGTCAGATTATCAGTATGTTAAGCGTTTCTATGCCAGTACAATGAAATGTTTTGATATGCAGGTGACTGGGCATTCACTTCTGGTGAAAAAAGAGCAAGTTCCTGATACACGACAATAAGCAACAGTCTAATCGTGTCCTCGTCTTCGCATCGGACACCACACTCCGGCACTTGGCATCAGCAGACACCTGTTACATGGATGGAACTTTTGATGCTGCCCCGCGCCTGTTCACACAACTGTATGTCATCCGTGCTCCTCTTGGAGATATTGCAGTGAGTTGTGCTTATGCTTTGTTAGGCGACAAGACTCAAACAACCTATCAGGAAGTACTACAAGCAATTGTAGACATGTGACGAACTTGGCTTCCAACCTGATCCATCTACTGTGATAACTGACTTTGAGATGGCAGCCATCAATGCTGTATTTGTCATATTAGGATCTCACGTGAACACTCATGGAATTATTTTCATTTAACCCAGAGTACTTGGCGAAAAGTACAAGCCCTCCTTCTTGTGTCGCACTACCGTAGCAATGAAGATGCCAGAATCTTCTGTGCCATGATGGATGGACTTGCTTTCTTGCCCATCACTGATGTTGAAGATGGACTTGCATACCTGAAAGACACTGTGCCCGAAGAGCTGGAACCATTAGTTCACTACTTTGACAAGACCTATGTCACTGGCTCGTTCAGACAGATCCAGCGTCCTGGCCAGTCTAATTTGCGCTTCAGACGTATCAAACCCATGTATCCCCCACAAGTTTGGAATGTTCACCAAATCACCATCTCGGACTAACAACGTTTGCGAGGGCTGGAACCATGGCTTCTACCATAGGACACTGTCACCCAACAGTTTGGAGACTGATCGATTGCCTGAGGAAAGACAACGGAGATGCCTGCACATCATTGTACAGAGCTGAGAGGGGTCAACTTCCAAAGAAACGAACACGACCTGCAACAAAACAACTCCAAGAACGGCTGAAGACTTTATGTCAAAGCTATGCAAGTGATGAGAAGTCACTGTCAGAGTTCCTGCACAGTATTGGACACTGTATGCGTTAATCATCATGTGACTCTCCAGGAACTTAACGTTCCCCTCAAACTGATCAATCATGTAGATAAACATGACTCTCAGGCCTGAACAAACAAGTAACTGAAAACTTGTTAGATCTGTTAAACTTGTTGATTAGTAAAGAAATAAACATTTATAAACATGTATCATCTGGGTTTTATCATTATTTTCTTTTGAGGGGGGTTTTGTCCATAGGGGCTTTTGTCCGGGGGGAAATTAACCTACATGACATTTTTTAGGGAGGTTTTGTCCGCGGGGATTTTATCCGGGGGGAAATTGTCTGGTTACCGAATAACGTTTATTCCACGTTTAAGTCAAAGTAGCTGTATATATTAGTATCATTATTTAGTTTGGCAGTTTTGAATCTCGACAAAGATGGAATTCCCTCTGTCACACAAATAGTCTAGCTAAATATAGTCTCCAATTCCATTTATGAATCACACAGTTGATGAATGATGAAAGAGTCAGTAGTCTTGAATGTAGATAGATTGATCCAACAAGTAAAGGTGTCCGAAATCAGTGGCACGGCAGATGATCGCAAAGCAATGTCAAATCGTAAGAAGCAAGATCATCTAGAGTTCTAAAGCCTGCCCTTATATAGGTAAGATACCTTCTAGAATGTTCCTCGAAGTTCCATGACAAACTCCGATCAGAAGAGTCCACATCAGATATTCAAGAAATAGATGGAACATTCTAGATTAGGAGATTCTAGAAATAACTAGTTTACACAATCAAATAAGTTAAAGTGTGACCCACTAAACAATACAACAATCTTATACAATGTTAAATAAATGAACAATCACACACTTATAACACAAGATCACTGAGGAGTCGGAGTTAAGTTGTTGACCATTGGATATCACATGGACATTTTATGAAGATATCTTCTTTATTATTTTACACAGTGGTTGGCAGTTAGTTTCTTCAATTTACCATTGGTGAGACTTATTTAGCTATGTCATCTATGTGTTCACTCCACGAGCAATTATGTTGCAAAATAACTCCCAAGTGTATGTGATTATTAACTGGAGTAATGACGTTACCATGGTAGTAGGATCTGATTTGCGAGTAAAGTTTATTTATTCTGTCTTACTTGGATTAAACGATACATAACCCAGTTCAAAATTTGCAGGGGTCATGGATCGCACTTAGTTCGAATAAGAGCTCGCATCTGATAGTACTATTTATTACTTAAAGCCAATTTCATCCCACGTCCATTTTCTCCCCACAGAGGCAGATCAAGTCAAGTTGATTTAGCCTCTGTTATATTACGCCGATTTTGTTGGATAGAATGGGAGATGTCTGATTGGAGGCAATCAAAATTAGTTGTGTAATCAGCGACGCTGTTTTAAAATCATCATTTTGGCTACTGAAACAAGGCAAAATCATTGTGATATGAACCACCCTTTCCACGCGAAAAGCCTTGTCATTTGGTACGGAAATTCAAAAGTATTGTGATGAAAGTTTTTTCCGCCAGGGGTAACTGCCGGAACCCATGGATGTCGGCGTAATAGAACAGAGGCTAAATCAACTTGACTTGCTCTGCCTCTGTGGGGAGAGAATGTCACACGTTAAGTTTACATGATCAAGAAGCACGACTTTCATAAAGCGGTTATCATCCCGAAGATACGACAACTGGCAAAATTGGCAAGAAAAAACATCAATCGCATCGACCTACGACAAAAAAGACCGTGACAAAAGAGGAAGATAAGATTTGCGAGCATATAAATCTTCCAAAGACTTCAGTGCAATGTATGTACGCGGCATTTCAAAAGTGTGTATCAATAGTTGTAGTGTTCGGTTTTATTGTATGTTGGGTCCTACGTTCGGTGGAATGGGGCACCGACGAATACATCCACCAAAACTACTCTCATCGAGTAATAAAAGTACTTGATCAATTTGTCATGCTTACACCCTAGCTTAACAGGATAACTACAAAACCTCAGAGGGTCATTAAACCTATCCCATAAATCTCTTTCCACTTGTGAGATATCTTTATCTCATATAAATGGTTTCTTAGCTTGACAAGAGGGACATTCATAAATATTTTTTTCTAAGTGTAGAACTATGTCCAACGCTAGACAACTTTAAATGTCACCTCAAGACCTATCTCTTCAAAAACTCTTATATTAATTGACTTTACTGTTAGCGCTATGAGCATACCTAGTGTGGAGTTTGGCGATATATAAATGGACACATTAATAACCAGGTCTTGTGTCTCAGTACAGTAATTCAAGTATTTAAAAAACTTTATATATCCTACAATCCAAGTTACAAGGCATTGCATTTTGTTAATTGGAATGTATCTAAATAACATTATACACAAGTTCCCTGTTTCGTTTGGCGTCAGCTTCGGCCTTCTACAACTGTGCTAGTTTTGTTTCGTATCAAGTTTCCTATTTAACCTTTATATCAAATTGTTAGCACTGTTGATGACTTGTATAGCTCACGCAATTAATTTTTATAAACTTAACTAATTTTTTGTACCTCACTGAGGGTAACCGTGGATTGCGTGACGTTCCTTCATATTATAATTCAGTTGCAATGCATAAATTTAGATTTCATTTTGAAATTGGCCTTAAAAGGAGTAAAGCATCACAAATAGAGGATATTATATGAGTGTCCATGACATTCTATGTTTACGACACGAGTGGCTAAATATTAGTATATCCCGAGCGAGAGCGAGGGATATACTGATATTTAGGCACGAGTGTCGTAAACATAGTATGTCATGGACACGAATATAATATTCTGTTTATTACCGTAGTCCCTAAATTAAAGAAAATACTCAAAACCTACTTCTCACCATAGGCGGACTAGCCGCCGCCGGCCCGTGTAGATTGTGACGTCATAGGTGAACCGTGACGTCAAAGTATTGATCATAACGTGACATCACAATGAAAAAGTGATATTTTGCCCTAGGGCAACATATGAAAAATATGAACCTCGGTATGACTGCCCTCGTAGGTAATAATATCTATTACTACACGTCACTGCCACTCTCCAAATAGGGTATGATACAGAATTTGAAGATAATCGTATAAATAATCGAACAAAATTTGTTTGTGAAGATTCAGACACACAAACTCGCTAAGAATGGCTTGTGCCATGTCCTTATCTACGAAAATAACTTAGAACGTTTTCGACATGAAAACACTTTTATATGTGAGAACACTAACTCATTGGAATTTAACAAAACAATCATCCTGCACGGAATACTAACCAAATAAATTAACTGTTCAACTTACCATTGAATGTGGGTCGTTGGAAAGACTGTTGTTCTGAAAAAGACACAGATATTTGAGAGACCAGAAGGCACATGAATTACCAAAAAAACAATATAACTTAGCAAATGGCAAACTTTCTTTTCGACAAAATTTTCAAAGAGAGGGGATGAATGTTAACTTCAAAACAAAAGAAAGTACACACCGCAGATTGTTCAAATTTACTCAATTTCTTAAGAGACGGTAGTGTATTTCATTATGGCACGTTAACATTATTTTGTGTTATATCAATATTATTTCGTAACACTGTATTAAGACGAATGCTCATTTTTTTTTATCAAAACCACAATTTTAAATAAATCTTAGATATATAAGCTCTTGTTTTTTTTGTAAGAGTTCTAAACTCAACAGAATTGTGAACTTTATTTCCCAATCAGTTTACTATTATCTTAACGTATTTAAAACAAACCAGTCATGTCTGGAGGAATTCAACATCAGAGATCAATAATGTATGCTCGCATAAAAGACACCAGAGGAATATGCAGTATAAGGCATTTTCCGATTTTTAGATATTTTACCTAATCTTCGATTTTAGGTTAAATGACAATGATACACAAATAGATCTATACGATTGTATCCAATTATCATATACTTGGTTATAAATACAGAGATTTTGAATGCACGATACACCCTTCGTCAAGCACCCTGTATCAGCCCGCAGGGCAGATAACCTGTATCAGCCCGTCGTCAAGGGCAAAAACCTGTATCAGCCCGTCGTCAAGGGACTTGAACCAGGAACCTTAGGCAACGAATGCAAAAAATAGATCGAAGTCGCGAGGACTTTAGAGTTGTCTCCCTTTGTACAGCTGACGTTTTAACGTGGCCGACATCGCGAAGAAAACGCTGCAGTCAGATTTGTCAGCTTGATACAAATTAATTTTCCATTTTGGAAATTCAACCCGAGAGAAAAATGAACTCAAAAGACGCAAGAGGCGTAGGCTCAGCAGCTTTGACTATCGGTATGTGTCAGTTCACGTTAATGTTAATATTATGAATTAAAGTTTTAAAATGTTACATTTATTTTTGTTGTTTCTTTTGTAAATATATATGATAAACATAGCATGACATGGGTAATTTCATATCACATTCGGTATCAGCCCTCGACCAATATCAGCCCTCGAGCTAAAGCTCTCGGGCTGATATTGGGGTCTCGGGCTGATACCGAATGTGATATGAAATTACCCATATAATTCTATCTATTTATTAAGCTACACTTCGTATATAAATACTTACAATTGACTTCTCCCCTGCCATAGAGCTAGGAAATAAATGTCACCATGGGTTTCTAGAGCGTCGATTCCTGCTATTTATTCCATGTATTTTGAATCCATCAACATCTGGAATTATATACAGGTATCAAGGTAACAGGCTAACAGACATTTCTTTATACATGATGACCACAGGTTTATTGCTATTTTTTATCTTGCGATAACTTGTTTCGTGATGGTTTATTATTATGTTGTGTCAACTCGAGCTCTTTTGTCTTGTCAGGACAAACTTATTTTAAATTACAGTAGTGCCTCTTTAGACCATCGTTATGTCAAGAGTCAGTCTACCGCTAAAATACAGAAACATATGCACACGTATGCTAATATATAATTTCCGGAACATTTTGTGACGTACAGACAGAAGTACGAACATACACACAGACTGTAATAAATGGGAAGGAAAAGTCCAAGGAAAACACATCGCGGATCTGAGAAATATTTCCAGGCTGCGTGCTGTTGAATTTATACAATAAGTTCAAAACTTGTTGATATAGATAGAAGCGGGTTTACTTCAAATGTATCATTCCCCATAAAGAGACTATATGATAACCTTAAACCAAGAATAGTAATGTAGCCTAGAAAACAAATAGATTGCGATTAAAGTTCTGCTATATTGCCCAAATCTACAAAATGATTATCTATCACTCTGTACCCTTAATTCCTTTCCATACAATGTACTAGTAACATGATATATTCATAAGTATTTATTACTATATTCAATTTCATGTATGTACGAATCTCGCTTACAGACAATAAACTCTACAGAAGACATGACTAAATGATAAATAATGATAAAGCACATCATGGAAATTACTCTGTAATCGATCTGTACTTACAAAGTCCTCCAAATATGTGAGCGTTAGGCCTTGATTGTACCCGACTGCAATTGTCATTTGATATATATGAGGACCGCGTCTAAATATACATGCAGACATCCAATCAGGCGTTGTGAATATCATTCGCTCCTTTTAAGGAAAATACACTAGCATGTTAGGAGGGGCATGTTCAAACCTTATAAAGATATCACACCTGCATGGTAACTTGATGTGACTTCAACTTCAACTTCTTTATTTCTCCAACAACCACCCAGCGGTGGTACAAGAGTACAAAGTTATCAAATTACATATATACAATCACAAGATGGGGCAAATTAACTTTTAAAATGTGTAAATATATACTTAATAAACATTGATAGTTTTTTAATTTCTGATGTTTTCTTTGAGCACATTAAATGCTTGAAGGAAGTAAGATTCCGCCAATTAAGATATTGAGGAGGAATATATTTCTGTCTAGCTTCATTAAAGTAAGTACATCTCAGTAAATAGTGAAGTTCATCCCCTAATGCTGGGGAGTCGCACAACTTACATATTCTATTTTCTCTTGTAATTCCCTCCCACCGGCCAGTCTCAATCGGTAGAGTGTGGTTAGTTGTTCTAAATTTCAGTATTGGGATAAAAACATTTGTCGGAAGAAAGAAATAGCGTTCAAATGTAATGGAATCTTTTATAATTTTATAATAAAGTGCTTTTGGACTATCATTTATTAATGAACACCAACTCTGAAAAAATGGTCTTTTAAGACAGATTCTACCTTTGAGGCTAGCCATTCGGTGTTAAATGATTCCGGGTTCTTGAAAACATTACTTAAACCAAGATGATTCAACGTGTGTTCTACAGCATTTAACCACTTGTCATTAAAATCGTAGAGTTGCTTTTTCACAGAAACAAAGTTGTACAAGGTGTGGGAAAGTTTAAGATTTATGGTTTTAGGTACAGCTAGGGAATGCCAAAATTTAATCAGTCGCTTTATAATTTTAATTCTCAGAGGATATCTTCCCAGTTCTCCATACACCATGTAGTTTGGAGTGGATACTTTAAGGTAACAGATCAACTTTAAAAACTTCAAATGAACTTTTTCAATAAGTTCTAGTGATTCGTGACCCCAGATTTCACAACCGTAACAAAGAATAGGAACAATCATAGTATCAAATGCTCGGACTAAGCAGTCAATAGGAAGATTGATATTTCTAGCCCTTTTCAAGAGAGAAAACATAGCCTTACTTCCCGAGTCAACTAAAGTTTTGATGGCGTGAACAAGTCTTCCCGATCTGTGTAATTTTAAACCAAGATACATATAATGATCAACAATTTCGAGAGTTTGATTCCCAAAGTAAAATTTGTGTTTACATTTAGAAGGTTTTCCACCGCCAAATATAACAATTTTGGTTTTGGATATGTTAACCTCTAGTTTCCATTGCATACAATATAACCGAAAAGATTCTAAAGATTTCTGGAGCCCCTTTGGACTGTCACTAATGAGTGCTGCATCGTCTGCATAAAGGAGAATAATAAAGTGTAGGATCATATTTACATCAAGACATTCGACATGAACACCCTCACAATCATCATTCAGCAAATGTGACTCAAGATCATTTAAAAACAGTGAAAATAACAGTGGGGAAAGGTTTTCACCTTGCCGAACACCACACTCACTCGAGAAATAATCAGAGTGAAAATTATTTACATACACGCATGATTTGATATTCTTGTACATGTTTTGTATTAAGTTGAAGAAACGGCCATGTACACCTTGCTTCAAAAGTTTATGCCACAAACCAATTCTCCAGACATTATCAAAGGCTTTAGAAAAATCAATAAAAGCACAGTAAAGTTTTTTGCTACACTTTTTGAGTAAATTCGTCAAAATATTAAGTACAAAGATATTGTCGATTGTAGAAAAGCCTTTGCGAAAACCAGCCTGAACATTACTGAGGATACTGTTATTGTCTATAAATTTAGTCAACCTTGTGTTAAGTATGGAAGTGAATAGTTTTCCTAAACAGCTCAATATGGTAATGGGCCTATACGATGCAGGATCATCAATATTTCCTTTATTCTTGTATATAGGTTTGATTATTCCCGTTAACCAAGCTTCTGGTATATGTCCAGTTTTGAGCACTAGATTGAACAGGGCCTTACATAAGGGACGGTGTTACGACGTAAGATGTAATAAACGCGGTAAGATGTAATAACTGCGGTAAATTGTAATAAAAACGCGGTAAGATGTAATACTGGGGTAAATTGTAATAAAAATGCGGTAAAATGTAATAAACACAGGTGCGGTAAATTGTAATAGGGGGTGCGGTAAAATGTTAGCACTCAGTGTGCGGTAAATTGTAATGCGATGCGCGGTAAATTGTAATAACATTGGTTCATGTAAACCATACAAAATGATTATGAGTATGATTCGCCAAACATGTTAGAATCATTATGCTAAGGTCTGTATACAATAATAATGATAATGATAGGCCCCTTATGATGCGCATTTATCATCTGCTTAGCAGTTGCACAAAGCGTTACATATTAATACCCTGACTGTGATTGTACTATGCCGAAGGCGCAAGGAATCAACCTACACCCGTTATTTCAGGCTTCACTGAGTGCATTGTGGATAAAGTGCCTTGCCAATTGACACAAAATAAATAAAAGCACTCTTTTACGTCATACGTGTATGCTTTAGAAATACAAAAAGCCACCGATTAGTTAGCAACAAGGATATATTTTAGATCACACAGGACAATGCGCTCCCCGGCTTTTTTTGACCCATTGAGGGTAGTGTTCGATATGTAAATCATAGGAACTTAAGGCAAATAGTTACGAATTTCTTTAGTGATTGATAACATGATACCAATGTGCATCATAGGTGCATTAGATTCAAACTTCCCTTTTGTGTTTTATGGTATATCTAGTCACATCCATTCCTTATAGCAAAATCATGTTTTTTAGAATATTTGATATCATACGTCCCCAACCCCCGCAAACGATACAAACATGTGTCACAGTGCTTCATGTCGTTTACTCTCATTGGTTGGTCATAACAAATTATACGTCATTTGTCGATCATTAAGAAGAAATAATGCATGGCCATTTTGCCCCTAGGGCGCGCTTTGCTGTCCTCTGACTATAGATGATTGGCTTGTGTTATGAATTTATTGACATTGTCAAAATAATACATTTAGCATTAACTTACACTTATCAGTGTATTTTTAAAATATAAAATTATAAAAAAACGTGCTACTGTCCCTTTAAAACCTATTTACGTCTTTTACTTAAACAAACATGAGGTCCAGAAAGCTGAAACCTTGTAGACACAATCTTTATGCAATGGGGACTAATTCATCTCTTTTAAAGATCCTGTGGCCTGTAATAGGCATCGGTGAACCTTTGGAACTTAAGCCCTAAATTATTTTTAATTATTTTAAGTCTAACTCAATTGAGGGTCACTCCATTTACCATTTTTACATTTCCTTGAATGTTTGAACAAATTCTATTTTTGAATTGATACACACTTAACTTTAGCATTTCTGATGTTGTGGCCCCTACTAAAGCCTTTTTGTCATTTTCTTCTCTAACACCACAAGGTATAGAATGATACAATATTGTCTATAGACTCATTAGATAATTAGAAATTAGAAACCCTAAAGCAAAGTTAAATGTAAAGCCTGATAAGCTGCAGAGTCATTGGTACTAGTTCAATATTTATTGGCAGTAAAGAGCTAAAGTTAAGGCGTATTTTTTCTAGATATGTTAGTAGGCATGTAACCAACACACATTTTTAACCATATTTAGTAGCGTTTTATAAAGATCAAAGGCACTGTTACCATTTATTCCGTTGTAATTTTTGAATGACGTCATGAAGTAATGGTTCATGAAGTTAATATAAAACTATACTATGACATCACTTGAAAGGGTTCCGGTCTTCGATTTCGAGCTATAACTATTGTAGTGCAGGTAAATAATATAATGCAAAGCTCGTGATGGTTTGAGCAACTGTATTTATCAAATAACTAATTGCATGAACGTTATGAAAATGATGATAGTTGTATTTTCATTGCGTAGCCTTATTGTAAAGAAAACATTGGGTTGGACAACAATAACTAAATCAGAATTACAAAAAGACTAAAAAGAATCAGCAATCTTTGGGGAAAATAACCTATAGCATACTGTTTAAAACAATTAAAAATCAAAACGTCTGTGATTTATATGTAAACATTTTTCTTGTTTAATGATATCTTCTTTTATATGTTTCAAAACAGTGTATCGTATTTCTTATAAAGAACATGAAAAAACATGAGGCATAGAGTTGATTTGGTTTATAGCATAGGTACAAGTACAAATGATTAAATTGAACAAATTCGTTAGAAGACTCGACCAAAGAACCGATTAGAATCACACAACTATCTTTGGTTGTCACAAGAAGGCGTTCCTGGTAGCAAACACCTTACTACCTTATTGGAACTCGATTTTGTCGAAGTCTCAGTTGATTGATGGATAAGGTTTTTTTCACAGCCAATGGGGTGATTTGTTCCTGACAATAAGGCAGTGGGTTATTGTAGAAAAATTAAAGAAATTGTACTTTATCCGATAGCGTCACAGTAAGGGTATTTTCCACACCATATATAACAAAGAACATGCAACTTGCATTAGGACGATTTCATACTTCCTATAAACATCTTCATCGACCAACGAACATCATTGTAAACCCATAAATGTTACAGAAAAATTAATGTTGATCAAACCTACTATAGTATAGCAAAAATGTATATAGTGTGCATTTTGAAATGTATCACAAACCCTCTTGGTAATCATAATAGATATAACCATTCTTGAAAATTAAAGATTGCTCGATTGTTTTCTCAAAAATGAATGATTACCGCTTATAATTAAAAACAAAAAACAAATATTGATTTTCCAAAATATAATAAAACATTTATGAAACTAGAACACCATTCTTAAGCAAACTAAATAAAACTAAAAGCCATCCAATCTAGATATAAACCATGAAATATGAGTCGTCCAAATCAATTATAAGTTATGCCTTTCAGAGGCGTGGTTTTTAGGGAGATATCAACCTCTCACTTTGTGTTATGCGACGAGCCCATATACCCCGCCTTTGAATGGTATAAGGAATTTATCTTACCGAATGTTTAAACATAACGCATTTAATATGAAGATAAAGGAAAACGTTAACTGCGTAAACACTTTGACTATAGTTTGCTCAAAGTTACATATCGGTTGATCAAAAGAAACTAGCTTAATCATGTGTTCGAGGTAACATACATTGTAAATTTTTGTGTGCCGGGGTATAAATAATTTACCCTCCCGCTCAACAGGGTGATATCAGTATTTAACCAGGGTCACGTGGACCAATCAGAGATGTGATATATCTTAATAACATTACTGATAATAAAATACAATTATTCATGCAAGTGAAATAACATTGAAGTGTACGTAATTCAAATCTAAACATACATTGTATTTCGTTGTGTCATCATCAATCAAAAAACAATTAAACATATCATCACATGTACCAGCATAGACCAAAAATGAACAAATATTGTTGAAAAAAGTTATCAAAGACTGTGGAAAGGTTATTACATTTTACCGCATATTGTATTACAATTTACCGCACCTTTTAGTAACATCTTACCGCACCCCCTTATTACATTTTACCGCACCTATTTGTATTACATTTTACCGCAATTTTGTTACAATTTACCGCAGTATTACATTTTACCGCGTTTTTATTACAATTTACCGCAGTTATTACATCTTACCGCGTTTATTACATCTTACGTCGTAACAGACGGACCCTTTCAATGGAATCGATCAGGTAATCATTTTCTATCAAGTCAATACCAGAAGCCTTATTCCTTTTTAAATTTGTAACAGCAAATGTTATTTCTGGTAGGTTAACATCGTCGTTAAGTACAGAAGTATCGTATGTATCAAAGATATGATTATCATCAGTAATGATATCGTCTTGTATATCCTTATTTATGTCTCTGAAATATTTCAAAAAATCATCTAAATGTGGGCCTGCAGAATCATGACTACTAGTCGCAGGTTTCAGAAGTTTCCAGTATTGCTTGACTGAGAGTTGTTCTTTGCTACGCAAAATGCTACTCGCTTGATGCTTTCTTTTATTGATATACTTATACTTATACTTATAGACAATACACTATATCTCATAAGTGCTTTTACTTCATGGCTACCGGGGATTTCCGAAGGCAAACCTTTTCGATTAGACACCCATATGCTTCTATTGACTTCGAAAGTATGTAAAATGAAGAAGCCTTCCCTTTTTAGACTATTATCACTAATGTTATCTCGGTACTTCTTCCGTGTTCAGGATGACGAACATTATGAGCAGTATGATCGAGAATGAAATGGAGGTAGTTTTGCCTTGACCGTGTTCTAACTAGAGTGTTTTAACCGATCCGGTACTTTCGAAGCAAGTTTGCACTTGAACTTGGTCTAAACCACCTAGTTTAAGTCGAAAAAATGTTGGTGGGGGGTGGTTATCTAACACACATCGGTCACATTTGAAGAATGTTGCTAAATATTTTGATTTTTAACAATATTCAATACCTTGTTTGTTTATATTTTTCAATACATTCTTTACCTGGGTTTTCTTGTGCATATATTTATATTAGCTTATATGTGTGGAGACAAGTGTTATTTTCATTTCAATTCTAAGGAGGTAACAAATTCAGTGACATGAGAGGTATCCCTGGATGGTAACCGTTGATGTCATTATCCCTAAGCCCGTCTCCTATCCTTAATGATTGTTTGTGAATTGTCAGATTGTATCTCTAATATTGGTTATTGTTCTCGCATCTCTGCACCAGATCATGCTCCACAACACAATTCCATTGATGAACATATAATACAACGCATAACAGTCACAATAAAAGCGTAAGCTAAGATTTTGTCTGTAATCATCGTTTTTATGACTGAATATATGGTAAGGAACACCTTTCCCGAATCTAGTGTGCTGTTTCTTGAGTAGATAGACGGATCAAAACTGAAAATAATCATTTTAGGTTCCCAAATATTTATATTCCGACACAGTCTCAACTCAATAGTCATTTATTACGACATTTGAGATGACTTCGAAAGTCATTACCAGTTCCTTCGTTTTTTTTACATTTAAAAGTAAGTGATTGTCCACACACAAAGTTGTAAAAATTTGTAGTTTCGTCTTTGTACGGTTGTTCAGATAGATCATTATTTAATTTTCCAACTATTGCGGCGTCATCCGCAAACTTGATCGTGGAGTAGGTTGAACTATAACTTACACAATCGATAGTGTAGAGGGTGAACAGGACGGGCGAAATCACACAACCTTGCGGCGCTCCGGTATTTATTGACCTTTTGTTCGATACTGCCCCGTTAACTTTGACAGATTGCCTTCTGTCAACAAGAAAATTTCCAATCCATTTGATGAGATTGGATTTCATGCCCAACATTATTCTATCATTTCAACATCATAAAACCTACAGAACTTACTCCATGCTAATGGCAAAAAACAACAATTATTTGTCACAAGGTGACAAGATCCCCCGCCGCAAATTGATGTTAACAACAAGAAGCGGGACGGACGTACGGACGGACGTACGGAGCTGAATACTATGTCCCCCGTGAAGACTCAAGGTTAATGTGTTCATGAGATATGGCGCTAACAACTTTTTAAAAACTGGTCAAAGTCTCGCCGTGACCTTGAAAATGAGGTCAAGGTCACCGAAAACTTTTCAGGTCTGCATATTCCCCAGATGAAGACTGGTATTAAGTTTGAAGATTCTAGGTTGAGCGGTTCATGAGATATGGCGCTAACAACAATTTCAAAACTGGTCAAAGTCTCGCTGTGACCTTGAAAATGAGGTCAAGGTCACTGAAAACTTTTCAGGTCTGCGTATTCCCCAGATGAAGACTGGTACCAAGTTTGAAGATTCTAGGTTGAGCGGTTCATTAGATATCGCGCTAACAAGAAGCGGGACGGACGTACGTACGGACGGACGGACGTACGGAGCTGAATACTATATCCCCCGCTTCGCGCTAAACGCGCGGCGGGGGATAACAAGTTTCCAACAACAATCAAAAAGGCGGTTATCTTCAAAATAATCTGAGACTGTGGACATAGCTTTTTTGGTGACCTATCAACACAAGACTAAAGGAACATTAAACATCAGCGAAGAACCAAGACAGCAAATTAGCCATATCTGACCAAATCAAAGCCCATCCAAATCACGAAAAATAACGGCCAGAAATCACATGCCTTGCCGGAATATAGTCTTCGTAAATGAAGAGAAGCACTAGAAATCAAACGAATTCATTCATCAAGCAATCGTGGTCAACGTTACTACATCAATTGAATATAAACACTTCCTGCTTTGTACATCACTGGCTTCTTAGCATTTATCTCTGTTTGATTACAATAAGTAATAAGGCACTGTTTAATTGCAGGTATTTCTCAGTTTTTAATATAAGTAAACGGAAAAGTGCGGAAACCATTCATTAACAAAATCCGCTTAAGATTTAAAAAATATAAACATATATATGGTTTGAAATATAGATCTCAAAATGAATATACGACTTGTAAATGATAACAATTCTTTTGAAAAAAACATTAATGCTTAGTAAGTGCTTGGTTAAGGTATTAAAAATATATAGGCGGCCAGTAAACATTTTGTCGGTTACATAAAAAGTGACATATCCAGCACTTGTACAAAAATCACCTATGCCTATATAGTGTCGAGTGCAAAGTCTGTGACGTAATAAAAAACATTGATCTTGACGTCACTTTAGCCGGCCTTCTAAAAGATGGCTGGCCGTTTTTTTTATATTTCTAAGAGAATTGAGTGGAAAGGAAACGACAGTAAATAAATCGTTAATCTTTATAATGTCCCCTGCAAAGCTTTGCGGGAGACACAATATTTTCGGTTCCGTCCGTGGTTCAGTGGTTCCCTGGTTCCGTAATTCCGTAATTCCTAACGCTTTCGTTTCCGGACCATATCTCAAAAACCGTTTAATATTTCTTTGAGGAAACTTGGTATGTGGATAGATCTAGTGGTGGACTGGTACCTTTTGCTATTTTGGTTATTCTGAATTTCTTATTTGTTTCTGGTTTCCATGGAAAAATTCTGAATATCTAAAACAACAGTTCAATATTGTTTTACAACATTTGGTATGTGGTTTGGTCTCCATAAAAGCAATTTGAACTTAGTGCATTTAGGGAGTAGGATCGGTTTCCGAGCCATAACTAAAAAACTATTCAATATATTTTTACAGAAATTGGTATGAGATTAGATCATTCTAGTTGATATTGTGCCTTTTGCTATTTTGGATATTCTGAATTTCTGATTTTTGATGGTTTCAATGGTAACAATTTGAACTCACTGCAATTTTGGAGAAGGTCTATTTTCAAGAATATTGTTTCATTTAACTTGGTATGTAGTAGGATCTGGAAGAGGAGTGGTGCCTTTTGCTAATTTGGCACTTCTAAATTTGTGTTGTTTTTTTTGGGAGGGGGGTTTCATGGAAACAATCTTTTCATTTGAAGATTAGTTTACATATACCAGTAATGTTATTACAAATAGATAACCCGAGCATGTACAGGGCAATTCACTAGGCTTACATGACGTTACTATAATCGAGCGTAGCGCAGTATTTGTTTATCGAACAAAGGGCAAGAGATATAACTATTGACACTACGTTGTTTCTTGTTACTAGGGGAGCTTATGGCCCAGTTTAACATAGTTAAATATACCAACGGCACGAGGCCCGTTTTAGCCAATAGTAAGTCGACATTGCTGTGCAAGTCGAGATAGTACGCTAGTTTAATATGACCGTATAAATTTTACACTGTATGAATATTACACTGCGTTATTATACATGGGCGAGTACTAATACATTTTACCGTGATTTTTGTTACAATTTACCGCAGTTTCGACATACATGTATTACCGCGTTTATTGCTTCATACTAAGGCATTTTACGAAATAAACTTGAATTAATGATAAAGTTTATGAAATGTTTACTTTGCAATTCTGTGTTCCCTACATATTCTGAGGGGAACATGTCTTAATAATTGTTTCCAAACGTGTTTATGTGGTTGATTCAGCTTTAATAAAAATTTAGGCCTGATAATTTAAAGAACCAATGGCTACTTCATTGTTATAACTAGTTTTGAGTAAAAATATCATATGTTTCGACTTGAATACAAATCAGCTCACTAAATTTCAATAATGACGTCAATGATGACGTCTAAAATATATTTACATGTACTTACAAATGTTCAAGGATTATCAAACAAACGCTAAGACCAATAAAAGCTGGACTTCAATGCCCAATGCATAGACTTAGCAACTTTGAGCATATCCTCTTAAAACCATTAACAAAATATGTGAAAAGTTATTTAAGAGATACAACAGATTTTCCCAACCAACTTCCTTCAGAAACAAATCAAAATACCAAGTAGTATCATTTGATGTGACTAACCTATATTGAAATATCCATTATGACATACATTGTAGGTATAGAAGCAATTCATAATTGGTTGGATAAACACTCCCATGAGTGACCTGAGAGGATTTAAAAATATGCCATCATAGAAAATGTGAAATTTATCATTCCAAATAATAATTTTCGTTTTAATGAAAACTATAACAAACAAATAAAGGGGGCAGCTTTAATATTGATTGTGCAGCTTAATAAATGTCAATTTATGCAAATGATGTTTTGCTGAATATATAGGACAAACTGAGTGCCTAAGAGACAGAGTCCGTGTTCACAAACAGCTAATAAAATGTCCTGAGACACGTTGTATACCACTTATACTCACAGGAACCCGATATCGTAAATAAAATGTAGGTAAAACGTGGGTAAGAAAGATCCGTTCCTATATGTACTCTATATACATATAGGAACGGATCTTTCTTACCCACGTTTTACCTACATTTTATTTACGATATCGGGTTCCTGTGCTTATACTGGCACTTAGTGCCCACTTAGATACCTGTGCAAAAGACAAGGACATCAAGTTCAATATATTCCAAATTTTACAAAATGGAAACAGATAATAGAATAATGCAACACTTGAGATGATTATTTCATTAAAATGTTAAGACTACAAGCAAATGCTTCATGTTCTTAGTATATCATTCTCTTAGTCATATCATATCTATTAGACCCTCACTCTTGATCTAAAAGTGAGTCCCCCGTTTTTCCTATGTAATCTTCGCCAAAACCACTTTATTTTATAAAATCTATTAAATTTTTGTGATGCACATGTCATGTCTTCCCGTACAAGGAAAAAGTGGTCACTCTTGAAATTTTTTTAAATCATAATTTTTATCACCGATCGCTATTACATTTGTACATGAAAATAGATTATACATTTTGACATATTGATAATAGCGATGACAGTTGCAATTGGATATGAACAAAAATATAAAAAATAGTTTTAAAACAAAGATATTAAAATAATAATCATTAACTCACAGACACATTTCAATCCATTCTCTATTGTCTTGACTAGTCCTTTACAAGTGTCGAATACATTGCCCATTTCCCTCGAAATTCGTTAAACATAGACTTATTCCAATATCTGATTTTCTCTGTTGAATGATAATATGTTAACTTTTTCTTGAAATGGGATAATGTGTGATCACAGTTCAATTCCAGCCATTGAGGAATTTTCTGCCAGAAAGTATGAGTAGCTCTACAAAAAGACGAATTATGGATTTAGGGACTGCTCCACAGAAAGTGCAAAGATTGATTTCAGCTACATTCATCTTAATCAGGACTAACTCATGTAAGAATCTCGATCTCTGATTGGTCCACGTGACCCTGGATTAACAACTGATATCACCCTCTTGAGCAGATTAATAAATTATTTATACCCCCCACAAAACCATGAAAGGAAGCGTGCAGGTTGAGCATCTTGAAATATACAAGGTATGTAACCTTGAACAAATCAGTGTTACTTTTGATCGACCAATATGTGAACAAACTATAGTCAAAGCGCTTACGCAATTTTTATTACTTTTTTAATTTTCATATCATATGTGTTTCGTAAACACATTCGGTTAGAAACATTTGTTAAACCATTTAGAGCTGGGGGATTATATATCTAACTTGGTGTTTTGCGACGAGCCAAAGGAATGGAGCATCTTATAATGTATGCTATATATTCTCCGGAAACTTTTGACACGTACAGACAGACGCACGGACATAACCATAAACTGTTATAAGTTGGCATGAACAATCCTAGGAAAACACATTTCTGATTTGACAAAATATTTCACTGCTACATGCTGTTGAATTTTTACAAAAAGTTCTGACGTTGTTGATATGTTTGTAAATAGAAACGGTTTAACTTCACATTTATCATCCTCTATAAAGAGAGTACATTAAACCCCAAAAGAAAACTAACAACTCATTTAAATCTTCACAGAAAACTAACAAGACACGGTTTTTGACGTTTTCATATGAAAAAGTTTCACAAACTATGGAGTTCATATTCTTCAACACTTCGTACGTTCAGCCGTTATGCCGTATAAGCCGTATGTAACGTTTGGTGGTATGCTTTCACATACGTGAACAATAAGGTTTGAATGATATAAGTGGATGGTTTCTTTTGGGGTTAAGTGTATATGATAACCTTTCATCACGAACATGTAATGTAGAAAACAAGAAGACATTATCATCAACATCCCCCGCCAAATAAGTTTTCATCAAAGCTCCCAATATTTTTTGTTTGGGTAACCTATCTTAAATAGTTCCTGAGAAAAGTTGTCCCCTTTGACGACTGCCTTGAACAGAGTCCAAAAACACAACACAAGCGTAATAAGAATAATTTTGCGGTTCTGATTTTCAAACTCCATCAAGGTATTGATACAGTGAAGACACACAGCAAGTTTGGTTAACCTATCTTATATAGTTTCTGAGAAAAGTTGTCCCCTTTGACGACGCCCTCGAACAGAGTCCAAAAACATGGAAAAAGGGCAAAATCTTCTTTAAAAAATGATTTTGCGGTTCTGATTTTCGAACTCCATCAGGGTATTGATACCCTGAAGACACACAGCAAATTTGGTTAGCCTATCTTAAATAGTTTCTGAGAAAAGCTGTCCCCTTTAACGGACGCACGGACGGAGCCCAAACCTATACGCCCCTTCCACTTCGTGGCGAGGGATAATAAATAAACGGCGATAAAAATGAAATAAATGTTCTGCTGTACCTCATATTGCCCAAATCTTCAAATCCATAAATCATTTTATCCCAGTAACATGTCACATTCATAAGTGATTAGAACTTAATTTAAGTTCATCTATAATCGAATCACTTACAGAAAAAACTATAACAGAAGACATAAATTGATTATGTCACTGATAAAGCACACCATAAAAACTACTCTGTAATCGATCTGTACTTACAAAATCGTCCAAATATGTGAGCGTTAGGCCTTGATTGTACCAACTTGCAATTTGTCATTTAATAAATGTTTTCGTTATGGTAGATGTTTATATGCTGAAGTTATTCATTACTTTTTGGTATTTTCCTGTTGCTTTTACCACCTGTTATGATGTTTGAGCAAGGAACATGACTCTACACAAAATGACTCTATACAAAAAACTTTGACTGCTTATCACGCAATAGAATCAACAGGAGGTAACTGGTAGGTTTCAATTGTTTTTTTGTGACTTAAATCACTAAAACTTTGACTTTTTTAGGCTGTACAGGAAACATATCCGTTTAAAGAGGTATCATTTGGGTTGATTGGTATCTGCAGATTTAGTTTTACAGCACTATCTCTACTGCCTATATTTTTTTTATCAAGATTTTTGAAAGTAGGACCTGTCACGATAGAGTGGGAAAATCATTTAGGAAAACTAAACCTAAAACCTGCTCCCATTTTTATATATGTACAGTACCTGACCAAAAGTGAGTCGTCATAAGCGAGATTCCCATAGACTTATATGTTAATTACCTGTTGCAAGAATAATTTTCATTAATTGTTATAGCATATCGCTGCTATGCTTACGTAATAATCATTTATCTTTAGGTTGATTAGTTTTTTAATAACGCCTGATCGAGTGAAACATATACAACTTTTTAAGCGCCTGTCCCATTGACCTCCATGTTGAATGTGATGATTTTGCTATATTTTGCTGTATATATATAATGATTAAATAGCTGCAGTTTTCTTAAAAATCATCCCATAGATTAATGAAAATTATGTTCTTGTAGCTGAGATGATTTTTGTCAGTATCTTTTGGTTGCAATACGATCAAAACTCAATCAATGAAAATTATTCTTGCAACAAGGAATCTTCTTCTCCAGTTCAAGAGCTGAAAAGTTGTGTGCAGACTCCTTGGCCAATGGGCATTTCTATTATTCTAAATTGTAGATTTTTTTACCCCCATGACGCCAATTGGGTTAATACATTAACACATTAACAAAATCTGATATTATAAAGGGTAAGCCGAGATAAAGAAAGCCTACTTTGGGTTAAAGACAATGGGATACCGATCCCTAACTCATTCATTGTTTTCAACTTTTAGACTATTTTTAAAATATTTTTCTTAATGTTTGATATGTGAACACATCCTCGTATCTTTCGAGCGCAAAATCGAAAAACAAGATGATGCCCTCGTCTTCAAACTGAAGCATTACTGTACAGCTTAGTTCCCAAGAGGTGTAAAATATCCTATAAGATAATCAATGATCGTGCTTATTTCACATATTGAAAATAATATAAACAATGTAGGAGTAATGATAGTGTAACTTCTATTGTACCCCTACCTACATTAAACAAAGATATTTTAACAAAACCAAGCCAACAATTATTTTATTCGAACTACCTCAAAATTGTGTCATTGTACCCTAATAAAATACATCACAGGTCTCTTAGAAAGCTCATAATGCTGCGTGCCTTAAAGTGCAAATATTATGTAATGTTGGTTCAGTTTGAACCGCGATTGATAACTTGAGCGTAACTGACAATGCATTGTCCCTGATGTTCAGAAAATCTCTGTTGTCTTGAATTTTAAGTTAAAATATTTCAAATCGACTTTCTGATAAAAAAAAAACCACAACAATTAAGTAAATTGACTAACTGTTTCAATTATGACATACGATGATACTAATAAGTTAACTGTCAATCAATCTTAATTTTTACAAGTTAAATTGCAATATTATCCGCTCTTTGCACTAAGAACCTGTGCAGTAAGCAAACAGACTTAAGGTATCCAGCTTTAAAGCGTTAGAGGTGATCACACCTGTTCTTGATTAATTTGTTAATTACAGTGGGGCTTGAAAAATAGGTACTGAACATGATCCGGATTATGCAGTTTTCGAAATAACCATATTATGCATGTACCCTATAAAAACATTAATGGGTTATCCCCCACTCACATTTGTTCGCCCAGAACCACCCTCTTGTACACAATTAAACAGCTCACACGTCTAACCAAAACTCACCATGAACATATATACTTTATTCTATACTTAAAGGGGCAGTAGCACGTTTTTACGGGGAATAGAAGGCGATGTCGGGAAAATGAAAAAAAGGGTTCCAATTTAAAGACAATGTATTTAAACTAAATGAATCATCAATAAATCAAATATATAATATAAAGTTAAGCCATGAGATTCCTTTACTTACACAAAATGAATTAAAGGTATTCACACAAAAATGGCTGCCAATGGATTTTATGTGAATCTTTATAATTTGATCTCTGACTATGGATGATTGGTTTGTTTAATTAAATTTTTGACAAAGGAATACATTTAGCATTAACTTATAATTATCAGTAAAAAAATTGAAAATATAAAATTGTCAAAAAACGTGCTACTGCCCCTTTAAAGGCCACAGGCCTGTAGTACAATTGTTAAATCCATTATTTACATATCTGTACACTGAATGGAACGTTAAATCATTATAAACAAAAGTCATCATACCATAATATAGCAACATTTGTATAAACATGAGTACAATCCATTCTAATCTAAGTATTCATCATATCATGTCTATATAAAGAGGCATAGAACATATACATAGAGACATTCTGAACAATATTACTATTTGAACTTGACAACAATGCAACGAATTTATTTATATTAGGATATCTGACATGATATGCTTTCAAGTATTTTCCCTAAGCTGTAAATAAACAGGACACACAAGTAAAAAATGGTATTCATCTTCTATTAAATTCAAGTGACAAAGATTACATTTTCCTTCTTCGCGGGATATGTTTACATAGCGTCCCGTCTCAATACATAGGTCATGTGAGGAACATCTGAAACGTGAAAGGGCCATTCGGAATTTTTTAACACAAACTTTTGTTAAATAATCCTCAATGATTATTTCATACTTAATCATTCTATAATAGAAGCATTTATTTGTTAGAGTCATCGATGCTGTCCATGTCTGCAAATAGATATCTTTCAAACGCTGCTTTAATGAAGATATAAACATTGTTACACATTGCGTACACATTGTGTTTGTTCCAAATGTTACCGAAACCACATTTGAAAAGAAGTTCTCTTACACCTGTCACCCAAATTCTCTTACCATCATGTCATAAACCTTTTTTGGTAATCTGTATGAAGGCATCTCAATAAGTCTAAGCCAATATTTTGAACATTTGAATGTACATGAATAGGTAATCTTCCACATTCTCCATATACCATTAGACTAGATGTGTTTATTTTCACACCTAAATACTTTTTACAGACATATACATATAAATGAATCGATAAAATCAAAGTGTTGTAATCCCCATATCTCTGCCCAATACAGCAGAATTGGGAGTATTTTTAAATCAAATATTTAAAAAAATGAATGGTATGAAACATTCCCTAAGGCCTTTAGATTCTTATATATACATATGAACACTTTCTTTGCTTGTATAGCAGCTTTGTTTGAATGCCTATGCCATGAGAGATTTCTGCTGAAATTAACACCAATATATTTTGTAGTAACCTGTAATTTGAATTTGTTCTTCTCTAAAATACCATTTTTCATTACCTGATAGCTGGCTTCCATTTTTGAATACAGAGACCTTTGTTTTATTCATGTTTACTGATAATTTCCATTTGTTACAATAACAGCTAAGTTCATTAATTTGGTTCTGTAATCCTTTGATTGCTGATGAGTGAAGGATAATGTCATCTGCAAACAATAATACAAGTATTTGGGTAATATCAGGATATAGTTGAATGCCATGTGTACAGTTGAAATTGATTTGAGCTGATAATTCATTTATGAAAAAGGTAAACAGAAATGTGCTTAAAATGCACCCTTGCCTCACTCCTAGTTGACTAATAAAAGTCTCTGAAATGTCATTATTATTTCGCACACATACCTTTACATTCTCATAAATGCTGCCCAATAGTTTATTCTTTGCTAAGGCCATGAGATCTTAAATTTTCCATAGTTTAACCCTCTGTATAGAGTCAAATGCCGTAGCAAAGTCAACGAAGAGCACATAAAATCTCCCTCCTTTGACACTTGTTGACCAAAGCTTGAAGTATAAATATATTGTCAATAGTTGAATATCCCTCCCTAAAGCCTGTTTGTTCTTCATTGATTTTATTAAGAGCATCTGCCCAAAATACAAGCCTTTTATTGATTATGTGTGTGAATAATTTACCAAATATACTTAGCAGTGAGATGTCTCTATAATTGTTTACATTGTTGAGATCACCTTGTTTATGAATTGACACAATAATCCCTACTGACCAAGCCTCTGGAAATGATCCATTTTCTAAGATAACATTGAATACAAGTTCAAGATAAGGCACACTAATATCTGAAGAGTGTTTAAAAAACACAGGAATAATCTGATCTACCCCTGGAGACTTATTACATTTTAGGTGCTGTATTTTCTAGAATCTCATCTTTAGTAATGGGGGAATCTAGTATATCATTTGCTAATTCAATGTCTGGTTCTGAACAAGTAGTGAATCAGGCTGCCTATCCACGTTTATGTCAGGTTTGGTGAATGTAAAGAGATCTTTGAAATAACTGTACCAATCTTTAATGTTGATATTATTTACCTTTTGATCTTTACCTAGGCTGTTTATCTATGACTAGAATAATTTTGAGTCATGAATGTTTTTCTCTATTAATTTCTGCTTATTCAGAATATACTTTTGTCCCTTTCTTTACAAGCAGCTGTATATTGGTTTCTTATTTTGTGGTATTCTCTCAGTGAATCCTTATCTTTACATCTCCTAAATTTATTGAGTGATCTGCATCTCTTCTTTTTCAGATGATCACACTCTGCATCATACCATTTAATCTTTGTTTACGCTTTCTATTACCAAAAATCTTTTGCATGACTGAGCCAGCTAATTTATGTGCATCTACTAAGTAATTAATACTTTCATTAATATTTGACAATGCTGTATTGACTGATTTGTCAAGTAAATCCTGAACTTGGTCAGAAAATAAATTGTCTCTAAAGATATAAGATCTGTCATTATCCTAAACAAACTTGAATGATTTCCTTTCTTGATTATTGTTATAGGACATTGTCTCTTACTTCAAAATAGTGCAATATCCTAAATGACAGCATTTCACATTTTCGCTAATACGTTTAAGTAAAATAATTGCTTACTTGTCAAGCCGAGAAGAACAATGAAGACAAGAATAATTCTATGAATGAACAACTTCTTTATTGGACAGTGGCGAGTTTCGGTATAGATTCTTATACCGTTTTCAAGAACAATGTCTATAAAAAAATGAGGGAAATACCCAAATGAACTACAGTCAGACCTCGATAATCCGTCCATCGATAATCGGAATCCCGCAGTATCCGAACGGTAGCTAGCTGTAACCAAACTAATCTCTATATAAACTCATTGTATATAGTTTTAATGATTTAAGCGCAAACTTCATATACATAAAGAGAAACAAAACACAGGAAAAAATAAATAAAAGTGTAGGGTCATAAGTTGACATTCAACTACCCTAATTTGTTGTAGTGCGATGGGAAAAAGCACACGAGCACAAGCGAAAATCCTGGCGATCACGAGTAAAGGGAAGAAACTCCATATACCCCCATTTACACGCAAGCAAATAAGGACACTCGCTAAGCATTTCAGTAAAACATATCAGTTGGGAAATTAAAATATATTGGAGGATTCAAAGTGAAGCAAGGGTAAAACCCATATCTCAAAATTTGATAAGAGAAGAGTTATTTTTAGATATTTTTTTGGTTGGAGGTGAAATAATATCAAAGCCAGTCGGCAAAAGGGAAGGCAAAACGCGTTCAGTCATCACTAAACTCTTAGAAAAATTTAGAGTACTGAGCTGAAAAGCA